>CM048745.1:667054683-668347183 GCA_026315105.1 Locusta migratoria | reverse complement strand
TGGTTGATCTTGACACTTACAACATCATCAAGAGTAGAGACGTTCTATTTTTAGAAAATGTGTTAAGCTGTGATAAACTTTACTTACATCATGCTTCTGCGAGAAGCATAAAGCCATCTGAAGATATTAATAACATGACAGGAGAAGAGAATATAGAAGAAATGCAGGGAGAATGTAACTCTAGAGATGATAACTCCAAGACATGTATGAATGATGTTACTGAATACCAGTCAGATGATGATGATGTATACATACCTGATGAAATATCTACAGATATCTCAATACAAGATTATAATTTACGTCCACGAAAACGAATTATTCACTACAGAGAGAAGGAAGAGGACGAGTTCAGTTTATTTTGTCCAGTTCCATGTCTGAATGATCCTCAAACTGTTGAAAAAGCTATATCATCTGCTCATGGTGATAAGTGGAAGGAACCCATGGATGAAGAATATGATTCCTTAATGAAAAATGAAACTTGGTCATTGATAGACCTACCCAAAGGAAAAAGAGTTTTGCCTTGTAAGTGGGTATTTAAGACGAAGACGAACGAGAAGGGATAAATTATTCGATACAAGGCAAGATTAGTTGTGAAAGGATGTGTTCAAAGGAAAGGTGCTGATTACAATGAAGTCTACTCACCAGTTGTAAGGTACACATCGGTTCGTTATCTGTTTGCTTTGGCTGCTAAATACGACTTAGACGTTGATCAGATGGATGCAGTTAGTGCATTTCTGCAGGGAGACATCGACACTGAAATTTATATGTCACAACCGGAGATGTACTCAGAAGGCAACCAAGTTTGTTTATTACATAAATCGCTATATGGATTGAAGCAGGCTAGCCGACAGTGGAATCTAAAACTGAATTATATACTGCTTGAGATAGGACCAAAAAGATCAAGAATAGATCCCTGTGTATATTACTCTGTTGATAAATCAGTTATGTTATTCCTTACAGTGTGGGTGGATGACATATTAATTTTTGCTAGTCATCAGCAATACAAACTAGAAATTAAAGAATAACTAAAAGAAAAATTTTGCATGAAAGATATTGCTCAAGTGAAACAATGTATTGGCATGAACATAACTAGAAATCGTAAAACAGGTTTGATTAAGCTAGATCAAAAGAAGTACATCAATGAAGTATTGAATGTCTTCGGAATGATAAACTGCAAACCTGTTCGAACTCCCATTGAAGTGAGTGTAAAATTTGATGAAAATATTACTGAAAATAGTAAAAATATACCTTATAGACAAGCAATCGGATGTCTGCTGTATCTTGCACGAGTAACAAGACCGGATATCTCGTATGCTGTAAACAAGTTAAGTCAGTACTGCAACGATCCACAGACTAAACACTGGCTTGGTGTGAAACGAGTATTCAGATATCTTCAGGGAACTAAGGATCTGAAACTATGTTTCAGAAAAGAAAACGTCACAGAAATAACCGGATACTGTGATGAAGATTGGGCCAATGATCCTACAGATAGAAGATCCTGTACTGGATATGTGTTTTTATTCCAGAATGGCAGTACTGCCTGGAATTCATGCAAACAGCGGACTTTTGCGCTTTCTACAGCGGAGGCAGAATATATGGCGATGGCAGCAGCAGCACAGGAAGCTTTGTGGCTTCAGCAACTGCAAACTGCACTCGGTAAATAAGAAAATAATGCGTTGGTTATACACTGTGAGAATCAAAGTGCAATAAAGTTGGCCGCTACAGACTGTTATCATTCAAAGACGAAACACATTGACATTAGTCTGCATTTTCTGAGAGAACGTACGGATGAAGAAGATAAAATTTGTGTTTTTGAAAGGATGTGAGATGGCAGCTGACATTTTAACTAAAGGAACAATGTATGACAAACATTTGTACTGTGTAAATAAAATGGGTTTGCATTCTGGTGGGGATGTTGGATATTGAATGCAAACTACTTTGGGCTTTAGCGATCTGTAATGGACATTTCAGAGATTTTATATATTTGTACGCTCTGACTTTTATGCATTATTAGTGTCTTTGGTGTAAATAAAGTTACGTTTGCCAGTTAAAATGTTTTTTTATCATTAATTGCATAATAACCATACAGAAATTCTTTCAGATTGCGTAACTAATCACGAGGCACTGAAAAGAATTGAGGAGAAAAGAAATTTCTGGCATACCTTGAGTAAAAGAAATGATGGACTGGTTGGAAACATGCTCAGACATCCAGGAGTTGTGATCATGGGGGAAGGGGGCATGGTCTCAGGTTTTCAACAAGACACCGTGTAATTGGAGGTGGCTCCAGAACGATATGTACTCTTTTCACATGAGTGGATACGGATCTCAGACCAAAGTGAACTCATCACTGACAGCGAATGGTTTCGCTCACCTTATTTCATCTTACTTGGGGAGGTAGGCAAAACAGTCAAAGTTTCACTTCTTCAGTTCATCTCCTCCTCTTAGATTTCTCTGAAAACCCACGTATATCCGTGGTAATTAGTGGAACACTATGAAATCTTATTTCAAGGTAGCCTTTTCCATGCACCATACGCTGACTTCCGGCTCGTAAAAATCCCTCTCCATGAAAACATACGTGCGTGAAGAACTTTCTAATAATCAGTAAAATGGTGTAAAATTCCATTAACGTACCCTCTCGTTCAAGTGTACAAAATTTCTTCTCAATAGAAATGAATCCACAGTCTGACATATACAATCGCGACACTTACTGCTGTTGTTACCAACTAACAGTTGCTACGACACTAGCATTGATTCAGTGGTATAAAGAACAACTTTGTCATGAACAAATACTTGAGAATATGTGTATATTTGAGGCTTATTCCGCTGAAAGTAGAATATAAGCATAAGAGAAATATAAATTCCTATTATGTTTTTTTAGTATGACAGGTATATATATATATATTTTTTTTTTTTTTTTTTTTTTTTTTTTTTTTTTACGCATATGAATTCGGTATTGAGTGTAATAATTCGCACATTTTTCCACTTCACTCGTTTTTCGTATACGTGCATATGCTTTGGAGTGTAATTACTTTAGCTTTAAAAGCCAATGTTTTGAAGATCCTTGCGTTTGTCGTAACAGTTGTAGCAACAGTTGTGGAATTGGTTTCTTCTTTTTCGGAAACTGATTGCGTTTGCCGTTTTGTTCCACGTCTGATATTTTTTCTTCAGCTACAGCCATCGTGGCTGATTTGGTATGTTAATCTATGTTCGTTTCCTAAGTACCACCGTCGCCGATTTTAATGCAATTGCAGTGAAGAAACCTTAACGTTCTGAGTAGAAAAGCGACGCCTTTCTGCCAGAGCGCAGTTCTGGTGTTTCCTAGCCAATTTTTATGTTTAACAGAAAATGTAAATCTTCAGTAAAAACCTGTAGGTTACAAAGTAATTGTACACTCCTGAGCATTAAAATTGCTACAACAGGAAGATGACGTGCTACAGACACGAAATTTAACCGACAGGAAGAAGATGCTGTGATATGCAAATGATTAGCTTTTCAAATCATTCACCCAAGGTTGGCACCGCTGGCAACGCTTACAACGTGCTGACATGAGGAAAGCTTCCAACCGATTTCTCATACACAAACAGTAGTTGACCGGCGTCCGTGTTTGGCGACATCGTGGTGAATGCACACTGGAAGCGTGTACTCGTCATCGCCATACTGGCGTATCACCCAGCGTGATGGTGTGGGGTGCCATTGGTTACACGTCTCGGTAACCTCTCGTTACTTTGAACAGTGACCGTTACATTTCAGTTGTTTTCCGACCCGTGCCTCTACCCTTCATTCGATCGCTGCGAAACCCTACATTTCAGCAGGATAATGCACGACCACATGTTGCAGGTCCTGTACGGGCCTTACTGGATACGGAAAATGTTCGACTGCTGCTGTGGCCAGTACATTCTCCAGGTTTCTCCCCAAATGAAAACGTCTGGTCAATGGTGGCCGAGCAACTGGCTCGTCACAATACGCGTCATTATTCTTGATGAACTGTGGTATCATGTTGAAGCTGCATGGGCATCTGTACCTGTACACGTCATCCAAGCTCTGTTTGACCCAATGCCCAGACGTAACAAGGCCGTTATTACCTCCAGAGGTGGTTGTTCTGGGTACTGATTTCTCAGGGTATGCACCCAAATTGCGTGAAAATGTGATCACTTGTTTTATAGTGTTATATATTTGTCCAATGAATACGCGTTTATCATCTGCATTCCTTCTTGGTCTAGAAATTTTAATGATGAGTAGTATAAATAAACTACCCTTTCATAGCTTGTCATGGATATTAGGAAACTTTGTCAGATTCTACTGTTGTACTCTGATCGTGATGAAATTTTTAAATATGATTGCACAATTCAGTTTATCAGGGCAGTATTAATATATTCAGATTACCTAAAATCATTTCAGTTAATTAACGTGACTAAACAGTTAATTTTCAGATTTCGGCAAAGTTTCGAATGAAATAAAATTTCTGAAAATTCTAGCACTCTCTCTGGAAGTTACGTTACATTTTTCAGAGTGATAATCGTCAGAGAAACATTTAAACCATAAATATTGTTCACGCTATGCAACTTTTATGTAATCAGTTTAAAGTAAGAATTAAAAAAAAAATGCCTCAGTGGAATGCATAATTCATTCAGATTTTTAAATTACGGTTTTTTTGGCTGTCAGTTTTGATGCATACCGAATCATTGGGGTGAAAACCACCAGCAGAAGGAATTTGTTGTTACCAACTTATGGTTTTAATGTGAATTTGAAAGTAAATCTAATATATAAAAATTATTATTTTTGTCTTTTTGTTCGTACTTTATGCACGGCTATACCGTACGTCCGACTGCGATAAAACTGTCATCTCATTGCTTGCTCTCGCGAGAAGGTTATAGGAATACTAAAACTAATTTCGTATGGTGCAAATCGGAGGATACTTTACAATTAATTCGTTTCTTAAGCCATCACGCTGAAATGGCTGGAAATAGGACTGAAATTTGGATAAGAGGTAGCTTATACCCTGATTAATACATGGACTACTTTTCGTAAGTCACCGCACGGTTCGTGGTGGAGGGTACCTTACAATGGGTGAATGTTTGCTACTCCTTCATGCTGAAAGGAGAGGACGGATTTAAATAAAATTTGGAATGTAGATAGCTTATACCCTGAAGTAACGCACGAATCGCCTTTAGCAAGCCACCGTACGGTGCATGGCGGAGGATATCTTACAGTAGGTTAACACGTTTGTTACTCTTCACGCTGAAACGACTGGACGGAATTGAATAAAATGTGGAATGGAGATAGCTTATACCCCGAATTAATAGATGGGATACCTTTCGTAAGCCTCCGTAGGTTCATGGCGGAGGGTACAACAAACATCCAAATTATCTCACTGGTCGGGTGGAGATGAAGAAAGGGGGGATATGATTGTGGCGGACTCTAAATCCACCGTCTTTCCCAGGAAGGAAACTCGTCTTCACATACAAACTCTTACTTTATTCCAGAGATACATCAACAAGGCACATCGTTACAGATAATCTAAGATAACATTTAAACTTATACTAAGAACGATGTCACTTCATTACTCTACAATGATGACAGACAAGTGAAAAGAGATGATCAGAAGGAGGAGGAGGCGATAAACAGAGAGAGAGAGAGAGAGAGAGAGGATATGAACAGAGAGAAAGAGAGGAGGAGATCGATGTGGAGAGGTGCACAGAGGAATAAATAAGTACCCGGGTGACGCCGGGGTTTTCAACTAGTATGGAGTAAAAACGATAAAGAAAAATCGTGTTAGTATTGACCACTTACAGATATGGACACTTTTGAGTATGGATTTGTTCATATACCAAATATTACTATGTCTCGCCTGCAACTCTAACAAAGACGATTCTACTCTTCGGAGCAAAAACTATCCGAAAGAAAGACGCGTGGTTCATTACACCAGTGTTCACGAAATATCTTCCTCGATTCAATTCCAAGAGTCTCGGTAGTGTCTCAAAATGAAGCCACGCGGCACAGGAGACGCATTAGCTCGGTAACCGGGCGGTAACACCCTAATCAGCATCCCTTTGATGCCGCAATTTCAGGCGAGTAGGTCACGTGACGTCACAGTTTAATAAAGCCACTTCTGTTTCATCACCACCAGCAACTGCTCTGTGCTACAGTGTCCTACACTGAAACACTTACCCATAACATGCAGGCTACGGAAGCTAGCGTTCATTAAAAAGGCTCATTACTGGCCGCGAGGTCACGAACTAACAACCAGCTTCCAGGACGAAAAAGTGCAATTTTTTTTTAAATTTTTATTTCCTGCCTCATTTAAGTGAAAACCATGTTATTGCCAACAGACAGGATGATGGTAAGAGGAAAATGTAATACTTTGACTGCACAGTGCCGAAGTTATCTCAAAGTTGCCGCGTTTCACAGGAAGTAACCAGCTTTTTATGGTTCATTGTTTCACTACAACGACGCAAAGGTTTGTAGACGCTTTTTTAGCTTCATTTTGCAATATATGGCCTGTCTCTGCAGTGGCACAGCTAGAATTTGGTTCTGGTGACGGGGGGGGGGGGGGGGGGGGGCTCATTTTTTTTTTAATTTTTTTTTTTTTTTTTTTTTTTTTTTTATAAATATAGCCGCCGCCGCCTGCAGAGGTGCCACCCCCTAACCCAAGCCAACCCCTCCCCTCCCCCCCGACATCCCAGGTATTAGGTCCTCGATTCCTAGTTTACTACCTAATAAAATGGTTTCGCTCCCATGAACCACAGACATTGCCGAGGTGGGGTGGCTTGCGTGCCTCAACGATACAGATAGCCGTACCGTAGGTGCAACCACAGCGGAGGGGCATCTGTGGAGAGGCCAGACAAACGTGTGGTTCCTGAAGAGGGGCAGCAGCCTTTTCAGTAGTTACAGGGGCAACAGTCTGGATGATTGACTGAGCTGGCCTTGTAACATCAGCTAATGTGGCTTTGCCACACAGCTACTGCGAACGGCTGAAAGCAAGGGGAAACTACAGCCGCTATTTTTCCCGAGGACATGCAGCTCTACTGTATGAACATATGATGATGGCATCCTCTCGGGTAAAATATTCCGGAGGTAAAATAGTCCCCCATTCGGATTTCCGGGCGGGGACTACTCAGGAGGATGTGATCATCAGGAAAGACAATACTGGCATTCTACGGGTCGGAGCGTGGAATGTTAGATCCCTTAATCGAGTAGGAAAATTAGAAAATTTAAAAAGGGAAATGGATAGGTTGAAGTTAGATATAGTGGGGATTAGTGAAGTTCGGTGGCAGGATGAACAGGATTTCTGGTCAGGTGAGTACAGGATTATAAATACAAAATCAGTTGGGGGTATCACAGGAGTAGGATTGATAATGAATAAGAAAATAGGAATGCGGGTAAACTACTATGACCAGCACAGCGATCGCATTATCATTGTCAAGATAGATACGAAGCCAACACCGACAACAGTAGTACAGGTTTATATGCCAACTAGCTCTGCCGATGATGAGGAGATCGAAGAAATATATGAGGAGCTAAAGGAAATTATTCAGACAATTAAGGGAGAGGAAAACTTAATTGTTATGGGAGACTGGAATTCGGTAGTAGGACAAGGAAGGGAAGGGAAGATAGTGGGTGAATATGGTCTGGGCAAAAGGAATGAAAGAGGAAGCCGCTTGGTAGAATTTTGCACGGAACATAATTTAGTTATAACAAACACCTGGTTTAACAATCACAAAAGGTTGTATACGTGGAAGAGACCAGGAGACACCGGGAGATACCAGATAGATTTTATAATGGTAAGACATAGATTTCGGAACCAGGTTTTGAAGTGTAGGACGTACCCAGGAGCAGACATAGACTCTGACCATAACTTGTTGGTTATGAACTGTAGGCTGAAACTGAAGAAACTACAGAAAGGTAGGAAAATAAGGAGATGGGACCTAGATAAATTGAAGGAACCTGAAGTTCTTAAGAATTTCAGAGGGAGCTTCAGGCAACAATTGACAGATACAGGGGAAAATAAAACAGTTGAGGAGGAATGGGTAAAATTGAGAGATGAAATAGTGAAGGCAGCAGAGGACAAAATAGGTAGGAAGGCAAGACCTACAAAGAATCCTTGGATATCACAGGAGATACTAAATTTAATCGATGAAAGGAGAAAGTATAAAAATGCAGTAAATGAAACAGGCAAAATGGAGTACAGACGACTAAGAAATGAGATTGACAGGAAGTGCAAAATGGCAGATCTGTAGAAGAATGTATAAATAGGGGAAAAATAGATACAGCCTACCGGAAAATAAAAGAAACATTTGGCGATAAGAAAAACAGCTCTATGAATATCAAGGACACTGATGGAAAACCAGTTCTCAGCAAAGAAGGGAAAGCTGAAAGGTGGAAAGAGTATATAGAGGGGCTCTACAAAGGAAATGAACTTCGAGACACTATTGTAGGAAGGGAAGAGGATGTAGATGATGATGAAATAGGAGATACTATACTGAGAGATGAATTTGACAGAGCACTGAAAGATCTAAGTCGAAACAAGGCCCCTGGAGTAGATGATATCCCGTCAGAGCTACTGAAGTCTCTGGGAGAGCCAGCCATGACAAAACTGTTTGAACTGGTGTCTAGGATGTATGAGACAGGTGAAATACCCTCAGACTTTAAGAAAAATGTTATAATCCCCATCCCTAAGAAAGCAGGTGCAGACAGGTGTGAAAACTACAGAACCATCAGTTTAATAAGTCATGGTTGCAAAATATTAACACGAATTATATACAGAAGGATGGAAAAGCTGGTAGAAGCCGACCTCGGGGAAGATCAGTTTGGGTTCAGGAGAAATGTAGGAACACGGGAGGCAATACTCACTTTACGGCTTATCCTAGAAGATAGATTAAGAAAAGACAAACCAACATTTCTAGCTTTTGTAGATTTGGAGAAGGCTTTTGACAATGTTGATTGGAATAAACTCTTTCAAGTTCTGAAGCAAGCAGGAGTAAAATATAGGGAGCGTAAGGTTATTTACAACTTGTACAAAAACCAGACAGCGGTTGTCAGAGTTGAAGGGCATGAAAGGGATGCAGTGGTTGGAAAGGGAGTAAGACAGGGTTGTAGCCTTTCCCCAATGTTGTTCAATTTGTACATTGAGCAAGCTATAAAGGAAAGCAAGGAGAAATTTGGAGAAGGAATTAAAGTTCAGGGTGAAGAATTAAAAACATTGCGTTTTGCCGACGACATAGTAATTCTGTCAGATACAGCAAAGGACCTGGAAGAGCAATTGAACGGAATGGACAGTGTGCTGAAAGGTGCATATAATATGAACATTAACAAGAGTAAAACTAGGGTAATGGAGTGCAGTGTAAGAAAATCAGGTGATGCTGAAGGAATTAGATTAGGTAACGAAACAATAAAGGAGGTAGATGAGTTTTATTACTTGGGCAGTAAAATAACAAATGATGGTCGCAGTACAGATGATATAAAATGCAGAATGGCAATGGGTAGAAAGGCGTTTGGAAAAAGAGAAATTTGTTAACATCGAATATTGATTTAAGCCTAAGGAAGTCCTTTCTGAAGGCATTTGTATGGAGTGTTGCCTTGTATGGGAGTGAAACATGGACGATAAGCAGTGTGGACAGAAAGAGGATGGAGGCTTTTGAAATGTGGTGCTACAGAAGAATGCTGAAGATTAGGTGGGTGGATCGCGTAACTAATGAGGAGGTACTGAACCGAATTGGGGAGAAAACAAATTTCTGGCATACCTTGACTAAAAGAAGGGATAGGTTGGTAGGACACATTCTTAGACATCAAGGAATTGTGAATTTATCGTTGGAGGGAAGTGTGTGGGGTAAAAATCGCAGAGGGAGACCAAGAGACGCGTATAGTAAACAGATTCAAGTGGATGTGGGTTGTCGTTCTTATGAGGAGATGAAAAGGCTTGCTCAGGATAGAGTAGGGTGGAGAGCTGCATCAAACCAGTCTCTGGACTGAAGACCACAACAACAACATTTAATATTAAAGTTAAATATATTTATTTGACGTTTTTTAAATTATTTTATTAAGCCCCCTCCCACAGGCAGGCCAAAATAACTCATTTTTCACCTCCCCCAGAAATACGGTTCGAATATAGTAAATTTCCTCGAAACGGAAAAGCTTCTTTCCATGAATCAGCACGTGTTTAGGAAACATCGTTCATGTGAAACTCAGCTTGCCCTTTTCTCACATGACATCTTGCGAGCCATGGATGAAGGGCAACAGGCGGATTGTGTTTTGCTCGACTTCAAAAAGGCGTTCGATGCGGTGCCACACTGCAGACTGCTAACGAAGATACGAGCTTATGGAATAGGTTCACAGATTTGTGACTGGCTGGAAGACTTCCTAAGTAATAGAACGCAGTATGTTGTTCTCGACGGCGAGTGTTCATCAGAGACGAGTGTATCGTCAGGCGTGCCCCAGGGGAGTGTGATAGCACCGCTATTATTTTCTATCTATATAAATGATCTGATGGACAGAGTAAGTTGTAATTTGCGGCTGTTTGCTGATGATGCTGTGGTGTATGGGAGGGTGTCGTCTGTAACTGACTGTAATAGCATACAGGATGACTTAGACAAAATTTCTAGTTGGTGCGAAGAATGGCAGCTAGCTCTCAATGTAGGAAAATGTAAGGTGATGCGCATGAGTGGAAAAAACAATCCCATAATGTTCGAATACAGCATTAGTAGTGAGCTTCTTGATGCTGTCGCGTCGTTCAAATATCTAGTCGTAACACTGCAGAGCGATATGAAGTGGAACGAACATGTAAGGACAGTTGTGAGTAAGGCGGACAGTCGACTTCGGTTTATTGGGAGAATTTTGGGAAGATGTACTTCACCTGTAAAGGAGACCGCGTATAAAACGCTTGTACGACCACGTCTTGAGTACTGCTCAAGTGTTTGGGACCCGCAGTAGATCAGTTTAAAGGAAGACATAGAGGCGGTTCAGAGACGAGCAGCTAGATTTGTTACCGGTAGGTTCGACCAATGCGCGAGTGTCACGGAAATGCTCCGGCAACTCAATTGGGGATCGCTGGAAGAAAGACGACGTTCTTTTCGTGAATTTGTTACGTAAATTTAGAGGGCCGGAATTTGAAGCTGAGTGTAGTACGATCTTGCTGCCGCCTACTTACATTTCGCGTAAAGGTCATAAAGACAAGATAAGAGAAATTAGGGCTCGTACGGAGGCATATAGGCATTCTATTTTTCCTCGTTCAATTTTGGAGCGGAATAGTAGTGGTACAGTGTACCCTCCGCCACGCACCTTACGGTGAATTGCGGAGTATATATGTAGATGTAGAATTTCAATGACGCAGTTTGCGTAATGACCGCCCCCCCCCCCCCGTGGGAACCTCTGGCCTACTGAATTTATTAATGGTAAAGGGTACTTATCAATCGCTATCAGAAATATAAGAAGCTCTCCAATGTTATAACTTTAATTAATTAACATGAGAATCTATGTGTAAAAACCGAACTAAAATAACACTGCGGCTTTCATAAGTTTTAACTCGGTGCCGCCGCTGACCTGCTAAGCAGCGGGTCGTCGCATATGAACAATCGGCTCGTAACTTCACCATAGCAGTAACAATAACGGCAGCATGAAAGCTGGTCGCGGCAGCATTAAAACCGCTCACAATGACAGTAGCGCACGTTCTCAGTGGCGGCATCACATTCGCGACCCACTGTCATGTTAACTTGTGCTTGGAAAACTACAGAGACGTTGTGATTTATTGCATGTGTACAATTTCAAATTTCGGTTCCAACCTTTTTTTTTATTTTTTTTTTTTTTTTAATTTAAAAATCTTTTGGAGATGCTGCGGCGGGGGTGGCTCTGGTCACTGTAGAAATCTTAGGTTCAGCAGAATAATTACGAATTTAACAGCGATATACATTTTTAAATTCTTTTCAAGGAAACTAAGAAATCATTTCTTTTTACACTCAAGAAGAAAAAACAGTGAAGCCAACAGGGTAAAACTCCAGGGTCTCGTGCCTGCAGTACGTGAGTTTGGTAAACTGGTGACATCTCTCTCAGTTTTTGCGTAGGGCGAGTTATTTGGTGTCTGTTCTCTCGAAGTTTCTTCTCTTTCATTTGTATATACTAGCTTAAACCCGCGGCTCCGCTCGCGTGTTGGTTGATTATGATAGATATGCTATCTTTCAATAGTGAGATTGGTTTTGAAGGATGAAATGAAATACAATACCTTCTTTAGAAACAAACATTTAAAAAAAATGTGAAGTGCTTAATGATTCACAATAGCCCTCGTTTCGAAGAATCCAATCACGAAAGTCAACAATAATGATTGTAATAATATCACAGATCAATCACTTGATGTAATGAGCGAAACGTAAAAATGGATTTTTTAAAGAGTTGTATTATAAGAAAATTCTTTTTTACTGCTTTATTTATTCTTATATTTCCTTATTCGTATGCTTATCCTTACAGAGAAAGAGCTGAAGACATTGAAGCACGCATAGACCAAAGATATGGCCTGTGGCATCACGTTTCGCTGTCTGTAATCTCCTTGCTATAGAGTCGCAAACGTCATCACTGGCCTTCAGTCCGATTTTTTTTTATACTTTGACGACTTTCAACTACCACATGCTCCACCCCCTTATAGCTATCGGCACAGAACTGCTATGGTGTACAACGGGAGAATTCGGAGAAAAATTACACACAGACCATTCGTTTGCGTTCTGTAGTTTGCGCTGCAGAGCGAAATATTAACACACACACACGTAGAATTTTATACACCGATAAATTTCCATCCCAATATACTCCAACCTTTTATCAATATCAACCCTCAAGGAACAATGCAACCAATAAAACCATTTTGAAAGACTAAATATAATTTTCAAAGAGTAATTATTGTTCCGCATTTCGCGTTATATTCTTCAAATTACTAAATATATATCAGATCGCTATAAAACCGTGCCTAAAACCTTCCTCGGCTGTAAATTAGTAACTGTACAAATATTTAAGTCTCTGTTTCTTGTCGTTCGGACGTGATAAGCGTACACCGAACAGACATTCACATTAATATATATATATATATATATATATATATATATATATCCGATCGCCATAAAACCGTGCCTAAAGCCTTCCCCGGGTAGACATTGGTAACTGTACAAATTTTTAGCTCATGTCTTGTGGTTCAGACGTGATAAACGTACACCGAACAGACATTCACATTTATAGATATAGATTTGATAAGGTTATAGCATTTTCCACCTTCAAGACACAGGCTATACATCCATCAAATATTTCACTGGCAATTTATGAAGTGGATGAGCAGCCGGAAAAAATAATAAGTTCTGTAGCACTTTCTTTGAGAAGACATTTAATATTCACACTTTGTCAGTTACTCGCTTTCCAGGAATACGCAGAAATTACGCCTTCGCTCCGCTACGAACTGCAGTGTGATTAAAAGTTCTTACTGAATAACGAATTTCACTTGTAGCTCCTTAATTACACACAAGTGGCGAGTCACTTCACAAATGGTGGTACTTACAGGTTGCTAGCTGACCCTGTAACAAAAAAAAAAAAAAAAAAAAAAATTACCTACGGCTCTCTTCGTTTATGGTAGACTAAATCTTCCTTCTCTGGCGCTGCTATAAATGTGATACATACACAAAACGGTAATGAGTACCAACGAATGGTTTGTGCTGCTTGCTAAGCTGAATGTAGGTGCTTCCAGAAATCATGTTTCCGACTACTATTGATTTACGATTGAAATAAAACAGTCTATTATTGACTTTTGATTCCCCCAATATAGTGAATTCAAGTCAAATATATAAAATAAATAAGCTGACTAGATAACACCTGCGTTCACAGCAATGAATTACAGAAGTAAAAATAAAACAAAACCCCTACTACTGTGACAAAAATATACGAAGTACAAAATCAGAATTCTTTTTGCGCCTTTAGCTGCTCGCTAAATTTATTCCTCAGAAACGTAAATGACAATTACCAGGACGCATAGTTTACCCACATATAAAATTAAAATATTTGAAGTTTCTTACTGCAATGAAGAGAATTTTACATTCGCGTAATATCCTCGTTGTTGTTGTTGGCAGTTTTAAAGGGGAATAAACTGCTATTCCAGTCCCCTGACTATCCTTATTATAAATATTTGGATTATACAGCATCTGTACTCCTTTTTCAATGCTATTCATAGAATTTATGTATCATCAAATAATGGAACTGCCATGCGGTATTGACCATGCGATCTGGGGCGCCTTGTTATATATTGCGTGGCCACTCCTGTCAGTGTTTCAAGTCCACCCGCGGACATGGCTCTGTGCGCCAGCCTTTGCATAAGTTAGTTTACTTAGTTTGTGAGTCTAGGGTCCGACGACCTCAGCACATTAGTTCCTTAGTTCAAATGTTCAAATGTTTGTAGAGCTTATGGGACTTAAATACGGGGTCATCAGTCCCTAAACTTACAAACTACTTACGAACTAGCTACTACTAAGGAAGGCACAAGTATCCATGACCGAGGGGGGGATTCGAACCCCCGACCGTAGTGGCCGTGCAGGCCGTGACTGGAGCGCCTCAGTCCCCTCGGCCACCGCGGCCGACGCTTCCTTAGTTCTACAAACATTTGAGTATATAGTGGGAAAAACAAAATATTAAAATTTTGAACATAGCTGCTATTGTCAGAGACCATTACAACGTCAAAGGATAAAAATGCAGCCGTTAACCGCAAAATTAATATTATTTAACCTGGTTTCGACAAAAACTATGATTGCCTTCATCAGAAATTGTAAGTTAAAACAAGTCACATAATAAAAGTTACAACTCAGTTGCAAAGATTACGTCACAAAATTTAAAAAGAAATTTTTAGAAAGACCCTCCGTGCAGGCGTGCAGCCCATAGTGGTTTAAAATTTCTTTTTAAATTTTGTGACGTAAGATTTATAGCTGAGTTGTAAATTTCATTATGCGACTTATTTTAATTTACAATTTCTGATGAAGGCAATCATAGTTTTTGCCGAAACCAGGTTAAATATATTTAATTATACATTTTAGACGCCGTTACAGCGTTCAGAGTATGAAATAACTCGCAGATCAGTTATGGCTTCACTGTACAAGATTTAGATGCAATACCAAAGTGCGGCGAATGAAAATTTGTGCCCGGTCGGGATTCGAAACCGGGATCTCCTTCTTACTAGGCAGACGAGTTGATAGCTCCGCCACCGACGACACAGTGACCAACCCGACTGCAGAGGACTCTTCCCTGCACGTCTCCCGCCACACCCATATCTCCATTCGCCACGCTGTCTCTTTCCTATTACCACAGCCTATTTGTTCCGTAATGCTCGCAGCCACAATACTGTAATCCCGCATCAGGGAGAACAGACCATGAGGAATCGAGGCACAATTAATTGTCGTGGACAATTCATTCACCACCCTTTGGTATTCTATCTAAACCTAGTATAGTGAAGTCATAACTGATCGTAAATAATTTTAATTTTGTGGCCGAGGGTTGCATTTTTATCCTTCGTCAATAAAAATACCATATAAGACCAAAGAAGCGTCGTAGTTTTCAATCTGGAGCCTGTTTTAATGCAGCTCTCCACACTGCCATATGTACTGCAAGTCACTTCATCTCAAAATAAGAACGGCAACCAACTTCCTACATACGGATTGGTACAGTATGTTCTTTTTGACACGTCCGAAACAAAACACACCTGGTTCGTAGTGGTATTGCATTTACAAATCTTATTAATGAGAGGAAGGAAGAAGGATGAGGACAGAAAGGAATCACTCAGGGTGCTTAGGGTACTGAAATTACTCATTGGCGATCAGTAAAAATGTGAGCCGCGCTGGGATGTGAACCCGGCTCTCTCGCTTTGGACAGCGATTGACCACTTTGCTATTCGCTCTCGCCTCACTTCAGTCTCAAATCCCCACAAGCGCACAATACGGCCCCCATCGCCGTAGCCCCCATCGTACGTGCTCTCTTTCTCTCGATACACGTACGAGATCGGCTTTTATTACAGCATCTGCGGTGAAGTGGATAAACCTTACGACGTCATCGCGAATGTACCGGGTGATCAAAAAGTCAGTATAAATTCGAAAAAAATATTAAATTACGGAATAAAGTAGATAGAGAGGTAAAAATTGACACACGTGCTTGGAATGAGATGGGGTTGTAGTAGAACAAAAAGAAAAAAAAAGTTCATAAAATGTAGGACAGATGGCGCGTGATTCTGGTTTTGTAACGGCTACCGTAGCGGGTGAGAGATACGATATGTAACAGAATCGCATCATCCCCAGCCTGGCTGATAACCACCTGCTGGAATGTACAATTTTTATACAGGATGGCGCTCCACCCCACATTGCTAGACGCGTGAATGATCTCTTGCGCGCGTCGTTTCGTGATGATTGTGTGGTCAGCCGCCACTTTCGTCATGTTTGGCCTCCCGGGTCCACAGACCTCAGTTCGTGCGCTTATCGGCTTTGGGGTTACCTGAAGTCGCAAGTGTATCGTGATCGACCGACATCTCTAGGGATGCTCAAAGACAACATCCGACGCCAATGCCTCACCGTAACTCCGGACATGCTTTACCGTGCTGTTCACAATATTATTCCTCGACTACAGCTATTTTTGAGGAATGATGATGAACAAATTGAGCATTTCCTGTAAAGAACATCATCTTTGCTTTGTTTTAATTTGTTATGCCAATTATTGCTTTTCTGATCAGATGAAGCGCCATCTGTCGGACATTTTTCAAATTTTTTGTGTTCTGATAAAACCGCATGTCATTCCGAGCATGTGTGTCAATTTGTACCTCTCTGTCTACATTGTTCCGTGATTTATTTTCAAATTTTTACTGACTTTTTGATCACACGGTATATAATAGTGTGATATCTGCTCTTTCCCACTACTTTTCGTTCTTGGAGATTGAAGCTAGCCTGTAAAAGAATACTCGGGACAGATAAAAGCAAATTGTAACTTTTTATCTTCTGTTGGTTACCGGAACTACGGTGAAATTGTCTGCCCTAGCTGCCACGTTTCTAAGTAATTATGCTCACCACTCAGAAACATGCCTCAGGCGATATAAGTAATGTACGTAGAATTGAAGCGTACTCTTTACTTCTAAGGAGTCGTTTTCTATGTGCGTAACTTCACCGATTGCTACCAGTAGGGAGCTGCATTAACTAGTATAGTTAAACTCATTAAATAATCACTGGAAATTTCTGAAGTTGATGGGCAGCTGGGAAAAATAACAAGTTCCGTAGCACTTTCTTTGAGAAGACATTTATTATTCCACACTTTGTCAGTTTCTCGCTTTGTATGCATGAAAACAGTCCGCCAATCTCTCTCATTAACTTTGTAAGGGTATGTATGCTCAAGACATGTTTTATCCAGTTCGTCGAACGATCTTTTCAAAGGCGTCTTTCGTACATTGTGGGGTGTTTTGGTGATAGCCTGCAGATATATATTTAATACTTACTGTTACGGAACTTTCCCTCGGTATGGAAAAAAAAAATCTCTACAGAATCCTAATATCATGCACAACTACCTTAACGCCCGCTGCTTCGCATGCGTAGGCTGGTTGGTCTGCACAAGCTGTTTCTCCCTCTTACTGTAGATTTTCATAGATATAGCTTAAGTACTATCATAAGGAAATATTGTGATACTACTTGAGGCGCCATGCTGCAGCCGGCCGCGGTGGCCGAGGAGACTGAGGCGCTTCAGTCACGGTCTGCTCGGCCACCACGGTCGGGGGGTTCGAATCCCCTCTCGGGCATGGATATTTGTGCCGTCTTTAGTATAAGGTAGTTCATAAGTGGTTTGTAAGTTTAGGGACTGATGACCCTGTAGTTAAGCCCCATAAGCTTAACAAACATTTGCACATTTGTCATGCTGCAGTACGCTGTGCTGTTCGCCGTCCGGGGTTCGATTCGCTCGTCGTGCATGGATGTTTGTGTTGTCCTTAGCATAAGTTAGTCTAAGTTAATTTAAGTTAGTTTAATTAATTTGAAAGCCTTAGCGACTGATGACACCGTAGTTAAGTCTCTTAAGATTTACAAACATTTGAACATTTGATTTTACTACGTGTAACCCCCTATGGCCTCTCTTAATAGTTGAAATTCGAAAAAATACCACAACATGGGTCTTTTGAATTCCAACCAAGCATGCAAATATAATTTTTTTGCAATTCTGGGTTTAAAAGTGGCTTAGTAGCAACGTACACTCTTTGACAAAAAACCTGGCCGCCGGCCGGCCGCCGCTGAGCCTAAGTCCGAGCCGATCGCGACATGGGACAATAAAAGTGGCCTCGCTGATTCGCTCTAAGTCCGGCTATCTGCACAATCTGGCAACACTGTAGACTGCGGGAGTTCATACAGTACTACTTGTGTGCTGTTAGGAAACGAGTCGGTCAGCTACATCCGTGGTCTCGCGGTAAATTGCGCGACTTGCATGTAAATACTAGCGATCGAAACCGACTGTTGACAAAATTTTTAATTTCACGTCCCTCGTGCGTGCTGATGCTACATGTGTAAGGGGAGCTTATGCACAACGTATTTCACTTTTGATACACTGTTAATAACATTTCGGCCCAATAACATCGCCGCAGCACTTGGCAGAGCTCTCCGCGGCCCACTCGCCGGCAGCAGCTGTAGCGGCGCTATACAACGCTGCCTCGCCCTCTGCCCACAGCGCCTGCTGCCGCTCATCGCCCTGCATCTGTAAAATGCTGTAGTGTTGCTCAGTGGTGATCCACAACACAGGTTGCGATGTGTATTTCAGACACGATATTAACGGAGCAGACCACCCATTTTGAATGATGAGCATATTATTACACTAATACATAATACATTAGAGAGTCAGAACATTGTCTTAGTCATTTATCCAATTAAATTGCACTCTGCGATGGTTAATACTTATTTGTGGTTTAAATCGCGATCCTTTTCCTTTCAGGAAAGTCCTTCATGTAATTTGTTATTGTCATCACTTCATATGTTTTCATCAAGACACAGTGGATAACTGCACTACAATGTTTAGTGTCGTTGTTTGATTCCTTATGGTAAATGTATGAGCTAAATTATGTGAATACGTTTCAGCGCACGTTCTAAAGCAACACAGGCACACTGCAAGGTTTTGTATGAACGAACTATATTAATCATTATGTTCACTTCCTCTGTAAGCATCCCCTAGCATGTGGGTCCTAAGGAAATAGTAAAAATTCGTATCGAGGAAAGTCAATTGGAATTCCTTCAAAGGCGTTTGTATGGTGAAGCAAAGAAGACATCTAATACAATTTCCGTAATTTTGAGTCAACCTTTCTGAAAGCCTTATTGTATCAAGCTTTTCTTCTGATTCCATTAAAGAGTTTCTCCTTGCAATCCACAGCGTATAAAGTAAAATAAAACAAAGTAAAACGAAATACCACCGCCAAACACACGGCCTCCAACCAGGATTAGAACTGCCGACTCACACCACAGTTGCATTGCGAGACGCAAGCAGAACCTTACAGCCAACCACTCGCTGACGCCTGGTGCCCTCATTCTCTCACATATTCAATGCTGAGCCTCTAAAGCACCGCGAAAGAATACCCGAAAGCCACCTATGCGAATTACAGCATTCCTTGAGTGCAAAAGTTAAATTTCTATCTCTCATACCACATGGGCATTATACAGCAGAGTCACGAAAGTAGAAGAGAAATGTCAAGTGAACTTAGTGAGACAATTCAGTACTACTTGCGGAAGTAACTGCACTGTCACAGTGTTGCCAAATATTAGCAACGATGTTGCCAGTTCTTAGCTGCACTAGGAAGACCTGTGTAGCGATAAGCGACGCGAAATCGCGCTCGTCTCATACGGGCTTCTAGAGGGGAGTATTGGATTTTGGTTAATACCCGGCGCTATCTCCTGATAGTTACCATCGTCACACTTTAGGATGCAGATATTTAATTCGTGCAATGAGGGCGAAACCAGTTTTCATATTTTGTGAAGCTTAGCAGCACTATGATATAATTTCGTCAAATTACTAACGAACTTAAATATACTGATATTGTTCTTGCAACATACGGCTGGTCAAAGACTAAGATATGTATACTTCCATCACGATTTTAGTCACCCCCGCTAAAAAATGCTAAAACAATTGCTTTGTTAGATTTCGACAAAAGCTATTTTTTTCTCATTAAATGGTACTGGAAATGAACGTTGCCCCACCTGTCACTATACAATAAGGTGTCAAACACTTACCCTCACCAACTTTCAGTGAGAACTTTTGTAACAAAACGAAAAACTTGTGCGAACGATCATTTTCTAAAATGATACTAGGCACTGTTGTTTGAAAACGGACTGTATCTACGTTGAGTCTTGTCATGTGCGTCTCACTTTCGAGGAATATTACCTAAATGAGCAGCTATTATGGAAATATACCCAAAGCATCGATGCATTGGAATAAACAAATCATGTTTAGGCAAGCATGTATTGAATTTAGTCATCTTGAAGCTAAAAAACAAAAGAAAGAAAGTGGGTAGTTATGCATATTCGTAAGTTTTTTACTCTGCCGTAATACGTGATGCAAAGACGAACAAAATACAAACCCGTTTCTACCGGTATTCGATTCTTTAGACAGTCTTCTTTAGTTTGTACAACTTCATTTCGTCGGAAATCTACTGGTTTCATGGACAATACAGTAATCAAAAGTACGCGACTATTTGGCCTTATTATTATCATCCTTGGTTTTTATTGCGAATGACAGTAATAATTTCTGTTGGACTCGTTCCATATAACCGGGCCTATTTAATGAAATTTTATTTCCATGACAGATGAAAGCGATTAGAACGTTGGGTCACTGTAATAAATTTTCATATGAAAAAAATTTAACACCTGAAGATGGGTCTTTAAAAACATGAAAACCGTCATGGACCTGTAAAGCAAGGACAGCTGACGCGGCTTCAGAATTTGTTATTTACTTTATGGGATGACAACATTTGAAGTAATTTACAAATGAGTTGTTTTATCAATATTTAAAAGTTTACCATCATTTTAGAACAACTGATAAATTCATTTAAGAAAATGTTATTTCGTTTTGTTTGTGATGTCACTTGATATTCTTGAAGTAGGTGGCTATGGCATCTACTATGAGGTTGCCAGGAGACAGTTGGCACGAATGGTTTTGTTGTCAGTAAGCGGATAATTTAAAGACGTAACGCCGCGGCGGAGCGGCCGAGCGCATCGAGGCGCAATGCTACGATGCGAGAGGCCGTTCCCCGTCGGGGGTTCGAATCCCCCCTCGGGCATGGCTGTTTGTGTCGTCTTTAGTATAAGGTGGTTCACAAGTAGTTTGTAAGTTTAGGGACTGATGACCCTGCAGTTAAGTCCCTTAAGCTTGACAAACATTTGAAGATTTGAAAGACATACCGAGACGAATTGATAAGATCCAGCTTTTGCAACAAAACTGACCCGATTTCGAAATAGGTGTTTAGAAAGTGACTATTATACAGCTAGACATTACTGCTGTAAACCTTACGTCATTGATTTACTCACAGCTGAGGAAGATTGCTCGCAACGTGAAAGAGAGTAGGAGCAGTTAATGTATGAAACGACCTTCTTGAACACAATTCAGCTAACTACTACAATGTGCATATTCTGATATTAATTTTTCAAAATTTTTAATGGAAGTTACAAGAAAAAGTCAACTTTTTGCAAATTACAAATCGGTCTCACATCTACATGATGCCAAAGTTGCGAAACAATAGACTCTAGTTACGACGTTGGAAAATCTTGCTTATTTTGGTGACCAGATGAACGAGTTCATGTAGCATGTTAGGATCCGTAATTCCAAACATGCTCGAGACACTGTGCCATGTGCCATGTGTCCAGCTATTTTAAAAGAGTAAAGAAAATATCAATGAATACCTCATTGAGGGTTTTTCCTGTTTTGTTTCTGGGTTTAGGGTTGTATCCTATGTAGGCCTTATCGTTATGTTTACTTTACTCCATTAAATAACAAAACGAATCACAATTTGTCGCAAAAATGTCTTTGAAAATACTCAAATTCTGACCAGTTTCCTTTGAGTTTGCTTCCTGATAAAATAAAATGTCTCCAGGTCAATATGGAAATTACAAGCGACCTGTTATTGATAGAACATCTTGCTACGTTAAATCAAACTCTAATTTCTTGCACGTTCCTTGATGAGATACTCGATATATTCCGAACCTGTCTTACTGTTGCCTGCCTCGTTGATTTCATAAAATGTTACGTAGTCTGATGGCCGGATGCGTTGCAGACATAATTTTAATTGCAATTTGCTCACTACAGCGCGGTGGTAGGTTTTGAGGTCAAACTTTATGGTGACTTTTAGGTGCCATGTATCGCACGTCGATAGATTATCATTCGATCCGTATCGTCTGCAGATAGCGGACGACATTAATTTACTAACCATTCAATACAATTCGTGAATTTCATTTATTTCTTATGTTACAGTCGGAACGCGAAAGTTCGGGGAGGTCTACCGAACATCTGTTAGAATCCGTTTGATGGCTTCGTGTATTCAGAACGACAACTATCCTTTCCCTCCAGCAGGCGCGCTCCGCCTTCTCCGTTTCCAAATGTGCGCGCCTTCGCTCGCTCGTTGTGCCGCATTTACCAAAACGACCGTGGCTGCCGCCGCCGCATCATACCTCTTATCGACTTCAGAAAGTTAATGAAATAAATTACCCTTCAAGTCGATGGCGACTAAACGCTACTGCTAGCATTACTCATGAAGCAAGAACACTTTACGTTCTAGTGTTACTATGATGACTGACATAGCTATTAAAAATTCGAAATTATTTTTGGAACTATCTTTAACGCGATAGAAATTTTCGAATGGACAAAAGTTACTTTATACGTCTTAGTCTATTTTAAAACCATTTCACATGCATTTTTCATTTAAATGATTGTTTTACACTTTTCAAATTTTGTGTGTGAAATTTTGCATTCCATTTCAAACGTTTTCATGAGAATACAACAGAGACATTCGATAAATTTGCTTTATTTCTATTTCACCTGACCCCCCTTACGTATTAGCCACGGAAAGATCGCGAAGGTAAAAGATAAGACGATATGAACTCACATTAAGTCTTACCAGAAATTGTTTTAACGGCGAACAATTCACGACTGGAAGAGAAAAAGGAGGAAACAGCAGTTGTATAAAAAGTGCCCTCCACCACACACCAATTAAGAAATGGCTTTAATGTAGCAGTGCCATCCAGTTCTAAGTTGAGTTGAAAGTTTAAGGTCTCTTGCTCAGTGGGAATTAGGTTTGAAATGAACTGCAAAATTTGTACCAACACACTGAAACATAAACAAAATATTGCACACTAGACACGAAAGAAAGAAAGAAGGTTACGGATTGTTGTGATAAGGATGTGGAAGGAAATCGGCCGCACACTGCCGCAGGGACCATTCCGCCATTTTCCTAGACTTGTTTAGCAAAATCATGGAAAGTTCAAATCCAAATGGCCGAAGGCCAGTTCGAAGCGCCGTGCAGCGACTATGAATCCAGTGTGTTACCACTACACCAACTCGTAAAAACGAATGCGAGTGAATATTGCATTGACACACGGTTCTGAGCTACGTCAATTAAGTTTCTGGCCTATCGTTAGTATAAAATCAATTGTAAAATTTGTAACGAACACACAATAGACAATAAAGCAACCTAATAAATTCCTTGTTACAACGATTAAAATTAAAATTGATCGATGAAATGCGCCATGGTTAAAATCAGTATTATGGAAAGCAGTTGCTTGTTAAAAGATAGTAAATAAACTATTGACGTATCTCTTATTCATTGATTTAGAAAAGATGCCGTAGAATGCAGAGGATTGTAATTTTAACGCTATTAAAAAATTAAATGGTCTGAGTAAAAAATTTGTAAATAAATCTGACCCAAATTATCATTATCAAAGAAGCTAATAAATGAGTAAGTCGTGAATTTCCTCTGCCTACATATCGGTTTCAAATGAAGGGTGTTAAAATAAGTGTTCCACATTTTGAGAGGAAGTTTTACGGATGAAACAGTATAAAAAGATCGTTATACATTAGTTCTAACAAGCTTATGTTAATGGATATGAGAACTTGTTGAGCTTCAATACTGTGAAAGATACACTGAACAAACAAATGTAACGGTAATAAAAAATACAAATTCAAAGCTCAACTTGAAATAAACACTAATGGTACTAACAATAATAAAGCACAGCAGTTCATCCACTTCACGAGGAGAGTTATAGGGAAAATTAAGGAGACGAACAGCAAGATCAAACTATTTATGGTTGCGAACAATATTCGTACAAGTAAATATACCAATGGTAAATATACGATCGCCTCCTGCGAAATGAATGATGTGGAGGACATTTTTCTTTCGACGTGAGATCTGGGACCGGCAGAGACAAAGTATAAGACATCTAAAGACAACGGAAAATGTAATGCGGTCGGAAACGACCAAAGGTAGCTACTTGCAGAGAAAAAGATCTCTCATTATTTTGTGAGAATATAAGCCTGAAAAAATATAAATACAGGAATAAAATAAAATTAATAGGCAGGTTTCTTAGATATGACTTCTTTCTTCAACATACAATTACATCTCTTCTCCACAGAGGACCGGCTACCCGAGCCGAACTCTACTACATGACAGAACCGTCCGCTTCTCTGCCTTTCGTGGAGATATTTCAGACGGAAGCGTTCTGCCCATCGACGATAGACCTAAAGTAACCAAACTGTTTGGTTTATAGTACAATTTCACTTTTCGCGGTTGCAATTACTTTACAAATAGTAGATCGAATAAATGGATTAATTTGAAGGGAAACTAATTATTACAATTACTTTGAATCACCTGCAAAGAAAAAAATATTTAAGGGAAAAAGTTCTTCTGAAGCAACATTACACAGTAACATTATAATTCACCTAAACAGGGGCATCACTACACGAAAAATCAGTTTCTAGTCGGGAAACGTTACGGGGATCTAATAGAAGTCGCTATATTCTGCAGGAAAAGCCGTCTGGTGAGTTTTATGATTATCGGTAAAAACTTGTGTAATAGCTGCTCTAGGACGGTAAACGCCAGATGCTTATTTTTGTGATATTCCTGGAAGGTGAGCCGCGTATGACAAGACTGACAACAGTACTTTGGTATTTTGGAGAAAGTAGTCGTTTTGCACTTTCTTTGTTTTGTTAAAAGAAACTTTCCCCGGACGTAGATGAGGGTAAGTCATCTATTCATCAGCATTTTTCAATGCTATTGTCTGCTTTCGGACTGAAGGCTTACTTATAATGGGCTTTGGTAGCGCAGCATGGCTAAAAGCAAGTTAGCATGCTGTTTGTAGGAATGAGGATATTGTGGGATGCCCAAGAAGTTCTTGCTATTGTTTGGGAGTATCGTTTACGACGCTAGACAACTCTGATCGTTTCCTCATTTCCAGCATTCGAGGTATTTTCCAATATTCTTGAAGATATGAGTTTAGTCATTGAATTAATATGACTCTGTTATCCTGAATTAAATTGTCGACCGCAGGAAGGTCGACCCCTGTTTAAATTGCAAACAATTCTGTGTTTTATGTCGGGACTGTCTGTATTAACTGCCAACAAATGTCAGACAACTCAGTACTCTCATTTTAGCTCGGTGGCGCCATTCTCGTCTCCTGATCTACAGCAAGCAAAGTTGATAAGTGAGATATCGTTGTACTAGTGATGTGTGTGGCTTCAGGTCTATTTTTCTCCTCCGAAAAGTGTCATAAACGGCATTCAGCAACGAAATACCAAAACTCATTGCAGTGTGTCAACAAAGAGATTCTCATCATAATTTTTGGCCCAACAAGGCTGTAAAACTGCGAAATCATTAAGCTGGTTAGTAGTCTATGCATTATATGTATATGTTTACAGATGAAAAATCTCAGAATTGCACATTTCTCACATATACAGTTTAGTTTCTGAGTTCATGACCATAATTATAAGTATCCTGTCTTCTGAATCCCCAAATGAACTAATTACTGTGTTGCACACATAATCAGTTAATTATGTTTCTTCTACTTTCAAACAAACCAGCATTTGAAATATTACTTGTACGGTCGTAAGGCTGCATTTTGAAACGCAGTCACTTTCAAGATGCGAAGTTTTTCGTGACGCATGGGGCAACGTTGCTTTACAGTAACTTTTCATGAAAAATGAAAAAAAGTAGCATTTGCTGAAATATAACAAAGTAATTGTTTTAGTCTTTTTTTTTTGCGGGGGGGGGGGGGGGGGGTCAGAATCTTTGACCAGCCGTATGTTGCAAGAACAATATCAGTATGTTTAACTTCGATAGTAATTTGACGAAATTATATCATAGTGCTGTTAAGCTTCACAAAATATGAACACTGGTTTCGGCCTCATTGGACGAATTAAATATCTGCATCCTAAAGTGTGACGATGGTAACTATCAGGAGATAGCGCCGGGTATTAACCAAAATCCAATACTCTCCTCTAGAAGCCCGTATGAGACGAGCGCGATTTCGCGTCGCTTATCGCTACACAGGTCTTCCTAGTGCAGCTAAGAACTGGCAACATCGTTGCTAATATTTGGCAACACTGTGACAGTGCAGTTACTTCCGCAAGTAGTACTGAATTGTCTCACTAAGTTCACTTGACATTTCTCTTCTACTTTCGTGACTCTGCTGTATAATGCCCATGTGGTATGAGAGATAGAAATTTAACTTTTGCACTCAAGGAATGCTGTAATTCGCATAGGTGGCTTTCGGGTATTCTTTCGCGGTGCTTTAGAGGCTCAGCATTAATATGTGAGAGAATGAGGGCACCAGGCGTCAGCGAGTGGTTGGCTGTAAGGTTCTGCTTGCGTCTCGCAATGCAACTGTGGTGTGAGTCGGCAGTTCTAATCCTGGTTGGAGGCCGTGTGTTTGGCGGTGGTATTTCGTTTTACTTTGTTTTATTTTACTTTATACGCTGTGGATTGCAAGGAGAAACTCTTTAATGGAATCAGAAGAAAAGCTTGATACAATAAGGCTTTCAGAAAGGTTGACTCAAAATTACGGAAATTGTATTAGATGTCTTCTTTGCTTCACCATACAAACGCCTTTGAAGGAATTCCAATTGACTTTCCTCGATACGAATTTTTACTATTTCCTTAGGACCCACATGCTAGGGGATGCTTACAGAGGAAGTGAACATAATGATTAATATAGTTCGTTCATACAAAACCTTGCAGTGTGCCTGTGTTGCTTTAGAACGTGCGCTGAAACGTATTCACATAATTTAGCTCATAAATTTTCCATAAGGAATCAAACAACGACACTAAACATTGTAGTGCAGTTATCCACTGTGTCTTGATGAAAACGTATGAAGTGATGACAATAACAAATTACATGAAGGACTTTCCTGAAAGGAAAAGGATCGCGATTTAAACCACAAATAAGTATTAACCATCGCAGAGTGCAATTTAATTGGATAAATGACTAAGACAATGTTCTGACTCTCTAATGTATTATGTATTAGTGTAATAATATGCTCATCATTCAAAATGGGTGGTCTGCTCCGTTAATATCGTGTCTGAAATACACATCGCAACCTGTGTTGTGGATCACCACTGAGCAACACTACAGCATTTTACAGATGCAGGGCGATGAGCGGCAGCAGGCGCTGTGGGCAGAGGGCGAGGCAGCGCTGTGTAGCGCCACTACAGCTGCTGCCGGCGAGTGGGCCGCGGAGAGCTCTGCCAAGTGCTGCGGCGATGTTATTGGGCCGAAATGTTATTAACAGTGTATCAAAAGTGAAATACGTTATGCATAAGCTCCCCTTACACATGTAGCATCAGCACGCACGAGGGACGTGAAATTAAAAATTTTGTCAACAGTCGGTTTCGATCGCTAGTACTTACATGCAAGTCACGCACATTACCGCGAGACCACGGATGTAGCTGACCGACTCGTTTCCTAACAGCACACAAGTAGTACTGTATGAACTCCCGCAGTCTACAGTGTTGCCAGATTGTGCAGATAGCCGGACTTAGAGCGAATCAGCGAGGCCACTTTTATTGTCCCATGTCGCGATCGGCTCGAACTTAGGCTCAGCGGCGGCCAGGTTTTTTGTCAAAGAGTGTATTTTCAAACAATGTTTCACTCTCTAAATGAGTAATTTTCTGAAAATACCGAAACACGTATCTCTTTAATTCTGACAGAGAAAGCATGATCCATTTATGTCGTTGTTGCTTCAAAATTTCCTTAACGGTAATAGATTTTCGAAAAACATCCCCTCTCCAATTTAACACTCTTGATGGTTGAATTTCAAAAAATACCGAAACACGTATTTTTTAAATTCTAACCAACAATACAAATATCAATTTTTGCAGCTTTAGCTTCAAAATTGTTTTAATAACATAGTGTTTTTAATAAGTGCAAAAAAGCGGCTGGGGTGGATGACATTAAGCCGTAATTCGTCATATACAGTAAAATGTCAGGCCTCAAATAGTTACACAGGATAATTTGAGAAGGCGTGGGCATCGGGACAGGTTGCGACTGACTAGACGAAACAGTAATCACGTCCAGTTTTGGAGGATGAAAACAGAAAAGGTAATAACTATCCAGGTATCTCTTTAATTAGCGTTGTGGACAAAATATTCTCGGGTATTGTTGAGAGTGCGAGTATTAGTTGAAGAGATGGATGAAAATCAGTGTGCGTTTAGGCCTCTTAACTCTTTCAGTCACACGTTTACAATAGGAACATAATTATCAATGTCTGGTCATTGAAGTAACTGTTACAACTGAAATATCACAGACAATAGAGGAAACATAATTTAGGTATTCAGGCTTTCAAGGACTGAGGTCGTCACTAACGCTAACCACCATGACTATTACTATAAATAATACTAGGATAATTGTAAACGTTATTTAGTAGACGAATCATCATTACAAGCGTACAAAACAAGCAAAAACAAATCTGCAAGACATGTTTTACCTTTGCGTAAGCAAATAGGCACTTTACATGTACTACACTGCCATACAGTACGCACGGGAGATATTTTAGTGCTACAACTGCAGTATCTTCTTGATGTGCTTCTTTCAGGTTGATGACGACTGGATTCTAGACGAATTTCCTGCGGGACTGTAGGTTTGTGGCGATTCATAAAAGCAGGTCCTGGAGATGAGACCGCGGAATTGACAACGCAACAATCAAGATAGTCAAAGAAAATCCTATGCCACCACTTATGGGATTTTCTGTCAGTAGCATAGCTTCCTTTGAGCTGATCAAATTTGTCGACAACGTTCATGTTTGCGTTGTAGTCGATGACGGCCTGAGGACAAGACACTTCAGTACTGCTGCCATCACGCTCTCTGCGTTTTACGTTTCCCACATTCGTCGGATCATGATATTTTGACAGAATCAATACTGCTCTCTTGTCTTTCCATTTCAGCAAACATAAGGTTTATTTTAACAATTATTTAAATAGTTACTCTTTGCAGGTGAAACTACTTGAGGACCAGATTTTCGCTTGTGGAACCGTGAACGCAAATTGAAAGTTCTTGCCAACGCTAAAAGATGACAAGCATTTACAAAGAGGTCAACATGATTATTGGGTTAGTGACACAAACGTAAGTAACCATCGGATTTGGCTGATTTGCTGCCTCTTTTTCGTCATCTTCAGAGCTACAAATGCTCTCGTTACCTGAAGGGATGTCTTAAAACAAGTATTGTCCAATCTCGTTCTAAGCGGCGCGTGTGGCGCGACATACTGTAAAGAATGTGAAAAAAAAAAAAAAAAAAAAAAAAAAACAAATGACGTTACATCCATTAGCTAACCCGCCATCCATAAGCAAACCACCACATTCCCTTTGTAACTACTCAATGAAAACACAAAAGTAACAGTACCTGCATGTCAACACACCTAAAATAGGTCTATGAGAATACGTTCAATAAAATACATTACAGAAAACATATTACGTACCTGTTGTATTGAAGTTTTTATCAGACACTCGAGACAAGGTACGTTAGCGCTATATTCAATGCAACTGGTACGCACTGACATTCATGCAATGTACCCGGAATCTGTCATTTGTTTTGAAGCACAGTCAAAACTGACATACTAATTCAACCGTTTATCGCTAGATGGCGTGGAATAGAAGTACCGTGATCGAAAAGAGGTGGTTAGTAACAGTAACCACCAACACTGAAAGAGTTAAAGCTGTCAGGAGCAGATCTTTAGCTTACGGCAGATAATGAAGAAGTGCTAAGAGTGGAACAGGGATTTTTATCTACGTTCTATAATCTAGAAAAGGCTTATTATCGTGTTCCTAGGAGGAAGCTGTCGGTAGTTTACGTGAAAATCTTTAATTGCCTGCAGACGTTTGTCCCCTATTCCATAATATTGTAGACTATCAAATGTTCAAATGCTTGTTAAGCTTATGGGACTTAACTGGGGGTCATCAGTCCCTAAACTTACAAACTACTTAAAAGTACCTTATACTAAAGACAACACAAACATCCATGCTCGAGGGAGGATTCGACCTTTCTACGGTTAACGGCCTCGCGCATCGGCGCATAGCGATTCAATGCGCTCGGCCGCTCCGTCGCGGCAGCAGTTAGAATAGATGACAAAGTAAGGTCATGGTTCAGGGTAGTGTCAGGGGTAAAATAAGGCTGTAACCTGTCACCACTGCTGTTCATATTATTCATATGTTGAAAACAGTAGACTGGTAGGGCTGGATTGAAATAGGTGAAAACAAAATAAGCGGTCTGGCATATGCAGACGACCTCATTGAGATGGAAGATTTGGTTGAAAAGTTACAATCTAATATTTCAGAGCTCTATCAGAGGTGTAAGAGTTATGATATGAAGATTAGCATCTCCAAAACAAAAGTAATGTCCGCGGAAAAGAGATTTAAACAGATTGAGTGCCAAATAGGAGGAACAAAGTTAGAACAGGTAGTACTCAGGATGTATTTTCTCATGGCATCATAGGAATCAAGGTATGACAAAGCTAATGCAGTGTGTGCTTAGGTAAGAACTACTCTCTTCTGCAGTAAGGAAGTCAGTAGCGAGTTAGCAGTGTATCGCTCTATCTTTCGACCAACTTTGCTTTATGGGAGTGAAAGCTGGGTGGATACAGGTTACCTTATTCATAAACTCGAGTTACAGACATAAAAAGAAAAAAAAAAAAAAAAAAAAAAAAAGAAAAAAACTGGGAATGAACTCTTTAGATGAAACAGTTACAGTGGACAGGCTGAGATGGTAAGGTCATGTTACACGCATGGTTACCTAAGGTTACCTAAAAAACTCATGGGATCGGTAACGGAGCGTAAGAGAATACGAGGTAGACCAAGGAGAAAGTACTTAAATTTGTTCAAGAATGATTTTGAAGTAAAAGGCTTAACATCAGACGAAGATTCAAAGTTGGCATTGAATATGGGATCATGGAAGATATTAGGGGGGCTATGCTCTAGCCAACGCTGAAAGGCATAATCAGTCTCAAATGGTGATGATGTGTTACTTTGTAAGCATAATTGGTCGAATGTCGACCATAGGGAATACTAGACGTAATAAAATTTGTGGCACCTAACTTCCTGCATTGCCCTTTGTCATTTGGAGATTACGTCTTAACTAGGGACTGCAATCTAGCTAGCACTGTTTTCAGTCCAGCGGAATTTTGCTGAATTGCCCTCAGCCCAGTGGGATCCAGCTAAGGTTTTTTAAGTCAATAGATATTCTTTGTTAAAATATTTTTTTTTTAAAAATCATAAAAGTGTAGATTATTGAGGGGTTTACAGTATCACATGAATTTAGTTTAACTAATTGTCTTAATTTTCTTACTAAAATAAACAGTAAAAAGGGTACAATTTTATAAATATGAAATAAGTCACTTCTCGTTTTTGAAATGACTTTAAAAACAAGTAACATCGTTTTATCTTCCAGTCACCTGTAGAACTACATATGTAGCCAGCGGCGGAAACGGCTCTTTCTGCCTCCGCACTTGTTGGTTTGATGGTTAATAAATAGTCATACAACGAAGTCAAATACTCCTTCAAACCGTCTTGTTTGCAAATTATTTATTAGTTAATACGTTTCGCTCTTTAGCGAAACGCGTCATTAACTAATAAGAAATTTGCATTCAAGACGGTTTTAAGGAGTATTTATTCTAACTGCTTGTTGTACACCATGGATTGGAAATCATTTTAAGTCAAATACTTCCCTTTTACTCCATCAGTTTCAGATGCTGACATTTCTTTCTTTAATATTTTTTCGTAGTCTTCCTCCTTTCCAGTTTTGATCTGATTAGTGTAATCTTATCTTGTTTCAGCTGCATTCTAATTGCTCTTGTAAAGTTAAATTATTTTCCAGAGACTATTGACTGTTATCTGCATCATCTCCAAGTTGTACATTTTCAGCATTATCTTTAGACGTAAAATGTTTTTCATTTCTTGTCGTGGCTTATTGTTTTCGGCTTTACAAATGTAGGTTTAGGCGTGTTTAATTCTTGGTCATATTTTTTTGGATTCTACAAGTAAATAAACATAGGACTAACTTCACTGCGCCTTTCTTTCACTCGTAAACGTAGTGTCTCGGATGTCTCATTGCTTACTTATCCAGCTTCTCTAAAATAAATCGAAATGTTTTGTCTGCATTTATTACGGTACACTCTCTTCTGCTCAGTGTTTCGACGCCCACTTTAAAGGGCTGCAAGCTGTCAATGACATGTTTGATTATGTACCATTCTTGTCTGTAATTTTGTGTCAGATGCTATGTCCATGAGAGCCTTCTCAGTGCAAACTTCGAGACTGTAAAACCTGGCCGGCCGCAGTGGCCGAGCGGTCTGCGGCGAGCCAGTCACAGTTTGCACGGCCGCTACGGTCGGGGGTTCTAATCCCCCCCTCGGGCATGGATGTTTGTGTCGTCTTTAGCATAAAGTAGTTCATTAGTAGTTTGTAAGTTTAGGGACTGATGACCCGGCAGTTAAGTCCCTTAAGCTTAACGAACATTTGAATATTTTGTAAAACCTGTCCAACTGTCCCAACTCTGAACTGCCGTCATTCAGTTTACACGTTGTATGCGCGTGCGTGCAATTCAAAATAAGGCAAACGACTGAACGGCGACGTCAAGTCAACTCACATCGCGAAATGCGTTGCGAATTGAAGACAACGTGCTGAAAAGTGAATTTAAGGCGGAAAATTTTAAAGAATTTGCGCGATTTTATGCTTGTAGATCCGCTTGCGAATCCGCTGGCTGCTGCGGGATCCCGCAGTTCCTAAAATACCAGTACTCTAAGATTATCAGCTATCAGTCGATCTTTTTAAAAAATCTTTATTAGCAAATCATGATTTCCGCCAGTAACTGACCATTATCAATACTAAAAAGTACAAGAAAAACACAGTTACTACATGAAAATATTACATGTACTACTTATGACATTATGACAGACATAACAATGTTTTAATTAATTATACATACCATGTGTTTAACTGAAGATGTTAGTAATATGGATAACTCAAACCACACCAAGTATGACAACTGGACATTTTTACCGTTTCAAATCCTCACAAACACTATTTCAAAACAAAAGTGGGTGACGCCATATAACGTCATTTGGGCATGTGCTGTCCTCTACAGTATAACGAATATAACAGTTTTTATCAACAGAATAAATAATTAGAGAAGTCAAAGTAATAAAACAACATGGCTTTCATTTATGACAAGTTTGCAGGAAAATCGTAATAAATTAAACTGAAAGGTTGTCATAAAAAGTAAAACAGTTAAAAGTAATCATTCTACACATTGTCACTTGTTTTAGAAATAGTTTCAGAGTCATGATAAGCCGTTTACGAAAGATAAAAACATTTCTGTATAGGTGTTCGGCTTATTTGTCAATTAATGATTGTACATAGTTGTTTGATACGTATCAAATGAAAAAAAAAAAAAAAAAAAAAAAAAAAAAAAAAAAAAAAAAAAAAAAAAAAAAAGAAAGAAAGAAAACGACCAGGATGTTGAAATTAATACTTAAACTCATACCTAGATGTCGCTGGGCGTTACTGTTTTACGGCATCGATAATGTGTCCTTTTTTGCTAACGATGTCTGTAAGTGTTAAGCTGCGCGTCAAAGATAAAATGACCGTTAAAAAGTATAGCAGTTAAAACAATAAAAATCCCACATGTTTGACAGCCTCAGGGTTAATAGCGATATATATATATATATATATATATATATATATATTTCGTATGCGAGCTACAAACAGTATATAATAAATTCACAAATTGTAAAATAATGTCTACACATTTTTACAATTACATATAATACATGAAAATTATGTACAAGAATAGTATGAACAACTTCATATCTCGTTCTTCCAGAAGTCTACATATGCCATTGCTATACTGCTGCAGGTCATCAGGTCTTGGGCTGTGCACGCTCTTGGGTGATTTACTTTCGGACATTCCAGCAGGTGGTCCATGGTCTGTATGTTCCGCACGAACACAAAAAACTTTCACCGATTCCCTACTTGTGCAAATTCTTGTTGCATCTACCCATTCCAGACCGCAGTCTGTTCAGAGTCTTCCATCTCTGCCAGGCAAGTTCTGCGCCTGATGGCAGCGCCTCCTCAGCATAGTTGGCATGTCCTTGTTTCTCCCGCCACAATTTTATTCTGGTAGTTCTTGGTGGGTCTGCGAGTGGTTCCGTTGAATGTAGAAAACTGTTTCTTGATTTAAGGCATTTTGGTACAGTTTGGTACCCATGTAATGGGTGACGTCGGTCTTTAAGCTGTTTTGATCGTTCGATGATGCTCAGTACAGATCGTCAGACCTTTGGTGGAGCGATTCCTGATAATGAGTATAGGTGTTCGACTCTTGTAGGTTTGAGACAGCCAGTGATAAGCCTACAGGTCTGATTCAGGACAGGGTCCAGTTTGTTTGCATGACATGAGCGTTCCCACACAGGACTTGCAAACTCAGCAACAGAGTAACAGAGCGCCATTGCTGCATTAGCTCCCCATTTTGACGTTGTTAGTTTGCCAAGTAAGCTATTTCGTGTTTGGACTTTTGCCTTGCTCTTCTCAATGTGGCGCTTAATAGCTGAAAATTGGAAACATATCACAGTCGTGGAGCGCAAACCATGGAAAGTAACCTGATGAAGTTCCTAAAATTATGCTGGTTACTTCTGGATAGCGGGATCCCACTCTGCTTGACTGCAATCCGTAGCCTTATCTCACTCACTTTATTTAGGAGTATCTGGAATATTCTATCTCCGGTACCCCGGTATATATACAGGGCATTTCACTAAGTGTGTTTGCCTCTGTAACTTATAAAATAATAGGTGACGGGAAATTTTAATGCAGTAGGTCAACACAAGAAATATTGCACTTGCTATGGAGCTATGAATATAGTTTATTGTATCATTGTCCACAGAATTACAGCACAAAGATATAATTTTTTAAATGGAACAATAGTTTTTCTATCGGGCATTGGAATCGTTGCACCAGCTTCATCCAAATCAATTTAAACTACATTCCTATCACTGTTAGTTTGGGAGCTACAACCCTTCATAGTTTCAGGGGCAGATACCACACGCTGTACATAATACATGGCTGTGTGGTGGGTTATGTATGTTATGGCGGTGGGCAGTTGATTTACATATGTTCAAATGTGTGTGCATGTTCATCAATGCATAATGCAATGCGCCGTCGAAAGGATCTGCGGACGAGATGTAACATCGCCAGTGTGACGGAGCGACATGCGTCCTCGATGGGCCGTTTTAGATCATCTGGGGATGTGGTCTTAGTGACATAAACACCATCCTTTAGATATCCCCACAAAAACAGAATTACTGGTGTTAAATCGGGCGACTTTGCGAGCCATGAATGAGGACCATGGTGCCCCAACCATCTTCCTGCAAACCTGTTGTTTAGTTCTTCCATAACAACACGCTCAGAATGGGCTGGGTGACCATCGTGCTGCATCCACGAGTGTAGACACACATGTTCAAGGAGACCACCCAAACTGTCGGCTATAAAAGCCCGATATAACTCACCTGTCAGTGTACCTGCGAAGTAGTGTGGACCGATGATTTCATCCCCAAGGATTCCACACCACACGTTAATAGACCACCTACGTTGACGGTCGACAGGTCGTACCCACCGAGGATTGTCTGCGGTCCAGTAGTGCATGTTATGGCGATTCACTGCACCATAATTTGTGAACGTAGACTCATCACAGAACATAACACTTTGTAAAGACTCCAGCGTGAAATTACGCATGGCCCACTCACAGAATGTCACTCTTGCACGGAAATCGTTCCCATGCAGCTCCTGGGTCAGTGACAGGCGGTACGGGTGAAACCTGTGGCCTTGTACTATACGCCACACAGATGTTAGACACCAGCGACTGCAGCAACGGCTCATAAGCTGAAACGAGGATCGTGGTGTAGTGCAGCCAAAACAAACACCTCCGTCTCCTCACTTCTAGCAGGTTTTCGTGTGTTACTGCGGCGCATTACCAAGCTGGCTGTTTCCCGAAGTCGTTGTTCGGCACGTAAGAACGTAATGGCATACGCCGTGGCTGCTTCAGTGGCATCGTGTCGGCACTCGCCGAGCATCAGCAACATGTCAACGTACTCGTTGTTCGTGTATGCCATCGTCATCCGATGTCAGTAACTGTGGTATATTGAGCCCCGGTTGTTTGTGTGGCTCCAACTGTCGGGTATACGGACGTGTGCGGCGACAGTCGGCAGTCTAACAGCGCATCGAGGAAGCTTCTCGCTCTGTGACACCGCCGACGTTACAACTCGGCCGCACCACATTTAGAAGGTGCATTGCATTATGCGCAGCGTTTGTGGTATCTGCCCCTGAAACTTTGAAGGGTTGTAGCTCCCAAAGTAACAGTGATAGGAATGTAGTTTAAATTGATTTGGACGCAGCTGGTTTCAACGAATCCAATGCACGATAGAAAAAAAAAACTATTGTCCCATTAAAAAAATATCTTTGTGCTGTAACTCTTTGGAAAATGATACAATAAACTATGTTCATAGCTCCGCAGAAAGTGTAACATTTCTTGTGTTGCCCTATCGCATTAAAATTTCCCGTCACCTATTATTTAAAAAGTAACAGAGGCAAACACACACTTAGTGAAACACCCCGTATTAGAGGTCTCAAATCGCCGGTTTCGCTCGCTCGTACTCGGTCGAGTGCGCAACGCTCGGCGGTGGCGCGGCGAGTGTGTTCGCTCGCTGCGAGCGTGTTGACACTCGAACGAGGCTGCGTGGGGCGGGGCGGGCAGAGGCCGCACAGCGTAGTGCTGCTACTGTACTCACAACGAAACGTACCCATGTCACTCTCCGATTTCTATGAAATTTGCATACAATACATGAAAAACTATGGGACAAATAATTTTTTAGCACCGGAAAAACATATTTAAGGGGTGAAACGGTCCCTCCAAAATTGGGCCTAAAATAGAAAAATGGCAATAACTTGGATATTAGTGAAGCGATTTTAATGATTTTTGGTATCGAGTGCCGCTGCGGTGGACGACCGAGTGGCGAGCGGGCAGTGTGGGCGGTCGGGCCGGTCGAGCGTGTCCCGCTCGAACGAGCGTGCAGGAAGTCGAGCGCAGCCACACGCCTTGTCGCAAGCTACAGTACCAACACCTGCCGGACTGTCATAGAACGACATGTATCATGCGATTCGAGCGAGCAGGCGCCACTAGCCTCTAACGTGATCAAAATCGATAACATTGAACACTTCCTTTTCACTGCATTCCGACCAAGGCATAAAATTGTACCTGGTGTGTCATTCGTATAGAATGTTACAACTGAAACATTTTTTGTTTGAGGTAGCACGGCTAAGATTCTAAAGCACCTGCCATATCAACCCAAATTTATTTGCACCTTAACACTTAATTTTCTATTAATCCATACCAATTCAGAGCGACAAGTCAACAAAACACAAGTTACAGCCCCGCAAGTCAACAAAACACAAATTAACAGGTAGTATAAACTGGTGGAAGTACACCCCAATTCATTTGACCTGGATACCAATATCTAATTAAGTTATCAAAGCTTAATAGACTAGCAAAAGAAGCCAAGTTTTCTTTCAGATAACACTAAACTAATGTAACATTTGCTCATGATCACAACCATTATGAAACAAATAGGTTATATAAAGCACTCTTAAGGGTAGGACAATGATATCTTTCTAGCCAAATTTCTGCTTCTAGTCCGCCAGCTGTGAACAACAAATGAATATACAAATTCCGAACTATCAGATTATCTATGTAGTCAAACAGTGAAAAATAGTCTGATAGCTAACGAACATAAAAAAAAAAGTTCAAATGTTTGTAGAGTCTATGGGACTTAACTACGGGGTCATCAGTCCCTAAACTTACAAACTACTTATGAACTACTTACGAACTAGGACGGCACAAATATCCATGCCCGAGGGGGGATTCGAACCCCCGACCGTAGTGGCCGTGCAGACCGTGACTGGAGCGCCTCAGTCTCCTCGGCCAGCGCGGCCGGCGCGAACATAATTTTAATAATACACACCATAAACTGGTCTGCACCTCGCTCGTTTGCTCGCTCGAATCGCGAGATACATGTCGTTCTATGACAGTCCGGCAGGTGTCGGGACTGCAGCTTGCGGCAAGGCGTGTGGCTGCGCTCGACTTCCTGCACGCTCGTTCGAGCGGGACACGCTCGACCGGCCCGACCGCCCACACTGCCCGCTCGCCACTCGGTCGTCCACCGCAGCGGCACTCGATTCTGAGGCGAGTGTCGGAAGCAAACTAGAAGCTAGAGAATACATCCTGACTGCGAAATTTGGAATTGTTCCTTTCCCGGATGCTTCGAAAGCTGTTTTCTCGATTCACTTGAACTAGCCATTCAGTTTTCGCATTTTGTACTTTACCATACAAGTTATTATACGTGATTAATATAAAGTTTCTGTGCTAAGATCATTTACTAAATGAGTTATCCATGATCTTTCTTTCTTCCTTGTTCCCATTTTGTGGACTGTTAGTGCCTGTTTAGTGGTAGGTGTAACTTGCCGTCTTAACGAGGAAGTCCTGGAATACTTTGTGCGCCTTTTATATTGATATTAAATACTCCTATATTGATGTACACCCGTTAGGTTAGGTTTGTGCATTTCTCTCTCTGTTGCACCCCGTTAACACATATTCCCGTAGCATTTTGGCACTGTGCGTGGTTGCTGCGCCTCTACCTTTTCCAAGTTAGTCCTTAACGGGAATTTTTCCAATTGCAACATTTATACAACCCCACTGCCACTGTCGTCTTTCTTATCTACATAACAAAGAACGCATGCAAGTTTTCGTGCAATATATAGGATCCGCCCTTTCTTCCGCCGTCAGGGTCATATGCTCATATATCCTGTACCTGTTTTAAATCCTCTTATTCCAATTGTTTAATTTACACAGCTGTACGAATTTATGGTGCTCCTTGTGTTTCAGTGATATCTGTTTTATATTTATTTAGGGCCGTCTGAAGAATGTCACCTGGGTGCACCAGCCAAAAGAATGGACTGCATGTTTTCGGAATGGCGGGATAAGAGATCGGCCTAGGTACATTGCAGGGGAAGTGACAATTAGGGGGGCAGCTACCCCTAAAGTGACCAATTTTCTGTGCTCAAAAATTGTTTTCATTTAATCGAAGTTGAATCTATGAAATTTGTCTTTTATCAAAAGATACTTTCATACCGAAAAATCATTAAAATCGTTTCACTAATCTCTAAGTTATTGTCATTTTTCTATTTTAGCCCAAATTTTGGAGGGACCGTTTCACCCCTTAATTATGTTTTTTCGCCGCTAAAAAAATTACGTGTCCCATAGCTTTTCATGTATTATAAAATTTGCAAATTTAATAAATATCGGAGAGTGACCGGTAGGTTTTCTTGTGAGTACAGCGGTAGCGCCACGCTGTGCGGCCTGTGCCCGCGCCGCCCCACGTAGCCTCCTTCGAGTGTCAACACGCTCGCTCCGAGCGAACACACTCGCCGTGCCGCCGCCGAGCGTTGCGCACTCGACCGAGTACGAGCGAGCGAAATCGGCGATTTGCAGACCTCTAGTGCAGACCTCTATCCTGTATACAGAGAGTAGGAATGGTATGATTTGCGACGCTTTACAGGTTGGTGAGCCGTCTCCGACAGCTCCTTCCATCGCTACCGAGCGACCCTCCCGCTGACATCACGGTGACGCGCTGACATTAACGCAGTGCCCGTTGCCTGCCGTAGACGGCGTGGGTTTCGCAGACAGCGCGCCGCCACCGCGCCGGCCGGTAATCCTTCACCGTCCGTCCGTCCACCGCCCGCGCGCGCCGTGTTAACAATGCTAATACGCGCTGCCCGCAAATCCCCACATAACGCGCAAAGATATACTGCGCGCCAGTTTACCGGCGACCAGCATATCACAATTAGACTGACAATGCCGGCCAGCATTAGCAGCCGCAGGCGCCGGCGCCGCCAAACAGAATTACACGCCTCGGGGTCGCGCGTTGTCACTTCGCTGGTTCCGTCCGCGACATTTACGTCGCTTTATATCCTAGTATTCAGTACAAATCAATTCAGAGAATTTTTGTTCCACCTCTGTCTATGGAATCATAGTCCGAAACACACATCCATAAATTTGTATTTTCATCACTACCTATATCTGGCCACGCATTGCTGTTTCAGATTAAAAGGAAAAATAAAGCACACCCTTTATAGCGTATGTAGCTTCACAATACTTCCTGCACTTCCCGCTGTGCTTTGTCTCCTTCTCTCTGCCTCTCTACTGCTTCCCCTCCCTTTGTTCATGCCCACTTCTACCTTCTCCTCCTCCCTCTCTCTTTCCCCCTCTTCCCTGTCAATATCCACCTTCCCCTCTTCATCTCCTCATTTCATTCGTACCTTTCTTTTCCCCTCTTTCTATGCATCTCCAACTCCTCCCTCTCCATCTCCACATCATCCTCTCCATCTCCTCCTCCCGCCTACCTATATCAATTTACTCCATTTATCTCCTCTTACAACACCATCTAACCTACAACCTTTATAGTGTGATGTTCAGAACGTTTATCTACTGCCCATGAGTGCCCTTAAATTTCAGTATTTAAGTTCCGCACAGGGATAGACGTTTACTACACTGCTCGAATCAGTTAGGGGATCAGGTGAGATACCATACATATGGTAATGTATTTTAGTCGGATAGCTACATCTACATAGATACTCTGCAGCCTGGCAGAGAGTTCATTTACCAGTTTCATAACCTTTCTCTACCGTACCATTATCTAAAGCCCACCTAAATCTGTCCGTTTTATATCTGATTTCTCTTATTTTATTGGGATGGTCATGTCATCCTAAGTAGGTGGGTGCTAGAAAAATATTTACACATTCAAAACTAAAAGTCGGTGAGTGAAATTTCGTAAATAGATCTCGCCGCAACGAATGACGTCTTTCTTTTAATGATTTCCACCTCAAATCATGCAACATTTCCGTGACGCTTTCCCCCCAGTAACTTGATAAAACAAAACGAGCTGCCCTTCTATGGACCTTCTCAATGTCTTCCGTCCGTCCCACCTGCTGAGGGTCCCACAAGGGGCAACAGTACTCCAGGAGAGGACGCACAAATGTGATGTAGGCAGTCTCTTTGGTGGAGCTGGTGCATCTTCGAAGCGTTCTACCAATGAAACGTAACCTTTGCTTCGCCTTCCCTACAATATTTTCTGTGTTCTCTCCAGTCTACGATGTTCGTAATTGTAACTTGTAGTATTTGGTAGAATTTACGACCTTAATGTTTGACTGATTAATCGTGTAATTGAAGTTCAGCGGATTTCTTTTAGTGGTCATGTGTATTACTTCACACTTTTCATTATTTATTATTAATTGCCAATTTTCGCACTATGTAGAAATTTTGTCTAAATCACTTTGCAGTTGCTTTTGATCCTCTGTTGACTTCACTAACCGATAAACGACAGCATCATCCGCAAACAGTCTAAGGGAGCTATTCAGAATGTCTCCTAAATCGTTTAGCCCTATTGATAACCCGCCCCTGTGGCTGCGCCATTGCTTCAAACTATATGATATGAAAAGTTATTCCTATTTAGCACTGAATAATGTAATTTTTGCAGAACCTCTTATTGGAGAAGAATGTGGATGCGCGATACTCCTAGAGCAATATATAAAACTAGCTGAACACATTTGGTAACTTTAGGAAGCTGTGACAAAGGTGATTGTTTAGCCCCAGTGACGCCCAACTGAAGCGATTGATTGTTCCTTGTTACTCCCCAGTACCACTCATTACTTGGCACGGAGGTACAGAGAGCGGGTGCGCATTCAGAGCCCTATTTCACTACGCCTTCGGTACCTTGTCATCAGACTTCACTGTCACTGCCACTGTCGAAGCACTCGGTATCATCTACGGAATCATATAGGATAACGAGTAATGTATGAATTGTGGATGGGCATTTGGATTTTGTTTTGTGTATGATGGAAGACAGACTGCAGTTCCTGAGAATCATAGGAACTGCCTTTATTTAACAATATAACATCATGTCAGATTACTTTTCAGAATGTGTCTTCTTTTGTTGTAATTTTCTGAACTGTGGTGAACGGCAAGCACGGGACGTGATTAGCGTAGCGAAGGTTCCTGAGCTGGCGGCACTGCTTATGCAGTCTGCTCAAGAGAGTCACAACGGAACTGTGTTTACAACGGGCCCAGTTGTGTCGAACGATGAAGTGACGTCAGACGATGGCGTCCATCCTCTAGGTGCAGGGGTGACGGCAGGTGACATCTACAACATGAAGACTGACTCCACTCCAGGACGATGCACTGTCTGGCAGTCTGGGTTAGCCTTGCAGATTACAGCGGCAACAACGAGTTGGTGGACGGTATCGATACCCAAGGTTTAGGAGACACTAACGGCGACTGTACAACACTGACGAGCTATCAGTGTGCGACACAGATAGTGCACGCCACCGCGGTACCGATAGAGGATGATTTGCTTGGCGGTCACCTAGTACACCTCTCTCCTGATGAATTCTGCTGTTTCCACCAGTTAGTAGGACGTTGAGAACCTTCCAGATTGGATCGACATCTCTGGCAGATTTTACAATTGAGACGAAGGAGTGTCCTTTCTTCACATGGCTGCTGGTTCTGGTTTCGTAGCCGGTAACACTGTCCTCGATACCATAGGTGATCGACAGAGACGGTCCACAGATCTATTACGACTCTGGCCTGGTTACTACAACACTCGATGATCAGTTTCATACTGGTTATTCCAATTTACATTTCTCAATTTCAACTCGTTTAAACAACAATTATTATTTACACTTTGGTTATTGCGTTATTTACATGCTAGCTTTAAAACGGTAACCCCGCACTCCAACATCGCTACACTTTTCTTCCTAAAAGAGAAAATTTGTCGTCAAATTATATTACATCGAAACCCTTTGTCCACTACTTTAAATCGTTAACTAAATTCGCGTCCCTGATTAGTTAAAGGTTCTATTTGTAACACTGCGAGAAAGTCCTTGACTCTCAAACTGAAATGAATCTCATCATCATAACCCACGTCATTCTTTACTATTCACATAACCAGGCTCTCCTCGGTCTAACAAGAAATTAAAGCTGTTTACAATAGTAAACTAATACTGTAACGTGTACTATTTAATGCTGTACCCTAACTAAACTGTATTGGGCACATACACACCTCTTGTTTACTTATGTTAACCTATATAAAGTTATTCGTTGGCTTACTGCCCTTGTGTACTGTCTCTTAAACTAAGAAAATCTAGACATTATATTAAACAGCAGGAAAATATTTGTTAATCATTAGATATTTCCAATAATTATGATGTATTACTGACAATACAACCTTTGATTTACAGGGTTGATAATTTCCGCTACAGGCGTCGTAATTCTGTATTGCTGCTGTCAGCACATATTAAAATATACTTTTAAAGCAGCGCGATGGGTTACATAGGTGTACTGCGGTGTATGCGTTGTTGCGATGTATAAGCTCAAAGTCTGCTGTTGGTAATGGACTTCTCTTGTATAGCTGTACTCTCTTCCGTGTTGCGAGTGGCACGGAGTATGGTATACGTTTCATTCCAATCATCAATTGTTTGGAATATTAATTCTAACTAGGCGTACGAGAAGTGTAGTGTATGGTGTAGTCGAAAATTAATTTTGCTTGTCTGGGTTGATTAACGTATTTCATGATTGCAACCTCACGTAACTCGACTTCGTGCTACATCCGTACGCGTCATTCAATCAGCGTGATTATCATTTAGTCCGACAGTCACTCTACTTATTTACAGGGACTCACATTTTGTTGCCAGTCATAGACTAGTTTTAACATTCATTCTCATACTATTAGAGACATAGTGATGAAGTTCATATTTTACAGGGACGTGTCAATCCGAGTCTCTATCTACCAGACGGATCACTTCACAAACACAAATTCAGTTTCTATGATATTATTTTTTATATACACCATTTTCAAGCTTTTTGCACGTATATTCAAATCCGTGTGCGTCGCTGTCCGATAAACTTAAGTGCCATAATCTTTGTGCCAACCCAAAACATCCAATAATGGAAGGCATTCCTCCCTACAATGGGAATTAAAACCGAGGGATTATCTAACCATCATAAGTCGCCATAAACACAACATGTACAACAGCTGATTTTAGCTATAGCCTTGTGTATGTAGTGTTATTTTGCAAAGCAGGCAAGTTATCGGACATTACATTATTTCTATAAAAATGTTTGCATTTTACTCTTTATGAAATTTAAGCGTTCTCTCTCTCTCTCTCTCTCTCTCTCTCTCTCTCTCTCTTATCATAAGTTTGAAAAAGTGACGCAGAACCTTCACCAACTGCATGAACGTAGCCACATCGCACCTTTATTTATGTGGGGAAAAGCTATTTTCGCCTGTCAAAGAGCAAAGAGATATTCCATGTCGGTAAAGAAGTAAATACTGTGTAGGCCTACCTTCCAACCTCGCAGTAAATGCAACATACATCTATGTTAAACTTCAAGTACAGTCAAGCGGCTGTTATTCTAAAGGAAAGGCACATAACCGATAACTACACTTGATATGCAGTCAACTTGATAGGAACCCATCGTCTACTCCAATAGATGGGCCCTAGGTCAGCTGCAAGTACTTATTCATCTGCCATCTCCAGAACACCGGAATCTATTTCTAACTATCCCCCTCAATTCCCTGTAAGATTTCTGGATCCTTGCTCTCACTCCCAACCAAACACTCTAAACAACGAACATGTACGTGGCCTTTGTCAAAGTGTTTCGATGACCGCTAAATGAAACGGATTGCTGGTACTTACATAATAGTGAGAGAAGCTATTATCGAAATATGATTCGATATTGGTGGCAGGGAAGCATTAGGCGTTCTTTATTGGTGTTTATATTGTAGCCTGTGATTGGAGAGAAAGAGGTACTTCATTGATGTTTTCATATTTATTTCTATTGCAGGAGTTAGCGAGTGGTGCTGCCAAAGGCTGTTTGTCATGAAGAACTAAGATTTTTATTTTGGGTTGGTACGGGAGTCTCATTTGGGAGCAATACACCGCACAATAAACTTAGTTTCGGTGCGGGCACTGGCGGGTTGGACCAATACTGTTTTGGCTCATTTGGGAGACTGTCAGTAGTACAACGCCAAGCCGAGACTCGAGATACAGAGATGAGGGAACGGCAGCCACGATGGGAGAGATACCTGGGGAATCGTTGCCGGACGTTGTAGCTGAGTATGATTCGGTGCTAGCCACAGTGATAGTGCAGAGGCCTCCAAGTCGCTCTCTCTAGCTTGTCCTCCGCTTCTCCTCATAGGAAGTATTTTGCGTGTGAAATTTCTCGAGTGATACGAAAGCTTTCGATGTGTCTCTTTCAGCAGACAAGTGAGGGAAGCAGAGCTTCCTTACTTGTACATTATTTACTATTTGATGTTTTTGTGTTTGGATGATGCCATTTGTTACAATATCTAATATTACTTTGATCCTGTAGCGGGTCCTCAGTGATGTGTCTGAAGTGCACTTCATGCTTTGAAGAAATTCTATTATGTTTGTACTCTGCAAAGAGCGTTTATGTGTAACTCAAGCTCTTATAATTTTAATGACGTTTAGTTAGTGTTATGAAAAGTTGAAATGTTACTGATCAAATGTGATGATGTTCTGACAGATGAAGTTTTGGACTGCGTTAAGGAGCTTAGTTCTAATGTCGAGCTCTGGAAGAACAGTGAAGTTATCTCACTTGCTTTACGAAATGAAAATATTCAGAAATTTCGTCCATACGGCCGGACAGTATGAAGGAGTTCGAGTTTTCTGATGTAATGCTTTGTGTTGTTTAGCCTGTTAATTAGGTTAAAAGGGCTTCATTTCTCTAACTTGCGTTTGCCAGGATATATGATTATCTACTATTTCATTGTAACACTTCATGTAAAGATGGTTAAGGAATAACCATTACTTTATGTAATACCGTATGGCTTAGTGGTACATGTTCTGTAAGTTTTCATTGTTGGAACTGTGATTGGAAGTCTGGCATGAGTCACCATTCAAGATTCTTAATGTAAGGTTGGGCTTAGTGCTGTAAGTGATTATAGGTTTGATCATGCCAGTTGCCTGAATCGTAAAGAAGGCACGAGTCGTCTTCGTTAAAAAAGCATTAAATTATTCATATTGTCAGATGTTGTAAAGAACTAAAGTGCGAGTTTGGACCTTTGAATCATGTGTATCTTCTTAGCATTGATTTATGGTGTGTATTATTAAAATTATGTTCGTTAGCTATCAGACTATTTTTCACTGTTTGACTACATAGATAATCTGATAGTTCGGAATTTGTATATTCATTTGTTGTTCACAGCTGGCGGACTAGAAGCATATATTTGGCTAGAAAGAAATCATTGTCCTACCCTTAAGAGTGCTTTATATAACCTATTTGTTTCATAATGGTTGTAATCATGAGCAAATGTTACATTAGTTTAGTGTTATCTAAAGAAAACTTGGCTTCTTTTGCTAGTCTATTAAGCTTTGATAACTTAATTAGATATTGGTATCCAGGTCAAATGAATTGGGGTGTACTTCCACCAGTTTATACTATCTGTTAATTTGTGTTTTGTTGACTTGCGGGGCTGTAACTTGTGTTTTGTTGACTTGTCGCTCTGAATTGGTATGGATTAATAGAAAATTAAGTGTTAAGGTGCAAATAAATTTGGGTTGATATGGCAGGTGCTTTAGAATCTTAGCCATGCTACCTCAAACAAAAAATGTTTCAGTTTTAACATTCTATACGAATGACACACCAGGTACAATTTTATGCCTTGGTCGGAATGCAGTGAACGGAAGTGTTCAATGTTATCGATTTTGATCACGTTAGTGGCTAGTGGCGCCTGCTGAGGTGACCACTGAAGTTATTGCAACTGAGTCGGAACCCATGAATTCGGAAATGGTAACTTGTCCTTTTACTTCATATTTTTTCTTGTGTCATGCTTCCCTTTTCCATCAGTTCCTTTCCATGGACAAGAGAAGAGCATGCTGGAAGGTTGAGTGGTGATGGTGAGATAGTCAAAGAACTGATACTGAATGGCTGAGAGATCTTTGAGTATGACGGAATCTTTGGGTTGGTGTAGTCGATAGCCTGAGCGGTCACGGGTTGAAAGTCAGTCAAAGTGCTGAGCGGGAAAAGTAGTCGGTTTAGCGTGGGAGACAGCGGATCTGGACACTGTGTTGGGGATAGTTGGCGAAGACAGCTTGAAGAGCTGGTGCTGACGATGTTAGCGTAGAGTGGTAAAGTATGAAGATTTCAATCATCTTTGGGTCATTAATTGCAAGTTTTCTTGTCACAGTTTGTAAAATCCGCGATTCTGCGATTTTTTTGATAAATATGGTAGTTTAAGTGGTTAGTTATATGTGCCTATCGAAGAGCGACGATGTAACGGTTTTATTAAACTAAGTTCTGCCCGGTTAACGTCATAACTAATCCTCTCATTTACGTCCTATATTTTAATGTAATCTAGGCAACATTGCAATATGAGCGAATGCAGGAATGGATTCATGAGATATTTGATGTATTTTCTTTGCTCTTAGAAAGTTAGTCCATGTGGTTTCCATATATAGTTATTCAAACCATGCACCACTTTGGGGTCTCTTTCATGGACCAGTTGGTGGAATTGTTTGTAACAATGATAGCCGTCGTTGCCTGAGACGAATTATGAAGATTTTTTTTTCAACACTTTTGGTCTTTGTATTGTACCTTGTAACTTCTACATCTACATACATATTCCGCAATCCACACAAAGGGGCGATGCGGCCGGTGCTCATTACCGCTACTAGTTACTTGCTTTTTTGTTCCATTCTCGTGTAGAAAGAAGGGAAAACGATTGCATCTACATCTACATCTACATGGGATACTCTGCAAATCACATTTAAGTGCCTGGCAGAGGGTTCATCGAACCACAATTATACTATTTATCTCCCATTCCATTCTCGAATAGCGCGCGGGAAGAAAGAACACCTGAATCTCTCTGTTCGAGCTCTGATTTCCCGTATTTTATTCTGATGATCATTTCTACCTATGTAAGTGGGAGTCAACAATATATTTTCGCATTCGGAGGAGAATGTTGGCGATTGGAGTTTCGCAAGTAACCCACGCCTCAGCGATAAGCGCCGTTGTTGTAATGATTCCCATCCAAGATCCTGTATCATTTCCGTAACGCTGTCTCCCCTGTATCGTGACAATACGAAACGAGCTGCCCTTCTTTGGACACTTTCGATGTCCTCCGTCAAACCCACCTGATAAGGATCCCACACTGGGCTGCAATACTCCAAAAATGGACGGACAAGCGCAGTGTATGCAGTTTCTTTAGTAGTTCTGTTGCATCTTTTAAGGATTCTGCCAATAAAACGCAGTCTCTGGTTCGCCTTTCCCACGATATTATCTACGTGTTCTTTCCAGTTTAAGTCTGAAGTAATAGTGATTCCTAGGTATTTTGTGGAGTTTACGGCGTTCACATTTGATTGATTTATGTTGTAAACAAAGTTTAACGGATTTCTTTTCGTACTCATGTGGACGACTTCACACTTCTCATTATTTAGAGTCAATTGCCAATTTTTACACCATACTGATATCTTATTCAGATCGTTCTGCAGTTGGTTTTGATCTTCAGATGATTTTACTAGACGGTAAATGACGGCGTCATCTGCAAACAACCTAAGAGAGCTACTTGGATTTTCCCCTAAATCGTTTATGTAAATAAGGAATAGCAGAGGACCAATAACACTACCTTGTGGAACGCCCGATATCACCTCTGTTTTAGTCGATGCCTTACCATCGATTACTACGAACTGTGTCCTCTCTGACAAGAAATCCCCTATCCAATTGCAAATTTGGGGCGATATACCATAACCACGCAATTTGATTAAAAGCCGTTTGTGAGGTACGGTGTCAAAAGCTTTCTTGAAATCAAGAAATACGGAATCGATTTGCGAACCTTTGTCGATAGCACCCATCACTTCGTGTGAATATAGAGCTAGTTGTGTTTCGCATGAACGATATTTTCTAAATCCGTGTTGACCTTGGGTCAATAGATCGTTCTGTTCGAGATAATTCATAATATTTGAATACAGGATATGTTCCAAAACCCTGCTGCAAATTGACGTCAATGAAATAGGCCTGTAGTTTAGTGGGTTACTCCTACTGCCTTTCTTGAATATAGGTGTGACCTGTGCAACTTTCCAATCTTTTGGTACAGATCCTTCTATGAGAGAGCGGTTGTATATGACTGTTAAGTAAGGAGCTATCGCTTCAGCATAATCAGATAGAAATCTAATGGGTATACAATCCGGACCAGAAGACTTGTACTTGTTAAGTGATTTTAGTTGCTGCACTACTCCGATGATATCTACTTCTATGTTACTCATTACGGCATCTGTTCGTAATTCGAAATCTGGAATATTGGTTTCGTCTTCTTTAGTGAATGAGTTTCTAAAAGCTAAGTTTAGTAACTCTGCTTTAGTAGCGCTGTCATCGGCAGGATCGCCATTACTATCACGTAGTGAAGGTATTGTTTGTGACTTTCCCCGAGTATATTTAACATATGACCAAAATCTCTTTGGGTTTTCAGTCAAATTACGGGAAAGAGTTTCGTTGTGATAAATGTTGTAGGCATCTCGCATTGAAATCCTCGCTAAATTTCGAGTTTCTGAGTACAATCGCAAATCCTGGGGATTTCGTGTTCGTTTAAATTTAGTATGCCTTTTCCTTTGCTTTTGCAACAGTGTCCTAACCTGTTTTGTGTACCAAGGGGGATCGCCTCCTTCTTTTATTAATTTATTAGGTATAAAACTTTCAATTGCTGTCGATACCACTTCTTTGAATTTGAGCCACATCTGGTCTACACCTACGTTTAGTGTTAGAAACGAGTGGAAGCTGTCTTTCAAGAAGCAATGTATTTTGTTTCTATCTGCTTTTCTGAACAAATATACTTTGCGTTTATTTTTGGTAACTTTGGGACTTTCGATATTCAATTTCGCTACTACAGCTCTGTGTTCACTAATACCTGTATCCGTTTTGATGCTCATTATGAGCTCAGGATTATTTGTTGCTAAAAGATCAAGTGTGTTTTCACATCCATTTACAATTCTAGTTGGCTCATGAACTAATTGTTCGAAGTAATTCTCAGAGAATGCGTTGAGTACAATTTCGGACGATGTTTTATGCCTACCTCCTGATTTGAAAATATAATTTCGCCAACCGATCGAGGGTAAATTAAAATCACCACCTACTATTACCGTGTGAGTCGGGTACGTTTTTGTAATTAGACTCAGGTTTTCATTGAACCTTTCTGCTATTGTATCGTCAGAGTTGGGAGGCCGGTAAAAGGAACCGATTATTAACTTCTTACTATTTTCGGGTACAACCTCTACCCATAATAGCTCGCACGAATTATCAACTTCAACTTCGCTACATGAAATACTACTTTTGACGGCGACAAACACGCCCCCACCTATTTTGTTTAATCTATCCTTTCTGAATACCGTTAGATCTTTTGAAAATACTTCTTCTGAACTTATTTCCGGCTTGAGCCAACTTTCGCTGCCTATAATGATGTGTGTTTCGGTGCTTTCTATTAACGCTTGCAGTTCTGGAACTTTCCCGACACAGCTACGACAATTTACAACTGTTATGCCTGTATGCCTGTATGCCTCCGTACTAGCCCTCGTCTTTCTGGTCTCATCTTTGTTGTCTTACGCGAAATGGAGGTAGGTGGCATTAGAATCGTTCTGAAGTACGTCTTAAATTCGAGCCCTCTAAATTTCTTCAACAGTGTTTCTCGAAATAAATATCGTCTTCCCTTCAGCGACTCCCATTTGAGTTCCAGAAGCATTTCAGTAACATTCGCGAATTGATAATTAAAAAAAAATTGGAGTTTAATCCATGTCAGAAGCACAAATTGTTAACACATTTGTTCCCGCATCTAACTTTAAAATAATAACAGAGGTATGTGTTGGTCGTGAGATCACAAAGGCAACTGGATGATCTTTGTGATCTCATGGCAAACACATACCTGTGTTATAATTTTAAAGTAAGATACGGGGACAAATATGTTACCCATTTTATGCTTCTGATATGGATTCAACTCCAAATATCTTTATTGCTTTTATTATCATGACCACGACATAAGAATATCTGTCTGAACTTTTATCATTTGAGAATGTCCTTAGGCTAAAAACTGGTTGTAACAATAAATATAAAACTATGAGTGAAATGGCGGTCAATTTAAAAAAAAAATATTATATATGACTGAGACTCCAGACACATAGAAAATCATATTAAACATAGGCCAAATGACGTTCCATTGGGAAATGGAAAACATGTGCTAAAAATGCAACATTGTGTCGAAATTTCAACGAAATCCCTGAGTCCTTTTGGAGATTTGAGATTTTGAACAACTGAACATTTACTTTTTCACTTATATACAAAATGTAGACGTCTCTAAACCCAAATCTCCGACAAGTCTGGATCGTAAACCTTAAAATTTTGACATAACGCTGACCTGATATAAGCGCATGTTTTTGTATACCTTTTTTGTAGTATATGCCATATGAGAATGTATGTAAATTTATCTGGAAAAAGTTGTTACAAAAATGGCAAGCAGCTCGTTATATGTTGATTATACATCACATATTAAAGAAATTTGTATTTAAAATCCTTCCTGTATTAGAATGTGACAACAAGTATTTATATTTTTACACTACCAGGAAACGCATGAATTCAATGAATTTAATACCTCAGATTAGGTACATGACAAGTAAAAAGTGATTACTTTTTCAAAATTGTTCATGTCCTTTGAGCCCTGTCATTAAATATGTCGTGTGACTACATTGCGCTGCAAATAGAGCTGCTATGCCCGTGTCATTGAATCAATAAAGTTCTGAATACGTTCCTGAAGGATTTCTCGCCTCGCAGTTTCTATCTGAGCCCACAAATCAGTGACACTAGTTACTGGAGGAAAGTGACGCAGCTAGTTGCGACCAACCATATCCCAGACATGGTCGATGGGCGCCATGTGCAGGCCAGGAAAGCAGTGGTAGCGATCTTCGAGGAAGGCATGGGCTGGACATTGTCCTGTTGAAATGTGGCATGAGGAGTTGCCTGAAGCAGGGGAGTACCTCAGGCTCCACAAATACCATTAGGTACTGGTTGCTGTTCAAAATAGGGGGCAAGATCGGGTGTTATAACTAATGGGGCCCCACAAACCATAACACCTGATGTTTGTCCGCTATGCCGCTCCAAAATGCAGCCCTTGTGATATTCCTGGCCTGTGGCCACTTCATATTTCTGGCCGCTGGCCGTTTCTTTGCTAACATCGTACGTGTCTTAAACGCGGAAGAAAGACAGCAGTGCAGCATATGTTGAAATGTGGGGTGGGGAGCAGTAGAATATGGCAAAATAGATGCTGGTTCCCGTGGGAAAGCCCGCCTATGATACTGGTGCTCTCCTCGCATTGGCTGCTGCATTTCACGTCACGTGATTTCTTTTAAAATTAGTTTTGTTTATAATATACTAAATATTAATTATTCAGAGCTGAGAATTTGTAACAAATATCTCTCAAGGAAAGGGTAGGTTTTGACAATTTAAAAAGTTTAAGGTGCATTCTCTTATTGTAACAAGAGAAGAGCGATTTGGCAGAAGGCGCGCGACGGCCCTGTTTTGGCGCGAAATAGAGCGTCAGGTGCCCTCTCGCAACGCGCCGCAGTCTCAGTCTGTCTCGAGCTGACCACTATACGCGCCGGAGATTTTTGTAATAGTGATAACAGTCGAGGTCTAACATGAACTATGGGCAGCATAGGCCGTATCATATTAACAATAGTTGCTCATATTTTATTATTTATTTAATAAATGGCATCCCTGACAATTAAAAATCTCGCGAGTCGCTTCTTATGCTTCCATCATACAGAACTTATTTTAGCCTCACTTATATGCTATAGAAGAACCAACGACCTGTGTGCTGCCTTCTGCGCTGGGGACACAACTGTAGAAGACAACAGGTAAGTCAGAACTCTATGCTTTCCACAACGTTTTGGACAGCAACTACGGTACCTCGTGCGTACTGTAGGGCGGTACAAACGCACACTGCTACGCAACAGCATCCGCAAGGATGCGGAGGTTTTAGGGGAGTTGTGGGAGGAAGCAGTACTAACTTCTCCATCCGCAAATAAAACCCTAGGAAGCTTGTACCCTCCAGGTTGTGATCACCACGGTAACGCCGGACACGTGTGCGCCGTCACTGTAGGACACGTTGAAGCGGGAATCGTCCAAATAAATTACATTTTGCCATGCAGCACCCCAGTGACGGCGTCCAAGTGCCCATTTCAGTCGGAAGAGCTAGTGGTTTCTGGCCTACGGGAGCCGACGTAATGGAATGAGTATAACCAATCCAACCTGAACCAGACGGAGACGAATCGCAGATGCAGAAAAGTTCACACCTGTTGCAGTGCTCTATCGGCGAGCCAATACTGTGGAATATGCTGTACGGTCCGTATGGCCATGGGGAGAAGATGGCGGTCATCCCGTGCTGTGGTCGTGTTCCGTGGTTCAGTTCCCGCTCGTCGCTGCATTCGACCTCCTTCTACCCACTGCTTCCACACATGCATCACTTCCGTAGCAGAATGCATTCTGCGAGCCGAAATGTTACGGTATGACAACCCCGTTTCCTAGAGACCAATCATTCTGCCCAGTTGGAACTCTGACATTTGCCGCTATGGCTCCTATTGACGTCCACGAGGCGTACTGGCAATCACTGTATTGTAAATACACTTCGCGGGATTGCCGCCGGATGACATTGTGAATCTCCCACAATATTTCGCCGACCCAACTGTTCGACATCTTCAGGTGGTGGTAGCTGTCAGTACTTCAAGGCGCGACTGATGGTAATTGCGCGGCAGCGGCGGTATTTATCAGGGCGTGTGCAGAGATTACGCATGCGCGAGAGACCGTGCAGTGTTGGTCGGCGGCGACGCTTCGGGTGCCCCCTTCTGGGAGCCGAGGGCAATGATGTGCTGCCGGACGCTCCTGTGGTGAAAATTGGAACTAAGTATCTGCGTTGCGCTGCGTTCCTTCGTGTTTAGATTTTCTCTTTTCTCCTGTTTTGTTTTGATTGCAGCCAGTACTGGATTCCAGGCTGCGCTCATCTGGAAACCTGCATTCCTGTTGATAAGATTATCCGCCGTACGGATGTGTATGGCCTCCTTAAAAATACTGTCCCAAAATGATGATACTGACGATACAACTTCCGTTTTCTCGTAGCACATCGGATGACCTGTGTTCAGGCAGTGCTCTGCTACCGCTGACTTACTAGGTTGTCCAAGGCGTGTGTGGCGTTGGTGTTCAGTACAGCGTTCTTGCACAGTTAGACATGTCTGCCCTATATAAGATTTTCCGCACTGACATGGTATTTTGTATACGCCGCGTTTTCGAAGGCCAAGCTCTTCTTTGACCGAGCACAATAGATTCCTCAGTTTTGTTGGCGGACGAAACACACATTTGATGTCGTGTCTCTTCAGGATACGTTCTATCCTAGAAGACATGCCACCAAAATAAGGCAAGAACGCCGTTACAGTGGGTGCCTCCGAATCTTCATCAACATCCTTTCGTTGAAATTGCTTCAATCGAAATCAGATCCGCCGTGAAAGCTTGAAAAGTCAATCACTGTACTGTTTCCATCTTGTGTGACAGCTCTGCACCGACAACACTAGGTGCGACATGGACCCTATCTGCCGCGGCGGATTAGCCGTGCGCACTGAGGCGCCACGATCCATGCGCGCGACCGTTTGCCGTTGGGGGTTCGAGTCTACCCCCCCTCTCCCCCTAACTTAGGTTATTTACTTTTAAGTAGTTCGTAAGCTTCGGACTAATGACCCAGCAGTTGAGTCCGATAGATTTACAAACATTTGAACTTTTTTTTGACCCTGTCAGACTGACAGACTTCTCGGCCTACATCTCGCTGTAAAACGTATCACTTATAGCTTGCACTGCCGTCGCCACTTCCGCCAAGTGTGGCGCTATTCGGATAATTCCTTCTTCGTGTTGCAGTTTTTACAAATGGCAGTGTATTAGCATAAGTCAGATCGGGTCTCGAACCCTGTTTCTGCTTTAGGTCAGCGGTCGATTTAATCATTAGATGCTCGTCCTGCCTAAATTCTCGGCGTATCAGCAGTCAGGCACCATTCCACAGCTATTGACTGAGATCCACCCGCTCGCACCTGTAACAGAGAGGAACTGCGACGAGTTTCTAACCTATCGGAGAAGTGTTGCCACTTAGAGGCCCGCACTGAATATATGAGACCTACAGCATTTTAATTTCTTGTTTATCAAACGTTTACATAGATCGAACATCATAGGAGTAGCCGGCCGCGGTGGCCGAGGGAACTGAGGCGCTCCAGTCACGCTCTGCACGGCCACTACGGTCGGGGGTTCGAATCCCCCCCCCCCTCTGGCATGGATATTTGTGCCGTCCTAGTTCGTAAGTAGTTCATAAGTAGTTTGTAAGCTTAGGGACTGATGACCCCGTAGTTAAGTCCCATAAGCTTAACAAACATTTGAACATTTTTCATAGTAGGATTACCTTATCGATCAGTGGTATTAGAGGACTATCACTTTCTTTCAAACATCAACAGTGCGATTAAATTTACATTAATGTTTGTTATTGCTTGTTTTTGTGTCAACCACCAATATTGTAGTCACTGTATTTATTTGCGTGTGATTTCTTGATATGGATATTGGTCCGTCAGAACAGTCATAATAACCTCTTCGTTCGCAAACGTGTTGTCGAGATTATCATACAAAAATTAGTATCCAGGGAGAGTTGAATGTTGATTTATGGAACGGGCACCAGCAATCAGATTTATAAAACGCAGAGGATCAATTTATCCTCCACATTACAGGGCGAATATTGTACTTCAGTATATTAAGCTTGTGATCGAAGTCTACAGTCAGCTGATAAAACATTATTAATCAGTTTTAAATAATACGCAATTGTCAGAGTCTTTGACTGTCAGGCACGCATGTCTGTGACCCCTCCCCCTCCCTTCCACAATTCTCTCTTTACTACCCATACCTTTCATTTGGCGGAAACCTGCCAGGATCCTTTCCTCTACCTGCCAAAACTCTTTTTTTCCCCGACACATTTCACGTTTCAATCTTGTCAAATGTGGAAATTACTTCATAAATAGATAATTTTTAGCGATTTAGGTTCTTTCATTCATACGAGATTGACGATTGTAGATTCATACAGGAAATTCGTTTCCTTTAAAGAATCCTTTGATTACTCAGTAATTATATCACGGATACCTATTCTCTTACATTCTGTCATGGAGATCCGATTGTGCACCAAATCCGGAATATATTTGCAAATGAAGAGATAATCGTGACACTTTTCAGTTAAAATGCCACATGCTGTGTGGAGACTTTCGATGTGTGTTCAACGGAGTAGCTTCCATTGCTTTCTGAATCCCCATGCCTTTGATCAAGGGTAATTCTTTCTCTTTATAGGGGTAGTGACGAGCCATATAGGGTCGGAGTGTTCGGGGAACTCCTGTACGCTCCTCATCCCTCTTTAAAAATGCCTTTGGACGAACGAAGCTCTCTGGTTTTACCGGAAGCTTTCAGCCATCATCGATGATTTAGACAGTGGCTAGGAGTCAACATGCTTTGATACCTGAATAAAGACTTTAACCCTCTATCACGTGTGTTGTCACACATTTTCATGAAACAGCAAAATAAAAACTTGTAAGTGCTCATTCATTTCAGCTGTAAATCCTATGATACGGGAAGTGTGTCACCGTAAGTAATATTCCCGTTTTTCACGGAAATGGCAGAGCTCTTCCCTACCTTTTATTTTTATTATATAAATAATTTTACACATGAATCAAACAGGAAAATGACCAATTCAGTGCTCATGCACAACTACGCCTGATCCCTTGCAGGAATACAGGTAATAGAATTACAATACTAGTGTACGATACGCTCCGTAAAATCGGTAGATGTTATTACTGAGAAATCAGCCGCTGGATTCCCGGCAAATCGCAGTGCCAACGACCTCAAACAGTTCTGAAAAGTCTGTGCCACTTCAGTCTGCGTGTACTGATCATGTGAATTAATGAAAGCCATAAGTGACTCCAGAATGATGAGCATTTAGAGCATCGGTGCTACTAGTAAGGCAGGCTGACCTTATGCTCGCTTCACTAGAACTCTGAGCACACGTTCAACCTTCAGAGCAAGCTCCGAAGTTTGCCCCAAGAATCCAATTCCAGGCTACACGAAATAAGTCTCATTCGCACCCATAAGTTATTCCTTCTCTGCTAGGAGCCGAAGCATGAACTCCAACGTCCTCACTCCTTCGTGATGAAGTACGAAGTTTCCGTCTTCCTGTTTCCAGTACCTCTATTTCCAGAGTCTGGGCGCTGCCCTACAGTCTCATAAAACTAGTGATCTACCTGATTTCGAACGCCGACCAGTGAAAAAGCGCCTTCGGAAGATTAACATCTTAAACTGCCAAAAAGTATGGGTACAACCAATCGGAGACGACCGTGCGTTCTAAGCGATCTGCACCTTCCGTAGCTGGCGTTTTTCCCATACCATGTTCCGGTTCGCGCCAAAACACAGTAACAGGACTACTGCCGGTGCCAATTAAAAATCATCCTGCACTGCCCTCCCATGGCTTCTGACGTCCCGGCCTCTGAAGACCTCACCTCAGGGTGCTCGTTTCCAAAAAATATCTGGCCAATTTCTACTCGTAAAAAGCCAGAGGGAGTACTGCAGTATTTTTATTTACCTGAGAACACGATCCTTCTAGACGTTTCGCACAAGCACCAGCCTCCATCCCTCAGCTCAGGAATGTCGGTGAAAAGTTTTACACGCTCTATTCAATTAGATAACGCACCAGACTCCTTGCAATGGCAGCGGAACGCCTTGACAGATAAATACTGACAGATAAGGTCCGCCTCCTTCCGCCGACACGATTTTCCTTCTCTTGGCCGACCAAATTGCCTTTTTCCACACAAAACTGCCCTACACTGAATATTTTACCTTTGGCACATCTCACAATGCGCCCAGTAAAACAAGTATAAAAGTAAGTAATGTCAAGAAATTGTCTAACATCAAATAAACATGGAGAGTGATACGCGTTTTCTGAAAAAAGGTTACAAAGTACGAGGGTCGTCCACAAAGTGTTCCATTTCTAATTCTATCCGCAGCAGCGCTGCGATCACAGTTCCGAGCATGCGCGGCAGTTACTTTGACTCAAGGAGAAGAACATAAAACCTCTGTAGACGGATATCCGCAGCTGAGATGATGCATTATTGATAAAAGGGTCCGCTGAAACTGATTACTATATATATATATATATATATATATATATATATATATATATATATATAAAACCGGTTTCGCTACTTAAAGTCGCATCTTCGGGTCAAATACGATTGAAACATAAAACCAGGGTCTCCCAAATACAAACATCATCCCCGGCTGTCAGAACACTCATACATACATCAGGGCGACAATCGCCCTCATCGACCAAAACAGCAGACAGAAGATTCGTTCAAAGAGCTGCAGGGCGGGAGTTTCCTGCAGCAGCAAATCAGGAACTACCGCGCATGCGCGGAACCGCTGACGTCAATCAAGCTGCAGGAGGAAATTTTCACAGCAGCTCATGTAGCCAAGAAGATGCAGGACGCTGCAGCCGGAAGCTCCCTTGAACAGCCGGTAGGCTGCAGCATGCTGCAGGATTGCTTCCGTACTGCGCATGCGCGGTAGCAGCCCTGCATTTCTTTGAACGGACCCAGTGCCAGACAAGAGCAGCGGGGTAACTGGACGTAAACGTTCTTAGCAGTTGCCCGTGTCGCCTGGCTCTGTCTGATGGTTTGGTCGACGAGAGCGGTTGTCGAAGTGATGTTTTACGTATGAGTTTTCTGACAGCCGGGGATGTTATTTGTATTTGGGAGACCCTGGTTTTATGTTTTAATCGTATTTGACCGGAAGATGCGACTTTCAGTCGCGAAACCGATCGTCTTTTCTTTAAATAAGTGAACAGCTGCAGCAGACCCTTTTATCAATGATCAAGGAGAAGACATGTACGTCATTTTCAGATCGCTGCTGCCAACGCGTATTTTGTAGTGCTTCTTTTTAGTGTCAGCCGTCATTGACAATGCCGCCGCGTGTGAAATCAGATCTGTCATTCGTTTTCTAAATGCAAAGAAAGTTAAACCAAAGCAAATTCTTTGGCAAATCTGAGAGGTTTACGGACAAAATGCTACGAGTGATTCAATGGTTAGAAGATTGGTCAGACTGTTCAATGAAGGACATGATCAAGAGCACGATGAACAATGAAGTGGACGCCCGTTTGTGGTTACTGCTGAACTAGTTCACACAATTGAAGAGAAGATTAAACACAACCGTAAGTTTACACTTAGTATCATTGCCATGGAAGTTCCGCAAATCTCACGATCACTAATTTCGTCTCCTCCTAAACACATTTCTAACAAACTTGATAAGCATATTATTTGCCGTCAAATAAAAATCGCTGTGGTGATAATAACCATATTCCACGTATACACAATAAGACTCAAATAGAAAAAAACAAAAATGCCGCATGAATAACCAGAATAATGCTTGAATAACTAGACTTTATTCATTCACGTCTAGAGAATAGGAGCACTCAGACACTTATGGAGTTTACTCATAATTTCAGACATTCACATAACTTTTTCTTGCTGATAACCTCAACAAAAATAAATTAATTGTTTACTACTTTTCCGCTGTTCATGTACTACACCTACTGCATTCGGCATAACATTACAATTAATTACAACTACACAACCAATTGTAATCGTGAGATGTTTTACAGAGAGTATGCACTTATACCATTGCATATGCCTTACGAATGTGACTCATGTATCATGAGCTATGAGATCATAAACAATGAGGTTCATGGAAAACCTAGACATCACTTTAGATTTAATGCGTCTTTACCACTAACTGAATTCTTGATATACCGCATTTGCCGGCGTATAAGACGCATCCCACTTTTAAGAATTTTTTTAGGAAGAAAATAAAACACACCTAATACATCTATTGCGATATAATTATAATATATTTGTTCATGTACACCGAGGATCTAAGGCATAGCCTTCAAATAGTGTTCATAAGCTTTATGCAGTCAAATTTCCTGACAGTTTGCGCTTATTCAAACGGATATTTCGCCTGTCGCTGTTTACCGTCCGCGCACGATGGTTGACGAGAGCGTCGTAAAGGCTTACGACATTGACAACTAGGTGGCTCTGCTTACGATTGCTCCGATCAGACACCGCGCCGAGTATCAGTTCGCGAACTTCGCGTGAGTAGAAGGTTTGCATGTTTGAAATGACGTATTTTGGCAATTTACTGTGAAGCGCAAATATTTACGTATTTTTGTGATGTTCCATAAACTGTGAGAATGATGGATGGTTTGCGTCTGTGTATTTGTGGGCGCACTGTATGGGGCACAGGAAGTCATAGCCTCAAAACTACAACTGTGAGACGCAGAATCTGTGCTAACATCCCAAAAAAAATATTTACGTACATGTTTGCACTTGAGAATGCGAATAAATTCTCAAATATCGTCAGGCGAGACATGGACAAATACGTGAGCAGCGTTTCATTATTCAAATAATGAATGACACCGTTACATGATTGCCGAAAAAATCGATTATGACGAATGAAATTACGTCGAAAGTTAGCACTTTCAGTTACGCTTGGTACCTACTTTAACTGGCAACCGCCGTATAAGACGCATCCAGTGTTTGGAGCAATTTTTCTAGGAATCAAAGTGCGTCTTATACGCCGGCAAATACGATATTATGCTGACAGTACACACAAATGTACTTTAGACATTACACTGAAGAGGCAAGGCAACTGTTACACTTGCCTAAGATCGTGTAGGACCCCAGGAATACGCAAGATTTCTGCAATACGACGTGCCATGGACTCGACTAATGTTTGAAATAGTCCTGGAGGGAACTGACACCAAGTACCCTGCAAGCCTGTCCATAGATCCGTAAGAATTTTAGGTGTGTTCTTCTGATCAGCACATTGTAAGGCAGTCCAGATATGCTCAATGAAGTTAATGAATGGAGAGATTGATGACCAGCGAAGCCGCTATGTACCAACTCTGTCTGAGTGATATGTAGCCTAACGTTATCCTACCAGAATTACCCAAGTCCGTCGAAATGCACAATGGATATGAATGGAAGCAGGTTATCAGCCAGACTGCGAACGTACGTGTCACCTCTCACAATCGTATATAGACATTCTAACTTCATATTTCCCGCACATCTACAGAGCCTCCACCAGTTTCAACATTTCCCCGCTGACCCCAAGGTGTAACGCACTGAATTCCAGTAACGCTAAAAGACACGTGGCAAAGCCACAGAATCTGTCAAGCCAGTCCTCAGGCAACGGAAGAGTCATTAAAAAAATTATACGTCAAATTTAATTACAAATTCTTAATCCTGATGAATTCCCGAGTTTATTGACTATACACAGAGATCGTTTAATTTGTTAAGTAATAATCATTAAAATGTCATCTCACGATCGTTAACTAACTGTAATAGCATACAGGCTGACTTGGACAAAATTGCTAGTTGGTGCGAAGAATGGCGGCAAGCTCGCAATGTAGAAAAATGTAAGGTGATGCGCATGAGTAGAAAAAACAATCCCATAATGTTCGAATACAGCATTAGTAGTGAGCTTCTTGATGCTGTCGCGTCGTTCAAATATCTAGGCGTAACATTGCAGAGCGATATGAAATGGAACGAGCATGTAAGGACAGTTGTGAGTAAGGTGGACAGCTGACTTCGGTTTATTGGAAGAATTTTGGGAAATTCTCCTGTAAAGGAGACCGCGTATAAAACGCTTATATGACCACGTCTTGAGTATTGCTCAAGTGTTTGGGACCCGCATCAGATCAGTTTAAATGAAGACATAGAGGCGGTTCAGAGGCGAGAAGCTAGATTTGTTACCGGTAGGTTCGACCAATGCGCGAGTGTCACGGAAATGCTCCGGCAACTCAATTGGGGATCGCTGGAAGAAAGACGACGTTCTTTTCGTGAATTTCTGTTAAGTAAATTTAGAAGGCCAGAATTTGAAGCTGAGTGTAGTACGATCTTGCTGCCGCCTACTTACAATTCGCGTAAAGATCACAAAGACAAGATAAGAGAAATTAGGGCTCGTACGTAGGCATATAGGCATTCTTTTTTTCCTCGTTCAGTTTGGGAGTGGAATAGGAAAGGAAATGCCTAGTAGTGGTACAGTGTACCCTCAGCCACGCACCTTACGGTGAATTGCGGAGTTTGGATGTAGATGTAGATGATAGGCATAAAACTGATTTTCCCAGGCCCACAGACACTACCGATGTATTGTCTACATAGAGGAGCATCGGTTGGAGGGAGCAACATAATTTTGGCACTGCACATTTAATTATTACAGAAAATAGCCGAGATGGCGAAATCTTGTTTAGATACCCTCGGTCGTTATTTCAAACCGTCGCTGTAGCACATGGTGGGAGACGAGTTTTCGTTCTGCGATTCCGTGCCAGTTCAGGCCAGCCAACGTGACGGTTGGAACTCCGCCACTGCCGGCGGCCATAAGATAGGTAACGGTGAGTCCTCCCTCCTCTGTTAGGTTGGCTACAGGGACCACTTCGCCAACCGCGGAGGTTCACACGAAAGCATTGGTCACATCTTTAAATATTTATATCAAGAACAGTCTAGAGTGCAAAAATTTATTTTCTTCGACTAGTTTCGGTCTTCTTTTAGACCATCTTCAGGAAATTTAGCTGGCAGGAAACTTGGAGCCTGCTAGTGACGCATTAGAAGGCTCCAAGTTTCCTGCCAGCTCCACAACATCAATGGAGCTAATTTTCCTGAAGATGGTCTAAAAGAAGGTCGAAACTAGTCGGAAAAAATTGCACTCTAGACTGTTCTTTATATATCAATTTAAATAAGAGTTCTGTTGCCCAAATAGTGAAACAAAAATGTTTCCAAAAATATGTGACATCTTTAAATAGCCTGGAGAGCAGCTACCGCGCCCCATTCCGTTGCAGTTCCTGGAGGTATCGACATCGGCAGATCAGCGTGCGGCAGTTACCGTCGTTTAGTGACACGTGCTTCCTATTACCTTGGGAGCAAACAGCCTGTTCTACACTACCGCGCCGGACTCGACATGATCTCCGATACGAAATACTTTGCATCTTCCGTGGACGCGATCGCCTTACTTCTGCAATTGCGCCGTCTTTTCGGGAACTGCTATTCCGGTATGTAAATTGTTCGATGCCTAGATCCGACTCATTTTCTTGCAATCTGCGCGAACTCATAGCTAGTTTCTTACCTTTCGTCTTAAACTCTCACTGACGACTGGTTCTTATTTATATTCTTACTCTTGTATGTATTTTGCGTCTTGGTCTACATGTCCAGTGGTTGCATGGAAATTTGTGACAGAGCTACCTCGCCGCTATCTGTTTTGTTGTTGATATATTTTTCGACTAGGTAGCCCGACTTTCATTTTTCTGTAGCTTCCCTTGCTGTCCGTTTTTGTAAACCTTTTACCAGGCGTTGAAACCCCTGCTGTAAGAGACGAAGCCTGCCAGGGAACAGCGATAGTCGGATAGTCTTTGAAGGGTAATATTCCCATATTTTCTTTATTCAGCCACAGCTACAGCTTCATCCAACATTCCCTTCGCTACAAAGGTCCGTGGATTTATGAGGTTATCTCCATATCCCATGCCAATACATTCGATAAAATTAAAAAGGAGACTTGCCAGACCAGCCAAGAAGTATTTAGTCATCTACAGTCTTATGTCAGTGCTGAAGGGTCCAGACGAGGTGTAAAGCATTGTGTCGTGTCGTCGCCATTCGTCACAACGCCGGCGGTATACACACGTCGCCGCGCCACTTGACAAAGAGGCGATAAGTCGCCCCATAACACTTCATCCGCCGGAGGCGCCTGAAGTCTCGTATGTTTGGGCACCGAGAGCCACGATATCAGTATAGCGGAGGACGACGGAGCAGTCTACCGAGTATAGCCATCAGCACCGGAGCAGTCTACCAGCAACGAAGTCATCTGCAGCGAGACAGCTCAAGCAAGAACACAACTGACTGAAGTTAATCATTGCAGAAGTGAACCACAAGCACATCACATAAAAGTTGAGTATTCTGTTCATTCGTAAGAAAAGTGTGAACTAATCGCTTCTTTCAGTTGCAGGCTTTGTCCACTATCCATGCTAGCCACGGCTCACCTCCCGACCCTAGCGTACACAGAACAGCAAAATGTTCAAATGTTTGTTAAGGGACTTAACTGCGGGGTCATCAATCCCTAAACAACAAAGTACTTATTGTGGTGTCGCACAAGTACAAAGTGCGCGCCACCTACTTTCGCCGCGCGCCGCCATGCATGCACGGCGCGGCGTTCTTCCGACGACAGCCACGAGCGCCCTCTGGTACAACGCCGCTCGTGGCCACCACTGAAGGACATCGGCCACTTCGCACTTCGCACTTCGGACTTCGGACTGAGATAGCAACGAGTTAGGACCTTCGTAATCCGATAGGCACGAGTGAAGACTTTGCTATTGTACAGGCACTAGGCAGGCCTCTAACAACTATGTATCAACATTCTGCCGTACTCTGTAAAAGTTAAGTATTGTTACATTCTGTGCAATATATATATATCTTTCTAATTTACTCGAGTGTTTATAGTTTCTGGCTGCTCCCCTCCACCGACACCTACGACGAGGCTGGGACACAAAAGCGGCGACGAAGTCGGGACACAAAAGTGGCGACGAGGAGTGATAGAACCTTGGACCAGCCAGACAGCAGCAGTCGGAGCACGCAAAAATTGCTCCCGCCCACCCACCCTTATTATAAGATTTTTGGGGGAACATTTTCAGTTACGTGTTTGTGGACTTTTTTGTTGCAGAGCGAGTCCTCTTTCATATTGCATTTGTTTTGTTATAAGTTACTTGTATACGCGGCGCCTAATCGGTCAGCATGGCCACTACCCCGAACCCAAACTTAATGGAAATTATTCAGTTACAGACGGCGCAAATTACCCAGCTCCTGCAGGCTGTGGCCGAGCTCACAGCGCAGGCAGCTAACCAACAACAGCCGCCGCTTCAGCAGCCCACACCTGCCGCCGCAACACTTCCTACGTTTCGCCAATACAACGAACGTGAGGAAGAATGGAGTGATTATCTGGCGCAGTTTCAAGAACTCGTCGCGGCTCATCAACTTACAGGTCAGACTGTTAAGCATCTTTTATTGTCTGTGGTGGGCCCCAAAACTTTCGTGTTACTGCAAAAACTATTCCCGCACGCATCTCCTCGTGATGTAGACTTTGAACAAATTGTAGATGCACTGAATGCTCATTATGAGAGAAAAGTTCTTGTAGCCGCTGCACGATACCGATTTTTCAGACTTAAAAAATTACCGCAGCAGTCACACCAAGAGTGGATTACGGAATTGAAGGGCTTAACCCGCCAATGTAAATTTACTTGCTCTTGTGGACTTTCGTATAGTGACGTGATGTTGAGGGATGCGATTACGCAGAATATTCAGGACCCCAGAATTAGAGCAGCAATTCTGAAACAGTCTGACCCCTCCTTAGACAGTGTACTGCAGCTTATAGAAGCGCATGATACTTTTGACTTAGCTGATGTAGAAATGCAAAGCCATAGTGTAAATTCAGTGCGCCGCAACGGACGCTTTCCTAGCCGTAGTTCTCAGTATAGCACTAGTGATTCTTATTTTTCTACCGGCCGTGCTGAACAGACAGTGAACAGTAGCCAGTGTAAAAGTGCGACGCAAAGGTCGCCCCGTCGTGTTGGAAACAGTAATTTGAATAACGGGCGCCAACGCTCATTTCAGAAACATGTACGTAAATCTTGCCCCCAGTGTGTGTCTCGCCACAAGCGTGCTCATTGCCCTAGTCGCAACGCAACCTGTTATCAATGTGGCAAATTGGGACATGTGCAGTCTGTGTGTATGCAAATTAAAAACTCAAAGAACAGTAACGTTAGAAACGGTGCTTCGCAGAGTGCGAGAACAGTTCATTCTGTAAATGTTATACGGGCTGCGGAATTGAACAGTGCTTTCCTTGGATCTCAATTGCACGAAAGTAGTTCTGCGCCTATGGCAAAACTATATAGTGCACCACGTAGCAAGCGCCGACGAGCGCGTAAAACAGTGCAACGGAAAAGGGTTCGGGACAAGCAAAATGACTATGAACAGTGCATTCCTGTAGTGAAAATAGTGCCTTCTGCAACTTCTAATTGTAATAGTGCCCAGTACTGTGTAGCTAGTGACAGTAGAATTGGTGAAGCTACTCAAAGTAATTTTAGTGCAGTAGCCTCGCATTACGCGGACGCCGATCCGGCGGTAGTGTCATCTAGTGACAGTGTGGTTAATCCGCTGTGTGCCGAGTATGCGCCGCTTCCTACCGCACGCAACCCGCGCAAGCGCAGAAAACAATATGTATTAGACGTTGCCCACATTCGCGCACCGGTCGTGCGCCAGAAGCACAAGCTGTTTGTTACTCTCTCTATAGAAAATAAGACTGTGCAATTTCAGCTTGATACTGGTTCCGCTGTCACATTAATTAATAAAGATACTTATGAACTTCTGGGTTCGCCAAAATTGTCGCCGTCACAGCACGTGTTAACAGCTTATACAGGTGAAAATATTCCCGTGCTAGGAACGTGTAGCCTGCCTGCCTCTTTCCAAGGTGTAACAAAAACGGTTGCTTTTGTTGTTCTTCAGGCCAAATCTACACAGAACATTTTTGGACTAGATGCTTTTGACTTGTTTGGTTTGTCAATTCAAAGAGATGTGCTTCAAATTTCGTCATTAGTGCCTCAGGATAAAATCAATGCATTGTGTGACAAATATAGTGACTTGTTTTCGCCGGAACTAGGTTGTGCAAAAGACTTCGTGGCACATGTAACTTTAAAAGAATCTGCAGTTCCAAAATTTCGTAAAGCTAGACCAGTGCCTATCGCCTTGCGTGATACAGTTGCCGAAGAACTTAAACGTTGGCAAGATAGTGGGGTGATTTCTCCTGTTTCTGCGAGTCAGTGGGCCTCGCCTATAGTAATTATACCCAAGCCGTCAGGAAAACTTCGTCTCTGTGCGGACTTCAAATCAACTGTCAACAGTCAAACAATTGTAGACACTTATCCCCTGCCCAGACCTGACGAACTAATGGACAAATTAGGACAGTCTCGCTTCTTTTCTAAGATTGATTTAGCAGAGGCATACTTACAAATTCCGCTTGATGACGAGTCAAAAGAATTTTTCGTCATTAATACTCACATGGGCCTTTTTCAATTTCAACGCCTACCCTTTGGCAGTTCTTCCGCTCCCGCTATTTTTCAGCGCTTTTTGGAACAGCTGACAGTTTCTGTACCGTGTTGTTCGAACTATTTAGATGATATTGTGGTATCCGGACGTACAGTTGAAGAACATTTAGCAAACCTGGAGTGCCTTTTCAAAGTTTTGACTGCAGCAGGTCTACGTTGTAATAAAGCAAAGTGTTCGTTTTTTCAAACTGAAATAGAGTACCTAGGCCATGTGATTAATGCCCAAGGAATTCATCCCTTACAGTCACATCTTCGAGCAATCAAAGACTTGCCTCCTCCTAAGAATGTGCACGAATTGCAAGCAGTAATGGGGAAGCTGAACTATTATTTCAGATTTATTCCCAATGCCTCTCAGATTGCAGCTCCACTGCATCACTTACGTAGGAAGAATGTTCCTTTTGTATGGTCCAAAGATTGTCAGGTTGCCTTTGACAAACTAAAGTCTGCACTACTCAGTGATGCATGTTTGATTCCCTTTGACCCACAGAAGCCTGTAGTGCTAGCAGTTGACGCCTCGTCGTACGGTGTGGGCGCTGTAATCTCACATCGCATTGGATCTCACGATCGTCCTATTGCCTTTGCATCCAAGCTACTGACGCCGACGCAACAGAATTACAGTCAGATAGAAAAGGAGGCCTTAGCAATCATTTACGGCGTCACAAAGTTTCATCATTATCTCTATGGCAGAAAATTCTATTTGTTGACAGACCACAAGCCTCTCACGTCGTTGTTCTCACCCACAAAGCCAATTCCGCCACGTACGGCACAAAAGCTTCAGAGATGGTCCTTGATATTGTCAAATTATCAGTATGAGATTTTGTACCGACCTACCACTAAACATGCCAACGCGGACACACTTTCCCGACTTCCGGTTGGCCAGGATGTATCATTTGATTCTTCAGAAATGGCATGTTGTCAGATAGACTCCAGAGATGCTTCCGCTGTCGCAGACTTTCCTTTAAACTCTCGTCGGGTTGCACAGGAAACGGCTGCGGATGCAGACTTAAGTGTGGTAGCACGTTTTGTTCGCTTTGGTTGGCCTGCCAGAGCCAAAGACATTGATCGGCCTCTGGTTCGACGTTATTTTGCACAACGTCATGCATTATCTTTAAGTCAGGGTGTACTGTTGTTGCATACCGACAACGACCAAGCAAGAGTGATTGTTCCTCGTTCCCTGCAACGTGAAGTGTTACGCCTCCTGCATCAAGGACATTGGGGCATTGTTAGGACAAAGCAACTGGCCAGACGTCATTGTACCTGGGTTGGTATGGACGCTCAGATAGAGGACATGACGTCACAGTGTACTGTTTGTGCGGAGCATCAGGCGGCTCCTCCACAGCGTTTCTCAGACTGGCCACGCCCCAAGGGACCATGGCAACGTTTACATATTGACTTTGCCGGACCATTCTGGAATACGCGCTGGTTAATTGTTGTAGACGCTTTCAGCAAGTTTCCTTTTGTGATTGCCATGAACTCAACGACGGCGTCTAGTACAATCAGTGCCTTAACATCAGTGTTTTGCATCGAAGGCTTGCCTGAAACTATCGTCAGTGACAATGGACCTCAGTTTGTTAGTGCGGAATTTCAACAGTTTTGTCGTGTGAATGGCATTCAGCATATTACCACTGCACCTTTTCACCCTCAGTCCAATGGTGAAGCAGAACGTTTCGTTCGAACATTCAAGTCTCACATGGAGAAGATGAAAGGTCAGCACTCCAGGCAGCAAGCTCTTCAAATTTTCCTGTCTACGTATCGGTGCATGCCACGTGACGGCCCGTCTCCTGCTGAGCTGCTACACGGTCGCCGTCACCGCACTCTCCTTCACCTGCTGCAGCCTCCCTCGCACCGAGTCGGTTCGTATGGCGCTACGCGTTTTCAGGTTTCTACGCCGGTGCTGTACAGGGTGTTTGCTGGCAACAAGAAGACATGGATGCCGGGCACCATTCAGCGCGTGCTTGGTAGCAATATGTTTATTGTACGTTCTTCCACAGGGTCGGAGCTGCGGCGCCACGCAAACCAATTGCGCCTGCACAGACCGCGCGATCCTGTCTCCGGTTTCTTGATTCCAGACCCAGTTCTGCGCCAGGGAGCACAACCACATCGTTCGTCCCCGGACTACGAGATCCCTATGGACGTCGACGTACATCCGACGCAGTCGTCGCCGCCGCTGTCGCCGCCGCAGATGACAGCGTCACCGAGAGGGACTCCGGGACCGTGCGGGCCCCCCCAGCTTGGGCCACGCACCTCAGAAGAAGATGACCTGCTCCCTCTGGGCGGGGGCGGGCGCCCTTCCCCAGGTTTCGGCGGGTTCCCTGGAGGATCGCAAGGCGGATGCCGGGGCGCGGACGGCGTCTCGATCCCGGCCTCAGCTACGACGCCCGTCCCACCAGTAACGCCCCCGCTCAGGCCCTCCTCCCAGTGCCGTCGCCGTGGCCCTCAGCCCTACGCCACGACGGCGCGGCGGTTTGGGGGGGAGGGGTGTGGTGTCGCACAAGTACAAAGTGCGCGCCACCTACTTTCGCCGCGCGCCGCCATGCATGCACGGCGCGGCGTTCTTCCGACGACAGCCACGAGCGCCCTCTGGTACAACGCCGCTCGTGGCCACCACTGAAGGACATCGGCCACTTCGCACTTCGCACTTCGGACTTCGGACTGAGATAGCAACGAGTTAGGACCTTCGTAATCCGATAGGCACGAGTGAAGACTTTGCTATTGTACAGGCACTAGGCAGGCCTCTAACAACTATGTATCAACATTCTGCCGTACTCTGTAAAAGTTAAGTATTGTTACATTCTGTGCAATATATATATATCTTTCTAATTTACTCGAGTGTTTATAGTTTCTGGCTGCTCCCCTCCACCGACACCTACGACGAGGCTGGGACACAAAAGCGGCGACGAAGTCGGGACACAAAACTTATGAACTACCTTATACTAAAGACGACAAAAACATCCATGCCCGAGGGGGGGATTTGAACCCCCGACGTGGAACTGCCTCGCGCATCATGGCATAGCGCCTCAATTCGCTCGGCCACTTCGCCGCGACACAGAGCAGCATCGAGCATCCCGAAACGAGTATACAAACAGTTAACAAAGCTCCAAAAGTCCCTATCGATGATTGAATGAATGGTTCGCGCGATGACCTTTGCTAATAGCTCATCATTGAAATCTGCAGCAATTTTGCTCTTACTGTAGTGGCCACCACGGTTCACGTTTTCACAACACAATTTACTAAGTCAAACTAAGTACACTCTGGGTTCGTTAACCAGTGAAACTAAATTCTTTTATAGAGACAGAAATCCCAAATCCAAACACATAATATAGTCTGGTAGATACAAGGTACAGCCACTAGCATAGTTCAGTTCGTCACTCGCAATCCTCAAGGTAAACGTTCCAGTCTCTTCTGTCCGGGAGGCCGTCGGCGAAGTCGATAGGAGTCGGTGATCTTGCGTAGTGGAGACGGTCCTAGGCGGCGAGAGCGAACACAACAACACTGGCTCATCGGCTGGCGAGCCGGGAACCACTCAGGAGGCAGGCGGAAGAATAGTCGGTTCACAGAGTCACCTGTAAGAAATGGTCCCTATTCTGTTTGTTTTGAAGTTACTGTTTGTGTATGTTCTGGTCTTGTGTTGGCATGTGGCAGGCGCTGGTTGGTCTCACGCCTCCTGTCCAGTTGCTTTGCCCACTTGACGGTCCTGTTGTGAGGAATGCCGGCTGGCAGGCGTTTGGCCGGCAGTATCAGAGCACTTCTATTTCGTTGGACGATGCTTTTCAGTTGTCGTTGGTCTAGTTCTTGCAGGACCTTTTTTCAGGCCGCATAGATGTGGGAGATTTTATGTTCTACCGGATTCTCGATATTCACGGCGCACTCGTGGAGGCTCGTTGGGGAAAATGTCCACTTAGGCGCTACCTGTGTTCTATCTCTCGTGAGCGTTCGAACTCACTTAAGCCGTGATAACCTGCCACTGTAGCAGCAGTAACCGATGTAACGCCTTTGCCAGATACATGTTGTCTTTTGCAGGCATTTCCGACAACAGCGCCGTCCTACGAAAGCTTATATTGTGTTTACATACGCATGCCTATACCAGTTTTTAGCTCTTATGTTATAGTGCTACTACACATATTTCAGCACATGTAACATATAGATGCACCAATTTACTACCAAGTCTATTCGTAAAACATATCGTCAACATTTTCTTAATATCTCAGTCTACGTACTTATATTTATATTATTGTAAGACATATTATTCGGCAGATGTCTACATCTACATGGATACTCTGTAAATCACATTTAAGTGTATGGCGGAGGGTTCATCGAACGACTTTCATGATATTTCTCTATAATTCTATTCTCTAATAGCTCAAGGGAAAAACGAACACCTAAATCCTTCTGATTTCATTATGAATGAAATACACAAGATAACTGTTAGATATTCTGCAAATTTATTGGGTCCTACTGATTTCGATCTGATTTCTCATAGTTTATTATGATGGTCATGTCTCCTTATGTAGGTGGGTGTTAACAATGTATGTTCGCATTCTGAAAAGAAAGTAGGTGAAAGAAATTTCGCAAATAGTTCTCGCCACAACAAATAACGCCTTTCTTTTAATGATTTCCACCGAAACTCGCGCATCATTTCCGTGACACTCTCTCCCCTATATCTCGATAATACAATACGACCTGCCCTTTTCTTAATACTTCAAGATAGAACGCACAAGTTTGGTTTAGGCAGTTTCTTTAGTAGAAGTGTTGCCTTTCTAAGTGTTCTGCCAACGAAACTTAGTCTTTGGTTCGCCGTCCGTTTATATTTTCTATGTGTTCTTTCCAATTTTAGAAATAGTTACTCCTAGGTATTTAGTTGAATTTATGGCCTCTAGGTTTGACTGATTTACCGCCTAACTGAAGTTTAACGGATTTCTTTTAGTGGTGATACGGATGACTTCACACTTATCATTATTAAGGGTCAATTTCCAATTTTTTCACAATGCAGATGTCTTACCTAAATCATTTTGCTGTTGCATTCGATCTTCTGGTGACTTTACTAACTGATAAATGATACAATCATCCGCGAATAATCTAAGAGAGCTACTCGTCTCCTAAATCGTTTGTATAAATAAGGAACAGTACGGGCCCTATAACACTTCTCTCCGAACGTCAGATATCACTTCTGATCTACTCAATGACTTACCTTCAATTACAACGTACTGCGTCATTTTTGACAGCACGCATACAATCGCACAACTGTGACGATATTCTATAAGCACGAAATGTGACAAGAATTGACCTACAGGAGAACCCGATTAAAATGGAGAGTGGGACAGAAGATATGGACACAAGAGTAAAAAAAAAAAAAAATTGCGACTACCAAAAGAAGGCATTGAATAAATACCGTGGCAAAGTAAAAAAAAAAAAAAAAAAGTGACTAACAAAAGAAGGCATTGAATAAATACCCTGGCAAAGTCGGCAACTAACGGTAGTAGCAGAATAAAACAACTCCGGAGAATATTTATAACAATTATCACGCAAGGTATATCCCTCTTAATGATTATCACAGAAGGCACTAATATGGCTTTCAAGTCGATGCCATGCTGACTTATGAAGTAGTGAAACACGCGTGGTAACTCTGCCTTGAGATAACGGAAACAGTGTTTTCAGCGTCTGCTGTAGAGCTCTGTCTCTATCTCTCTGCGTGTGTATATGTTTGTGTGTGTGGGTGTGTCATTATTATTTGCATTCACCTGATTCATCAGTATTATTCATAGGTAAAAAACACTGGAAGTGATCAGACTAGTGACTAGGAGGTTGCAGTGCTTCTTTTGGTCTCATCTCGTCTGAAGAACACTTCCTAATAAGATTGTCAGTGCGGTGTGCACTCCTGATCCTTTTTGTTAAAATATGAACAAAATCGTTCGCCGTCTGAGAGTTGACGGATTAAACAGTTTTGTGGATATTGTTGGCACTAACCGTTTTGTGATACGATGCGTACACCAGACGCTGCACGCTCAACAGCAATCTGGAAATAATGCAGTGGCTGCTCAAAGTTCTTAAGTAGATCTTCTGATGGGTGTTGGCCCATGCTCAAGGAGTTCATGTACTCTCACAAACTGAACTAGGACCCATAATGAAGAAATAACAAATTTAGGAGACAAATGGTCCTGACTCAAAGTCAATTACAAGCTTTGGCCGGAATTAGCACTTGAAATTTCGTCCGTCAACGATATATTTGTAAATATACAGATACAGTTTCTTTTAGGAGATATGCTGATACGACAGATTCTTAATTCGCACTTGCACAGGAAATTGTGCCAACCTTCAATCGAGCAGCATTTCCTAGTTCTCGAACTGCATTCTCAATAGTCGTCATTTGTATCCTATTCATAACGATTTTCGCGCTATTTTGCTACTACATTTTATAATGCGGTCTTTGGACGTGGTTTCCATAATACACGTCTAGCGTTAAACTCTTGGGAACACAGTTCGCCACACGTTTTCCGCAACGTGAGTTTTGGATAACAGTTGACGAATAACATATTCTATTTTATCGTAAGCATCATTTTGTATTGCAATGAACACTGGTCACTGAACATGTCTGCTCCACTCACACACTCAAAAGTAATCATATACCGAATTATTGTAGACAAACCCGTGCGAGAAATACATATGCATAAATGTAAGAGCAACTGAAATTACGGTTCCACCATTTTCTGTGACAAAATTTTCTCTTTTTCATTTCCATTACCTGACCATTTATGTTCAGCCAAACCTTTATACGGGGTGATTTAAAAGTTGCAACACAGGAAAACTCCATTATTTGTGCAGATACTGAAAAAACGATAGAGGGAAAAGTTGTCGGAAATACATATTTTTAAATCACGGGCTTAATTTTTGAGACATTAAGCATCACTTTATTTGAATGCCTAAAACCACAGATTACATTAGATTAGTACTTGCTCCATAGATCATGAATACGATACTTTGTAATGATGTGGAACGTGTCAGGTTATTGAAAGGTGTATTTACAAATTATTACTTTGTACTAAATATTACATGACACATTTTTATTATTATTTTTATTATATTTTCCTGATTTAATAATTTATATCTAAAAAAATCATCTATAGTGTATAAGGAGCTCCCATTCAGAAATTCTTTTAATTTATTTTTAAATGCTTGTTGGGTATCTGTCAGGTTTTTTTATGCTGTTTGGTAGGTGACCAAATACTTTTGTGGCAGCGTAATTCACCCCTTTCTATGGCAAAGCTAGATTTAATCTTGAATAGTGAAGATCATTCTTTCTCCTGATGTTCTAGTTATGTACATTGCTATTGCCTTGGAATTAGGTGGGATTGGTGATAACAAATTTCATAAGTGAATATATACTGTAAAGCTACTGTGAAGATCCCTAGCTCTTTAAATGTTTGCAGGATGATCTTGGATGGGCTCCAGAAATTATTCTGATTACACGCTTTTGTGCAATTAATACTCTTTTACTCAAAGATTAATTACACCAGAAAATGATGTCATACGAAAGGAGAGAATGAAAATAGGCATAATAAGCTAATTTACTGTGATGTACATCACCAAAATTTGCAATTACCCTAATAGCATAAGTAGCTGAACTCAGGCGTCTCAGCAGATCTTCAATGTGTTTTCTTCCAGTTCAACCCCTCATCAATGCATATACCGAAAAATTTTGAGTATTCTACCTTTGATACAGATTTCTGATCAAAGTCTATATTTATTAATGGTCTCATTCCATTTACTGTACGGAACTATATGGACTGTGTTTTATCAAAATTTAATGATAGTCCATTTGCTGACAACCACTTAATGATTTTCTGAAATACGTCGTTTAAAATTTCTTCAATTAGTTCTTGTCTGTCAGGTGTGATAACTACACTTGTATCATCAGCAAAAAGAACCAGCTCTGCATCTTTATGAATATAGAATAGCAAGTCATTAATATATATCTAGAACAGCAAAGGGCCCAAGACCGGACCATATGGCACCCAATTTTTGATTATTCCCCAGTTTGAGGAATCAGCTGGTTTTTTTTTTTTTTTTTTTTTTTTTTTTTTTTTTTTTTTTTTGCATATTACGTTTATTACTTATGTCAACTTTCTGCACGCTTCCTGTTAGGTATGATTTAAACCATTTGTACACTGTTCCATGCATACCACAATACTTTAGTTTATTAACAAGAATTCCATGACTTACACAATTAAAAAAGCCTTGGAGAGATCACAAAACTTCCCAACGGGTGATGTCCGGTTATTCAGAGCATTTAATATTTCATTGGTGAAAGTATATATAGCATTTTCTGTTGAATAGCCTTTATGAAAACCAAACTGAATTTTTTTTTTTTTTTTTTTTTTAGAATTTTATTTTTCCCTATGTGTGAAACTATTCTAGAATACATACTTTTTCAAGAATTTTGGATAAGGCTGTCAGAAGTGAGATTGGGTGGTAGTTGTTGACATCATACGTATCCACTTTTTTGTGCAGTGGTTTGACAATAGCATATTTCAGTCTATCAGGAAAAACACCTTGCTTCAGAGAACTATTCCATATGTGCTAAGAATCCTACTTATTTCTTTAGAACAAGATTTTCTTACCCTGCTGGAAATACCATCAATTCCATGCGAGCTTTTACTATTAAGTTTATATTGTCGTAATTTCAGAAGGAGAGGTGGGTGAAATTTCTATTGTATCAAATTGTGTGGGTATGGCCTGTTCCAGTAACTGCTTAGCTTCTTTTAGTGAACATTTACATTATATTTTGTCCACAACATTTAAAAAATAATTATTAAAATGTTTTCGACTTCTGGCTTGTTAGTTGTAAACTTTTCATTCACTTTGATGGTAATGCTGTCTCCCTGTGCTCTTGGATACCCTGTCTCCTTGGTAATAATATTCCAAATTGTTTTAATTTTGTTATCAGAGATACTAATCTGAGACATGATGCACATGCTTCTGGACTTTTTAATAACATTTCTTAGTGTAGCACAGTATTTTTTTATAATATTTGACTGTTTTTGGGTCATTACTCTTTCTTGCTGTTAGATAAAGTCCCCTTTTTCTGCTACAAGATATTCTTATTCCCTTAGTAAGTCATGGTTTTCTGCATGGTTTCTTATCATTATATTTAACTATTTTCTTGGGGAAGCAAATTTCAAATACTCTTACCTCATCCCAGTCTAACTGCTGAAGATTTTCCCTGAAATTTCTAATTGTTGAATCGTTAACTGAACGCAAAACTTTCGAGGGCTGTTTTGAATTATAGAGAGGAACTATGTCATTTACTGTAAGTAGCTGTGCGCCATGATCGGAAAGACCATTCTCAACAGGACAAGCATTTATGTTTTTAAACTTATCTTGGTCTATAAAAAAAGTTATTTATCAGTGTGCTGCTGTCCTTTACTACTCGAGTAGGAAAATTAATTACTGATGACAAATTGAAAGACCGGAGTAAGACTTTCGGGTCATTCTTCCTATTACATTCCTTTAGTGAGTCAACATTGAACTCCCCACAAATAATGATTTGTTTTCCCTTATCTAATAGATAGCACAACAAGGCATCCAAATTTTTCATAAATAACTGAAAGTTACCTGAAGAGTACCTATATACTGTTACAATTATAAAAGATGGACCTTTTTTCAGTTTAAGCTGACAGGCACATGCTTCTATATGTTGCTCTACACAAAACTTTAGTGTTTCTAAACTTTTTACACACTGCTTATAAGCAGTTACAGTACCAACTTCACAGAACAAAGTGACTTTCAAAATGGAAAACTGAAAAACAGACAAAAATCAACGTCATATCAGTAGATCACTTACTATACAACAAAAAAATTAACAATCGCAATAGCGAACGTACGGGGTGGCTAACTGAGACGAATTAATTATTTGGGTTGCTATGTTTGGCAACTGTACTAGTTGGACACTATTGGAGGAATTCTTTAAGCTGACGTATATTCTGTCGAACACATATCCGAATACGGTTCACATAACTGTGGCACGTATTACGTAACACCGTTGATGTTATTGCTCCACAGGTCTATTTCATGTTCTCCTGCAGTGTTCAGTGCCTATTTCTATACACTACAAAATGAGATGACACAAGAGGAAAACGTCAAGCAATGTCAAATCAGGCGACCTGTGCAACCATTTCACAGGATCCCTTCGACCTCTTCAATGCCCTCGTAAAACTTCATTCGAAATTAGGAGGCTTTTTGTCCGAATAGCGGCTGTGCTCCATCTTTCTGAAAGTAACCTCCGCCCACTCCATCGTTTTACTAGGGGTAGATTATCTTCATAGAGCAGGAGTGCCATGTAGAGATGCTCTCTGTACAGTTTAGTAGTGAGCTTGTTTTTAAAAATACGGGACCGATGAGAACAAAATGTTTAAATGAAACTTCCTGGCAGATTAAAATTATGTGCCGGAACCGGGACTCGAACCTGGGAACTTTGCCTTTCGCGGGCAAGCGCACTACCGACTGTGCTATCCCGACACGACTCACGATGCCGCCTCACAACTGTACTTCCGCCAGTACCTCGCCTCCTACTTTCCAAACTTCACAGAAGCTCTCCTGCGAAACTTGCAAGACTAGCACTCCTGGAGGGAAGGGTATGGTGGACACATGGCTTAGCCACAGCCTAAGGGATGTTTCCAGAATGAAAACATCTGGCGGAAGTAGAGTTGTGAGGCGGCATCGTGAGTCGTGTCGGGATAGCACAGTCGGTAGTGCGCTTGCCCGCGAAAGGCAAAGGTCCCAGGTTCGAATCCCGGTTCCGGCACACAATTTTAATCTGCCAGGAAGTTTCATATCAGCGCACACTCCGCTGCAGAGTCAAAGTTTCATTTTGGAAATGTTTAAATGTTTGTACGTAAGGAACCAAACTGCTGAGATCATCTCGGTTCCTAGTCTAACAAATTATTTAAACTAACCTATGCTAGCTGCAACAACAACTACACACACACATATATACACACACAAACGCACACCCATGCCCGAGGAAGCACTCGAACCTTCGATGGGGAACGGCCACGCAATCCGTGGCAAGGTGCCTTACGCTTCACGGCCATTCTCCCTCGGCCGATGAGTGCCACACCACACATTACACCTTGGGTGAGATTGATGGTAAGCAACGTCTCGGCTCTCGGTTGCCAAATAAACAGTGTTATGTGTGATCATACAATATAAAATGATGTCGATTTATTGTTTCGTTAAGATGGAAATAGGCCTCATCTCTGTAAAGAATATCAGCTTTAAGATGTAGCTTGTTCTGTAAAGCACTCAGAAAACTGCACCCGTCTGTGTGATTTTCATGACGCCCCTGGGCAAAATTCGATATGAAAGCGAAAATGGTAACGATTTATAACATTATTTCAGCAAAATTTGTTACTGACTACTGGATAAGAAAATAAAAATTCAACATCAAGTTTGTAACTTAATAGGTATGTTCAACAATAATGCACCTATTTTTTCAAAAATCAAAATGTTCAAATGTTTGTTAAGCTCAAGGGACTTAACTGCGTGGTCATCAGTCCCTAAACATACAAACTACTTATGAACTACCTTATACTAAAGACGACACAAACATTCATGCCCGAGGGGGGATTCGAACCCCCGACCGTAGCGGCCGTGCAGGCTGTGACTGGCGCGCCGCAGACCGCTCGGGCACTGCGACCGGCCCATTTTTTGGTATTTATAGAAATAACATAGCAGATCTTCGTGGCACGACTTTTGAATCACCCTGTATATTAGGAAATTCCGAGAAATTGGGTTAGTCGTAGAGCTTTGTATCTAATAATAATAATAATAATAATACAAAAGGTCACTCATTTGTTAAAATCGATGATTGATTTTATGCACAAATGAGAAGAATTGTCACTTTCAGCTCTATTCACGTAGTGAGTAGTGACAGAAATTCGACTGTTTGTCATCAATCACGTGGCGTAGATGTCAATTTCAATCAGTAATGTAGGAGATTTTGAAACTTAATGCTCTGTATGTAGAAGGCGTAATACTGAATATTTTTGTGATAACTCCTAGAGCTTTGTAAATTAAAAAGACATCATTAAAATTTTGCATCCTTATTAAAAGATTGTTTGTAAAGCTATCTTCCACAGCGAGCTCAGAACTATTCGTTTTGAAAATAAACATGCCGTTTTCCTGTTGCAAAGTATTTTTTTTTTCAGACGCTTTTCGCCTTTTTACCAAAATGCATTCTCAGTGGGAACTAGAAATTGCAGTTTCTTCAGTTGTAATATTTTTGGATTATAAACTATTTACGCCACGGCGGTGTGGCCGAGAGTAATGAGACAGTATGCTCCGATGCGCGAGGGCGTTTCCCGTCGAGGGTTCGAATCCTCTCTCGGGCATGGATGTTTATGTTGTCTTGAGTATAAGTTAGTTCATAAGTAGTCTGTAAGTTTAGGGACTAATAGCCCTCCAATTAAGTCCCTTCATTTACGTCTGTTTTCTAATGCAAATAAATCGTTACTTACAGTTTATCGACTTTCGGGTTTGGAGTTTGCGGTTATTGTCGTCTAATCACGACTGACGTCGAACATTTGTACGCAGTGGGGAAAACTCAGCACCACGATTAGTACATTTGAATCCACGACGAAAGATTAAAAAAAAAAAAAAATGTTCAAATGGTTGTATAGTCTATGGGACTTAACTACGGGGTCATCAGTCCCTAAACTTACAAACTACTTATGAACTACTTACGAACTAGGACGGCACAAATATCCATGCCCGAGGCGGGATTCGAACCCCCGACCGTAGTGGCTGTGCAGACCGTGACTGGAGCGCCTTAGTCCCCGCGGCCACCGCGGCCGGCGACGAAAGATTTAGTAGCAGAAATGTTTCATGGACCACTGCCATACAAGTCGGAATACTCATCACTCATATTTCACTTACTCTTTTGTTTCTAAACGTGATTTTCATCATTTTAGTAGAACTCATTTTACAACTTTATTATTATTTGTCTTTGCACGATTTCTCTTTACGAGTGCCTAGGTGGTTGATACCACGGAGCCACAATCTCATGTCTGCTTGCTCCGTTTCATCACTATCAAAGTGTAGTCTATGTACTGTACGTGTTCATCGAAGTTCTGGAAACTGTTGAAAATAGTTGGTTGTGAAGTCGTGAGTGTGTGGAGAATTATTGGTAGCAGGAAACCAAAGGCGTTGTGTTCTGTAAGTATTATTAGTTAGTAAACGGTGTATGTAAAGAGTTTCATTTTTCTAATATTTTTGATAGCTTTAGCTTGAAACAGAGCAACATAAATCATTATTTCTCTGTATTGGAGGTACGAAGTTTCCGTTACTATGGCAGTTGGTCAAATCTAAAATTAGGTAAGTCAACAAAAGAAATATATTGCTTATGGAGCAGCGAAATAAATTTTTATTTACTAATTGCAATATCAGTACCAAGTAAGAATTTAGATACGTACCCAAACTTCACAAAATCATCTCTGCAGGAGACCTCTCGTTGATAGTGCAGCAGTAAAACCAACGGATCAATTTATAATTCTACGAAGCTTGACACAACTGAAATGTATAGCTTACAAGCAGTACTTCATATAGCAATTTCAATGTTTTTGGCCACAAAACATTATGCATTGTTGCAATTGGCAATAGTAACGTGGCGGAAATATTGTACACAGATATGATTTGTGAACTGAACTTAACTGTCCAATTCTCTTAACTTGGCAGTGAACCTTTTTTAATGACACGCTCCTGCTGTAATAATGATTTATAGCAGTCTGAAGAGGAGTGTTACCATCTCTAACCGATCATCCGATATACTTCTCTTGTTTCTCGATACAGGCTTACTCATTTAGATTATTACTGTCATAAGAACACTGTACAGCAAGGTACATATTTTATGCTAGTCTATTTATTAACGTCCATGGTATATAAGAGAAAGCAATTTGCACAAGAAAAAAATTTCTCCGACACTAGACTCGTCATAATTTATAAGTTATAGGATTTATTATCAGCTATAAAGTCACATAATAGTGAAAATGTAGACGTAAAGCAGAGCCTGTTTCTCTTATACAGGAAAACAGAGAATACGAAACAAACGAGGGCTAATGTATTGCTTTATTAAAATTCATATAGACTAATCTTTCTTAAGGTGTTTTATTTTCCATCGAGGCAAATATGTGACTCATTTCAAACAGCAAACACTGGGCTTGCTGCACGGGTAGTCGAATGAATTACCATGCTCTATTTAGGCTAGACTCCGTTTCAGAGGACAAAAAGTTTAATTACTTAGGAAATGTTATCGACGTTTCGGAGTCGTCGAAAAAACGAGACTAGTGAATCGCTTAATTATAGTGAGTGCAGAGGTATTCGGCTCTAAGAGAATTGTACACAACACTAAGCAACGCAGGGAATAAAAACGGTCGGAAAAAAGTCTATGCTTCGTTTACTACAGTTGGCAGAAAAAGCCTGCTTCACAGGTCGATGCAGAAAACTGTAATTTCTCTATTAATTACCGGTACACTGAATGCGAAATGAGAATGAAATGAAAATAACTAAACCTATCTACTGAGGGTAAAGTCTTCGTTAAATACGTTTACTCACTGTTCCTTGTTAAACTTCTTCGATTCATGCACATCAATCTTTAAGTAACAACTGATCCTTACTAACGGTTCATTTAGATATACTTCATATGTTTGGGACATTGTTCTACTCTTTCAATAATATGCTTCTAAATATACGTGCTTTGATATCGTAAATATGCTCCTTGATTTTAAGAGTAATGAACAGGTTATGGTAGATATTCACACTGATAGTAACTCTGTTGGTAAAGCCTTTTTCCCTATTTTTTCACAAAAAAAAGGAAAATTGTGAGATTGAAGAAGTATATAATATATCTATGGGTCCTTCCAGTATTGTCTCTAGATTGTTTCTAGAAGCTGGTTTCAATCTTGTTTCTGTTCTTCCTATGTAAAGACGTAGGTTGTAATTTTGTAACAAATGTTCGCGATAATTGCGTGGAAATGATGAAATGTGTGTTTCTTTAGTATATACCCTGATTTCATCTATTCTCATATTGCGATTGACTTAGCTGTTCATAAACTGAACTATAATTTTAGTTAGAGGATTTAGTAAGCTCGGTAATTCACAATAGATCGCATCCCGTGCTCTAATAATTGCACGTTGTATTTATAATCAGAACTGTATCTTATATTCTTGGAAGTCCGCTATGTAGTAAGTGTGCCAGCAGTTTATTACACTATAACAACTTTCGTATTTCGCGATCATGAATTTACCCAACTGAAAAAAGTTTAGCAATCCTTTGGTGGCCTGCTTAAAATCTCTCCCAGACCAATTTTTCTATTACTCGGTATCGCTTTGAGTGCTGTAACATAATTTCGAATGGTTATTTGTTGCAGAAGAAATAAAAACCAAATAAGTGCTTCAACAGGCACATTCAATAGAAGCTACTGCTTCGCAGTAGAGGGAGTTTTCAGAATCGACTATGGAAAACACAGCGCATTCAAATTCAGAATGATTGTTCGTTCGTCGTTGACTTTCGTGCTTTCTATCATTCTGTTATAGCTTAGACTGTTGCAGATTTATATAATGTAGCTATTACGGAATATTTTCTTGAGAAAATTTTACTGTTAGTATTTAGCTAGTCGGGAGCATTTTGAATTCTTTTCACGAAAATTTTTAACCTGCGGAAACGTATCTAATAGATTTGTCTCGGAAATTATGTGAATTTCAATGAACTTTTACGTGAACAAATTGAAAGCTGTAAGTAAATGCTGTTTTGCTAATACCATTAAATGCCTCTATAATTGTGACCGTTCGTGTTGGAAGTATGTGTGTCATATTTACATAACTATACTTGAGAATAAATGGATAAATAATTTCAAATCTGACTGATTAACAGCTGTAATACATCTGAGTCGAAACAAGGCCCCTGGAGTAGATGATATTCCGTCTGAACTGCTGATTTAGTTTGGAGAGCCACTCATGAAAAAAATGTTCAACCTTGTATGCAAGATGTATGAGACAGGGGAAATAACCTCCGACTTCAAGAAGAATATCGTAATTCCAATTCCAAAGAAAGCAAGTGCAGACAAGTGTGAAAATTACAGAACAATCAGTTTAATAAGTCAGGGTTGCAAAATACTAACACGAATTATTTACAGACGAATGGAAAACTTGTGGAATCTGACCTCGGGGAAGATCAATTTGAATTTAGGAAAAATGTAGGAACACGGGAGGCAATACTCACATTACGACTTATCTTAGAAGATAGGCTAATGAAGGGCAAACCTACGTTTGTGGCGTTTGTAGATTTGGAGAAATCTTTTGACAATGTCGACTATGAAGGTAGCAGGGGTAAAGTATAGGGAGCGAAGAGTTATATTCAACCTATACAAAAACCATACAACGATTATTAGAGTCGAAGGGCAAGAAAGGGACGCAGAGGTTGGGAAGGGAGTAAGACAGGGTTGTATCCTTTCCCCAATATTGTTCAATCTGTACATTGAGCAAGCAGCGAAGGAATGGAAGGAGAAATTTGGAGAGGGAATTAAAGTTCAGAGAGAAGAAATAAAAAGTTTGTGGTTTGCCGATGACATAGTAATTTTGTCCGAGACTGCAAAGGATCTGGAAGAGCAATTGAATGGAGTGGACAGTGGCTTGAAAGGAAGATATAAGATGAACATTAACAAGAATAAAAGGAAGGTAATGGAATGTAATGTCAGAAAATCAGGCGATGCTGGATAGCGAGATAACTTCTGATGGCCGAAGTAAAGAAGATATAAAATGCAGAATGGCTATGGGGAGAAAAGCGTTTCTAAAGAAGCGAAACTTGTTAACATCCAATATTAATTTAAATGTTAGGAAGTCCTTTGTGAAAGCATTTGTGTGGAGTGTAGCATTTTATGGCTGTGAAACGTGGACGATAAGGAGTTCAGACAAAAAGATTATAGAAGCTTTCGACATGTGGTGCTACAGACGATTGCTGAAGATTAGATGGGTAGATCACGTGACTAATGAGGAGGTGCTTAACCGATTTGGGGAGAAAAGGAGTTTCTGGCATATCGTAAGAAAAGGGATAGATCGGCAGAACACATTCTGAGACATCAAAGAATTGTCAAGTTAGCATTAGAAGGGATTGTGTGGGGTAAAAATTGTAGATGGAGACCGTGGAACGAATACAGTAAGCAGATTCAAAAGGATGTAGGTTGCCGAACATATTCTCAGATGAAGAGACTTGCACAGGACAGGGTAGCGTAGAGAGCTGCATCAAACCAGTCTTCGGACTGTTACAAAGAACATAAATTTACTCTCCAGAAACTGAACACAACATAGGTTTGATCGTGTCTTAATTTGACGTCAACTGAGCATATCTGAATAATTTGTCGAACTTCTGTACATAACTACAAACAGCTACACTGCTCTCGTAATACAATGATGGCAGCAGCAAATAATATTCATTACGAATTAGCTCCTAAGGAAACTATGATCTAGTTCTTTCAGCCATTTCATTTGGTAATAAATTTACATGATCAGGTAGAAATGAAGGAGTCAGCATGTGACGGTTAAATCACGCAAATTGTATTTTCTGAAATTAAAGGTTTACACAAAAATTATGAATTCAAAGACATTAAAGATAAATCCGAAGTATTGAATTAAAATTTGTGTTGCGACCGCGAATCGAACCCGGACCTCCCTGCTTACTAGGCAGACGTGTTACCGCTAGAGCACCACATCACTAATGATTAAGGCACCTCGGAATAGTCTAAGCACGATTTCATTCACGTCACAAACTTTAATTCAGACTGCGGCGCGTGAGTAGCCAAGCGGTCTGAAGCGCTACGTTGAGGATCGCGATGCCTCCCGCGTCGGGGGTTCGAAACCCGCCCCCCCCTCGGGCATAGGTGTTTTTGCCGTCTTTAGTATAAGGTAGTTTATAAGCAGTTTAAGAAAAATGTCGAGCGCTGTGACTCAGCGCGCCCGGTCAGGGGTCTCAATGCCTTCTTTAATAAAAAAAATCTGAGCCAAATATTCAACGAACAATGAAGAACGAACCAAAACGTACGACAGCAGAGCACAGATCTACCTGAAAGAAGAAGTAAAATAAATAAAAAAAGCGGCAAGACGTCTGCGTAGTAAGCATGGAGGTCCGGGTTCGATTCCCGATCGCAACACAAATTTTAATTCAATGCTTAATTTTATCTTTACTGTCTTTGACATATTCTAGACGCAAATCCGTCTCAGGGATTATATATTTCTATTAACATTGGTAATTACGAATTCGTTTATCCTTACATAAGTTTGATTCAGTTCCAATATGAAGCTTAAAATTTCAGCTCTGACTGTTAATGAAATTTGTAATACACTTTCATTCTTCTTCGTCTGAAATTGTAATTGTTTCAACACAGCAAATAATTCTGAAGCAGAACTGTAGCTGAAGCTGATCAGTATCTTAGTAATTCCTCTTACGATTCAATTACAAGTTAATTGTCTCGCCATAAAAAGTGGTTGTGGACCCTGTCAATGTTTAAACAAAGGCTGTCTGAGGAAACTCGCAGGCGCTGCAAACATTTACTAAATAACTTCCTTCTTTCCTTCTCCAAAGTCATCAACATATCAAATTTTTTCATAAAATTATATTGACATGTTATCAACTCCTTTTAGGTAAAATATGGAAACCTTCTCCTCCACATATCTGGTGTCCAAAGGTAATACGTCCTGTGCCATATCATTTTCAAATATACTACTCGCGATCTGATTATCGACTGCCTCACATACCTGAGCCAAGCCAGCGATGCTCAACAAAACCAAAGGATATCTCAGACATTCCAATACTATCCTGACTAGAGTTTAAACGCGAGGTGGAAGTTAAATACTGGCAACACTGCTATGGAGACACCATAAAATGGAATCTAATATTGTCACTAACACACACGTAATTGACATACCTACCCTATCTCCGAGCAAATGGACTCGCCCGTCCCACGTCTCCGGCATGCACACAATCGAAGGAAACACTGTCATTTGTGAGCGAGTGGTCTAACGTAACGGTGCCACTGTGTTTTCGAATCTGGAACAACGGAGCTGAATCAAGACTGAGTATGCCAGTAGTCGTACAGCATGACAGTGAAACCAAAATCTTCAAGAGGCGTGCAGGGAAACAGAATTGCAGTACAGAACAGAGGAACGTTGGGTAAAATCCTTCTACGAACAATGGTGTTATCCTAACGCATTATGTTCATCCAAGGCCGACCGTCAATGCACTTTATTACTGTTCGTTTTTGGAGAACCACCTGCGACCAGCTTTGCGAAAGAAGCGGCACCACCCTCTGCTCAACCCACCCATTATTTTCCATGACAATGCGCGAGCGCATACAGCACAAGCTGTGGCTGCTCTGTTCGGTCAATGGGACTGAGAAGTACTGTACTATCCACCATACTTCCCGGACTTAAGTCCTTGTGCGTTTGATTTGATACCGAAGATGAAGGAACCACTTAGTTGCGTAATCTTCAGAACTGTTCCAGAGATTCGATGGGGAAAGGCGAACCAGAGACTGCGTTTTATTGGCAGAACCCTTAAAAGATGCAACAGAACTACAAAAGAAACTGCATACACTACACTTGTCCGTCCATTTTTGGAGTTTTGCCACCCAGTGTGGGATCCTTATCAGGTGGGTTTCACGGAGGACATCGAAAGAGTTCAAAGAAGGGCAGCTCGTTTCGTATTGTCACGATACAGGGGAGACAGCGTTACGGAAATGATACAGGATCTGGGATGGGATCGTTACAACAACGGCGCTTATCGCTGCGGCGTGGGCTACTTACGAAACTCCAATCGCCAACATTCTCCTCCGAATGCAAAAATATATTGTTGACTCCCACTTACATAGGTAGAAATGATCATCAGAATAAATTACAAGAAATCAGAGCTGGAACGGAGAGATTCAGGTGTTCTTTCTTCCCGCGCGCTATTCGAATGTAAGATAAATAGTATAATGGTGGTTCGATGAACCCTCTGCGAGGCACTTAAATGTGATTTGCAGAGTATCTCGTGTAGATGTAGATGTTTCGCACCATCAACAGAACAGGCTCTGCTGACGGTATACTACGCTTTCCACATCGCTGGCAAAGGGTTCTACACAACGCTGGTGACTGCTTTGAAGGACAGTAACAGGTGCAAACGTAACGCTTTTGTATAGGTTGTGACTAAATAGTTGCCACATTGAAGTTGCAACACTCGTATGCTTGTAACAGATACTTATTGCTGCTTATACAAATACTCATCAGATGACTGGCAAAGTGGGTATCCAGATTGATTTTTTCACTCTGCAGTGGAGTGTGCAGTTATTTGAAACTTCCCGTCAGATTAAGAATTTATGCCAGAAGAGAGATTCGAACCTGGTACCTAAAGCCTTTCGCGGGCAATCGCTGTAACTCCTGACATACCCTGGCCCGCTTCACGACCCATTATCACATCTTTAGATCCCCCAGTACCTCGCCTCCTGGAGTGCTAGTGCTGCAAGGATCGCAGCCGAACTTCTGTGAAGTTTGGAAAGTAGGAGGCGAGGAATTGGCGAAAGTAAAGGTAGAGCATGGCCTGTGTAACGTGCCCGAATAGCCCAGTTGGTAGAGTACTTGCCCGTAAAAGGAAACTTTCCCAGGTTCGAATCCCGGTCCGACACACAGATTTAATCTGCCAGTAAGATTCAAAGTTCGAGGGTTCGATAAACCCTCCGCCACGCACTTAGCGGCATATTTATGTGGATTTATGTAGCTGTAGAGTTTATTCGGATGGGATATGAATCACTGTGCAGGTGCATGATTTTCTCACATTCGTCAGGATATAACCGGAAAGTGTCGAATCAGTTTACCCACCCCTCGAATCTTTCTCTTGTTTTGAACATCAAGTGTGCAAACAGACGGAGTATCTTCTTTACATATAACATGTTTGAGAAAACAGAAATGATGCCCAACTTCCAAGTTGACGAATTCCGTGTCATATTAATAGTGATCAATAAATTTAAGTTGCAATAAAGTTTTCCGCGCGGGAATATCTGGGCGGTTTAAGGCACCTTGCTAGAGACTCCACGGCAGCGCCTAATCGGAGGTTTGAGTCTTCCCTCCAGATTAAATTAGATTAGATTAGTTAGTTCATTCCATAGATCCGTGTTGAGGAGACCCTCGTGGGGAAAATGTCTTTTTTTACTAGTTCATAATATAATAATACTAATACAGGTACATACATTTTTTACAAGTTGATAATATAATAATATTAATAGTATGCAGGTACATGCATCATTTGGTTCTATTTAAGAATTCGTCAGTGGAGTAGTAGGAATTGGCCACTTTTGTTTCTAGTATTGTAGGTATAAATTGAGCTGTTTGTTGGGAAAAAGAGATGTATTATTTATGACAAATTTCATTAAGGAATAACTATACTTAGAGGCAGTAGTTAATATACCCACTTCTGCAGGATGTCCGTGAATTTATCACAAATAATACGTTATACACGCTTTGTGACTCTGAAAACGTTTTCTTGACCAGAAGAATTACCCCAAAATATTATACCATATGACACTATGGAATGAAATAATGCAGGCTTTTTCATTTTTATGTCTCCTATGTCTGATACCACTCTGCAGTTCTATGGTGTGCTCCTCCCAAATGAATTTATTATCAAGCTGTAATCCCAGGAATTTTATACTGTGAACCTCTTCTATCTGCTCTTCTCCATACTTCATGCATATACTGGATGGGAATCTCTTACATGTTCTGAACTGCATGTAGTGATTCTTGTAGTTTAATGTCAATGAGTTGGCTTTAAAACATTTGTCAATGTTAATGAAAGTATCATTAGTAGACCTTTCCAGAACTATGCTCGACATGCTATTTATTGCAATACTTGTATCATCTGTAAACAAAGCGAACTCTGCTTCTGAAAGTGTAACTGATGAGAGGTCATTAATGTAGACAACAAAAAGCAATGGTCCTAAGATGGATTCTTGTGGACACCACATGTAATTTCTTCCCAATCTGATGATGACTGTTGTCTTAATTCACTAGTCCCTTGCACTGACACCCTCTGTTTCCTGTTAGCGAGGTACGACTTGAACCATTTTGCAGCAATTTCCGTGACACCATAGAATTTTAATTTACTTAAAAGGATCTTAAAATTTTGAACATAGCTGCTACAGTCAGCGACCGTTAAAACGTCAAAGGATGCCTCCGTGCAGGTGTACAGCCCATAGTGGCTAGCTCTTTCTAAAAATTTCTTTTTGTCAGGTAAGCTTTACACCTGAGTTATAACTTTTATTATGTGGCTTGTTTTAATTTCTAAATTCTGATGAAGGCAATCATAGTTACTGCCGAAACCAAGTAAAATAATTTTAATTTTGCGACCGAGGGCTGCATTTTTATCCTTTTACTTAAAAGAATGTTATAGTTTACACAATCCAGCTATGTTAGTTAGTTGGGAAGTCTAGAACTGATGACTTCAGCCCATAGGTTGATGAAATTTGAATTGTAATAAAGTATAAATATGTTGATGTGAATCTTCAGGTTTTGTCAGCGCAAAGACCGTTCCATTAAGTTTCTGATGGTCAGTCGCAAGATTTCTCTTTCTTCTTCCGATATTTCGGGTATATTGCGTTCAGCTATTTTCACAATGAGCCGTTAGACTGATGGTCCAATTTTTTTATTGTTATTATATGCTACTATGCAATAAGTGCAGCCAGCAGACTGGCAGTAGCGTAGGCGCTGCTCTTCAAGCGAGAGTATTATAAAAACAATGGACATGATAAATTTGCAGGCAATGAAATGACATTAAAATATGGAGTATTAAAATCGTGGACATGTGGAAGGAATTGGTGAATATACACAGACGATGAAAACATCCTTGTGTTACGGTAGCGTTTTGAACACAGTGAGACTATCAAACTCTGGACACACGAAGAAACACTCAGAGAAACGGTTAAAAGATATGGCGGCGACACTTGTTTGTGGGCATACGGCCACAGATACATATGCACCAGAGACGTTGGCCGGCGGAAAAGACGTGCAAAAGCAGGAGTGAAATTAATAACTCCGCAATCGACCTTTGTTGGGAAGTCGATATATATCACTGTGAGCTACATTGTAGCGACGTCGTTATAAGGTTATTACAGAAAGCGCCGGATTCCATGATTTATATAGATTGAAACCACTACCTCTGTTAATTAAATTCGTCGTAAAGCTAATTACCTTAGTGAGATTATTAATTGGAATTCTAATAAAAGAGCATACATTCAGTGCCGGAAAGAAAACCATACCTGGAAATTCGACGTCAATTTTATTCAGGCGACGGCATATATCTGGTGAGATTATAGAAGTTCTCTTTAATAACGAATGTTGAAAGTCGCAAGACTCTTTGAGATTTCAACGTGAAAAGTGAACAGGCGCCAGGCCACAGAAGTGCTCTGCTTCTTCCTAAGATCAATCGAGCGAGTTTGAAAGTGATCTAATTATGGCTTTCAGAGTTTTAGGATGGTCCTTTTGGAGAATTACCACACAGTTGTGCAACAATACTGGTTCTAATGATCAAGTACACACTCTCAGAAAGGTTCTGGTCGTCCATGCAGCACAGACGCCCGTCAAGATTTTTGCATTGTAAGGGGAGCAGTGGCTGATCGTATAGCTACCACAGCATAGATAAGAGGTTATTTGCGCGTACGACGTAGACCAGACGAGCGCTGTCTGGACGAGTGCATTGGTGAAAGAGAACCCGGTCGCATCTCGGTGCTTTTGGTCTCAGGTGCGATACGCTACAACTCTCGTTCACCATTGGTGTACATGGAGGGAATGCTCACCAGCGCTATGTTCGTGTGAATATAAGACTCATTCTTTTGCCTTTCTTCCAACAGAAAGATGATGTGTTGTTCCAATAGCATAATGCCCCCCCTCCCCCCCGACACACACACACACACACACACACACACACACACACACACACACACTGTGCATGAAACTCATCATGTTCTATGAAGCGTTGTAGAAACTTTCCGCCCAGCACACTTCCCTGACCTGTCCCCAATGCAGCACGTCTCGGATGTAGCGAGACGACAACTGACACGTGGGACTCGTCAACCGATTACTCTTGCAGAACTACATGAATAGGTCGAGAAGAGTTGGAATAATGTATTCAAAGAGAGTACCTGCCATCTGTATGATCATATGAATGCCGAAATCAGCATCCGTATTGCCGCCCGGCGGAGGCTACACCATATACTAATAAGGTTGTTTCAGCATAGAAGCTCTTGATGAAGTAGAGCTGGGACTGCTCTTGAACAGAAAATATATCAATAACAGCCGATATGCTGACGACACGGTAATATTTTCTGATAATGGGGAGATTTTGCAGTGTCTTGTCGATCGCAACTTTCAAAAAACGACAACAATGATAACAGAGGTCCTGCATGTCATGTTAAGATAGGCCAAAATACACGTACCTTGGCACTTCAATAAATGACCAGTGGAATCTCTCTGATGAGGTGAGAACTTGAATTGGAAAATACAGAGCTGTCTTCAATAAGAACAGTAACCTTTTCATGACTCATGACTTAGCAATGACGACGAAGATCAGACTTCTACGCTGCTATCTTCTATGTTGTTGAAACATGGACTATGACAGAATCGGTGGGTAAGTGTCTGGAGGCTTTTGAGATGTGGCTGTACAGGAGAATGTTACGAATACCATGGACAGCGCATGTCACAAATATCGAGGTTCTGCAAATAACTGAAGAAAGAGACAGAAGTACTGGCCACCGTAAAAGCAAGAAAGAACCAGTACTTGGGAAACATCATGCGAAACAACAACAGATACCTATCCTCCAAACCATCCTGCAAGGAAAAATTCCAGGGCAGAGTAGCATTGGCTGGAGAAGAATATCGAGACTTATGAACATCAGAACGTGAGCCTCTATAACATATACAGAGCTATTTAGAGCTTGAAGCGACAGGAAAAGCGCCGCGTTACGGATCGCGCGACTTCCCGCGTCGGAGGTTCAAATCCTCCCTCGGGCATAGATGTGTGTGTTCTCCTTAGTTTAGATTAACTTAGTTTAAGTAGTTAGTAAGTCTACGGACTGATGACCAACGTAGTGTGGTCCCATAGAATTACAAACATTTGATTTCGACAGGAAAAGCACTCTCAAGATTGTTACCGACATACGAAATAGATAGGAACGAGGAGAAGAAGAAGCAGCATAGGTCGATACCTGATACCTCATTATAACTTGAGCTATTGACCTGCAAATGTAATAATTTCATATGCTCCATATGCACTCTTTCAACAATGCATGTTAAGTGAAATGGTGAAGACAAAAATGGTGTGTTAAGTTGTATTCTCGGCAGCGTAGATAGTAGATGATTATAACTACTTCGAGTACTACATAGTCAATCTTTATTCTTATCCCACGTCTATAAGGATGAGAGATTCAAAATGTTCAAATGTTTGTTAACCTTATGGGACTTAACTACGGGGTCATCAGTTCCTAAACTTACAAACTACTTATCTACTACCTTATACTAAGCACGGCACAAATATCCATGCCCGAGGGGGGATTCGAACCCCCGACCGTAGTGGCCGTGCAGACCGTGACTGGAGCGCCCCAGTCCCCTCGGCCACCGTGGCCGGCAGGATGAGAGATTTTAAAAAGACGTCGCATGGAACTTTCTGTAATGGTCCTTGAGGAAAAGAGCACAGAAAAGGTGAGTAATGGTTAGCAAATGCAAAACGTAAAATTTGACGAAAGAATTTTATCTACAAACCAAAAACGGAAGAAGCATTTTAAGGTGTACTGTAGTAGGAGAACTGAGAGTTTTGAGAGATGAACCAGTGAAGGCTACGGATCGTCAAATAGGCAGAAGTGCAAAGCCTAAGGTAGAAAGCATGCCGAACTTGATTGATGAAAGGAGAAAATATAAAAATGTAAAAATTAAGTGGTTACAATTGAGCATAGGCCACTAAAACATGAGATTGACAGGAGGTGCAAATTGGCTAAGCTGGAGCTAGAAGACAATTGTGTCCATAGAAGAATGTTTAACCAGTGTTAACTTTATAATAACATCCAAACAATGAATTTAGATCTTCCGAAAATGTCCAAATGTTTATTATGCATAAGGGACTCAACTGCGGGGTCACCAGTCAACTTACAAATTATTTATGAACTAACTTATACTAAAGGCAGCACAAACATCCACGCCAAAGGGAGGGATTCGAACCTCCGACGGCGAACGGCTTCGCGCATCGGAGCATAGCGCCTCAATGCGCTCGGCCACTCCGCCGCGGCTACAGCATTCCGGAGTACGGTCTTAAATTAATTTCACTTTTTGTACGAAAAACTTTATGATCGTTCATTGTTTTCCGCAATGATTTCTGCTTGAATTTGACATCTTGGCTAGGTTAACTGAGTTTATTGACAAGGATTCTGTTTTTACTAGCCTAGGTCCGGAACTCTAAAAAACCATGATGTACACAGGTTCCTCTTTAACAACTGTCGCGAAGCATGGGCATACAAGCTTGTATATACATGTATATAAATGCTAGCTGTAAACCCGGCGTTGCCCGGGTGTTTATTTATTCTACACTCTCGTAGTCCACCTCCCCTTCCCTCCTCTCTCTGCATCCATCTCTTTCTCTCGCATCTCTCCGTTAGTTTCCACCTTTCCCTCTCTCGGCAAAGTTTTTGCAAGGTACCCTCTGTCATCTACCCCCATGAACCACAGACATTGCCGAGGTGGGGTGGCTTGCGTGCCTCAACGATACAGATAGCCGTACCGTAGGTGCAACCACAGCGGAGGGGTATCTGTGGAGAGGCCAGACAAACGTGTGGTTCCTGAAGAGGGGCAGCAGCCTTTTCAGTAGTTACAGGGGCAACAGTCTGGATGATTGACTGAGCTGGCTTTGTAACATCAGCTTATGTGGCCTAGCCACAGAGCTACTGCGAACGGCTGAAAGCAAGGGGAAACTACAGCCGTTACCCTTCCCGAGGACATGCAGCTCTACTGTATGAACATATGATGATGGCATCCTCTCGGGTAAAATATTCCGGAGGTAAAATAGTCCCCCATTCGGATCTCCGGGCGGGGACTACTCAGGAGGATGTGATCATCAGGAAAGACAATACTGGCATTCTACGGGTCGGAGCGTGGAATGTTAGATCCCTTAATCGAGTAGGAAAATTAGAAAATTTAAAAAGGGAAATGGATAGGTTGAAGTTAGATATAGTGGGGATTAGTGAAGTTCGGTGGCAGGATGAACAGGATTTCTGGTCAGGTGAGTACAGGATTATAAATACAAAATCAATTGGGGGTATCACAGGAGTAGGATTGATAATGAATAAGAAAATAGGAATGCGGGTAAATTACTATGACCAGCACAGTGATCGCATTATCATTGTCAAGATAGATACGAAGCCAACACCGACAACAGTAGTACAGGTTTATATGCCAACTAGCTCTGCCGATGATGAGGAAATCGAAGAAATATATGAGGAGCTAAAGGAAATTATTCAGACAATTAGGGGAGAGGAAAACTTAATTGTAATGGGAGACTGGAATTCGGTAGTAGGACAAGGAAGGGAAGGGAAGATAGTAGGTGAATATGGTCTGGGCAAAAGGAGTGAAAGAGGAAGCCGCCTGGTAGAATTTTGCACGGAACATAATTTAGTTATAACAAACACCTGGTTCAAGAATCACAAAAGAAGGTTGTATACGTGGAAGAGACCAGGAGACACCGGAAGATACCAGATAGATTTTATAATGGTAAGACATAGATTTCGGAATCAGGTTCTACAGTGTAAGACGTACCCAGGGGCAGATATAGACTCTGACCATAATTTGTTGGTTATGAACTGTAGGCTGAAACTGAAGAAACTAAAAAAAGGTAGGAAAATAAGGAGATGGGACCTGGATAAATTGAAGGAACCTGATGTTCTTAAGAATTTCAGAGGGAGCTTTAGGCAACAATTGACAGAAACGGGGGAAAATAAAATAGTAGAGGAGGAATGGGTAAAATTGAGAGATGAAATAGTGAAGGTAGCAGAGGAGAAAGTAGGTAGGAAGGAAAGACCTACAAAAAATCCTTGGATATCACAGGAGATACTAAATTTAATCGATGAAAGGAGGAAATATAAAAATGCAGTAAATGAAACAGGCAAAATGGAGTACAGACGACTAAGAAATGAGATTGACAGGAAGTGTAAAATGGCTAAGCAGGAGTGGCTAGAAGGCAAATGCAAGGATGTAGAAGAATGTATAAATAGGGGAAAAATAGATACAGCCTACAGGAAAATAAAAGAAACATTTGGAGATAAGAAAAACAGCTCTATGAATATCAAGGACACTGATGGAAAACCAGTTCTCAGCAAAGAAGGGAGAGCTGAAAGGTGGAAAGAGTATATAGAGGGACTCTACAAAGGAAATGAACTTCGAGACAATATTGTAGGAAGGGAAGAGGATGTAGGTGAAGATGAAATAGGAGATACTGTACTGAGAGAAGAATTTGACAGAGCCCTGAAAGACCTAAGTTGAAACAAGGCCCCTAGAGTAGATGATATTCCCTCAGAGTTACTGAAGTCTCTGGGAGAACCAGCCATGACAAAATTGTTTCACCTGGTGTGTAAGATGTATGAGACAGGTGAAGTACCCTCAGACTTTAAGAAAAATGTTATAATTCCCATCCCTAAGAAAGCAGGTGCAGACGGGTGCGAAAACTACAGAACCATCAGTTTAATAAGTCATGGCTGCAAAATATTAACGCGAATTATATACAGAAGGATGGAAAAGCTGGTAGAAGCCGACCTCGGGGAAGATCAGTTTGGGTTCAGGAGAAAGGTAGGAACACGGGAGGCAATACTCACTTTGCGGCTTATCCTAGAAGATAGATTAAGAAAAGGCAAACCTACACTTCTAGCTTTTGTAGATTTGGAGAAGGCTTTTGACAATGTTGATTGGAATAAACTCTTTCAAGTTCTGAAGCAAGCAGGAGTAAAATATAGGGAACGTAAGGTTATTTACAACTTGTACAAAAACCAGACAGCGGTTGTCAGAGTTGAAGGGCATGAAAGGGATGCAGTGGTTGGAAAGGGAGTAAGACAGGGTTGTAGTCTTTCTCCATTGTTGTTCAATTTGTACATTGAGCAAGCTATAAAGGAAAGCAAGGAGAAATTTGGAGAAGGAATTAAAGTTCAGGGTGAAGAATTAAAAACATTGCGTTTTGCCGACGACATAGTAATTGTCAGATACAGCAAAGGACCTAGAAGAGCAATTGAACGGAATGGACAGTGTGCTGAAAGGTGCATATAAGATGAATATTAACAAGAGCAAAACTAGGGTAATGGATTGCAGTGTAAGAAAATCAGGTGATGCTGAAGGAATTAGATTGGGAAACGAAGCAATAAAGGAGGTAGATGAGTTTTGTTACTTGGGCAGTAAAATAACAAATGATGGTCGCAGTACAGAGGATATAAAAAGCAGAATGACAATGGGTAGGAAAGCGTTCTTGAAAAAGAGAAATTTGTTAACATCGAATATTGATTTAAACCTAAGGAAGTCCTTTCTGAAGGCATTTGTATGGAGTGTTGCCTTGTATGGGAGTGAGACATGGACGATAAACGGTGCGGACAGGAAGAGGATTGAGGCTTTTGAAATGTGGTGCTACAGAAGAATGCTGAAGATTAGGTGGGTGGATCGCGTATCTAATGAGGAGGTACTGAACAGAATTGGGGAGAAAAGGAATTTCTGGCATATCTTGACTAAAAGAAGGGATAGATTGGTAGGACACATTCTTAGACATCAAGGAATTGTGAATTTAGCGTTGGAGGAAAGTGTGTGGGGAAAAAATCGCAGGGGAAGACCAAGAGATGGATACAGTAAGCAGATTCAGACAGATGTAGGTTGTCGTTCTTATGTGGAGATGAAGAGGCTTGCTCAGGATAGAGTAGGGTGGAGAGCTGCATCAAACCAGTCTCCGGACTGAAGACCACAACAACAACAACCCTCTGTCATATACAATACAAATATTTATGTATCCAGAGACCTTCATCTTGGTTTAAAGGTCATATATGCAAAAATTCATCAAAATCGGAGCAATACCACGCATTTTGTCGAACTCCGTAAGTTAAGTATCCTCCACCATGCAGTGAACGCAATTTTATACACACAGTGACATTACTCTTGTTTCAAACGTCAAGTGTGCAAAATTTCATCAATATCGGAACAAAACTATAGATTTCTAGCCAATAGAAACACAGGGTCACATTGAGAAACGCACTTTGTTGTTCTCAAGTTTTCCAGTTGTATTTCATGCAACCCTTGTTCTGAGAATAACGAAAAAAAAAGAAAGCAAGCAAAGGATCTGGAAATCGGTCGAGCCCCGGTGCCCCGTTCTCAAGTTATGGCGCGACAGTGGTATTTAGGGATCCTTTTTTATGTTGCAAGGTGCCATCCCCTATGCACCACATGAAACTTTAGGTAGACGGTGACCTTCCTCTTATTTTGAAGATCAAGCGTGCAAAATTTCGTGGAGATCGGAATGAAACTGTACATTTTTTAAATCTGTAGGAAAACTATTCTCCGCTATACACCTTATTTCTGTCCTATCGCAATATACTTTCTTAGCTGACGTCTTCTACCTATAAACTACATACCAGTAAAATTCCAGCGTCATAGGTTCAGTAGTTTTAGAGATTTAGTGTTTAGTCATTGAGTGCGGGAATGACCTTTCTATATATATATATATGTTCTGAATTAAGTGTCCTACAAAAATTTTATTTATCAGGTTCGTAGAGTAAATATTAGGAAACCGCCTGCGAAATGTGTTGCAAATGGAATTCGTAGTAAATTGCAGTCACATGCTTTGTAGGGCGAATTTTCATGTATTTCATTGTCTTCGATGTCATAACACCTGAAATATATGTCGTAATACGATATTATTTCGAAGGTAGCTCCAGTGGTGTGCATGTAAAATGTCTGCAAAATACGTCGCGAATAGCGTTAGTAGGAGAGATGCAATAAATCAAAACGTCATGCGTAATGAGGCGGTTTTTTTATGAACCTAACTGTTTATGACCTCTATATCTCATGAACTGTATGTCGTACTTTGATAAAATTTCGAACATACGTTCAGTCGTATGTGTGTATACTGTCTGTAACATTTCTCGCGGAAACAATTAATAGTGCACGAATAATAAATTGTAACGTCATGCCAAATGCCGTAATTTTACTGCATGTACCCCGAAAAAGTAGTAAGCGACAAACATCTTTCCTTTCATCATTTTGCTAGGGTTGTCTGCGAGAAAAAGGTTCCTAAGGGCTTAAAATTATGTTTAAAGTTTGTTGAAAGTCGTTAAGTGCTCTCCTTCTCAAATAGTGGGCTGATAAATTCACATTATCACATGCTGCAAGACTCGGAAGTTTCCATTGTTTATGACGACATATTTCCTGAACTATCGGCACTATCGCGAAATCCTTTCTTAGCTGACATCGTCTACCTATGTACTACATTCGTGTCAAATTTCAACTTCACAGGTGAAGTAGTTTTCGAGATTTCATGTTTAATCAGTGAGTGAGTGAGTGAGTGAGTGAGTGTCCTTTCACTTTTATATGTTTGTGTGTGCGTGAGAGAGAGAAATGACAATTTGTGCTGAAATTGAACTCTAATTACATTATGTTCCTGTCGCAGTCCCTTAGAAGCCCAGACCCGTGGCTCAGGTCATTCCACGTACCGTTGCTGGTTCGCCGCTAAGCCTGAATGCCGCAGCCCGCGGACGCACTCTGTTTCGTACCCTGCACAGAAATCCTTCCGCGCTCCTCTCCGGAAGCTTTGGGAACTAACTTCGGCGAGAGTTGCTCGTATGCTTAATAAACACTGCAGGTGCTTTCATCCGATTTTTGTCCAGACATCCTGCGAGTTTGAAGCCAGCAGACTACGAATTCATGAACCAGCGGCTCGAAAACTCTCAACTTCACGGTTATTGTTTGCGCACAGTTCGGTGCCGACGCGACCCGAGGATTACGGATTTACGGTGAGAGGTCTCCAAGGGCACAGAAACAGGCGCGTCGGGTGTGTTTCCTGGAAGACACGCTGAGATTAGTATTGATCTGTAAAGGGCTCAAATACTGATTACTACGAAAGTCCATTATAAAACAATATTTCTTGTCTGCACCTGAAATAATTAACAAATAACTTTGTTTCATATTATGGTTCATTATGAAGGAAAGCAAAGCAAAGAGAAACAATTATAGTTCAGAGTGAAGATAGAAAGACTTCGAGTTTTGCTGATGACGTTGTAATTCTGTCACAGACAGAAAAGGACCTGGAAGAGCAATTGAACTGAATGGACAGTGTGTTGGAAGGAACGTATAAGAGCAAAACAGGGGTAATGGAATGTAGTCTTAGAAATTCAGGCGATGCTGAAGGAATTATATTAGGTAACAAAATAATAAAGGTGGTAGGTGAGTTTTATTACTTGTGTACTAAAATAACATATGACAGCCACAGTACAGACGATATAAAGTGCAGACTGGCAATGGGAAGAAAGGCGTTTTTGAAAAAGAGAAATTTGCTAACATCGAATGTAAAGTGTAAGGAAGTCCTTTCTGAATCCATTTGTGTGGAGTGTTCCATGTACTGAAGTGAAACATGGATGATAAGAAGTTCAGACAGGAAGCTTTTGATACGTGGCGCTACAGAAGAATGCTGAAGCTTAGGAGCGTAGATCGCGTAACTATAATGAAGAGGTTCTGAAGAGAATTAGGAAGAAAAGGTGTTTTTGGCATATCCTTACTAAGAGAAGGGATAGGCTGGTGCTGTTTTGGATTAAACTACTTTCTATGATTCGCTGCATAAGTCATTCAGCATTCTGCTGAAGTGAAATATTTGAACTAGTTTAGTTTCTAAATTCTGCACAGATAGTTCTGAGCATATATCCATTGCAACAATTAGAACGTAGCGTAGTGCTTTAAGAACACGTCGTAATGCTATACTACACCTGAATCTACCTATTTACTCTGCAAATCATGTGAAAGAGCATTGTAGCGTGTTTATAGAACCGCTTTCATAACATCGATGTATCTCCATATTGTAATGGAGATTAGGACTGTGGCTGTTCGAGTTTTGATTCAAAGTATTGATACACCCACCAAACGCTTTCACGATTACTAAATGATCCTGTAACGAAGCGCGCTGCTCTCCGTTCGATCATCTCTACTTTTTCTATCAACCCCACCTGGTACGGATCCCACACCGGTGAGCAGTATTCAAGCAGTGTACTGTAACGTACTTCCTTTCTTTTCGGTCTGTATTTCCTTAGGATTCTTTCAATGAATCTCAGTCTGGCATCTGCTTTACCGACGATTGATTTTATATGATGGTTCCATTTCAAATCACTCCTAATGCATACTCTCAGATAATTTATGGAATTTGCTGACCTGCTATAGTGTAGCTAAATGATGAAGGATCTTTCTTTCTATGTATTCGTAGCGCATCACACTTGTCTACACTGAGATTCAACTGCGATTCCCTACACCATGGGTCATTTCAATGCAGGTCCTCCTGCATTTCAATAAAATTTTCCATTGTTACAACCTCTCTATATACTACAGCATCATCCGCAGAAAGGCTCAGTGAACTTCCGATGTTATCCATTTAAATATATTGTGAATATCAAAGGTCCCACGACACTCCCCTGTGGCACACCTGACATCAATCTTACTTCGGAAGACTTCTCTCCATTGAAAACGACATGCTTCGTTCTGTTATCTAGGAACTCCTAAATCCAATCACACAATTGGTTTTATAGACCATATGCTCTTACTTTGTTCATTAAACGACTGTGGGGAACTGAATCAAACGCCTTGCGGAAGTCAAGAAACACGGCATCTACCTGAGAACCCGTGTCTGTAGCCCTCTGAGTCTCGTGGACGAATAGCGCGACCTGGGTCTCACACGATCGCCCATGCTGATTCATATAGAGCAGATTTATAGTCTCCAGAAAAGTCATTATACTCGAACATAATACGTGTTCCAAAATTCTACAACTGACTGACGTTAGAGATATAGGCCTATGGTTCTGCACATCTGTTCGACGTCCCTTCTTGAAAACTGGGATGACTTGCGCCATTTTCCAATATTTTGGTACGCTACGCTCTTATAGAGACCTACTGTACTCTACTGCAAGAAAGGGGCAAGTTCCTTCGCGTACTCTGCGTAAAATCTAACTGGTATCCCATCAGGTTCTGCAGCCTTTCCTCTTTAGAGCGATTTTGTTTTTCTATCGCTCGGTCATTTGTTTCGATATCTGACATTTTGTCATCTGTGCGACAATCTAGAGAAGGAACTACAGTGCAGTCTTTCTCTGTGAAACAGCTTTGGAAAAATACATTTAGTATTTCAGCCTTTAGGGTGTCATCCTCTGTTTTAGTACCACTTTCGTCACAGAGTGTCTGGACATTTTGCTTTGATCCACCTACCGCGTTGACATAAGACCAAAATTTCTTAGGATTTTCACCCAAGTCATTACATATAACTTTACATCGGTGCAGTCAGCAGGACACCCGAGTTGGAATCCTGGCCTTGGTAGAAATTTTAATTCAGAGTGTAGACCTGTATACATTATCGTCTTTTAAAGGGTGTTCAAAAATAAGTGGCGGATACCTTAAGAGGTGATAGTACTCATTGTAACATGAAAAAACAAGTCCAATTTGTATGGCTACGGATCGATAACATTATAAAAGGACTTCGAGACGCTTAGTTGCGTATATTAGCACAGTCATTGCAATGGTGTTCCGTTCAATGTGCCGCATGGTATTATGATGGTGGTGTAAATTCCATAAATCGCATTAATAGACGAATGTATATCTGGAGGGTATCAACACCCATTCGCAATAACAAGTGAGCAGGTATACTTGGCAATAAATAGATAAAAGGGCTGTAATTGCTAGCCGACCGCAGTGGCCTAGTGGTCTGCGGCGCACAAGTCACGTTCTGCACGGCCACTACGGTCGGGGGTTCGAATCCCCCCCTCGGGCATGGATATTTGTGCCATCTTTAGTATTAGCTAGTTCATAAGTAGTTTGTAAGTTTAGGGACTGATGACCCTGTAGTTAAGTCCCATAATCCCTACAAAGATTTGAACATTTTGTAATTGCTACCACAAAAATTAAATGTGGTCCATTATCATCAATTTATTGCTTGTTTTGCATGAGAATGTGCTAAGTCAGTGACGATGTCGATCGTGCATGATGGGGCACCATCACACTTTCGCCACAATGTGTGCAAACACTAGACACAGACCTTTCAGGACCGTTGCAGTGGCCTGCTCGTCCCCGAGACCTAAGTTGCCTAGACGTTTGATTATGGGAACACGTAAAGGAAGAGGCCTTCGAAATCAGTCAACGGTGAGCAGACACTACAAGATCACGCCTTCAGTGCACACCAGCAAGTTCTATAATAACTGGGTATACTTTTAAAGATGACTCACTAACTTGTTACGCCGAAGGGCAGAAGGAGGCATTACCAGGATTCGAACATCTAATATAAAAACGTTTTTATCTCAGTAAGTATGTGTTTCCGGTTCTACGTTTATTGTACCTATTTTGTCTCGTTTCTACGACTACTATCACCTCTCAAAGTATTTATTTAATCCTTTATTTATTTACGTAGTTTACGCTCACATTGGAACATTAAAACACACATTATATAATGAGTGTTTACAATGTTTAGGTCTTAGCAAACAATTTATTCTTTTCCCAAAATTTCTTCATTCGGTGCGATATGGCTGCACAATCTTCAACAGACAATGCATACGTCTTCTGTTGTGATGTTTTGAATGTCACCAGTGTCCGTTTATTCATGAAAAGTAGTTTCTATTCTCTATATTGAATTTGGTGCTCGGTGAGATCCAATTCATTCAGATTCAACTTTACTTCTTGAAACACGTCCATATAGCGTGATCCATTTAATTTCACCCCAGTATGTTGTTGAGCGTAGCGAGACGCTCCATTCGCACTATGCGAGATACCAGATGTACAAGATTCTTTTTGTCCAAAATATGGAATACTTTTGTTGTGGTTCATAATTTTAAATGTCTGTATTTTGTGTATAAGGCCCCATATGTGATGGCGTATGCTATGATATGTTCCCACTGACCCCGCCTGCAAAGAATGAGTGGGACTTGTGTACAAAACAGTTTAAACAAGCGTTAGCCGCGCCTTGTTGCTCTTGTCGTCTGCTGATTCAAACAGCATGGCAGCAGTTGCCTATGGTTCTCTCAAGTTCTGCCAACTGCCGGCAAAAGACAAATCTTTAGCAAAGATGTTTAGCGAAGGTTCCCATTCAATCCCTGGTGTGCACGTTAAGTTGGCCTTCCTGAGTCGACTAAACCCTTTGGAGAGGTTCCCCCCTCCACTTTAGGTAGCTGGAGAGCAGCGAACACGAGGGCGGCCAGGGGTTGTGGTCGGGTCCTTGGCGATGTAAGATGATCTTGGTTTTTTTTTCTGTTCTGAGCACGTGGCTAAACTTTGTTCGGATTCGATAGTATGTTGAAAATACTCATTCGCGTCTCTAGTTCTCGTTATTTCATCACCGCAGTTCGTAACGGTGAGATTTTATTTAATTTGGTTCTGGATTGATAATTTCATGATGATTTTTACCGAAGTTTGATTTCGCGGCCTCACTGGTGTTCGATAACAGAATCCATGCACTCCCTGTCTATAGAGTCCTTTCTTCCTACGTTTAAACATGTTTAAATGTTACTCATTTTCATTTGGTCGATAAATTAGTGTTTTTCGTGAACTTCTCGATACTTCCCGTGTCTGCCCTTTGTCCATAGAACATGTAGTCGGTATGAGATAAAGCCCTCAGCTTACTATATCACCCTCTGCGCACGTGTTGTTAACTATAACCTTGTTTTGATGTGGTGATTTCTAGTACGTGTAACGTGTAACTTCCGTACTCGCTGCCTCACGTGTATTGAAAATAGTGTGATCCATAACGTAGTCATTCCTATTAGGTAGCTCTTCTTCTCCTGAGTAGAATGAATCGTTACACAACTCGCGTTTTATTTATTTTTTTTATTTTTATTTTTTTTTTTTTTTTGAAATTGTAATTTTTTCCTTTCCAACTTTTTTGTGATCCAATCCCGCGAAATACTGCAGGATTCTGTAACCTTGCTTATTAGCTAGTATCATTCCCCTGAGTAGAACGAATGGTTACACGACCAATCTCACGTTTTTATTTTGCCCGGAATAGTATTTTTTTCACTCTATTTATATTCTGTGATTCGACCCTGTAGCATGTCCTACCTTTCTGTAGCTTTGCTTATTAGCTAGCTATGGGTGGAACGAATCTCGCGGTTTCACTTGTGCTACTTTCTTTAATTTTTTAATTTTTTTTTTTAATTTTTGGGATTATAAGATCCGACCCTGTAGAATGCTGTTTTCACCTGAAACCTTTAGCATTCGTTAGTTTTCTTCCCCCTGTGCAAAACTAACACCAGAACGCCTGATTTTGAGTATTATTTAGCGAATTTTCCTATTTAGTCGATATTTTGAATTTCTCTGGAAACTTTGCGACTGTATCACACGCCACGTGGTCCTCTATCACTTGCGTTGTTCCCGCTGATAGCTACCCTGAGGCTAAGTCACACCACCATACACTACAGAACAAAGAGGCCGAAAAATGCATTCTTTTGGCACTGTATCAATATTGATTTTTTTAATTTGTTGTTTTTAATTTTATTTTTGTTTTTATTTGTTTACCGACAATCTTTCGGAGAATAATGAAAATAAAAAAAACACAATTTTGCGTTTGTTCTACAGGTTTCTTAATTATGTGAAGCGATTTTCGGCTTCTTAAGCCTTCGTGAGACATTTACTGAAGTTTGGCTGTTAACAAACTGGAAGAGATGTTACATGTATAGATATAAATTATTATCTTTGATGGAGCAGTTACCATATAAAAAATATTTAAATGAAATCTGTAAATTAATAATATTTCAAAAGGAAATATTAACACAATACCTCGAGAAACAGTGCACACATAACAATTTCATGGCATCAATGATTACAGTTAATAAAATAAAATTAAACAAGAATCTAAAGTTTGAATGGTTCTTCAAAACACAAGATGACACAAAAAATATATTCAATAAATATTAGAAACCTGGAACACTGTTACAACTAAATAAACAAATAGACCAAAATATAGGGATGGAATGGGAGGGTATAGGTGGGAAGCATTGGAGAATTGTGAAGCTTAGCAAATCGGAGATATGCATTCGAACTGAAAAACGGCGAAAATTAACATATTCAATTATAGTGATCAGAATTAAATAAAGAATTAATGCAAAGACAGAGTAGAGAATAATTCGGTATATTAGCACTAACAAACTATGATACAGAACACGTGCGATACGTTGGAAAGCTGGACTGGTATTAACACAGAAAGTAGAGGAACAGTGGCTTAAGCAAATTTAAATTAGATTTACTACTTCATACCAGTAAAGTAATAACTGTAAGACCGAAGTAATGGAAGGAGGAAGGAAGCTTGGAGTTTAACGTCCCGTCGACAGCGTGGTCATTAGAGACGGAGCTTACGCTAAGGATGTGGAAAGAAATCGGCCTTGCCCTTTCAAAGGAACCATGCCGGCATTTGCCTGGAGTGATTTAGGGAAATCTCGGAAACCTACATCTGGATGCCCGGAGGTGGATTTGAACCACCATCCTTCCGAATGCGAGTCCAGTGTGTTACCAAAGTAATGAATCCTTTTACAAACAGATGCTGACTCAAAAGTAAAGTAAAATAAGGAGATACAAGAATTGGAGGAATAAAATATAACAGGCCTGGTGAGTATTGGAAATTCTGAGGATTAAGGTGGGTTCAGAACTTTGATCATTTAATACTGAGCCTGAACTGTGAGCCAGATGTTTGTTTATTTGTAAGGCCTCTAGTAGATTGCGTTTCTGGCCTTTGTTAGCTCAGTGGAGTACGTGGGACTGTGGTTTGTATCTGTGGCTCTCACTCGGACCATGTTCAGAAAAAGCGGAGTCATGATTTTGCAACTTCCAACTGTGTTCATGCTCTATTAGCCTAGACTTCGGGAGAATTCTTTTCTCCAATTTGTCAGTTATTGCTTGAGTATTTAGTGCAAATAGTGTTGCCTCCGGTTTAACGACGGACGAATAATGTCGAAATATAGCATTTATTGATAAAGATATTTTCTTAATATATTTTGAGCATGATGTACTTCACTGTGCTCGGATAGTTTTAATTTTCTATTATCTACAATGACAGAAATAAAACTTTTTCTAATTTCCTCAATATTGTTGCAACATATTTATGGAACACAGTAAATGATTAGATCTGCAGATCAATAGTTTAAGTGGTGCTGAGTTAACAGGTATCCATGCTAAAAGCATCTTATTAGTACATGTAGGCTAGAAAACAGTATTACAGGGGTGCATTTGGATTTAGAGGAGGGAAATGAACGATAGATGCTATTTTATTGTTAAGAACTATAGGCCAGTGATACGTCGAAAGAGGAACAGAAGTGTAAACTGTTTTCATTGACGTGGAGAATGCTTTCGGTACAGTGGAATAGGTTAACGAACAACTGAAGGAAGAATGTAGTCGACTGGAGAGGCAGAAGACTGATTAGTAATCTATACCTGAAACTGAAAATATGAGTACAGATGGAGAATGAGGAGACAGAGGAATGCACAGTAGGTAGGAGAGTGAGACGAGGCTGCCGTTTCTTCCCAATGCTCTTTACCATGTCTGGAACACATTATGCAGGAATGTGTGAAACAAAACAGAGGTGTACGGATCAGTGGTAGGAAAATCCGCAGGTATGCTGTTACTAACAGAGGACGAAAGAGCTATGATGGAAATGTTAAATTATTTCAATAAGACCTGTGACGAATTTGGAATGAAAATTAAGAGGAAAATAGCAAAATGTATGGTTGTAAGTGCAAGAAAAGCAGGAACATCTATAAGGCTAAGTCAGGAAATAATAGAGCATGTTAGTGCTGGAAAACATACTTACGGAACGTATGAGATGCCACAAGGAAGTGAAAACCCACATAGCAATTGCCCAAGGAGGCATTTAATGAGAAGACGAAGCTTCTATGCAGGTGTATCGACAGGAATCCGAGAAAGAGACTGACAAAATGTTTTATATGGAGTGTGTAGTGTGGCGCTGTATGAGAAAAGGACAAAAGAAGTTTATAAGCTTTTCAGATGTGGACTTTTAGGAGGAAGCAAGGGATGAAAAAAATAAGGTGTTGAACGGGTGAAGAGAGAGAGAGAATTCAAAGGTAATCAGAAAGAGGAAACTGTAACTTCCTTGGCCATTTGGATGAGAAAAGATTGTCTGCTGACGGATCCTATGGAGAGAATAGTGAGTGGAATAAGAATAAGAGGTCAAAGAAAATGTTTCTCAATCTTTTTGAACCGCGAGCCATTTTCCGAGTAAAAATGTCCGGCGACCCCCCTCCCTTCTTGGCGCGTAATAAAACTGCATCAGTAATTCCAAATGCAGAGTATTTAATTTTCCTTCATTCTTTCTAAGACCTGCGCAGCCACTCACGTCTGTGAAACGAATCTAAACTGAAACAATACTTTATGACTACAAGTAGACTGTTTCGTGTGTGGTTTTGCAGTTATGAATAACAAATCTCAATGTGTTATTTGTGACGACCTGTTACGTGCAACTATGAAAGCATAGGCTGATTCATTTCTTCCTAACATTCCAAGGCGGTTAATAAAATATTGGATTTCTTCGAAAGGATACTGAATATCCTTAACCAGCATCTACATCTACGTGGAATACACTGCAAATCACATTTAAGTGCCTGGCAGAGGGTTCATCGAGCCACCTTTATACTATTCATGTCCCATTCCACTCTCGAATAGTGCGTGGGAAGAAAGAAAATCTGAATCTCTCCGTTCGAGCTCTGATTTCTCGTATTTTATTCTGATGATCATTTCTACCTGTGTAGGTGGGAGTCAACAATACATTTTCGCATTCGGAGGAGAACGTTGGTGATTGGAGTTTCGTAAGTAGACCACGCGGCAGCGATAAGCGCCATTGTGGTAATGATACCCATCCCAGGTCCTGCATCATTTCCGTGATGCTGTGTCTTCTGTAACGTGACAATACAAAACGAGCTGCCCTTCTTTGAACTCTTTCGATGTACTCCGTTAAACCCCTCCGATAAGGATCCCACACTGGGCAGCAATACACCAAAAAAGGACGGACAAGCGTAGTTGCATCTTTTAAGGTTTATGTCAATAAAACGCAGTCTCTGGTTCGCCTGTCCCATGACATTATTTACGTGTTCTTTCCAGTTTAAGCATCAAACTACTATGATCCATTTGTAGAAAGGTATTGTTATGTATTGATTAAAAATACTATTAAGTTAGTGATGACTTGTTTTTGTAACATGATAACATCTGAACGTGGGACAAAGTCATACAAAACGATTGAGACCATTGGAAATAACTTTAGCAATACCCATGACATTATTTACGTGTTCTTTCCAGTTTAAGCATCAAACTACTATGATCCATTTGTAGAAAGGTATTGTTATGTATTGATTAAAAATACTATTAAGTTAGTGATGACTTGTTTTTGTAACATGATAACATCTGAACGTGGGACAAAGTCATACAAAACGATTGAGACCATTGGAAATAACTTTAGCAATACTGCAAAAACGCTTTTAAGTCTAATTAACAAATCATCATGAGCTGAAAAAATGGCATCATTGTTTCGCGTCAGGTCGTTCCATCATCAGAAATCAAAAGTGCCATAGGTGCATCTTATATCTGTAACACATTTATATCTGATTAAGGGTGAAGCGTAACGTGTCACAATAAAGGCGTTTTTCCACCTGACTTTTTAACTAAGCGACTTTCACGGAAACATCTCACTTTCGTGTGACACTTTTACCATAATAGTTGAACGTCTCAAATCCATATTTCTGGATTTCCGGAAGGCTTTTGACACTGTACCCCACAAGCGGATTCTAATAAAATTGCGTGCTTATGGAATATCTCCCCATATGTGCGATTTCCTATGAGAAAGGACACAGTGCATTGTAACTGACGGTAAGTCATCGAGTAAAACAGAAGTGATAACTGGCGTTCGCCAGGGAAGCGTTATAGGTCCCCTACTCTTCCATGTATTTAAAAACGATTTAGGAAATTTTCAAATGTTCAAATGTTGTAGAGCTTAGGGAACTTAACTACAGGATCATCAGTCCCTAAACGTACAAACTACTTATGAATTAGTTAATACTAAGGACGGCAGAAATATCCACCCCCGACCGTAGTGGCCGTCCAGACAATGACTGACGCGCCGTAGAACGCTCGGCCACCGCTGCCGGCAAACGATTTAGGAAACAATCTGAATAGCTCCCTTAGACTGTTCGCGGATGATGCTGTCGTTTATCGGTTAGTGAAGTCAACAGAGGATCAAAAGCAACTGCAAAGCGATTTAGACAAAATTTCTACATGGTGGGAAATTTGGCAATTGACACTAAATCAAGAAAAGTGTGAAGAAATACACATGAACACTAAAAGAAATCTTCTGGACTTCAATTACGCGATAAATCAGTCAGACCTTAAGGTCATAAATTCTACTAAATTCCTAGGAGTTACAATAACGAACAACTTGGACTGGAGAGAACACATAGAAAATATTGTGGGGAAGGCGAACCAAACATTACGTTTCATTGCAACAGCTCCACCAAAGAGACTGCCTACACCACACTTGTGCGTCCTCTCCTGGAGTGCCGGCCGCGGTGGCCAAGGGGACTGAGGCGCTCCAGTCACGGTCTGCACGGCCACTACCGTCGGGGGTTCGAATCCCCCCTCGGGCATGGATATTTGTGCCGTCCTTAGTCAGAGTTCATAAGTAGTTTGTGTTTAGGGACTGATGACCCGGTAGTTAAATCCCATAAGCTATACATACATTTGAACATTTTTTCTCCTGGAGTACTGTTGCCCAAACCCTCACCAGGTAGGACTGACGGAAGATATTGAGAAGGTTCAGAGAAGGGCAGCTCGTTTTGTACTATCACGTTACGGAGGAAAGCGTCACGGAAATGTTGCACGAATTGGGGTGGGAATCATTAAAAGAAAGAAGTTATTCATTGCGGCGTGATCTGTTTGCGAAGTTTCAATCACAGACTTTTACATCTGAATGTGAAAATATTTTGCTAGTACCCACCTACTTAGAGAGACATGGCCATCCCAATAAAATAAGAGAAATCAGATCGAAAACGTAACGATTTAGGTGTTCTTTCATTCCGCGCGCTATTAGAGAATGGAATGGTTGAGAGAAGTTACGAAAGTGGTTAATGAACCCTCTGCCAGGCACTTAAAATGTGATTTGCAGAGTATCTTTGTAGATGTAGATGAACAAGCTTGCTATCGGACGTACTGCTACTGCACGCCCCTTGCGACCGCGATCCCCGAGTAAGACTTTGTGACTCCTATGGGTTCGAGACCCACAAGTTGAAGAACACTTGTGTACAGTGTAAAATAAGAAACAGTTACGAAAAAAAAAGACAAAAGAGGTAGCAAACTACAGGACTGCACGGGAATTGTCTTAGTATAGAACACTAACGCTGATGATAAAGACGTTCGGACAGGATCCCGTGCAATGAAAGGTCTGCGATGATGTCACTGCGTAGTGAGAATGTGACACGTCCGGTTGGCAGCCCTGAGGGCGTCGCCGGCAGCCAGACGGTGGGGCCGGCGGCCCCCTTGCGGACGCTAAGTGGGGCAGGCTGGCCGCCCACTCGGCGCTCCATTCCCCCAAATCTGGGCGGCGTGGCAGCGTGACGAGCCCGGGCCGTTCCATTTGCCTAATTACTGCCGGCGACCATAACTTAGGTCAGGGGTAACGCGAGTTTGATTAACTGCGGCTTCTGGGAGCACCGCTCTGGACGGCCCTTTGGCGGCGCGCTGTCCGGCACAGTCGCCAGCTGACGACAATTGCGAGCGCTCGCAGCCACCAGCACTGTCCACCTACGAGATAAGTAAAGACTTCAGGAAAGTGAACGTAACGTCTAGTATGTACATAGAACGCTTCACACCGTGTAATTACCTGGCATATTCAACCTCCCGGAGAGTGATCTTACAATGGTCTACTGTATACACCTTGTTTTCAAGGCCTTGGAGCCATGTATGAGGCCTCTATGGAGACAAAAAACGTTTCATCATATATATTATTTTTAATCGGTGGTTTTTTTGTGGTTACGCCATATTACTTATACAAAATTAATGATTGAGGTGTCATTTTCAAGCTTACGTTCTCCACTAATGACGACAAATACACATATACTTTAAAGTTGTTGTTTTCAGAAATAACTTAATTTTGAAAAACAAAAAACAAAAAAATTTATTGTTCTTTCAATCTAAGTTGACACATGGCGAACGATCGTAAATGGGGCATGTACTGACGCCATTACAAACTGATTCTCCTTCTCTCTCTCTCTCTCTCTTACTCTCTTTCTTTTCTTTTCTTTTTTTTTTTACTGTTGTGTGCATTAGTTGGTAATTGCAAGTTAATATCTTAATCGTTCTCAGTTTAAGATGTACTTTAACTTGGTATAACAAGGGAAAATTTGATACGGTAAGGTCCTTCATTTAATTTTAATTTCAGTAACCAAAATATTTAATCATTTAAGGCTGGGCTCGGGCTCCCTTCAGCACTGGGCCCTGGACCCATGGGCCACAGATACCAGCCACAATTCCACGTACTCCACTTAGCTAAAAAAAAAGGCCAGAAACGCAGTCTACTAGCGGCCTTAGAAATAAACAAATATCTGGCTCACAGTCCAGGCTTAATATTAAATGGCCAAACTTCTAAACTTAAACTAATACTCAGAATTTCCAATACTCACCAGGCCTGTTATATTTTATTCCTCCAATTCTTGTATCTCCTTATTTTACTATTTTTGAGTCAGCATCTGTTTGTTATAGGATTCATTACTTTGGTCTTAGAATTATTGCTTTACTTGTATGAAGTAATAAATCTAACTGAAATTTGGTTAAGCCACTGTTCATCTACTTACTGTTTTAATACCAGTCCAGCTTTCCAACGCATCGCACCTGTTCTGTATCATAGTATTACCAAATTATTCTGTACTCTGTATTTGCATGAATTCTTTACTTAATTCTGATCACTGTAATTGAATATGTTAATTTTCACCGTTTTTCAGTTCGAATGCATATCTCCGATTTGTTAAGCTTCACAATTCTCCAATACATCCCACCTTTACCCTCCCATCCCATCTCTCAATTTTTGTCTATTTGTTTATTTAGCTGTAATAGTGTTTCAGGTTTCTAATTTTTATTCTGTATTTCCTTTGTGTCATCTCGTGTTTTGAACAATCCTTCAAACTTTAGATTCTTGTTTAATTTAATTTTATTCACTTTAGTCATTGCTGCTATGAAATTGTTATGTATTCAGTGTTTCTCGAGGCATAGTGTTAATATGACTTTTCGAAGTATTATTAATTTTCAGGTGATGTTGAAGGAATTAGATTAGGTAACGAAACAATAACGAAAGCAGATGAGTTTTGTTAATGGGCAGTAAAATAACAAATGATGGCCGCAGTATAGAGGATATAAAATGCAGAATGGCAATGGGTAGAAAAAAGTTCTTGAAAAAGGGAAATTTGTTAACATCGAATATTGATTGAAGCCTTAGGAAGATCTTTCTGAAGTCATTTGTGGGGAGTGTTGCCTTGTATGGGTGTGAAACATGGACGATAAACAGTGCTGACAGGAAGAGGAGAGAGGCTTTTGAAATGTGGTGCTACAGAAGAATACTGAAGATTAGGTGGGTGGATCGCTTAACTAATGAGGAGGTACTGAACAAAATTGGGCAGAAAAGGAATTTGTGACATACCTTGACTAAAAGAAGGGATCGATTGGTAGGACACATTCTTATACATCAGGGAATCGTGAATTTAGCATTGGAGGGAAGTGTTGGGGTAAAAACCCCAGAGGAGGACCAAGATATGTTTAATGTTTGTTAAGCTTAAGTGACTTAACTACGGGGTCATTAGTCCCTAAACTTACAAACTACTTATGAACTACCTACAACTAATGACGGCACAAATATCCATGCCCGAGGGGGGATTCGAACCCCCGACCGTAGTGGCCGTGCAGACCGTGACTGAAGCGCCTCAGTCCCCTCGACCACCATGGCCGACGAGGACCAAGAGATGGATACAGTAAGCAGATTCAGACAGATGTAGGTTGCCGTTGTTATGTGGAGATGAAGAGGCTTGCTAGGGATAGGGTATTGTGGAGAGCTGCATCAAACCAGTCTCCGGACTGAAGACCACAACAACAACAGCTAAATGTTCCAAGTATGTTCACAAAAATGTCATTCTCCTTCTGACCAATATATATATATATATATATATATATATATATATATATATATATATATATATATATATATATAAATTGGAGACAACTGTGCAAAACGTCGTGAACGCCCTTTGTATATAAATAAACATAAATTTTAACTCATTTCTATGTCTTATTGAAAATTAAAAAATAAGATCTGCTAGCTCCATATAGGTTTCTAGAGCTTTAGAGATAGTGAAAATCGGTCAACATAACTTCTACGTTGCTGTACGTTTGGCGGGCCTTCATTGCTCTTGGTGACGAGGAATGCTCCCAATGTGGCGACTCGTGTTTGGTTTCCGGGTCGTAGCCATACCCTCAAAACTCGACACCAGTTATTACGGTGTTCAGGAAGTCGTAGCAGCGCCGCTCCTGTCGCTCCATTATTACCCATGCAGTGAAAAACCGGCGCGAGCGCTACGGACTACCCCACAATACAACCTCTGACAATAAAGTTGGGTGAATGAAGCCAGAACGGTCGATCGGGCGACACAAGCCGATCACAAAGCTGCACCTCCCTGGCGGCCCGTGTTGACAACCTGCCCCCACCGTGGTTTAGTTGAGCACCGTTCGTGTTATACCGGTTGGACGCAGTACTTGTTCAATGCGCTGGTTCTGAAATGAGAACAGGACAAAACTGGAGCAAAGTATTGTTTTCAGATTGGATAGCCACGTACAGAACCGCGTGTGATGCTGGTACGTATTTATGGGGACAGGCAGTGTCCATAAAGTGTCTGTACGACTGGTTCTCCCATTTCGAGGAGATTACAATATATCTGACAGTTCACGTAGTGGACGTCCGGCGTCCACCGTCAGTAACGAAAACAATGGAAAAGTTGAAAGACGACCGTCTGTCCTCTTCCATATATTTTTGTTTATTTCTATAAAGTTATAATTTATTTAATGTCGCTAGATAATCATTTTGTTAAAACTTGAACCCCACTCTTTTCAAGGCTTGAGGAATAGCATTTTTATTTCATGTGTTAAAATATTAGTTAATATTGGTAGGTTTTCCTTATTTTGTTATGTTAATAATTTATTGATATATTAATTAATGTGGCATAAGTACAGCTTCTCCGCTACGCCACTGTCCCTGTGAGAATGTGCAGTTGTTTTACTTTTAAGTGGGTGCGAGAGTCTATGGTTGTCTGTATGTGGGTAGGAGAGCCCGCTTTGCATCGTTCTCTCTGTCTCGGAGTCGATAGCTGCTCATGCTACCACAGAGGTTTCCACAACCTTTGGTTGCAGGCTAGTCGGTGAGCCATCCCTCAGTGTGAGTCTACTCTCTCTCTCTGCCCCCACCGCTGCTGTTTCTGGGGTTTTCCAGCTTCGGGTAGTTTTTCGCGCCCACATAGCCGCTCGGCTGTCCGTTCTGTGCTGGTCTTCTGGTGAGGTAAGGATGGTTCTGCTCTTGTGTTTGGAAATGGTAGCGTTTCATTGTCTAGCACGTTTAACTTAGATTTGTGAACTTAGAATCATTTTTTAGAATATTTTCTCCGATCGTGTGCGGAAATGTATTCTCGTTTTTCAATTAAGTGATTTCCAATAGATAAACGCGGTGTTTGTGATTCTAGTGGAAGTTTGATAACAGCCTGGTGCGTTTTGTGATCATGTGGCAGTGTATGAACTCTGTGTAAATACCTTCTAGCTTTGTGGGGCCCGATTTCTAATAGGGCCATCTCAAAAAAGGTACGACAGACCAGCGTCAGTTTCAAAGTGTTTATATATTGTGTTTTTTACTACCTCCGACTTGCTGAATTTCGCCTACGATAGTGGCGCCTGCTTCCGCCTCGTCTCAGCACGCTGTTTTTGGTGAGTTTCGCTGTGGCATTGCGTGTGAGAGAGAATGAGTGTTCTTTGTGAATCCTTTCCCCAAGTAGCGTTAAATCATGTATAATTTAGGCTGGGCACCGTTCGTATTAATCCATGTAAGAGGTGCATTTTATTGCATGAACAAAATTGATTCCCAATTTTGCTTGTTTTCTATCTGAATAAACAAGTTTAAGTTCAGCAAAATCCGTAAGTTGCCTATAAATTGTAGTTTTAGAGCACCTTCCTTCTTTTACTTAATATTGTTCTTCACAAGTGCTGAGAACAAGCTCAGATGCAATGTTTCTTATGTCTAAATTCCGTTGCGCCATAAATGTTTTCTTAGCCACCTTTCTAAAATAACTAATTGTGGTGACTTGCTTCTTAATGTCTGTGTGTAATAACGTGTGAGCTGCCATGTATATTGACCACTGTAGTATTAACTTCCTGTTACTGAAGTAATTTGAAAAGAGTCAGTTCTCATTTTGGGCCAGGGAACAAGGCTTTGTAGCAGGGAGTAACCAGTAGTTCACACGAACCTCATTTGCTAATTTTAGTGACAAAACAAGGCTCTTATTTCGACTTTTAAAGTGCGGACATTAATCACGAACAATCTTCAAATAACTGTGTGCATGACAGCCGATGAACAGATGAAGAGTGAACCGTGTGACAAATCCTTACCCAGAAGTTAGGGAGGAGGAAATTATTTTATCTTGTGCCACAACACTTGACTGACGACCACAAGCAGGGAATTAGAAGTTACATTCGACTTGTTTAAACACCAGACAGTGGTTATAAGAGTGAAAGAAAATGAAAGGGTCGCCATTATTTCGAAGAGAGTAAGACACGGTTGTAGCCTTTACACAATGTGTTTCAATCTGTACATTCAGGAAGCTGTGAAGGAAAGCATAGAGAAATTTGGAGAAGAGATTAAAGTTTAGAGGGTAAGAAATAAAAAATGCGGTTTGCCTATGAGATTATAATTTATTCAGAGACAACAAAGGACTTGGAAGATCTGTTGAAAGGAATGCACAAGATTAACACTGGCAAGAGGAAAACATGGAATAAATGCGAAAAAATCAGTCGATGCAAAATGAATTACTGTAGGTAATCAGACAAGATGTCTTTTGTTATTTGCGTATCAAAATAAATTCCAGTGGCCGAAATAGAGAAGATATAAAATGCAGAATGTCTATGGGAACAAGATAATTACTCAAGAAGAGAAAATTGTTGACATTGAACAATTATAAGTGTTAGAAAGTAGTGTTTTTATTTATTTTAAAGCATTTGTCTGGAATCGAGTCTTATACGGGAGTTAAATGCGGGCGATAAGGAGCTCAGACAAGAAAATGATTGCAGCATTCGAAATTTGGCGCTGCAGAAGAATGGCGAAGCATATATGGGTATGAAATGAAAATGTTGAAATGTTTGCATAGCTTATGGGCCTTAACTACGGGGTCATCAGTCCCAAAACTTACAAACTACTTATGAACTAGCTAACACTAAGGACGGCAAAAATATCGAAGCCCGAGGGAGGATTCGAACCCCCGACCGTAGTGGCCGTGCAGACCGTGACTGGCGCGCCGCAGTCCCCTCGGCCACAGCGTCCAGCGCATGTATGGGTAGATGATGTAGCTAATGAGGAGGTAGTGAGCAGAATTGGGGAGAAAAGATATTTCTAAGGATCGGTTGGTGGAACGTATTCTGAGACAACAAGGTGTGGTGTCGCACAAGTATGAAGTGCGTGCCACGTACTTACGCCGTGCGCCGCCATGCACGCACGGCGCGGCGTTCTTACGACGTCAGCCACGAGCGCCCTCTGCTACAACTCCGCCCGTGGCCACCACTGAACGACATCGTTCACTTGGGGGTCAGATAGGCACCAGTTAAGACTTGGCTCTCGAATAGGCACTAGGAATCATCAATAGGCAGGCCTCTATCTAAACTATGTATCAGCATTCTGCAGTGAAGAACTATGTAAAAGTTAAGTATTACGAAGACTCCACGAAATATATATCTTGTTCTAATTTAGCCTAGTGTTCTAGTTTCTGCTGTCCCACTGGCTGGTCACCTCCGTACCTGCACACGCATGCATCCTTTATTCCTGTGTCGGTCTCTTTCTACTCGGCCACCGACACCTACAAAAACCGGCAGAAACGAGACACAAATGTGGCGACGAGGAGCGATAGAAGAATATTGGGCCAGCCCACTTGCAGCAGCCAGACAGCAGCAGTCGGAGCACGCAGAAATTGAGATTTTTTGGGGAAAATATTCTGTTACGTGTTTTGTAGACTTTTTTGTTGCAGTGCGTCCTCGTTTTACATTGCATTTGTGTTTTGTTATAATTTACTTGTATGCCTTTTTCAATTTCAACGCCTACCCTTGTCAGTTCTTCCGTCCCCGCTATTTTTCAACATTTTTTGGAGCAGCTGATAGTTTCTGTACTGTGCTGCTCGAACTATTTAGATGATATTGTGGTTTCAGGGCGCACAGTTGAGAAACATTTATCAAACCTGGAGTGCCTTTTCACAGTGTTGACTGCAGCAGGTCTACGTTGCAATAAAGCAAAGTGTTCGTTTTTCAGTCTGAAATAGAGTACCTAGGCCATGTGATTAATGCCCAAGGAATCCATCCCTTACAGTCACACCTTAGAGCAATCAAAGACTTGCCTCCTCCTAAGAATGTGCACGAATTGCAAGCAGTAATGGGAAAGCTTAATTATTATTTCAGATTTATTCCCAATGCCTCTCAGATTGCAGCTCCACTGTATTACTTACTTAGAAAGAATGTTCCTTTTGTATGGTTTAAAGATTGCCAGGTTGCCTTTGACAAATTAAAGGCTGCACTACTCAGTGATGCATGTTTGATTCCCTTTGACCCACAGAAACCTGTAGTGTTAGCAGTGGATGCCTCGTCGTACGACCTGGGCGCAGTAATCTCACATCATATTGGATCTCACAATCGTCCTATTGCCTTTGCATCCAAGTTACAGACGCCAACGCAACAGAATGACAGTCAGATATAAAAGGAGGCCTTAGCAATCATTTACGGCGTCACAAAGTTTCATCATTATCTCTATGGCAGAAAATTCTATTTGTTGACAGACCACATGCCTCTCACGTCGTTGTTCTCACCCACAAAGCCAATTCCGCCACGAACGGCACAAAAGCTTCAGAGATGTTCCTTGATATTGTCTAATTATCAGTATGAGATTTTGTACCGACCTACCACCAAACATGCCAACGCGGACACACTTTCCCGACTTACGGTTGGCCAGGATGTGTTTGATTCTTCAGAAATGGCATGTTGCCAGATAGACTCCGGAGATGCTTCCGCTGTCGCAGACTTTTCTTTAACCTCTCGTCGGGTTGCACAGGACACAGATGCTGATGCAGACCTAAGTTTTGTTCGCGCAGGCTGGCCTGCGAGAGCCAAAGACATTGAGCGGCCTCTGGTTCGACGTTATTTTGCACAACGTCATGCATTGTCTTTCAGTCAGGGTGTTCTGTTGTTACATACGGACAACGACCAAACAAGAGTGATTGTTCGTCGTTCCCTGCATCAGGCAGCTCCTCCGCAAAGTTTCTCAGACTGGCCACGCCCCAAAGGACCATGGCAACGTTTACACATTGACTTTGCCGGACCTTTCTGGAATACGCGCTGGTTAATTGTTGTTGATGCTTTCCGCAAGTTTCCTTTCGTGATTGCCATGAACTCAACGGCGGCGTCTAGTACAAACAGTTTTTTTCATCGAAGGTTTGCCTGAAACTATCGTCCTGAAACTAGGACAATGGACCTCAGTTTGTCAGTGCGGAATTTCAACAGTTTTGTCGTGTGAATGGCATTCAGCATATCACCACCGCACCTTTTCACCCTCAGTCCAATGGTGAAGCAGAACGTTTCGTTCTAACATTCAAGTCTCACATGGAAAAGATGAAAGGTCAGCTACTCCAGGCAGCAAGCTCTTCAAATTTTCCTGTCTACGTATCGGTGCATGCCACGTGACCGTCCGTCTCCTGCCGAGCTGCTACACGGCCGCCGTCACCGCAATCTCCTTCACCTGCTGCAACCTCCCACGAACCGTGTCAGTTCATATGGCGCTTCGCGTTTTCGGTTTCTACGCCGGTGCTGTACAGGGTGTTTGCTGGAAAGAAAAGATGGCTTCCGGGCACCATTCAGAGTGTGCTCGGTCGCAATATGTTTGTGGTCGTTCTTCCACAGGGTCGGAGCTGCGGCGCCACGCAAACCAATTGCGCCTGCACAGGCCGCGCGATCCTGTCTCTGGTTCCTTGATTCCAGAGCCAGTTCACCGACAGGGAGCACAGCCACATCGTTCGCCGCCGGGTCCAGCGTCACCGGACTACGAGGTCATCCCCATGAACATCGACGCGCCTCCAATGCGGTCGACCCCACCTCCTTCGCCGCCGCAGATGACAGCGTCATCGAGTGGGACTCCAGGACCGTGCGTGCCCCTTCTACCTGGGCCACACATCTCAGAAGATGACCTGCTCCCTCTGGGCGGAGGTGTTCGCCCTTCCCCTCGTTTTGGTGGGTTTTCCGGGGGATCGCAAGGTGGATACTGGGGCGCGGACGGCGTCTCGATCCCAGCCTCAGCTACGACCAGTAACGCCACCGCCCAGGCCCTCCTCCCAGTGCCGTCGCCGTGGTCCTTAGCCCTACGCCACGACGGCGCGGCGGTTTGGGGGGGGGGAGGGGTGTGGTGTCGCACAAGTATGAAGTGCGCGCCACGTACATACGCCGCGCGCCGCCATGCACGCACGGCGCGGCGTTCTTATGACGATAGCCACGAACGCCCTCTTCTACAACTCCGCTAGTGGCCACCACTGAACGACATCGTTCACTTGGGAATCACAACTAATTTCCTTAGGGTTTTGATGCACATAAAGAATATTTTATGTTTCGGATCCCGGAAAAAAGATGTCGTGATTAAAGTTTTATCTGTAATCACTGTCTGTTATCTTCTTTGAATACCCTCTTCACCGAAATTTATGTGGAGTTCAGCTAGGTACATTGAGGATAGCTTGGGTCGACATACGAGCTGTACCTCATCAATAGCAGCTACAGCATCACGTAGCAACGTCTGTTCTTTCGGAGATGTCTGAAAGCAGAGAAGATGCAATTCTTAAGTGTCCAGGTAGTGGATTGATGCATATTTAAGTACACATGTTTGCAAAAACATATCTCCAGGCGGGATTACGAGGTCAGCTACAAGTCCTGGAGTACTGTGGAAATGCTCAAAGACGGACATATCGGAGTTTGGGTCGTATGGGGTAAGTGCTTGGATAATTTCAATAAATACAACCTCTTACAATGAAGTTCGTTGAATATTCCTGAACATTAACGTAGACTATAGGCTACAGCTACTGTCCGAAATAGTCGCCTCCCATAATTATACACCGCTGAGCTCTGCAATACAAGTGCTGGATACATGGCACGAAGTCTTCCTCTGGGATGGTGTTCAAAACTCTCGTCACGTTTCGTTGTATGTCAAGAATATCGTTAAATCTCTTCCCTTGCAAAGGAGTTGGAGTTAATAGGAGGAAGTCTGGATGATTTAGATCCGGCAAGTATGGTGGATGTTGAAGGATAGAAACTGTTTTCGTCATTGGCTGTTCGTTGGCAAGCGTCGTCGTGAAATACAGGGAAAAAATAGGAAACTTGTGCGTGAAACGAGTCAAAATTTCAACTCATAGCGTTCAACATCTTACACCTCAGGTAAAAATTCCTTGATGATAATGCCCTGACTATCAAAAAAGTGACGAGCATCGTTTGATGCTTTAATTTTTCGGCTCTAACCTTTTTCCAAAAAAGTGTTGCCATGCTATGCTGTTTCGTCTCAGTGTCGTACCGGAGACACACGGTTTCATACTCAGTGTCAATACGATTCAAGAAATTGTTTGTCACATCCACCGTTTCTAGAACATCCTGTTAAGCCTGGACCACTCCAGTGGTCTGGGACCCACCGCCCGACCACTGACGGCTGTCCGAGCTGTCGCTTCATCATCACCGTCATGCTAGGATAAGGTAGGATGGAGGCCACCACAGGTGTTGCAGGTGGGAGGAGTGCGAGGTTGGGATTTGCTGTGGGGTCAGGTAGGGGGGATTGCAGCAGTTCTGTGTCACGTGGTCGTTATAAACGAGACACCTGGCATAAAAGGAGGATTGTTGGGATTGGGAGGGTTCCCCCTTGTGTTGACAGTCGTCCCCTCGAGGAAGAGGTGATCGATGGATGATGCGAATTTTCATACAATCTACATCAGGAAGGCAGGGGCAGTGGCATTGTGGATATGCTTGGTGGAGCGGCTGGAGAGATTGGGATGTACGTTAAGTTGGCCCATCCCTGCTCCCACCACTACCGATCTCACCATCCCCATCCTGTTGATCCCCCAATGCAGCCCAACAACTCCCTGTGTCTCCCTCCTACCGAGGAGGACGTCATTCAGTTTGTCACCACCGTTCTGCAAAACATACATCTTAGTGAATGCCCCCATACCCTTCAACATATAGCCCTCGCCGCCAAATATGTGTTCCAACTTGAAACCTATGCTACCTTTTCCCATGCCCAATGCACCTTTCCCCAGTTAGTTACCCTCGTCAAACCACACCCTAACCTCTTTTCTGCCAGCCCTCCCACTTCCTCTTCTTCCCCACAGACCTTTATGGCAAACCCTTCTTATACCTTCATAGACCACAACATCCGCTTCCTAACCACCAACAAACACCTATTTATGCACACCCACCGTGTGCATGCTTTCATTCTCAATAAAACCTTCCTACAACCCTGACATACCATCAGTACTGCTCCCTACCTCCTCTACCGACACCCTGCCCCCCTTGCAAGAGGTGCAGTGGCGATCGGCCACCTGTCCCATCATCCCATCTGGTTACAACCGCACCTCAATGACCTGACCGAATACCTGATCCTCAGCCTCTTCCACCCCTCCCTTGCCCCCGTATACGTCAATAGCACTACCTCCCTTCCCTATGATTTCCTGTCTCACATTGTTGGATCTTTCCTCATGTGGTTATCGCTGACCTTAACATTACATCCCATCGACCTGCTGAACGCTGGCGGTGGCGTCAGTTCAACATCACGTCGTTCCAGGGCGACGCCCTTACCCTCCCACACCCTACTCGTGCGGAAAGTAACAATACCCCCGACGTCGTTCCGGCGTCTCCCGACCCCCTTGGGCGTCTTAAGGCGGACGTCCTTGATCTCATAGGCCGTGACCATGCCCCCATCCTACTCACCCTCTACCACCAACCCTGCCATGCCTGCGCTCCTCATCCTAGGCCCCCTCATAAACCCGTCCACGAGTATTCCAGTGCTGACTGAGATGCCTACTGTCGCTCCATAGATACCTTGGTCACCAGCCATCCCCTTCACACACCCACTGACTTCGACCATGCTTCGTCGTGTCTTCACTAGACCATTACTGACGTGGTCCAAGCCCACCTCCACACAAAAACCATCTACCCCCACAGTCCCACTCTGCCTCCACAGGCCGTCCTCTTCCTAGGTGAACCCCGCCGTCTCTACCGCTCCTACATTTGGACCTATTACTGGGATACTCTCACACACCAGTGGCAAATCCAACAACATTTAGAAACGTCTTGTCCACGAAAAATTGCCAGGACTGGTGCAAGACAGCACCTGCCTTAACTCAATGCTCCCTATCGGCTCCTCCCAGTACTGGTGTGCCTTTCACTGCCTTATTGGCAGTCACTCCATGCCCAACTACCCACTTCTCCATGCCGATAATCCCTTCCCTGACAATGTTAGTAAGGAAGAATACTTCCTACCTGACTGAAGTCTCTTCCATTCCCAACAATCCTCACTTTGACTGTCTTCCTTGATGTCCATTAGTTCAATGACACCTCCTCACCCCTCTCGCCACTGACTTGCAGTACTTGGACCATATTCCCTCCTCAGAACTAAACACGCCCACCACCTCCCATGACATAATTGACATTATTCACACCAAACACAACACCGCTCCCCTGTTCGCAACCGGCTGACCTATCATGCCGCTGTGGCCTCCCTCTACAATGTTGTCCTCTACAATGGCTTCTACACTGGCCTGTGGAAACCTCCCATGTTGTCGTTCCCCAAACCCGACAAAACCTCATTGCAGCCCTCACACTATCGCCCCCTCAGTCTTATCTCCATGTTCAGCGAGGTCTTGTAAACCATCGTCTCCCATCGTATTCATTCCCAAAACCAGTTATTTCTCCTCTCCTAATGTGATTTCCAACCATCCTTTTCTGCTGGCGATCAGCTTCTTTGCCTTACTCACCTCCTCTCTGTACAGTTGAACTCCTATCGCTCTGCCCTCTTCGTCTCCCTCGCTATCAAAGAAGCCTACAACCGAGTATGGCAGTTCGGTCTCATGCTCCAGTTCTACGCCCTTCCTGTTAATTATGTCCCCCTCATTGCTTCCTTCCTCGCCCATCTCCCCTCCTATGTCACTGTGTGCAACTACCATTTGTTCTATCCCTCTGTTAGTGTGTCTCAAGTTCCGTCCTCTCTCCCCTTCTTTACATCATGTACTTTGCTGATATGTTCCAACCCCAGCCTCCCTTCCACCTCCTGCAATATGCTGACAACACTGCCTTCCTGGCCCTCCGCTCCTTCCTCGCGCAGTCTCAGTATTTGCCCCAGTCTCAACTCATCGAGTTCACTGCATGGTGCAACCGGTAACTCCTTTCCGACGATCTTAATAACTTGATACATTATAGGTTGTACAACTCCTTTCTTCTGCCAACACTTCCTATAAAATCGTCCTGTCCATCATACTCCCACCGTCAAATACCTTGGCCTTATCCTTGATAGAGCCGTCTCCTGGACTCCTCACCTCTGCACAGTTCGCCTTAAACTCCTCACTGGCCGTACATGGGGCCTCATCGTGTCCACTCCCCTATATACCTATAAATCCATCATGCGTCCCATCCTATGCAGCTTCCATCACATCTGGATCTCCGCTCCTCCCCCCCCCCTACCTACTATAGAACCCTTCAAATCCTTGAACGCCACACCCTCCGCCTTGCCCAAGGCATCCGCCTCTCCTCCTCCACGCAAATCCTATACGACCTCATCGCATTCCCCCACCTCTCCAACATATCCGGCTCCTTAACATTGCCCATCCCTACCCATCCTGGGCCTCTGCCACGTCTTCACCACTGTATCCCTTCCTCCCTTGATCTCCACATCCTCTCCCAAGAACTTCCGACACCTCCCCAACTCGGATGACGCCCTCCATCCCGAAATCTAACTTCTACCAGCCCTGATCCTCTCCCCGTGGATTCAATGCCCCTTCTTCCCTCCCACCGCTTGGTTATCCTCCACCTTCTCCTATTCCTTGAGGTCCCTACAGTCACTCCCAACCCCTTCCTTCCCCTCCTCCCGCGCTTCCGACGTCCCCCATCCTTCTCCCATCTGGCAGTGGTTATAACTCAGTGTTTCGTCCAATGTTGTGCATTTCATCATTAGTGTGTTTTGACAGTGCAACCACCGAGTTCCAAACAAGCGTTGCGATCACCGATTTTTAAGCGTCTTCATCGTGTACAGTGTTCAGTCTCAATGTGTGTTTTTAGCGTCGTCGTGGCACAGGCTTTTACGAAACTACATATGTTTTCATTGTTTTGCAATGTGTATATGTTCCAACGTCTCCCCAGGACTACTTTCAATTTTCTCTCGTTTTAACTTGTATGTTACTATTGTTCATGTCTTCATATCCATTTTGTAAATTCTCATGGCGGCCGTTGCCACCGTAGGTTCGAGTCCTCCTTCGCGCATGGGGGTGTGTTTGTTGTCCTTAGTGTAAATTAGTTTAAGTATTTTGTAAATCTGCAGACTGATGATCATAGCCGTTTGATCCAAAAGAACTACTAACATTCGAAAATTTTTGAGTATTTCAGCTTTGATTTGCGCATATCGTAGTTGAGTCGTCGAAATAAAGCGCTATAATTTTAATTATCCCTTGTTTACAGAAGTTGATAATGAGTTAATGTTGTCCCGAAACTTGTTATTCTGACAATTTTTTATATAAATGACAACTGCTGCCTGATTTGCCTCAGTAATACAACTGTTGATATCAATGTTTTGTTCGTATTCTTGCTGATTCAAACCATCTGTTAATGCAGGGCTGAAATTTCCACTCGCAGCTTTTCAGCCTCCAGTAAAACATCATGTTCGTAATCGATAGCATGGATATCATAGACTTGGTAGCCAAATGGTCCAATGGGAACTTTACGTGCTAAATTTGGTTTCTAGGCGACGAAGCAGCATCAAAACCAACCACGTCATCCTAAGAGATCCCTCAACAGGGTTTTAAACCTGAAGCATAGCTTCACTCTCCTCCCCTGTTACATCGCGTCGGCTGGAATGTTTACGCTTGTGGTCAGAGGCGGCCAGCAAGAGGCACAGAGCTCCGAGCGCCGCCGTCCGCGGTCTGTTTCGCGTGTGCAGAGTTCCTACTGTAAACACCACTCTCTGAGGCAACACGCGAGGCGCGTGGCGCTCTCTTAGTGCCAATACCAGAGCCAACAAACGGCAACCGCAGGCACAGGACAAGAACAGCAGAGTAGTATATTAATATTATTGTAAGCCTCCACCAGTGTGAAACTTATCCCACACTGTCAGCTACCATTGGACAGTGGCTGCTGAAGAACAAGAACTGGACCCAAGAAAATTATTCACTGAAACCTAAGTAATCTTTCAACGAAACTTTCAAACAAAATAACCTTGAGGTAAACATAGAATAGTGAATTTAAAACAAATTGGAACTTAGTTTTGCGAGCCAAACACAGCCAAAGCATTATTTATGAAAGTTTATAGTCACAATGAATTTATTGCTCTGATTGTAACTAAATACACTAACTATCTACTTGTACATAAATACTCCACTAACAACATTTAAGTGCGTTGCGGATGGTTCATTCAACCGCTTTTAAGAAACTTCTGTACCGTTCCATTCTTTAATAGCGCTCCGGAAAAACGAATACTTGAATCCGTTTTCGATCTGATTTCTCTTGTTTTATTAAGCTGATCATGTCTCCCTGGCTAGGTGGGCGTTAACAAAATATATTCACATTCGGAAGAGAAAATTAGTTGTAAGGAATTCTGCAAATAAATCTCACCGCAACGAATAACATTATAATGTTTTCCACCCCAACTCGTGCATCATTTCTGCGACATTATCTCCTCTGTATCGCGATAGTAAAAAACGAGCAGCACTTCCCTTAACTTTCTCTATATCGTCAATCACTCTCACAGAATTCCACAGTGGGCAGCAATACTCAAAAATAGGACACACAAGTGTAGTATGGGCAGTTTATTTAGTAGAACTGTTCCATCTTCTAATGTTCTGCCATGTCTATGTGTTCTTTCCAGTTTAAGTTCGTCGTAATTGTAATTCCTAAGTATTGAATTTACGGCATTTAGATTTGACTATTTTAACGTTTAAATAAAGTTTAACGGATTTCTCTTAGTACTCATATTGATAACTTTAGACTTATATTGTTTAGTGCCAATTCCCAAATAACGCACCATGCAGATATGTAAATCATTTTTCAGTTACTTTTGATCTACTGGTGACTTTAATAACCGATAGCATCATCCGCGAACAGTTTTAAGAGCTGCTAAGATTGTCTCCTTATCTCTATCTATATAAAAGCGAAAGGACACTCATTCATACACTCACTCACTCTCTCACTCACTCACTGACTAAACACGAAATCTCGATAACTACTTCACCTTTGAAGATGAAATTTGGCAGTAATGTAGTTTATAGGTAGTAGACATCAGCTAAGACACGATTTGCGATATTACCGATAGTTCAGGAGGTATGACGTCATAAACAATGAAAACTTCCCCGTCTTGCGGCCTGTGATACTGTGACTTTATCGGTCCACTATTTGAGAAGGAGAGCACTTAGCGACTTGCAACAAACTTTAAACATAATTTCAAACCTTTAGGAAACTTTTTCTCGCTGACAACAATAGCAAAATGTTGAAAAGAGAAAAGTTTCTCGCTTACTACTTTTGCGCTGTTCACGGAGTAAAACTACGGCATTCGTTATAGCGTTGAAATTTATAATTTCTACACTACTTATTGTAACTGCAAGAAATTTAACAAACAGTATACACAAATACAGTTGAATGTACCTTCTAAATTGTGTCACAGTACGACATGTAATTCATGAGATACGAGCAAATAAACAGTAAAGTTCACGGAAAATCGGCCCATACGCACCAGGTTTTAATCTGTTACTTCTTTACTACTACTTGTATTACGCTCGGATTGTTTGGGTAAGCATGCGAAAGGAAATCGTACTTTGTAATTTTCGTGTATACGATGGTTATAAGTATGGTGTAGTACAGCAAATCTCAAAGGTTACCATACGAACTTTCATGGGGTTTCATAGGTCAACATACAAGCTTCATTTCATCAAAATCGGATCAGGAGAAGAAAAGATATCGTAATTTGTAGTTTCTGGTGTATGCTATGCTTGAATTGCAGCGTAGTATTGCAAAGTCCCGATAGAGGCGCTGTTACTTACATAGTATACCAAATAACCAAGGAGGTATTCTAACCTCCATGCAAATAACTAAATTAGATGGTGAAGCAGCGTTTTTTTTATTCACATTAGAGATCAATGATTCACATAAATAAGGTGTAAAACTGTGAAACAAGGACTACGATTTTCGTAACGTCAGCGGTGTAGTGTAATGATGTTGGCAACGGCCCTTGAATCCTTTTTGAAAAATTCGTCACGTACAATGAGTAGAAATTTCTTTGTTTTGATAATGAAATAAATATTTAATGTTATTCCGATCAGTAAATTAAGAATCCCCCCTAAAGCGAATATTTAGTTGCCAACGTTAACATACTAAATCGCTGCCACTGCAAATAAAATTTAACCCAGGTAAGACACAATGTCTTGCAATGCCATGGAAAGAAGATTCTTTCCGTGGGTATTATTTAAATTTAAAAAATAACGACATTCCTTCGCGTCTATCGATGTTTTCATTTACTAAGAACTTTTTTGCAAGGAAAACCGAATTTGTAGTTTCATTTCTGATTTCGATGCGTACTTATTACATCTTGAGTCCATTCTGTTTACGAATGCCTCGAAAACGCCATAGTACAGGAAAGTACAAAGTGAGGGGACATTAGTTACATAGTACACCAAATAAATAGTTAGGGCGTTGCTGAGTTTGTTTCATTCTCGTAACATGGTGTAATATACTACAAGAAGGGGTACATTTTACTTACGGCGGCGGAGTTGTATGCTGATGTTGGCAATGGCCATTGAATGCTTTTTCAAAAATGAGTCACGTAGAATAAGGTGAATAATTCTTTATGTTCACGATGAAATAAATAATGTATGCTGTTCTGGCCAGTAAATGAATCATCCCCCTAAAGCGAATAGTTTGTTGCCAACTGTAGCAAACTAAACTGCCGCCACTGCAAGTACATAGAGTAGAAAAATCTATGGGGTGAGCATTGCATTCTTTGCATCTTCTCAACATTAAGATGGAATTACCATGTGATATTGAGACAAATCCACTCTTTCCATACATTTATTTGCTCTTACGATTGGCTGCAAAGAAGCCCCACCTCCTTTTCGCAGAGCAGCCACATAATATAAAATAATATATAAATAAATGTGTCACAGAAGCAACAAGAAAGTTGAGGAAGCGTCGCTATAACGGCCATTTACACATAGTCATCCAAACAAAAATAAAAGCAGCGATTGGTAGATTTTCCCCAATATTGCGTGACATTTCCATCTTAATGCTGAGGACACAAAATCTGTTCTGTGCATCTGAATGATCATTCCAGAGATATTTCTGCTCTTTGCCTGCCACTAGAGATAATATACACGCTCGAGCGACAAACTCATCAGAAACGTCTCTGCTTTCACAATTGTTTGATACAATATTGTGATTAAAATTTGTAATTACTTACTTTTGGTGTGGACTACATTAAGATAGAGAAAGACGTCTTCTTTTGCAGAGACAATTGTACTTAAAGTTATAATCCAATTTCTGAAGATATGGTCCTATTACATAAGGTCGATTTGAACTTTGTGCTTTACAAAGTAATCACTGCAGGATGTGAGAACATGTATTACTTGAAAGAGTGGCCGATGCTGCTAACACAGTCAAGACAATTCACTGGAAATACTATATTTATTGAAAAGTTTTATACAGACGATCAGCTGACGCCAGACGTACTTTATCGCACATTGAGACCACCATATATATACTAATACTTCAGAATACACTTACAGTACTGTTAGAGATACGTAGACAGTTTAGTACTACACCATAGAACAAATACATGGCGCTGTTATTATTATCGTTATTTCTCATCTCAACGATAGAAGTGTTATCAGACGTTTACGCCAAACAGACAATTACACACCGCAGTCTTAACTTTATCAACACACTCTAACATTGAATTTACATCGTTCCAGAGTACGGACATAAAATAATTTCACTTTTTGTATGAAAAACTTTATGAACATTCATCATTTTCGATAATGACTTCTACTTAAATTTGACATCTTAGCTAGGAGAACTTGACAGAGGGGTCCAACAAGCAAACTGTTTTTGCTGACCTAGGTCTGGAAACTTAAAAAACCATGATATACACAGGTCCCTCTTTAACAACCGTTGCGATGCACGGGCATATAAGCTAGTAACTAATAAATGCCGATGCTGCATTTTTTTATTCGCATAAGTAAGGTGTAATGAACTGAAACAAGGGCTACGATTTTCCTTACAGCAGCGAAGTAGTGTACTGATGTTAAATTATTTTTGAAAAATCATTCACGTGTAACGAGGTGAATAATTCTTTGTGTTGATAATGAAATAAATAATTAATGGTGTTACGATCAGTAAATTAATGATCTCCCTAACGCGAATATTTCGTTTCCAACGTTAACATACTAAACTGCTGCTACTGCAAGTAAATATCTAACTTAGGTCCGACACATAAAATTATTAGTTGTATCCCGCATGCCTTCCAATGACACGGAAAGAAAATTAGTGCTACTTTCCGCGGGTATCATTTGAATTTAAAACATAATGACGTTCTTTTGCGTCTATCGATGTTTTCATTTACTAAGAATTCTTTGCAAGGAAACACGAATTTATGTAGTTTCCTTTCTAATTTCGGTACGTACTTACTACATCTTGAGTCCATTCTGTTTAGGAATGCCTACAAAACAGTGTAGTACAGTACAGAACAAATTTTGAGACCCTGTTAGTTACGTAGTGCAACAAAGAACTATTAGTTGGGGCTGCTGCATTTTTTAATTTTTTATTTCTTTTCGATGGTTATGCTATAGAACAGCAAAGCACCATTAAAAGTGCTGTTGGTTTTGTAGTGCTGCAAACAAACAATAGATGATCATGTTATGCATGTTCCTTCAGTACAGAAGTATTTTGAATTAAGAATCACAATCTTATCTCTGCAAGTACAAACTAACATTGAACAGCGAGTTTCTCATTACACTTCGTATATTCACAGCTTAACGACATTCCTTCGCGTCTACCGATGCTCCAATTTCTTAGCAAGGAAAATCGAATTTATGTAGGTTCCTTTCTGATTTTGGAGTATCCTCATTACGTTTTGAGTGCGTTTGTTTAGGAATTCCTGGAAAACGCCACAGGAAAGGACAAAGTGGGGCAACGTTAGTTACATAGTATACCAAATAACTAATTATGGCGTTGCTGCGGTTTGTTTTCTTCATTCTCAGAACTGTGGCATAATAGACGTCTTATTTAAACAGACATAAACTGCTCTGTTGATTGAATTACCAGACTTTAAGCATTCGTCGAGTTTTCGATAATAAGGAGCACTGCATACAGAATAACTACATTGGCCCCACTTAAGCATACACTTACTGTGAGATATAAACAGTTTAGTACTACACCATAGAACTAATACATGGCGATGTTGTTATTATTACTATTTCTCATCTCAGCGATAGAAGTGTTTTCAGAAGTTTACACCAGTTACACCCCGCAGTCTTAACTTTATGAACACAACCTAACATTGAATTTACACCGTTCTGGAGTACGGACTTAAATTAATTTCACTATCTGCATGAGAAACTTTATGAAAATTCATCGTTTTTGGCAACGACTTCTACTTAAATTTGACATCTTGGCTATGAGAAATGAGTTTGACAGAGGGATCCAACAAGGATTCTGTTTTTGCTGACCTAGGTCAGGAGCCCTAAAAAACCATTATAAACACAGGTCCATCTTCAACAACCGTTGCGAAGCACGGACATATAAGGTAGTCGTTTATGAAGATAAGGAACAGTAGGGGCCCTATAAAATTTCCCTGCTGCACGCCAGATATTATTTCTGTTCTGCTCCGTCAATTACAACGTACCGAATCCTATCATACAAGTGTGTCAATATGCAATAAGCTCGGAATTTGATTAGAAGTCGCTTGTGAGGCACAGTGTCAAAAGCCTTCAGGACACCCAGAAATATTTAATCGATTAGGGATCCCTTGTCGATATAACTCATCACTTCAGGTTTGCAAACAGCTTTCCGTGTTTCAAAAGAACAATACTTTCTGAATCTGTGTTGACTATGAGTCAATATGTCGTTGTCTTAGATGTAGTTCGTGATGTTTGAGAAAAGTATATGTACTAAAATCCTGATGCAAAGGGACGTCAATGATATAGGCATGTAATTTTTCGGATCACTCGTATGGCCTTTCTAGAATATTGGCGTGACCTGTGTAACTTTCCAGTCTTTAGGTACGGAACGTTCGCTCAACGGGCGGTTGATTATAATAGCTGGGTATGGAGTTATTGCGTCTGCATACTCTAAAGGAACATAATTGCTATACAACCTGGAGCGGGAGACTTGCATTTTTAAAGTGAGTTTAAGTTGGTTTAATACTACTGCGATATCAACTTCTAAATTACGCATACTGGCGGTTTGTCTGATTCGAATTCAGGAGTATTTGCTTCATCTTCTGTGTAAAAGGAATATTCTGCTTTAGCATAGCTGCCATTCGTAGCAACACCGTTGCTGCCGCGTAGTGAAGGTATTGATTATGTTTTGTCGCTAGTGTACTTTAAATACGACCAGAAAGTTTTTTGAGTTACGTAAGAGGGTTTCGTTGCGGAAACTATAAAAGCTTCTCGCATTGAAGCTCCAGCAAAGTTTCGAGTTCCAGTAAAAGATTGCCAGTCTTGGGGACTTCGTTTAAAGTTGAGATAATTTTTTCTTTAATATTTATGGACGCTTCCGTCGGTTTTTGATGGAACATAGACATATTAAATAACTGTATATAATGTATATTTGTTCCACAATAATATTTATTTTGTTGTTCACTAGCTTTCGGCTTCTTAGGCCATCTTCAGACAAGGCCTAAGAACCCGAAAGCTAATTCACAATAAAATAAATATTGTCGCGTTGAAATGGAAACAGGCGTGACTTCGAAGGCAACTAAACACAGCACTTATACTGAAAGCACGTTTATTACGAACTCAACATACACGCAGCACTGACTGCCTCTCAGGCAGAGTGCTCTGCTATTTATACACAGACAGAATTTACCAGAAATTAGAAGAACAGTTAACATAAGAAACAAGTAGAATTTACAGGTGAACATAAGAAAGATGTAGAACCCTCTGGAATTGTTAATTACAAAGAAATAAATTTTTGCCGGTGGGCTGGATCGAACCGGCGACCTTCTGCACCGCAGTCCGTGAATCTACCCCTGCTCCACGCCGCCAGTCGGTGCTCGTGGTCTCTCGCGGCATTGCTCCCTCTCCTGGAGAAACAGCGACCCGCTGTTATGATCCCTGTGGAGCCAGCTGCAATGTCTTTGATCTTGACCGTGTCATGGGTCCTCTGTATAACAGTTCAAGAGAATCCTTCCCTTCTCCGCGATTATCGACGACAGACGTTCCTGTCGTGGCTTCATCAGGAACATTACCGTCCTTAAAGTCCTTGAACAAGAAGCCATTGTCGTCTAGCTGCCTTTCAGGATCGTAGTAAGGCTTCATGCGCAGGACGTGAACAATGTCTCTTCGTTTTTGACGTTTCGACGACGGCTCATAATCCTCAACGTCGTATGTGACGTCTGACAGGCGGCGTATGACACGATACGGACCAAAGTATCGCTTCAATAACTTTTCTGACAGTCCAACCTTCCGTACAGGGGTAAAAATCCATACCAGATCTCCTGGGCTGTACACAACAGGTCGGTGCTTCTCGTTATACCGCTGACGATCCTTCTCCTGGGCGTCCAGTGTCCGTATGCGAGCCAGCTGTCTTGCATCTTCGACCCTGGTGATGAGCTGTTTAACATAGTCGTCCTGAGTGTCGTCCGGTTGGAACGGGAACAGCGTATCCATTGTCGTCTCAGCTTCACGGCCATGGAGCACGAAAAACGGAGTGAAGCCTATGGTGTCTTGTCTTGCGGTATTGTAAACAAATGTCACGACTGGCAGAATTGTATCCCAATCCTTCGGCTCAACATCGACGTACATCGACAGAATGTCGGCTAACGTCTTGTTAAAACGTTCCGTAAGACCATTTGTCTGAGGATGGTATGCAGTTGTCATCCTGTGGACAATGTTGTACCGTGACATTACCTCTGATACGAGTTTTAACTGGAATACTTTTCCACGATCAGATATCATGACACGTGGTGCTCCATGCTTCAAAACAATGTCTTATACAAGGAATTTTGCGATCTCTGGAGCTTCTGCAGTCGGCACAGGTTTGGTGACAGCGTAGCGTGTGAGGTAGTCAGTGCAGACTATTATCCAACCGTTACCGGTTGTCGACTTCGGGAACCTCCCTAAAAGATCGATCCCAACTCGGTGGAATGGAGCTGCTGCCGGCGGAATCGGTACGAGATGTCCTGGAGGTAATTGCGGCACATGCTTCCGTCGATGGCACTCTCTACATTGACTCACATAGTGCTTGACAGATCTGTAGAGACCTTTCCAGTAATACCTGCGTCTGATTCTGTCTAGGGTCGTCACGAATCCCAGATGACCGGATATTGGAGCATCGTGGAAATATTTGAGAATAGCTGGCTGGAGATGAGCTGGAACAACAAGTAGCCATTTGGGGCCCAGTGGATCGTAGTTGCTCTTATACAATGTTCCGTTTATAAGTTGGAACTCTCCATTGGTCGGTTCTCCTTTCTCCAAGGCCTCTATAGTTTTTAATAGTGCTGGATCTTTCCTCTGTTCAGCTGTAACGTCATCTAATTCAGTGAGGGCTGAAATTTCATTCATGCTGTGTGTTCCAATAATGGATTCCTCGAAAGGCAGTCGGCATCCTTGTGTTTGCGCCCGTTCTTGAATACCACTGTGACATCGTACTCTTGGAGTCTTAGTGCCCATCTTGCTAGTCGGCCTGATGGATCCTTCGAGCTAGTCAGCCAACACAAAGAATGGTGGTCTGTCACGACGGTGAATGGTTTGCCGAGTAAATACGGCCGGAGCTTGTTGATAGCCCAGATAACCGCGAGACATTCTTTTTCAGTTGTAGAGTAGCTTATCTCGGACTTTGAGAGTACTCTTGACGCATAGGCTATCACTTTTTCAGCACCTTCCTGAACTTGTACAAGCACTGCACCAATCCCATAACCACTGGCGTCTGTGTGAAGTTCCGTTTCCGCATTCTCGTCGTACAAGGCTAGCACTGGTGCGGAAGTTAGAGCCTCCTTAAGTGCCCGGAAAGCTCTTTCTTTTGTCTCATCCCAGTAAAATTTGGCGTCTCCCTGCAGAAGTTCTTGTAAGGGACGTGCCTTGTTACAAATTCCTTTTATGAAACGTCGGTAGTATGAGCACAGCCCGAGAAAACTTCTCACATCACGAATGTGCTGATGAGTTGGAAATTCTGTGACTGCCCTTACTTTATCTGGATCAGGACGGACACCATCTCCGTTGACTAGGTGCCCCAGGATTTTTATCTCTTTGGCGAAGAAGAGGCACTTCTTTGGATTGAGGTGGAGACCTGCAGCCTGAACACACTTCAACACAGTTGACAGGCGACTCAGATGTTCTTCAAATGTTTTCGAGAAAACGACAATGTCATCTAAATAGCAGAGACACGTCGTCTACTTAAGGTGTAGAAGCAAGTTGTCCATCATGCGTTCGAATGTGGCTGGAGCATTACATAATCCAAGTGGACTTACTTTAAATTCATAGAGGCCGTCAGGTGTAATAAAAACGGTCTTCTCCCTGTCAGCTTCGTCAACCTCGATTTGCCAGTAACCTGTCTGCATGTCCATGTAGCTCCTTTCGAGCAGTCTAAGGTGTCGTCAATACGCGGCAATGGGTAGACATCTTTCTTTGTGATTCTGTTCAGCCGCCGATAGTCGACACAGAATCGCCACGTGCCATCCTTCTTCTTTACGAGGACTACCGGAGAAGACCAAGGACTCTCCGAAGGTTGAATAATGTCATCTCGCAACATCTTCTCCACTTCCTCTCGAATTATCCGTCTTTCAGCTGGCGACACTCTATACGAACGCTGGCTAATTGGCGGATGATCCCCCGTATTGATCCGGTGCTTTATCGTGGGCCGTTTCGTCTGACTTTTCCCCTGCTGAGGTGTGAATGCACCCGAAAATTGGCGTAATATACCTAACACCCACTGGCGTTGTTCCTTGGTCAGTGCGGACCCTATTGGCAGTTCCACGTTTGTTTCTTCCAGCGTGTTGTCTGTACTAACAGCAGGGCATGGGTCTTCATTGATGACGTTGAGCTCACCGTCCTGGATTGGTTCAGCTGTCCCGATACACATTCCCTTGGGGATTAGTTGTGACTGCTCGTGACAATTTGTGATCCAAATCTCTCCTTGACCACCGGTAATGCTTATGATAGCCGCTGGTATGTAAATTTCTTTTGTGAGCCTGATAAACTTTTTACTATCAACAAGAACTTCACAGCTTAACCAGTCATCTGTATTTGTGACTTTTCATTGTCAACGGCGGTATCGTCACATTGTCAATGACGAATAACTTCCTAGAAAATTCTGTATTACGTGTATCCGGCGGAACAACTTCTTCAATTTGCAGCTCAGATCTTCCACAGCCAATGACAGCTTGGGATGCCTGAAGGAAGTCCCATCCGAGGATGACATTGTGACTACATTCTGTTAACACGAGAAATTCAAACGGCTGCGTCCTGTTGTTGATAGTTATTCTTGCGACACAAGTTCCTGCTGGATGGACGTACTTTCCATTCGCGACCTCCAGCACAGTTGCCCCCGTATCACAGAACATTGTCTTCTTTAGTGTGCGGCGGTAATTATCCGATAATACAGAAAAAGAGGCTCCTGAATCAACAAGTGCCCGGACAGGTTGGCCGTCGATTATGACGTCGATGAGATTTCCCGACATCTTAGTGACTGTCGTCCATGGAGGATTTTCATCTGCGGCGGCCTCACCTCCGTAGATGGTCGCCTCGCTTAGTTTTCCTGGGCGCGGCGGCTAGGGGAGCGGCTGGTACCTCTGTACGGCGACGGTGAACGGCTGCGGCGCGTCGGAGAGCGACATCGTCTAGGGTACGGCGATGGGCTTCTTCCCATAGGTCGATTGAACTCACCAGCGGGTGACTGCCTGGGATAGAACAGCTCCGACGGCTGACGTCTTGCGGCAAAATAATCATCTAATACTCGCCTCCTCTCTCTGCAGTAGCGTACGACATGTCCAGGGCGTCCACAGTGGAAACATAGTGGTGTGTTGTCTTCTGTCCTCCAGACGTCTGTTCTTCTGCGGGCGTCGTAGTTACCGGGGGAGTTGGCTGTGGTCGCATCGGCCGGTTCGCGGGCTGCCGTTTGGCGGCTGCAGCGTAAGTCATAGCAGGGCGACGCCATTCTTCACGTCGGGTGCGATTGATGGGGCAGACAGGAGCTAATGTTTGAAATATCTCGTCCTAAGCGGCGTCGGCTCCCTCGTGACTTAGATGGCTCACATCCATGGCCATAATCTGCTGCTCGCTCGGTCTAATAGTCCCGGCTGCCATGCACTGTTGTAATTATTCTCTCACGATTTGCAGTATGAGAGAAGCGAGGTCGTGCTGGTCTTCCACAACGGCCATAGGGACTACATTTGGGAATCTGTCATACTTCTTGCATCCAACCCTCCTTTGTTGCATCTCTTCATTACACTGGCACCACTTAATGAACTCTTCTGTCGTAACGACGTCTTTTATCAGAAGAGCTTGGTACATATCTTCTGCAATTCCCTTCATCAGGTGCGTGATTTTGTCCGATTCAGTCATGTTCGGGTTGACTACGTTACAAAGGGCAAAACACTCTGTATGTACCATTGTGTCGGCTCACCATGTCGTTGCGCCCGGTTCTTCAGTTGTTCTTCCGTCGAACGGATTTGTCGCTGGCGGTCTCCAAACGTCTTCTTAAGTTCCTCCTGGAACGTCTCCCAGCATTCAACTTGTCTTCGTTGTTTTCGAACCATTGCTGGGCTGTTCCATCCAGGTAGAAATAAACGTTGGCCAAGCACATCGTATGATCCCACCTGTTGTACTTGGCGACTCGGTCGAACCCTTTTAGCCATTTGTTGGGGTCCTGTCCAGCATCTCCAGAGAACACCGACGGGTGTCTGATGTGCAGCTGGCTTATTGCTGGTTTCGTCTCCATCGTTCTTCTGATAATACGGACTTTTGGAAGGATGTACTCGGTGTATCCCTTGTATTCCGGTTCCAGTCCGTGTAAGCGACGGCTTTTACGTTGCATAATCGGAGTCACGGTGATGCAGCTGTTGCACAGTGTACCCTGCGCCTCCACCAAACAATGTCGCGTTGAAATGGAAACAGGCGCGACTTTGGAGGCAACTAAACACAGCACTTATACTGAAAGCACGTTTATTACGAACTCAACATACACGCAGCACTGACTGCCTCTCAGGCAGAGTGCTCTGCTATTTATACACAGACAGAATTTACCAGAAATTAGAAGAACAGTTAACATAAGAAACAAGTAGAATTTACAGGTGAACATAAGAAAGATGTAGAACCTTCTGGAATTGTTAATTATAAAGAAATAAATTTTTGCCGGTGGGCGGGATTGAACCGGCGACTTTCTGCACCGCAGTCCGTGACTCTACCCCTGCGCCACGCCGCCAGTTGTTGCTCGTGGTCTCTCGCGGCAATATTATTGTGGAACAAATATACAGTGTATACAGTTATTTAAATTTTTCTTTGTCTTTGTGGCAGTGATATAACCTGTTTTGTGTACCACAGTGGATAAGCTGCCTCCTTTGTCAACTTTTTCGGTATAAATCTCTCAATAGCAGTCGAAATTCTTTCTTTGAATGTTAGCCACGTCTGCTCTAAACTCTAAATCTTAATTTGCGAGTGTCAGCAACGCCATTCACCTACAAGACATACACTGTCTGCATATATCCCAACCTGATCTCTTTTTCATGGTGTGGTCATGTTGATATTTCACCTAGAGCACGTTTCACTTGGCAGCAGATCACAGCTGCATTATTCTTGCCAACTTAAGCTTCGCTTGCTATGGCACCAGTTCATGGTTTGTTGGGACCAGCTCTTGCTCTAGGTGTCATCTCTCATCTGCCACCCTACCACTCTCTTCATCAAATAATGAATATCCCTTCTTTCGATGGTGGCTCTTTCTGGATCGCTGTTCTTACTACGAATCAATTTTCCACTGACACCACATTTCGTTTGTCTCAGTGACCTCGTGCAACGTTACGTTCAATCCTCGTCTGCCATTTTAAGACTTGAGTCCGTTTCCTGCCTCTGATCGTTTTGGCCTCATCGGACGAATTTCTGGTCCTCTCCTTGCTACTAACACTCCTCCTCCCGTCAACTAGGGCCCCACATATGCTCTAAGTATCATTCTTACAGTTTTGATATTTTTGATTAGCTCTAGTTTCGCTGGCTCCAATGCCAGTTCATATTTCGCTAGTGTCACTGCCAGTTCGCCCAGTTGGTTATAACAGAGACGCGTATGGCGTGATAAAATTCACTCGCGGTAGATGTACGTACTACTACAGGCTGAGCCTATCTCGCTTTTGCTCGGTGCTCCTAGAAGTACTCTATGCAGCGAGGCACTTCATTTAGTGTTGCTGTGTAGCATCTCCGTGCGACTCGGATCTATTGTGATGTCCGCACTGTTTATGCATCAGAATTTTCCTGGTAAGAGAAGATTCACAGGTCCATTGTCTGCTTGCATCAATCGAAAGATCTATCTTCACAAGATTTTAAAAAGGATTGGAAACGGTACCGAAGACAAATGAGAAATCGCAATATGTATTGTATTGCATCGTAAGTTCCAATGAAATTAGATGAAAAGACCACAAAATGATATTAATGAATAGTTGACGATGAAAGAACAAACAATTAAGGCCAACAGACAAGAGTTATTGTTATGCACATAAGAAAGAATTTTGTACTAACTTTAAAGGCAAGAAGCACTTGAGGCAAATGGTGGTACACACAGTACATTTTCAGAAGTCGCAGTAAGTCACAACTTAAATATTTTGAGGATATTACCATAGTTAAAAGTATTAAAAAATTATTAATATTTTTAAAAAGACCTAGACCGTATAAGAACTTAAAATCTTACAAAGTTGTGACTAGTTTTGACTTTACAGTCATTATCAAACTTGTAACAAGCAAAGTAACCATCCTAAGAACAAAATAACAACTGCTTTCCACAATAATACAATGTACTAAAGTACTTGAATAAACTTTGAAATGCAACACTGCCTATTAAAAAAAAATGAGACACTTTACCCCAGCATGATAAATACAATAAAATCAAGGAAAAGGGGTGAAAAATATTACAATTAGACACAAAAGATTGCAGCATACCACAGACAATTGAAGCATAAAATATTGAATTGCCACTTACATCATTTCGAGGTTTTAGGACAGTCAATCTGTAAAAAAAAATTGTTGGTAGGAATGTAGATTTTATCATGGTTATAAGAATGTTGAAAAAATCTGGCACTTATGGACGATGTTGTGCAGTATAAAATAACAGAAATATATAAGTACAGTAAATCAGCACAGGACAAAGACGAGTGCAAACCTCACCTGGTGACACTTATTGTGCAATACCGATGTTGTATGAATTAGGTTGATATTACCATACACCAAACGTCGAACTGGTTTCTAATTCAAGTGTTGTTTCAATTGAACTAGAAACTGTGCATGTGCTAATAGAACTGTTTGATCTGTAATGTTATTGCCATTTTGATGAGTTTGCAAAAGTTTGATTTGCCTATGTGTACGAAGAGACTGTTATCTGTTATGAAATCAAATAAGTCACGATTACGTGGCACACTGAGGGTGAAAATCTCTGTAATTGTCAGGGTCCCCTCAAACGGTGACCAGATAAAAATTATTTGTCTAGGGCACCAAAACAAATATGATCGAAAATTAATATAATTTATGCTCTGTGTGGTAGAATAATATGACATAAATGAAACCCAATCGTATGCAGTGTCATTATACTTCTATTTAAAAACAGGGAGTCTCCCACATGCGTGACGATGAGGTGTGAGGGGACGATAGGGAGGGGAAGGGGGGTTTAGGTGGTGAAGCGGGAAGGGGGGGGGAGAATTATAGCCCATCTACAATGTGGTCTTCAGTCCGCAGACTGGTTTGGTGCAACTCTCCAACTTTGAGAGTACGTTCGGCAACCTACATCCTTTTGAATCTGCTTAGTGTATTCATAGCTTGGTCCCTATCTACGATTTTTACCCTCCCCCCACACTTCCTTCCAATGCTAAGTTGACGATTCCTTGATGTCATAGAATGTGTCCCACCAACCTATCCCTTCTCTTAGCCAGAACTTCTTTTCTCCCGGTTATGTTGAGCACCTCCTCATTAGTTACGTGATTACCCATCTAATCTTCATCATTCGTCTGTAGCACCACATTTAAAAAGCTTCTATCATCTCTTTGTCTGAACTCATTATCGTCCACGTTTTACTGCCATACAATGCCACACACCAGATTAACGCCTTCGGAAAGGAGTTCCTAATATTTAATGTCAACCAATTTCGATTCTTCAGAAATGCTTTTCTTCCCACAGCCATTACGCATTTCATATCTTCTTTACTTCTGTCAACATATCTTGCAACCCAAATAACAAAACTCATCTACTACTTTTGTTACACTATCTAATTCCTTCTGCATCGCCTGATTTTCTGACACTACATTCCATTACCTTCGTTTTACTCTTGTTAATATTAATAATATATTTTCCTTTCAAGATACTGTCCATTCCATTTAATTGCTCTTCCAGGTCTTTTGCTGTCTCTGACAGAAATACTATGTCATCATCAAACCGCAAGGTTTTTATGCCCTCTCCGTGGACCTTAATTCCTTCTCCACATTTCTCCTTGCATTACTTCACAGCTTGCTCAATGTAATAATTGCTTTCTGTTTTTGTTTTTGTTTTTTTTTTTTTTTTTTACAAGTTGAATATAACTCTTTGCTCCCTGTATTTTATCCCTGCTACCTTTATAATTTGAAAGAGTGTATTACAGTCAACATTGTCAAAAGCATCCTTCAGGTCCACAAATGCTACTAACTTAGGTTTGCCTTTCCTTAAGCTATCTTCTAAGACAAGTCGTAATTTGAGTATTGCTTCTCGTGTTCCGACATTTCTCATAAATCCAAACTCATCTTCCCCAAGGACGGATTCCACCAGTTTTTCCATTCGCTATAAATAATCCGTATTAGTATTTTGCAACCATGACTTATTAAACTGATAACTCTGTAATTTTCACATTTGTCTGCACTTGCTTTCTTAGGAATTGGAATCATTATATTCTTCTTGAAGTCTGAAGGTATTTCTCCTGTCTCATACATCTTGAATACCAGGTGGAACAAAGATAACAGCAGTTCAGACAGAACATCATCTACTCCAGGGGTCTTTTTTCTACTCAGATCTTTTAGTGATCTGTCAAATTCTTCACGCAGGATAATATCTCCTATCTCATCCTCTTCATCTTCTATTTCTAGAAAACTGCCTTCATGTTTATTTCCTTTGCATAGGCCCTCTACGTATTCCTTTCACCTTTCAGCTTTCCCTTCTTTGCTTAGTACTGGTTTTCCATTTGAGATCTTGATATTCATACCGCTGATTCTCTTGTCTCCAAATGTTTCTTTTATTTTCCTGTAGGCGGTATCTATCTTTCCCCTAGTTATACATTCTTCTACGGTCTTGTATTTCTCCTCACGCCAGTCCTGCTTAACCACTCTGAACTTCCTATCAGCCTCATTTTCCGACGTCTGTACTCCCTTTTGCCTGATTCACTTGATGCATTTTTATATTTTATCCTTTCATAAATTAAGTTCACTATCTCTAATGTTATCCAAGAATTTGTATTAGGTCTTGCCCTTCTGCCTGTATGATTTGCTGCAGCCTTCACTACTCTGTCTCTCAGAGCTACCCATTCTTGTTCTACTGTATTACTTTCCTCCGTTTCATCCAATACTTGCCTAATGCTCCTTCTGATACTCTTAAACACCTATGGTTCCTCAATTTCTCCAGATTTCATCTCCTTAATGTTCTATCTTTTTGCAGTCCCTTAAGTTTTAATCTACAGTTCATAATCAATAAGTTATAGTCAGAGTCTATATCTGCCCCTGGATATGTCTTACATTTTAAAACCTTATTTTTAAACTTTTGTCTTACCATTATAAAGTCAATCTGGTACCTTCCAGTGTCTCGTGGCCTCTTCCATAACCTTCTTTCATGACCATTAAACCAAGTGTCTGTGATGATTAAATTGTGCTCTGCACAAAACTGTACCAGGTGATCTACTATTTCATTCTTTTTCCCCAGTTCGTATTCACCTGCTACATTTGCTTGTCTTCCCTTTCCTATTTCTACTTCCTTAACGGCCGTAATAATTCCTATTATCTCCTCATACATTTCTTCGATCTCCTCATCATCGGCGCAGATAGTTGGCATATAAACTTGTACTACTATGGTCGTTGTTGGATTGGTGTCTATCTCCACGATTGAGGGATAAAATATTCTATGTTCCGATCCGTAGACTGTCTGTTTTAGTTTTCTTGATGACGATATCCTCCTGAGTAGTCCCCGCCCTGAGATCCGAATAGAGGACTATTTTACCTCCGAATTATTTTACCCGATATGATGCAATCATCATATTTCATACAGTAGAGCTGCATGTCCTCGGGAAAATTAAAGACTGTAGTTTCCGTTTACTTCCAGCCGTTCTCAATAACTGCATGGCATAGCCATATTAGCTAATGTTACCACACGTTTGTCTGGCCTCTCCACATCTGCTGTTGTCGCACTTACGGTACGGTTATCTGTAACGTTGAGGCACGCAAGCCATCCCACGTCGATTCATGAGGTTTCATAGGCCACCTCTTAGCTACAATTTCTTGTATCGCCTGGTTACCATACTTCCGCAACAACTTATTGATGTAGCGGGTAGCCTATTTAGAAAAGTCGCAGGCGCTCTCTTTTGGGAATATCCTCGGCAAATAAATATTCAGTAGCGCCTCTACAATAGCGTATCCGTTCCCTCATTTACGCTCACATGAATACACATGCTGTGGAATATCCGCCATCAAGTACACACGCTGCAACTACACTCCTGGAAAATAGAAAAAGGACACCATGAATTCGTCGACCCAGGGGAAGGAAATTTTAGTGGCACATTCTTGAGGATGTATACAACACACTATCACACAGACATAGCCATACGCACGTCAGTACAGTCATCCGAGCTTGCGCATTGTCGGCGTGTATACTCTCCTTTTGCAGCAATGCAAGCTGTAATTCTTCCACGGAGACGATCGTAGAGGTGCCGAATGTGGCCTGTGGAATGGCTGCCATGCAGTTTTCACCTGGTGCTTCAGTTGGGACAGATTTCGTGCACCTCATGCGGATCGCCAACCATGTTTCATGCGGTCCCAAACATGCCTAATGAGGGATCGATCGTGCTGGCCAGGGTAGTTGACGTACACTTTGAGGAGCACGTCTAGTGGTTCGGGATACATGTAGGTACCAACTGCCTTGGTGTATTGTCATGATGGAAAAGCATATCGCCTTGTTGGTGCATGGGTGATAGCAAGACGGGTTGAATGGTGACTTGAATGTACCGTGCATTTTTCAATATCTTGTAGACGATCACTAGAGGAGAACAGCCAGTTGTAGGATATGGCTCACACACAGTGATAACCGACCATGCACGGTGTCCTCCACACACGACCCAACATTGTTCAACCCACCTCAGTGGTGTCACTGCAGGCACTTAAGAAGGAAAGAATGGACATGTCTTTAGTGATGAGAGTCGCAACAGCCTTGGTGCCAATGATGGTCGTACACCTGTTTGGTGTTGTGCAGGGGAGCGCGAAAATATGGAGTCGAGGAAAAATTTAACAATGCACGGTATAGTGAAAACATCATTCAACCTCTCTTACCACCATTAATGCACCGTGGTGGCTGTACTCACGTGCGTATGGCTATGTCTGTGTGATCGTGTGTTGTATATATCCTCAAGAATGTGTCACTAAAATTTCCCTCTGCTGGGTCGACGAATTCATGGTGTCCTTTTTTCATATTACAGGTGTGTATCGTTTTACAGTTTCATTATAGTATAAATGCGCGCATGGTGTGCCAAAGAATCCTTACATCAGTAAGAATGAAATAGCTCTCATTTATTTGAAATAACAGGTACGCAGTTGGAAAGAGAGAGTCGTACATTACACGTGTTCGAACTTACAATATGAAGGAAAAAAAAAAAAAAAAGAAAAAAAAGGAGAGGTTCCCATGTTTGTAGAGCTTATGGGACGTAACTACGGGGTCATTAGTCCCTAAACTTGCAAACTACTTATGAACTAGCTAATACTAAGGACGGCACAAATATTCATTCCCGAGGGGGAATTCGAATCCCCGACAGTAGTGGCCGTGCAGAACGTGACTGGCGCGCCGTAGACCGCCCAGCCAACGCGGCCGGCTATGAAACTTCATTAATCTGTTTATGGCTCTATCGTTTATAAGTAGCAGAGATTTTACTTCTTTCTAATGGTTCCTCTATTCAGTACTGTATATCAAGATCGTGCGAAATTGCGGAATAGTTAACTCACTGGACTCGCATTCGGCAGGGGGCGGTTCAAACCTACCTCCGACCAGCGAGATTTCTGTACATCTCTGCAGGAAAATCCCGCGAGGATTCCATTCGGATGGCAAGACAAGTGATATTCATACAACGTGGATGTATAGTCTGGTCTCTGATTTCAGAATTGAAGCGTTTCTTCACATTCAGTTATTCTTGCGTTACCACCCATATTGTAATATGGTAAAAAAATTTCCAACAGTTTGTATGTGACAAAGAATTGGTTACTTATTTCCCTCAGAATGATAATCTTACTCTGTGTGCTGAAATTTTCCTTTAGTAGGCAAGTTAGGCAAGTGCTCTATCTAATGAGCTACCCTGACACACCCCATTTCACAGAAATTCTGCTGCGGACCTTGCAGGAGTAGCACTCTCGGAAAAAAGGATATTTTGAAAAATTCTGTGCTGTCTGGAAGCTAGGAGACGAGGTAATGACGGAAGTCAATTTGTGAGGACAGGCTTCGAGGCGTACCTGGTTAGCTCAGTCGGCAATTGTCCAGGAAAGGTAACGGCTGCAGGTTAGGATCTCAGTCAGGCAAACAGCTTCAATTTGTCAGGGAGTTTCAACTTATTTCTTATTTTGAACATGCCAGTATGATATACAGGGTGTTACAAAAGTACGGCCAAACTTTCAGGAAACATTTCCCACACACAAAGAAAGAAAATATGCTATGTGGACATATGTCTGGAAACGCTTAATTTCCATGTTAGAGTTCATTTTAGTATTTCTCTTTAAATGTAATTTGAAATAATTCGTGCAGACAATTGTAAAAATACCAAATTATTTCTTTCGTATGTACTGTACTTCCTGGATTCTCCGCATTTGTAAACATTGCACTGACTGCAAAATCACGTTCGTGATGAACACTAACCAGTTGATGCTACGTAGTGATCTGCTTGATGCTAGTACTGTAGAGCAATGAGTCGCATGTCAACATGTCAACACAAGCACTGAAGTCAACCGCAGGGTCGCGGGTTCAAAACCCGGTCGGACCTCGTTTTTCTTTTTTTTTTTTTTTTTTTTTTTTCAGTCTGCACTTTAACACATCCTTCACCTCTCAACGATGTGAGGAGTCGCCAGAAACGACACGTGGTTCGGATTCCACGTTAAGCTGTAGGTCCCCTTTCCCCAATTGGATAACTGGGGTAGGCTAGGGACACGCAAGTCGCCGAAATGGCGTCCGATTGAAAGTCGTGCACCAGGCCAATGAGCCACAAGAAATTATTATTTATATTATTATTATTACCTTCCTTCAATTGGGCCAACTGTCGGTGACTCGAGGAAGTACAGTACATACTAACAAAACAATTGGGTACTTTGACAAATGTCTGCACGAATTATTTCAATTTACATTTAAAGAGAAATACTAAAATGAGCTCTAACATGGAAATTAAGCGTCTCCGGACACATGTCCACATAACATATTTTCTTGCTTTGTGCGTGAGGAATTTTTCCTGAAAGTCTGGCCACACCTTTTTGTAACACCCTGTTTAACAGTCTGTTGTGGAAGAGGAAACTAAGCGATTTCCTTCCCGTACAACATGGCAGCAGAAGAGAAATAAAATATTTAACATCTGTGGCTGGCACCGTCAAACCGTGGAAGTTCAACATTGGAAGTAGTATACAGATTACTGAGCCTGGTGGATAGCCGATGTCCTTCCAATCTTTCACGAAACACAATAGGAGTTTTGTTTCTTCTTTATTGACCACGTTGTCGATGAGATGTTAAAGGCCGAGCTCCATTACTTTTTAAAAATATTCTATTATTATTGATTTTTGTCTTTTATATCGGGGTGTTATCTCGTAGGAAGTACTCGACTGTAATTATTTTCACAGTGTGCAGGTGTGTGGGACAGAGGATTTCCGCGGCTCGGCAGTTCTCTTACGCGAGTCTGCGAGTGGCACGTAGCCGTGCTGCTGGGCCGTCACCTGCAGGAGCGGCCTGTCACGGCGGGGTGTGGGCGTGTCAGCGAGTGGCTGGCGAATGGGGCGCCGCACGCCGCGCCCCACCGTTAGCTTTTTAAATTATGTACAGGCTGTAGTCAGCGCTGCATGAAGGCGGCGAAATATTTCCGTGGCGGATCCGACACCCCTGTTTCGTCACATACAGTGCGTATTTCCTTTAAGTATAACCGTAGGCTGGTAAATTTCAAGCTAACCGATACTGCCGTAAAAATCAAGATGGCGGCGACTCCCCGACATATATATCGAAGCGCACCGCATCGAGATATCGATCACGATTATTTATAACGATAGGGTACAATGTAGCCGGCCGCGGTGGCCGAGGAGACTGAGGCGCTTCAGTCACGCTCAGCACGGCCACTACGGTCGGGGGTTCGAATCCCCCCTCGGGCATGGATATTTGTGCCGTCCTAGTTCGTAAATAGTTTGTAAGTTTAGGGACTGATGACCCCGTAGCTAAGTCCCATAAGATTTACAAACATTTGAACATTTGGTACAATGCCAGCCAAACGGCGATGTAAACACTAAATGACAGGTATATTTATATGTAAAATTTGGTAATTTGCTAGAATCTGTGTACATCGAAGGAATCGGCATTGCCATTGATATATATCGAATGTTCGATATAGTGTTTCTGAACCGCAGATTCGGGCGCTATGCACCCTCACGAACTAAAAAAATCTTGTTTAACCTATACCTAACCTAACTTTGACTTTAAATAAAATGATCTGTAGCGTAGCCTTAAGAAGGTTAGGTATAGGTTAAACAAGTTTTTTCTTTTAGTACGTGACGGCGCATAGCGCCCGAATCTCCGGCTCAGAAACACTATATCGAACATTGGTAAATTTCAAGGTAACAACCGATAACTTAGCACTGTTTACTAGTACCGATTCGAACCATGTGGTTTTTCGCGGTAGTAGATTCGATACTTACCGCTTCGATACAAACCGCTTCGATATATATCGCTAGGGCAGCGGCCGCCATGGCAGTTCTCGTTAGCTTGAAAATTCCCCCTAGGCCTAGAGATAGTAACATATGTCTGGGAATTGGCCAACGATCGAATTCCTCAACGGTTACATTAACGGAATATTCCTGAGCACTGTATCACAGAACTAAGAGAAATTCTCCTCACATACCAATGCTGTTAGTATGAAATATGCCTGCATTGCACCAGCTCCAAATTTGTTTTTACTTATATTTATTACGTTCCGCAAGACCGAATACAGGTGCAAGTCTCCAGGACCTTTGTAATAAAAGAGTAATAATAGGTTAAATGAAATCCTATACACACGAGAGGCCTTGGAATAAGTACGAGAGTGGTCTGAAAATTTCTCCGAATCAGCACGAGAGGTCAGCACTAGCGAAACGAGTTGGTCACGTGATATAGACTGTTGCCTGGAAACATGTGCCATTGCTCTTGCAAGAGAACTGCAGCAGTGACATGGCTCTTTTGTTGTTCCAGCGTAGTGACTTACGAAGACAGAAAAAAATCGACATTCGAGCAGTGAGTAAGTACTAAGTAAATCATACCGATTTCCAGAATACTCTGTTTACTTCTTCATATTCAACTGTTACCAAGTGGACAAATGAATTTAAATTTGGTCGGGAGAACTAAGATTATAATCCGCGAACTGGTCAGCCAAGACTTCTCACTACTCCAAAAATCATTGCAAAAGTGCAAAAATGGTCATGAAGGCTCCACAGTTTGAGAGTGCGTGAAATTGATCACTCTTGCCAGATGTCATCTGAAAGGGTATATCCCATTTTAACTGAAGAATTGGAAATGGATCTGCAAGATGGGTGCCACGAATCTTGACTCTGGAGCAAAAACGCATGAGAGTGGACATGTTAGAAAAAATGTGTGACCAGTTTAAGGAGACGCGAATTTTTGGACCGGTTTGTGACGACAGATGAAACTTGGGCGCAATACCATATCCCAGAGACAAAACAACAGTCAAAGCGATGGAAACATGTTGAATCTTCGCCCCCAAAGAAAGCAAAAATAATTCTATCTAATGGAAAGATCATGGCATCACTGTCCTGGGATGTGAAGGGGATTCTGTTTGTAGATTATCTCCCCACTGGGAAAGCAATTACTGGAGAAGACGTTGCAGCTCTCCTGGGGAAATTGAAACAAGAGATACGGGAGACAAGGCCAGGTTTAGCAAGGAAGAAACTTATCTTGCATCAAGACAATGGGCGCCCTCACACATGTACCGTCGCCATGGTAAAACTAAGTTATGAATATTTGCCACAACCACCTTATTCACCTAATATTTCCCCATTAGACTTCCATCTCATTCCAAAATAGAAAATTTTTGCCGCGGGGGAGTAGCCGAGCGTATTGAGGCGCTATGCTCCGTTGCGCGAGGCCATTTCCCATAGGAGGTTCGAATCCCCCCCCCCCCTCGGGCATAGATAGTTGTGCTGTCTTTAGTATAAGTTAGTTGATAAGTAGTTTGTAAGTTTAGGGACTGATGACCCCGCAGTTAAGTCCCGTAAGCTTAACAAACATTTGAACATTTTTGAGAAAATTTGTCTTGGTGGACGAAGGTTTACTTCAAACAAAGAACTGAAAGTCGAATTTGATTACAATTTTGTAGACCTTGAGGGATCTCATTTTCGAGATAGGATCAAGCCACTGGAACATCGTTGGACCAAGTGCATTACTCTGCAAGGAGTCTACATTGAAAAATAAAATAAAATAAAAAACTAGTTCAGTGATGTAAGTACTCTTTTCTTTTCAAATCACCCTCGTAAAAAGAATCAACAACACAACGCAGAGATTAGCGTCATTTTTTCATTTTTCCATGAATGCCACGAGAGAGTGGAAAGAGCGACTCTTCAGTTTAGACTTTAAAGTTCATGGAATACTTCTACCCTCTCTGAATTCTTGTGGCAGTTTACTGAAAATGTATGCGCTGAAGTACAACACGGCTTTCTGCACAGATGTCATGGAGGTGTGATCCAAATGGAGATTCGAGATCTCTATATTAACTGAGTGAAAGCTACAAATTCTTGGTAATTAGCAGATTTTGTTAACGAGCTAGATGTGTACTGAGAGTTCAGTTACATAATTCCAAAGTTATTGAACATGGGTCGAGGTTTGTGAGTGTTACACCAAATATAACTCGATCATCTGGTTCTCCGCAACAAATACTTTGCTTGAATCAGAAAAGATATCCCAAAAAATAACAACATTCGTCATAACCAAGTGTTAGTTTTGATGACGTTAAGAGATTTAGCACAATATAAGATTCGTCATTCTTTCTCCATATCCATGTCCACCTTGCCCGATACGTCCATTTAGGTCGCCAGCAATGATGAGGTAATCTTCTGCTGGGATGTCTGCACTTCTCTCGTCGAGCAATGCCCAGAAGGCCTTTTTGGTTTCTGCGCTCAGGTCAGTATGTGGGGCAGAGGCACTGAAGAAGTGGACTTTTTGTCTGTCTGCTATGTAGACAATTTTCGTGAGCCGAATGTCGTAACGTTGCACCTCAGACACAGTGTAATGTTATAACTTGGTAAAGCTTGAAAGACACGTGGCGAAACCGCAGCATCTGTACACACCAACCCTCGGACCAAGAAATGAGAGAGTTATGTTAATAATAGTTATTTTTATGATCACAGATTCTACTTCCCAATTGAATTTCGAGCAAACTGATAATAAACCCAGAATGATAAATTAATTACTTAATAATCCTTCAAACTTTGTTGCATAATTAACACTATTAAATTAATTTTCCCAGGTCCACTGACTATCAATTTATTGCCTACATACAGGATTAGCAATTGGAGGGGGCAAAATAATTTTCGCATTTCCCATTTAATATATATAGAAAACGCCCAACATGACGGAATCTAGTTCAGTTTCCTGGCCATTATTTCAAAACGACGTAGGAAGCACGCGGGGGGCAGGGGGAGACGGGTTGTCGAGGTTTGGAAATTCGCACCAGCCAGGACATCCAATCTGAAGGCCGGAAGTTAGCCAGTACCGACTACCCTTCGCTACCTATTTAGGTTGGCTTCAGGGACCTATTCGCTTACTGCGGTAGTGCCCTCGAGTCCGTTGGAGTTGTCTTTTAGTAGCCTGGAGAGCAGCTCTCCAGTCCATTCGGTTGCCGTTTCTAGTGGTGTCAACATCGCGAGAACGGGTGCTTCAGGTTTCGTCACTGAGCGGTACATACTTCTCATACCCTTGCATTTTTCAAAATTAATCATCTACTAGAAAGCGAAACACCTGCTGAAGGAATGAAGTCCGCTCGCCTGGGACAGACGATCTTCAGATGAGTGATCTTCAGGGAGCAATGTTAGTCGGTGCCTCTTTGACAATTAGTTCTTTCATCTTTCATTAATTCAATCTCTTGTAAAACCAGGAAATACAGCTACAGCCACTCCCAACAACATCCAACATCCTCCCATCCATCATTAATTCAGTCTCTTGTAAAACCAGGAAATACAGCTACAGCCACTCCCAACAACATCCACCTGGCCACAGACGTTGCGACCGTGATAGGACTCGTGATGTATCGTGCTTCGACGAACTACGCTACCACGACTGTCGTATTCGTTCTATCGTTGCATTTTAACCGCCAGATTCAGGTTCTGAAAAACGGTTGAAAGTAGGCAGCCGTAGGCTGAAGTTAATTACTTATGGATTTTTGGTAATATTTTTGGTGAATCTGAACGTGTATCCGCCTTATAGCCTTATTTTATATGTGAAAGTCATTCATGATCGATAATCTCAGTCGATGTTTGTAACTTCTGCACATTATAATGTCTTTGCAACTACGATGTAGCATCTTGCGCTACATCAGCTTCTTTGACCGCTGAGGCGAATAGTAGAGAGTGAGCTGTTGAGCAGAGTAGTCGATTGTGGGCTAGGCTAGCTGACAGACGTATGGCAACTGTGTTGTGTACTAAGGTTGAATGTTGTTTGTTAAGCTTAAGGGACTCAACTGCGGGGTTATCAGTCCCTAAACTTACAAACTACTTATGAACTACCTACAACTAAGGACGGCACAAATATCCATGCCCGAGGGGGGATTCGAACCCCCGACCGTAGTGGCCGTGCAGACCGTGACTGAAGCGCCTCAGTCCCCTCGGCCACCGCGGCCGGCACTAAGGTTGAATTGCTCAGCAATGATGGTATTGAGTTTGATTTATTTCACTCTATATTTATGAATACAAAAGTTTTATATTGGACAGTGGATTCTGTATCAAGTGGAAGAGAATATCTGTATGGAACGGAATTGTATAAAACTATTGTATTGAAGATTGATACCATTATATTAAAGATTCAACAAAGGTGTGTTTCTTTAATTCAATAAATAACTTAATGATTACAATTTTTTTCTTATTTCAGCTCAACCTCGTTCCTTATTTTTGTGTCCCAACTTCGTCGCCGCTTTTGTGTCCCAGCCTCGTCGTAGGTGTCGGTGGCCGAGTGGAATGAGACCGACACGCTGGTGCAGGTATGGAGGGGAGCAGCCAGAAACTATAAACACTCGAGTAAATTAGAAAGAGATATATTGCACAGAATGTAACAATACTTAACTTTTACATAGTACTGCAGAATGTTGATACATAGTTGTTAGAGGCCTGCCTAGTGCCTGTACGATAACAAAGTCTTCACTCGTGCCTATCAGATTACGAAGGTCTTTACTCGTTGCTATCTCAGTCCGAAGTGTTTACTCGTTGCCCTCTCAGTCCGAAGTGCTTACTCGTTGCCCTCTCAGTCCGAAGTGCCAGTCCGAAGTGACCGGTGTCTTTCCGTGGTGGCCACGAGCGGGGTTCCAGCAGAGGGCGCTCGTGGCTGTCGTCGTGAGAACGCCGCGCCGTGCGTGCATGACGGCGCGCGGCGAAAGTAAGTGGCGCGCACTTTGTACTTGTGCGACACCACACCCCTCCCCCCCAAACCGCCGCGCCGTCGTGGCGTAGGGCTGAGGGCCACGGCGACGGCACTGGGAGGAGGGCCTGGGCGGGGGCGTTACTGGTGGGACGGGCGTCGTAGCTGAGGCCGGGATCGAGACGCCGTCCGCGCCCCGGCATCCGCCTTGCGATCCTCCAGGGAACCCGCCGAAACCTGGGGAAGGGCGCCCGCCCCCGCCCAGAGGGAGCAGGTCATCTTCTTCTGAGGTGCGTGGCCCAAGCTGGGGGGGCCCGCAAGGTCCCGGAGTCCCTCTCGGTGACGCTATCATCTGCGGCGGCGACAGCGGCGGCGTCGTGTCGATCTCCATCGGGACGATCTCGTAGTCCGGGGACGAACGATGTGGTTGTGCTCCCTGGCGGTGAAATGGGTCTGGAATCAAGAAACCGGAGACAGGATCGCGTGGCCTGTGCAGGCGCAATTGGTTTGCGTGGCGCCGCAGCTCCGACCCTGTGGAAGAACGTACAACATACATATTTCTACCGAGCACGCGCTGAATGGTGCCCGGCAGCCATGTCTTCTTGTTTCCAGCAAACACCCTGTACAGCACCGGCGTAGAAACCTGAAAACGCGTAGCGCCATACGAACCGACTCGGTGCGTGGGAGGCTGCAGCAGGTGAAGGAGAGTGCGGTGACGGCGGCCGTGTAGCAGTTCGGCAGGAGACGGGCCGTCACGTGGCATGCACCGATACGTAGACAGGAAAATTTGAAGAGCTTGCTGCCTGGAGTGCTGACCTTTCATCTTCTCCATGTGAGACTTGAATGTTCGAACGAAACGTTCTGCTTCACCATTGGACTGAGGGTGAAAAGGTGCGGTGGTGATATGCTGAATGCCATTCACACGACAAAACTGTTGAAATTCCGCACTAACAAACTGAGGTCCATTGTCACTGACGATAGTTTCAGTCAAGCCTTCGATGCAAAACACTGATGTTAAGGCACTGATTGTACTAGAAGCTGTCGTTGAGTTCATGGCAATCACAAAAGGAAACTTGCTGAAAGCGTCTACAACAATTAACCATCGCGTATTCCAGAAAGGTCCGGCAAAGTCAATATGTAAACGTTGCCATGGTCCCTTGGGGCGTGGCCAGTCTGAGAAACGCTGTGGAGGAGCCGCCTGATGCTCCGCACAAACTGTACACTGTGATGTCATGCTCTCTATCTGAGCGTCCATACCAACCCAGGTACAATGACGTCTGGCCAATTGCTTTGTCCTAACAATGCCCCAATGTCCTTGATGCAGGAGGCGTAACACTTCTCGTTGCAGGGAACGAGGAACAATCACTCTTGCTTGGTCGTTGTCGGTATGCAACAACAGTACACCCTGACTTAAAGATAATGCATGACGTTGTGCAAAATAACGTCGAACCAGAGGCCGATCAATGTCTCTGGCTCTGGCAGGCCACCCTGAGCGAACAAAACGTGCTACCACACTTAGGTCTGCATCCGCAGCTGTTTCCTGTGCAACCCGACGAGAGTTCAAAGGAAAGTCTGCGACAGCGGAAGCATCTCTGGAGTCTATCTGACAACATGCCATTTCTGAAGAATCAAATGATACATCCTGGCCAACCGGAAGTCGGGAAAGTGTGTCCGCGTTGGCATGTTTAGTGGTAGGTCGGTACAAAATCTCATACTGATAATTTGACAATATCAAGGACCATCTCTGAAGCTTTTGCGCCGTACGTGGCGGAATTGGCTTTGTGGGTGAGAACAACGACGTGAGAGGCTTGTGGTCAGTCAACAAATAGAATTTTCTGCCATAGAGATAATGATGAAACTTTGTGACGCCGTAAATGATTGCTAAGGCCTCCTTTTCTATCTGACTGTAAGTCTGTTGCGTCGGCGTCAGTAGCTTGGATGCAAAGGCAATAGGACGATCGTGACATCCAATACGATGCGACAGAACAACACCCAGACCGTACGACGAGGCGTCAACTGCTAACACTACAAGCTTCTGTGGGTCAAAGGGAATCAAACATGCATCACTGAGTAGTGCAGACTTTAAGTTGTCAAAGGCAACCTGGCAATCTTTGGACCAAACAAAAGGAACATTCTTCCTACGTAAGTGATGCAGTGGAGCTGCAATCTGAGAGGCATTGGGAATAAACCTGAAATAGTAGTTAAGCTTTCCCATTACTGCTTGCAATTCGTGCACATTCTTAGGAGGAGGCAAGTCTTTGATTGCTCGAAGATGTGACTGTAAGGGATGTATTCCTTGGGCATTAATCACATGGCCTAGGTACTCTATTTCAGTTTGAAAAAACGAACACTTTGCTTTATTGCAACGTAGACCTGCTGCAGTCAAAACTTTGAAAAGGCACTCCAGGTTTGCTAAATGTTCTTCAACTGTACGTCCGGATACCACAATATCATCTAAATAGTTCGAACAACACGGTACAGAAACTATCAGCTGTTCCAAAAAACGCTGAAAAATAGCGGGAGCGGAAGAACTGCCAAAGGGTAGGCGTTGAAATTGAAAAAGGCCCATGTGAGTATTAATGACGAAAAACTTTTTTGACTCGTCATCAAGTGGAATCTGTAAGTATGCCTCTGCTAAATCAATCTTGGAAAAGAAGCGAGACTGTCCTAATTTGTCCATCAGTTCCTCAGGTCTGGGCAGGGGATAAGTGTCTACAATTGTTTGACTGTTCACTGTTGATTTGAAGTCCGCACAGAGACGAAGTTTTCCTGACGGCTTGGGTATAATTACTATAGGCGAGGCCCACTGACTCGCAGAAACAGGAGAAATCACCCCACTATCTTGCCAACGTTTAAGTTCTTCGGCAACTGAATCACGCAATGCGATAGGCACTGGTCTAGCTTTACGAAATTTTGGAACTGCAGATTCTTTTAAAGTTACATGTGCCACGAAGTCTTTTGCACAACCTAGTTCCGGCGAAAACAAGTCACTATATTTGTCACACAATGCATTGATTTTATCCTGAGGCACTATTGACGAAATTTGAAGCACATCTCTTTGAATTGATAAACCAAACAAGTCAAAAGCATCTAGTCCAAAAATGTTCTGTGTCGATTTGGCCTGAAGAACTACAAAAGCAACTGTTTTCGTAACACCTTGAAAAGAGGCAGGCAGGCTACACGTTCCTAGCACGGGAATATTTTCACCTGTATACGCTTTTAGCACTTGCTGTGACGGCGACAATTTTGGCGAACCCAGAAGTTCATAAGTATCTCTATTTATTAAGGTAACAGCGGAACCGGTGTCAAGCTGAAATTGCACAGTCTTATTTTCTATAGAGAGAGTAACAAACAGCTTGTGCTTCTGGCGCACGACCGGTGCGCGAATGTGGGCAACGGCTAATACATATTGTTTTCTGCGCTTGCGCGGGTTGCGTGCGGTAGGAAGCGGCGCATACTCGGCACACAGCGGATTAACCACACTGTCACTAGATGACACTACCGCCGGATCGGCGTCCGCGCAATGCGAGGCTACTGCACTAAAATTACTTTGAGTAGCTACACCAATTCTACTGTCACTAGCTACACAGTACTGGGCACTATTACAAGGAGCAGTTGCAGAAGGCACTAATTTCACTACGGGAATGCACTGTTCATAGTCATTTTGCTTGTCCCGAACCCTTTTCTGTTGCACTGTTTTACGCGCTCGTCGGCGCTTGCTACGTGGTGCACTATATAGTTTTGCCATAGGTGCACAAAAATTGTTTTGCACTGTTGAATCAAGAGAAACACTGCCCAAATCCACAGCGTGTATGACATTTACAGTATGAACCGTTCTTGCACTGTGCGAAGCACTATTTCTAACGGTACCGTTCTTTGAGTTTTTAAGTTGCATACACACAGACTGCACATGTCCCAATTTGCCACATTGATAACAGGTTGCGTTGCGACTAGGGCAATGAGCACGCTTGTGGCGAGACACACACTGGGGGCAAGATTTACGTACATTTTTCTGAATTGAGCGTTGGCGCCCGTTATTCAAATTACTGTGTCTAACACTACGGGGCGACCTTTGCGTCGCACTTTTACACTGGCCACTGTTCACTGTCTGCTCAGCACGGCCGGTAGAAAAATAAGAATCACTAGTGCTATACTGAGAACCACGGCTAGGAAAGCGTCCGTTGCGGCGCACTGAATTTACACTGTGGCTTTGCATTTCTACATCTGCTAAGTCAAAAGTATCATGAGCTTCAATAAGCTGCAGTACACTGTCTAATGAGGGGTCAGACTGTTTCAGAATTGCTGCTCTAATTCTGGGGTCCTGAATATTCTGCGTAATCGCATCCCTCAACATCACGTCACTATACGAAAGTCCACAAGAGCAAGTAAATTTACATTGGCGGGTTAAGCCCTTCAATTCCGTAATCCACTCTTGGTGTGATTGCTGCGGTAATTTTTTAAGTCTGAAAAATCGGTATCGTGCAGCGGCTACAAGAACTTTTCTCTCATAATGAGCATTCAGTGCATCTACAATTTGTTCAAAGTCTACATCACGAGGAGATGCGAGAGGGAAAAGTTTTTGCAATAGTACGAAAGTCTGGGGGCCCACAATCGATAAGAAAAGGTTCTTCACTCTCTGACCTGTAATTTGATGAGCCGCGACGAGTTCTTGAAACTGTGCGAAATAGTCGCTCCATTCTTCCTCACGTTCGTTGTACTGGCGGAACGTCGGAAGCGGTGCGGCGGCAGGTGTGGGCTGCTGATGTGACGACTGTTGTTGTTGGTGAGCAGCCTGTGTCATCAACTGCGACACGGCCTGGAGAAGCTGGGTAATTTGCGCCGTCTGTAACTGAATAATTTCCATTAAGTTTGGGTTCGGGGTAGTGGCCATGCTGACCGATTAGGCGCAGCGTATACAAGTAACTTATAACAAAACACAAATGCAATATGAAAGAGGACTCGCTCTGCAACAAAAAAGTCCACAAACACGTAACAGAATATGTTCCCCCAAAAATCTTATAATAAGGGTGGGTGGGCGGGAGCAATTTTTGCGTGCTCCGACTGCTGCTGTCTGGCTGCTGCAAGCGGGCTGGTCCAAGGTTCTATCACTCCTCGTCGCCACTTTTGTGTCCCAACTTCGTCGCCGCTTTTGTGTCCCAGCCTCGTCGTAGGTGTCGGTGGCCGAGTGGAATGAGACCGACACGCTGGTGCAGGTATGGAGGGGAGCAGCCAGAAACTATAAACACTCGAGTAAATTAGAAAGAGATATATTGCACAGAATGTAACAATACTTAACTTTTACATAGTACTGCAGAATGTTGATACATAGTTGTTAGAGGCCTGCCTAGTGCCTGTACGATAACAAAGTCTTCACTCGTGCCTATCAGATTACGAAGGTCTTTACTCGTTGCTATCTCAGTCCGAAGTGTTTACTCGTTGCCCTCTCAGTCCGAAGTGCTTACTCGTTGCCCTCTCAGTCCGAAGTGCCAGTCCGAAGTGACCGGTGTCTTTCCGTGGTGGCCACGAGCGGGGTTCCAGCAGAGGGCGCTCGTGGCTGTCGTCGTGAGAACGCCGCGCCGTGCGTGCATGACGGCGCGCGGCGAAAGTAAGTGGCGCGCACTTTGTACTTGTGCGACACCACACTTATTTTCCTGATTGTGGCATTTTTGATTTTTTTGTATGGTACGTGTTAAGTATTTCAGAAAAAGATTTCCTTTTAAATGTAAATGTTTACGTACCAGTAAAGTAACCAGTCCTTACATGCCACTGAATCTGAGTGTGAGAAATATTGTTCACAGAAGTACAGATTGTTTTACTTACGGTGCCTAATTTTGTTTTTTAAATCCGTTGCACACATATGATTAGAGAAACTCCTTGATTTAAATAGAAAGACTTAATAAGAATAGGAAACTTTCACTTAAAAATCTTTCATCAAGCCTTCACTTTCACTTAATAAACTTACAACAAGAAGCTTACACGGTGTGTGGAGTGATAGTTACCTTGGTCCGACCCCAGCTTCTAGGACCATTTCCGTAAACCAAGACTCGTTCTATTTTATCTGTGAGCTCTCTCTGAGGACTGATCTTCATTCTCTTAATGTGTACATGAATTGTAGAAATTTTTCAGCAATCAGTCGCAAGTATCAACAGATCTAGATTTCGACCACTGTGTGACACCCAACATGGAGGTCGAATTGTTTTAGGTGTTTTAATCGTTTCACTTTAAGCACTGATAATGATCACACAGCTGTAAAAATCTGAATCTGTTAAAAATAATACTTACGATTGTTTGCTGTAAAAAATTTCTACAAGTCCAATTACAGTCGTTGAGCACAAGTTCCACCATTCAATCAAGCCTCATAAACGTGTACATGACTGTTGTATCGACTTTCATTTATCTTTTAGTAAAGTCACCAGAAGATAAAAACAATTGTAAAATGTTTAGATCAGATATCTGCATGGTGAAAAAATTGGCAAACGACCATTAACAAAGAGAAGTGGAAAGTTATTCACATGACTACTAAAATAAATCAGTCAAATTCACAGGCTGTCAATTCATTGACATACCTAGGAATAACAATTACGAACAATTTAATTTGGAAAGAACACGTAGAAAATATTGTAGGGAAGGCGAAACAAAGGCTACGTTTTAACCTCAGAACATTTAGAAGATGCAACAGTTCTACTAAAGAAACTGCTTACACTACACTTGTGGGTCCTATTTTGGAATATTGTTGCGCATTGTGAGATCCAAATCAGGTGGGACTGACGGACGATTCAGAGAACGTTCAGAGAATGGCAGCTCGTTTTTTATCATCGTGAGATAGGGGAGACAATATCACGGAAATGATGCAAGAGTTAGGGTGGAAATCATTAAAAGAAAGGCGTTATTTGTTGCGGCGAGTTCTATTTCCAAAATTTCTATAGCGAATGCGAACATATATTGTTATCAACCACCTACATAGGGAGACGTGATCAACATAATAAGATAAATCAGATCGAAAACATAAAGGTTTAGGTGTTCCTTTTTCCGTGAGCTATTAGAGAACGGAACTGTAGAGAAATATCATAAAAGCGGTTCGACGAACCCTCTGCCATGCACTTCAATGTGAGTTGCAGAGTATTTCTGTAGATATAGATATACATTTCTCGTCCAGTGGCCGTATTCAGTGAGCAACAGTTTCCGCTACTGAAAACTTATGACAGGGCTACCTCTGATGTATGTGCCTTATTCATAATATATCTTTCAACCGATATTCCTGACTTTCCTTGTCTGTAACGCCCCTTCCTGTCCCATTTTATAAATGTTAATCGTCTACTAGGCAACGAAACACCTGCTGAAGAAACGAAGTCTAATCCCCTGAGTGGACAGATGATACTCATGTGAGTGATTTTTTAGGGAACAATGTTAGTCGGTGCTTCTTTGGAAATTAATTCTTCCATCTCTTATTAAATGTACCACTCGTAAAACGTGAGACTGGGGCCAGAGGTACTCCCATCAACAATCACAGGCTACAACAAAGCTATCACATTCTGTTGATACGACGAAATATGTTGTTCTACGGGTTCCAATGTAAACCAGTTTGTAGCCACAACCAATGTCATATGACTTTTGACCACTCAATTTAGTCCCTTGCACTGCACAGATGTAGATGTTCCTCTTTTCAAGTGCCTTAGATAGCTCACAACATTATTAGTGATTTGTGTAGGGCTCGCTTGCTTAGCCTTCGCCTGCGTCACGACGTCAACCCTTGCATACTTGCCACGCTGACTGTGCCCTGCCAGCGAGCGTTGCTTCCGGGAAATACCTAACCGTGGATCCTTGGGATAGCACTTGTGTAAGGATGAGACTGTGGTTTTTACGACTCGCTTGTCACGAAGCTTATCACCAAGCAGTTGTGACTCGTTGGTTGTCTTGTGTTTTGGTTTTAGCTTGTGACTTGTAAGCTGTAGATTCGGCTTGACTTTCACAGTTGTAGTGGATGGATGGGTTCAAAATTTTATTTGTCACCCCAGTATGAAATTTAAGTTGGTTGACCTGGTACTTCTTCGTAATTAATAAAATGTATGTCTTTGTTCCACCACCGTGAAACAAAGACATTGCCGAGGTGGGGTGGCTTGCGTGCCTCAACGATACAGATAGCCGTACCGTAGGTGCAACTACAGCGGAGGGGTATCTTTGGAGAGGACAGACAAACGTGTGGTTCCTGAAGAGGAGCAGCAGCCTTTTCAGTAGTTACAGGGGCAACAGTCTGGATGATTGTCTGAGCTGGCTTCGTAACATCAGCTAATGTGGCTTTGCCATGCAGTTACTGCGAACGGCTGAGAGCAAGGGGAAACTACAGCCGTTACTTTTCTCGAGGACATGCAGCTCTACTATATGAATATTTGATGATGGCGTCTTCTTGGACAAAATATTCCGGAGATAAGTCCCCCATTCGGATCACCGGGCGGGGACTACTCAGGAGGATGTTGTCATCAGGAAAGACAATACCGGCATTCTACGAATCGGAGCGTGGAATGTTAGATCCCTTAATCGGGTACGAAAATTAGAAAATTTAAAAAGGGGAATGGATAGGTTGAAGTTAGATATAGTGGGGATTAGTGAAGTTCGGTGGCAGGATGAACAGATTTCTGGTCAGGTGAGTATGGGATTATAAATACAAAATCAGTTCAAATGTTCAAATGTTTGTTAAGCTTATGGGACTTAACTACGGGGTCATCAGTCCCTAAACTTACAAACTACTTATGAACTACTTACGAACTAGGACGGCACAAATATCCATGCCCGAGGGGGGATTCGAACCCCCGACCGTAGTGGCCGTGCTGACCGTGACTGGAGCGCCTCAGTGACCTCGGCCACCGCGGCCGGCTACAAAATCAGTTGGGGGTATCACAGGAGTAGGACTGATAATGAATAAGAAGATAGGAATGTGGGTAAACTACTATGAGCAGCACAGTGATCGCATTATCATTGTAAAGACAGATACGAAGCCAACACAGACAACAGTAGTACAGGTTTATATGCCAACTAGCTCTGCCGATGATGAGGAGATCGAAGAAATATATGAGGAGCTAAAGGAAATTATTCAGACAGTTAAGGGAGAGGAAAACTTAATTGTGATGGGAGACTGGAATTCGGTAGTAGGAAAAGGAAGAGAAGAAAAAATAGTAGGTGAATATGGACTGGGAAAAGGAATGAAATAGGAAGTCGCCTGGTAGAATTTTGCACGGAACATGATTTAATCGTAACTGTGGTGGACTCTGAATCCACCGTCTTTCTCAGGAAGGAAACTCGTCTTCACATACACACACTCTTACACTTTATTCCAGAGATATAACAACAAGGTACATCGTTACAGATAATCTAAGATAACATTTAAACTTATATTAAGAACGACATCACTTCATTACTCTACATCCTCCCCACCCTGGTCTACCTCCAGAGGTACGATCAGCTGAATCGGCCTGGTCACTTTATGTCCGTCAGGCAAGTTGAGTATCACCGTTCGTATCAGTCCGTCCCGTCCTTTCCTCAGTTCCGCAACTCGCGCCCTTCTCCAGCACTGGCGCTGACGAATATCGTCTTGTAAGAGGACGAGGTCTCCCTCGCGCAGTCATGTAGAACCCTTGGGACTCCTTACTTCGTGGTAACTTCGGAGTTAAGTACTCCTGGCTCCAGCGTTTCCAGAAGTCCTCCACTAATTTCTGTCTGAGTTTATACATCTTTGCTAGATTTGTAGGTCTTCGTGGCGGTGTCCCAGAGGGTAAGGTAGCGAGGCGATTCCCCACTAGGAAGTGCGCTGGCGTCAAAGCGCTATCTTCGTGCTGTGTTAAACGTCTAGAGTTGAGTGCGGCTTCTATGTTCGCCAACACTGTTTGCAGCGCTTCATCGTCCAAGCTTGATTGTCCTCAGACCTTTCCTAAACACCTCTTAGTAGTTCCGACCATCCTTTCCCACCACCCTCCCCACCAAGCCGCACGAGGTGCAATGAATTTCCATATAATTGTGTGTTGGGCGAGATAGTGGTGTACCTTTGCTGCCGATATTACTGGCTAGAGGTCCATTAATTCCTTATTTGCAGCGTGGAATGTATGTGCATTGTCGCTATATATAGTATGTGGAATACCGCGACTGGCCACAGACATTCCACGCTGAAAATAAGGAATTCATGGACCTCTGGCCAGTAATATCGGCAGCAAAGGTACACCACTATCTCGCTCAACACACAATTATATGGAAATTCATTGCACCTCGTAACCAAGAGCAGTGCGTGTACTTATTTACTTGGAGCTATTCCCGCACATTTGGTTTCGGCACCAACTGTGGTGGACTCTAAATCCACCGTCTTTCCCAGGAAGGAAACTCGTCTTCACATACATACACTCTTACACTTTATTCCAGAGATATAACAACAAGGTACATCGTTACAGATAATCTGAGATAACATTTAAACTTATATTAAAAACGACGTCACTTCATTACTCTACAGTAACAAACACGTGGTTTAAGAATCACAAAAGAAGGTTGTATACGTGGAAGAGACCAGGAGACACCGGAAGGTATCAGATAGATTTTATAATGGTAAAACATAGATTCCGGAACCAGGTGATAAACTGTAAGACATACCCAGGGGCAGATATAGACTCTGACCATACCTTGTTAGTCATGAACTGTAGGCTGAAACTGAAAAAACTGCAGAAAGGTAGGAAAATAAGGAGATGGGGCGTAGATAAATTAAAGGAACGTGCAGTTCTGGAGAAATTCAGAGGGAGATTTAGGCATCAATTGACAGAAACAGGGGGAAATAAAACAGTAGAAGAGGAATGGGTAGCATTGAGAGATGAAATAGCGAAGGCAGCAGAGGACAAAATAGGTAGAAAGGCAAGACCTACAAAAAATCCTTGGATATCACAGGAAATAGTAAATTTAATTGATGAATGGAGAAAATATAAAAATGCAGGAATGGAACAGGCAAATGGAGTACAGACAACTAAGAAATGAGATTGACAGGTAGTGCAAAATGGCTAAGCAGGAGTGGCTAGAAGCCAAATGCAAATATGTAGAAGAATGTATAAGAAGGGGAAAAGTAGATACCGCCTACAGGAAAATCAAAGAGACATTAGGTGACAAGAAAAGCAACTCTACGAATATCAAGAACTCAGATGGGAAACCAGTTCTCAGCGATGAAGGGAAAGCTGAAAGGTGGAAAGAGTACACAGAGCAGCTCTACAAAGGAAATGAACTTAGAGACGATGTTGTATGAAGGGAAGAGGAAGTAGATCAAGATGAAATAGGAGAGACTATACAGAGAGATGAATTTGACAGAGCCTTGAAAGACCTAGGTCGGAACAAGGCCCCAGGAGTAGATGACATACCCTCAGAGCTACTAAAGTCTCTGGGAGAGCCAGCCATGACAAAACTATTTGAACTGGTTTGTAAGATGTATGAGACAGGCGAAATACCCTCAGACTTTAAGAAAAATGTAATAATCCCGATTCCAAAGAAATCAGGCGCAGACAGGTGTGAAAATTACAGAATCATCAGTCTGGTAAGTCATGGTCGCAAAATTTTGACACGAATAATCTACAGGAGAATGGAAAAGCTGGTAGAAGCTGACCTCGGGGAAGATCAGTTCGGATTTAAGAGGAACGCAGGAACCCGGGAGGCAATACTCACTTTACGTCTTATCTTAGAAGATAGATTAAGGAAAGGCAAACCTACATTTTTAGCTTTTGTATATTTGGAGAAAGCTTTTGACAATGTTGACTGGAATACACTCTTTCAAATTCTGAAGTAAACTACAGTGGCAGGAGAGTTATTTACAACTTGTACAAAAGCCAGACCGCAGTTATTAGACTCAAAGGGCATGTAATGGAAGCATCAGTTGGGAAGGGAGTAAGACTGGGTTGTAGCCTTTCTCCGATGCTATTCAATTTGTACATCGAGCAAGCGGTAAAGGAAAGCAAGGAAAAATTTGGAATAGGGATTAAAGTTCAGGGGGAAGAAATAAAAACATTGCGTTATGCTGATGCCATTGTAATTCTGTCAGAGACAGCAAAGGACATGGAAGAGCAGTTGAATGGAATGGACAGTGTGTTGAAGAGAGCATATGAAATGAACATTAACAAGAGCAAAACAAAAGTAATGGAATGCGGTCTTAGACAATCAGATGATGCTGAAGGAATTAGATTAGGTAACGAAACAATGAAGGTGGTAGATGAGTTTTGTTACTTGGGTAGTAAAATAACATGCGATGGTCGCAGTACAGAGGATATAAAATGCAGAATGGCAATGGGAAGAAAAGCATTTTTTAAAAAGAGAAATTTGCTAACATCGAATATTAATTTAACTGTAAGGAAGTCTTTTCTGAAGGCATTTGTGTGGAGTGTTGCCTTGTACGGGAGTGAAACATGGACGATAAGCAGTGCGGACAGGAAGACAATAGAGGCTTTTGAAATATGGTGCTACAGAAGAATGCTGAAGATTAGGTGGGTAGATCGCATAACTAATGAACAGGTACTTAACAGAATTGGTGAGAAAAGGAATTTTTGGCATACCCTGACTAAAAGAAGGGATCGCTTGGTAGGACACATTCTTAGACATCGAAGAATCGTAAATTTAGCATTGGAGGGAAGTGTGTCGCGTAAAAATCGCAGAGGGAGACCAAGAGACGCGTATAGTAAGCAGATTCAAGTGGATGTGGGTTGTCGTTCTTATGAGGAGATGAAAAGGCTTGCTCAGGATAGAGTAGGGTGGAGAGCTGCATCAAACCAGTCTCCGGCCTGAGGACCATAACAACAGCATGTCTTTGTTGAGTTTTTCATAATATTGGTTCTGCGTATCAATTAAAATTAAAGACTTTTTATAATGTTTGAGCATGAAATTTCGTTTCTCAGGGGCTGATATTTAATAAATCGAAAAAATTGAATCATTGAGTCCCGGTAGCTCAGACAGTTTAAAAACCGTCACAAAAGATATTATTTGTACCTGATTCATTTCTATCGAGTTATTCTTTAGAAAAAAATTCATTAGAAGTTTCTTCTAATCAAAACTGATAGATATTTTCTTTCACATATTAACTCAGTCATAACGAATTTCACAGAATCTTCTTGCACAAAATTAGGGATCTAAATACTTGAATAATTGTTTAAGACGTGTTTAAGTACCACAGATTCGCTATTTTGAATTTTATATTTACAACAAAATCACTTTATAAGTTCACAATGCATAATTATTTTCGTCAAATTGTCATTTATATTAAAATTTCTGGATCCTGTTACATTGCTTACGAACTTACACTCTTCCAGATACGTTTTTTTAACAGTTACTTCATTGAACTTGACAATAAGTTCAAATTCCAAAATCACGAATATTAATCAGTTTATTACGGGAGGCAGAATTTCTATTTCTTCCGTCCTAGTCTATCCCGATCAAAGTCCAAAGATAATGTATGCATTCGCGTATGATCACGATATGAAAGTTTATATTAATAAACAAATACTTTTTCTTGGTTTCCTTCCTATCTTGGAAATAAACCGCGTATGATACTTTGAAATTAATCACGGAGAGCTATCACATAGAGAGAAACACTTCGAGATCTAGTAACATAGAGAGTAAGTAACGTAGAGAGAGAGAGAGAGAGAGAGAGAGAGAGAGAGAGAGAGAGAGAGAGTAATTCAACAGCGGGTACTCTTTATAATAACAACCTGACAAATGATCTTCGATATACGAGGTATTTTGACCTACGTATTCCCTAGATACTGTTATTCTGAATTACTCTGATCTAATTTGAATTTACTAAAAATTTTGAAAAATGAGAAATTTCTACCTCTAAACAAATAATTAAAATTACGTAACGATGAAAAATGTTGGAACATGGTGACTCTAATGCTATGGTCGCGATGTGCTGTTACACAGGCACTTAAATGTTATTTGCAGAGTATCCCACGTAGATGTAGATGTAGAAGCTACTGCCGCTTGAAGCTAGGTCGCCCCTGACATGGTGAAGAGACGCCTATGTAGCCGCTCCTCTGGAGAAAAGGTGCTATGTTTCTTACTATCTGCCAGCTGCATCGTCCCGATGGTCCCCTTCCCCGCTGTAGTTGCCTTTCTGGATTTCGTGTTTAGTGATGTTGGTTCATCCGGCGATTCCATCTCTGTGACGTTACACACCACACTCGTCCGTCTTCAAGGTCATTGACCATCACTTTGAGAGGTAGAGTTTGGAAAATGTAAGACACTATAGCTCTCAAAACCTAATATAACAGGGGATCGGAAAACAAAAAGAAAAGGCCAAGGGTGGCCAAATAGGGAAAAGAGAGGAACCAGGTGTAAGAAAGTGGAGGCAATGCCAGTCCCTGCATGGGCCCCGTGGTCTCCTGCCAGTACTCAAAAGTTCAAATGTTTGTATAGCTTATGGGACTTAACTACGGGGTCATCAGTCCCTAAATTTACAAACTACTTACGAACTACTTACTAACTAGGACGACACAAATATTCATGCCCGAGGGGGAATTCGAACCCCCGACCGTAGTGGCCGTGCAGACCGTGACTGGAGCGCCTCAGACCCCTCGGCCACCGCGGCCGGCTCCTGCCAGTACTCACTAGATGTGAGTTCCCAGGGGTAACAAATTACAGCAACACAATTGTATATTTACAATTAAAATTTATTGAACGCTGGACCTGAAGAGAGTTTAGTACTTGACAGTGACTGTTGCAAATAAAAAGTTATTAACTGTATGTTTCACAAAAACTGCCTTTTCTGTTTATACTCCTATTTATCTGCCTTTTTTCACGTAGATTTTTCTAGCTAGCAGTTCAATGTCATATGACTCGCACTTTGGAAAAATATTTGCTTTTGGAAGTTCGAATGAAATATTAAACAAAATGTTATGGTTGTTATCTAATGATACAAGCTTTGTATTGATGTCAGTTCAGTATTCATAGTTATTGTGGTTTTAGCAACCTTTTTTTTTTTTTTTTTTTTTTTTTTGCATTGACCAACGACATATTGAATTTATCACCACTGTCGTTTTTGCGGTATTGACTTCCATATTTCAGAATACCTTCTATATGTTTTTTGACTAACAGCAGGTCTTTATCTGAGTGGGCATCTAGTTTATACTTCGTCTCTTCCGGGTGTTTTGTTGGAGAAGTAGCTCCTGTTGGCATACATTTTTTATTACAACTTCCCTTAATGCATTTTTGAATTTGTGGGTTATCATTGTCTTTCAGCAGAGTGTGTAGGTTCCTATAGAAACAAATCATCAGTTTGCTGCTATCTGTTATCAACATGACGAACTCATTGAACCAAGTAGGGTTCACCATTTTATTACTGTAGTTGGTTTGAAAAATTCAAATGTGTTACTATAGTCGTTCACTATATCTTCCAAATACACATAGCTCGGTGATTGCAGCTGATAACACAGCATTAGTGATGCAGGTCTAAGAACTGCACAAGTCATGTAAGGAATACGAAAGTGTCAACTAGTAATATACGTGAGTCCTCTCTCACGCCTGAGGCACATCTTTTACCTGTACAGGCCAGTCAATTGTCAGCAGGTAGTCAAATTTCTAAAGGTCAAAAGATCATCGTATGCAGAAGTAGCCTACTGTGATTCCATAAATCACAAAATGTAAAATACTTTTTTTCAGATTACGGCAGGTTCGTCAGTTTTCCAATTCTTTGTTATACTGTGCATAATACAGTGCTTTAATTATTGTTGTTTCCTCATTGGTTCAACTAATAGATAGCCAAAGACCAAACAGTGTGATTTCAGGGGAAAAAATGACCGTCTCCCACAGTTTGCAGTAAATGCGAAAGTACTGAGTTTTTATGACGGCGCGATGGCTTAGTGGTAAAGCGCCAGACACTAAAAAAGCGGTCGCACGATTGATCCCCAGTCAATTGAAGTCTTTTTATCTTTCCTCTCTGGTAGTGTTTGTGGATGTAAAATATTCCGAGTTGCGTCGTGGTTAGGGATTCACGTTAAATTGTCGGTCCCCCTCTAACTGACTGATGAAATCAGTCACAGGAAGGAAACTACTTACGCACAGGATTATCGGAAGTAAAGCAATGCGGTGTTCCAACTAATGTTCGTATTCATGTCTTGTCTTACGTCACTATGTGACAGTTTACACTTGACTTACTTCTGACAGCGGAACGTTACGAAAGATCCTTAAAAGCCTGCGAGTTTAATAAAGTAACTGTGTACAAAATGTCGTCAACTCTCAGTATTAGCTAATGCAGATTAAAATTATTTCACGCTGACAGAGAGAAAAATATATGAAAGCTCCTCCCTTTCACATGTTATTGCCCACACGTATTTTCACACGATTGGAGCCCCAGCTGCCAAATAACCGATCGTGGGCTTGTTTTTTAGGCTCCGTTATTTTGCTGGACGAGTGTATACACTTAGACTCTTCCTCGTTTGTGTTGTTCCATGTGCAATGGGTTTATGAATTAAAACCGACAATAAAATAACAACGGAACATTTTCGATGGAGCGGTAACTCCATTGCGGCAATGTTTCCGTAAATAAAACTTCAAAAAACATCGAGTATTGGTATTGCCTCCTCGTTACGTCGAAGACAAATATGTGAAAGAAAATTTCTCAAAAATGACGTACACATACGAGCAGGAAATGTAGTGTTACATTTTCTGTTTATTAGACGTTGGGGGAGAGTGATTCGTTTTTATGAGCTTGTACGACCTTATACCGCGTGTAGCTATTAAACTAGGATAGCGTGTGTACATTAGTTATTAATCTGACAGTGTTGCCAGTGCATGCTTAGAAAAACGTTCGGAGTCTCCTTACAGTTCAGTTTAGGAACAAAAAAATGTTTGCTGGTAGTTTCTTGTTCATTTGACTACAAAAGTCTTCCAACATATTGAAAATATTGTTTACATTAATTACATAAGTAACATTTCGTGCTACATAAGCAACAGGCTACACTTTTCGTTTTACTTTGATAATCAACCAGAACTACGTGTCATTGTAGGTTTTCTCCATGTACGGATTACTCAAAATATCTGTAGTTTACAGCCATATGCTAACGTCCAGTAGGTGCGACATTTCGGAGAAACGAAACCCACAATGTGGCTGTTGTTACAATACACAATCAACACTCTATACAAGTTCCGAAATGACAATAATGTCATTATTTTATAAAATAACATGGTTGCACACGTATTTTAAGTGATAGATTTGTTCTAGTTTTAATAGGTTACTACATAACCTGCAGGGTTCTAGATATTCGGATGATTCATAATCTTTCTCATATCCACTTTATTTGGTTTCGAGAAGTCTGCATCGAATATACCATTTAATTTTCTAGATTTGGGTCCTCGTTTAACCGGATCGAATTAGAGTATCTGGATTGGTCTATCAAGTGTAGAGACGGCACAGATGGGAATGAAATTTTCTTCTTTTTTTTTATTCGTTCGTGTACCTGGGCACAATTATAACTATTGACTAGAAATTACTTAAAACTTTCGGTCTGAGATGCCTTGGTGCATAATAAAACTAACTCTTGATCTTCGTCCTCGACTACGGCGAACTGCATTGAGAACTCATGGGACGGCCGAAATATAAGCCGTGCATAGGGCGCCAATGTAACTCTCGTGTCGCATATCTTTTGTAGATCTTAAATCGTTTTATATTTTCTGTAAGGTCTGCAAACAATCATTCTTACTTAACACTTTCGCAATGTGATCTTTGACTTTACTGATGAATGGAAGAAAAAAATTCCCCTTTGCGTGTAATTACTTATAAAGAACTTCAATGCCGAGCTAAACAGACGTTTGATATGGCTCGTATCAATTTGTCAGTTTGTCTGCGTCACGACTACCCATAATTTGTGGTCAAAAATCTTTACGTACACACAAGAGATACTCTTAATTTAATGTACAGATTTTTGTAACATTATTCCTGTAGTATGATGACGGGTATGCTTCCACACATAAAGCTAAAGGACTCGTCCATATGAAACTGTTTTACCATAATTTCTCGCAATATATAATTTTAATATTCTCCCTAATGAATTTAGTAATTCTAACTACACAGTCAATGGTATGTAATTCCTTATAATTTATGTGCATGTTTTGAGGTTTGTACGTTGAATGTGTAATGATGCCTATCATAATAGGCGATCGTGATTTTTGCAGTAGGAAGTATGAAGTACACCTGTAAATATTTAAATAAATTTTTGATTTACAAATTTTCATGAGGCTTATGGTTAGTAGATTCACTAGTATGAAAGTATAAGTTTCTGCATAAATGTTATGTAGAAACTTATTTTATATTTTTAACATCTTAAGGGAGAGGAAATGTTAATTTATCTGTAAGTGCGGTTGAAATAAGTGTAGTTAATTTATATTTACATTGGAGCAAATCCGACGGAACGCGTTGTGTCGTGGTTAGCATCGCAGATCGCTGTGCTTGCGGTCCCCACTTTAAATCCCGCCATGGGCAGAAGAAAATTTATTTGTTTGTATTTACTATTTCTAAAATGTTCTAAATGTTTCTTATGGCCGGCCGCGGTGATCGAGGGGACTGAGGCGCTCCAGTCACGGTCTGCACGCCACTACGGTCGGGGGTTCGAATCCCCCCTCGGGCATGGATATTTGTGCCATCCTTAGTCTTAGTTAGTTCATAAGTAGTTTGTAAGTTTAGGGACTGATAACCCCGTAGTTAAGTCCCATAGACTATACAAACATTTGAATTTTTTGTTTCTTATGTTTGATGTACTTATAAGTTCCAGAAAATTCTTTCTATGTATAAATAGTGGAGCACCCCAAGCAGGCCGCGGAGGAGTAGCCGATTGCATTGAGGCGCTATGCTCTCATGCGCAAGGCTGTTCCCTGTCAAAGGTTCGAATCCGCCCTCGGGCATGAATGTTCTGTCTTTAGTATCGAGTTGTTTGTAAGTAGTTTTTAAGTTTAGGACTGACGAACCAGTAGTTAAGTCCCATAAGCTTAACAAACATTTGAACACTTGAACTCCAACAACGTTCGAAACTGCAGTTGGTCCGGAATTAGAAGGGCTTCTTTGTACAAGTCACTGTAGTATTCATTATGTTGCTTTACATCAGCCCCTTTCACATATTACACATGTTTTACAGCCATAACTTTTCTGACTCACCCACCCTAATACTGCACATTAATGCATAACCAGCTCTACACAGACACTGAACTAGTCCCTTATGTTTCTGCCTATCTTAAGACTGAAAGTAGTAGCCACCCCACATTACAGTGATAGACCATATATAACTTTATCAACAGTCACAGAGCATACACTTGTGGGGCATTGCATAGGGATCTGTCTTTGCACAATTTCTGATACACTCCATCCTCCCCCCCCCCATTCCATACAATTATCAGCTATTCCCCTTCTTCTATAAAACTATCACTAACAAATAACCATAAACTTTGCGCACACCCACACTCATACCTTACATACCTTATCTTTACAGTCACACCATCCTATTCACCAATTACACACACACACACACACACACACACACACACACAACACTCTCCACCTGCTACCTGCTATTTACTTATAAACTTAATATATTCCCCCTCCCCCCACATACTACATTAAGTCACTCTCATAATACTCTTCTTCCTCTGCAGTAAAACTACATTAAAATTATCTCAGTTTCCCTTTTCTGCAGCCCTAATCCAATTTCTTTATGTAACCCTACTCTGTTCTACTTTACTACACAATGTAGTTATGTCCCCCCCCTCCCCCTCGCCACGCCTTACATCTCACTCCCACGCCTGGCCTTACATCCCTCCCCCCCCGTTCCCCATCACCACCACACTCAGTCATCAACTACTTTCTACCACTCTAACTCCCTCCCACCCCATAAATATTTGGATACATATGCCAGTTGTAACTTTTGGTAACTATTCCCTCCTCTCCCCCTTCAAAAATGTTCAAATGTTTGTTAAGCTTAAGGGACTTAACTATGGGGTCATCAGTCCCTAAACTTACAAACTACTTATGAAGTACCTACAACTAAGGACGGCACAAATATCCATGCCCGAGGGGGGATTCGAACCGCCGACCGCAGCGCCCGTGCAGACGGTGACTGGAGCGCCTCAGTCACCTCGGCCACCGCGGCCGGCTCTCCCCTTCCCCCCACCTCATATTAAAGATAGGTTATTTTATGCCTCCACTTTGTTAAACTGCACTATGTAATAGTCACTACCATTTTGATAGTGACTTGTTTATTTTTATTTTTTTAAAACCAGCCTCCACTTACTCGTATTGTATCTTAAAGCACCATGATCTGCTCTACATGATTATCCTCTTTGGTATATTCCTAGCAAATTGACTGTTTAACTCTCTTCAGTTGCCTGACTAGATGCACCAATTGTAACTCTAGGTTAATATTACTGTAACCATTCACATTTCTTTGCACATTAGTTCACGCATCTTTAAACTTATAACCCACATCCTTAACTTATTTGTTGTATGATATTCACTTCATCAATCTATCCCCATTAAATTTTGAAGCCATAGACAAAATGACAAATTATTTATATTGACAGATGCCCTGACAGTGACATTCTAAGCATCCTACTACTGTATCAGCTGGTAGTTCTGAAATATTCCGCCTATGGCGCCACTTATCATTGTACTTCTGGACTACTGAATTTTAATCTGCTAAGCGACTGATTTATCAGTCACCTGCTTTTCTTCAACTACTTTGAGTATTACTATTTTCCCATAGCCTTTTTTTCCCTTATTTATCGTTACTCTTTGCTATAAGCCTCATCCGTAGATACTTTGTTAGCAGCTGTTTGTTATTCATTCCATAATATTTGCACTTAGCGTTGATTCCACTACTAGCATGTATATTTATTAAGCAACAGTACAAAAATGTAAATGTTAATTTTATCCCATTACATGAACTTATCTTTATTACAATCTGTTTGGTTCGAAACTGCTTCATATTTCTGTAATCGACTTTTATACCTTCTATAGCCTTACTGTATACCAATGCACTTGTTTGTCTGTATAGAGACCAGAAGAAGGGCACTCAAGCGCCCGAAACCGGTCGTTAAAGTTAAAAATAAATAACCACAAGCAACTGGTTGCTGCATTTCATTAATTTATAATCTGAACAGTTGCTGAAATGGATAAAATACTACAACATTGTTAGTAAGGTTTTGGCCCACCATTGGCTTTGGGAACAGCTGGAAGTCTTAAAGTAACAAATTCGTAACAGAATCGTTTCATTCTTGTACTAAAATATTCACCAATTACTTAAATGATGTTGCAGCAGTAAATTTGGTCCTCATTCTCTTCTCTAAAACTCCCTGTAATGTTTCAGTTACGTTGAGACATGGCCTTTTTACTGTCATGGAAGATAATTTTCTTATGCTGTTCAAAGCATGAATGAAAGGTTTTTCTCTATGTGATCTTGCGCATTATCATTTTAATTCCAAATAATGTGTTCACCAAAACGTAAAGTTTATGTTGTTTTATTGAACGCCCGGTTCCGGTATTACACTAATACCATCTTCAGACTGTCATAACTTACAACCAAGTAAACTGGTTGTTTCAATTAACACACGTTTATTCGCGACCTGGGAATTATTAAGTAAACTGGTACATACGGACATTTCGAAAGTTCACTTGATTGTATGTTATGACATAGCCTGAAGATGTTATTAGTGTAATACCGAAACCGATCGTTCAATAAAACAACGTAGACTTTATGGCTGTAGGTGAATACATAAATTATTATTAAAAGTAGAACAGCCGCAGTCCTGATTCCAATATAAAATGGAACTACATCATCATTTTGGTTATGATGGTGATGGAGGCGGACGCAGTGGCCGAGCGGTCTGCGGCGCGCCAGTCACAGTCTGCACGGCAACTACGTTCGGGGGTTCGAATTCCCGCTCGGGCATGAATGTTTATATCGTATTTAGTATACGGTAGTTCATAAGTAGTTTGCAAGTTTAGGGACTGATGACCCCGCAGTTAAATCCCTTAAGCTTAACAAACATTTCAACATTTTTGAATTTGATGGTGATGTTTGTCCGTCTATCATCTACAAATAAGAGGCGGCTTTTTGTTACCAGACACGTTTCGTTATAGTGATAGTGTTCGCTAATCAAAGATATTTGTTTTGATATGTGGAACGAAAAAAGGTCGTTAGCAAAACATGTAAAGTACTGTTTGGTTACTTACGCAAATATTTGGTCTTCGTTTTCACCTTACATCGCGTAGTGCCGATTTGTTTCCTAAAGTGCTGTAGATTCTTCTTTCGGAATCACTATATTTCTCCTCATCTCTACTTTCACTGCTGCACTGTCCATAATTACGTTTTTCACACGTCAGGTGTATTTGTTTTGAACTTGAGTGAGTATGCAGTGTTGTATTGTTATCAAAATTGCAACTGCAATTTACTTTTCTTTCTTTTCTAATACTATATATTAAATTATGGTAAAGTGTATTAACTTTTGATGTAAGTGATACGGAGTAGTGACGAAATTCTACATTTGTATGTTGACTGTTTATTCGGAGGAACATTGAAAGGCAAAGATGACTGAATATTGGTTGAAATGAGTAAATAGTGGAATGTGGATTGAGATGGAAGACAAGAGTGGGGGGCAGGAGGTAGAGTGGTGGTTGGGGGAGGGGAGAGGTTTGAGAGTTGGGTTTCTACTAAAAACACACACACATGTATATACTTAAGCTATTTTGTAATAATTTTTATAGTGCATAAGTACTAGTAATATCGCAATTTTGGGTGGCAGAGAGATTAAGGAAAATAGTGTAGGACTTAATCCAATTGTCATACGTACTGAGGAATTGCAAAGCTAGTTTCATATACTTAAAACATCTGGGCTGTGTCCTCCCGAAAGTTCATTAGAGAATCGTGAAAAAAATCGATATAAAGCCGTCCATAACTGCTCGATACACTTTTGTGATAATGTTAAATAGCGAATTGTGTTCTTATAGTCGAACAGGTTATGGATCTATAGTGTGTAGTCCTCTGTAAGAGGTAAAGGTCATCAATAAAAAATGTTCAAATGTTTGTAATTCTATCGGACCAAAATGCGTGGTCATCAGTCCGTAGTTTACAAACTACTTAAACCTAGGTAAACTAACCTAAGGACAACACACACACACACACACACACACACACACACACACATGCCCCAGGAAGAACTCGAACTTCCACGGCTAGCAACCGCGTGCTCCGCAGCGAGACGCTTTAGACCGCTCGGCTACTCCACCGCGGCGGTCATCAATATTAGTTTGTTGTAATAAGAGAAGGAATGAGAAGGTTCCCACAAAAACTGATGAAGAAATGGTAACATATTTGTTGCTAGAGAGATCTATGGAGACCAAACATTGCGGAGGAATATAGTTCTTGGAACAGATCAAAGTAATAACTAAGCAGTGCCGTCGTATCATAAACGACAGCAAGAAAGCTTGCTGGACAGATTTTACTAGTTCTTTTAACCGTTTTACTCCCTCCACGGTTGTCTGGGGTGGCCTACGCCGTTTGTCCGGCATCAAGGTCCACTCCCCGATTCCTGGCCTGACCGTGGAGAACGCGGTCCTCGTGGACCCAGCTGATGTTTCAAACGCATTGGGTCGTTTCTTTGCGGAGGTTTCGAGCTCTGCCCATTACCACCCTGCCTTTCTCCCTCGCAAACAGGTAGAGGAGGCACGGCCGCCTTCTTTCCGCTCTTTTAATCGTGAAAATTATAACGTCGCCTTCACCATGCAGGAGCTAGATCGTGCTCTCGCCCTGTCCCGGTCTTCTGCTCCCGGGCCCGATTCCATTCACATTGAAATGCTGAAGAACCTCTCTCCAGCGGGCAAGTGCTTTCTTCTTAGTACCTACAATCGCATATGGACTGAAGGTCATGTTCCCACAAGTTGGCGTGAAGCCATTGTTGTCCCCATCCCCAAACCAGGGAAGGACAAACACCTTCCTTCCAGTTATCGTCCTATTTCTCTGACGAGCTGCGTCTGTAAGGTGATGGAACGCATGGTTAACGCTCGGTTGGTCTGGCTCCTCGAATCTCGCCGCCTCCTGACTAATATCCAATGCGGTTTTCGTCGACACCGCTCTGCTGCTGACCACCTCGTTACGTTGTCGACCTTCATTATGAACAACTTTCTGAAGAAGCGTCAAACAGTAGCCGTGTTCTTCGACTTGGAGAAGGCATACGATACCTGTTGGAGAGCGGGCATTCTCCGCACATTGCACACATGGGGCCTTCGGGGCCGCCTTCCTCTTTTCATTCAAGCGTTTTTGGCGGATCGCAAGTTCCGGGTGCGGGTGGGCTCTGTTTTGTCAGATACCTTTTGCCAGGAGAATGGGGTACCACAGGGCTCCGTCTTGAGTGTGGCGCTCTTTGCCATTGCAATCAATCCGATCGTGGACTGCCTTTCAGCCGACGTCTCCGGATCTCTTTTTGTTGACGATTTCGCAATTTATTGTAGCGCCCTGCGGACGTGTCTCTTGGAGCGTTCTCTCCAACGCTGTCTTGACCGTCTGTATTCCTGGAGCATCGCAAACGGCTTCCGATTCTCCACTGAGAAAACTGTGTGTATCAATTTCTGGAGATACAAGGAATTTCTTCCACCTTCTCTACGTCTCGGCCCGGTTGCTCTCCCTTTCGTGGAGACTACAAAATTCTTGGGACTCATGTTGGATCGGAAACTTTGCTGGTCCACGCACGTGTCCTACCTGGCTGCCCGTTGTGCCCGATCCCTTAACGTTCTTCGTGTCCTCAGTGGCACGTCATGGGGAGCGGATCGTACCGTCCTGCTTCACCTTTACCAGGCCATTGTTCAGTCGAAGCTCGACTATGGAAGCCTTGTATACTCTTCAGCACGGCCGTCGATTCTCCGCCGTCTCAACTCTATCCACCATCGTGGATTACGTCTGGCGACCGGTGCATTTTATACCAGCCCTGTTGAAAGTCTGTATGCCGAGGCTGCTGTATTACCCTTGACCAATCGACGTGACATACTCTTGTGTCGGTACGCATGCCGCCTACGGTCGATGCCCAACCATCCATCTTACAGATTATTTTTTGATGACTCACTCGATCGCCAATATCAGTTGTCTGCGATTGCCTTGCTTCCACCGGGAGTTCGGTTTCGCCGTCTGCTACAACGACTCGATTTTACCCTTCCTTCCACCCTTCGGTTGAGCGAAAGCCCATTGCCACCGTGGCATCAGGCCCAGGTTCACACACACCTCGAACTTAGTTCGCTCCCCAAGGAGAGCACTCCGGATTTGGTATTCCGCTCGAGGCTTGTCGAACTCCGTTCGCGGTTCGATAATGCCGTATTTATTTACACTGATGGTTCCAAGAGCACTGCCGGTGTCGGATCTGCCTTCGTCGTCGGGGACAACCGTTTCCAATACAAGCTCCCTGACCGGTGCTCAAACTTCACGGCTGAGCTTTTCGCCCTCCACCAGGCCGTTTTGTATACCTGCCGCCACCGCCACCCTTTCTATGCCATATGTTCTGACTCCCTTAGTGCCCTGCAGAGTCTTAAGGACCCTTTCTCGAACCATCCTCTCGTGTATCGGATCCAACGCTCCCTCCAGTTGCTGGCGGATGACAGCTGTCACGTTTCTTTCCTGTGGGTCCCTGGCCATGTGGGTGTGCCCGGGAATGAGGCCGCCGACACAGCAGCCAAGGCAGCAGCTCTTTTGCCTCGCATGGCTACCTTTTGCGTCCCATCGGACGATGTTCAACGGGCTCTTCGCCGGAGTATCGTGTCGCAATGGCACAGTGTGTGGCTTTCACTGCACAACAATAAATTGCGAACTGTCAAACCGATCCCGACCGCTTGGAGGACATCCTCACGCCCCTCTCGGCGGGAGGAGGTCATCCTGGCTCGGTTGCGGATCGGTCATTGCCGTTTCAGCCACCGTCACTTGCTATCCGCCGAACCTGCACCGCTATGCTCCTGCGGTGGACTGCTGACAGTGCGACATGTTTTCCTGACTTGTGTTAATTTTAATCATCTCCGTGTAGCCCTTCACTTTCCGTCTACTCTGGAGGAAATCTTAGCTGATGACACACGAGCAGCTGCTCGAGTTTTGCGTTTTATCAATTTGGCCAACTTATCCAAGGATATTTAACCCTTTTAATTGTCTTTTATCTTTCGTTTTTAGCCTCTTGCTGATGTTCTGACAGTCACCATTTTTTGAGATCATAGCGAATCAATGTTCTTAGCTGGGCGCTAATGACCATAGAAGTTGTGCGCCCTAAAACCACAAAAAAAAAAAAAAAAAAAAAAAAAAAAAAAAAAAAAAAAAAAAAAAATGGTTCAGAAGGGTGGTTACCCCTTTCCCAACGACTAATTCAATTACTTTTTATTTGACTTTACCTGACATCGCAGTATGGAGGCGATCAGGATAGATTAATTATCTTCAAAGGGAAAACGCCGATATCGTTATATGATGATATAACTGACGACCGGTTCAAAGGGCTATACCAGCATTTTTCAACATGTGGGTGGCGGCCCTCAGGGTGGGGGGGGGGGGGGTCGTGAAGTCTTGCTCGATGGGTCGCCGTCACAGGAGGAAGAACTTGCACCATAAAATTACCAAGGGTATAGTGTTATAGAAATGTATGCCCAGTGAAATTTATTTAATGTTAAGGAGTTCTTTGGGTAACAATTATGAATGGAATATATTATAGACTGTTGTTTAATAAAGTGTGTTAATGATCAGTAAGTGCAATGTCTGAAAAGTATTTTCAGTAACTAATCAATAGGTAAAAGAACATGATACAATATGCAGTTCTGGAGAATTCGAAAAAAAAAGTCTACTTCTTAAGAAATTAGCTTCTGAGTCTTGCCTGAAATTCGAAACACTCGTTAAGCAAAACATATTTTTCTGTTGAAAATTTTGTAAGAAATCGCACTGACGAGCTTTACAGCCCACTTGAGATTTGTAGTTTTATAATTTTTGCAAACATTTCGGACAAAAATAATAATGTAAATAACAAAAGATTATAGTAATACGATTACGAGTCCACTGTTTTGATAATTTCTATGCCCCATCAAGTGATATTCTTTCTGACCGTATTTTAACAAACAGCCTAATTTACATGATATTTGAGTTCTACTTTGACAAACATACTCTGTTTTGAACTTTTACCTCTTTAAACTATCATTTTAATATCTCGCCCACATTTTCATTATATTTCTCCATTAAAATTTTATCACTTGTCTTGCCTTGGTAGTTTATTCAAAGTTTATTTTCTTTGCCTCTACTGGTTACAAATGAACGCCTGGAACGAACGTAGTGTACATTTGGCGTTCGGACGAGTACCTATAGCCTGGATGGAACACAGCATACTACATTTGGCGTTCGTAAAACAGTTAAGTGACATCCCACCCCGAAACTCTCTTTTGCGTACATCTTTTTGCTTCCTCTACTTGATGATTCTCTTATTATAACTGAAGCGTTGTCGTTTCAAAGCAATTGCGCACTGAAAATTATCAAAAACACATCGTTCTTAGGACAATGAATTATAATCTAATGTTAGACTATGACCACACTGTAAAATTTTATACGGCAATATGATGGTAGCCCTATTGAAACCGGTCGACAGTAAATTACTCATATAATGATATTGGCACCCACTCGGTTACCCGTGTGGTCTAACGCACTGCTTTCCAAGAAAGGGAGGCGTACCGGCCCCGGTTGGAATCCGTCCAGCGTATTGACGAAGTGGGTCCGAGTGCCGGCCACCTAGGATGTGGTTTTTAGGCGGTTTTCCACATCCTCCTAGGTGAATACTGGGCTGGCCGCCAAGTTCCACCTCAGTTACACTATTCGCAAACATTTCGTAACACTTTACACTTTCACGCATACAACACTATACACAGACATTTGAGGTACACACTTCCTCCCGGAGGGCATGGGGTGGCGACAGGAAGGGCACCTGGCCACACCCTAAATATTAACACATGCCAGATCCGTATTTAACAAGCCGACCCTGCATGTGCGGGAAAGTGGACGAAGGGAAAGAGGTATAGGGATATTAGCGTTTTACTTTTGACGGTAATTACTTTTGATTTGACGATGAAAGCTTCAGTACCACCTCTCACCTATATAGTATAGTTCGATTGGTTATTTAATCACCAGCCTGTATCTAGACGACTCAAATCTAGACAAAGTTTCATAAACGCAACTCAACCATCTGCGGACCCCATAGAATAATTCTGGAAACAAAAATACTCGGGCGCACTCGGTAATGAGGAAGCTCTTCCCCGGGATCTCCCCTAGATAGGCAAAATTGGAGAACTGTAAACCGTCTCCGCACGGGAATGGACTGATGCAAACAACTAATGAACAAATGTGGTTATACGGACTCAGATTTAAATGCGAAGATATACAAATAATGGAGCATCTCCTGAGATGTCCGTTCGTGTGGCCGAGGGGACTGAGGCGCTTCAGTCACGGTCTGCACGGCCACTACGGTCGGGGGTTCGAATCCCCCCTCGGGCATGGATATTTGTGCCGTCCTTAGGATAAGCTAGTTGTTAAGTAGTTTGTAAGTTCAGGGACTGATAACCCCATAGTTAAGTCCCATAAGCTTAACAAACATTTGAACATTTGATTTTGTCCGTTGGTGAATACCTACGGGAAATGCCCCCAAGAAGATCTTATGAGATATAAGGAGACCGCTGCTTTATATACCGTTTTATGGATGAGCGAGATATGAATTTATGCTGTGTTTGTTTTAAATGTACTTGTCCTTTAATTTGATGTCGAACGTCCTTACTGACGGATATGTTTTTAATATATACACTCCTATATGTATTAATTTATATTTGATCGTACTTAATTTATCAATATATATATATATATATATATATATATATATATATATATATATACTCCTGGTCATTAAAATTGCTGCACCACGAACATGACGTGCTATAGACGCGAATTTTAACTGACAGGAAGAAGATGCTGTGATATGCAAATGATTAGCTTTTCAGAGCATTCACACAAGGTTGGCACCAGTGGCGACACGTGAAGACATGAGGAAAGTTTTCAACCGATTTCTCATACACAAACAGCAGTTGACGGCGTTGCCTGGTGAAACGTTGTTGTGATGCCTAGTGTAAGGAGGAGACATGCGTACTATCACGTTTCTGACTTAGATAAAGGTCGGATTGTAGCCTATGGCGATTGTGGTTTATCGTATCGCGATATTGCTGGTCGCGTTGGTCGCGATCCAATGACTGTTAGCAGAATATGAAATCGGTGGGTTCAGGAGGGCAGTACGGAACGCCGCGCTGAATTCCAACGGCCTCGTATCATCAGCAGTCGAGATGACAGGCATCTTAATCGCATGGCTGTAACGGATCGTGCTGCCCCGACTCGATCCCTCAGTCAACAGATGGGGACGTTTGCAAGACAACAACCATCTGCAAGAACAGTTCGACGAAGTTTGCAGCAGCATGGACTATCAACTCGGAGACCATGTCTGCAGTTACCCTTGACGCTGCATCAGTGACAGAAGCGCCTGCGATGGTGTACTCATCGACTCGATCCCTGAGACAACAGATGGGGACGTTTGCAAGACAACAACCATCTGCACGAACAGTTCGACGACGTTTGCAGCAGCTTGGACTATCAGCTCGGACACCATATCTGCGGTTACCCTTGACGCTGCATCACAGACAGGAGCGCCTGCGATGGTGTACGCATCGACGAACCTGGTTGCACAAATGGCAAAACGTCATTTTTTCGGGTGAATCCAGATTCTGTTTACAGCATCATGATGGTCACATCAGTGTTTGGCGACATCGCGGAGACCGCACATTGGGAGCGTGTATTCGTGATGGTATGCGGTGCCATTGGTTACACGTCTCGGTCACGTCTTGTTTGCATCGACGGCACTTTGAACAGTGACCGTTGAATATTAGACGTGTCACTACCCGTGGCTCTACCCTTCATTCGATCCCTGTGAACCTCTACATTTCAGCAGGATAATGCACGACCGTATGTTGCAGGTCCTGTACGGGCCTTTCTGGATACGGAAAATGTTCGACTGCTGCCCTGGCCAGCACATTCTCCAGATCTCTCACCAATAAAATACGTCTGGTCAATGGTGAGCGAGCAACAGGCTCGTCACAATACGCCACTTTCTACTCTTGATAAACAGTGGCATCTGTACCTGTACCTGTACACGCCATCCCAGCTCTGTTTCACTCAATGCCCAGGCGAATCAGGGCCGTTATTAGGGCCAGAGGTGGTTGTTGAGAATACCGATTTCTCAGAATCTATTCACCCAAATTGGGTGAAAACGTAATCACATGTCAGTTCTACTATATTTGTCCAATTAATACCAATCTGCATTTCTTCTTGGAGTAGGAATGTTAATCTCATATTCACCTCTCACATTTGACTGACGCTATTTCATGTTATAATATCAAAGGCCTCTTGCCCGGTCAACCACGTGTGCTCTCGATACAGACTGCCCTGCGGTCGGACACGCGGTGGCTTCGACGTGTCTGGTTGTGTACCACTGGGATCCAGCCTGGTGTGTATTCGTGTGTCTCGTGGTTTGGGTAGTAGGAAGGGGCACAGCAGACGCAGGCCACGCGCCGTCGCACAGTGGCGGCCCGAATACCGCAGGAAATCGGCCCGCGCAGCCCCAAACAGCCGCGCATCGCCGCGTGTGCCAAAGTCAGCCGCGAGTTTCACGGCCCGGCCGCGTGACAAATCCTGCCGCGCCGCGCTGAGTGCTCGCATTTCACGCCCCCTCCTATCCCCTCCACCCACCACTTTAACTTCACCCTCCCCCCACTGTTGTCCTACGTCTGTTATTCCGCGTCTTCTTGCCTACCTCCACCCTTCCTTTCTTCTTTGCTCGCCGCGCCGCGGTATCGCTATTCACTTCCGTCGGCGCGGACCGGAGCAAAGGGTAGCGCCACCGCAAAGTATAAAGCAGGAGGGAGAGCAGCCGAAGCAGGGGGAGAGACGGAGACAGAGACAGAGGGGGAGGAAGATCGGGGTGAAGGGAGGGGGCGGCTGGCCAGGCCGGTGTTTGTCCGCCCACCTGGAACACGCGCGCAAATGAACCGCCGCGGGCAGCACTCAGAGCTCCGCGTGGCTTCGCTACTTCCGCCTGGCCGCGGGGCCTTCTCAGAAGTCATCACCCGCCGTTTAATCTCACCCACTTTCATTCGCAACAGCTCGCGGGGGGTTGCGGCTGGTAAATTTTCCCTCAGACCTACGAGGGCTAACCAACAAAGACTGAGACACATCTTTTCACAGATGTGTATCGCTCCGAGGGCCGTTGTCAGCCTTAACCGAGCAGGTATTGCACTCTTTGTCAGGACACGGTCCCTCACCCAGTGACGCCGATACTACATGTAGGGAATATGGTTCTCTGAACACACAGTACATGCCTTCACTGGATACCTTTGACCTCACAGCCATTTTTATTAAATTTTGCTACAACTTCACCTTAATCCCCCTCCCCCAATTACTTTCCCTACCAATTCCCTATAAATTTTCGATTCTCATCCCTCTCCACCCCACACCTTCGGGTGAAAGTCCTGTTTGAGTTGCTCACATTAAGAATAACGTAATTGAGAATGTACTAATTTATTGTTTATTTATACTATACTCTACAAACCTACATCTATATCTACATAGACACTCACATTCAAGTGCCTAGCAGAGGGTTCATTAACCACTTTCATAACTTTTCTCTACCGTTCCATTCTCTAATAGCGCGCGGGAAGAAAGAATACCTAAATCGTTCCGTTTTCGATCTGATTTCTCTTATTTTATTGGGATGGTCATGTCTCCCTAAGTAGGTGGGTGCTAGCAAAATATTTTCACATACAGAACTAAAAGTCGGTGATTGAAACTTCGCAAACAGATCACGCCGCAATGAATAACGTCTTTCTTTTAATGATTTCCACCCCAATTCGTGCAACATATCCGTGACGCTTCCGCCCCCCCCCCCCCCGTAACGTGATAAAACAAAACGAGCTGCCCTTCTCTGAACCTTCTCAATATCTTCCGTCAGTCCCACCTGGTGAGGGTCCCACAAGGGGCAACAGTACTCCACCAGAGGACGCAAAAGTGTGATGTAGGCAGTCTCTTTGGAGATGTCAAGTCGGAACTGCTCCATGGGTGTGAATAATGGAAAACCAACAAACAGCTGATTATCAGACTTCAAATATTTGTGAATAGAAGCTTGAGGAATCTCTTGACGATACGGTGGCCAAAAGTAATCTCCAACGAAGAACTATGGAGAAGAACTGATCAAACACCCATTGATATTGAAAGCCGGCCGCGGAGGCCGAGGAGACTGAGGCGAGCCACTCACTGTCTGCACGGCCACTACGGTCGGGGGTTCGATTCTCCCCCTCGGGCATGGCTATTTGTGCCGTCCTTAGTGTTAGCTAGTTCATAAGTAGTTTGTAAGTTTCGGGACTGATGACCCCGTAGTTATGTCCCATAAGATAAATATTTGAACATTTGATTTTGATATTGAGATACGACGTAGGAAATGGAAGTGGATTGGGTACATATAAAGGCGTGGCAAAGACAACGTGGCAAGACAAGCCTTTGACCTTGTAATATTCCGCTTTCTTTCTTCCGATCAGGTGTTGGAGTAGTAGTTACTGCTCGTAGCCGCTATTATAGTTCACTAACATTACAATATTACAGGAAAATAATTTGTTGGATCTGATACATTTAGGTAACTTTATGGATAGACGACTCAAAAAAGGAGGCGGAACCTGACTTTAAAGTTTAACGGCAGTAGTAATTTGGACTGAAAGTAACACATGAGCACAATACTTCACAAAGAAACTAGCAAATTCCGCGATGACCTTCCCTACCGCGATGATTAAGTTAACTGGATGTAGCAGATGAAGCTGTAAAACCTCTTGCTGCATTGTGTAAAATGATGCTTGCTTGGCTTGGAGCAGATTGCACTAACCGGTAAGAAAAATATTAAATTATCTTTTTTGACGAAAGAATGTTTAGATCGATCGGATTTCGATTAATTACGAAGAATTACTATCAAATCGCGTTATTAAAAGTTACAAATAATAGCATCTAGAAGTTTCTACTAAATTATAGATACAAGTCCAACAATGGCTCCAAGCATCTTATTACATAATTAAGAATACTGCTGGAAAAATAGAATCACTTCATGAATTATTAAAGGTGAGTCATCTGAAATAAGTAAAAGATTTATGCGTAACTAAATATATTTTCACCAAACTTCACAAGAAAAACGCTCTCACACACTCTTACATTTAATAGTAGAGAAATCCCTGACGTGCGACTGTTCTCAATGAGGTAGGAAACATGAAAGACCTAGTTCACAACCGTGATCTGGGCAGCTCGTAAAAAAATAGATGAACATCAAAAATACATGAAGAGCGTAATTAGCTGCCAGAGAAAGCTGTGTTCAGCGATAAGCATCGTAAATAAATTATTTATCGAATGACAATTTTTAATATAATAGTACAACCTATAGCCATTTGCATTAAATTTCATTTTAACTTCACCTTAATCCCCCTCCCTCCCCCGATTCCTTTCCCTACCGATTGCCTATAAATTTTCGATCCTCACCCCTCCCACCCCACCCCTTCGGGTAAAAGTTCTATTTAAGCAGCTCACATTAAGGATAACGTAATTGAGAATTTATCAATTTACTGTTTATTGATACTGTACTCCACATACCAGATTAATAACTGCTTCACTATGTTTATATTTCTACATTTCATATAATTATTATGTGACAATTCAACTTGCCAATTTTTATCTCGACATTGTATACTGCAGACACAATCACATGTTGCATGTAGCAAAGATAATGTAATCACTATAAATAAACATTCTTCTTCCCTTATTTTCTAGCATACAGAGAAAGAAATACCAATTCTGATATCTGTGAGATGATCTTTGACGATGCTTCCATGTATGTCCATCATTTGCAAACGAAGACTCTCTTGTGGTTTTTAATTTCCATTGCCGGCCGCGGTGGCTGAGGGGACTGAGGCGCGTCAGTCACGGTCTGCACGGCCACTACGGTCGGGGGTTCGAATCCCCCCCTCCAGCATTGATATATGTGCCGTCGTTAGTACTAGGTAGTTCATAAGTAGTTTGTAAGTTTATGGACTGATGACTCCCTAGTTAAGTCCCATAAGGTGTACAAACATTTGAACATTTTTTTTTAAATTTCCATTACATTACATTGTAAATATATTTTGAGGTAGTTTCCTGACTTTCCTGCATGATATCAACGTTTTCGTCAATGAATTGTCACAGCCAAGTGTCATTAATTGAATTACACGTAAGTAAATGGTAATTCTATATTTTATGCTACATTTTGTATTTGATACTGTTTTCTGTACAGCACTTGAAAATCACTCAAGGCCGAAATCTGGCTCGTGACCATAAACTAAGCTAAATCAGTCAAATGGCGGCCACATCTATAAATTATTTAAACAAAATGTAAAAATAAATAAATAAATAAAAATATTCAATATTACATTTCACGTAATAAACGCCAGATATATACGCGCTATTGAGCCTTGGAAATTTGATACCTATTTCACAGGTAACATTGAGGTAGAATTAAAGTATGCGGTGGGAGGGTGACATGGGGGGACTATTTTACCTCCAGAATATTTTACCCCAGAAGACGCCTCAGACCTACATGGGCTAACCAACAAAGACTGAGACACATCTTTTCACAGATGTCTATAGCTCCGAGGGCCGTTGTCCCTCTTCCAGTGACGCCGGTACTACATGTAGGGAATATGGTTCTTTGAACACACAGTACATGCCTTTACTGGGTACCTTTGACCTCACAGCCATTTGTATTAAATTTCACTACAACTTCACCTTAATCCCCCTCCCACCCCCGATTACTTTCCCTACCAATTCCCTATAAATTTTCGATTCTCATCCCACCCCACCCCACACCTTCGGGTGAAAGTTCTGCTTGAGCTGCTCACATTAAGGATAACGTAACTGAAAATGTATTAATTTACTGTTTATTTATACTATACATACCAGATGTCAAGTCGGTACTGCTCTATGGGTCTGAATCATGGAAAACCAACAAACGGCTGATTAGCAGACTTCGAATATTTGTGAATGGAAGCTCGAGGAATCTCTTGAGGATATGGTGGCCAAAAGTAATATCCAACGAAGAACTATGGAGAAGAACTCATCAAACACCCATTGATATTGAGAGTCGGCCGCGGTGGCCGAGGAGACAGGCGCTCCAGTCACGGTCTGCACGGCAACTACGGTGGGGGATTCGATTCCCTCTCGGGCATGGATATTTGTGCCGTCCTTAGTGTTAGCTAGTTCATAAGTAGTAGAGCTCTGCATTTCGATGAAAACAACCGCTCGAGCGTTTCCCGTTTCGTGCCGCTGCTCGACGGCTGGGGTAGGCGCGCGCTGCGACACGGCTGCGGCCGTCTAATGCAGCATTTGTGGCCGGTCGCCCTCCGCCTCTCGGTTACCGGTGGAAGTGTCGAGCACTGCCGGGCGCTCGAGCGCGCTCGTAGTCTCGGCTAGTGACAGTGCAACCGCCGCGCGCTCAACACTGCTGAATCACATTAGAAACCTACGCAGTCAATATCAGTACAATGTATACGTGGCCGAGTTTGGAGATACTCTGCACATAACGCACGATTAGACTACTGTATTACCGTTTGTCTACCGAACGGAACAAAATACTATACACGGAAATTACAGTTTTTAACGTTGCAGTTACTGGAAGATATGATCACCTCAATAGTCGAAACTCCAGTAGTTTGCAAAATAGTTAAAAATGTTTAAATGTTTGTAAAGCTCATGGGACTTAACTTGCGAGGTCATGATTCCCTAAACTTACATCATCAAACATCAAATGTAACATATACAATTGTAGTATTTGGGTTATAGAACTCATAGTAAACAACGAAAGACATTTGTAAAAGAAATAAGTAAGTTGTTAATATGAAGCGGTGGTCTCTCATCTCTGATATACATTAATGACTTGCCATTCTAAGTTGATGAAGGTTAGTTCTTTTTGCTGATGATACAAGTATAGTAATCACATCCAAAAATCTAGAACTAACTGATGTAATCGTAAATAACGCCTTCCACAAAATTATTAAGTTGTTCTAACCAAACGGACTCTCATTAATTTTTGATAAAACACAGCATATACCGTTCCGTACAGTAAATGGCACAACTCCATCGATAAATATAGACTTTGAACTGAAGTCCGTAGCTAAGGTAGAATTTTCAAAATTATTCGTTCGTTTTGAAGGGAAACCAGAAATTTTCAAAAATTTTAGATGTGTGAATTGATGAGAGATTAAACTTGAAGCAACACATTGATCGTCTGCTAAAACATTTGGGTTCAGCTACGTATCCTATTAGGATTTTTTGCAAAGTTTGGCAATAAGAATCTCAGTAAGTTAGATTACTACGCCTATTTTCATTTACTGCTTTCGTATGGCATCATATTCTGAGGTAATTCACCATTCAGTAAAAAAGTATTTATTGCACAAAATCGTGTAATCAGAATAATTGCTGGAGCGGACCCAAGATCATCCTGGAGACACCTATTTAACGATTTAGATATCCTAACAGTTACTTCAGAATATATATATATATATATATATATATATATATATATATATATATATATATATATATATATATATATCACTGATGAAATTTGTTGTTAATAATCCAATCCAGTTCACACAGATGTTTACATGTTTGTAAATCTATCGGACTCAACTGCTTGGTTATTAGTCCGTAGCTTGGAAACAATTTAAACTAAGGTAAACTAACCTAAGGGCAACACAGATACCCATGCCTGAGAGGGGACCCGAACCCCAGATGGCGAACGGCCGTGCGCATCGTGCATGGCTAATCCGCTGCGGCAAACCCAGTTCAAATGTAATAGCAGTGTGCATAGGTATAACAACAGGAGAAACGATGATATTACTACGCAGGATTAAATCTCACTTTGGCACATAAAGGGATGAATTCTGCTGCCAAAAAGTCTTCGGTCACCTATCAAACAGCATCAAAACCTGACAGATAGCTAACTAGCATTTACAAATTAAAAGAATCTCTGAATGACAACTCCTTCTACTCAATGCATGAATTTTTAGACATGAATTAGTAAAACTAAAAACAAATTAAAAAAAGTAACAGTAATAATAAAAAGAAAAAATAATACAAAATATATTTGTGTCGCATAACATTTCGTGTAATATCTTGTACAGACACCTTTTATTACCCTGACACGTTCCACATCATTACGAAGTGTCGTATTCATGATCTACGGAACAAGTATTAATCTAAGCAGTGTGACTCGGTGCAGCTCCCCGTCGCTGAGTGCGCCGGTTACCGGCGACCGACCGAGCGTTCGGCGCGCTCGGCCGAGCGCTGGCGATCGGCTGCCCGCAACCGGTAGAAGAGGACGCTCGGCCGCCTACTCCCGAGAGACAGAGGGGCGAGCGGGACTCGCCGGTAAAAATCGGACATAATGCAGACCTCTAATAAGTATTTCGTAAGTTTAGGGACTGATGACCCCGTAGTTAAGTCCCATAAGCTATACAAACATTTGAACATTTGATTTTGATATTGAGACACGACGTAGGAAATGGAAGTGGATTGGGCACATATAAAGGCGTGGCAAGACAAGCCCTAGAATGGAATCCACAAGGCAGCAGGAGAAGAGGCAGCCCAAGGAATACATGGAGAAAGAGTGTAGTAGCAGAAGGGACCGAGAAAGGAGGGAAGGCTTGGACTGAAATCAAGACACTGGCGCAGAACAGGGTCCGGTGGCGGAAGTTCGTTGGTGCTCTATGCTCCACTTAGGAGATACAGGAAAAAAGTCACATACCAGCTTAATAACTGCTTCACTATGTTTACATTTCTGCATTTCATATAATTATTATGTGACAATTCAACTTGCTATGTTCACATGTAAACTATGAAATTTTATCTTCAGATTGTATACTGCAGACACAATCACATGGTGCCTGTTGCAAAGATAATGTGATCACCATAAATAAACATTCCTCTTACCTTATATCCTAACATACAGAGAATGAAATACTAATTCTGATATCTGTGAGATAATCTTTGACGATGCTTTCATGTATGTCCATCGTTTGCTTTGTAGTCAAATGCGAACGAACACTCTCTTGTGGTTTTTAATTTCCATTACAAGATGTGAATATACTTTGAGGTTGTTTTCCTGACTTTTGTAGATATCAACTTTTTCGTCAATGACTTATCACAGCCAAGTGTCATTAATTGAATTACATGTAAGTAGTTGGCAGTTCTATATCTTTGCTACATTTTGTATTTGATACTGTTTTCTGTACAGCACTTGAAAATCAGTCAAGGCCGAAATCTGGCTCGTGACTATAAACTCAGCTAAATCAGTTAAATGGCGGCCACATCTATAAGCTATTTAAACAAAAGGTAAAAATAAATAAAAATATTCAATAGTACATAAAACGTGGTAACCGTCAGATATATATGCTCTATTGCAGGGCAACTACACCATAAAACAGATAAGAGACAAAGAATACTGCCTGAGGAACACAGCGGGACTATACGCATTCACGTTTTTCGCTGTTCCAGTGTTGTAGAGCCATGGCACTTTGATACGTATTTCACAGGTAACATTGAGATAAAATTAAAGTATGTGGTGTGGAGGGAGACGTGTGGGGACTATTTTACCTCCAGAATATTTTACCCAAGAAGACGCCATCATCAAATATTCATACAATAGAGCAGCATTTCTTCAGGGAATGTAACGGCTGTAGTTCCCCCTTGCTTGTTGTTCACAGCAGCTGCAAGGCAAAGCCACGTTAGCCGATGTTACAACGCAAGCTCAGTCAATCATCAAGATTGTTGCGCCTGCAACGGCTAAATAGGTTGGTGCTCCTCTTCAGGAACCACACGTTTGTCTGGACTCTCCATAGATACCCGTCCCCAGTTGTTGCACCTATGATACGGCTATCTCTAGCGTTGAGACACGCAAGCGACCCAAGCTCGGCATTGTCTGTGGTTCCTGGGGATCGATAAGTCGTAATGTATAGTCTCACTTGTCCCCGCATTTTTCCTAAACCCGAAATGATTTTCTTCGAAGTAGTACCAGCTGTTCCATACTTCTGTAAATAATCCGTTTCAGAATTTGTCGGAAATTTAAGGAATATATTCAACTCAACGTTGTCAAAAATTATGAAACAACGTTTCATGTCTAGGTACTGTCGTCATCGGCAGAATGCACTCAAATGCTTCGTCTTTCTGTCGGTTCTACAGAGTGAAGACAACAACATTACGGTGGTAATAACTGGATGTTGCTGCAGAGAGATTGGTGTTGACTTGTGTTTACCAAATGAATTACACCAGCAGCTGGGTTCAGATAGTGTAGTTAGGAGGTAGTGCAATGCAACAACAGCAGCCTGACTTACCCGAAGGTATGGCATGGATAGCCATACGAAGGTTGGAAGCAGGCGGACAGAGGGAAATTGGAGTGTCCCAAATTGTAATTTCCAGGCCTTGGACGTGATTTCACACAACAGCAACCGTTAAAGGAAGGTTAAGGCCAAGGTTGGCAACGGGTAACTTTAGCAAGAGATGACCGTTATATCCGGTTAACAGTCCGTCGAGACAGGAGGCTGAATACAACTGAGATGCGACGCACCATCTAGGTAACAGAAGGACGCTCAATAACATAAACAGTCCGAATTGCCTTCGGGAATGCGGCCTCTACGCAGGGAGGCCTAAGGTGCGTGTCCCATTAAAATCACGACACCGTTTAGCTCGCAGAAAGTGGGCAGAGGAACGTCAGTGTTGGAGTCGTAACGAATAGCGCCGGGTTCTGTTCACATTGTGTAGAGCACAAAGTAGCATAATTTAATTTTTTCGCATTTTATTATCGGTCAATTTTCTTAAATCCCGTTAGTGCTTCTTCATTTAACGGCTATATTCTAGAGCATTTGACAAATTTCGTTGGGGCTTTTGTTTTAAGAGTTTCGAACAGTGGGGAACGTCGTAACAGCTCAGTCAGCTACCAGCCGCCATTAGTGAAGCAGTTGTGTAGTAGCGTATTGACGTATTTAGCAGCTTTATTTGTTTTCACCCTTTACGCATTTCAGTAGTAGTGGTAGGATGCATAGGGTGTATGCGTGCTGTGTGCGGACGCAGGAGGAGCTGGCCGCTGTTCGCGAAAACCTGAACGTGCTTTTGGCCACGGTCAGCCGTTTCCAGGCTGCTGCCTCGGGGTCTGGCGGCGGAGGAGAGTCTGCAGTGTCGCATGGGGCACTTCAGGCAACAACCGTGGCCTCACAACAGCCTGTGCTACGTCACACTGACCAGGCCGTGGCAGCCAGGGGCTGGCAGCTACGAACAACACCACCGCGGCGGTCTGGTGTGACGTCAGGCGGAGTAGGTTGCACGCGCATAGCTGACTGGGCAGCCGCTGGGGCACGGCCCACTGTACAAAAGCAGCGAGCCAGTCAGCTATGCGTGCGCAATCTACTCTGACGTCACACGAGGGCACCGCGGCCTTCTCTCTAGGGGTGGTGCTACGAGGTAGTGGCGTGCCCCATCGGCGAGCCATTCAGCTGGCGGTCGTGGTCACTGCCACCTTCACGTATGGCGGACGCGGTTCCGCTCACGCCGCAGGTTGCGTGGCGAATGGCGTGTTAGCGACGCTCGATGCGAAGGGCCAATGTGGAAGCTGGCAGAATGGCGTCACTTGTTCATCCCACGAGTGAACGGGTAGCCGCTCCTTCAGCAGGGTTCGAGCAGGCACAGGGGTGGAGGGGGTTGTTAGTGATTGGAGCGTTATTGAGCCCCTTAGGCAGAAAGCGTCCAGGGCCGAATAGAATTCCGAAGTGGACTCGGTATGTCTGCTATGGGGCCTCATCTAAGATGTGGAGGCGGCCTTGCCAGAGGCTATTGAGCATACGGGGTGCAGCCGTCTGTAAGTTGTTGCTCATGTCGGCACTAATGACGCCTGTCGCTTGGTTTCTGAGGACATCCTCATACCGGACGAGCAGCTGGCGGAATTCGTGAAGACTGCTGACCACTCGCGCGGCGAGTGGATTCGGTTCCTTTGATTTGAAGCCAAATGGAGGGTCTCAACTAAAGGCATCGTTGATTCTGTGGCTGGACCTGCGTTATCAGGTGGGGAATTGTAGGGATGTCCTTGATATATCAGGGGAGGCACTACAAAAAAGGCCGCGGCGGAGAGGCCGATTGCATTGAGGCGCTAGGCCATTCTCCGTCGGGGGTTCGAATCCTCCCTCGGCCATCGATGTTTATGCCGGCTTTAGTATACGCTAGTTGACAAGTAGTTTGTAAGTTTAGGGACTGATGACCCCGCGGTTAAGTCCCCTAAGTTTTATAAAAGTTTAAACTAAACAAAGGTAGCAGGTACCGGGGTAGCAGAGTACGTGTCGAGTGCACAGGGGTCTCTCTCTCTCTCTCTCTCTCTCTCTCTCTCTCTCTCTCTCTCTCTCTCTCTCTCTCTTTTTCTTTTAGGCTGGATGATAATTCTGATGAACGATGAAAATCGTCTATCGGTATACATACAGTGAAACCAGGACGAATTCAGGACTCCTTAACTGTCAAAATATTAGCAGTAAATTTTCAGAGTATTACAATTAAAGTTCCCTAATTTACTGCGTTGGAGGAATGTTGTCACACTCGCATAATCCTTGGGACTGAGAGTTGTTTGAGGATTCGTCCAATGATGTGGCTTCTGCCTTACCCACGATTAAATTTATAAGTTTGGAGAATCCATTTCATATCGTTCCTTATGTCTACCCCTAGACATTTATGGAAAGTAACTGCACTATTTGTAGTTCTATAGCGTAGTTATATAATACCTTTTCTTTCTTTTTGTATAAACACAACACTTTAAATTTGTTCACGTTGGGAGTCAATTGCCATTCCTTACACAATACGTCAACACGTTGCATGTTCTCCTGCATTTAGCGACACTTTTCCAGTGTTGCGACTTCTCAATATTTTACAGGATCATTCCGATATTACCTGCGAGTTCATTTGTGTATTTTGTGGAGAAAACGGTTCTGTAACAGTCCCCTGCGGCACACCAGAAATCTTTTTCGTCTGCAGACCTCTTTTCGTTGAAAATGACAGTTGCGTTCTGTTAGCTAGAGTAGAATCCAGTCACACAGTTGGTCTGATATTCCACATGCTCGCACTTTGTTCATCAGACGACAATGTGGAACAGCATCGAACGCCTTGCGGAAGTCAAGAAACACGGAATCTACTTGGGATCGTGTATCTGCTGCCCTCTGTGTCTTGTGGGTGAATAGCACAATTTGGGTTTCATATGAATGTTGATTTCAGAAACCATGTTGATTCCTACAGAGGATATTTCCGGGCTTCAGAAATGTCATAATAATCTAACGTTAAACGTGTTTCAAAATGCTGGAACTGAATGACGTCATACACAGCTACAGTTTCGCGCATCAGTTCAACGACCCATTTTGAAAACGGAAATGACCTGAACTTGTCAGTGAAAATGATGCGACCTTATTCGTCGTAAAACTGCTTGTCTATGCCTGACAAACGAATGATATTTGTTTACCAAAACTGCTTTTCCAAATTTGCTGAGGTCAAATCGAAATATGGTTAGGCATACGTGCATGACAAGAGAGATTCTTAGATGGTATTACATTTGACCATGTTCTGGACAGAATTTAAGTCAACAAGGCAGCGACATACCGAAATACTGTGTAAAAACTAATATACGTACCCCACAACCACTTGACGATGCATGTCAGAAGAAGCTAGAAAACTCAGAAAATGATATTATGCATGAGATAATTTATTACGTCAACAGTAGCGCATGCTCGACACTTGGTTTCGAATAATAGTGGTAAATCATTACCTGATATGTACAGATTCTTAATTTACAAACTGGGGACTTCAGATACCGCGTCTTGTATCTCGCCTGAAAAAGACTATAATATTAGAAAGGAACTGTGATGATGTGCTCCTCTTGGTATTGATGACAATAGTCTCAAAGAAATATCCTTACAATGAGATGCTCTTCATGAACTAGACGGAATAGGCTTTGGGACGTACACCAGACAATGCCAACCGTTGGCTAAAGGATCTACAAGTTGCTGGTCGGAGGGCTGCCAAGTCGTCATCGACCTCTGAACCGACTTCAGAGAAGCTCTTCCAGCTCATGACACCAAAGAGTTCACGAGAGAACAGGAAAAAAAGAAGAAGAAACAGAAGGAAAAAAACCTTCGTCATCTGTCGAGAATCCGCTCATCACTGGATACATAGAACACATAGATTTTGTTGCTTCAGTTCATTTGGCAATCTGCGTATCATTCAGATCATGGGCTTTCGACACAGTACAAGCAACATATCCCCCACCATCTGGTTTAGTTGTGACAATTATTGCGCGACTTTCCTAAGCTGTGACTAGCCCTACAGAAAACCTGGTTTCCTGCCCAGCGGACCCCTGCCCTTCGCTGTTATTGGGGCTATTTTAAGAACTGTGATTCTACGACAGCGTGTCTGGTGCTGTCTGCGTATACGTCCTCGTCACCGTGCCAAGTTCTGTGGTGCCTCTCCGCACAACTCTCGAGTCAGTTGGTGTTAGAATCCAGGCCATGCAGGAATTTACCATATTTTCGGCTTACCCACACCAGTACTCCTTTTGGGGGACTTTAATGCCCAAAACCCTTTGTGTGGGGCACCCAATACCCGGGTAGCGGTGGGGACGTTGACAGCCTTGATGTTTGCCTTATGAACCCTGGTGCCTCCGCACGTTTTAGTGTGGTGCGTGTCTCGTACTCAGACCCAGTCCTGTCCCTTCCAGCATCTCAGTTGGAGGGTCCACAACGACCATTTTTCCCATTTTTGTCGCACCCACAACCTGCGGTCAGCCTGCCCGATGGTCTCTCCAAAGCTCTGTCTGGCAAGGTTACACTTCGGCTGCTGTGGTTACTACTCTGCTACCAGCCGACATTGATATGGCGGTTCAATAGGTCACTGAGGCAATTGTTTCTGTCACTGAGGCAACTGTTGCGACCACCAATGGTTCACTTTGGTGCAGGTCCCTGCCTTGGTGGACACCATAGTTCACTGAGGCCATCCAGGATCGACGGCGGGCACCACCTTTTCACAGAGCACTTGATTGCCTTTAAAAAGCTCCAGGCCCGAGTTCGGAGACTCATCGGGCAGATAATCAGGACTGTTGGAAGAGGTAAGTAGCCTCCATTGGATTTCGCTCCTCCCCGTCTCGTGTGTGATCCCAAGTTCGGCGACTTTTCGGTTACCGCCCACCTGCAGGAATCCCCTGTCCCCTTCATTCAGCGTACTATTCTACAGCCCTGATCGCTATCGCCGAGAACATGGCAGAGCATTATGCACACAGCTCTGTGGCCTCAGCTTATAATAAATCTTTCGCACTTTTAAAGATCGAGCTGAGCAGAAGCCACTATAATTTCGCCCACGGTGCAAATAGTAGTACAATGCTACATTTACGAGTGGGAGTTCCAATGTGCTCTTGCTGCATGGCCCGATACCTGTCCAAGAACGGATCGTATCCATAGCAAATTCCACCGACATTACAATATCAACTGCTCGCCCTGTTAAATGATCTCTGGGCCTTCGGTGCTTTCCTGTCCAAGTGGCAGAATAGCATCGGCCAAGTGATGAAACCTAGTGCAAATCCACTGCTGGGCGATAGTCACCGCCTGATCAGCCTCACCAACATACTGAGTAAGCTCTTAGAACGGATGGCGAGGCGGCATCTGATGTGGATCCTCGATCATCTGGGTCACCTGTCCTCACAAGAGATGGGGCTTCTGTCAAGGTCGCTCCACTACTGACAACCTAGTGAGTCTGTACCACTTTTACTAGGTGTGACCACCTTGTTGCATTCTTTTTGGACCTCCGGAAGTTGAATGATACCACCTGGCACCACCATATCACACCTACGATGCACGGCTGGGGTTTATGAGATCCACTTCCGCTGTTCACCCTGAACTTCCTCTCGCTTTACTCTTTTCGGTTTTGGGTTAGTAGCTCACTAGCCCGACCCTTGTTCAGTAGAAGAGAGACCTACAGAGCTCCATCCTTAGTGTTCCTCTTGCTGTGGCAGTATCCTCACTGCATGCTGATGACTTTTGTATGTACTTCCTTTCCGCTGGCATTGGTGTCACTCGAAGGCATCTGAAGGGGTCATTCGAAATGTGCAGTCATGGGTCTTACAAGAAGACCACATGGGTGTCGGATTTTAGAAAACGCTAGAAAATTTTTGAGGAAATCTACTTTGAAATAATGCTGATGAGCTACTTAGCGCTGAAGAGACACATCGCTTCTTAGGCACGCTCTTCTTTACCTTGCTCAGTGCCACATCCTCGTCGGCTGCGACTAAAGTGTTGGTACTATCTCAATATTTTTGGCTACCTCAGTCACCCCTTTTTGGGAGCCACCTGTCCATCTCACCTGAAACTATATAAGGCCCCCATTCAATCATTCCTGCATTATGGCAGCTTGGTGTACGTCCTGAGGCTCCTTCTGCATTGCACGTCTTGGACCCAGTGCTCCGTTGTGGTGTCCATTTAGTAACGGGGGGCCTTTCCCATGAGTCCAGTGACAAGCCTCCTTGCTGAAGCGGGGGATTCCTCACCTGGGATTCCGGTGAGCCATGGCGGAGCAGCCGAGCGCATTGATGCGCTATGCTACGATGCGCGAGGCCATTCCCCGTCGGGGGTTAGAATCTCCCCCTCGGGCATGGATATTTGTGCCGTCCTTAGTGTTAGCTAGTTCATAAGTAGTTTGTAAGTTTAGGGACTGATGACCACGTAGTTAAGTCCCATAAGCTATACAAACATTTGAACATTTTTTGAAGTAATAGATTACCACATGTCTTCATGTCTCATGAACTACGTGTCGCACTGTGATATTATTTCAAAGAAACATTTACTTGTATAGTTGTATACTGTGTATAAAATATTTCGTGCCTACAATTAGTAAAAATTATAAAGAGTAAAGTCATACCGAATACCGTAGTTTTACTCTATGAACAGGGTAAAAGTATGAAATGATATTCTTTTTCTTTTCATCATTTTTCTGGGTCTGCCAGAGAGAAAATTATCATACAGGTCTGAAATTACGTTTAACGATTCTTGCAAGTTCTTAAGTATTCTCATTCTCATACAGTGTGTTAATAAAGTCACATCGCATGATGTGGTAATTTTTTGCTTTCCTGATTTTTTATGACGTTATACCTCCTGAAATATGTAACTTGGTTTTTACACGCATAGCTAATTTTTGCTGACAGTATAGCATACTTGTACCAAATGTGATTTGAATGGGGACATAAGCTTCAGATGAGAAATGGAACATTTCGGCATGGTGCGGCAGTTTTTCGAATATTTTATGATTAATGACGTCACATATCCCGAACCATGTGTCGTTAAGTGGTTAATATCCCAATAGCGATTGTAAACTGACAGTAAGGAATACGTGTACCAAGATTCGTTTATATCGGTCGAGCTGTTTAGGGGAGGTACAGCATACTTACAGACACACAAACACACACACACACCACACACACACACACACACACACACACACACAAATAAATACATACATACATACATACACACATCAATTTTTAATAATATGTATAGATTATGTGAAACAACTTGTGTTGATCCTACCTCCCTACCTCCCAAACACAAGTTCTAATAATTAGTACAAATTTCAACGCTTGCTTTGCTGACATACACAAAACTGTTGCGTTGATCATCTTCATCGTAGTGTAAATGTTGTCCTGAAACTATTTATTCTGGCAGCCTGGGTTGTTTATCGCAAATGAAAGTACATTGCTGCATGTTTGACATATTTGCTGTCTTCGAAAATATAAATTTGCATCGGTATAAAAAGAAACGGATATTAAAAACCTGGTATTACAATCACTGAGCCGAATTCAAGACTGAGACTTTGAGACTAAGACTACTAGGACAAACTGTGATTCGTATCATACATATTTATAGACAATGCTAGGTTCTAGACAGTTCCAGAAAAAGGTTGGTACAATCATAATCCTAAATTATACTTCTGTAAATAAATTAGACTTCACTCACAAACAAGGTATGCATCAGATTAATCAGTACAAACAGGAGAAAATTTTACAAATATTTATAAATCGAACAAAATTAGATAGCAAACATTTGTACAAAATATGACTAGTGTGGTGTTTGTCTGTTTACACAACTGAAATTGTTAAGTAATGAAATAGCTGCATAGTTTCGTTACAAACTGAATATCTCAAATTATTATTACATTGCATAATTTCAGGAAATGTTAGTAATTATATTCTTGTGGCATCCACATAATTGCATCATGTTAGCAGCCAACAATGTTATCATTATTTTTATAAACTGCAATTAAGTGAAAGGAATTTGACAGAGAATGGTCAAGACGGTAAAGTGAAAGGTGTTGACGAAATTTTCTTATAACATTACTTCCATTACAACATAATTAGCTATGGTTCTGAACAACACATTTCCAAATGCTAACTGTATTAAAATTGCGACAAATTTTGAATGAAAATAAAGTACTGACTGATAAAGGATTGTCTCAGTAATAATGGTGTACACAGAATTATAGTACCTGAGTATCTGTAGCGTATAGATTTAGAAAATACCTATACATAAAAGTCTCTTCTCCTGTTGCATAAATAAACGTAAACGGTGTTGAATACTATGTTAACCAAGACAATTATGTTCCCCAGGGCTAAATCCGTTACAAACTCAAAATAATAACCTTTTTTTATGGAGAGTGATTAATGTTGTATGTCGCTTCCTATAAAAGAATACACTGTAAATGATAAAAGGTAGTTTTCTGAACTGTTTGATTCGCGTCTACGTTAAGTAAGCTGCCTCATTGTATTACTGATGCGCTTCGTTCACAGTTTATTTATAGAAACCAATTTCCAAGTTAGCAACGAAACGTAATCGTACTGCGTTATACAATAAAGCTTTTTGAAGCACTAAGTTTATTTGATGAAGCGGTAATCTCGATTACAAATGCTAATAAGCCAGTGACGGCCACGCAGGTTGAACAGAAGAGGTATATTTATGCGTCCTTTATAATCTGCTTCTCTCACCGAGAAATCCAGAAGAACGTTGCCCGGAACAATTGACGGCTGTAAGCTTTGTGTTAAATTAGCGATGAGCGATTAATAATGAATGTTATCTGGCGGCTGAGCATTGTTGTATCACCCAATAACCAGAAATTTCAATCAGATTTTTCGAAGCTTAATAGAGGCAAAAATTAATTCTCTCAGCCCCTTTAATAATTATAACCGGAGGTCGGTGTCTCGTGAAAGGCTTCTGATATGCTGCCGCTCAGGTTATTCTGTCGTAATTAAAAGAGAGGGTTTACTTTCAATTATGAACGTTGGAAAGAAACACAAAGGAATGCTGCAGATGCTTGGACCAATTAATTTCCTTCCAAGGTGAAAATTAAGAGAAGCAGTTGGCCGAAACGACGCCGTTTCTCAGCACTTCTTCGCTGTCTGCCACCGGCTTAAGATTGCAAACGTTTAGTTTTCTTTGAACGGTTTTGCTCAAATTAAGAGTGGAAATGCTAAAGGATGTAAGTGCCATTTTTTGACTTTCGGGGTTCTTCACTGCTAACCGATCTATGTCTTCGCGCCAATACTGTGCTAAGAGATTTATGTGCTCTAGTCATTCCTTTTAGTTGCTACTGACCCCAAGAGATTGCACTAGTCCTATGTGCAGATGGGCCTGCTCTGCTAATGGATCTATGTGCCACAGGCATCTGGCGCTAGCCTAACAGCAGTCTGTAGTCAAGGTTATGACGCAACACTATTGTTTTCCTTACTGAAGCTGTTGCTTAAAATGGTGTACCATGTTAATAATGTTAGTATGAACGCCAGTGATTTTAGTGGTAATGGTAGTGTTGAAAACGTTACGTTCAGGAAGAGACAGGATAAGGCAAGATTAAGCGTAACGACGTAGCTCACGCAGAAGAAGCAGAACAAGGAGGGAAATTGCTGCAAATCAACCATCATATGAAGTAAACTTATAATATGAAACAAGCCTACATTATCCAGTTGTAGCAGGTTGATGTACATATTTTTCGTTTGTTTTGTGTTTTGGTGTTCTGCAAGTGTAAGTACAGTTCATATGAAAACTCAGCTCTTTGAAGAATACCACCAACTTGACCTGGACCAACAAGGCAATTACCTGATGCGGCTTATAGAGGTTTTTCTTACTCAAAGACGACGCCATGGGCCCAATAATGAAGGCGCAGAGAGGTAAAAGGCAGTTAACTCTCTGCTACACACTTCATGATGGGACAGGAGACCTCAAAAAGTATGCAAAGCTACATTTTTAAATACGTTTAATATTTCTGCTAAAAGAATCAAGTAATTGTTACGAAGAAAAAATTAGGTTCTGAAGTTTTCAAAGACACACCTTTCTTTTACCAAAATAACCAAACAACAACCTGGTATTGTGTCCTGCAAAAGAAGCTCTTCCGATCAGTGTGCTTGGGAGAATTTTCATGTCCTGAAGAAAGGCAAGACAATGAAAGACGCTGCCTGCAGCTGTGGAATTGATAAAACTTCCAGCAACTGTTCCACTGGCACCAAATAAGAAAACGATTTTTCCACTATTATTGATTACGTGGTAGAAACCAAGAAGGACTTTTTCCGACAGCTGTTACCTCCATGAAGTGAATGTTGTCTCATGGCACTTAGATCTATTAACTGCGATAAAACCTATTGCACTTACACCTTTCTGCATAAAACGCTACATAACATAAGTAGAAAAAACCTTTGTCAACATTTGTATAACCATGTAAAGGGTTAATTTGTGTTTTGTCAGAAATAAATATGCATTACTCAGAGAGATGTGCAGTTTTTTTCGTTTCCTCAACAATTTCATTTTCGGCACTTGGCACCTTTAGCATTTCCACTCTTCAAATAGGGAAAGCATCACTTTCTATTACGAGGAGGAGTTGGAAAATAAATGTCCCCTGTCGACGTGGTTAGTGTTACGTATGAAAGGGGGGGGGGATTAAATTTAATTAAATAGAACGAGACATTAAAGATAAGACATATCTTTCTTTTTCTACATAATTTTGAAGTGCATTGTGACATTTGTCTTTCCGCTTTATAAACTTCGAAAAGCATTCCAGGGAAATATCAGGGCGTCGAACGGCTTGTTTGACGTCGGCATTGCTTCCAAAACGCCTTCCTCCGAGAGTCTTATTCAGAGCTGGAAACAGATGGAAGTCAGTTGGTGCGAGATCAGGACTGTATGGCGGATGGTGTAGGCGCTCCCAACCAAGAGCTGTAATGTGCTTTATAGGTAAGGTCCGCCTTGAGCAAACACAAATGTTTTTAGTTTCTCCCATACATGTTTCGCTGGCGTTGCAGCATCATCAGTGGGATGTTTAATTCATAATGTCTGTCAAATTAACAATGAAATGATTGTTACTTTTTGTACATTAAGTGTACTACAGATAATTGTGAAACTAATATAAATCGTTTCTTATTTTTATAGGTATAGTAGGCCTACCTTAATACCACATGTAGGCGTGGTAATTATTAAATGCCATTCTACATACTCGAAGATGCTAAGCTAGTACTTTTTGCTGATGACACACGTATAGCTATCACACCTGACAAACAGGAATTAACTGATAAAATTGTAAATGATATCTTCCAGAAAGTCAATAAGTGGTTCTCTACAAATGGACTCTCATTAAACTTTGATAAAACCCAGTATATACAGTTTCATACAGTAAATGGCATGACACCATTAATAAATTTAGACTTTGAACATAAATCTGTAGCTAAGTTAGAATACTTAAAATTTTTAGGTGCTTGCATTGACAAGGCACTGAATTGGAAGAAACATATTGAAGATCTCCTGAAACGTCTGAGTTCAGCTACTTATGCTATCAGAGTCATTGCAAAATTTGGTGATATAAATCTCAGTAAATTAGCTTACTACGCCTATTTTCATTCACTGCTTTCATATGGGATCATATTCTGGGGCAATTCAACATTGAGTAAAAAAGTATTCATTGCACAAAAGCGTGTAATCAGAATAATTGCTGAAGCAAACTAGTATTTAAAAAGAAATTAAAGGAATTTCTGAATGGCAACTCCTTCTAAAATGTAGATGAATTTTTAGATAAAATTTAAAATAATAATAATAAAAAAAAATTAAAAAATCCTTAAAATATTGATTGTCAAGTATAGATAAAATTTACTAAACTGACACGTTCCACATCATTACGAAATGTCGTATATATGATCTATGGAACAAGTATTAATCTAATCTAATCTTCAACTCACTGAGAATTTTGGACAGTTTTTCATCTGCAAACCAAAACGTGTGTAGTTAATAGGGTGAATGGTTAGCTTGTAAATATCGGGAGTTTTACGAAAATGTAGGACGTCATTTTTGTGTTTTGGTTTAATTTTACTGTTGTGACTGTTCCTATAACAAAATGTCTATGTGTTTATAGCAAGTTTTTGTCACTTGCATTATGGTTTTTCGTTGCCGTCGCAGAGAGTGGTCTCGCATTTTCATCCAGCAGCAGAACGCCAGACCTGAAAAGGCCACGCCGCTTTTTCCGAATCACCTCTTTCACTTTCGACAGAGTGGCACAGTACCGCGAAGCATTGATGGTTGCATCCTCCAAAACGTATAGCAACAAAACTCCTTGGACGTACCAGAAAATTGTGATGGCACTTTACCTGCAGACTGAGTGCTTTTGAACTTCTTTCGGACAGGTGACGACGGACGTTTCCACTCCATGGAAACGACGTTCGAGTCTAGCGTGTATTGGTGGGCCCACGTTTCGTCCCCTGTCACAATCCGAAAGTCAATGCCATACTCATGGTCTACCTATACCCAGTGGTGTATCGGTGACTTGCACGTGAGCGTTCATCTGCTGTGTCGTCTTTCGCCCATAACCGTTCAACGCTTCTTCCGTATGCGACGCCCTGATTTTTTTACTGGACTTCTTTTTGAAGCTTATAAAGCGGTTTGACAAGTATCTCAATGTGTTTCGATATTATATAGGAAAATGAAGATATGTCTTATCTTTAATGTCTCATTCTATTTTTTCCCCTTTCATAAACAACTGTGCTCACAGTCGACATGGAAACTTATTTTCAAAATCCCACTCGTACATTAAGAAACTGTTAAAACTTTTCCAATCAGTGGCAACAGATTGATGCAACAACCGTATTATAAATTTAGTTAAAAAAAAAAAAAAAAAAAAAAAAAAAAAAAAAAAAAAAAAAAAAAAAAAAAAAAAAAACAATTGAAGTCTGCAGATTTGGGATTGATTTATTACGTGTTTAGACCGAGTGAGAATTCATCAGGTAATCTGAAAGTACACAGAAACAGACTCACTTGAAAACTAGCTTGCTTGGCCATATTCTACCAAAGCGTTATAATGGTATGGAATGCATGTACGAAATTTAGGACCGGATGCTATTAATGTCGTCTCAGTCGTAAGACGACAGAAGGCAGAAATGTGAGTTGCCTCATAAACACGTGTTTGTTGTTCTGTGTCTGATAGCACACAAACACAAATCAACACACAAAACAGCAAACATACTAAAGAAACAAGACTTACAAATTCCCTACAGAACAAGCAACACACTTCTGTGACATTTGCAAACAAGAGAAAAACCAGACAAATATCAAGGGGCAGATATACATGGTGTCCCAGCTATCTTATCCACCCAAAATATCTCTGGAACAATAACAGCTATTGGAAAACGACTTTCATCGGTATCAATGTACGGCTGGGGCCCATGAATGTACATATTTGGAAACATTCTAAAACGAAAGCAAATGTGTTTTAACACAAACTTATGTTTTTTTAAATGGACACCCTACATTTTTTCTTCAGCAATCCATAGCATGACAAATCACATAAACAATGGCGTTGATTGCTTTGCAATATTCCAATTACATCCCGAGATATTGCGACGCGAAGTTGACGCTTGAAAAACCCGAAATGCGCTGCTAGCGCATGTCCTGAGGCTCAGGCGTGAACCCCGTGTAATCGCGATGTGATTGACATGCGTAATCGCACTTCCATACTTACCAAGAGGTCCGAAACGAATAAAGCGGTCTGCTGCCATCAACTCTCATAAGCACATAATGGTTTCCCTCTTGTACGTTATATGTATCAAAGAGGAAACAGTAGCACGATGTAGGGCATCCTTCATCCGCAGAGTGACCCTATGTATGCAAGCTAATGGTTATCACTTTGAGCATGATATGTGAACGCTATCTTTAGTATGTAGTGCTGGTTTCACAGTGCAAGTTTCTACAAAGGGCCATTTTACCCAGTGATGTTCAGAAACATTTGTTTGAAACAATTTGTCATGTAACGCATTAGATAAACATAATTTGGAGTATTGCAGAGAGTCTTGGCAATAAACAAGAATATGATTAACGATCAGATCAACATAAGCAACAACTCAGAAATTGTCAAACACATACAAGCATCTAGACAGAGAACAACATAGAAAAGAAACAGCTGATAAATCAAATATACAAGGAACACACGCAAAAGACAGACGAAAGCAATAGTTAGCAACCCTACACATGGTAAACAACCCTCACAAAACGAGAACACAGTGGAGTGATTTACGTATTTAATTATTTAGCGTATGGCTACATAACAAAATGTACAGTTATTTGAAGTTTTAATAATACAGATATATATACTATTACGCGTGTAACAAACTACAAACTGATATCAAGTCCATGAGTATAGAGCAGTGATCCCTCCGTAACCATCAGGAACTCTGGTCGCCAGCGAAAGCTCTCAGGGGACATTCTTGAACCACATGGTAGACAGTCTGCTTTTCAGCGCCACAGTCACAGCTTGGAGAAGGTATTTTCATCCACTTGTGCAGAAGGTCTGCACACCTTCCAGTGTTGATTCTTATTCTATTAAGTGTTGACCAATCTTTGCGCGGTAAATCAAAGCCAGGTGGCTTGGTTAATATGTACGGCATCTTCAGGGGAGTGATTAATACTGAAAAATTAAATAAACATCACAAAATTTTCTCTTGTTTCTATCCTAGTAGGTCAAAATTTAAGAAATTGTAACATAGTAAAGATTGATAACTGTAATACTATGAAACATAGCAAAATATTATTTATAACTCCATCGCAATATTATAGATAAAACAAACAAGTATTACAGACCACCGATGATGATTTACAAATAAAGAAGAGAAAATCGTATGGCACAAGAAAACACCTTTCAGTTAGTTGCAATAGATGGAACTACACCTCCAGTAAAATAAATAATATGCGACCAGTATTATTCTTAACCATGGAGTGTAGTGGCACGGATTATTGTCTCCGCTACATATCTCATGTCAGCTCAGTTTGTGCAGGATAACTTGCTTATATTTGTGTTATTAAATGATTTTTATGTAAATGTTTAATTTTATATGATTCTTAAAGAAGTTTTTTGTATGTTTTTTTATGTTTCATGTGCTGTGAGGTGATTCAATCTACGAGGGTAATATCTTCGACGCCGATTTCAAGGAATAAATATCCGACCACATCAAGTCGCGGGTCGACGGCCAAGAGGCAAGAAGATGTTGATCTATGCGGTTGTCGTCGCAAGAGTTGACATTATTATCGAAGTTTTATGTTAAAACAAAAAATTTTAAAAGTCAGTTCCCTTTTGTCTGTCAATGACTACATATGTAAAGTCACAGAAAGTAATAAATGTTATTGTGTTTAAACTTGACGAAAGTGTCAGAGTACATCATTTATGAAGAATTATCTTATGATACATAGTATATTAATGAAACGAGGAGATGATTGAATATAAATATTCTTCAATCTGAAGGAAGATTTTTAATGAATTTTTTATTGGTGGGAAAATTACGTCAAGAAGACTTCGATAAATGTATTTTAAGAACATTAGTTAATCGATCATACACAGCGATCGATAATCATTGAAGAAATATTATTTTTTATCTGTGGCTATAGCAACGACCACAAACTGAAGAATTTCTTTTGGCATTGTTATCTATGAGAGAACTTAGAAATATTTTAACAAGAGTGACTGTTAAAGACTTCTTCCCTCGGCACAAGAATCTGATTTTGAAATATTGCAACGTATAAAGGTATTACATGAACATTTTTATGGGCGAGTGGACACCTCAAGGATTACGAAGTCTGACACGGCCACACTCAACTCTAATCATACAAGACGAGTGCTTTTGAAGATAAGGTTTTAGCACACGTTCCGCCGCACGAAGAGGTAGTTCCGTTGCAGGAGCCGGTACCCGTTGTCATTCTAAGGAAATAAATATGCACCTACTGCCTGCTGAATATGAGCCTTGAAAGACTTGAAAACAAGTTTATGGAAGTTGGTTCATCTATTTTCTGCACTAGTATTTGGAGACCAATATTCCAGCTCATCGATAACTCCCACGCCTTCTCAAAGGAATAGAGAGAGAGAGACCTCCTTTCCTCTACGTGCAGACTGTGGTGAGTCCTTGATTAACCTGTTGGAGGCAGCCGATCAGCCGATCCACAGGCCGAACTCCCCCTGCTGCAACACAACCGGCAGAGCCCCACGGCATGAATTTTAACGGCCGCCCCCCACATCGGCGCTGCTGATACATTTTCAGCAGGGGAACACTGCGCCTCGCTGACTTACAGACACCCGCGGGCAATAGATATCTCCGATTTTTATTTCGCTTGTAGCTCTGTGTCGCTATTAAGTATTATACTTTCAAATTGCGACGATGCGCCACGCAGCCGGATGCGGGGTAACGGTAGAATGGGGTCGGGAGAGGGGTAGGGGAAAGCGTTGAGGGTGTGGTAGAATATAGTAGGGGTGGGTTTGGGGAGGAGGGGAACGGAAGGCGGTGGAGTGGGGGCAGGGGGGATCGAGGATCTCCGGCTGTATCACTCGCGCCGCCCCCGACCTGTGGAGTCTGCGGAGAACAGGAAGGAGGTCCGTGCAGACAGGAAGGTGGGCACGTCGACAGTGATAATGGGCGCTCCTTCCTGGCCGGGGGCGGAGTCTGCTAGCGGGGCGGTCGGCGGGCACTTGTCACCGGCACGAATAAAATTAAAAGCCCGCCGTAATGAATAGCTGCTAGTTAACACCTCACCCGCCCTGCAGAGCGGACGGGCGAGCAGCAGAAAGGGGGAAGAAAAAAAAATTGAAACCCTGGCGGGATTTAACTCGCTCGGGAAAGGGTTTTGTGTTCTTTCCCTCGCGAGCAGCGCTGTTGCCCAGAGGAAAATAGCGCAGCGCGAATACAGTGTGCTTATAATTAAACTTCCGCTATCTGAGGCAGTGTAGACGCAGAAGTAATTAGCGCATGGACACCTGACATTATAGCGATGATAGTCAGGCTGTTCGCTGCATGATTTGCTTTGTTGTAAGTGGTGTTGTCGTGACTTGCCCTTAAGCACTGCTACTGGTTCGACGATGTCGGGTTGAAAAACGAGGATAAGTGTCAAACGTCACATCCAGAGTATCAGCATTGAACAGCTGCATTTTATCTTCTACTAGCTGAAAACCCGGCATTGCCCGGGTATTTATTTATTTATTCCTGCTATATTTCAGGTATATATTCATAGCTATAAGGGCTGTAAGTGTACTCTCTTGGGAATACAGTCAGTAGTAATAAAGTAATATATTAAAACTTGGTGCGGGAAGGGGCTGTTTTCTCTGAACGTTCGGTTTAGGAGCTCATATCTCATGAACTACGTGTCGTACTGATATACAATTTAGAAGGAACACACAACTATATGTGTGTATAGTGTCGGTAAAATTTACTGCAGCCAATTTTTAGTGTACAAATAATAAATTGTAACGTCATACCGAAAGCCGTAGTTTTAGTCCATGAACAGCGGAACGTTACTGTTTATGTTCTCATATCTGATGAATTTACGTGTCAGAATGTGATACAATTTAGAAGCTACATTCAACTATATATGTGAATACTGTCTGTAAAATTTCCTGTCGCTACAATTTGTAGCGTTCAAATTATAAATTGTAACGTCATACCGAGAGCGGAAAAGCAGTAAGCAAGAAACTTTTTTCCTTACATCATTTTACTACGGTTGCAAGCGAGAAAAGTTTAATAAAGGTTTGAAACTATGTATTAAGTTTGTTGCAAGTCGCTAATTGCTCTCATTCTCATATAGTCTATTTGTAAAGTCTCATCGCATTGTGGCAGTTTCTTTCAACTCCTATCGTTTATAGAGTTCTATCTCTTGAACCATGTGTCGTATGTAGTGCGTACTCCTACAGAAGATGTTATCTCACGTAAGAAATACGTGTACCAAATTTGGTTGAAATCGGTCCAGTGGTTTAGAAGAAAATGAGCAGCATTGTCGCTTATGGCAGAGTTTCCCGCGCATCTCATTGTTTATGACATCATACCTCTTGAACTATATATTGTATGTGATTCTTACAGTTACGGCGACCGTCCTCATGGATTGAAGCTTACTTGTATTAAATTTCATGAAGATTGGAACAAAACTGTAGATTTGTATGCAACACGTACAAATATACGGACAGCTTTATATATTAGATATCTGTACATGTGAATGTCTGTTCGGTGTACGTTTATCACGTCTGAACCACAAGACATAAAGAGCTAAAAATTTGTACAGTTACTAATGTCTACCCGGGGAAGGCTTTAGGCACGGTTTTATGGCGCTCGGATAGCTATTTTTCTCTATATATTAATGTGTACGGTGTACGCTTATCACGTCCGAATGACAAGAGGCAGAGACTTAAATATTTGTACAGTTACTAATTTATACCTGAGGAAGAATTTATGCACGGTTTTATAGCGATCTGATAGATATCTAGTAATTTGAAGGATATAATGCGAAATGCGGAACAATAATTACTCTTTGAAAATTATATTTACTCTTTGAAAATGGTTTTATTGGTTGCATTGTTACTTGAGGGTTGATAATGATAGAAGGATGGAGTATATTTGGATGGAATGTTATCGGTGTGTATAAAATTCTACGTGTGTTTGTGTGTGTTAATATTTCGCTCTGCAGCGAAAACTACAGAACGCAAACGAATGGTTTGTGTGTAATTGTTGTCCGAAGTCTCCCGTTGTACACCATAGCAGTTCCATGCTATAAGGGGGTGGAAGATATGGTGGTCGAAAGTCGTCAAATTATAAAAAAATTCGGACTGAAGGCCAGCGATGACGATTGCGACTCTATAGCAAGGGGGTTACATACAGCGAAACGTGATGCCACAGACCATAACTTTGGTCTGTGCGTGCTACAATGTCTTCAGCTCTTTCTTACGAATAAGGAAATATAAGAATAAATACATAAAGCTGCAAAACAAAAATTTCTTTTAATACATCTCTTCAAAAAAATCGATTTGACGTTTCGCCCATTATCTATCATAATCAACCAACACGCGTGCGGAGCCGCAGGTTTAAGCTATTTCTTTATAAAACACACTTACTTCAGCCTAGATCGCTAGTTTATTTGGTGTTTTTTACTGGTTTATATGAGCTATGTCATCATATTCAGAATTTTTGTCTTTGTCTTTTACAATGTTCTCCTATCTTCAATAATTTTTGCAAGAACCTACACAATTTGTAAGTGTGCGATTCAGATGACGATCCACGTTGGTGATGAAAATTTTAATCATTTTTACAGTGTTGTTTTCCTTATATTACATTTTCACACGTAACTCTTTATTTTATTGAAAATAGGAGATCGTTTAAAAAAAAAGCAAATGAAATAACTAGCGATCTTGGCTGAAGTAAGTGTGTTATAATTTTTCGATCGCTTTCCATAGGCCTAATATACCACTTAATTATAGCACTTTATTGTGTCGTAAAGCTATTTTTTTCCCCTTTCCAAAAGACAGCTATGTTGCTACTTCTTTTCGCGAGAATCTAGGCAATTAACGAATACCGATTACTAGTGGTGGTATCTGAATTGCGCTGAAATTTACATTTTTGCGGTGGCCGAGCGGTCTGCGGCGTGCCAATCACGGTCTGCACGGCCGCTGCGGTCGGGGGTTCAAATCCCCCCCTCGGGCACGGATGTTTGCGCCGTTTTTAGTATAAGCTAGTTCATAAGTAGTTCGTAAGTTTAGGGACTGATGACCCGTAGTTAAGTCCCTTAAGCTCTACAAGTATTTACAAACTTACACTTTTATATGAGACAAGGGAGATTTTCTCAGCGCCTGGTTCTCGACAATCGTCACGATGTAAACATGCCTAAATTCACTGTGTATGGTCACTAACTGAAATTATTTGAAAACGCTACGTCTATGGCAGAAAAATGTATGGGAGAGTGCATGCTACAATTTATCAACAATGTTTGCTATCCTAATTTTATTATTTGTTGGCTTTTTTAAATGATTGTATCTTTTATATGTAAATCAGCCACTCTTAATTTGATATGCAAGTCAATTGCAATTGTATGTATGTAGTTTATAATGCGAAAACGATAAGCAAATAGCAATTGAGTTGAGTTAAATTTCTTTTATCATTTATTTAAATTACGTCATTTAAAATTCCTTTACTAATTGAATCAATCATTTTCCTTAGAAGCTAATTATGAAAATCATTTTCAAATATAAAAAGGTGGAAAAAATTCAAATATGTTCAAATGTTTTTGAAGCTTAAGGGATTTAACTGCGAGGTCATCAGTCCCTAAGATTACAAACTGTTTATGAACTACCTTATACTAAAGATGGCACAAACATCCATGACCGAGGGGATACATATATACAAAGGAATAAACTTCGATTATAAAAAAAATTGTTTAAAATCAGTAAAATTGGGATATCAAAATGGATAACTTTACACTATATAGAAAATTATTGGCTATAGTCAAAGAAGGGAATAATCAAGTTCACGAAATATTAATAATCAAGAGAAAATTTAAACACAGTCCCGGTCTACATGAATCAGTAGTCCATCCTCTCAAACAGACAATACGACCCCACCTATCAAGCACTACTGAATTCTCTTCGCACAGCAGATTCGTTGGCGTTACCTTACCTTTTTCTGTAGAACAGCGTTGGAGTGGGCGGCAGTGCAGTGCAGTGCGGCAGTGCAGTGTGGACAGCCGCGATCGTGAAAGTGGATAATGTTATGGATAGTACATGTTTTGTCGAAAACAGGCGAAGTAGACGGGTGATATTACAGCAACGAACCAATACAAAAATAAAAAAAAGCTGTTTTTTCAAGAAACGGTTAAGTATCCTGATTACGAGTGGTGTTGCTGACAGCGGACACTCACTTCAGGATGTTTAATAGTTTCTATTACACTACTGCAGCCGCATAGAGCGATTACACCACAGGGCACAAACATTGACTATGTCGAAATTTGCCACACGGCAAACCAAATGGACACATAATCAAGCACTTAAAAATCGAGAAGATAAAGATCTGGACAGGAGAACTGCTCCAGGCAGAATCTAAGTACGATCTAGACAGGTGCCTGACCCAGACCAAAATAATCAAACAGTACGACCTGGCCAGGAGTCTCTCCCAGGCAAGACTCTCTTCCCCCTCTCCATTAAAAAACAAACCCTCCGAATTTTCCACTAAAGATCCTCCCATCGGTGACATCAAGCCAATCACAAAATTGACTTAATGTCCTAACCAATGGGAATCGATTGTTATTGCTTAACTCTCTAGGCTTTGCCCCCACAAAACTATCCCACACTACTCTCTGCACGTAGGCCAACCATTCTGAGAAAAACGCTGAATTTCGGATCTCCAGATAAATATCTGCCGATGTCAAAAAATGAATTTACAACAAACAAGATGCCAACCCCACTATCTTCTACAGAAATGAACCCCGGCGACCCATGTAAAATTTGCAGATGCAGGGCGTCAGTGCACGATAAACTCGGGCACCAGTCTGTTGATGGCCAGGCCATTAGCACCCGGAGGCTACATGTGCAGTCCAGAGTGTCACCAACTTTTACAGCTTCATGACGTTGTATTCCAACAGAATTCCAGCAGTTTCGAGGGTCGAGGCTGGCTGCACACACAGACACACACACACAAACACACACACATATATATAATTCTCCAGACAGGCGCTTTTGCCAGTGTCTGCTTTCTGTCCCCCTGAACTAGGTCACAGAGTAACATATACAGAGAACCCCCCCCCCTAACCACTATCCTACACTGTCCTCGTAGTTCCGTAAGATGCTAGCAGATGTCAGGCGGATCCCCAGCTTAGTACCTGTAGACCGCACTAGAGGCGCTTCTGAGGGTGCCTGTCGCACATGAGAGGGTAGCATGGAGGGTAGGCTGAGGGGAGAGGTTGTGCCGCCTTCCACGAGGCCAAGTCTGTGTCCGGTATGACGGCGTTTGAGGAGAAGTGATGGTGGGGTGGTGGGGGCAGCCGCTACCTGCTCTGGCCAGTTTTAAAGGTCTGCTTCTGACGCGGCGCCATCATGGGACATCTTACGGAACTGCTTCAGCACCCCCAGCCCCGCACCCCTGTGCATGTGACTGGGCCCTTACAGAGGTTTCCCGTCTGTATATATTTGTCTGTGACTAGGTGTCCCGGTCGGTGGTAGTCGTCGTCACTCGCCAGGATGTCGTCGGCACTTGCCTTGTATCCCTCCTTCTGAGAATTCTCCGCAACCTACCCCCGGCCAATAATAGAGCCTCAAACTGCCTGCTGGCTGCAGCTGCCATTGGCCTCCGCCCTTGGAAAACAATTCTCCCAGCAATGAGGCTAACAATATTATCAAGTACATAGTAACACTCCCAGTGAACAAAAACCATACAACCCATACTCTTATCCTCTGACATTTACCAAACGAAAGAGTTTAAATATAAACAGCCTAATACAACTGATATCTCACAGGAGTTAATCTAACAAATAATGTCCGAAAAATGGAGAAAGTAATTCAGAAATAGTACCATTACCGTTAATAATGAGTCACATTCCTAGTAGTAATGAAATTGATTTGTCGTTTAAAAGACTGGAAAGAAGAGTAATGTGAGTCCACGAGGCTACCACACCAAATGATGTCACACCACAAAACCAATACCGTAAACTGAGGTTACTTGGAACCAAGAAGTGAAAATTTTTGCATACTTAGTACCAATGAAAGCCTAAAACCATTAATTATGACGTTATCCTAAATTCTTTTATATTTGTGATATTTTTCTAGCACTTTAAGTCCGTTTCTGACCAAATTTAATTTTTTGTATGTGAGTAAAGAAATATCGACATTTGGGTCCAGGTAACCCCAGAGTTTGGCTAACATGAACCCATGCATTATTATCCTTGTAAAAAGCAGTTCAAAGGTGCATCGGGTGCAAATAGGACCTGGGTTCTCGAGATAAAGACATATAAATATATTTTGGCGTGATGAATGTTATTTTAATTTGAAATTTAATTGGAAAATATCCTAAAAATACATAATAAACTGTATTTGTTTGGAAGAAGCTTATCAGCACTCGTTTACACTGTGCCAGATATTCATAATAATAAATTGTGGTGCACAATAAAATTAGTTTATGTTACCACTGAGAATAGACCCCTTCTAATTAAAGTTGAAGGAGGAGTGCAATCCCCATGACCTAGTCACGAGGCCAGCAGCGGTCTTCAGCCAGTTACCGGGCATCAGGATGCTGTACGACCAACAATAGTTAATTAACTCTAGAACGGTCGGGCTGGGTCTGTGAGACCCACTAGTTTCTATTTCAATGAATTTATATGCTTATAGTCGCTGATCTGACTCGAGCGCTCTGCTAGCTTCCTGAAACATGCCAGAGATAGCGTTAACTTCATGAATAAGGTTTTAAATTGTTTAGGCAATGTTCGGCAGTTCTCCAAAAATCTGGAGGGTCTGACAGACCCAGCCCGACCGTTTACGTTATTGATTTCTACCAGTGCGGGTCTATTTTTATTTGGTGTCTCTTCCAGTTTCAAATTACTTTGTGAACTATTTCTGATGTCAATAATGTAAAATATAAAATTTCAAGAGAAAGTGTTTGATACTGTGAAATTGGCAACATTTAATACGATGATGATAATGAAATTGACGATTCTGACGCGGATCCAGACTTCGAAATAAACAGTGATCATGATAGCAATAGTGAAATAAGTGGGGATGAAGGGAAAGATGCTATAAGTGAAAGCACAGCAAAACTAAATACTTCTGCAAAATTTGCAAAATGTAGTTGTGCTTGGTGCATGCAGAAATGGTTTGTCTTTTACGAAAAGTGATGATTTTAGAGGACTCTATCACACAAACTATTCATTATATGCATAATTTCGATTTATATAACAAAAATTCAACAAGTCTGCTTCACAGTTCTAAAAATTATTCCCATTTATATTTGTATTTCAATCCAATTTACTTGTACTTCCAGTGTGGTTACATTCATTACTACTAAGAAGTATATTTTCGAATTTTTTTATTATTTTACAGCAATTGTGAAATTCAGAACGTTGAAATAATGTCCCTACAGCATTTGGTAGAACCTAAACAATATAAAAACTTGTCATTTGATGTAAATACGCTGTTTTGGCACTTGTCATAAGCCTTTTAATTTTTGGATCCCATAGACCCAGCTCGACCGTTTCTGAAACTATTTTTCGGCCGACCGTTCTAGGATTAAGCTTCTTAAACTTAAGAATACATAAGAAAAAGGGACACACACAGTCTGAAAAAAACTGGGAGTTGTGCAACACTGCAACAATACCAAGCGCCGCCACTGGAATACGCATGCGTCTTCTTTCGGCATCGGTACTGAATAACGTGATTCGGAAGTTAGAATTAACAGTTGATTTGGTAATACATTCCTGTAAGATGCAAACGGCCAGTTACGCCACAAATTTAGCGTTGGTGAAGTTGCGTTGTAGATTCGTTAGTGTCTATTATACTGATAATAATACAAAAGAAACAGTGCACGTAAATTAATGAATGCTTCGTTTGCACAGTAGAGGGGCGTGTGGCATAGAAGACAATTTCCAGATATGTCGAAAGAACTGTGAAACAGCAATGGCATCACAGGGTAAGCAGCCTAACACATCTTTCACACTTGTAAAGGATACCGAAAGGCTAAATATGTGAAATGTGCTTGACATATGTTCATAGTCACACTTGTTAGCTATTAATAATAGCAGCTTAGAAAAGCTGGCAATATTGCAGATGTACTAGAAAAATATTTTTATTCCATGACAGTTGAATGTATCAGTAAGCCAACAATAACTGTGGTTCTTTTGAGGATGAAATAACATAAAACTTCATCATCATCATCATCATTAAAGACTGATTATGTCTTTTAGCGTTCAGTCTGGAGCACAGTACCTCTAATAGAATTCCTCCATGATCCCCTATTCAATGATAACATTGATGCCTCGTCTTACGTTATGCCTTTTACTTCAAAACCAGTCTTCACCGAATCTAAGTACTTTCTTCTTGGTCTACCTCGACTCCTCTTACCCTCCGCTGCCAAGCTCATGATTCTCTTTGGTAACCTTGCATCTCCCATGCGTGACATGACCAAACCATCTCAGTCTATTCGCTCTAACTGCTTCATCTATGGTGGTCATTCTCAGTTTTATTTGATTTCCTCGTTATGGACACCCACCTGCCATTGTTCCCATCTATTAGTATCTGAAATCATTCTTGTTACTTTCATATCTGTAACCTATACCTTGTGAATAAGGTAACCTGTATCCACCCAACTTTCATACCCATACAACAAAGTTGGTCGGGCGATAGTCTTGGTATTTATTTCCTTCTTGCAGAAGAAAGTAGATCTTAGCTGAGCACTCACTGCATTAGCTTTGCTGCACTTCGATTCCAGTTCTTTCACTATGTTGCCATCCTGTGAGAAAATACATCCCAGGTACTTGAAACTGTCTAACTGTTCTTTGTTCATACTATTTGGCACTCAATCTGCTTAAATCTCTTTCCCACAGACATTACTTTCGTTTTAGAGATGCTGATCTTCATATCATAATACATGCACCTCTGATCGAGCTCTGAGATTTTAGTTTACAACCTTTCAATCGAATCTGCCATTACAACTAAGTCATCCGCATATGCGAGACTGATTATTTTGTTTTTACCTATTTTAATCCCCCCTGTCAGTCTACTGTTTTAACATATGATCCATGAATAGTATGAACAAAAGTGGTGACAGGTTACAGCCTTGTCTTACCCCTGAAACTACCCTGAACCATGAGCTTAATTTGCCATCTACTCTAACTGCTGCCTGACAGTCTATGTAAAGCCCTTTAATTGCCTGCAGAAATTGGCCTCCTATACCATAATCTTGTAGAACTGACAGTAGCTTTCTCCTAGAACACGGTCATAAGCCTTTTCTAGATCTATAAAACAGATACAATTTCCTGTTCCACTCATAGCACTTTACCATTACCTGCCGTAAGCCAGGTGAATTAGAGGTGGGACTCCATCACCTCCAAAGGTCCGAGGCATTTTGCTCTGATTGTTGCCAGCATGATATTGAAGTACCTAGGAAGCAGGTTGCTAGCCTTACTTGCCCAGGGCCCCACTGGGATTTACCCCTAACGGTTGAGGGACTAACCGGTGGATTTGGTAGTCTTTGCCGTCTGATCACAAAGGTGGCCACGACTCAGAATATGTCCGAGATGCCCAACCTTATTCCAAAGTAACTGGTATCCCAACTGTCAGGACCACTTACTTGGCCACTTATACGTTGCCTGTGGTTCGTGAAATAGGACATGACTACATGAACCCACACCATGAACCACAACTTAAAACTTAAGAATAAATAATTTGTGAATTTGATCTTCAAAATGTTATTATCATAATCGTTTTTTTCTTAATAAAGTACCAAATTCAATTTAGGTACTACATTTAGAAGGTCGATTAAGCATGTCTTCAGAAGGCTAAATGCATATTAAGTTCACCACTGATAGAATGACGTAAAATAAATGTTATACAGGAAACATGCCCTTAAATTCTCATTTGTATGGTGCTGAGTTCTAGTCTACGGTGTGGGAAACATATATAATATGGTGCCAAAGAATAATATTAGGAACCACGAAAGTAGACTAAGTAGAAAACGTACAGTACATGTATTAGTAAAACCAGTCACTTCAAGTACATATACAAACATTATAATGAGACTAGAATTGTCAAAGTGCGACGTCGACAGCTAGAGCTTCCTATTCGATCATTCTGGTTGTAGAAAGAGAGAGCCGCAAGCTGAATCTCGAAAGTAACTAATTTGTTGCTGAACTAGCATACTTTGAATGTTACAGGAGCACGTTAGTAGTGTGAAACACAAGCGGGACACTTAACACCGATTCCAATAGCTTGCAATCTCGATCCGATATACATTTTTAATCTCCTCTTACCGCCTGAATTTCGCCGATAATCTGATACGCAATCGGAGTACGGCAGCACGTTTCGTTTCATCTTTCATTTCGTTGAGGCCAAATTTGAAAAGTATCTGCTACGCGCTGGAGTTCTGAAAGGCATAAACAATTCGGAACAAAGGAAACTTGTATGAAATGTATACCTACATTAATTAACGTACCAATCAAGTAAGGCAACGAGTAAATTGGAAAAGGCAACAAAATTTGTAGTGACTATGGTATTTAATCGTCCACTCTCCATTTCGCAGCCGTATTATTCAGTAGAGATTTGTTTGTCATGTTTAAAATAATATTTAAAATATTTGCAAACATTCTCTGTGAAATGTGTTTCTATTTTATTTTGTTTCACGTACAATGTCAGCGACGCAACAGCACATCGTGGATGTTTCTAAGTTTCTCCGCCGGCTCCAGAGAGATATACCTGACCACTGTCTATTCTTTGCCGAAGACCGTCGGACGATTGAAGATGCTACTGTATCAAGGGGGTTAGATAGAATACAGGGAGACGCCCTTACGCTGAAAAAGTGAAGCCTGTCTCCGCCACACTGCCAAGATTTTCAGAAATGTTCGTATTGTAGAGCTAATGTTTTATGTCACTTAAAACAGGGATTAAATTTCCGACGGTTTTGCCGTTATGTACAACATGTTAAAAGAGTGCAAATTAGTCGTTTAAAAGTACGTTATTAAATATATTATGTGGCGTATTTATCACTATTTATTCAAGAATGTATATTGTTTGAAAGTACATATTTTTAATAGTTGTTAGTTAAATGCATTAGTAGTAAGAGGGTCGACTTAACGCATAATTTTAACAGATAAATAGTATTCCAAAACTGACCAAGATCGCGGACGGGCTTCAACTGACGTATGTGCTCGGCATAGGTAATGTCATCTCCCTTTATTCTAACCTCCTTGCGCTGTATGCTGTTGCGGAAAGCAACCGACAATTATTGTTTCGTCTATAGTCCCAACCTTAAATAAAAAGAGGAATTTAATGTCAGTTATACTCTTGTTGAGCTCTATCATGATGTTATGTTTTCTTATACTGCTGTTATTTTAGAAGGTATATATATATATATATATATATATATATATATATATATATATATATATATATATATATAAATTTCGACTTGCAGACAAGATGGCAATATATATATATATATATATATATATATATATATATATATATATTGGGAGTTATATTTTTACTTTGTTAATCTTTGGAAGAGTGTTTCCTTCTGGATTTTTGTCGAAGAAGTACAAAAGCAACTTCGAATTGATGCGAATAGTACAGAACGTTTGCCCTATCTTATCAGTGAGAGATACTGAAGCTCTTTGAGATAAACATCGATAAGATTTCCTGTCAAGTAATATTTAAACTTCGGAAAAACATTTTTTTTCAAACATGCAAAAATTATATGAAAAATTTTTTGAACTCTAGAAGTAGAGGTGTAATTTTGAGATGGTGATAGCTCTTGGAAAAGGAGCTCAACACGAAAATTAATTTTAATAAGCAATATATAGTTCCAAATCAATATCAGAATCAGTTCTCCTGATCACAGAGTAGATCGAAACCGGTCACCACAGGTTTTTTTTTTTTTTTTTTGTTTTTTTTTTTGTTTTTTTTTTTTTTTTTTTTTTTTTTTTTTAGTTATGCCGTTGCCTTTTTCCGGCCTTCGAACTGACTTTCTCAGCCAGTTATAGGGGGACCTGCAGTTTAACGTGGGTTCCGAATCACGGTGCTACTCGATATTTTTCGCATTAGCATCATTGCCAGGGGTGAAAGAAGTGGAAAGCGTCAGATAAAAATCCTGGGACCTGGCGGGGATCGAACCCGCAACCTTCGGATTTATAGTCTGACACTCTACCACTACGCTATCGAGCCCACAGACGAAATGTAAATATATGTCTCGCTCGCGTATTGCTGCTTATTGCTACTGATAATCACTGCACTCGATTAACTGGCAGCAGCACAGTTCATCTGTCCTAGACTATACCGCTACAACCTAACGAGTAACAGCATTGCGAATTTCAGAGACTGAATGGGGTACTAACACTGTCAAATAAGAAAAAGTAACTGTTTTACTAATTACACCAACATGCAGGAACACACTACGAATTTCGTAATTAAATTACCAAAAGAGGAACAACTCTACGAGCTACTACAGAACCCTGAGCTGGCTACAGTGGAATTAACGGTACGACTACAAAGTTAGATACAGCTTATTTACGTCATCTCCACGCCACGATGACGCTAGAACGCCACCCACTCGAGTAGCTCTTTGCGCGCCCTTTAGAATGGTAATATGAGGGGGAGTGCAGCATGCTGACGTCAGTAACATCGATGGCACTGTCCAGTCCAGTTAATGTTCGTCTGTTAAAAGAAAAGTGACACTGACGAGCAAATACGATTTTGAAGCCCTTTGTGGCCGCACTAATGATGGAGGAAAAAAGTACTGTTTCTTCCAACGAAATGGATCAAATAAAATAAGGCATATTTCTACACCTTCCGCCTCACAAAGTAGTTAGCCTAGGTCAGTCTGCTCATGGTTCTAGCTGGCCATCAAGATCACCTGAGCTGTCAGTATGCAGTTTTTTTTGTGTGAAGAACCCTCAGATCTAAAGTGTATCACAATAGTCAAAAAGTGCGGTAGAACGTTTTGGATGAAAAGGCAGCTGTCCAGTTTCGATCAGCAACTGACCGACTAGGGCTCAAAGGTAGCAAGAGTTGAAAGGGGCCACTTTCAACATCTGTTATAGCCGTCACAATATTTTATTTCCATTCCTTTACAATGTATCTTTGTAACTTGGAAGTCTTTTTTAGCCGGCCGCGGTGGCCGAGGGGACTGAGGCGCTTCAGTCACGGTCTGCACGGCCACAACGGTCGGGGGTTGGAATCCCCCTCCGCTATGGATATTTCTGCCGTCCTTAGTTGTAGGTAGTTAACAAGTAGTTTGTAAGTTTAGGGACTGATGACCCCGTAGTTAAGTCCCATAGACATTACAAACATTTGAACATTTTTTTCTTTCGGATATTTCCAAAACACAGTTTACTTGGATTACATTTTGTAAACCACGTCGTTCATTAACCGTGTTGGCTCATTATAGCTGAAAGACGTTTTACGTAATGTAATCCACATAAATTCTTCTATGTCCTCTGCAGAAGTTTCTCATAGAGATATTTAATACTGGATCAAGGCAAATAATACATGTCCTACAAAATAATTATATACGTATGCGATTCGAGAGCCCAAAGTGCAGATGCGGGAATTTCTTGAAGTTGTTCAAGAAAAGTGGAAGAGAACAATGTACACATCTCACTAACCCACAAATTTATCACATGTTCAGTCGATTATACGGAAACGGCAATGTCATAAGCCGTCTGTACCAAGTATATTGCGAGATTGTCTTAACTTTAATGCATAAAATTGAATGTAAGAACGGTGCTTTAGTCAGAAGTGGACAATATTCTCTTGCACTTTGTTTTGACCACTTCATAGAAATCCGGCAATTGCACTAAAAAATGTTTGTTGAGCTTATGGGACCTAACTACGGGGTCGTCAATTCCTGAACTTACAAACTACTTATGAACTACCTTATACTAAGGAAGGCACAAATATCCATGCCCTAGGGGTGAGTCGAACTCCCGACCGTAGTGACCGTGCAGAACGTGACTCATGCGCCGCAGGCCGCTCGGCCACTGCGTCCGGCCATCTACACTTTGAGGACATTTACAGCAGGTGCGTGCAATATGTGTGTTATGCGCTTTTACCTTAGGATTTCTCTCTCTGTTGACTGAAAGTTTAATGATACATTGAAGTTACTGGATTACATATAATTTCCGTCCTGTGGTATTAACATTTGTTACTGTCTTTTTCTGTTGTGAAATGTCACTTGTGGTACAATATTACGTTCTGCACGGTAATCACACAGCGTGTTGTTCTAAGCAGGGTTTCTTGCGGTACCGAGCGATCGACGTCATAGCTGTTCGTTACACATATACACTGCCGAGAGAAAAATATAGTACCCCTGGGTAGATGACGTCTATTTGATCCAATGACGGAAAAGTGGTTGATAGTACACGTACTGATAATGGTTACAACGTCGTCAGCCAACAGGTAGTGACATGGCTGCCAGAGCTTCATCTCTGTTTACCCAATAGTAGGGAACGTTTACAGACATACGGGCAGTGTGATGTCAACTTGTCAATTAAACTGGCATTGTGCCATAGAGACTCACGCGTGATTCCTACAGCGAATTGAGCTACTTTGAAAAGGGTCATATTTTGGCTCTCCGAATGGTCCTATCGGAGAACAGCCGCACTTGTACGACGTGGTGCTCCGGTTGTAGACTTCCGTAAAATGGCAGGTTGTACGGCTACCACAACACAGTTAAAAGAGATTGTGCGTCCAGAAAAGTCAATGCGAACTGTTGCCAAGCGATTACTAGCAAAAGGACTACGGTCACGTATACATGATGTGACGAGTACTATCGACAAGGGATGTCAAATAGATTCCGTATTTCTAGATTTCCGGAAGGCTTTTGACTCTGTACCTCATAAGCGCCTTTTAATCAAACTTCGGGCTTATGGAATATCGTCACAGTTGAGGGGTCTAGTGAGAGAGGGGGCTATGCCGCATTAAATAAAATATTGAGCTTTGTCCATTTTCAGTATTCTCGTCCCATCTTGCGTCTATCCTATGTAGAATCACGTGGCATGGCTCCCGCTCTTTCTATAGCAGTTGCTGTAAGTTCTTGAATGCGCCCTTTCGATCATTTCGAGTGAGAGGAGGAGCTAGACCACTTACCGATGTTGTCCGCCTTTTCAGATGCAGACGTACCAACTGTTACAGATTGTTTTATCATTTACGAGGGAAGAACATATTGTTCAATAAACGTACTTGTTGTGACCACAAAGGTTTTCCCGGCGTAATAACTGTTTGTAATCTTCTCGGGTCTGCAGCCGGATACTAAAGTCAACTTGACACAATATTTCAGCGGCGCAACTGCCCGCCATCCTCAGGTGAGCTTGCTGATAGACAATCTCGCCGGAACTGAGTTACCAGTGCAATCGGCGGCTCCTTTATACATCGAGGAAGGCCCATAGCGCGTGCGCAAGAAGTGACAGTGACTGCCCTCTGGCGCACAAGACGTACAGCGCTCCGGTGGTAGAGTCCGGCGAAATCGATAATCGATGATAAAATTATTATTCAGATTCATGAAGTATCAACCGTTGTTTTTTAACATCTGATAACACCGGGTTCCAGGATTTGTTAAGAACGTAGCCTTTGTCTCTGTTAATCAGATTGTCAGATAATCGAATTTCTATGGATTCCTTTAAGACACAGTCCCAGTAACGAGATGCTGAAGCAACCATGTGAGTTTCGTTGTATAACATTCTATGTCCCTCATCGAGACAGTGCTCAGCTACCGCCGACTTCTCGGGCTGGAGCAAACGTGTGTGACGTTGATGTTCAATACATCTGTCCTGAATGGTGCGGATAGTCTGACCAATATACGTTTTCCCACATTGACACGGAATCTCATATACCCCGGGCATCCTCAGACCCAAATCATCCTTCACAGATCCAAGAAGTGCTCTCGTCTTTACTGGCGGACGAAAAACACTCTTAATGTCATACTTTTTTAAAATTCTTCCTATCTTTGATGAGATACTCCCGGCAAAAGGTAGGAAAGCAACTGATTTATGGGTCTCATTCAATGGTTCAGGTGAAGGACCAAACTGTAAAGCACAGCGGATCTGCTTATCTGTGTAGCCATTCTGTTGAAACACAACTTTTAGATGATCTAGTTCTTGCGTCAAACTTTCTGCATCCGAAATGGCGTAAGCTCTTCTCGCTAATGTCCGAAGAACGCCAGTACGTTGGGCCGGAGGATGACAACTCGAGGCATGCAGATAGCGGTCCGTGTGCGTAGGTTTTCGATAAACGCTATGTCCCAGTTTCCCATCATCTCTTCTGTAAACCAGAACATCAAGAAACGGAAGCTTCCCCTCCTTCTCGACTTCCATTGTGAACCTGATGTTGGGATGCATGCAATTAAAATGGCCCAAAAGGCGGTTGAGAGATTCTTCCCCATGAGGCCACACCATAAAGGTATCATCGACGTACCTCCAAAAACAAGTTGGCTTAAGAGCCGCCGTCTTCAAGGCCATATCTTCGAAATCCTCCATAAAAAGATTGGCTACTATGGGGAATAATGGACTCCCCATAGCAACACCGTCAGTTTGTTCATAAAATTTGTCATTAAATAAAAAGTACGTCGATGTGAGTACATGACGACAAAGCTCAGCTGTTTCTTTGTCCACCTTTTCACCAATCAATTGCAGAGATTCTTCCAGAGGAACCCGGGTAAACAACGACACTACATCAAAACTCACGAGCAAATCAGAAGGACTAAGGCGTAATGATTTTAAACGTATAAAATCCATAGAGTTCAGAATGTGATGTTCACATTTCCCCACGTGTGGGCTAAGGACAGATGCTAAATGTTTCGCCAAGTTATAGGTAGGAGCGCCCAAATTGCTTACAAGCGGACGAAGAGGGACCTCTTGCTTGTGTATCTTAGGTAAACTATATAACCTGGGAGGAACAGCCGCACCAGGATGAAGTTTCTTTTGAAAGTCGTCAGATAAAGAGCTCTTCTTCAAAAGTGAAAGCGTCATACGTTTTATCCGTTCAGTTGGATCCTTTTGCAGTCTGCGATAAGCTGAATCGTCAAGTAAACAGTCCATTTTTTGTAGATAATCATCCCGGGAAAGAAGAACTGTGGCATTGCCTTTATCTCGATGTATAAAGGAGCCGCCGATTGCACTGGTAACTCAGTTCCGGCGAGATTGTCTATCAGCAAGCTCACCTGAGGATGGCGGGCAGTTACCGCCGCTGAAATATTGTGTTAAGTTGACTTTAGTATCCGGCTGCATAGTAGCCAATCATTTTATGTAGGATTTCGAAGATATGGCCTTGAAGACGGCGGCTCTTAAGCCAACTTGTTTTTGGAGGTACGTCGATGATACCTTTATGGTGTGGCCTCATGGGGAAGAATCTCTCAACCGCCTTTTGGGCCATTTTAATTGCATGCATCCCAACATCAGGTTCACAATGGAAGTCGAGAAGGAGGGGAAGCTTCCGTTTCTTGATGTTCTGGTTTACAGAAGAGATGATGGGAAACTGGGACATAGCGTTTATCGAAAACCTACGCACACGGACCGCTATCTGCATGCCTCGAGTTGTCATCCTCCGGCCCAACGTACTGGCGTTCTTCGGACATTAGCGAGAAGAGCTTACGCCATTTCGGATGCAGAAAGTTTGACGCAAGAACTAGATCATCTAAAAGTTGTGTTTCAACAGAATGGCTACACAGATAAGCAGATCCGCTGTGCTTTACAGTTTGGTCCTTCACCTGAACCATTGAATGAGACCCGTAAATCAGTTGCTTTCCTACCTTTTACCGGGAGTATCTCATCAAAGATAGGAAGAATTTTAAAAAAAGTATGACATTAAGAGTGTTTTTCGTCCGCCAGTAAAGACGAGAGCACTTCTTGGATCTGTGAAGGATGATTTGGGTCTGAGGATGCCCGGGGTATATGAGATTCCGTGTCAATGTGGGAAAACGTATATTGGTCAGACTATCCGCACCATTCAGGACAGATGTATTGAACATCAACGGCACACACGTTTGCTCCAGCCCGAGAAGTCGGCGGTAGCTGAGCACTGTCTCGATGAGGGACATAGAATGTTATACAACGAAACTCACATGGTTGCTTCAGCATCTCGTTACTGGGACTGTGTCTTAAAGGAATCCATAGAAATTCGATTATCTGACAATCTGATTAACAGAGACAAAGGCTACCTTCTTAGCAAATCCTGGAACCCGGTGTTATCAGATGTTAAAAAACAACGGTTGATACTTCATGAATCTGAATAATAATTTTATCATCGATTATCGATTTCGCCGGACTCTACCACCGGAGCGCTGTACGTCTTGTGCGCCAGAGGGCAGTCACTGTCACTTCTTGCGCACGCGCTATGGGCCTTCCTCGATGTATAAAGGAGCCGCCGATTGCACTGGTAACTCAGTTCCGGCGAGATTGTCTATCAGCAAGCTCACCTGAGGATGGCGGGCAGTTGCGCCGCTGAAATATTGTGTCAAGTTGACTTTAGTATCCGGCTGCAGACCCGAGAAGATTACAAACAACGTACTTGTTGCTCCTACACACATCTTCTTTTGTAACTATTAAACGTAATTTGCATTATCTCTCTATCTTGTAACGTGTTATGTCATCCTTCTGTATATGTAAGTTATTGTACTACTGGTTGATTGGTACCTACTGGTTGGTTGGTAGCCCTGTGTATAATAGTACGTGAAACATGGATCCTTGTGTATTAGAGAATGTTGAAAGAGGTGGTAAAAAACACAATCGTAAACCAGACAAATGGAAGGGAGACATCTGAGACTTGACGCCTGGAAGATAGCAACCACCTCTGCCTCGCTGCCCGGCTGGTTAGCTACTTGTAGACTTCCCTATGTGTCAGTGTGCGTGAGTAGCTAACCAGCGGGGATGTGGAGCAGCGATGGGTACCTATCCTCCCGTTGTCATTTTTCAGACTATTTATAATTCGGGCATGAGAGGATTAAATTATGGTGAATGCAGGGCCATCTATTGCTACTATTTAATTTTCTTCTGCCACACGTTTTCCCCCTTCGCCAATAATATTCTCTTGCACTTTGGCAGCATTCTGACGAGCAGTGTTATTTTCATAGCGCTTTGAAATAAATGGTAACTATAGTTAATTAAATTGATATTTTTCTTTTTTCAACATTTACATAACAATAAGTGAAGACGAACAAAGTGATCCCTTTATTGTATAAATAATGCATTAATACAGCGCTTTATAAAAGTCAATTTATCTTAATTTCTCCTCGGAGTGGCATGGCTGCCTGTCTCACTAGATCCCTCAGTTGTCCGATTGGATTTGTGATTTCCTGGCAGAAACGACACAGTTCGTTGTAATTGACGTAGAACAGAATTGATATCTGGTGTTCCCCAGGGAAGTATTATAGGGCTTCTATTATTCCTTACTTTTATAAACTAATTAGGAGATAATCTGAGTAGCTCTCTTGCACTGTTCTCGGATGATGTTGCCATTCATCGGTTAGTAACCAGAAGATCAAAAGAAACTGCAAAATGATTTAGATATCTGCATGTTGCAAACAATGGATAAGGAACTGAAGCGGTACTGAGGTATCAGGTGTCGATCCATACTGGGACACCCATATCTGTACGATGGTAACATTCAAAGCTAGCATTATATGCGCTGATTCTAGCATCCATTTCATTATATATAGAGCAACACTGTCTCGAGATACATTATTTCCCGACTGCTCGATCTGATAACGTACATCTGCAAGAATTGTGGGTTAACGATTCACACCTGTCAGGTGTCCCACACTATCCCTCTCTTTCTCGATCGGAGACCAGTCCGGAAATCGTGTTGGCCAGGCAAGTTGTTGCTAGTCTTGCAGAGCACGTTGAATTTCATGCGCTATATGTGTATGAGTGAGAATTATCCTGTAGAAATAATACTTCAGCATCTGGCCTTGCGAAGTGTGAAGTCATCCAAATGATCCCTAAATGAAATCAAACTTCATTTACACAATTAATCAGTCAAAACTACAGGCCGTAAATTCAACTAAATACCTAGAAGTAACAATTACGAACAATTTAAAAAAAAAAAAAAAAAAAAAAAAAAAAAAAAAAAAAAAAAAAAAAAAAAAACGTAAAATATTGCAGGGAATGCGAACTAAAGACTAAGTTTAGAGTTTCGTTGGCAGAACACTTAGAAGATGCAACATTTCTACTAAAGTAACTGCCTATCCACACTTGTGCGTCCTGCTTTGAAATATTGTTCCGCCTTCTGGGGTCACTACAAAGTTGGACTGACAGACAATTTAGAGAAAGTTCAGAGAAGGGCAGCTCGTTTTGTATTATCGCGATGTATGAAGGAGAGTGTCACGGAAATGATGCACGAGTTGGGGTGGAATCACTAAAAGAAAGGCGTTATTCGTTACAGCGAGATCTATTTGTGGAATTTCTTTCAGCAACTTTCTCTTAGGAATGCGAACATATTTTGTTAGCACCCACCTACATAGGAAGACATGATCATCAAAATAAAATAAGAGAAAAGAGATCAAATACGGAAAGATTTGGGTGTCACTTTCTCCCGCGAGGTATTAGGGAATTCAACTGTAGATAAATATAAGCCTTTCGATGAACCCTCTGCCATGCACTTCAATGTGACTTGCAGAGTATTTCTGTAGATGTAGATGTAGCCCTTCTTCCATTGACGCCACATCGTCGACATGTAGGGCTCGATTGGTGTACTCACAGGATCACCAGGAAGACAAAACAGCGGGTAGTCATCTTCAGCGATAAAGCAGATTTTTCTTACCAGAAAGTGATGATCGCTTGCACGTCTGATGTAGAGCTGGCAAGCTCTCACTCGTTGACTGCATTCCTTCTTGGTACACTGGCCTTAAGACCTCAAGCTACATTTTTCGTTTACTTTTCTTGATTGTGGAGGGAACGCTGACCAGTACTCGTTACGTGCAGAACGTTTTAGACCCGTGATTTTGCCCCCTCGCAACCAGAAGGTGGCATATTCTTCCAACAGGATAATTCGGCTCCGTACACAAACAGCGCGTGAAATTCAACGTCTTCTGGGTAGTGGAAAGTGTATTCAATCGACCACTATTTTCCTTTTAAAGCTCAGTTTCGAAGTTATTCAAACGTTCAAATGTTTGTAAATCTATCGGACCAAACTGCGTGACCAGTCCGTAGCTTACGAACTACTTAAACTAAGGTAAACGAACGTAAGGACAACACACACACACACACACACACACACACACACACACACACATGCCCCAGGGAGGACTCGAACCTCGCCGGCCGCGGTGGCCGAGGTGACTGAGGCGCTCCAGTCATGGTCTGCACGGCCACTACGGTCGGGGGTTCGAGTCCCCCCTCGGGCATGGATATTTGTGCCGTCCTTAGTGTTAGCTAGTTTATAAGTTGAAACTTCCTCGCAGATTAAAATTGTGTGCCGGAACCGGGACTCGAACCTGGGACCTTTGCCTTTCGCGGGCAAGCGCACTACCGACTGTGCTATCCCGACACGTCTCACGATGCCGCCTCACAACTTTACTTCCGCCAGTACCTCGTTTCATATCAGCGCACACACCACTGCAGAGTGAAGTTTCATTCTAGTTCATAAGTTGTTTGTAAGTTTAGGGACTGATGAGCCCGTAGTTAAGTCCCATAAGCTATACGAACATTTGAATTTTTGACTCGAACCTCCGACGGCGAGCAACCGCGCGCTCCGCAGCGAAGCGCCTTAGACCGCTCGGCTACTCCACCGCGGCTCGAAGTTATTCATTGATCAATAAGAGCGTATTGTTTTCAGTGTCATTAATGTTTGAGAACACATACTTGTATGAATTTTGTATGCCTTTGTTTGTTTCATGTGTTACATGGTGCCGCAGCACTACGCCGTGACGGGTAAATGAGAAATGTTTTAGAAAATTTTTAGTCGGTATGGAGACGTGGTCTCGATGAGAAATGATTTATATTACCGAATTAAGCGATGTTTCATACTTCACATATATTTAAATGATAAGTTAAAAAAATGAAGTCTTCAAAGTGTTTTGAAGATTTCTAAATATTCATTCAAGATGTTTAATTGATTTTTTCTTAAGTGATGATTATTTTAAAGTGAACTTTGAGTGAGGTCTGAACGACTTTCAAGAATAGTTGGGTGGCACTAAAGTTTCCCGATTATTGGTAATGTAATATCGATTGCAGTAATAGAAGTGCTATGGAAGAAATATCTCATAGGGATAAAACTGAAAAGTAAACGTTGTATTTTGATCGTAATGAAGTATTATTCAGGGTTTGCCAGTCTATTGATGTTGCTTGAGGAACTCAGTTGTCAATTTATTTATTCAACAATCGGAGGAACCTTAAGTGGAAGAATATGATAATATACAATATCGGTAAATATAATTTTTGTTGCTGGGGTGTTACTCAACTTTGGGTATGAAGTCACGGTCCAGTAATAAGTTGATTGGATATTATATCAGCAATCACTTAAAGGACACAACTGGCAATTAAAATTGCAACACCAAGCAGAAATGAAAATGATAAACGGGTATTCATTGGACAAATATATTATACTAGCACTGACACGTGGTTACATTTTCATACAATTTGGGTGCATAGATCCTGAGAAATCAGTACCCAGAACAACCACCTCTGGCCATAATAATGGCCTTGATACGCCTGGGCATTGAGTCAAACTGAGCTTGGAAGGCGTGTACTGGTACAGGTGCCTGTGAAGCTTCAACACGATACTACAGTTCATCAAAAGTAGTGACTAGCGTATTGTTATGAGCCAGTTACTCGGTCACTCGCATTGTGCGAGATACCGGGCATTATATATTGATTTAGTTTTATCTGTATGTAAAATTCTGTCTGTTGTATATGAGGCCCCAAATATGTATTAGTGTGATGTGCTCCCACTGGCCCTGGCCTCCATAGATTGAATGAAACTTTGTATGTAAGAAAGTTTAGCAAGTGCTAGGCATGCCTCGTCTGTTTTGTGTCGTCGTTTCTTTCAAACGCTGGGCGTTGAATGTCTCTGGGCGAGAGGTAGGTTTGCCAACTGCTGAGCTGAACCCAGTCTTAGCAAAGATTCCTCTTAACCTCCTTAGCTGGGAGTTGGTCAGGTTACCTGCTTGACAAACGGTGATGCTCTCTGGGCTCCCATCTACTACCCCTCCTCTAACGGTTAAGCAGTGGTCAAGAGAGCGATTCATTCGCTTCTTGGTTCCTGGTAGGGTACGTACCTCTGGGTTTGGTTCTGCTGTGGCCTCGTGGCTCGACTTAGTTCAGGCTCCATAGTCGTACTTATGCCTTTTTGCGATTTTAATTCTGGGAGTAGCAGCTACACTATGTGTAGTAGTGAGATTTGTTCAATTTCCTACAGGATTGCTAATTTTATGTCGATTTTTGCTGGAATCTGATTCCGATGCTCTGATGGTGTTTCGTTAGCATAGTTCTTGCACTTTATAACTTTTAAATCATTTCTTTGCCTGTTCAAATGTGTTCAGTGTCTTTTGCGTTCTTATCGTAGTGGAATTGTAATATTTTCGGGGATTCACGGTGCCTATACTGTTCGTACTTTGTCGACAGAACACGTGGACAATATCAGACTAAGTCTTCAGTTTTTCCATCATTCAGTGCATATGAGTGGTTAATAATTGAATAGCTAATTTGCTAAGGTGTTTCCTAGTGAGTGTAGCATGATAATTTTCCCCAAAAATTGTCTATTCAAACTTGTAATCTGTGTACTTGTTGGCCCACGTGTGCGCCGATTAGCTTGTTCCCTCTTAATGGTTATTACCATTAAATAGACCTTTTTCAAATGTTTGTATATCTTATGGGACTTAAGTACGGGGTCATCAGTCCCTAAACTTACAAACTACTTACTAACTAGCTAACACTAAGGATGGCACAAATATCCATGCCCGAGGGGGGGATTCGAACCCCCGACCGTAGTGGCCGTGCAGACCGTGACTGGAGCGCCTCAGTACCCTCGGCCACCGCGGCCGGCTCTGTGTAGAAAGAACCGTTGCACGGAGTCTATCGTGTTTATAATTTTCAGGAAATAGAATTATTTCACTTATCTGAATTTTTGTGATCGAAGTCTGAATTGTGCTGTAGCAATCTGTAACCTTGCTTATCTAATAGATGTCATTCCTCTGATCAGAAAGAATGGTTATACGATATATTTCGCGATCTTATTCTCTTTGAAATTGCTTTTGTTAACTTTTTGCATATTTTGTGTTCCGATTTTGTAGAGTGCTGTATTGATCTAACAACGTTACGCTTCTGTAGTTATCTTCTCCCTGTGCTAAACGAACGCCAGAGCGACCGTTTTTCGATGTTATTTAATGAAATCTTGATGTAATGTATAGTTAGAAGTTCTAGGAAACTTTAACTTCCGTCTGCACACCGCACTTTGTGGTCTTAAACCAAGTGCGTTTGTTTCTGATAGTTTATCATGAGCCTAAGCCACTGGCTTGACACATTATGGAAACGAAGTACTATTTCATTGTGCACGAGTGATCCTGGATTTTCCACGTTGCTTGGCTGCGTCTTGGTGTATTGGTGTCAAGTGCTTGGTAAGTACCTGCATGGCTTAGTGTATGAATCTGTGTGTGAATGTGCTGCAATTCCTCCGTTCACCCCTGTGAAACGTGATCATAATTAACCTGTACTCAACTTTGCTGGTGGGCAATTTTAGGACCATGTAATTGTAGATATATTGAATATTTTGTAAGGTGAGTTTTTTATTGTACTTTAAAAAATGGTCTTCCCCCTTGTTGTTCTTGTTTTGAATAATAAGTTAACTTGTTAAATTATAATCCTTTTGTGCTAATTTAAATTTTCTCCTTATAATTTATTTTGAATTAATGTGGGGTAATTTTTTCATGTATCTTGTGATTCTGCTTCCTTCTGGAGCATTATTTGCGTTTCCGTTGCCAACATTCATGATTTTTTACTTAGACCCATGACTGCGGATCATTATTTATTTGTGTGCAGTTTCCTCTAAAGATTGCAGTAAAGGTAGACTGTTTCCTTGACTTATAGAATCAGAGTTTTACTTAAGGGAACTGTATACTTCCGCCGCTGTGTGAATATTGCCGTAATGAGATTTTGTGAGCAAGCAGTCGATTGTTAACTTTACAAAAAAGGCTATTTAACAATCAAAAGAAAAGCGGGCGAGTTTCAATGACCTGCAACATGCTGTCGTGCATTATCCTGCTGAAATGTAGGATTTAACAGGGATCGAATGAAGGGTAGAGCAACGGGTCGTAACACATCTGAAATGTAACGGTCACTCTTCAAAGTGCCGTCGATGCGAACAAGAGGTGACCGAGACGTGTAACCAATGGCAACCCATACCACATTCCGGGTGATACGCCAGTATGGCGATGACGAATACACGCTTCCAATGTGCGTTCAGCGCGATGTCGTCAAACACGGATGCGACCATCATGATTCTGTGAACAGAACCTTGATTTATCCGATAAAATGACGTTTTGCCATTCGTGCACCCAGGTTCGGCGTTGTGTACACCATCGTAGGTGTTCCTGTATGTGATGCAGCGTCAAGGATAACCGCAGCCATGGTCTCCGAGCTGATAGTCCATGTTGCTGCATACATCGTCGAACTGTTCGTGCAGATGGTTGTTGTCTTGCAAACCTCCCCATCTGCTGACTCAGGGATCAAGTCGTGGCTGCACGATCCGTTACAGCCATGTGGATAAGATTCCTGTCATCTCGACTGTTAGTGATACGTGGCCGTCGGGAACCAGTACAGCGTTCCGTATTGCCCTACAGCGACCAACGCGAACAGCAATGTCGCGATACGATAAACCGCAATTGTGATAAGCTTCAATCCAACCTTTATCCAACCTTTATCAAAGTCGGAAACGTGATGTAGGCATTTTTTCTTCTTACACGAGGCATCACAACAACATTTCACCAGGCAACGATGGTCAACTGCTGTTTGTGTATGAGAAGTCGGTTGGAAATTTTCCTCATGTCAGGTATCGCCACCGGCGCCAACCTTAAGTGAATGCTCTGAAAAGCTAATCATTTGCATATCATAGTATCTTCTTCCTGTCGGTTAAATTTCGCGTCTGTAGCACGTCATCTTCGTAGTGTAGCAATTGTAATGGCCAGGAGGTAGTACCGGCACATCTGAAAGACGAGAAAGTCTTGCCTATCCAACACGATCTCAGGACTGGTCTTCTAACGAGCATGTGTGGGGTATGTTGGGATGACATCTGATAAGGGTGACTCATTAACCCACAATTCTTGCAGGTCTACGTAATCGCCGGCCGCGGTGCCCGAGGAGACTGAGGCGCTCCAGTCACGGTCTGCACGGTCACTACGGTCGGGGGTTCGAATCCCCCCTCGGGCATGGATATTTGTGCCGTCCTTAGTTGTAAGTAGTTTAGGGACTGATGACCCCGTAGTTAAGTCCCATAGACTCTACAAACATTTGAACATTTTGAACAATTATCAGATGTGATTGCAAATTAGCTTTCGAATTTGTGAAAGGAAAGGGGAACTGGTAAAATGACTCTGGGTTAAATGATAAATTCAAGCTGCACTTAACTGCATTCATTAGCAAAAGACAAACACCAGCTACATTACTTCAAGTACAATCTACCATTCATAACAATAAAAATGTACAAGCTTTACCTTATGTGTGACAGTATTCATTAATATCATCTTCCTTACAAAAATTACAATTTGCAGACTTTCCTGCGACTCTTCAAAAAGGCTAAAGCCTTAATTTTCCGATTTTTTCTCTTCGATTCTTACACACCGACAGTCTTACTCGACAGTTCCAGAACGAGTCCCACTCATCCACTGTACACTATGACAGCCACCCATCGACCCTCTTAACGCAACAACTGCGAGTGGAAGACATACACCAAAGATAATAATAATGTCGTTTGGCTCATTGGCCTGGTGCAAGATAAAGCATACTGTCTTTGGTTTACAGCAGAGGTAGACAAATGACTTCAGCATGTTATATCGATTAACAAAATGATACCAAACATTACATTAATTTGTTTTCTACAGAATTACAGCTTAAGTTTATATAACAAAATATGCTCAAGGTTGATTTTATCCATTGTATGTGTGTATGCTGGGGCCTCAGCAGTATATGTTGTAATGAAAACAATGAAAGACACCACCATCGTCTGTATTTTTATATTGTCATTTACACACACCTGGTTAAATACTTATATGTATACATAATCAACAAATTTACTGTTAATACGTAAAGAATGAGACTTGTGTACGTTTATGTTATTATATGCTACTTGGAGGTGTTCATTCTTAAAACAATTGCTTGTACAATTATTATGTATTTATTCCTTGTGATGTCGTGGTGTATCGAAACTGGTTGCTAGTAAATGACAAATAAAAATACAGTTGATGATGCTGTTTTTCATTGTTTTCATTAAAATATGTTCAAAGCTGAATTACAGGTAAATTTAAGTGAAAATTATATTATATACTCCTTTCAAGTTCTACAAGCTGAGCTCCAGCTGCTATGAGAACTGCAGTTGGACGTATGCAGAACACCGAAGTGGATAAACAGAAAACAAGAAGAAGAAATAACATTACATCCGGAACTAATAAATCAAGACCCACGGCCGGTGTGGGAGATATAAGGGATGCGATGTTTCTTGTTGCTTCTTTGCCAACTTGTACGTAACTCGGCAAACTTCAGCGACGTTCCGGGCCCCAGGCTAATAAAAGATGCTATCTGTATCCTAGCCACAAATCGACGTAGACAGCCTCCTAGTACCGAGGAAACGGGGCGTCCGGCAGGCCTGCCACGCACCCTACTGGCTGTGGCAGTGCCGAAGCTACTGGCACGAGACGTAGTGGCGCACATCATTAAATAAAAAGACATTAATTCAACACGACGTTTGCAAAACGCTTCACGTCAATGAAACGTGCACTCTCAGACAAAGGAAAAAACTACCCAATACGCAGAAGTTATGAAAATTAGACATAAATCGATATTCATGCAGGCACCTACGAAAGACGCAAAATTGTTAACTTTGGCAGCCGATGGATGAATCTGTGACACTGTAGCGCAATATCACCAAGCGACCAGCAAGGATATTAAACGCGGATGTCGATACCAGTACATCAAGTCTTTGCAAATTTCATTAGCCGTGCGGGAGTAACCAAGCGGTCTGGAGTGCCACGTTACGGATCGCGCGGCCTCCTACGTCGGAGGTTCGAATCCTCCCTCCGGCATGGATTGTGTGTTAGTTTAACTTAGTTTAAGTAGTTTGTAAGCTACGGACTAATGACGATCGTAGTTTGGTACCATAGAATTACAAACATTGGAATATTTTTGAAATTTCATTACGTGTATTCAGTGGAACAATAACACTCGCTGGGAGGAGAACGGTCTTCATCCGCAACGGTCACTCTGAAAATCACATCAAAGTACCTATCAGCAGTTTTATCGAACCACCTTCATACTATTTATCTACCTTTCCATTTTGGGATAGCACGATGGAAGAAAGAACATCTAAATCACTTCATTCCAACTGTGATTTCTCGTATTTTATTGTGATCATTTTTCCATATGTAAGAACAATCAATATGTTCTTGCACTCTGCGAGAGTGAAAGTTCGGGGTGAGAGTTTAAATAGGGAAAGTTTAATTTTTAAAACTCACAACCACCAACTGCGAACCAAATTCCTAAACATGCAAAAACACTGGAACTGTGATTGCTACTGTCTGACACGTTTTCTAGGGGATGATATCACACGTTCGCAGCTTTCCTTCCCTGTATATGATTAACAAAAAAATTCATAATAAAGTCAAGTTCATGTGAGAAAAGGGTGTACTAACTACTATTTTTGAAAACACGTGAAGGTTCACTTTATGTTGTTTGTTACACCATATTAAAACCCTGTGGCTGATACGTCTGTACGTCAACACATTTATCAAATAAAGTAATAGCTCGTGAGTCCCTAGACAAAATGAATATTTGTCGCAAATTGTTTTCACGCCATGTGCCTGTCTCAAACACCGTTAGTGTTCATGCCTATGCGACGACACGTGTTACACTAACAAAACACAGTCACTTTAATTCAGTATGATGCACACTATGTTCCACCGGCTAAATATTCACAACACACAGTAGCACTCGATTCAACTTGGTGCTACGACGAGCAACCACACATGGCAATTGCCAGGCAAAATCTATAGTCTCCATCTGTAGATCCACATGCCGACTGTGCAGAGCGACGCCGCCCGGCCAGCTACCCCACTCGCTCCCGACACGTCACTTCCTGCCCGCGTGCGCGCGCCATAAGGCAACTGCCGGGTTTTTCCCCTACGTCATCAACTTTCCCATGTGAGCTGTTCTAACCGACTTGCCAACATATAGCGCTCAGCCAATACATTTCTAAAACTTTACTTAAAATCAAAATAATTACACTACACATTAAACAAATGTCTTCTTAGGTTTTTATGTTAGTATAAACATCCTTTGTACTATTTATTATAATCGTGCAATTTCTTATATCACAGATAAGTGATTTAACTGAATATTTCAAGATAAAATACACAAGATTAATTGAAAATAAAATGAGAAATAGTTAATATATTATTTTTATAAACAAACATTGCCATGCTAGTTGTGTAACTGTCTTGTATTCATTGGTAATTTATTACTTTTCATTGTCAATTAAACATATTACGCCAGATGTGACTATATCAGCTAATGTATTGTTTATTTGTCAACAGGCTATTTTGTAATGAGTGCCTTAACGGTTCCTAACTGCATCGTATTATTTCAAATGCAAGTAGTATTAGAATATTTTATTTCAAGCTGTGCACTGCACTGCACCTGGCACTCGCCATTTTCCCTCTCTCCCCTCACTGGAAACGAAACTGGAAAAGCCTAAGCTGGAACAAGCCACCAACGTCGGCCAGCTCGCTGGCCTCCCGTCAGCTACAAGCACACAGCAAATCTCAACGTGGAGAATTTCTACCTATGGCCTAACTATAAATTTTGTCACCCAACTGCGTACATACATGGCTACCATAATTAATAAAATTGAAATTGTGTAACTTTAAGCGCATTGGCATGGTCAATGTTTGCAGTGAACTTCATACTGTTTAATTATCAAACGCTATTAATTACCAATATTTCTATTGGGCGGTAATCTCACTATTCGCAGGACAAAAAGTAGGTGGTCGAAATTTTTGTAAGTAGATCTCTCCGTAACAATAAACGGCGTTGTTAAAATTATCCCCATCCCAACTCCTGTAGCGTTTCCGTAACACACAACTCGTGTATCATTTCCTAGGCATCCCGTCCGCTGTATCACGATAATACAAAACAGTCTTTCCTTCTTTGTTCTTTTGCAATGTCGTCCTTCAATCGTATCTGCTAAGGATCCCACAATGCACAGCGATATTTCGAAAGAGGACGTACTAGTGTCGTAAAGGCAATCTTTTAGTTGTCCTATTGCATTTTTTAGTGTTTTGTTAATAAAAGATGCAAGCTTTGGTATGCATTCGGCATGACCTTTTCTATGAGTTCTTTCCAATTTCGGCCGTACCCTCATGAACCACAGACATTGCCGAGGTGGAGTGGTTTGCGTGCCTTAACTCAAGGTGCAACCACAGCGGAGGGGTATCTGTGGAGAGGCCAGACAAACGTGTGGTTCCTGAAGAGGTCAGCAGCCTCTTCAGTAGTTACAGGGGCAACAATCTGGATGATTGACTGAGCCGTAGGAAAGGCGAACCAGAGACAGCGTTTTATTGGCAGAACGCTTAAAAGATGCAACAGAACTACTAGAGAGAATGTAATACACTAAGCTTATCCGTCCTCACTTGGAGTAATGCTGCCCAGTGCGGGATCCTTATCAGTTGGGTTTGACGGAGGACATCGAAAGAGTCCATAGAATGATCCAGGACCTGGCATAGAAATCATTACAGCATCGGCGGTTATCGCTGCGGCGTGGTCTACTTACGAAACTCCAATCACCAACATTCTCCTCCGAATGCGAAAATATAGACTCCCACGTACATAGGTAGAATAATCATCAGAATAAAATACGAGAAATCAGAGCTCGAAAGGAGAGATTCAGATGTTCTTTCTTTCCGCGAGCTGTTCGAGAATGGAATAGGAGATGAATAGTATAAAGGTGGTTCGTTTTACTCTTATTCATGTTCATCATATACCTTAGTTTCAAGACACTATCCATTCCGTTTAATTACTCTACATCTACATGGCATACTCTGCAAATGACATTTAAGTGTCTGGCATTTAAATGTGATTTGCAGAGTATCCCATGTAGATGTAGAGTAATTAAACGAAATGGATAGTGTCTTGAAACGAAGGTATGAGATGAACATGAACAAGAGTAAAAAGAGGGTAAAGGAAAGTAGTGTCAGAAAATCAGGCGATGCTAAAGGAATTAGATTAGGTAACGAGGCGATAAAAGTAGTAGATGAGATTTCTTATTTGAGTAGCAAGATAACTTGTGATAGCCGAAGTAAAGACGATATAAAATGCAGAATAGGTATGGGAAGGAAAGCGTTTCTCAAGTAGCGAAATCTGGACATCCAATATTAGTTTGGATGTTAGGAAGTCCTGTATGAAAGCATTTTCCTGGAGCATAGCATTGCATGGGAGTGAAACCTGGACGATAAGGAGTTCAGACCAAAAGATGAAATGTGGTGCTACAGAGGAATGAAGAAGATTAGATGTGTAGATTATGTAACTAATAATGAAGTGCTTAACATAATAGGAGATAAAAGGAGGTTCTGGCATATTCCGACTAAGATAAGGGATAGGTTGCTGGGACACATTCTGAAACATCAAGGGATCGTTACCTTGTGTGTGTTTGGTAAAAATATTATAGGGAGACCGAGTGGCGAATACAGTAAGCAGATTCAGAAGGATGTAGGTTGCCGTACGTACATATTCTCAGATTAAGAGGCTTGCACAGGACAGGGTAGCGTGGAGAACCGCATCAAACCAGTCAGCTGACTGAAGACCACAACACAACAACAACAACAACAACAACAGTACTATTTAGTATTTAGTTTAAATTTTTGTCTCGTATGTGACTGATTTGTGTTGAAGTTTAAGTCAAGTGACCGGCTTCACACTATTCATTATTTACGGTGAGTTGCCAATTTTCGCACCATACAGATGCCTTCATTTTTAGGCTCAATAACCGCACTATAAATATGCATGGTATTGATTTTCAGATAACTTTACCAGATGACAAATCATCTGCAAGCAACCTAACAGGATTAATCAGATTTTATACGAGTTCGCTTATGAGTTTAAGGAAGAAGAGAGGACCACTAACTCCACCCTCAGCAGGGCCAGATATCACGTCTATTTTAGTCGATGCCTTCCCATCAGTTAGTACAAATTGTGTCCTCTTTGACCGAAAATCCCCAGCCAGTCACAAGGCTGGTACGACATCCCATAAATAAGCAGTATGATGAAAAGCAATTCATGAGGTACGGTGTAAAAAGCCTTCTGAAAATCCAAAAATATGGAATGAATTTGAGATCGTTTGTGGATAGCATTCAACACTTCATGTGAGTAAATAGTTATTTGTGTTTCAAGATATCGATATTTTTATAATTCCCATTGACCTTGGGTCAACTGATCGCTCTAGTCATGGTAATTCATGATGTTTGAGCACAGGATATCTTCCGAGACCTTGCTGCACATCGATGACAACGATATAAGCCTATAATTTCGTGGGTGATTCATATTGCCGTTCCTAAGTATCATTGTGACCTTGGCAAATTTCCAAGCAACCTTTGGAGAAGTTCTCTTGGAACCAGTTATGTTACAGTCGTCCATCCGACAGGCAGTACCAGTTCAGTGAACACACGGGCAATTATAAGGCAGCTCACTGAAAAGAGGCTGAACTCACCATCCACCGAGCACCAGTTACCTCTGAACAAGGCGTTTGCGTTTGCCGTGAGGGCAGATTCGGCATGGTATAACTGTAGCTGGAGTAATATTGTCTTCAGTGATGAGTTTCACTTTTAACGGGTCCGGATAGGATCCCGGCAGGGTAGGATACTAAACTGACTATCGTCCGCCTTACTGCCTGACAACCACGAATGATGGTCCGGGATTCAATTTTATACCATGGAGGGCCTCATTTGATTGCAGACGGCCGCATCAGTATATCACAGCGATACGTCGCCAACATTCTACGACCCATTTTATTCCCCTTAATCGCAAGACATGATCTTACGGACACACTGTAAATAAAGTTTTATAATTATGGTGGATGGTTATAATGAAACTGGTTATCTTGAAATGCGGGCACCCGCAGCCAAATGTCCTAATTGTGGATATTTTTCGCTCTAACTGCATTTTTATTTAAAAAGCAGATGCATCATCAGGTGCTTACAAAGTAAATAAATAAATAAATAAAAATAAAAATAAAATGCCTGCCTTTTAGCCACTACCCAGCTTTCATCATCCTAACGGTTAAAAATGTCAACTGCTGCTTTAGCAATAATCAAATTGTACTGATGGTGGAGGGCTTGCATAATCGTGGCATGACACTGGCAGAGGCAGTACCAAATAGTTCATAAAGATAATACCGGAAAGTCCGTGGCATTTACATGCGTTTGTTAGGTGACACCGTTAACAGTGCCACCTCTTGGTTCGAATTGTATGCTATACTTGCCTCTACGTCTGTGATTCCGTATCTTATTTCGCTGCGTACTAAAATTTCTTTCAATGGTTTACGTTTGTTACGTCTTTTAAGATATTACGTTAATGATAATTTATTTAAATTCAGGGCTGAAAAAAATAAAACATTCATCACTGCCTTGATCAATTCAACACGTCATCTCTTCTTGAAGTGAAGTGAAATTCTAATAAAAAAATTTCGTTAGGAGGTTAAAAAAATTACAGAAGTTGTAAGGAACTAGAATGAAACTTTCACTCTGCAGCGGAGTGTGCGCTGATATGAAACTTCCTGGCAGATTAAAATTGTGTGCCGGAACCGGGACTCGAACCTGGGACCTTTGCCTTTAACGGGCAAGCGCACTACCATCTGTGCTATCCCGACAAGACTCACGATGCCGCCTCACAACTTTACTTCCGCCAGTACCTCGCCTCCTACTTTTCAAACTTCACAGAAGTTCTCCTGCGAAGGAGAACTGTGAAGTTTGGAAAGTAGGAGGCGAGGTACTGCCGGAAGTAAAGTTGTAAGGAACTGTTTTCCATCTATGAAAAGAAATGCGATCATAAATCACTCTCTTCTCAGATAACTGTAAATGTTTTATATTGAACAAAGCAGAACGTGCCAGGAAAAAAATAAAGATCTAGCAGTGTATTGCTGTTGGATAGACGGACAAATAACGATCTTCATAATCTGTGCAGTTCGTTTGGGTAGGATTCGAACTGCAAATAACACAATAATGAAAAGTTTTAGGCTTATACATATACTCCTGGACATTAAAATTGCTACACCACGAAGATGACGTGCTACAGACGCAAAGTTTAACCGACAGGAAGAAGATGCTGTGATACGCAAATGATTGGTTTTTCACGGCATTCACACAAGGTTGGCACTGCGGCGACACCTACAACGTGCTGACATGAAGAAAGTTTCCAACCGATTTGTTATACATAACCAGCAGTTGACCGGCGTTGCCTTGTGAAACGTTGTTGTGATGCCTCGTTTAAGGATGAAAAATGCGTACCATCACGTTTCAGACTTTGATAAAGGTCGGATTGTAGTTTATCGCGATTGCGGTTTATCGTATCGCGACATTGCTCCTCGCGTTGGTCGCGATTTAATGACTGTTAGCAGAATATGGAATCGGAGGGTTCAGGAGGACAATACGGAACGCCGTACTGGATCCCAACGGCCTCGTATCACTAGCAGTCGAGAAGTCAGGCATCTTATCCGCAAGGCTGTAACGGATCGTGCAGCCACGTCTCGATCCCTGAATCAGTACTCAGTGACATATGAATGCTTTGTTTTGCGGCGAGTTATGTTGATAAAATTTTCTCGAGTTTCCAGCAGCGTCATGTGGTTCACTGTCCACAGTAAACTACATGACGCGGCTGGAAGCCCGAGAAAATGTTATCGAATTTGAATAGGTTTGCCAAACTGACGGTATTCGCCATCTTACCAGTTCTCCTTTCCGCCATCGATCAAATGGTGAAGCTGAACGTTTTGTGAGAACATTCAAGTCGCATATGGCCAAGCTCAAGCACCACCACACGCGTGAACAAGTTCTGCATTTCCTCGCCTCCTACCACTCCAGGCACGCAGCCAGACCGTCACGCCGCACCCCGCTGTATCACAGGTACCCACCACAGATGCTGCCCGCTCCGCCGAATCACGTGCTATGGCGGACACAGGCGCCGATACGATTTTAGTGTATATATGTTTGTTCGATCACAAGTACTTTCCTAGTCAGTATCACTTGGTAATTCCAGATTAATGTTGAGAAGATGCACAGCAGCCAATGCTCACTCAATAGATATTTCTACTCTCTGTATAATTTAGTGGTTATACCCGTCGAAAGATGCACGGCTATTAATCACAATAGAAAATTCAAGTCCCACTGCAAACTGCACTCTCTTAAAGTTAAAAGCCAGATATGTCGGAAATAATGGGTATTCGTCGGATGTACTCTGTTTAATTCTCTTCCTTTACTTGTAGCTCTTTAGATATCTATTGGTTACTTCTACAGCGATATGTGCTTCACACATGAAAGTTGCTTCAAAGTTATCAACAGCACTGTCATCTTTTAGGAATTTCCTTAATCTCACTGAAATACAGGAGTTTCTTAGCAGTGAGTAAGAAATGTAATAAAACGTAATGCCTGATGTGAAAAGTTCTTACCTATCGCAGTATATATGATCACATATTTACTGAGTTATATGTTGTACAACTGTATAATTTTTCAGGTATATATTCATTTGTATAAGTGCTGTATGTCCGAAAAATGTGTTACGAATATAATTAGTGGTAAAGAAGTAATAGATTGAAACTTGCTGCGCGATGGGGCGGTTTTCCATGAACGTTACTGTTTATATGCTCGTATCTCATGAACTACGCATCGTACTGTGATACAATTTAGGAGGTACATTCAACTGTATGTGTGTATACTGTTTGTAAAATTTCCTGCAGGTGCAATATGTAGTGTAGAAATTATAAATTTCAACGTTATACCGAAATCCGTAGTTTTACTCCCTGAACAGCGGAAAAGTAGTAAGCGGGAAACTTTTCTCCTTTCATCATTTTGCTATGGTTGTCAGCGAGAAAAAGTTTCCTAAAGGTTTGAAATTTTGATTAAAGTTTGTTGCAAGTCTCCGCTCCTTCTCAAATAGTGGACTGATAAAGTCAAAGTATCACGTGCCGGAAGACGGAGACGTTTTCATTGTTTACGGCGTCATATCTCCTGAACTATCGGTAGCGGACGTCTACTTCCTATAAACTACATTCCTGCGAAATTTCTGTTTCATAGGTGAAATAGGTTTCGAGATTTCGTGCTTAGTGGGTGAGTGAGTGTCTTTTCGCTTTTATATAGATAGAGATTGCAGGGTGCAGATGGCGTTGACACAGAAACCAAATTCGCCTTTGTCTACAAGAGGGTGCTGCCGCTTAGTTTTGTCAACAGATTCGCTGTCCCATCGGATGGTGGCGCCCACGCCTCATCCGATGTCGCGGATTCGGCCGACGTCCCTTCTCGACTCTGACCCCTTGGAGCTCGCCTCGCCTCCAGCATCACCGTAAAGCAGTCCTCACACGGGACGTGTTGTGCCAACGTGGCGCAGGCCAGACGTGCTGTCTACCTAGCTACAGCTCTAAAACGACCCGCTACATCCCCACGGAACGTGCTGCTAATCTTGATTTGCTTTGCGACCGCGGCGCTCTCCAGCGCCCGTTGTGGGCTGGCGGATTGATCATTGTGTTTACAAAGATGGACGTAAGAAAAACGGAGAAAAACGTAATGCTTTCATATGCTTGCATGTGATATGCAATACTCCTACAGAAATATATATATATATATATATATATATATATATTTTTTTTATTTTTTTTTTTTTTCAAGAAGCTCAAAGACGGCACATGTATCTGAAAGCGGTTGAGATAATAACGAAACTTACGACAAAATTAATTTTGGCAAAAATTCTTTAAAAAATTGTCAATGGTGAAATTACATCATCTGCACGAGCTCCAGTTATCTTGCTCTTATATTTTCATTTTCCAAGTTATACATATTCTGTATAACGGAGATAATAGTTTATGACCATATATTTTACTTGTTATACACGTAGAACAACGCCCCAGCTTGACAATTCTCCTTGTGATAATTTTTGCTTTTGGTATTGAACGTAAACACTGTTCCTCCTGCACTGCATCTGCTTCTGTAACCACGCGCTAGCCATGTTCACTTTGTACCGTGAAACTGAACTATTCCAACAGTGTACAGAACTACAACTTAACTCAAACACCGTGGGGAAAACCGAGTGATATAGGGTACTGTCTTGATTTTGTTTGTACCAAGAACGAAAAACTTAACAAATTCTGTCGTGGACAAAGTTCGTTCTTGTGTCTAATAAATAACGTCGAATACGGAATATTATAATTGTATTAAATTAACAAATGAGATGATTAACCATAATTAACCGAAATGGTTAAAAATAACTGGGAGAGTATAGATGCAAACCTGTTATTTACATCGTGGTCGTAGCGCTAACCACCACGCTAATCCGTCGTCTTAAAAAGAAATAACAACAAATATCGGATATTTCACTTAAATTAATAGGAAAGAACCAGAAACGGAAAACATAATTTAAAGGTACGTGGTCACGAACCCGAGTTACTTTCAACTTCAGTTCCACAGCTCAGTGCGCTACCAATTACGCTACTCCTCATTGTGAGAGATTGCGCTGTATTTACGATATACTATGCAGCTAATACATGTTGTAATATTTTATATATCTATGACAAAGTATCATAAAGACGCTCCTTTGATAGAATGGCGTTGAACTGTAGCATAGGAACGATATTCTATCACGGTATACAAATTATAACACTGACTAACGTTAAATACGATATCCTTTAAAGCTATGAATATATAGTTCGCGGTTGTTGTTTTTTTTGCAACAAATCATGCCTAAAATAATGTGTTTTCAACAGTTCTTCAGTTTTCTGGCGCTTTAAAATATTATATTTATACATCGTACGTTAAAACGAAGGAAGACACGAAATACGGAGTTCCGTTTGCAATATGGCGGCTCAAAAGTTGTGCTTGTCACGTGAAAACCAGGTCGCTTTTCATTGGCCACGCTCCACTCCACGAAGCAAAAATCTATCATGCCGGATCCTTCATTCCACGCTTCGCAGGGCATTGGAACGTGGAATTCCATGCTGCAACGGCACTACGTCCTCCTCCACGTGCGTTTCCACGTCCCGTGAGAGGACAGCATAAGCGACGTCCGCCATCTCGGGCTCATCGTCGCGCGTCGAGGGTTCTTCCCAGACACAGTCCAGCAGGGACCGCCTATGCGTCGATCATTGTCGTCCCTGCACCTCCATCTGCTCCTTCTGTGCCTGTGTCCGTGGGAGCGCGAACTTCGGTGCGTTTACCGCCCAGCATTTCATGTACAACGCAGGCCAGATGGTGGGTCACGGCCTGCGGTTCAGAGCTGGGCACAGATTCGAACTCCGGTCCGTGATCTGTTTCCTGAGTCACGCCTTCCTCCCGACATCGTTTCGCTCATTTCACAACGATGGTGTGAAGGTCACTATTCTCCACAACACCATAGGTCTACGCAAGTCGCCGCACCACAACAAGACGCAATAAATCGCCCTATCGTACCTCGGCCACCGGGGGCGCCCGCAGTATCTGTACCTCTTTGCTTTCTACGCGTGCGGACCAGTAGGAAAAGAGGGCTCGCCTGTAAACGCCGGCGTACCACAGCTGGACAACACAGTTGGGAGTTCTACAGTTCATTAGTTAGGATTCAGGAGTTCCATCGTTGAGAGCAGTCTACCTTTAGCACTGTCAAATGTCGTAGTATTACATTGCAGAACTGTATGTGTTAGGAATAAGTTGTATCACCACAAGCACAGCAACGTTAAATATTTAATTCTGCTGTAATAAAAATATATGTGGACTAAGGAATTGTCCATGTCCACATTCTTGCCCGTCACGGCCCACCTCATGATTCTACATCATTCGGCAGACACAAAAGTACTCACGTAATTAAAAGTCAAAACGCACCAGAATTTTTCTTTTTTTCAAAAACCATGACTTTCAGTTATGGATGACCAAATCGTGTGGAAATAAAAGCATCTTGATACATACAGGGATTAGCGAAGACAGCGTTGTAGCGAGGCTGAATAGCATATTAACCAAATACAAACGAAATTTGTTTAAGAATTCGCTTGACGGATTTCTAAGTGGAAGCCTCCATTCCTTCCGAAATATTCACGGAAATGCACAGCAGATGTGGCTTAGATTTATGGAAATGATATCGACAAAAACTAAACATTCCACATAAATTATCAAGAGATGGAGAAGATCCCCCGTGGTACGCGAAAAACGATAATAACACTGTTGCAAAAGTAGCGAAACAACATGAAAAATTTACAAGAAATCGAAATCTCGAAGTCTTTCGATGCAGACTGTATACCAACTAAGTTCCCTGGAGAATGTGTTGATGTAATAGCTCGTGTCGAGAGGAATTTTCAATATGATTCATCAGCTTTTATTTGTAATGTAATGGTGATATTAATATGGTGATATGATGATATTAATATTAATGGTGATATTTTGTTATGAAATGTACGATTTACGAAACTAATCAATATGCTGACCTGACAATAGTACATACAATGACTTGTCAACCACAGCGCAGGAACAATATTACTTATTCACTTCATGATCAACACATAAGACTAAACCAAGGTTGATCGACATTTGTCAAAGCCGACGCCACGTAACGAAGAAGATATCCAGTAGCTGCACTATTCACAGATATACTCGCAAGCAAGGAAACAGGGGAAAGCCATCGAATAGGGCATTCGATTTCTGGGAAACAAAATTAAAAATAAAAAAAGGTTTTGTGATGCCCGTGACACCAACTAACACGAAGTTCCAAGAAACGAGAAATGCATAAAATGTTGCTGAAAATCGCTCTCAAAGATCGAAAAGAGATAGTGGTCACTTCGTTTGTTTCTTGTCGTAAGAATAATTTTGATGTAAGTAAGCACTCCATATCATGAGTAATAATCTCTTAGTTCACTATTAATTATCATGCTCAGCAGCTGCAAAGGTGTAAAGTAATATATGTTCAGAATAATGAGCTGATGTTTACATTTTCGAAAGAGCCAACGTGTTAAGGGGAACAGGACGTAAAGATGACTGAAAAATCGAAAATAATGCCTCTATCTGATGGAAAACTTTTTTCCCATTTTCCAAAAATTTACGGATTATTTACTTTTAATTTGTTATTATAGTCTTAAACGCTCTTTGAACAAATGTCTGCACATTGGCCACGCTCATGCTTCAGGCAAGAATATCACCAAAAACATTAAATTTCTGCCACAGTCAGGGAAAGAATAAAGCCAATATACAGAGACCTCGCAGATAAAAAGTAACTTAGAAAATGTCTACAATGCCGTACATAAAATCCTAATGAGATGTTCAACAGCTGCGTGTGGCAACGAGTACTGAAAACAGTGTTTTATGGACAGTACTCAAAACGGGGTTAGGCTGTTTACAAATGATTCTGTGATTCACTAAAATGCCAAATTATCTAGAAGAGATATCTGCATGGTGCGAAAAGTGGTAGTTGGCCCTAAATAAAGAAACGTTTGAGGTCATCCCCATGAGTACTACAATAAGTCCAATAAATATTTATAATATAATATATCTCATTTAAGTAAATAAATAGGGATTGCAAATATGAACAACTTTTTCGTGGAAAGGTCACATAGATAACATTATGGGAAGACGAAAAACAGGCAGCGGTTTTTGGAGGTTAGAAAGTACAAAAAATATACTAAAGAGGCTATCGACATTACTCTCTGCTAGAGAATTGCTCTACATCATAGAATCCTTACCAGGTAGGATTGACGGAGAACATCGAAAAAAAAAAAAAAAGCCAAAGAAGAACAGCTCGTTTCATTTTATCCGGACACAGGCAAAACATGCATGCAAATGTGCCTGTGGAGCATAGTTACTGTGCGGCAGAACACACAGAATGAAATTCGTGAAAAGTTTATGTCCTCAAATGGATATGTCAGCTCTTTATTATCTCTGGCAGCGGCGTAGTGAAGTTGCGCTTCAGCGTTACTTATTCACCCATCGACCGACAAAGTTTGAAATTTACTGGCAATACTTGTATGCATACCAATTTGAATACGTCATTTGTGATGCGTTTTTCTTACTTGGGTTTATTTTTCATATTTATATACAGAGTGGTCGTAAAATACACGTCAAAAATGAAACGGCAGATAGAGAGAACCGAATTAACAAATTTCTTATAGGGATGTGTGGTCGGTGATGACATATTACAGCGCTAGTGGTAACAGAGGAGTGAACGAAAGGGAAATGAAACGGGAAGTAAAGGAAACAAAAAATACATATTTGTTGATAGTTTACAAGAGGCGCTCGAAAGAGCGACCACAACAGAGATTCAAAAAGTACCGCTCTTGCGAAACACAGTTTGCCCTTTATTCATATGAAGTGGTAAGTGTCATAGACAAGGGATATCAAATCGATTCCATATTTCTTGATTTCCGGAAGGCTTTTAACACTGTACCTCACAAGCGTATTCTACTGAAATTGCGTGATTATGGAATATCGCCCCAGTTATGCGATTGTATTCTCGATTTTCTATCAGAAAGGACGCAGTTCGTAGTAATTGATGGTACGTCATCGAGTAAAACAGACGTGATATCTGGCGTTCCCCAAGGAAGCATAATTAGTCCCCTACTCATCCTTGTGTTTACAAACGATTTAGGAAACAATCTGAATAGCTCCTTTAGACTGTTCGCGGATAATGCTGTCGTTTATTGGTTAGTGAATTCAACAGAGGATGAAAATCAACTGCAAAGCGATTTTGACGAAATATGCACATGGTGCGAAAATTGGCAGTTGAAAATAAATAATGAAAAGTGTGAAGTAATACACATGACCACAAAAAGAAATCCGTTGAACTTCAATTACACGATAAATCAGTCAAATCTAAATCAAGTCCTAAATTTTACCGAATACCTGGGAGTTACAAATTATGAACAACTTAGACTAGAGAGAAAACTTGAAAATATTGTGAGGAAGGCGAACATAAGGTTACGTTTCTTTGGCAGAACGCTTCGAAGATGCAACAGCTCCACCAAAGAGACTGCCTAAATACACTTGTGCGTCCTCTCCTGGAGTATTGTTGCCCTGTGTGGAACCCTCACAGGTGGGACTGGCGAAGGACATTGACAAGGTTCAGAGAAGGGCAGCTCGTTTTGTTTTATAACGTTACAGGGGGGAAAGTGTGATGGAAGTGTTGCAAGATTTGAGGTGGAAATCATTAAAGAATGTAACGGTAGATAAAGGTTATGAAAGTGGTTAATGAGCACTCTGCCAGGCAGTTAAATATGATTTGCAGAGTATCTATATTGATGTAGATTCAAAATTCACTGCGACGATGCATCGATCGGCGTACATGAGGAAAGACGTAAAGCATGTTGATACTATTTCCATCAGCAATAGATAAGCGGGCAACTAGATCTTCTTCTTCATGGGACTCTCATACATTTGGCTTTTAATGTGGCCTCAGAGGAAGAAATGCACGCAGTTTAATTCGTGTGAACGGGGTGGCCAGAGAAGTGGTCCACCCTGTCCTATCTACTGCTGGCCGTAGATAGCATCACGGTGATTCTGGACATTTCGACTGAAATTCACTGAGAATAAATGTCCAAGAATTTAAGAAAACAGTGGCCGGAATCAGCGTCAGCAGGCAAATACCGCCAGTTGGAGCTCTCGTGCTACGTAGCGTCAGAAGGTCAGCACATTTGACTGTCGTCTTGTCTGCATTGCAGACCGTTCATTTCCGCTTCAACTTCCCTTGTTTGCGGACGTTTATGCCAATGAGGAGAAATTGTATATACTACTTTTACATTGCGAATATGAAACAGAAGAAATTTCGGAAATAAATTACGCCGTAATGAATAACGTCTTTCATCTGAAGATATATTGCGATAATACAGAACGAGCTACCCTTCTTCGAACATTTTCTATATCCTCTATCAGTCCCTCTTGGTGAGGTTTCCATAATGTGCAGCAATACACAACAACATCTACATCTACATAGATGCTCTGCAAATCACATTTAAGTGCCTGGCAGAGAGTTCATTAACTACTTTCATAACCTTTCTCAACCGTTTCTTTCTCTAATAGCGCATAGGAAGAAAGAACACCTAAATCGTACCGTTCTAGATCTGATTTCTCTTATTTTATTGGGATAGTCATGTCTCCATATGTAGGTGGGTGCTAGCAAAACATTTTAACATTCAGAAGTAAAAGTCGGTGATTGAAATTTCGTAAATAGATCTCGCCGCAACGAATAACGTCTTTCTTTCGATGATTTCCACCTCAAATCGTGCAACATTTCCGTGGTGCTATCCCCCACGTAATGTGAACCTTCTCAATTTGTACGGTAGACAGTTCCTTTAGCAGATCTGTTGCAGCTTTTAAGTGTCCTGCTGATGAACTTTGGCTCACCTACAGTATTTTCTGTGTGTTCTTTCCACCTTTATTTTCCTTCCCTGGGCATTAACCTCAAAAGTGGCTTAGCTACCTAAAAATGATAAAGAATTAACTTTCCAAACCTCATTTCTGACATTGGTTCAAGTCGTAGAATACAGACACTGGACATAAGCTCAAAAGTAATGAAAATATAACGGAACTGTAACTAAGTAATTCAGGTGCTAAACATTAATATTATTACTGCCAGTGATAACACCAAACCAGTGTGTATTTGTTAACGGATGCAGTAGTATCGATGCTATCCATGCCACACGCCTTTTGATGGAAAAGCGCAGAGAGAGTGACAGAAGAGTGTACACATGGCATTTATAGACCTAGAAAAGGATTTTGACCGTGTCCCACGTGATCTTATTTGGCAAACTCTTCGTCGGCTTTTGATTACTCAGTGTGTCATTTTATATAAAAACGATTGTAATTATAGTAGCGTTAGTCCAAAGGCATCTGCTGCTGCCCAAAATATTTTTACTTATTTCTTTGAATTATTCCTACTGGTAGTACTAATATTGTGATTAATTTCTATTGAATATTCTTGAGATTGATTTAATGCGAAAATACCGTACAGACAATTAGATTACATCGAAATGGTAGACATGGGGTACGGGGACATTAAAACTGTATCTGACACAGGAGTAGGAAAAAAATCTGTATCTGTCCGTTTTCAGAAGTTTTCTAGATACGGCCAGATGTATTATCTGACAGCACTGTAGAATGCGGAACTTCTAGAGGAATTGTTGTCGACTTCTGGAGCTGCTATATCCAGCCGTCAGTTAATAGCGAATGGTAAGCGTCGTTCACCGTAGAAAGATTAGATAAGATGTTTCGATTTCGAGTACATTCACAGCTACCTTTTTTTTTTTTAACGCAACTGCTGAAGTAATGAATCTGCTGAAGTTATCAATCTGATGGAACTTTGAACATAATTCCCTTCACTTCTAAACCAGAAATTGTCGCATGTGGGGAAAAAAGGGCTAACTTCTGTGACTCTTTAATCTCTTTAGGTTTAATAGACGGTTGGAGGCAGCAGATGCATCTCCAAATCTTTGTATTATGTATGGGGAGAGCGCCAGAAAAGTATTTTCTACATTCGCTGTCGTGCGGTAGTTGAATTTTATTCTTCTTCAATCAATGTCCACTCCCATGAACCACAGACATTGCCGAGGTGGGGTGGCTTGCGTGCCTCAACGATGCAGATAGCCGTACCGTAGGTGCAACCACAGCGGAGGGGTATCTGTGGAGAGGCCAGACAAACGTGTGGTTCCTGAAGAGGGGCAGCAGCCTTTTCATTAGTACAGGGGCAACAGTCTGGATGATTGACTAAATTTAATCGATGAAAGGAGAAAATATAAAAATGCAGTAAATGAAACAGGCAAAATGGAGTACAGACGACTAAGAAATGAAATTGACAGGAAGTGCAAAATGGCTAAGCAGGTGAGGCTAGAAGGCAAATGCAAGGATGTAGAAGAATGTATAAACAGGGGAAAAATAGATACAGCCTACAGGAAAATAAAAGAAACATTTGGAGATAAGAAAAACAGCTCTATGAATATCAAGGGCTCTGATGGAAAACCAGTTCTCAGCAAAGAAGGGAAAGCTGAAAGGTGGAAAGAGTATATAGAGAGGCTCTATGAAGGAAATGAACTCAGCGGCGAATATTGTAGAAAGGGGAGAAGAAGTAGATGAGGATGAAGTAGGAGATACTATACTGAGAGATGAATTTGACAGAGCACTGAAAGACCTGAGTCGAAACAAGGCCCTGGAGTAGATGATATTCCCTCAGAGCTACTGAAGTCTCTGGGAGAACCAGCCATGACAAAATTGTTTCATCTGGTGTGTAAGACGTATGAGACAGGTGAAGTACCCTCAGACTTTAAGAAAAATGTTATAATCCCCATTCCAAAGAAAGCAGGCACAGTCAGGTGTAAAAACTACAGAACCATCAGTTTAATATGTCATGGTTGCAAAATATTAATACGAATTATTTACAGATGGATGGAAAAGCTGGTAGAAGCCGACCTCGGGGAAGATTAGTTTGAGTTCAGGAGAAATGTAGGAACACGGGAGGCAATACTCACTTTACGGATTATCCTAGAAGATGGATTAAGAAAAGGCAAACCTACATTTCTAGCTTTTGTAGATTTGGAGAAGGCTTTTGACAATGTTGATTGGAATAAACTCTTTCAGCTTCTGAAGCAAGCAGGAGTAAAATATAGGGAGCGTAAGGTTATTTACAACTTGCACAAAAACCAGACAGCGGTTGTCAGAGTTGAAGGGCATGAAAGGGATGCAGAGGCTGGAAAGGGAGTAAGACAAGGTTTATCCAATGCTGTTCAATTTGTACATTGAGCAAGCTATAAAGGAAATCAAGGAAAAGTTTGGAGAAGGAATTAAAGTTTAGGGCGAAGAAATAAAAAAATTGCGTTTTGCCGATGACATTGTAATTCTATCAGAGGCAGCAAAAGACTTGGAAGAGCGGTTGAACGGAATGGACAGTGTGTTGAAGGTGCATATAAGATGAACATTAACAAGAGCAAAACTAGAGTAATGGAGTGCAATCTAAGAAAATAAGGTGATGCTGAAGGAATTAGATTAGCAATAGAGGAGGTAGATGAGTTTCGTTACTTGGGCAGTAAAATAACAAATGATGGTCGCAGTACAGAGGATATAAAATGCAGAATGGCAATGGGTAGAAAAGCGTTCTCGAAAAAGAGAAATTTGTTAATATCGAATTTTGATTTAAGCCTAAGGAAGTACTTTCTGAAGGCATTTGTATTGAGTGTTGTTTAAATGTTTGTATAGTCTATGGGACTTAACTACAGGGTCATCAGTCCCTAAACTTACAAACTACTTATGAACTACTTACGAACTAGGACGGCACAAATATCCATCCCCGAGGGGGATTCGAACCCCCGACCGTAATGGCCGTGCAGACCGTGACTGGAGCGCCTCAGTCTCCTCGGCCACCGCGGCCGGCATTGAGTGTTGCCTTGTATGGGAGTGAGACATGGACGATAAACAGTGCGGACAGGAAGAGGATAGAGGCTTTTGAAATGTGGTGCTACAGAAGAATGCTGAAGATTAGGTGGCTGGATCGCGTAACTAATGAGGAGGTACTGAACAGAATTGGGGAGAAAAGAAATTTCTGGCATACCTTGACTAAAAGAAGGGACACCTTCTTAGACATCAAGGAATTGTGAATTTAGCGTTGGAGGGAAGTGTATGGAGTAAAAACCACAGAGGAAGACCAAGAGATGGATACAGTAAGCAGATTCAGACAGATGTAGGTTGCCGTTCTTATGTGGAGATGAAGAGGTTTGCTCAGGATAGGGTATTGTGGAGAGCTGCATCAAACCAGTCTCAGGACTGAAGATCACAACAACAACAACAAACAATGTTTCACAGCTTCAGCTCAGAACAAGTTAAAACATGCATGTAATCAATAATATGCTTGTGCATTACCACCACTGTGCCTTCTGCTTCGCATCAAAATAAAGGATCTCTCATTTGTGTCTTGGTTGACACTTTCGTGTCCCTGCATCAGAGAAAAGATAAGTGAATGGAATTTAATGCCTTCAACTTGGCATAAACAGAAAAATTAAACAACATAAATAATGGTCTCTCTTTGATACCTCAATGTTTATTGCCATTATGTATCCTATGAGAAAAAACGCACTCTCCATTAAAATAAACATCTTCGTCTTGTTACGCAAATATTTGCGATGTATATAATTAAAATAGGAGAAGTTTCCTTTTGTTCACATCAACTTAATCGCGGATGAGAAGTTAAGCTGCAATCAAATAATATGTATTTTAAACAAAGTCTTCTTCCTATTAACACTGCAGACTCAGTACCGAGTCCAGTTCCCGCCCTCTTCTGCAACTGCATTTAAACGGCGAGGAACAGGGGCAACAAGGTTTCTGATAATGTCACTCTGTGACATCGCTTCCCACACAGCGTGAGCTGCTTCCGACAACGGTGCCTTGGATGTTCGTGCAGGTCTTTCGTTCCTAATAATTTTTTCCATCTGTGCCCACACGTGCTCTATGGGATTGAGATCAGCAGCTTTTTGAGGCCAGCTCATTGTCTCTTCATCTGATACCAGTGTCTTACACGACTGCCTGTGTGGATTGGGGAACAGTAATGTTGGAAAATGATTCTACCTCCTGGAAATCGCTGACGAATAGATGGAAGCATGATGTCTTCCAATATTTCGCAGTAATACCTACTACAAATCGGACACTCAAGTTTCCATAGCACGCCACAACCATTTGTTGATGTCTAGCCCCAAACTGTGACAGACGTCCGGCCACGTCTTTGCCTCTGCTGGACACATTTACGGTCGTTTTTCCTTCCACTTTGTAGATACACATGGACAGAGCTATTTTAAGCAGTTGAAAATACCTTTCCTAGGGGAAATACAACTCGGGTCCAGTACGAAAGCGGCTTAATTCCTTATGCCAGTGCGAAATTAAATCTGGCTGCCCTATGTTGCTCTTTTAGCATTTTCTTAACGGTCACTTTCCGTCTACACCTACATCTACATGGGACACTCTGCAAATCACGTTTAAGTGCCAGGCAGAGGGTTCATCGAACCACCGTTATATTATTTATCTCCCATTCCATTCTCGAATAGCGCGTGGGAAGAAAGAACTCAATCTCTCCGTTCGAGCTCTGATTTCTCGTATTTTATTTCGATGATCATTTCTACCTATGTAAGTGGTAGCCCACGATATATTTTCGCATTCGGAGGAGAATGTTGGCGATTGTAGTTTCGTAAGTATCTCACGCCGCAGCGATAAGCGCCGCTGTTGTAATGATTTCCATCCCAGATCCTGTATCATTCCCGTAACGCCGTCTCCCCTGTATCGTGACAATACGAAACGAGCTGCCCTTCTTTGTACTCTTTCGATATCCTCCGTCAAACCCACCTGATAAGGATCCCACACTGGGCACCAATACTCCAAAAAAGGACGGACAAGCGTAGTGTATGCAGTCTCTTTAGTAGTTCTGTTGCATCTTCCGTTGGTTCCGCCAATAAAACGCAGTCTCTGGTTCGCCTTTTACACGACATTATCTACGTGTTCTTTCCAATGTAAGTCAGAAGTAATTCTAATTCTTAGGTATTTTGTGGAGTTTATGGCTTGACTTTTGACTGATTTATCTTGTAAACAAAGTTTAACGGATATCTTTTCGTACTCATGTGGACGACTTCACACTTCTCAATATTTAGACTCAATTGTCAATTTTTACACCATACTGATATCTTATTCAGATACCTTCCTTCCTCGTTGAGCCGACGACGTATGGTCGCCCTGCTCACTGTTAGCAGCAGGATTTTTATAATTCTCTGCTGGTCCTGAAAGGGCCCTCAACACTCCAGCGGAGAATACACTTGGCTTCATTCTCTATGGTAGTCCGTGGACGTCCAGAGCGACCACGACGGTTTTCGTGACCTTCATCTTCTGTCATCTTCACCCATCTTGGTGGGTAAGCAATTGATACTAAGCTATTTTCGTGGATGATAAAGAATGACGATGTTCGGTTCGATTGTCGCTCAGGCACAAATATTTTTATCTTTATTTTAGATTCAAACACCTAACAGCTGGTAAGAAAAACCGATACTTAACATTCGATTTTACTTAGCTAACAATCCGATTACTTGCAGGGTTCTTATCTTCGTCATAGAACTTCACATCATGCACTTCATCTTTAAATGCGTGCACACTTTGCTACTCCTGAATGGCGGTGTATGGGACATCTTTCGTGGTTAGTTAACAGGGACGAAAGGGTCTTGATAGGAGTCCCGGTTTATTACAAAAACTGTCGTCTTTTATTTTCAACTTTAGATTTGGCGAAAATTCCTGTAATTCATCACTCGTCATGAAAAGTCAGCGATATGATAGATTAGATTCGATTAATACTTGTTCCATAGATCATGATACAACATTTAGTTGATGTGGAATGTGTCATTTTAATGAAAGTCTTATTTACCTACCATTATTCAATTTCTTTCGTATGAGTGGCCAAGTAAGTGGTCCTGACAGTTGGGATACCAGTTACTTTGGAAAAAGGTTGGGCATCTCGGACATATTCTGAGTCGTGGCCACCTTTGTGCTACCAAATCCACCGGTTAGTCCCTAAACCGTTAGGGGTAAAATCTAGTGGGGCCCTGGGCAAGTAAGGCTAACAACCTGCTTCCCAGGTACTTCAATATCATGCTGGCAACAATCAGAGGAAAATGCCTCGGACCTTTGTATGTGATGGAGTCCCACCTCTAATTGACAGATCAGGGACTCCTCAGATACGACTTGGCAAACTATCTGGAATGAGATGGGGAGCTATTAATATCAATGGGGATTACAATGGGAAGAAGGTAGAGTTGGCGGAGGCTTCAAGTAAGATGGGGGTAGATGTTTTAGCTGTTAGTGATGTTAGAATAAGGGGAGAGAAAGAGGACGAAATCGGAGAATACAAGGTCTACCTGTCAGGAGTCAAAGTGGGAATAGCACAGTGGGGTGTAGGATTTTTCATCAGGAAAGCAATCGAACCCAGCATAATTGCAATAAGGTATGTAAATGAACGACTGATGTGGATAGATTTGGCCATCTCCAGTAAGAAAATTAGGATTGTGGCAGTGTATTTACCCTGTGAAGGAACAGATCAAGATGAGATGGACAGATTTTACTACGCACTTAGTGATGTAGTTGTTAGAGTGAAGGATAAGGATAGTGTCTTACTCATGGGTGATTTCAACGCCAGGATAGGAAATCGAACATAAGGCTATGAAAAGGTTATGGGTAAGTTTGGAGAGGATATGGAGGCCAACAGGAACGGAAAACAGCTCTTGGATTTCTGTTCCATTATGGGCTTAGGTATCACAAACACCTTCTTTAAGCATAAGGACATTCACCGCTATACGTGGAAAGGAAGGGGAACCAGATCTATCATTGACTATATAATAACAGACCAGGAATTCAGGAAGACAGTCAAAGACACACGTGTTTTCAGGGGGTTCTTTGATGATACTGATCACTATTTAATCTGCAGTGAAATTGGTTTTGTGAGGCCAAAAGAGCAGAAAGTCAGGTCGATGTGTAGAAGGATAAGAGTGGAGAAGCTTCAAGACAAGGAAATTAGGCACAAATACATAACAATGATCTCGGGAAGGTACCAGTTAGTTGAATGTAATGATTTACAGTCACTGGAAGCGGCATGGTCAAGGTACAGGTACACACTACTGGAAACAGCTAGAGGAATGTCTTGGAACAGTAGTGTGTAAAGGTAGGAAGAAGCAGACAGCCTCGTGGAATGACACAGTCAAGGCAGCCTGTATAAAGAAAAAGAAGGCCTATCAAAAATGGCTGCATACTAGAAATCAGGCAAACAGAGAAAGTTATGTTGAAGAAAGAAACAAAACCAAACGGATAATTGCAGAATCCAAGCAGAAATCATGGGAAGACTTTGGAAACAAGCTAGAATCTCTGGGCCAAGCCGCGGGAAATCAATTTTGGAGCGTAATTAGCAATCTTCGAAAGGGAGGGAAGACGGAATTAACAAGTGTTTTGGACAGATTAGGAAAGCTGCTAGTCAATCCTGTGGATGCCTTGGGCAGATGGAGGGAATATTTTGAAGAATTGCTCAATGTAGGTGAAACGTTCAATGATGTATCAGATTTTCAGGTAGAATGGGATAGGAACTACGATGGAAACAGGATCTCATTTGAGGAAGTGGAGAAAATGGTCTGTAGATTACAGTGCAATAAAGCGGCTGGGGTGGATAAATTAAGCCGGAACTCGTCAAATACAGTGGAATATCAAGTCTCAAATGGTTACACAGGATAAATGAAAAGGCGGAGGGAATCGGGACAGGTTCCGTCTGACTGGACGAAAGCGGTAATCACGCCAATTTTCAAACATGAAAACAGAAAAGATTGCAACAACTATCGAGGTATCTCTTTAATTAGCGTTATAGGCAAAATATTCTCAGGTATTGTTGAAAGGAGAGTGCGAGTATTAATTGAGGACAAGTTAGATGAAAATCAGTAAGGGTTTAGGCCTCTTAGAGGCTGTGAGGACCAGATCTTTAGCTTACGGCAGGTAATGGAAAAGTGCTATTAGGAAATGGTATCTATGTTTCATAGATCTGGAAAAGGCTTATGACCGTGTACCTAGGAGGAAGCTACTGTCAGTTCTTCAAGATTATGGTATAGAAGGCAAACCTCTGCAGGCAATCAAAGGGCTTTACGTAGACTATCAGGCAGCAGTTAGAGTAGATGGCAAATTAAGCGCATGGTTCAGGGTAGGTTCAGGGGTAAGACAAGGCTGTAACCTGTCACCACTGTTGTTCATACTATTCATGGATCATATGTTGAAAACAGTAGACTGGCAGGGCGGGATTAAAGTAGGTGAAAACAAAATAAGCAGTCTCGCATATGCGGATGACTTAGTTGTAATGGCCGATTCGATTCAAAGGTTGCATACTAATATTTCAGAGCTCGATCAGAGGTGCAAGGATTATAATATGAAGATCAGCATCTCCAAAACGAAAGTAATGTATGTGGGAAAGAGATTCAAACAGATTGAGTGTCAAATAGAAGGAACAAAGTTATAACAGGTAGAAGTTTCAAGTACCTGGGATGTATTTTCTCACAGGATGGCAACATAGTGAAAGAACTGGAATCGAAGTGCAGCAAAGCTAATGCAGTGAGTGCTCAGCTAAGATCCACTGTCTTCTGCGAGAAGGAAGTCAGAACCAAGACTACGTTAGCAGTGCACCGCTCTATCTTTCGACCAACTTTGTTGTATGGGAGTGAAAATTGGGTGGATACAGGTTACCATATTCATAAGATAGAGGTTACAGATATGAAAATAGCAAGAATGATTTCAGGCACCAATAGATGGGAACAATGGCAGGAGGGTGTCCATAATGAGGAAATCAAAGAAAATCTGGGAATGAACATCATAGATGAAACAGTTAGAGCGAACAGACTGAGATGGTGGGGTCTTGTTAGACGCGTGGGAGAAGCAAGGGTAACTAGGAGGCTCATGAGCTCGTCAGTGGAGGGTAAGAGGAGTCGAGGTAGACCAAGAAGAAAGTACTTAGATTCGATGCAGAATGATTTTGAAATGAAAGGCATAACATCAGACGAGGCATTAATGTTAGCATTGAATAGGGGATCATGGAGGAATTTTATTAAAAGTACTATGCTCTAGACTGAACGCTGAAAGGCATAATCAGTCTCTAATGATGATGATGATGATGATGATGACAATATTTTACTCTCTCTCCAATTCTTTTTTACTTTTCTCTCTCTTTCTCTGACACACACACACACACACACACACACACACACACACAGACACACACACACACACGTTATTTTATTATTTGTTTATTGCGCTCGACTATCAGCCAGGCACGAAAAAGTCCGTGAATGAATTTTTTATATCTGAGTAAACTTACGAAAGAAATATAGAAATAACTATATTACTGATTTATGATGCTCCTCCCCTCCATGCTTCCCCTATCTTTCCGCCTCTATGCGCAGAAACGCCTTCTTATGTGACGCCAGATATAGTAACTGCGCTCCAATCCCTAAACCTAGTTACAGAAATGCGAATCCAAGGTATGTTTGGCTACTCTGTGATCGACGAGTTACTTCCTGGTGTGCGCGAAATTAAGCCTCAAAGTTTACTTGACGTTACCTGCCATTTCCATTGAATAATCTGCGTTATTATCGCTTGAGGTGTGACAAAAGATGGTAAATTTACGGTTTTCATCCCAGGAAAGTCGCTGCACGTGGATATCGCAACTAATCCTGATCTTTATATAGCGGTTTACGTGATCTACCCACCAATGGCCTCGTAAGAGGACGCTAAGGCACATACCTGATCCCTAGCTCTGTGATAACGTGCTAACCTCTGAAAAAGCGTATGTTATGGTTCGTGGTTCCAGTCACGCTGACTGTAACATTTTTATCCCTTCTGTGAAAGAGCTACAAGCAATCAAACACAGATAAGGAAACCGCAAGAAAATACTTTCCTCTCATAGTGCAACGGTGAAAAATTTATAACGCTGCTCAACAGGTAAAGCCTCTTTCCATTGCTGAAAGCAAATATTGGATTTCTAAGAATACATAACTTTATTCGTGAAATGTCATATTTGAATACCTCTTGGGTATGACACAGCATACCAACTAAACACAGACCCAAAACGAAATCTAAGTGAGTAGTATTTTACTAATTCGTGCCGATTGAGGCACACTTGTGTCGTCGTAAGGTTATCGTATGTAGTTTTATTTCATTTGTTATAATACAGTGTACAGTGCACAATTTCAATAAGCTTTCTACTACTATTGTTAAAACAATAGTAAACATGGGAGAGAAATAAATAATCAACGATATATGCGAATTCTCTGATGTTATCTATAAGAGTCTGGCGACGCGCATATAGTTTATTGATTACATGCATGTAGAAAACTTGTTTTGAGTTAAAGCTGTCAAACAAGGTTTGAAGAAGAATAAAATGTCACTACCACATGATAGCTAATGTAGAAAATACTTTTTTGACGTATTTTTGCACGATGCGCTCTCCCCATACATAATACAAAAGTTTCGTGATGCATCTGCTGCTTCCACCAGTCTATTAACCCTGAAAAGAATAAAATGTCGCAGAAGTTAGCGCTTTTCCACATGCGACTATTTTGAGTTGAGAAATGAAGGTAATTATGTTCAAAGTTCCAGTAGACTAATAACTTTAGCAGACAGCAGAATTGCGTTTTAAAAATGTAACAGTGAATGTACTCGAACTCGTGACCTCGTATCTATGGTGTGCGCCGCTTACCGTTATGGAACTAGCTGACGCATTCCACAGCGCTGTCAGTGCATATGACCGGATCTAGACTTCTGAGAGACAGACAGTTACAGCTTTTCTTTTATGTCCGTGACAGACTTTTCTACAACTAATAAAACTTGAAATCCTCATGCCACTGTAAGTGCACTACACTACACAACAAGCCAATTTAATTTCCTAATTGTTGGGCCTGCATCATCATATATGTCGTAGAAAGACATTGCAATAAAGTTCCGGATTGCTGATTATGTTTTATTTAATAGTGCTACAGCTGTTTCGACAGTTTGTCATTCTCAAGCTCGTCTATGATGTTTGGACGTTACATGTTGACATCTGGCGTAACTGTTGCATAAATTACATGGAAATATACACGTATTTAATTGTTGTATACGGTTTTTAGCTGTCAGGTATTATGCAGCTTTTTACGTTAAACTTTAAATTAAAGAAAACTTTTATATTTTTTTCGTAATCAACAACGGCTTTGCCAAAGATGTTTACACACAAAACAGATTCATACACATTCTACGGCGGAATAGCCGAGCGCACCAAGACGCCTTGCTGCGGTACGTGAGGCAATTCCTCGTCGGAGGTTCGAGTCCTTCCTCGGGCATGGGTGTATTTGTCCTCCTTAGTTTAAGTAGTTTGTAAGTCTAGGGACTGATAACCTAAGTAGTTGAGTCCCACAGGATTCCAAACATTTGGACATTTGAACACATTCCATACAGTTTAAACAGAACACTCCTACAAAGCAAAACTTCACCCAGGAAGTAAACTTAATCGAAGAAATTTAATACCGAACAGGCAGCATAACTATATATGTAAACATCTTTGGCAAAGCTGTTGTTGATTACGAAAAAAATATAAAAGTTTTCTTTAATTTAAAGTTTAACATAAGAAGCTGCATAATACCTGACAGCTAAAAACCGTATACAACAATTAAATACATGTATATTTCCATGTAATTTATGGAACAGGTACGCCAGATGTCAACATTTAACGTCCAAACATCATAGACGCGTTTGAGAATGACAAACTGTAGCACTATTAAATAAAACATAAGCAGCAATCCTGAACTTTATTGCAAAACCAATTTAAATTTCAGACACCAATATTCTACCTTCTCTAAGCCATTTTGCTCACTTCATCAAAAATTGTTCGATCGCTACGCAAAACATTATTTGCCGAATATCAACGTTTCGCACCGTGGCTCTAACTGCGTAGTGTTGTGCCTTTTCCGCAGATTATTGGCGCCAAAAACAATAACTCAGAATTCGTGTGCTCTGTTCGTTATCTCGCATTCTCTGCAGGTCGCTCTAGCGTAAACGCTTGTCCACGGTTGCAGTCCAATAGTAGTGATCACTGGCGAATCGTCTGCCAATCTGCATTCCTTTGTTTGTGCTATTTTTTTCGAAGCCGGTATAAAGGAGTCGTAATGTGATCGCCTTTGTATGCTCAACAGCTTCCAATTACAGGCGCTACAAAAGAGTCGTTAGGCTTCACGGAGTGGTTTTCTATTGCAATCCCGAACACAGATGATACAAGTAGGGACCGAAAAGTTAATTACATCACACGACCGCGAAAAGAAATTCAAGCCAGAGCAGAAACAAATCTCCATTGTTATATTGTAAACACGATTGTCACTGGGTAATACTGACGTTTCATGCATACTGGTTCGGCACCCACTTATATTTCGTCTTGAGTTATGCAGTGTATAGAGCTTATGAAAAGCTCTTGACGTTTTTGTGTAAACTGTTCTCTGGGCTATTGTCACATTGTAGCAAATACTGCATTTTATTGGCATGAAACGGAAGCTGCAACAAAAACTACAATGCGTCTTCTTCTACTGCTGCTCGTTGTAGATTAATTATCAAATAGAATGAAGGAACAAAAAGCAAAAAGAAGGGCGGCACATTTTCTACCTTCATCAAGTATCAGATAGTGCACCGTATATGAGCAGCGATTTGAGGTGTACAACATTAGAACAACAGTGGTTGTTGTTGCTGGAGATGTTTTCATGAAACTTCAATAACCAACCTTCTCTTTCGACAGGCAAGATAATTTATAATTAATTGACTTCTCCGCCGATACTCAACGGAACGTGATGAAAAATTACAAAAGGTTAACACGTCCAAATGACGTATTTGAAAATCTTCTGTTGGTCCGTGTCTGCATTACAGCAGTGGGCTTGTAGATTCGCCGTGATGCGAAACACCTCTGTTTATTTTGAGACTCAAACTACTTTCAGTAGAAATACGGCCATCATTAGTTAGTTTTGTATACTTTAGAAGTATGCAGAAATAACATCGTCAAACATTCTGGAAACATCCCTTAGGCTGTGGCTAAGCCATGTCTCCACCGTACCCTTTCTTCCGGGAGTGCTAGTCTTGCATGGTTCGCAGGAGAACTTCTGTGAAGTTTGGAAAGTAGGAGGCGAGGTACTGGCGGAAGTAAAGTTGTGGGGCGGCATCGTGAGTCGTGTCGGGATAGTACAGTCGGTAGTGCGCTTGTCCGCGCGAAAGGCAAAGGTCCCAGGTTCGAGTCCCGTTTCCAGCACACAATTTTAATCTGCCAGGAAGTTTCAACATCGTTAAAATTATGGAACAGATAATAACGTGTACACTTTGTTTTCCACTGATTCATTCTATAGATACTAGTTATCATCGTACTTTTACACAATGTAGCTATTGCACATTCTACAGTGCTTGTTTCCGTTTTTCTAGGAATATAGCACGTCATTTGCAACAATATGAGTATTTGTTATTAGAAACTATAGCGGTGTTTTTACAATGTCGTGTTTTTGGCATTGCTATCAATACTGTTTATGAGATCACTACGGTGTACATGTTTTGGAAACGTACACAGATTAATTAGACGGTTGGTGTGTGCTCTTACGCTTTGGCAGCGGTTTAAAACTTGTATTTTGTTGATTACGTATGTAAAGAGATGTATCGCATTTTGAGAGTTTCTTCAGGCAACTGAGGCGGGAGTTTTGACGGCTTCTCTTATGATGCTGAGTATGTGTGTGTGTGTGTGTGTGTGTGTGTGTGTGTGTGTGCACGAATATGTGTTAGTGTGTGTGTGTGTGTGTGTGTGTGTGTGCACGAATGTGTGTTAGTGTGTGTGTGTGTGTGTGTGTGTGTGTGTGTGTGTGTGTGTGTGTGCACGAATGTGTGTTAGTGTGTGTGTGTGTGTGTGCACGAATGTGTGTTAGTGTGTGTGTGTGTGTGTGTGAGTGCGTGTGTGTGTGTGTGTGTGCGCGCGCGCGCGCACGCTATTAACGCCTGTATCATGAGTTAATTCATCTGAGGCAGAGAAGAGTATGTTGTTGCAAAGTTATGGTTATTCGTTTATTACGTTTTTTGGCTTTCATTATGGCCTTTTGAGCTAATAATTTTCCTCTATCGTCAGTTTGTGGTTTAGACTGTTCCTGTTTTTTTATTTTATTTATTCATTTTTTAAATTGATTTATAGGGCAGTTTCGATAGTTGAGGTGTGGCGGTCGTTATTTATTACATCTTCTGCAAAAATGTGGATGTATGCTTTCATGCTTCAGGACTTTTTTGGTCTTAGTAGCGTGTTCGAAAATTCGTGCAAGTTCTCCAATATACTATGACTGACAGGAGTTACAAGTGAGTTGTTACAATCCTGCATTACTCTACTTGTCCCTAAAACACCCCGCAACCCACACACTAAACAGTTTCATATACATTCTACGGCGGAATAGCCGAGCGCACCAAGGCGTCTTGCTGTGGTACACGAGGCAGTTCCCCGTCGGAGGTTCGAGTCCCTCCTCGGCCATGGGTGTATTTGTCGTCCTTAGTTCAAGTTAGTTTATGTACTTTGTAAGTCTGAGGACTGATAACCTAAATAATTAAGTCCCACAAGATTCCAAACATTTCAAAATTTGAACACATTCTACACAGATTAAACAGAACACTCCTAAAAGGCAAAACTACACCCAGGAAGTAAACACAATCGAACAAAATTAATACCAAACAGGCAGCATAACACGATTGTACAGTTCGACACTGAGACTATACGTAGAGCCATATTTCTTTAACACAGCCTTACGTAGTTCAGTACGTGTGAGATGTGTTAAGCCAAAATATTTTGTTCAATACATGAAGATCAGATTAACTCACAATCTGGTACGAAATCCCTGTTTTATTTCCTAGGCGGATGTCAAAAGTGACTTGTGTATGAGACCCCACTGGACGCTGTGATGGAATTAGTTGCGGAATAGCAGCTACTTCTGATGTGATTTGAAACACCAGTGTACTTTAGAAACTTATCGGTCGTTGTCATTGTTTATTGAATCTAATAGGCATTAGGTTTAGCACATTTTATAAGATCCAGTGCAAATGGTTCTTTCATTGTGTCAATGGTCGTATTTGCAGTTTAGTATATCTAACATATGTAAAAAGTCCACAGTAATGTGATGGTATTCCTATATTTGCTTAAGCTGACTTGTCCGACCACAGGCTCTGATTTACGAAATCTAGTGGCTTTAGTAGTTCTCTCCTGTGAAGTTTTTAAAATGAGAAATAAACTTTATTAGTAAAAAATCAAACAATGTTGTAGCCTATCATTAATATACAGCCGCCCTAGCTGAAATCACCGGAAATGAATTATTAACTTTATTTGAGAGTAATGTGAACGTCGATGGAGTCTAGAAAGCAACGAGTCGCAGCAGAGAGGAGGAATCCAGTAGAAGTCGGGTAACAGTTCGTAATGTCACAAATATCCTTACAAAAAGCCGCCAACTTCTCATAGGCTTCACATTTTACTATATTTGAAAAGATTAATGTTGAGCACATCTTTGCAGAATCAAAAGTTTGTATCTTAGAGAAACAGATTTGTTCTGGATCAGTAGGTAATTATAACTCATCATCAATGTTGTTTGTCAACGACCGCCCTATTTCTTTCGACAGCTGACATCTACATATAATCAGATTTCATGCGACCACAATCTTCAAAAGTGTTTCCTCTGTGCACAATCGTTTCAAAACGGTTTAATCCTGAGTTACTATCAATATTTTTTCACTATCACAACTACAATTGTTGGATCATTAGTGACCCCACTCACTTGGATTCAAAATTTTATGGTAATTGTTTTATACAGTTTCATTTCAACTTGTTGGCAACTGCTTTAATCTAAATATGAGATATAAGAAAGCCAGACACTCAAAACATGTTTATTTTAATGTCAACATTTTTCCAATTTTCAATGAATAGGTAATTTTAAAGTAACAAATTTTTCATTTTAGTAGTAACGCTTCTATTTTGTTTCATATGCATTATTGATTAAGGTTCAAATTAATCTCTGAAAGGGAAAGTATAATTTTTAATTGCATACTAAAGAAATTAACAGCCATGATCCATCTTGTATATTAAAAGAAACTACGAAAACTAAAGTCAGTCGGCCAGACCAAACTATCCAGCCGATTTCCTTCATTTTTGTTGTAAACGAAAGGTATCCATCCACAGATTTGGTATCAAGTATCAGACTTTACATAACTCTCGCCTTTGTTTCTCTATACTCAAACGCGATTTCCTTCTGTATATTTCTTATGGGGATACCCTTGCTGTTAACTAAAGTCAGTTGGTCAGGCCGTTCTCTCCGACCGATTTCCTTCATTGTTGCTTTGAATGAAAGGTATTCATTCGTTGATTTGTCATCAAATATTAACTTGATTCTCGCCATCCTTTATTTTTATTCAAAAGCGCTAACCTTCTGACCTTGCATTGAATATTTTAATTGTTTTGTTTTACGATACTTTCGATTCTAATTAAGGTAGGCAGTTCTTTTTGACCTAACAACACTCAGCTGATCAAGCTCTTTCATTTGCGCTTTTAAACACTTGCATTGATTGATTTTAGAGAAAGCTATGCGTGAACATTCAACTTTACTTCCATTTTTTCCAACTTTACATCATTCCACTAACGGTGCGAAATATTCGCACGAGTCCTCTAGTAATATTAGATTTTCTCGTTCTAGAACTACTGAGCGGGTTATGCGACCATTTAAACCTGTTTTTCCCACGGTAGTAACTATTATAATCATTTTACAACATTCCCTCTTCGAGACATCCAAATCAGGAATTGTTGTTTCCGTATTGTGAGCATTGTGTTCACTTTCTTATCATCTGTATCCGAATTATAGTTCTGGATTCATTCTTCTCTTGCAGATTCATTTTCTGTATTATCTAAATAGTCCATAACCTCTTCTGCCATTGTAACATGTCCATCGATGCGAATAGATTCATTAGTCATTGTTAGATTATACAGGCAACTAAGTAAACACAATGGACTATTGAGAAATAATGTGCACGTAAGTACTGTCCTGGGTGGTCTTCAACGACCCAAAACTCCAGTTACTCCGTTACAAACAATTGCACAACTTAACACGACCACGTTTCCTTAAAGACAATTGACTCCTAAGAGAATACACCTACGTTTACATATATACTCCGCAAACCATCGTAAGGTGCGTGGCAGATGATACACTGTACCACTACTACGCATTTCCTTTCCTATTCCATTCACAAATAGAACGACGGAAAAAAGAATGTCTATATGCCTCTGTACGAGCCCTAATTTCTCTTCTCTTGTCTTTGTGATGTTTACGCGAAATGTAAGTAGGCGGCAGCAAGATTGTTCTACACTCGGCTTCAGATTACAGCCCTCTAAACTTTCTCAACAGAACGCCGTCTTTCCTCCAGTGATACCCATTTGAGTTCACGAAGCATTTCTATGACACTTCCGCAATGGTAGAACATAACAGTAAAGAACCTAGCTGTTCGCCTCTGAACTGCTTCCATGTTTTCGTTGAAACTGATCTTATGCTGGTCCCAAACACCTGAGCAATACTCAAGACGTGTCGTACAAGCGATTGATAGGCGGTTCTCTTTGAACAGATGAAGAACATCTTTCCAAAATTCTTCCAATAAACCGACGTCGGCTGTCCGCCTTTCCCACAACTGTCCTCAGATGTTCGTTCCATTTCATATCTCGCTGCAATTTTACGACTAGATATGTGAACGACACGACTGTATCAAGAAGATCACGACTAATGCCGTATTCGAACATTATGGGATTGGTTTTCCTATTCATATGCATCACCTTACATTTTTCTACATTTAGAGCTTGCTGTCATTCTTCACAACAACAACACATTTTGTCAAATAATGACGACACCCTCCCATACACCGCAGCATCATCAGCAAACATCCGCAAATTACAAGTTACTCTGTCCATCATATCATTTATATCGATAGAAAATAATAGTGTTCGTATTACAATCCCCTGGGGCACGTCTGACGATACACCCGACTCTGACGAACATTCGCTGTCGTGATCAGTGTACTGCGTTCTATTACTTAGGAAGTCTTTCAACCAGTCACAAATCTCTTAACCCACTCCATATGCTCGTATCTTCGTTAGCAGTCTGCAGTATGGCACCGTGTCAAATGTCTTTTTGAAATAGAGAAAAACACAATCTGCCTGTTTATCTACGGCTCGCAAGATGTCATGTGAGGAAAGGACAAGCTGAGTTTCACATGAACGATGTTTCCTAAAACTGTGCTGAGTCACAGACTGACGCTTATCTGTCTCAAAAAAATGTGCTATATTCAAGCTGTATTCTACAGGAAACCGATGTCAATGATATTGGCCTGTAATTATGTGGGCGTGTTATTTTTACCTTTGTTATCAACGGGAGTCACCTGAGCTCTTTTACAATCAGTAGGAACTTTGCGCTGAATTACGGATTCGCGATAAATGCAAGCTAAGTAAGGGCTGATCCCACAGAATACTCTTTGTAAAACCGAACTGATATTCCATTCGATCGAGGACACTTTTTTGTATTCAGCTCTCAGCTGTTTCTCTACGCCAGAAATTCCATTTACTATGTCATCCAAAAAAATGTTCAAATGTTTGTAGAGTCTATGGGACTTAACTACGGGGTCATCAGTCCCTAAACTTACAAACTACTTATGAACTACTTACAACTAAGAACGGCACAAATATCCATGCCCGAGGGGGGATTCGAACCCCCGACCGTAGTGGCCGTGCGGACCGTGACTGGAGCGCCTCAATCCCCTCGGCCACCGCGGCCGGCACTATGTCATCCATTTGGGTGTTAGTGCGTTGATCAAACTATCTTTGGCGCTAGGGTGGCCCCGTTTGAGAGAAAAATAAGATAACGTTTATTCTGGGGTCAAAAATAACCCTACGATAGTAGCTGAGAGTTAAGTCAATATGTGTATTGTCAAAGTATACGAATTATTCCTCATTGTCATCTGTAGTATCGAAAACCGGAGCCATCTCTCTACAAAACCGTTGTTAACTTGAGAAAACTGTCTGCTAGCCACGGTCGAAGGTAACCGCGTCCACCTGCCTCGTTTAACTTACATTAGATAAAATAGATTAATATTTGATCCATAAATCATAAATACGACATTTCACAATGATATGGGACGTGTCTGTTTAATAATGGTGTCTATACATGAGACTCAATATGTTAGCTGCTTTTTCTTTTTTTCGATATTACTAAGTTTTATTTAAAAATTCATCTAAAGTGTAGAAGGAGTTGGCATTCAGAAATTCTTTTAATTTCTTTTTAAATACCAGTCGGCTATCTGTCAGACTATTGATGCTTCATGGTAGGTGACCAAAGACTTTTGTGGCAGCATAATTCACACCTTTCTGTGCTAAAGTTAGAATATCACCCATTTTCCTACTGTTGTAGATATGCACACTGCTCTTACTTTTGAATTGAGTCGGATTGTTAATAACAAATTTCATGGATAAATATATATTTTTTGTGAAGCTACAGTGAAGATCCCTAGATCCTTATATAAATGTCTGCAGGATTATTATCTTGGGTGGGCTACAGCAATTATTCAGCTTGAAACGTGTGTATAGAAAATGATTATTTCTGAATTGGTAAGAAAATGCCTAATATTGTACCTCCTGTTTTGTGTCGAGGAACTTGGTTGCAAGAAAATGTATAAAATTGCTTCTACTGTGTGTATCGATATGTGTACTTGAGTCTGTGAAGTTTCATCTTTGGCAAAGATTATGTATCGCATAGCATTGTAGATCGCGCAGAGACAGAGTGGGGCTTGTGGTTCAGCTCGCTTAGAGAGCGGTTGAGTTGTGTGCATGGCTCCGATGTAGAGCAGAGGCTGCTGTGCCAGCAAGTTAATTTAATTGTATTTGGAATATATATTGTATTTTTTACTACTATGAAAAGGTTGTACCACCGCTGGAATGAAGATAATAGCATTTCATGTCATTATGAAAAGGTTGTATTATGTAGGTAATGTAATGGTGATTATTAATAATAAGTAACAAGTTGACCTTTCTTTCCTGTTTCACTTACGTAGTTAGAAGATTAACCATTTCTTTTATTTCATAATTAGTTATTTGTGGATTTCAAGTGCAGTATTGATTTTGATAATCTTGTTGTTACAGATTTCGTTATTGGTGCCGTAGCAAATGATTGTTTTGCAGCACTGCAGTTAATTGATCATGATACTGAAATTTGATAATCAGGTACTGATCTGCATAAAGTTCTCGCAGTCAAACATTAAGAAAGTGGTTTGTGTTTTTAATATCTTTCTCGCAGTCAAATGTGTGTTTCATGCAGGTTATTTGTCACAGCTGTGTTGTTGAAAGATCCGTTGCATTGTTTCTTATTTAGCAGTATATACATCAATATCAGGGCCATAATTAAACCAAATTATTGTTGTCTGATTTAACGATAGGTTCAACATCAAACTACACGTACACTAGAGATGGGCTTACTCGGGTTCCACGCCAACCCGAGTTAACCAAGTTGAAATTTCGCGTAACCCGAGTTAACTCGAGTTGGCTAACCCGAGTAAGGACAAGAATGTACGTTAACGGCCAGTCTCATTCGCCTTTCAGTTAACGAAATCGATCTGCACAAAATTATTATACAGCAGTCACTAGAATTAACGAGCCAAAAAAAGTAAATAGAAACTTTCGTTTGCATTTTGCGTCATGGTTAGCAAAACAAAATCGGTACGAAAAGGATGGATATTTCGGCTATCAATGTGTTGACACACATTGTAGACTCTGTTTTTTTCATAATGTTAATTGAAACCATACAACAGGCAAGGAATGAAGTACTTTTAACTAAACTAGGTGCATGGAGTTATTAGAACACGCGAAGTTTGACTTCAAGTAATTACGAATAGCAAGTTATCTGGCGAATTTTTACCCTTCAAATTCATTTGTTGTAATTGCCAAGGCTAACCGAAACACGCGTTGTTTACTTTAATAATTAAAATGTAAGGTTTTTAAATATTATTTTTAGTGAAGCACAAGTGTCGTAGTACCGGTAAGTCAATCAGTCCGCCCTGCTCGACACCATCACAGATTTCGGTGGAAATGCAAATGAACATTCGCACCGTAGCGATGGAGATAGGTGAAGTTAACATTCGTTGAAACAATAACTGTCACTGGTTTGAATCCATGCCCTAGTTTGCAAAGAGCGAGCATGAATTTCTGCCGAATTTGAGTTATTAAAACTCGGGAAATTTGGCGGTCTCGTACAGCGTTATGCATTCTCCTAAAGGTAATAGTGAAACAAATGTTAAAAGGCACATTCATCCTGTAAATTTTAGGCAAACCGTCCGAATAAATTGGCATCCAAATTTTGACTTCATATGTCGCAGGGAGACCAGTTTGAAAAGTTTTATGGAACATGGTGTAATGTAAAACCAGGTCGAAAATAAATTATTAATTATTCGAATGTGGTACATTAATGAACCTTTATAATTGGAACTGTGTTACTAGTTTTATTACATGCCAAGTTTCCTATTCGTCCAAGGGATATACAATCAAGATGCCGAACTTTGAAACTTTCCCGAGTGCAGATTTTATCGGGTTATTTTGCCTAAAATTTACTGACTGCAAATAGCTCGTAAATTGATTTTTATTATTATTCTTAAAAGAAACCATAAATTGTACAAGGTATTCAAATATCATTTCTTTCGATAATGCATCACTCCAGTTCGTCTAGTGTTTTATTGTGCAATTATGGGCAAGGCGGGACATAGGGGATGAAAGTCGTTTTGAATGTATGTATGTCGCGCGACACTGTACGGGTCTATTCGGGTTACAGCCACTGCAGCGTGCCACCGCCGACAGGTAAGGCCGCACTAACTCGAGTAAGCTGCCTGGCGTGCCGCGCTGAGCCAACTCGAGTAAGAGTGCCAACTGCGTCCTGCCAGGGCCAACTGGAGTTAAACCGACTCGGGTTCCGCGCGCATGCGCAGTGCTGCCTGCTGCGTCGCACCTGGGCCAACTCGGGTTATAGGCCAGTCGTCAGGTATGTTTAGGTCCAAAAAAGTTGCAGGAAGCTGAATTTTTGGTATGTTGTTAGGACATATTAGAGTAGTATTAAACCACGTTTGCAGCTTCGAAACCCTTTTGCATTACTTTTAACAGCCAAAAAACCTCGAAATTTTCGGCCTTTTTTCTAGTTTTGGCTTATAACTCGTTAAGGGTGGTTTTTTGACGAAAAGTCACTCACACCTCTATTAATGAAGATAAAATATTCTAAAATTTAAGCCCAACCGCAGCTCTGTAAGTCCAATAGTTCCCGAGATATTGGACTTCAAAAATTGACTTATTTCTCCAAAAAGTTCAAATTTTCGATTTTAGTCATTTTCGGCTAGAGTATTAGTTCTAATGATCATCCTACGGGGAATGTCATACAAAACAAAGTTATAGAGCAGTTATTCAACTTTAATCTAAGTACTGAACGAAGTCCATAGGCCCTATAGATTTCTAGTTATCGTTAAAAAACGAAAACTTGGAAAAATCGGAGTATTCAATAAATTGACCCAGACGAATTGCAGTCCTCTTATCCTGTGTATGTTAAATAAAAAGGAAGAATTACTCATTTTCGATGATTATTAACCTATTGTATATAAATAAGTGTAATTATATATTAGTGCATACAAACATATTTGTAAAAGTAGGTATTGCTGTAAAAAAAAAAGAGCCTCTCCGTTTTTGGGTATTGGTCAGCCATTAAGGGAATGGTTCTTTCGTTCGTAGCGAGGCCTTTTGTTGTGTGAAGGTATCAATCCCCCTCCCTACCCCCTTACTCAGAGTCGTGACTTAGCGGGTGTTCTGTCCTCCCAAACTTCTTGCCTCCGAGGCCTTCCCCACTACACCCAGTCAGCCCTTAGAAACAGCGGTATTCGGATCCGTGAAGAGCGTTTCAAACAAAAATCGTCTAAATCTTGATCTTGGTGGCGTTTTAAGTACTTTCTGTTTTACAATATGTCGGAGCTACCCCCATCGCATGTTTGTTTCGGGGTCGTCGGTAAGTGCTTGCAGAGGGAACAGTGACAGTAAAAAAACGCGGAATTTAGACTCTGATAAAAATGAGTCAGAAACGTGGGCTTCAAAGGAACATGAGGTTTTTTGTGCAGATTAAATGAAGTGACCGTACATGACGCATGCAGGAAGAGGTACACTGTGGAAAGTAATGTGTAAGCATTTGCCCAGCGAGAACGAGATGTTTGATTTGCTCAAGCATCGTCTTCGTGTGGGGAAAGGCTGAAAAGTGCATCGGATTCAAGGCGTTACATCATTGGATATTATTGTTTCCGTTGTGGTGAAAAATTCTCCAAGGAATATTCCCAGAAGCAGATAAAATTGCCCAAATATTTACAGGATGAACTCCATCGAAGGGAAACACTGGAATTGAAAGAATCGATTGTGGAAAAAGCTAGACAAGCTAGTGAATGGGGGCAACACATTCTTCGGCGTCTTTGATGTATAAGTGAACTTGTTGCTGCTGAGGGTAAGTACCACACACATTGCTACGTATAACTGCACTCCTTGTTGCGATCTACTGGTGCACGAGGTAAACAAGGCCGTCCTGAACATCCCTTCCTTATCGAAGGTATGGAGCGTATATATGCATACCCTGCAGAAACAAGACAGGAAAACCAATTTTCCCTAAGTGACTTGTTTGCAGATACCTTCACATGTGATTACAAACCAGCAGCTGCAAGTGTTCAAGCTCATCTAAAAAAGCGATATGGCGGAAAAAGTATTTTTGCGCAGGTTGGTCCGTATCACAGCCCAGTCTTGATGTTCAGACATTGGACAAAACATCCTTTATGAAAAGTGGTACAATCAAAGACTTAGCGATCCTGCTGAAGAGCGGCTTAGAGTTGTCAAAGCTGCAGCAGAGATTATCCTGCAAGACATTCGTTCCCAAACAATTGACACTACTCAATATCCCCCGTCAGATGCTTTTTTAAAACACGCAGAGGCATCCTTCTCTTGAACAGTGGAAAAAGAAGTGCATGGGATTTGCTCATGCAATCATGGCTGCAACGAGGCCCAAATCTTTCCTATCCTCAATTCAAATAAGCTTTGGAACCTATTTGTATAGAAAATTTGAAACAAAGCACCTTGTTTAACTTTGCCACTGTATGGGAATTTCTTGTACATATACGGAGGCTATGCATTTTGAAAGTTCCGCTATCCTCCGTGGAGAAGTGGCGCAACCAGTCGACAAAGGAGCTATTATGCATTTTGTCTTCGACAATGCAGATGTGAACGTTAACACAATTGATGGAGAAAATACGTTCCATGAAATGGGTGGTACAATGATCATGACCCCTCACTCATCCGTTCCCCCAGACATAAACAAACCACGTTTGAAGTCTGTATGTGCCGAATCTATCAAGTTCACACACTGCGACACACATTAAACATTCTTCTATTAGAAAGAAATTTGGCTTGTCAGCCATTTCAATTAACGAAGTGAAAATCGCTGAAGTCATTTTGCCAAAATCCCCAGACCTGCTGTGGTTGTTTGGAAAAGCAACTAACATGCCAGGCATCCCAGGATGGAATGGATTCATGGATCAAGTGACAGAAGATCTTCCTCACAAACGTACAAAGATTGTATATCTCCCTTTTATCCATGCTCCCCCAACTACGACACTGTTTTAACATCACTCTTAGAAGCCAGTTAAAGAACAAGCATTTACGGCCAGGAAACATGTTTTGTGACCTACGATCAACCACTGTAATTGAAATCCCGAGACATTGTGGACAGCCACCAGCATCCTCTGCTTGTCAACATAGGGGTGAGACTTAGAGGTTTTCACCACCTCATGTTATTCATGGGGGCCGTCGGTGCCATAATGGCAGGAAGTGACTCAAGGAACTTCTCTGTTCAATATTGACGGAAAACAGTATTGAAAAAATCCTTTTTATATATGATGCGTTAATAATAAACGTCAATTAGTAATTCTTCCTTTTTCTTTAACATACACAGGATAAGAGGACTGCAATTCGTCTGGGTCAATTTATTGAATACTCCGATTTTTCCAAGTTTTCGTTTTTTAACGATAACTAGAAATCTATAGGGCCTATGGACTTCGTTCAGTACTTAGATTAAAGTTGAATAACTGCTCTATAACTTTGTTTTGTATGACATTCCCCGTAGGATGATCATTAGAACTAATACTCTAGCCGAAAATGACTAAAATCGAAAATTTGAACTTTTTGGAGAAATAAGTCAATTTTTGAAGTCCAATATCTCGGGAACTATTGGACTTACAGAGCTGCGGTTGGGCTTAAATTTTAGAATATTTTATCTTCATTAATAGAGGTGTGAGTGACTTTTCGTCAAAAAACCACCCTTAACGAGTTATAAGCCAAAACCAGAAAAAAGCCGAAAATTACGAGGTTTTTTTGACTCTTAAAAGTTACGCAAAAGGGTTTCGAAGCTGCAAAGTTGGTTTAATACTACTCTAACATGTCCTAACAACATACCAAAAATTCAGCTTCCTGCAATTTTTTTGGACCTAAGGCCATTTTTTTGTCTACGACTGGCCTATTAGGCCAACTCGAGTAAGCAGTGGCTGCCTAGTGCCTCTGCTACGCGCTACGTGTCGCTAGTGCCGTGGCGGTCACATTCTGACTCGGGTTCTGTCGGCGCGACAACTCGGGTAAACTCGGATTTAGGTGGCGCAACGGTGAAAGTAACACACGTACTCAACTCGAGTTGGTAGCAGTCTTACTCGAGTTGACCCGAAATAGTCTTAACCCGAGTTAACTCGGGTTGGTAACTCGAGTTGACCCATCCCTAACGTACACAGCTTTTAAGCTTAATTACCTTTATACCATGAATACTTTTTTATTCAATGTTGAATTACACCAGAATATTATCTCATATGAAAGCAGTGAATGAAAATAGGCACAGTACGGTAATTTACTGAGATGCCTATCACAAAATTTTGCAATGGCGCTGATAGCATCAGTAGCAGAACTCAAACGTTTCAGTAGATCATTAATGTTGGGAGATTTCAGTACTGCCACGTTGCTTTTAAACAGTAAAAGGGCAACGTACCCTTTTTAATTTTATTAGATTATTCGTAAGTTATCGATTTTCTTTAAAAAAAATGTTTGTTAAGCTTAAGGGACTTAACTACGGGGTCATCAGTCCCTAAACTTACAAACTACTTACGAACTAGGACGGCACAAATATCCATGCCCCAGGGGGGATTCGAACCCCCGACCGTAGTGTCGATTTTCTTTAATAACTTGTGGCTAAAGATAATTATGGAATATGACTTACTGTCGAGGGCCACAGCAGATAGGACTGACGCGTGAGCCTTCCAAGTATTTTCGCACACGTCACCACCATTTGCCTGGCATTGTCTGGGCGACAGCGTCTGGAGCAAATACAATAGGCCATGTACGGTGCTTTGTGAGGTGGAGCTTGGCAAATGTAGAAAGACAGACAGCTATCACTAGCACGTCTGGCGCCGAGTTGGCGAACGCCAGGGTGGCACCCGTTAGGACACTGTACGTCTCTGGCTCCAAGCTGTCGGGCACCGCAGCTGTACAATAGCGAAGGAGTTTGGTCGTTTGCTGGGAATAACTTGCTGGCCATGTTTTCGGTGGTGCCTGAAGGCCATCCACCGCCACCGTGAGTGCGCTGGGCTTAAGGGCGAGGCCTAACCGGTGGAAACGCAGGAAAGCTGACCATTGCTGCTGATTTATAGTAAGGGATTTCGGCTGTCCGACTCCCGATCGCAAGCCGTGATTGGACGTATTTTGACGCCTCACTGTGGATTGGCGTTTCAGTAGAGATTTGCAGAGAGGAGACGGAGATTTTAGAAGGAGAGAGAAAAAGACTGGTGTTTGAACAGCCGAGGACAGCAGATGCTTCTCCTCTGCTATCAGTTTATACTTGTCTTCCAGCAGCTGTACTCTGTTGTACAACTTTTGAAGTTGCTCCAAAACTTGACTAATAGCGCTGAGTATTGGCAAGCCGAGAAAAAGGTAAACCTGCCTGATATTAGAAGCACCGGCGCGCTAATTGCTATTGTCACAGTTCTGGTGTCATCTCTGCCTACAGTACATTCTTGTTTCACCACCACCACCACCACCTAGAGAGAAGGCCGCGGCTCTCTCGTGTGACGTCAGACAGAGTAGGTTGCGCGCGCGTACCTGACCGGCTCGCTGCTTTGGCATAGTGGGCTGTGCCCCAGCGGCTACCCAGTCAGCTATGTGCGCGCAACCTACTCTGCCTGACGTCACACGAGAGTGCCGCGGCCTTCTCTATAGGTGGTATTGGTTTCACACGTAAATCGTCTGTAGTGGCACGACTTAGCTGAACGAATGAGATAGTAAGCACTGAGATGCTCCGGCATCGAAGTTGGCTGACATTTTAGTTACATATCGCTTCAAGAGTACGAAGCTGAATTATCTCCGGGTTCGCGACTTGCAGCTATTGACGCACACATCCGCCGTCCCTCCATCGTGTGCCAACATCGCAAGCCAGCACAGTTTTGATACAGTCTCGCGTGCATTTGCTAGTGTTTCAAGGTCAAAAATGTTCAAATGTTTGTATAGCTTATGGGACTTAACTACGGGGTCATCAGTCCCTAAACTTACAAACTACTTATCAACTAACTAATAGCCGGCCGCGGTGGCCGAGGTGACTGAGGCGCTAAAGTCACGGTCAGCACGGCCACTACGGTCGGGGGTTCGAATCCCCCCTCGGGCATGGATATTTGTGCCGTCCTAGTTCGTAAGTAGTTCATAAGTAGTTTGTAAGTTTAGGGACTGATGGCCCCGTAGTCGAGTCCCATAAGCTTAACAAACATTTGAACATTTTTGAACTAACTAATACTAAGGACGGGACAAATATCCACGCCCGAGGGGGGATTCGAACTCCCGACCATAGTGGCGGTGCAGACCGTGACTGAAGCGCCTCAGTACCCTCGGCCACTGCGGCCGGCGTTCAAGGTCTGTTCACGTTTTAGAACAATTGAAAACGTTAGGTAAAGTCACAGGAATCTGGTATCAGAATATTTCTCTCGAATATGCCACGGCTTCTAGTTAATTGTCGGTTGTCACAAGTGTTTAGAGTCAGATACAATTATCCTCGACTAACCAGTCACTTACTGTAGGACTGTATGTTCTGTTTTGTATATTGTCGCGTTGAAATGGAAGCAGGCTTTGCTTCGAAGGCAACTGAATACAGCACTTATACTGTAAGCTGGTTTATTACGAACTTAACATACAACACAGCACTGACTGCCTCTCGGGCAGAGTGCTCTGCTATTTATACACAGACAGAATGCATCAGAAATTAGAAGAACAGTTAACATAAGAAACAAGGAGAATATACAAGTAAACACAAGAAAGATGTAGAACATTCTAGAATTGTTAATTAGAAATAAATAAATTTTTGGAGGTGGGTGGGATCAAGCTGGCGACCTTCAGCACCGCAGTCGGTGACGCTATCCCCTGCGCCACGCCGGCAGTCGGTTTTCGTGGTGTCTCTCGACAATATTATGGTCGTTAAATTTGATCTGTGTTCAATTGTATGTGAACCTTGCTTTCAACTCAGACGTTCATTTGACTTCAGAGAGTAAAACGAGTAAAGCAAATTTCTTTACTCAAGTCATTCAAATTAGTTACCATCCTTTAGACAATTTTGGATAGGTTTCATTAATTGGAAATTATGGTATAAATTCATTAACTGATCGATGGTGGGACACCCATGCTTTTCCTTTAATATCAAGTAAATAAACCATTTGCATACCGTCCTTTCTCTCGCCTTCCTTGCCTTTTTATTTTCAACACACCCACCAGAAAACCCTATCAATGTGTTTCTTACAATTCAATCCCTCATCAATGCAAACATCTAAAATTTTTGCATATTCTACCTTAGCTACAGATTTCTGTTCATAGTCTAAATTTATTAATAGTGTCATGCCATTTACTGTATGAAACTGTATTGCTGTTATTGTCTTCAGTCCGGAGATTGCTTTGGTGCAGCTCTCCACTGTAGTCTATCCTGAGCAATCCTTTTCATTTCCCCATAAACTGTATATACTGGGTCTTATTAAAGTTTAATTAGAGTCCATTTGTAGAGAATCACTTAATAACATTTTGAAAGATATCATTTACAATTTCATCAGTTAATTGGTGTTTGTCAGGCGTGATAGCTATACTTGTATCATCAGGAAAAAGAAGTAACTTTACATCTTCGTGAATATAGAATGACAAGTCATTGATATATGTTAATAACATCAAAAGACCCAAGATCGAAGCTTGTGGAATCCCATTTTTGATAACTCCCCAGTTAGAGGAATTAATTGTTTCTTCTGTAATCATGTGAACTTATTTCAAGTTTCTGCACTTTTCCAGTTAATTATGATTTAACCTTTAAGTACACACACTGTTTTTGGTAACCTACAGTCATGTGTTTGGTCTAGAAATACTCCAACAAAGTTTAGCTACGTCTTTAAGTAATTATTGGAAATAACTTATATATTTATATAAGTACATAATAAAAGACAACATATTAATAATTCCAATTATTTATTGTGTTTATAATAATCAGACTTTGCAGAAAGTGTAAGTGATTTACAAAAACATGTCGTTTTGGAAATGAATCTCTATTAAAATATACGTTTTTAACGGAGTAAGAATATGAAATGAAACTTAAATTATAAATCAAAAATAACTAATAATAAGGAAAAAAGTTTACAGCACACTACTATATGCCTACAAAATCATTTCACTTTTGCAACCAGCACGTCCTTTAAATCACGCGCATTGTCATACAATACTGTGCTACCGTACATGAGATGAATATCGGGCAGATTTACTCGATTAAATTTTCTGTTCTTACGGTAATAATATTCTCTGGGATTTCTTCTTCTTTCTCTCCAGTATAGGAAGAGCCGACACTGTGCTGGATCTCTGATCAGGAAAGATTTTCACTAACGTCATCAACTTTTTTTTTTTTTTTTTTTTTTTTTTTTTTTTTTTTTTTTTGTCGTTCTACACCTTCTGACTCAGCGACTTCTTGTAACGGTGGTAAAATATCATGTAGAAAACGAGACATCGTTATAAACATACTGAAATGAAAGTAAATTATTGCATTAGCATACTGCAAATAAATACTACTTAAAAGAACGCGTGGGGTCTGAGGATATCACAACAATGTAAAACAGGTACTTAATTTTGTGAGTTGGCGGGTTAAGACCAGCTTTCGCAAGCCTCTTCGGCACACTGAGAATACCTAAAGCGAAGTATCTGCAGTGCGCCATCAATGGAAAATATAAACAAAGAATGTCTCCTAGGGTGATAGTAATGGCGATCCTGCCGATGACAGCGCTACTGAAGCAGAATTACTAAATATAGCTTTTAGAAACTCATTCATCAAAGAAGACGAAACCAATATTCCAGATTTTGAATTACTAACAGAGGCCGTAATGGGTAACGTAGAAGTAGATATCATCGGAGTAGTGCAGCAACTAAACTCACTTAACAAGAACAAGTCTTCTGGTCCGGATTGTATACCCAATAGATTTCTGATTATGCTGATGTGATAGCCCCTTACTTAACAGCCATTTACAACCGCTCTCTCATAGAAGGATCTGTACCAAAAGACTGGAAAGTTGTACAGGTCACACCTATATTCAAGAGAGGCAGTAGGAGTAACCCCGTAAACTACAGGCCTATTTCCTTGACGTCAATTTTCAGCAGGATTTTGTAACATATCCAGTATTCAAATATTATGAATTACCTCGAACAAAATGATCTATCGACCCAAAGTCAACACGGATTTAGAAAATATCGTTCATACGAAACACAACTACCTCTCAAACGGCTTTTAATCAAATTGCACGTTTATGGTATATCGCCCCAAATTTGCGATGGATAGGGGATTTCCTGTCAGAGAGGACACAGTTCGTAGTAATCGATATTAAGGCATCGACTAAAACGGAAGTGATATAGGGCGTTCCACAGGGTAGTGGTTTTGGTCCTCTGCTGTTCCTTATTTACATAAACGATTTAGGGGAAAATCTAAGTAGCTCTCTTAGGCTGTTTGCAGATGACGCCGTCATTTACCGTCTAGTAAAATCATCTGAAGGTCAAAACCAACTGCAGAACGATTTGCATAAGATATCACTATGGTGTAAAAATTGGCAAATGACTCTAAATAATGAGAAGTTTGAAGTCGTCCACATGAGAACGAAGAAATCCGTTAAACTTTGATTACAAGCTAAATGAATCAAAAGTGAAGGCCGTAAACTCCACAAAATACCTAGGAATTACTATTGCTTCAGACTTAATTGGGAAAGAACACGTAGATAATGTCGTGGGAAAGGCAAACCAGAGACTGCGCTTTATTGGCAGAACACATAAAACAAGCAACAGAACTACTAAAGAAACTGCATATACTACGCTTGTACGTCCATTTTTCGAGTATTGCTGCACAGTGTGGGATCCTTATCAGGTGGGTTTGACGGAGGACATCAAAAAAGTCTAAAGAAGGGCAGCTCGTTTCGTATTGTAACGATACAGGGGAGACAGCGTTACGGAAATGATGCAGGCTCTGGTATGGGAATCATTACAACAACGGCGCTTATCGCGGCGGCGTGGGCTACTTACGAAACTCAAATCGCCCACATTCTCCCTCAGAATGCGAAAATATATTGTTGACTCTCATTTACATAGGTAGAAATGATCATCAGAATAAAATACGAGAAATCATAGCTCTAACGGAGAGATTCTGGTGTTCTTTCTTACCGCGCGCTATTCGAAAATGGAATGGGAGATTAATAGTATATTGGTGGTTCGATGAACCCTCTGCCAGGCACTTAAATGTAGATGTAGATGTAGAATATTTCCATGATTTACACAATCAAAAGCCTTCAAATCACAAAACATCCCAACAGGTGATGTCCGATCCAGGTGGGTGCACTAGTATTCTGCGTTAATTGGCGACTTAACCGCGGTTAACTTGTAATCGGGATTGGTGCGCTCGGCCAGTAGCCTGCTTGCAAACAGATTTGTAGTGTCAGCTGAACAAGCCGCTCTCCGTCGACGGCGCCGCAGATGGCGGGCTCTAGCCGGGGGTGTTAAAGTTTGGCCCCGTCGGTTATCACCGCTGTTATATCAGCCGATGCCGCACAGCCGGGATGCCCGCGGCGTTAACGGCCGCTCCCGCCGATACCGGCGCTGGTCTGGACTCCAGCTGCAGGCTGCAGCGATAACTGGAGAGCCGAGAGCCGCGACGCGCCCAAATTAAAAACAAAGCGGAGGCGGCGGCGGCGGCGGCGATGGGCAATCAAGGCGTCCGCGGCCGGGCCGTGTTTAATTTCCTCCCTGTCCGTAATGGGCCCGTTTAACGACCAGGGGCGCCGCCTCCACCTCCCGCCGTGTGAGTCTGCCCGAGCGGCAGAGGGCGCGAGCAGTGCGCTCGGCTTAGTCAGTAAAAAGCCGCGGTTAATGAGTGGAGGAACTTCTCTGACCAGAGGTGATGCTGCCAGTTAGCAACAAACTGTCAGTCCGCGCAACGCAGATGTTAATGCGAAGGCAGGCGAGCTTACGAGTGCATCGGAATTTTCCTCTCTGACCAGAGGTGATGCTGCCAGTTAGCAACAAACTGTGAGTCCGCGCAACGCAGATGTTAATGCGAAGGCAGGCGAGCTTACGAGTGTCATCGTAATTTTCTTCTCTGATCAGAGGTGATGCTGCCAGTTAGCAACAAACTGTCAGTCCGCGCAACGCAGATGTTAATGCGAAGGCAGGCGAGCTTACGAGTGTCATCGTAATTTTCTTCTCTGATCAGAGGTGATGCTGCCAGTTAGGAACAAACTGTGAGTCCGCGCAACGCAGATGTTAATGCGAAGGCAGGCGAGCTTACGAGTGTCATCGTAATTTTCTTCTATGATCAGAGGTGATGCTGCCAGTTAGGAACAAACTGTGAGTCCGCGCAACGCAGATGTTAATGCGAAGGCAGGCGAGCTTACGAGTGTCATCGTAATTTTCTTCTCTGATCAGAGGTGATGCTGCCAGTTAGGAACAAACTGTGAGTCCGCGCAACGCAGATGTTAATGCGAAGGCAGGCGAGCTTACGAGTGTCATCGTAATTTTCTTCTTTGACCAGAGGTAATGCTGCCTGTTAGCAACAAATTGCGAGTCCCCGCAACGCAGATGTTTATGCGAATAGGACTCAGCAACAATCCAAACTATACATGTGGGGAGACTGGGTCACCAGAACACACGGTATTACATTGTCAGCTATACAGAACACACACACACTGTATGTTAAACAACACACAAGACTTAAACGTACTGATGAGAAATAAGGATGGCTGGGACACACTAAATAGACTGACGAATGAGGTCTCATCACTAAAGCGGGAAGAATATGCAAAAACGGTCAGACATAACATCGTACAAAACACCAACACCATAACACAGGACATGTGGAACGAGACAAGCAGTGTAAGCACAAGCGACATGGATAACGAAACAGATGACAACTCCAGCACAGAAGATGACTTATTCCTAAACAATTGAGCACCATAAACATTAGCTCTTAATGTACATGAAATGAACGACTACCACCTATGGAGGGAATTCCATGATGGAAGGGCTCGATGTTCATTCCGAGGCCTTCCACCTTGGTAGACTCTCCCCAACAACTTTTACTTTACCTACCCTTTCCTATCTTCTTTTATTTATCCTTCTTAATAATAATGATTTTTGAGTTGCCCTTCCTTTTCCTTATATTTCATTGTATCCATTATTCACAGATAGTGGTCGAATTAAATTTAAAATTGTATAAATAACTAAATATGTAACACCATGAATTTCACCATTAACTTACCTAATTGTTACTATCACTATATATTTAAATTTAACGCTATTAAAATATAAAAGACAACACAAACCATACTTGGTCTAATTACGACAAGCTATATACCCAAATAAGGACATTTATGGACACTAAATGTTTTTGGCCAATCTAAACTTTAAATGTGTATGATAAATGTATTCAGTAGAAATTTACCAATAAATAAATCAATGTTCCGTACTTATGCGACGGCAGGCGAGCTTACGAGTGTCATCGTAATTTCACGAGCCTTAGTCATGTCGAATGTGACAGAAAGTTTCATAATACATTGTTTATGTGAGAAATTTCATCATAGTCAATAAATGTATGAGATTATTAAAAAAACATATTTTAGAGAATGTCGATACACCTATCATTTTACGATAACGCAAGTCATCAGATTCTGAATAGTACGAGGGTCGTCAACAAAGTAAGTTCCGCTTCTATTTCCATCTGGAACAGCGCTGCGATCGCCCTTTCGAGTTTGTGCGGCAGTCACTCTGACTCAAGGAGAAGACATATGCCTCCTTCAGATCATTGTTACAGATGTGTGGCTCATTCTAATGTCATCCATAGTTGAAAATGCCGACACGTGTGAAATCAGATCCGTGACTTGCTTTCTACATGCCAAGAAAGTTAAACGAAAGGAAATGCATCGGCAAATCTGCGAGGTTTACGGACAAAATGCTACGAGTGATTCAAATGTTCAAATGTTTGTTAAGCTTATGGGACTTAACTACGGGGTCATCAGTCCCTAAACTTACAAACTACTTATGAACTACTTACGAACTAGGACGGCACAAATATCCATGCCCGAGGGGGGATTCGAACCCCCGACCGTAGTGGCCGTGCTGACCGTGACTGGAGCGCCTCAGTCACCTCGGCCACCGCGGCCGGCACGAGTGATTCAGTGGTTAGAAGATGGGTCAGACTGTTCAATGAAGGACGTGGTCAGATACACGATGAATAACGAAGTGGACGCCCGTCTGTTATTGATGAAATGGTTCAGGCACTTGAAGAGAAGGTTAAGCACAACCGTAAGTTCACACTTATTGCACTTGCTATGGAATTTCCTCAAATCTCTCGATAACTAGTTCACGAAACTGTTAGAAAAACTATAATACACAGGCGGCAACATTCTATGGAGGAAGTAGACAAAATCTTGTGCCACTATATGACAAGTACCTACAAAATTTCGGAAGCTATGTAGTAAAGTAGTTTAAGAATTGTAGAGTTTTGTGCAATAAATATTTTTTTCTGTATATGTACACGTTTGTTTTATATAACCAAACGGAACTTACTCTGTGGACATACCTCGTGTATTGCAGTTTGCTAAAACTGTATATATAACTCTCCCTTAGATGCTACAAAACATTGTATTACTCTCTGTAAATTTATTAAACAACTGTTTGTATATATTATTTTGAATAATAAAAGCTTTCTAATCACTTCAGTGCCGCCTATCGGCGTAACGACGAGTTACGTAAATAAAAATATGTTCAAATGTTTGTCAAGCTTATGGGACTTAAGTCGGGGTCATGAGTCCCTTAACTTACAAACTACTTATGAACTAGCTAATACTAAGGACGGCACAAATATCCATGCCCGAGGGGGGATTAGAACCCCTGACCGTAGTGGCCGTGCAGACCGTGACTGAAGCGCCTCAGTCTCCTCGGCCACCGCGGCCGGCTACGTAAATAAACATAACATACGTTATGAACTGTAACTTGTGTCCTGGCTTCCGATGTGCACAGATACAGAAGATATTGGTTTTGAATCACACAAGTGCCAGCTTATGTGCTTTATGCTCTATAGCCGGCCGCGGTGGCCGAGCGATCTACGGCGCGCCAGTCACAGTCTGCACGACCGCTACGGTCGGGGATTCGAATCCCCCCTCGAGTATGGATGTTTGTGTCGTCTTTAGTATAAGGTAGTTCATAAGTAGTTTGTAAGTTTAGGGACTGATGACCCCGCAGTTATGTCCGTTAAGCTTAACAAACATTTGATTTTATGCTCTAAGGTTGTACAGATATTTCAACTATTGAAGGGAGCGTGCAATTCTGGCTCAGATGTTGTTGTTGTTGTGGTCTTCAGTCGGCAGACTGGTTTGATGCAGCTGTACACTTATTCGGTTGTGTGCAAGTCTGTACATCTGAGAATACGTTCGGCAGCCTACATCATTTTGAATCTGTTTACTGTATTCGTCCCTCGGTCTCCCTGTACGATTTTTACCCCACACAATTCCTTCTAATGCTAAGTTGACAATTCCTCAGATAAACAAGTGAAAGAAGCGTGTCGTTACTATTTTTCTTAATGGAACTGCACGAAATTACTTGATGATCCCTGTATACGGAATTTAAATAACATATTAAATGGTGGCAACGGAAACGAGGGTTACTTTTCTCTCCTCCAGAAGCGAGCAAGAGACAAGATATTTCGTCTGACTACACAAAATTTATAAAATGTATAGTGTGAGAGAATTTAAATTAGGACAAAGAGTTAACGTTTAACAAAATGATTTATTGGCCGAGATATAAACAGAACAGGGGGGGAGACAAACTTAAATACAATAAACACACACCTTACAAAAGAACTCACATTTACAAAGATTATATGTCCCTAATACTGCCCACCTTCAAACGTAGTACTAGCGTAATTAATGAGGATTATTTTTCAGACGGGAGAAGGGAGGAATTGATACGCATTCTCATACACATACATTCGCCAAGCCATGCAGGTACTCACCAACACCGAGCACAAAAAATAGCAATGCCAGCAGCAGGACGCCGTACGGAACAGCAGGTTCTATCACGCACCAGTAAAAGAAAGCCTTTGTTCCGTAATGTATGGCCTTGTGGCTTAGACTCAGGGTAGCTATTAGGGGGAACAAACGCACGTGATAGAAGACCACGTCGCGTGCGTTACTGTCGTGAAGTATAAGTTTCCAGAGAAATTCAAGATATCGGTTAAATAGGAAAATTCGCTAAATAATACTTAAAAACCGGCGTTTTGATGTTCTTTTTGCACAGGGCGAAGAGGACCACTGAATGGTAAAGGTTTCAGATCACAACAGGACACTAAAGGGTCGGATCTTAGAATCCCAAAAATTAAAACAAGACCGCGAGATAGTTCGTGCAACCATTCTTTCTACCAAAGATAATGATATGTAGCTAGTAAGCAAGGTTACATAAAAGTAGGACATGCTACGGGGTCAGAACGCGAAATTTGAACAAGTTGGCAAAATTCGATTTCGTAGGAAATAAGATCCCGATATATGTCGTGTAACATCTAAACAAGGTGATAGTTAACAACTCGTGCTCATAGGGCGATGGAGTAAACTAAGGGCTTTATCTCACAAAGGGAAAACACCGAAAATTTCGAAAAAAATGAAATTCACCGACCAAATGAACATGCAAATCATTTAAACATGTTTAAAAGTATGAAGGACGGACTCTGCAGACAGGGAGTGCAAGAATTCTGTTAACGAACACCAGTGAAGCCGCGTAATCAAAATTCGGCAAAAATCATCAAGAAATTAGCAACCCAGAACAAAATTAAATAAAATCTCATCGCTACGCAATGCGGCGATGTTGCTGGCCGCGGTGGCCGAGGAGACTGAGGCGCTTCAGTCACGGTCTGCACGGCCACTACGGTCGGGGGTTCGAATCCCCCCTCGGGCATGGATATTTGTGCCGTATTTAGTATAAGGTAGTTCATAAGTAGTTTGTAAGTTTAGGGGCTGATGACCCCGTAGTTAAGTCCCATAAGCTTAACAAACATTTGAACTTACATTTTTTTTTTTTTTTTTTTTTTTTTTTTTTTTTTTTTTTTTGCGTCTATGTTATAGTGAGAACTAGAGACGCGAATGAATATTTAAACTTACGATCGAATCCGAACAAAGTTTAGCCACGTACTCAGAATGGGACCAACACCAAAATTCATCTGACCTCGCCAAAGACCAGCCAGCGACTCCTCAATGCCCTCGTGTTCGCTGCTCTCCAGCTCCTAAAGTGAAGGGGGAACCTCTCCAAAGGGTTTAGCTGACTAAGGTAGGCAAACGTAACGTGCACACCGGACAAGGGGAGTGAATGGGAACCTTCACTAAGCTTGTTTAAACCGTTTTGTACACACGTCCCATTCATTCTGCGCAAGCGGGGTCAGTGGCAACATATCACAGCATACGTCATCACATATGGTGCCTAATACACAAAAAATAGACATTTAAAATTCGAAACACAACAAAATTATTCCATATTTTGGACAAAAAACTATCTTGAATATCTGGTATTTCGCATATTGCGAATGGAGCATCTCGCTACCCTCAAAAAATGTCTGAAGCCCATCAACATTCACGATATGTGGATGTGTTTCACTATGTCAAGAAATGATAACGAAATGTATGTAAATGTTACTAGATATTAACGTAATTTATACTGTATTTTATTTGAGACAAAACCAATTATTGGATTTCAAGGTCCAATGTCTCATTATAGCCTTAGATTTGTGGTTCTGTGCGGTGAAGGTAATTTGAAAGAAACATTTTTATTGCGGTACAATCTATAATGTACGTACCAGTGTATACCCACTTTTTACAATGTTTTTCAATATTTTGTATGATGTTCGAAAATAGTAAAAAATAATAACTTATAAATAAGCGGTCTAGGCTATCTTCCATAGGATCCATTGTTTTCTTATTCATTAAATCACTCTTAATAATGAATTTTATATTTCCACGGAGTTCCCAATAAAGAAACGGCACTAAACTTAAAAAAAAGCTTTTGTGAATCTGATATTTATTGTTATACATTAAAGAAATTTCGAACAAAGTATAATCTTATATGTCAGCAAACAATTAGTGACATAACAATGTACCGTTAAAAATGTAGTCCTTGTCTTCTGCATGTGAAGGAAGAATATCAGTCATTTTGTTGCCTGCTGCGTAATCGAAAAGTTGCAGGTGGTGTGTTTCATTGCCATGAATATATACTTCTAGTATTTTCAAGTCCTCTATTTTCTGCTTGTTAATGGGGACTCCCCCCTCTGTAAAAGCTTTGTTGTTAGGAAGAGAAGGGCCTTTGGACGTTTTCACAAAACTGAAGGTATTCCCAACTAATCATTTGATGAATGAGCTGGTAACTACTCGCCCCTTTATCTTATTGTTGCAACAAAACTCCTTGTATGTGGATATCTTGAAACTTTCCCTGCTTTTATTACGGTTTGCTCGACTAGAACTTTCATCATAGGTTGTCGTATTCGTGAGTAAATTTGCCAACAATATATGAAACAAAGAATAATAGCAATGAATGTCTTGTGAATGGTAAATTTACTTTGAACAATTATTTATTTATTTATGTAACGTGTGATGTATTAAATTACAAAACAACTGACAAGAAACTGTAATATACACATTATAAAAACTGAAAGCTTAGACTTTTAACATAGAATATTAATTTAAATGTAACTAAGTCTTTTCTGAACGCAATAGTGTGGACTGATGCCTTGTACGGTAGTGAAATATGGACGATACGTAGTTCATACGGGAAGAGTATAGAAGCTTTTAAAATGTGATACTGCAGAAGAATGCTGAAGATTGGGTGGTAGATCACGTAACTAATGAAGAGGTACTGAATAGAATTTGGAGAAAAAGAATTTTTGGCATACCTTGTTTAAAAGGAGGGATTGATTGGTAGGACACAGTATTAGATATCAAGGAATCGTGAATTTAGCATTGGAAGGAAGTATGTGGCGTAAAAAATAGCAGAGGGAGACCGAGAGAGAAATATAGCAAGCAGATTCAGATGGATGTGTCTTGCCGTTCTTGTGAGGAGATGAAGAGGCTTGCTCAGGATAGAGTGGAGAGCAGCATCAAACCAGACTGCGGACAGAAGTGTACAACAAATAAATTTCTAAATCTAGTTCATTGATGCACTCCGCCATTATCGGAAAGCACGAAGGTGACAGCCCACAACTACGTGTTTCATTGTGAAATGTCAGCACAGGTACGAAATGGGCTGTCAATCCAGTCCCATTTATGAAGAATGGAGGCAGTTGTTCCAAAAGCACATATAATACTGTTAAGACTGTTCCAGGTATTCTAGGCGGACTTTATCATTGAACATTGTCACTAGTGTATCACATAGACTGTTTCTGCACCACCCAGAAATTCCTTAGGACTTCTTCACGGGTTGAGATGTGATGAACATGAACGATTTCTGTGCTAAACAGTGTGTCGGATGTGGTCTCTATGAACCCACATCTAACTAAAAACCGCTTTCAAGTCACATTCTGAAAAAATAAGTTTCATTCCGTAAAACTCGTTGTTTATTCCAGAATTGTATGTTTTAGCCTGCAGCGGAATGGGTCCTGAAACGAAACTTATTGGCAGATTACCACAGGAAGATCAATGAGGCTTTTTGCGGATGATAGTGCCCCTCGGTTGCACAGTGGTAGAGTGCCAGACTACAAATCCAAAGGTCGCGGGTTCAATCCTCACCAGGTCCTAAGATTTTTTTCTGCCACTATCCACTTCTTTCACCTCTGGCAGTATTGCTCATGTGAAAAATACCGAGTACCCACGTTAAACTGTAGGTCCCCCTATAACTGACTGGGTAAGTCAGTTCGAAGGTCGGAGGAAGGCAACGGCATACCACCTCCAAACAGGACCATGCCTAGTAAAGCACTGTGGTGTTCAAACAAATCTTCGGATTGTTGACTGCTTTACCTTCACTGTAGTTTATTGAGAAGTCATAAAACTTGGAAAGTGTAGAAAAATGGAGGAGGATCTGCAGCATATCGACGAATGGTGCAGAGAATGGCAGTTGAGCCTCAAAATAAACAAATGTAGAGTGCTGCATTTACATAGAAAGAAAGATCCATTATAACTACCCATTAGCAGGAAAATGTCTGGAATCAGATACTTCCACAAAGTAGCATACAGTAGACATAAGAAGCGATTTGAAATGGAACGACCATACAAAATTAACCGTGATTAAGGTTCATAGCAGACATATTCAATGGAAGAAACCTCATGAAGTACAGTCCGTCATCAAAGCAAGTAAGTTACAAAACTCTCTTTCGACCAACGCTTTAGTATTGGTCATCGTTGTGGGAACCGTATCAGGCATCGTTGATAGAGTACGTTGGGAATATCTAACGGAGAGCAACACGCTTCGTTAAGGGCTTATTTAGTAAGCGAGAAAGTGTAACAGAGATGGTTGGGAAACTCCAGGGGCAGACTCTGTAAGACGTTCTACGCCCTGTATCGCGCTGTGGGCTTCTGCAAAACTTCCGAGAGCATACATTTCCCTTGGAATTATCCATTATATTGCTTCCTCCTACGTTGTTGTTGTGAGAAGTTTGAAGGGGTCTAAACACCTCGGTCATCAGTCCCTGCCGCGGTGGAGTAGCCGAGCGGTCTAAAGCGTCTCGCTGCGGAGCGCACGGTTGCTCGCCGTGGAGGTTCGAGTCCTCCCTGGGGCATGGGTGTGTTTGCCCTTAGGTTAGTTTACCTAGTTTTAAGTAGTTTGTAAGGTACGGACTGATGACCACGCAGTTTGGTCCGATAGATTTACAGACATTTGAACATCAGTCCCTTCCCCCTACGTTATTTCCCGAATACACCATAAGGACTTAATTATGGAGATTAGAGCCCATGCAGAGGCTTATCGGCAACTCGTTTTTGCCGGCCGCGGTGGCCGAGGTGACTGAGGCGCTCCAGTCACGGTCAGCACGGCCGCCACGGTCGGGGGTTCGAATCCCCCCTCGGGCATGGATATTTGTGCCGTCCTAGTTCGTAAGTAGTTCATAAGTAGTTTGTAAGTTTAGGGACTGATGACCCCGTAGTTAAGTCCCATAAGCTTAACAAACATTTGAACATTTTTTTTTTTTTTTTTTGCAACTCGTTTTCCCCGCGAAACATACGCACTCGGAATGGGAGGAAGTGACAATGGTACACAAACTACCCTCCGCCACATACCGTGAGTTGGCTAGCAGAGTGTGATTGTTGATCAAAACTGTGTGCTGCCCCGGGTTACCAAGCCGATACCTTTGCCTTTCGCGGCAAGCGCTTTACAGAATCAGCTACAGTGGCACAACTCATGGGCCGTTGAGACTGGTTTACTTTTGCCAGTACCTTTCCTCCCACGTCCCTAGAAGTTCTCCTGCGAATCTGCAGGACTCCATCAACGTACATACTCCGCAGCACACCCAAAGGTGCGTGGCGAAGGATACTCAGCACAACTATTAGTTTCTTGCTTTCCTGTTCCATTCCCGTACAGAACGAGGGAAAAAAAGGGAATGCTTGTAAGTATCCGTACGAGCACTAATCTCTCTGATCTTATATTTGTAGTCTTTATGCGAAATGTAGGTTGGTGGCAGGAGAATCGTTCTGCAGTCCACCTCAAATTCCGGCACTCTAAATTTCTTCAACAGTGTTTCTCGATAACAAGGTCGCCTTTCCTCCGCCAACTGCCATTTGAGTTCCCAAAGCGTTTCCGTAACACTCCCGCATTGATCGCGTCCACCAGTTACAAACCTAGCCGCCAGCCTCTGAACTGCCTCTATGTCTTTTAAACCGATCTAGTGGGGATCCCAAACACTTGAGCAATAGCAAAAAATTATGTATTGTGGGCATCCGCAGCTGTAGGCTTTAGTCATGTTGAATTTCCATTCAATATGACTTGTGCAATATTCAAGACGGGCTTGCACAAACGTCTTATATGCCGTCTCCTTTACAGACGAATCACACTTTCCCAAGTTCTACGAATAAAGTGAAGTCGCCCATATGCGTTCACCGAATGAGGTGGCCCAGTGGTAACGCAATAGACTCACATTAGGGAGGATGGTGGTTTAAATCCACCTCCGGCCATCCAGATTTAGGTTTTCCGTGATTTTCCTAAATCACTCCAGCCAAATGCCGGGATAGTTCCTTTTAGAGGACACGGCCGATTTCCTCCCCCATCCTTCCCCAAAAATCCGAGCTTAAGCTCCATGTCTAATGACGACGCTGTTGACGGGACGTTAAACCCCAACATTCCTTCATTTGCCTTCCCCACGAACGTCCTTTTTGGTCGTTCCATTACCTATCGCTGTGCAGCGTTACGCCTAGGCATATAATTGACGCGACTCTGTTAAGCAGCACACTACTAATGCCGTATTCGAACGTGACAGGATTGTTTCTCCACCTCATCAGCTTCTCACCACCGTATCATTTTATAACAAGAGCGTTCGAGTAGTTTAGCTGTGAACTGAGTCAGAGAATCAAGAAGATAATAAAAATGAATTTCATTCCCAGTATTGTTCCTGGACAACAATGTATTAAAAGTTGATTTATACCGTATTTTGTGCATCAATCCTTAAAGTTGCATGTTTATTATTGAACAACGTGCTTCTAGTACGTCATTTCTGCCTTGTGAATGTCTATAATACTGAAAATATAACTGTGGAACTCTTACAAAAGTTGGGCATTCTTACTTCGAGTAGTTGAGATTTACCTTTTGCTCTTTGAAAAAATAATATCTGTAATTTTTCTTTAATATCCACGAAGTCAATAGTTTCCATTTGTCATCAAACTGCAGAGGATTTCAGTAACCAAATTTACTTACCTTTTCAAAATTTTAATCGTTCATTCAAGAAAGGTCATAAAAGTAATGTCTCCGAAAGGAAATATTTACTATAGTCTAGAATTGACAATCTTTGTATTCGCTTAAGTCCGCGAGTGAAAGAATATTTACTGATTTAGACTTTGAAAGATTAGTTCAAGATATTAATTTACAATACGAAGTTTAAATTTCATTAGCATGTGCAAAAAAAAAAAAAAAAAAAAATAAATAAAAAATAAAAAAAAAAAGCTATAGTGTCGAGTTCGATAGTGGAATCAGATCGACTGTTACATTGTTGTCATAACCTTAAACATAAAATTTTATGAACATTTTTATACGGAAATGAAAGATAGAAATTTTACTGAAGAGTGGCTTAATTTTTTCTAGCAGGCATTATAAACAAGCAACGTAGTGCATATTTTGAAATATTTGTCGTTCTAAAAGCAGTTTAGAGCTAGCAACAGACACCTCGTTCGTAATACACAACAAAAGACCCTGAGAACTTGAAATTAAGAAGATCATGCTCTCCATCTGAACAAATTATAATGCATTACGTTGCCCTTCTAGAATCTGTTTATATAATTATGCCTAACAGTTAGTCCGGTATGTGTGTCGCAAATATAACAGCCAAAACCTCGTGGGAAGCGAAGTAAAATTTTACCTTGGTCTCTGCACTGATTCCCGTTACTATCACGAAAAGAACGTCATACCTCCGGGGTTTGAATCACAGTTCCGTCACGCAGTTTTAACCCGCCGGGAAGTTTCATATCAGCACGCACTCCACTGCAGTGTGAAAATAACATTTTGGAATGTCTAACATTATTAGAGTAACTCTCTCAACTGCGTCTCGTGCCTCATTTGCTTTCATATACGGTAGGGCGTCTGATTGTGAATTGTGGCTTTCTGTTAAAATTTCTCTTGTTTGATTTAAAGTGTAACTCAAAATGTAAGTTCCTGTCAATCTACGTGATGTTGACTTTACCTGACTGTCATCTCTTTGGTGATTAATTCTACAGTGTTTACAAATTTGCTATGACTCTCAAGTCAGTCAAAAGGTTATTGATATTAATCTCGACAAACTCAGAATCTGATAGTTTAATTCTAATATAACATGAAGTAGCAATGGCAGCATTCAAGTGTCAGTTACCGCGCACTATGACCGCGTGGTCTAAGGCGTCGTGCTACGAGCTGGGCGGCCGTCACGCCGGGAGGTCCCCCTCGGTCATGGGTGTGTGTGTGCGTTTCCCAAAGTGTAAGTAGTTTGTAAGGCTAAGGAATGATGACCATAGTAGGTTTGGGCCAACAGGTTTACAAATATGTAACAGATTTTAACCTACATTATTACAGATTTCAACATTGTTTTGTAGCTAAAAAGCTTAAATTTTTTTGTAGAGGTGGATCATTTCTTCTTCTATGTCAGAAATCTGAAGATGCTGTAACCGGGCAAAACGCGTCATTTCAATAAAAGTTTTTGCAACCAAGACATTCTTTTATTTAAGAGATTTTTAATTGTCATTGTTATCTGTTTTTCGCCAAGTCAATACCTCTCGGTCCGCAACGTAGCATGCTGGCCGGATCCAGATAATATGATTACAGAAGTTTGGAAAGTGAACGTATTCAAAAGTGATAACAATTCATTGAACACATTTCACTGAATAAGGAAGTTTTGTCTATTTTTTCTCTTGTCCATTTTCCACTTGTAGGAATCTTTTGCATAAACTTGACTGCAGGGTCATGCAGAGTTCGAGGCAGTTTTTTAGAAATTAATATTTATCGACAAAATAGCAGTGTTGATAGGTGCATTTTCTACAAACATTAGCGTCCGTCAGATACAGAAGAAGAATCTCAAGTTTCAAGTGGGTCTTCGTATACACGCACTAGGGAAGATAACGAAACTGGATAATGAAGTGGAAGTTATCATTTTAATGAGCCTTTCAGCAGCGTTGAAACGTTTGAGGGGCAATTATTAGATTTTCAAATCTAAGAGAAAATAACTTGCCTACTGAATACCTGTCTCATTCTGTATAGCCGCGGTGGAGTAGCCGAGCGGTCTAAAGCACATCGCTGCGGAATGCGCGGTTGCTCGCCGTCGGAGGTTCGAGTCCTCCCTGGGGTATGGGTGTATGTGTTTGTCCTTAGGTTAGTTTACCTTAGTTTAAGTAGTTTGTAAACTACGATCTGATGACCACGCAGTTTGGTCCGATAGATTTACAAACATTTGAACATTTTGAACATTCTGTATAGCTCTTGTTTGTAGTAACTTACAGTTTTACGCTTTAACCTATTACTTCTATTTAATACATTTCTATAAAAGTTATTGTGTCCTTTTGCGATTTGTATTCCATTTCGTTTTTTGTCAGAGCTTTTGGAATTTTTAGATATCTCTTCTATTACAGGGTGGCTTTGGCGTACATAGTTCCACGTGAAACGATTAATTACACTGCATTCATCTACATTACGAATGCACTCATACGAGCTTACTGTACAGTAATGCGTCACTTGACTGATGGTTTCATCCAATAATCCGACTGTTTGCCGACAGCTCCTAATTATATATTAGCCGATTACTGTCAATGACTATCTCTTAATTAGGTGTGGAAAAGTAAAGCTGCGAATTTGTTAATCGACATTCACACTGAAACGGATTAAAAGATACGCCCCTGTTGCACGTAATATTCTTATCCCCATACACGGTATCTACGTTTATAACAACAAGTGGTCAAAGGGTTTAATACAGACTGCTGAAGTTATGCAGAAAAGATACTTAATGTTAAGAGTCTCTCTAACATGAAAGAAATTTTACTCAGAGTTGTCCAGCGTGCACTAAGAATTTTCGCCTAAAAGCGATGGACATACCAAGGCACCATATGACGTGCATTCATGCATAACAACTCTGATTTCTTTCTTCTCGTCAAATGATGATACACAAACTGTGAAACGTCCATTACCTCTCGATATAATCTTCGAGCAGCTGTAAACGTTTCATTCAACGACGACGCCATAATTCCATGGGCGCTGCGAACGCATTTTTGATAAATGTTCGTAAGTTATGGGACCTAACAGCAGTGGTAATCTGTCCCAAAACTTACAATCCACTTAAACTAACTTAACCTAAGAACAACACACACACGCACACACCCATGCCCTAGGGATGACTCGAACCTCCGACTGCGAACGGCCATGAGCACCGCAGGAAGGCGCCTCAGTGCGTACGGCTATTCTGTCACGGCACGCATTTTCAGGAGTTTGCTTTGACCACCTGATGCTATTGCAGCACGGCTAGTGAATGTGCGACCAAGAAGAGCTACTTAAAAAACCTCTGCAGCGTTGTGATAACCCGTCACCATTCGTGGTACCCATCTGGTCACTTCTCACTTTTTAAGGTCCTGCTGATGGATTCTGTACACAGCGAAACTGAAACGACCACATTTGGGATGATATGTCTTCCAGAGTCATTCGATGATCCTGAAAAACACTCTCCTCCAATCGCCCGAGCGTGTCCTTAGACCGGTTGGTATGAGGCAGAGACAGGCTTTTACTGCTGTCCCACGATGTTCTGCCTTCTGTGATCTGTCGCACCAACCAACGGACAAAGGAAATATTGTATGGCACCATCAGCACAGGTCTCGTTCAACCAAAGAGGTATATAAGCAACATAGCGAGGCTACATGCAAGCTACAGCGCTCTGAGTGGCAGCACTAAGCAACATTGGGCACCATATTTGAGAACTTCAGTTTGAAGCAGCAGCGTGAGCAGATGCTTCTGTTTGTAATCTAAACTAACGTGTAAGCGCTATTATTAGTGGTAAATCATACCCAGTGTATGTTCGGCTTACAGTTGCAGCAACTGCAGTGATAAAACTGTTGGAATATCATTCATAAAGAAAGAGATATGTAATTATATAGGTCGGTGTGCATCAGCATGTATTTGTCTATAAACATTCATTATACTTAACTTTCGCATTTACCAAGTTTCAAAATTATGTTTACTTCACGACCATCAAAAAGCTAGGCAGAGGACGGATGTATTTGGTGTGTTTTAATGTAATGGCAGTTGTTGATATAGTGTACAAAAGCGTATTAACCATTGGGTAAGTAGCCTATGTATATGAACTGTAATTAAACTGTTCTTTATACAGATTTCCTGTGAAAAACAGGGAGTTGCTATCCCAATGGGTAACCAGTATGAGGCGTGATAAGTGGCAACTTACAAAGTAAAGTTACTTATGCTCTTGTAATTTTGAAGAAAAGTTATGGATGCTACCACCGTTCGAAAGCGGCTACTTGCAAATGCCATTGCAACACTATTTTCGTTTCCTGAGGACTATAAGAAGAGTACCAAGGAAACGTCAAATTGTGGAGAGCTTGATAAATACATAATGTACTTCAAAGCGTGAAACATCATTTGAACCACAGCAGAATAAAGGTAATGAAACACTTTAAAGAAATTCGCCTGTATTTATAAGAAAGATATGTCGGTAAATAAAAACGATTATTGACATTATTGTAATATCAAATAATGCAGCAGTTCGACGATTGTAAACATTACACTTATGATGCGGTAGTAAACGAGAAATGCTATTCGTAGAGGGATTTACTTTCCGAAATGCGTCGCCCAGAAATTAAGGAAAAATCAATAAAAACCCTATCAATATAAAATCTATGATTTAGCGTTAGCACACGCCCAGTAACACCTGGCGTGCCACTGACGTTCTCTAAGATGGCGACAACCTTTGCAGTTGGCTTCAACTATGGCGGCGGCGTCTATGTTGTTTATCTAGGTCTTTGCGGTCAACCAGTGTTGAGCTTCAATCGGTGGCATGCCAAGCAACTGCAGAAAACGATGATTGCACGCTGTTATTGCACACAGACCGTCGCCATTTTAAGTATCTATAACAGTCGTAACTCCTTACTGCAACTAGAGTTCTACGTGTTTTAAAGTGCTGCCATCTGTATTCCGATTTCACAATGGGTGCGGAGGTATTTGAAAGGAAACGATATGTTTATATCCGTAGTCATCCCTCAGTTATGACTTGAATAGGCTTCGTACAGCCAACGTACGTATTAAAGAATCCCCTCACAACATTAGCATGGCACGTACGTTATAATCATGAATTCTGATAACATATTGATTGATTGTTAATGAGGAAGACCAAAATTGAAGTCATAAATGGTGAAGAAATCAGGTAATCTGTGTTACAAAATGCCAACAATCAAAATCATATACCATTCAGGTTCAGGCATACAAAACTTATGCCTGTATAGTAGTCTTAGAAATATTTGAGGAACAAGCTGAATCAGCGATCACAGGTCCTGTAGACCACGCGCTGCATCAACGATCTATTTCCACCGTCTTCTGTGCTTCACTGCCGCCTTCCATCCTGCGGAAATTCCTAACACTGCGACATTCTTGCCAATGTGATGTTTCAATCTTGTGCGAGATCGGCCTAGTGGTATTCTAACCTGGAGAGTTCTCTCAAATGCTTTTTTGGGTATTCTGTTGCTTTCCATTCTAATAATATGGCCAGCCCAATGCAGTCTTCTACCTTTTAATTTCTGGACGATAGTGGGTTGCTTCAGTAAGTGATAAATTTCGTTGTTCTTTCATATTCTCCAAACGCAATTCTCCAACAAAGGTCTTCACATTTTCCTGATTACTTTTGTTTCAAAAATATGCAGTTTTCACCTTTCATTCTTTTTAGTCGCCCAACTTTACAAACCATACAGTACTATGGGGTAGATGATAGTATTGTATATCTTAATCTTTGTGGTGATTGACAAATATTTACTGTCGAGTGGGGTGTTTAGTGCGTACAGATATCTTGATCCTGAGGCTAATCCCTCATTTATATCGAGTTTCATATTACTTTTACTTTGAAGCGTGATTCTAGGTATTTCAACTCGTGAACTTTTCTGAATCTAGAATGCTGGTCATTTCCAATGTATGTATTTTCATTTATCACTGGACCTGTTTCCTTATATTCTGTTTTATCTTGGTTTATCAAAAGTCCCATTTTGATGGCACTGTGCCTCAGTGATTTGTACATGTTCTTCAGCTCTTCTTTAGTTTCGTTGAACAACACTATATCATCTGCATATGCTAGGATTTTAATTTCATTGTGTTCGAATCGGAGTTTATTGTACAGGTGTAAATTACTCTCCCGAACCACTTTCTCCAATGCAAGATTGGAGAGAAAACATGAAAGAGCATCTCCTTGTCATAGGCCTGTTTTGACTGAAATTTTGGTGGTTACGGATCCTCTGACTTCACTTTTGCCTGGGATCCATCCATGAACAGTTGTATCATCCTGATGATTTTACTTCACATACTAAATTCTCTTAGTGTATCTTAGAGGCTACTTCTGTGGATGATGTCATAGGCTCACTGGAAGTCAATAAATGAACAGTGGATGTTTTTGTTAAATTCCCAGTAATTCTCAAAGAACTGTTCAAATTGTTTAAATGTCTGTATAGCTTATGGGACTTAACTACGGGGTCATCAGTCCCTAAACTTACAAACTAGTTATGAACTAGCTAACACTAAGGACGGCAGAAATATCCATGCCCGAGGGGGTATTCGAACCCCCGACCGTAGTGGCCGTGCAGAGCGAGACTGACGCGCCTCAGTCATTGTGATAAGGTTATAAATTTCTTTGTGTAGTTTGCCTCCATCCTCTTTTAAGATCTCTGCTATTATCTGGTCCTCCCCTGCAGCCTTGTTATTTATCAGCTTTTGAATGGTGTGTATCACTTTCTGTTCTGTAATGGTGCATTCGTCATTAATGATGTTCTCTTTCACGGTCATTGCGAAGTTGAAGGTTATGTGAGGGTCAGTGCAACTAAACATTTCTGAGAAATACTCTTTCCATCTTTCTAGGATTTCTTCCAGCTGGGTTAGCATGTTTTATCATTTTGATATCCTATCTTACTGTTCTTTTCATAGTGAAACAACTTCTTTGTGTTTCTACTCCTGCTTTCCTCTTCTATAGATTCCAGGACCCCAGTCAGATATTTCATTATCTCCGTTCTGAGAACTCCTGCTGTTTCTCTTATGACGGTTCTGAAGGTCTCTCTCCTGTCCTCACAGTCCGTATTATGCAGTCACATATTCCTGGATTCTTTCCTCTTCTCCACTGCTCTCTGAAACTTTTCGTTGAACAATTTCTGTTTCTTCAGTTTCTTTTTCCTGTCCAGTGTTTTCTCAGCCCCTTCAGAAACTACTGTATTTATTCTTTCCCTAGCCTTCTCGACACTATTTTACTCCCCAAATTCTTACAAATCTCTAAATTGATTATTTATTTCAATCAGTTAGGTTTCTTTAACAGACTCTTCCTTAAAACGTTCAGCATTAAATTTTGGTTTTGGCGTGGGTTTTGGTTGTTCATTCCAAGTCATCTTAATTTTCATCTTTCCTACCACTAGGAAATTATCTGAGCCACTGTCTGCTCCTCTGTACATTATAAGATCTCTTATGAATGTACTGAAACATTGGTCTGCCATAAAGTGATAAATCTTATTTAATGTTTATCCATTGGGAGATCACCATATACCTTTGTGTATTTTATTGCGAGGAAACATACTCGAGTAAATTCTCATATTCTTTGAAAATGCGAAGTTGAGCATTTTTATTCTTCGCTTGTGTGGCCATGATGTCCGTAGCTGCTTTCATAATTATGAACGGAAGTGTTCGCCGCCTTGTCAAGCATGTCCAGTTGGCGTCTACTACGAGTTTAAGAACTGTTTTCGATCTAAAAGCAAAACAAACTTTAGATTTCTATTATTAGAGACCACTGAAGATGTTTTATTGTCATTAAAACTAAACGCATCTGGTGAGAAAAATCGCATTTTATTTGTAGTTGCATGGACGGACAAACACTGCCATTCATAATGATCATTTTTAAACCAGTTTCATTTGTGGTGGAGTACTTATTGTGTGTTCCTATTGTGGGGATGAACATGTCCTCTTTACCTGTTTCTGTATTGCAATCTCCAAGGATAATTATCATGTTTCTGTTTGGAATGTTTTAGAGCACCTAATTCTTCACAGAATTCATTTGTAATTAACAGCTGGTGCGTTCCGAGACTCAAGCGAGAGTCACGGCGCAGTGTTACTTTCATAATCCCCTTCCGTACGTAAAATTTCTTAATTTAATTTGCTATCGAAGTCACACTATAACAATTTTGTATTTTTACGGTTTACTACTTTCGGCCATCGTCGAACGAGTCTTTTTTTTAGTAAGTATTAAAATAAAAGGCGCAGTGCCACGCGGGGAAGTCCGTGTGCTCTAAGGCGGCTTGCTGCGGAGTGTGCGGCCGTTCCCCCCCCCCCCCCCCCCCAGAGGTTCGGGTGCTCCCTGGGAGTTTAAGTAGTTTGTACGTTTAGCTACCGATGACCAATACAGGTAGTTCCCATTGCTTTACAAACAACTGAATTCGATCACGACACAGTCATCAAAATGTTCAAATGTTTGTAAAGCTTATGGGACTTAACTGCGGCGTCATCAACCCCTAAAGTGTTCTAGCTTAGAGTAAAGGTGGCACAAACGTCCGTGCCCGAGGGAGGATTCTAATCCCCGGCGGGGAACGACCTCGCACATCGTAGCATAGCCCGTCAATGCGCTCGGCCGCTCCGCCGAGGCAACGCAGTCATCTTTTCTTTTATCACCTACTGTAAAATTGATTCACCTTTATGTTACCTTTATGTTACTCCCACGGTTGACGAGAGATATGACATTATTCATTGCGCGACATTGTTTTCCTTATTCTTCGAAATATTACTTGATTATATTGTAATCTTACTCCTTTCTGTTAGCGTCGGCCGTGGTGACCGAGGGGACTGAGGCGCTCCAGTCACGATCTGCACGGCCACTACGGTCGGGGGTTCGAATCCCCCCTCGGGCATGGATATTTGTGCCGTAGTTAATAAGTAGTTTGTAAGTTTAGGGACTGATGATCCCATAGTTAAGTTCCATAAGCTTAACAAACATTTATTTTCTTTCTGTTAGCTAACGGACGGTGTGTAGCATTCCAAGCCAACGCTTACGCTAGCCTGTAAAGGACAATTTCTCAGATTTAGAGAAGGGCTATCTGTTGACAGTATGCTTCGACGTGCTACCATCTCAGCCGAAGTTACTGGTCGAACGCAGCGATCGAATTACAAGCTCTGTGGTGGAGCTTTGCGTCCCTGACGGTTGGCTGATGGTTGAGTCGGCCGCGGTGGCCGAGGTGACTGAGGCGCTCCAGTCGCGGTCAGCACGGCCACTACGGTCGGGGGTTCGAATCCCCACTCGGGCATGGATATTTGTGCCGTCCTAGTTTGTAAGTAGTTCATAAGTAGTTTGTAAGTTTAGGGACTGATGACCCTGTAGTTAAGTCCCATAAGCTTAACAAACATTTGAACATTTTTTTTTTTTGATGGTTGAGTTGACCCTGTTGCGGTGTAGCAGAGGTTAATCATTACCTGGAATTAATCAGAAACAAGCCGAATGAGTTCGTGCGTGTTTGCGCACATGCGCCCAAAAGTACTGCTATTCCAGTATATGAATATTTGCCGTTTCAAGGAAGAGACCAGGAGTAACCAGTTGGTGTGTAGATGTAATGTGACAATTATCAGTGAAATAGGCCTCAGTCACAGAGCCGAGAAGGCTCATTTAACGGAAGCTGAAGTAAGTAATTAACGCGACGAGCCACCAGCCGTTTCGCTGAGGCTTCACCGGTTACCGCCAGCTCTGCGAAGTCCAAACACTGTAGGGCTTCGCTGGCCCTTGTACAGGCCACCGTACTGGTCTGTCCAGCGTCGCGTTTGGCCACTGTAAGCCCAACCGGAAAATGCTATGTGCGCTGTTGTCAGTGAGTTACTTGACGGATTAAATAAAAACTACCAACGTTTGGCATATTCCTTACTTTAACAAAAGCGTTTGATTGTGTTGACAAAAAGGTATTGTTGCACAAGTTGGAAAATTATGGAGTAATGTGAGTAGCTCACAACTAGTTCGCCTCATATTGTACATTCTTGGCCATTAAAATTTCTACACCACAGACGTGCTACAGTCGCGAAATTTAACCGACAGGAAGAATATGCTGTGATACGCAAATGATTAGCTTTTTCAGAGGATTCACACAAGGGTGGCGCCGGTGCTGACGTGAGGAAAGTTTCCAACTGATCTCTCATACATCAACAGCAGTGACCGGCGTTGCATGGTGAAACGTTATTGTAATGCCAAGTGTAAGGAGGAGAAATGCGTACCATCACGTTTCCGACTTTGATAAAGGTCGGATTGTAGCCTATCGCGATTGCGGTTTATCGTATCGCGACATTGCTGCTCGCGTTGGTCGCGATCCAATGACTGTAAGAATAACTATTGAATATCGCGAATGATCGCGTAATGGTAATTACCGTTCTTAACATATATTGAACTATCATTTGTCTTGGCAATTCTCAAAATATACTCTAAATCTTACGTCAGTCAGTATATACAAAGAATAAAAATATTCAAATCTCGACTATTAAATTAATTAATACAATTAGCTGGTCTACACAACTTGTTTATGAGCCTAACATATATATAATGCTATTTATTTTAATGTCTTTATGTAGATACAAAAGTTTTTACCATTCGTCTGTCTATTTATTGAAATAACGTAAATGACAAAACTATTGTTTATAGAACTGTCTGGAAACGTCTTATACAAATCTCTTAGATTTCATTAATTATCGCTTGTTTTAATCACAGTATCACCGAGACACTGTCCTACACTGATTCCTAGGCTGGCTATTTCGTTTTTAACTAACTTCACACGCAACATGTATCACTATTGAACCACACGATTCCGGATCCGACGCATACGGTATCGTAGGATGACATTGAGATGAGAGGACCAGGCAGACGGTATCGCACGATAACATTGAGATGAGAGGGCCAGCAGTACCGTCACAATATTCATATGTTCTTTGTTATCAAAGAAAAATGAACAACGTTCAGTATTTTTTACAAGCAAATTACTTAGCTTGGAACAAAAGTGTCAAATAAAGAAGCTTGATAGGCCAACGCCTCAGCTCGAGTTGAAGCAAGCGCAAACAAGCCGAAGTAAGACAAAAATATATCAAAGGGTCGGGAGAGGGGTCAAACCAAGGCGCTTAAGTCCTGCTCCAGCGGGACAGCCAATATGGTGCCTCCAGGGGGTTCAGAAGAGAATTTGAAGCTCAGCCGCGCATGTGCGTTGCAACATTGCGGCCACTGCCGCCTATATTAAGCGACCACGCAACGAGTCGTATACGAACTGTCTCTGCGACGTAAAACGTTTCTCATACTTTAAATGTGGATTTAAAATGATCTGATAGAAGAACTAAACGAAAAATGATTAAAAACACTTTTTATTTTATTTATTTATTTACTTTCTTTTCACGACGAGCTTTTTTTCGGGGTTAATTGACCCAACACATAGATAGGACGCGCCGCCACTGGTACACCAGCTAATTTCTTTCAGCCGGACATCAATACGTAAGTAGAATTCCAAGTTTCGGTGTCGGTAATTTCAACTCTTGGGTGAATAATTATACACGGCGTGCCCTTGGGGGAGACCTCAAGCTGTTGGCATCTATACTCCATTCACCGAAACGAGAGACTACTGTAAACACAGCGTAGCGCGTGGCCACAGCGCTGCCGTCGAGAGCCGGCCGCGGTGGCCGAGGGGACTGAGGTGCTTCAGTCACGGTCTGCACGGCCACTACGGTCGGGGGTTCGAATCCCCCCTCGGGCATGCATATTTGTGCCGTCCTAGGATTAGCTAGTTCATAAGTAGTTTTTAAGTTTAGGGACTGATGACCCCGTAGTTAAGTCCCATAAGCGTCGAGGTGTGTATAAGGCAGGGTCGCACAGTCAGCGTGGTGTGACGGCAGGTGTGAGCTCGTTAGTTCGTGTTGTACAGCGGCGATTTCAGGATCTCTTAAGTTCATCTCTAAAGACGCTTGAAAGACTAGTTGAACCTTCGAGAAGTGGTTTTAAGATTTTCTTTCTCGGCTTGCAGTTAGTGTTGGTGATAAAGCGGCGTACCATTATCGTAGAAAAGAAAAAGTTCAAATCAAAATGTTCAAATGTTTGTATAGCTTAAGGGACTTAACTACGGGATCATCAGTCCCTAAACTTACAAACTACTTATCAACTAGCTTATCCTAAGGACGGCACAAATATCCATGCCCGAGGGAGGATTCGAACCCCCGACCGTAGTGGCCGGGCAGACCGTGACTGAAGCGCCTCAGTCCCCTCGGCCATCCCGGCCGGCGAGAAAAAGTTCCCAGTGCGAATTCCAATAAGCACGAAATATCAGAGTGGCTAAAATCTAAAAACGTCGGTATGTTGAAGAAATAACTTGTAGATATATATTTCAAAATTACAGAACAGCGCACAACGAATACGCGATGAAATGGCGAAGAATGCAGTAAAACTGTTCTTAGAATTCCTCCGTACCGTTGTGAATTAAACGCCGTCGAGAAACAAAGGCTACGTTGCACCGAAAGACAAAACATACAAAATGCCGGAAGTTAAAGAACTGCAAGAAGAAGTAGTAAAAACAGTGACTTCAGAAGTTTGGAACAAGTGCGTTCTTCGTGTCGTATTTTTAGTTGAAGGTCAAATGTGGAAATTGTAGAGGAGAGAGAGAGGAGAGGTTTGGTATAAACTTCAATGAAAACCAAGTTTGACAGAATGGACCTTTTTTCGCCGTCCTTTACCATTATTATGACTGGTAATGTTATTAAAAATTGTGTATGAATGGAGCGTTTTGTTAGCAACCTGTATGAAAACAAATTTCTTTTGGCAGAATGAACTCATTTTCATCGTACTTTTAACATTATTGTAACTGGCTTTGAATCTTCCATATCGTGCTTTATTTCGTTACAATGTCCAGGTTTCTCAGGGTCCGCCATGAAGTCAGTTCGGCAGCCAGCCGACGCCACCAGCTGCAAAGCGTGCGCCAAGGATTTTGTACACCCCTTCGTATCACATGAACACCTAATGCTTTCTCTGGAAACGATCGTAGTCGCTCACGTGACACTGTTTACGTTTCGTCCCAGGTCTCGGTGAACGGACTATAGTTGTCATCCGACTCGGGTTAACTTCCTCTCTCCCCCCTCCCTCTGCTGTGCGAATAATTGCTGCGGAAACGGCAGGCGAGCGGTCGCCCCCCCCCCCACTCTCATAATGCACAGCTAATTTAATTTCGGCCACTCTCCACCGGCAAGTCTTCTTACGCAGACCTCTTTGCCTTCAAAGACACGCCCCCTTTGCACACTCGTCGTCGGATCTGCTCAACCGCTCTGAGGACACCGCCTGTTGGATTATGGCGCGAGACTCGGCGTAATCCGTCTCTGGCTCTGCGAGGTTTTAATTGCGTTGGGACTGTGTGCTAACAGGCAAAGCGACTGACAGAACGGAAAAGAGGGCCTGCCACATCTCTCTCACACCTTGAAAGTTACTAATTAAATAAATATAATTAAATAAAGTGTGTGTGTGTGTGTGTGTGTGTGTGTGTGTGTGTGTGTGTGTGGATTGCAAACTGAAGAGTGTTTGAATGTGTGTGGAACAGATTAATTTGCTGTAAGGCTCTCTGTGATTAACAATACGGAATGACAAATAAAATACTCATTTAAAACTGATGAATGAGGGAGTGAAACATAACAGGCTAACTACGTTGTATGAATTTAAGAACTGCAACTATGAATTATTCAACGGATCGGGCTGAGAACTTTACTGAATGTAAACCACCTAACTCAGTAAACAGATTTTTACAGAAATAACAGACACATACCTCAAGAAGAAAACAGCATGCAGACCGGTACGATAACAATCCATAATCAATAGAAAAACATTACAAAAATTTGAATCAGATTGTGATCACCTAAAAAGTCTAGCAATTATTCCTGGTCACTGACACCCCTGTTTAAAATCTCATTGCCTTGTACCAAAGAATGAGAACGGACTGTTTGAAACTTGTGCTGCAAAGCAGTGTGTAATTAAACTACCCATTGCGAGAAATAAATAAATAGAAACTGATTTAATTAATCACGGCCCTTATGTTAAAACTGCTTTTCCCATTGATATAGTCTGCAATTGTAGGTACGCAACGTACATTACTGTGCCCTGCAGAACAATCAGTTACAAAGTAGTTTAATTATATTCCTCAGCGACACTATTTTAATTCAATGCTTGACTTTTCTCATTTGCAGCGCTCAAAGAAATAAGAGAAAAATATTGGATATGAAAATGAACAAGCAGTATTAGGAGAATTTCAAGTGCGGGAATAAACCAACAGAGGGCTGATTCATGTATAACAAGAGAAGTACAACTATTGTTTCATTTCAAACCGCCTTTTACGTAAACCATATTTCAGATTAAACCATGCAAACTTTTACAAACTTTATCCCTTTTCAAAGAAAGTGAACTGCAATCTAGAAATTCTCCTACACTGCTTTAACATCGAGGATAATGATGAATGACTAACAATCTATATTCCATTACGAAGTTGTATTACCTTCAAGTTTTAGCAACACATTTCAAATCAGAAACAGTACACTGCTTTGTATCAAAAATACTCATTTTCAAATAAATCACATAATTCAGGTTGCAACACATATCTGTAGCAAGAATCAAACTGACCAGTACTTTACACATATATCATCCGATTGCCAACACGGCAGCAATATGGACAGCACAAGACTAAATGGAGAACACGACTGCGCGAGCAGGGACCTTAGATGAATGTACTCTTTGGTAGTCACAGATTTAAGTCAAAGTGGCTAACAGGAAATACAATATACTTGAAATGTGGGTGGAACTATCGGGAATAGACTCCTCGCAACCTACTAGATTCTAATAGAGACGAAATGAACAAACTGTAACGAACTGAATTCAATGGATGGATATAGTTAAGCTTTACCGAGTTAAAATCTCATCCATGCTAAGGCTAATCACACAGCATAAGTATTTCACTCTCAAGAACAACGTCTCAGGTATTGTTGAAAGGAGAGTGAAGTTATTAGTTTAAGAATAGTTGGATGAAAATCTTAGAGCCTATCAAGACCAGATATTCAGCTTATGGCAGGTAATGGAAGAGTGCTGTGAGTGGAAAAGCGACTTGTATCTATGTTTTATAGAACTAGAGAAGGCTTATGACCGTGTTCATAGGAGTTAGGTATTGTCAGTCCTACAAGATTATGGAATAGAGGGCAAACGTCTGCAGGCAATTAAGTAGTTTGTCAGGAAGCAGTTGACGGTAAATTTAGTCTAAGGTACAGGGTAGTTTTTGGGGTAAGACAAGGCTTTAACATGTCAGTATTCTTATTGGTGGTACAGACGGACAAGGTCAACGCCACGGCGATGATGAACAGATTACGACGAACGCATGAAAGATCTAAGAAGCTTAAGGGGGAAACCGACGGCAAGGTAATAAAATACACAAAAGCACTGCTTAAGTAGACCAGAATGAACTTCGACACGGCCAGAAGACTCAAACCGCAAGTTCAACAGACACCAAGGATATATGGGGTTCTGAAGATCAACCGGAAGTCATTCCTTCATGGCCTGTTGTCAGCAGTATAGACTCACCGACTTACAGGCATGCAAGAGAACCAGTACCGAAACTCCGACATCTCGTGTGCCATACAGACACGTACGTCAAGGACTCAACCCATTATGTGGAACTTTTACAAGATAAGCGAATCTCAGCCATGGACTTGATAGCCAGCTTCGACGCGAAGCCCTTATTTACAAATGTACCAGTGTCGGATACCATGAACATGGAACCCATGCCACCCGACGTTTGTGACATGGTTTATGTTTGCTTAACAACCACCTATTTCAAGTGGAAAAGAGTCTTTTATGAACTGACGGACGGATAATGATGGTGTTATTTCGGCACGCTTCTGTAATAAATAAACCCAGTGATGATGGCGAGGTTTCCGCTGAACGAATTTGGGTATGAAAATAAACTATTGTGTTTTGCATTAAGGGGAAGCCAAATGAACGAAGATTATAAAAGAGCCTAATCAGATGTAGAATAATCTAGTTATTTACATGCTTCCAGTTTCGACACACAATTTTTCCGGCTTCACTCCCTAAGCAGCAATAGGTGCTACATAGACCTTATAAAATGAAATCATAAAACGAAACATATGAATTGCGAGTACGGGGTCGTTACACACCTTGTTAGGAAATGTGCTGTGTACATTTTAGTGAAAGCAAATTGTAATCCACGTTTATCTTCGATTAAAACTGCTTACATTTGACATATCGTAAACTTCATTATCGTATCAGAGTAAATAATTTCTTAATATTGGAGTCATGACTAAGTTGATCCAGCATTGTTCAAGAATATCCCATGTTGCCCTAGGTAGGCAGAACCATAATAACATCATACCAACTACTGACATTAATTGGTAACGTGAGCCTGCTTACACGGACCTATGCGCACGCCGTACACCAAAGCAAAACAATGGCTACCTGTCGCCTATCCTATCTTCTGCCGTGCACTGAAACACATCGGGAAGAGGATATCTCTCGTGAAATAACAATAGTAAGTTAAAATTTACCTCATCAATAAGAAAACTACTTAATACAATCGCTATTCCATACTACCGTAATCCCCACAAATGAATATACGAATACATCCTTGACAATCACATAAATTACCTAGTACTAGATTCTTACCGAAATATAAATTCCCTGCCTATGATATATAAAATTACACTACCTAGAGTCATAGTACTTGATAAGATAGTAACTAGTACAGTATATACATAAACGCCTACCTTAAGCGAACCACGTCTGTAAACTGCCACATAAGTTCGTAAGTAATAGTTTCCCAGAATATGTAAGAAAACCAGCAAACCTAAACTCAATATTCAGTCAAAAACTCCCGAGTTACATTGCTTGCCAGCCAACCAAGGTAATGTAATATGAAAATTACATGAGGTTTCCTTGCTGTACATGAAATGAATACTATCAATCCTTCACAGTGACCATGGGGAAGGGGCCAAGGCCATAATTTCAAACTTCTGAAAATGTAATCCCATATTTCTATCTATAACCCATAACACCAACGTGAATCTAACAAGCATGCAGGGACTTCAAACCACTATCTCATATGTAATCTTCACACACAGACTCACTATATATATATATATATATATATATATATATATATATATATATATATATATATATATATACACACGGTGTTTCACTAAGTGTGTTTGCCTCTGTAACTTATAAAATAATAGGTGACGGGAAATTTTAATGCGGTAGGTCAACACAAGAAATGTTACACTTTCTGCGGAGCTATGAACATAGTTTATTGTATCATTTTCCAAAGAGTTACAGCTCAAAGATATAATTTTTTAAATGGAACTATAGGTTTTTTTTTCTATCGTGTATTGGATTCGTTTAAACCAGCTGCGTCCAAATCAATTTAAACTACATTCTTATCACTGTTAGTTTGGAAACTACAACCCTTCAAAGTTCCGGGGGCGGAGGCTGCGATAGTGTAGCTGACTGGCCGAGTGGCTAGCCCCTGGGGAACGGCCCACTGTCTTATGACCACCAGCCAGTCAGCTACGCTGTCGTAGCCTCCGCTCCCTAAACTTTGAAGGGTTGTAGCTCCCAAACTAACAGTGATAGGAATGTAGTTTACATTGATTTGGACGCAGCTGGTGTCAACGAATCCAATGCACGATAGAAAAAACTATTGTTCCATTTAAAAAATTATATCTTTGTGCTGTAACTCTTTGGAAAATGATACAATAAACTATGTTCATAGCTCCGCAGAAAGTGTAACATTTTTTATGTTCACCTACCGCATTAAAATTTCCCGTCACCTATTATTTTATATGTTACAGAGGCAAACACACTTAGTGAAACACCATATATATACTTGTACAGTCCTTAGTATTAGCTAGTTCATAGTTAGTTTATAAGTTTAGGGACTGATGACCCTGTAGTTACGTCTCATAACATTTTAAAACACACACACACACACACACACACACACATATATATATATATATATATATATATATATATATATATATATGTGTGTGTGTGTGTGTGTTTTAAAATGTTATGAGACGTAACTACAGGGTCATCAGTCCCTAAACTTATAAACTAACTATGAACTAGCTAATACTAAGGACTGTACAAGTATCCATACCCGTAGTGGCCGTGCAGAAGGTGACTGGTGCGCCGCAGACCGCCCGGCCACCGCGTCCGGCATCTCTAAGTCAGAATGTGTAAGCTACAACACCATATGCAGATAGATATGCAGATACGTTGCCACATATTATAGCGCTAGACCCGCTGGTTATACGAATGAACATGTGGCAAATGTATGTGATATGTACGAAGCGCTGTCAGTATAAGTCGTTCTGAAATTCTGAACGGGCGAGCTAAGTAAAATTCAGCGGTATTCTAAAAATGCCGCATTAGGCGACTCAAAAACAGATTTGTTGACCTTCATGAAAAATGGTATTAAGCTTACTTTTTGTCACTGCAGCGTGACAGACGTACTCGTCAGATTATTTCTTGTGTTTGGTTAATGAACACATCCTTCGATCGAAGCAGGTCTTACTTCAAGTCTGTGGAATGCTGCGATTAGATAGAGAAATGCAGGTTTCAAATAGATCAACTGTTTGTTATTCTAAGGGACCCAATGCTATTTTCACCGGTACCTAGTCTTAAAAACTACTTAAAAAAACTTATACTAACAAGGGACACCTATGTCCTCGGACGCTCGGAATCGCGCAAAACCATGCTTGAAATAACAGGCAGATACAGTGGCGTGTGTCATTTCCATGCAAAACGTTGCACTGTACTTCAAGTAACATTTTAACAGAAACAACTAAACATGATATCAACACGGTAGGAAGGAATTCTACGTAATTTAATGGCGTCAGTATTTCATTCAATATCAAATCAGCAGCGCCAAAACTTCTCTGCGAAAAGTACTTACAATAGCGCAAAACACGGATATATAGCAGTACCAAACACATGAAAATGCTTATATTAGTCGTCACAGTGCAGATGCGGGATTTCGATGAAGTGTTTAAAACAAAGTGGCTGAGGACAATGTGCACATCTCTCTAAAACCACATTATCAGATTCGAAATCACTATCGTATTTACATAGTCCTATATCAATAGCCACTCTAATTACATTTTCAAATGATAATATTGGTATGTCAATGTAATACCATGGCTTTCGCTAAGCATACTGCAACTTTGGCTTATACGTAGGTGCAGGGTATCTCAGAGAGTGAAATTTCGCCATGAAAGAACGATAATGTACCTTCACTTGTAGTTTGGCACTTTGCAGTCTTACAAAATCAGTAATGCTTCTGATATAGAGTTTATGTTGCCGACTTAAGTAAACATCATGGGGTTGGCAATATTTTGTTATTTTCAGTGGTAAGATCTTCAGCATAACAAGTTTGTTTGTAAAACTTGCATCTAGGAGGATACGATCTATAAGTCCCGCCCAGGAATGTTTCATGTTCGCGAAGGACTGTAGTTAGAAATCTTTCATTTATTCTTTAGTCATTTTTGCACTTTATCTTGACTCCACACATGAAGATTTCGGGGACAGATTGTTTCAAGTTTCTTTAAAACATTTAGACCGAAGGTGCCTTGTGTCTCTAGAAACAGATGTACAACTTTCTGCCTGTCATTGATCAATTGTGTAGCTGTGGGTTGAGCTATGTGCAAACTGCAACACACTACCTGTAATTTTCTCTCTCTTCTGTAGCAAAGTGTTGACGCTGAATTGAATTTGACACACTACGGTCAGGGGTTCGAATCCCCCCTCGGGCATGGATATTTGTGCCGTCCTTAGTATTAGTTAGTTCATAAGTAGTTTGTAAGTTTAGGGACTGATGACCCCGTAGTTAAGTCCCATAAGCTTTACAAACATTTGACCTTTTTTTTTTTTTTTTTTTTTTTTTTTTTTTTTTTTTTTTTTTTTTTTAATTTGACACTATTTCAAACATTACGTTTCTCCACGCGCCACTCTGTTACAAACGTGTTCACATGCTGCACAAACTGTTGTGCCTTCTGAAGTATGTGTATAATGTTATCATCTTCTATGTCTTTAGGTGTGACAAATGTAGTAATATGCTTGGATGTAATGCTATATTCAGCCTTGGATTGGTCGATGAGGAACGCTTTGAAATTGACGAACCATTTTAGCCGCTTTTACTGCCCACATCTGCAGATACGAACAGTGAACTTTAGATCCATAACTCCCTGCACCATTAAATTGCGATATTATATGCTCTTTTATGGATTCTAATTGTGACAGTCTGTTTCAAAGGAAACAGACACATAATCTAGAATTAATGTGCAATTTGATTTACTTTTGATACAGTTATAGAGCCTCATTAGTTTGCTATAGGAATTGAAGAAAGGAGGCGGAAGCTTTGAGCTTAACGTCCCGTCGTCAGGGTGGTCATTAGAGTTGGAACTTACGCTCGGATTGTTTGGGTAAGAATGTGGAAGGAAATCAGCCGTGCCCCTTCAAAGGAATCATCCTGGCATTTGCCTGGAGTGATTTAGGGAAATCACAGAAAACCTAAACGGAGTTGAATTTGAACCACCATCCTTTCGAATGCGAGTCCAGTGTTTTATCACAGCGGTACCTCGCTCGGTTAGGAATTGACGCAACGATTGCAATAGTCCTCATGCTTGCTACCATTTTAAAAACTAAGTGGACAGTTTCTGTCATTGAGACAATATCAAATGTTTAATTATTTAGTCCTGTCTTCCTCAGGTGCGTAATACTACACTGATAATTAGTGAAACTGAAATAAACCAATATTTAACTGTAGTTATTCCAACAGCAGGAAATGTTTCAGCGTTATGGAATAAATAAATTTAGCCTGGGAAAATTGACAAAGTTGGGAAAGGTAGAAATGCAGGACGTTAGTGCACATTTAAGCCATTATCTATGGAAATTGCCATTGAAGATACCTTGCGTACAATAAAGGCAAAACGCGTTTGCTAATCAAACATAATTTTTATTTCACTTTGTGTGGAATAATTAGCCCCATTTTGCAGCTGTAATTATTTAATTTGGATAAACATTACAGCTGTAAAATACGACTAACTATCCTGTACAAACTGCATAGCCGCAACTGTGAAAAAGGAAGAATTAAAAAAAAGTATGTTTATTTCAATAGACAAGCAATTCACTATACAGGGTGTTTCACTTAGTGTGTTTGCCTCTGTAACTTGTAAAATAATAGGTGACGGGAAATTTTAATGCGGTAAGTCAACACAAGAAATGTTACACTTTCTGCGGAGCTATGAACATAGTTTATTGTATCATTTTCAAAAGAGTTACAGCACAAAGATATAATTTTTTAAATGGAGCAATAGTTTTTTTTATCGTGCATTGGAATTGTTGAAACCAGCTGCGTCCAAATCAATTCAAACTACATTCCTATCACTGTTAGTTTGGGAGCTACAACCCTTCAAAGTTTCAGGGGCAGATACCACACGCTGTACATAATACATGACTGTGTGGTGGGTGATGGATGTTATGGCGGTGGGAAGTTGATTTACATGAGATGTTCAAATGTGTGTCCATGTTCCTCATTGCATAATGCAATGCGCAGTCGAAAGGACCTGCGGACGAGATGTAACATCGCCGGTGTGACGGAGCGACATGCGTCCTCGATGCGCCGTTTTAGATCATCTGGGGATGTGGGCTCAGTGACATAAACACGATCCTTTAGATATCCCCACAAAAAGAAATCTACTGGTGTTAAATCGGGCGACCTTGCGGGCCATGAATGAGGCTTCTTCCGTATGTAACGCCCAAATTTTTTTCTGGGAGTCATTTTGAAGCTTATAAAGCATATGACAAAATGTTTGGATGTAGTTGAAAATTATGCAGATAATTACAAAGAAAACGTCTTATCTTTAACGTATCACTCTATTTTCTTCCTTCCATACGCAACTCTGACAACAGTCGACAGGGGAAACTTATTTTCCAACTCCCCCTCGTAAAACGAAATATCTGATACCGGTCAGTGCGGAAGAATTCAGACTATCTATGGAATTGTATAACATTACAGTATCTAGCTGTGCAATAAGGTAACTAATTGCTAATTTGAAGCAAGGAAAATAAAGGTAAACGCATAACATTGGCAATAGGTATATAAATAATATAATTAGAAAATGCCAAGATAGCTACATTTTGTTTCCAATATTTTATGCAGGACGACAGTTTGCAACACATAAGGGTGTCATGTTCTGTTCACTGCTACAGTTGGAATTTATCTTCTCACTATGATGAGCAAATTAAGGTACAGCAATGTTTTTAATATTGTCACAAAAATAAGTGAATGACTTGTCATATCGTGGGATGAACTTTAGTATTACGGTGCCGTAGAAGTCTGCCACCTGTGAATGCAACCAGCGTGTCAATATGCGCCTTCAGTTCTTTGTTGTTGTCAAAACGCTGCCCGGAATTTCTTGAGTCTCACTAAAAGAGAGAAATCGGCTGTGCAATAAAAAGAAGAAAAAAAGAGCAAAGTAAAATTAATCATGTTATTTCGACCACAGATTCGAGTTTCCAGTAAAATTACGAACTTCTGGATACCGATAACAGATCCTTAATTAAAAAGTAGCAAAATTAAATCAATTAATTTAGGACGTTTATTAATTTTTACGGCCGGCAGCGGTGGCCGAGGGGACTAAGGCGCTTCAGTCACGGTCTGCACGGCCACTACGGTCAGGGGTTCGAATCCCCCCTCGGGCATGGATATTTGTGCCGTCCTTAGTATTAGCTAGTTCATAAGTAGTTTGTAAGTTTAGGGACTGATGACCCCGTAGTTAAGACCCATAGACTATATAAACATTTGATTAATTTTTACGAACCAATGAGCATAACAGAATGATTGCTTACTTAGAGGACAGTATTAGCTAGTTCATAAGTAGTTTGTAAGTTTAGGGACTGATGACCCCGTAGTTAAGTCCCATAGACTATACAAACATGTGATTAATTTTTACGAACCAAGGAACATAACAGAATGATTGCTTACTTAGAGGACAGTCGAATGGAACGGACAGAGTAATTTCTACATTACCCTTTTGGTTAATGTCGAAATTGTTCAAAATGGAGAATTTCCTGTAGCCGTTAAATTTAAAAGCAAGCGAAAGCACGTAAGGGCGGAGGCATACCAGCTTTGTCCTGCGCACCAAACAGGTGTCCCAAACTGAGTGTCCGAGACACAGTGCCTCCCGCAGGGGCTACGCTTTCCCAACGGTTTCCCCTTCCCTACCTGTAAAGTTGGCTATAGGGACTACTTTTGAACATAGGATGCACACTGCGTTGCCGTGCCACGCGAACAGCCACGCACCGCCATTCTGTTGCAGAGCTTCAACGTATCCACCTCGCGGACTGTCTAGGGCGGAAGTTACTACCGTATTAGTAAAGTGTGACTTTGAGGACCGTTTGAGTCTGTTAATGAGCGAGTGGAAGCAACCGGTACACTTACCATTCAGTTTATGGTGAGGTAAGCTTGGCCATTTGGCCCCTGCTCTAGTTATAGTATTTCGACTTTCATGGCTAGCAACATTCTCTCAGATTCAACCACTCTCCGCTCTCTCTTGGGACTGCAAATATATCTGTATAAAATGTGCTTATTTCTTGACTATTGTTCGTAATTCCATGTCCTACAGCAAGGTGGTTTCTTGGCAAAATAGTCTGATTTGTGACACAATATTAAACATGCAACAGAGGTACCTCAACTTTGAAATGTTCAAATGTTTGTAAATCTATCGGACCAAACTGCGTGGTCATCAGTCCGTAGCTTACATACTACTTAAACCTAGGTAAACTAACATAATGACAACACACACACCCATGCCACAGGGAAGACTCGAACCTCCATGGCGAGCAAGCGCGCACTCCGCAGCGAGACGCTTTAGACCGCTCGGATACTCCACCGCGGCACCTCAATTTCGTCATATCTTTATGAATACATATTTCACCACACGTCTGCCTATATGTTCTGTAACTTTCCGACTGTCCTCTTTTCAGTTAATGAATCGTCAGTCAGGCGACGAAACATCTGCCAAGAGAAGAAGTCCGACGCCTTTACGGTCCACCTACAGAGCGTGTGGTTGCTCGCCGTGGAGGTTCGAGTCCTCCCTGGTCATGGGTGTGTGTGTTTGTCTTTAGGTTAGTTTACCTAAGTAGTTTGTAACCTACGGACTGATCACCACGCAGTTTGGTCCAATAGATTTACAAACATTTGAACATTTACGGTCCAAGGACAGCAGATCAGCAAGTGAAAATATAAATGTGTGCAAATCTATCGGACCAAACTGCGTGGTCATCAATCTGTAGCTTATAAACTACTTATACTAAGGTAACTAACCTAAGGACAACACACACACACATACATGTCCCAGGGAGGACTCGAACCTCCGACAGCGAGCAGCCGCACGCTCCGCAGCGAGCTTCTCCACCGCGGCAATCAGCAGGTGAGTGTAACTTCCTGTCTGAGAGGAAAGTCGATAGGCAGCAACCCTTCTTGGATCATCTTCGTTACAAAAACTTCGCCATTTACAGACATGGCGACCGTGAGAGGTTACGACAAGGTTGTTTCATTAGTTATTTTGTTTTGATTTGCCGTTGTTCGTTATATACTGTAGGTGACGACCGAATTATATTTTCTTAAAATCTCGGGAGAGGTTTTCGTTTCATTGCATACTGCAGTTTATCAGCCATGAGAGATCGTTTACGAAATAGAACAGGTGGCTCTGCAGCCGACGGAGGGGAACAGTCAGACGTCTCATTAGTGTCCGCGTCCCAGCCGACAGGATTAGCAGGCACTGCCTCCTGTGTCAGTACAAAGGCCAGTGCCTGCGAAGGCTATGTGGGGTTTCCTATTGTGGGGTTTCCTACAAGGAGCCGCAGGTAGCTTACCAGTCGCTACCAACCGGTTCCTGAACAAGGTGTTTGCCAACATAGCCTCCCCAATGCCTGTCTCCTACAGTCGCTTACCACCATTGCAGGTGTTGTCACCGTTTCTCAGACTCATTACGTTTACATGCAGCACGCCTTCGGGAAGACGAAAACCGATTTTCGTAAAGGGTTTTTCGCTGTCGTGTTTACATTCCATAGCCTGAGGTGGATTTCCCAGTCCACTCAATATGGCTGCTGAGAAACAGATGATTCAGTTCCTGATTTAAGTTAGCAAAACCGGTAATTTTCTATACTTAAATACATAGATTGATTGCTCACTCCAATATATATACTTCTCTTTCACTGCAAAAAATGTCACCGATTATTCTTAATAAGAAAATACAATATGACAATCCAAGAACGTTTCAAAAACGGCTGCGTTTACATGGGCACGAAAATCGATTGTGAAACTGGAAGTGGATTTCCAGAATCGATTTTGGAGTGTTTACATCACAAACCAAAAGCGGATTCGGCAGATCGGTTTGCGAATTCCGGTTTTGGGAGCCCATGTAAATGGGGTGACAGTGTCGTCGCCAACAGATTTCGCTCCGTACATTTTCGTACGCGATTTCTGTTCTGTGTATTGCACGCGGTGGAAGTGGTAACAACCACGAAAGGGACGCCGTGTCTTATATTTATAAGAAAACTGAAAAACTTACAAACTGGATATGCGGCAGTTACGAACGGAGTAAGTGCACAAGTCGTCCACAAATCGCTAATGTTGAAATCGATTCCCAACATTCCAGTCCCCCTGATAAAACACATATGAGGATAAAGAAAAGAATGCATAACTGCAGAAAAAGAATTCGTGATAAAATGTTTGCCTTCCCTCCCTTGATGTGTTGGTCTGGAGAAAGGCAGCTGTTTATAGGAAGCCAACGCATACTGATTTGCATTTGCAAGCTGTTGTCTCCACCCAGCTCAACATGAAGGGATTCTTCGAACCTTAGTGCATAGCACTCACATCATTTCTGACCCGGAAGGTTTGCTCACTGAGCTGTCTCATCTAGACGTAACTTTTCGACAGAATGGCTATGGTGACGGGCAGATTAAAAGAGCGTTGCGCTATCGCCTACATGTGCAACGGGATAGTGATGATAGCACAGAGTCGGCACCCACGTCAGTGCCCTTTCCGCCATACTTCCAACAAGATTGGCCGCATTTTGCGTAAAAACAATGTAAAATGTGTGTTTCGTCCACCTTATAAAATTAAGGCACTGTTGGGATCCGTTAAGGATGATCTCGGTTTGCGCAAGGAGGGTGTCTACCGTATCCCATTTAGCTGTGGCATGTCATATGTTGGTCAAACTATTAGGACTGTTGAGGACCGTTGTATTGATCATAAACGTTACACAAGTTTACAACAGACAAACAAATCTGCTGAGGCCGAACACTGTCTTGAGACAGGTCACCCTATGAAATACAACAAAACAGAAATTCTAGCATGCACTTCCAACTACTGGGACTGTGTTATCAAGGAAGAGATAGAAATAAAACTTGGTGACATCCTTATGAATAGGAATGGACGGTTCTGGCCGGCCGCGGTGGCCGAGGTGACTGAGGCGCTCCAGTCACGGTCAGCACGGCCACTACGGTCGGGGGTTCGAATCCCCCCTCGGGCATGGATATTTGTGCCGTCCTAGTTCGTAAGTAGTTCATAAGTAGTTTGTAAGTTTAGGGACTGATAACCCCGTAGTTAAGTCCCATAAGCTTAACAAACATTTGAACATTTGGACGGTTCTGCTTAAATTCCGCTTAGGATCCTGCTCTCTCACTGACAAGAAACAGCAGGACAAAACTAATCCGACCTCATTCGTCGAGAACATGTTTATTATCGATATTCTGACCGGTTTCATCTTTGGTCGTGTCAGCGCTGTGTGTTTGCTTGCTCGGTGTGTGTTGTATTTCAATTTACTCATTGAAAAGCGAGGTTTTAAAGATAGTTGCACATTGCTTCCTCACTGCAGTTTCTCCTTGAAAATGGCAGGGTGGTCTCCTGCGGAAATATCGGCCGTCGTCGATTTTGATACCTGGAAGCATACCCGTAAGTTTTACGAACCAGTTGTTACTCTTGCCACTCAGATTGACGAGCAACAGGTTAAGCTGGAGTTACACAATGGACGATTAGAAGAAACCGTTCATTCAGGTCACATCGAGCTATTTAATGTCTTTGACACTGGGTTGTTATAGACCGAAGGAAAATTGGAAGAAATAGTGACGGGTGTAGTTGCAAAGATCGCGACGCAGTGCACAGAATTAGAATTAACATTAGTCAGTAAGATTAGTGATAAGGTTTACAGTGCTACAGCTGCTCGGCAGGTCTCAGAGCCTGGTGCGGACAGGCCGCTGTCGGTAGGAACACAGGCAGCCTTCCCTGTCAGTGTAGAGTACGCTGTCGTCACCACCAAAGATACAGGCGGCGCGCCTGAGGTGACGCTTCCGCCCCATGTTCCTTTACCAATTGCCGACGTTTGTTCAGGTCCACTCCGGCTGGTGACAGTTTCTGCGTCCAGTAATTCAGGGTCTGCCTCTATCACGGGAGTAGACAAAACAAATCAAGCTAGGCCATGCGCTACATCAGATACAGTCTTACCTGTTCCGGAGGGCTCAAACTCACGAAATAGTATCAGGAAAGATTTTTCAGCTTCATTGGTGGGTAACTGCTCTCAGCCACGGTATCCTCCTGTTCCATTCACTCCTCCTAACTGGGAACATTTCAGCGGGATCAATAGTAAAATCCACCCTGTAAATTTTGTACAAAATTTCCGACACTGGTATGAAACAGTCACTACAGTCATAGACAGTTGTTAAATGCATTCGGACAACACCTCGTCTCTGATGGCAGATCACCAGGCGTTTGTGCACAGACTTTTATTTTTATGAATACAGATATCACCACACTCCTGCCTATTTGTTCTGTAACTTTCCTACTGTCTTTTCAATTCATGAATCTTTAATAAGGCGACGAAACACCTGCCAAGAGAAGACGTCCGGCGCCTTTACGGTCCAAGGAAAACAGATCAGCAGGTGAGTGTAACCTTGTCTGAGAGGAAAGTCGATAGGTTGCAACCCATCTTGGTTCATCTTCGTTAGAAAAACATCATGATTTTCAACTTGGAGTGCATCACGCCTTATGCGGACGAGCATTGTAACGTAGCAGCACAGCACCTGCAGTTAGCACTCCATCTTCATTAACTTTTCTCGTTTACTACCAATTCCTCTGTTAAATTACGACTGTGCTCTCCCTTTCACTCCTACTGGCACGGTCTCCATTCCGTTCGATATTCTGCTAATGTTTCAGCACAAATAGCGTCAATATGATGAGGAAGGCTGAAGATGGAGATACGCAAGTGGTTCCCCACGTTTATGTCCGAGACTTTTAAAACGCAACAGATTCCTCTTTTAGGACTCCGTCAGGAACATTTTTTGCTGGTTTCCTTCTTTCCCTTGCTTCAGCAGTTTGAGCTGCTTACAAGAGACAAATTCTACAGATCTGTAAAGAAGGCAAGAAATTTTCATTAGAATTTAGGTCACGAGAACAATGTGGTCATTAGAGACAAAGCATAAGCTTGAATTGTTTTGATTAATATGCGGAAGGAAATCGACTGGTTCATTTAACATTTTCCGGTCTTCAAGCAGGATTGTTGCAGAAATCCCAAGAAATACCAAACACTGAGTCGATGTGTTCGTGCCGCGGTGGATGAGCCGAGCGCATTGAGGTACGATGCTCCGAGATGCGAGGCCGTTCCGCGTCGGAGGTTCGAATCCTCAGTAGTTTATAAGTAGTTTGTAAGTTTAGGGACTGATGACCCCGTAGCTAAGTCCCATAAGCTTAACAAACATTTGAACATTTTTGCTGAGTGATACTAAGAAAATAAATAAATAAATAAATAAATAAATAAATAAAAAATAAAAAACCTCCACTCACTTGGTCATGCCGTAAAACCGGCTGGTGTAGTTACACGAAGTTCTCCTTTCTCTGGACTGCTGTATCCACGAACGCACAATGCCACCATCATCATGTCTCACTCAACAGACGATGAATGAAGACAACGAAATATTACACGCCGATCTTGTACTAAGAACATTGTCATTTTAATATGAATGTCTTAACTCTCTTCATTGCCGATAGAGTTGTTTGTACAGTACAGTGCTATGTCACGCATTCACAAACCACATCTTACTGTCGGTAGTCGGGTTTGAGATACAAACTCAGAGGTCTAACTTGAATGCATCTCGTAATCTGTCGGTCAGTCTATCAGTATGATTCGTGTACAACTAAATACGAAGGTTGGAACTTAAATATTGACAACTATTTACTCACAACCATCGAAAAGTATTACATGTTTGCACAAGTTACAGTCCTTCAAATGTTCAAATGTTTGTAAATCTATCGGACCAAACGGCGTGGCCATCAGTCCGTAGCTTACAAACTACTTAAACTAAGATAAACTAACCTAACCTAACCCATGCCCCAGGGAGGATTAGAACCTCCTACGGCGAGAAACCGCAGCGAGGCGCCTTAGACCGCTCGGATACTCCACCGCAGCTTACAGTCCTTGAAAGTAGTAACCTGCTTTGTGTAGAACCCGTTGCCAGGGGTGTGGAAGGCGTGGTATACCGATAGCAGAGCCAGTTCTGGTGCGAATGGAGCGGTGTACTACTTGTAGAACCTATGGAACAGTTCTAAAACGAATACCACGGAGTGTTTCCTTCATCTTCGGAATATGTAAGTCACAAGGACTTAAGTCCGGGGAGTATGGTGGATGGTACAGAACTCTCCAGTCTTATCGCCGAACATAGCAGCCACAGCTTGCGCTGTATGTAATGCAAAATGAGGGGTGGGTTGTGCAGAAAGTGTTGGAACTTATTTCGCAACGCTGGTCACAGGTGCTGCTCCAAACACGAACAGTGATACTGAGCATTGACGGTCTCCCGTGGAGGAACGTAATGTGTTAGAATAACACCATCAAAGTCCTACACGAGAACCACCATAACTTTCAACATACTGGGGCTGAGACACACTTTCGACTTTCACTTCGACCCATAATGACGCCATTCGTTGGATTAGCGTTTCAGTTTTGACTCGTAAGATGTGGCCCATGTCTTACCCAGTGTTACGATACGGCGTAAGAGACCCTCTCCTTCGCACTCATAGCGCTCCCCGTGTGTCTGAGCAGCGTCGTAACGCATCCATTTCTGCACTTCCGTCATTTCATGTGGAAACCATCGTGATGCAATTTTTTAGCATGCCCAGGCGTTCATTCATGATGCGAAGCAAGGTCGTATGCGCTAATCCAGTTTCGTGCTCGAGCTCAAGAATCGTATGGAGTCGATCACGGCCCACAAGCATGGCAAGAGTATGCACTTCGTTTTCAGAGAAGGTACGACGATCTGCCCGATGCATGTCTGCCACAGTTCGCCGACCTTCATTGAAGGCTTTTACCCAACGTGCCACTGTTTTGTACGGCAATGCCGATTCCTCACACGCCTCTTAAGGCCTTGATGACACTCTCGCGCTGTACGACTTTGCCACATTCAATCTTGATCCATCTTCAACGATTCTGTTTCGAAAACATAGTGACACCGTTACGTTAGACCGCTCGCTCGCAAGTGAGTGCGTTTCCCTCGGTTGTGGAACGGCGGTGACGTGGTACGGGCGAGTCCATTTGCTCGGAGGTAAGGTAGGTACGTCAAAAACGTGTGCTATCAACGACAATAGTAGATTCCATTGCATAGAGTCTCCACCGCAGTGTTGCCACTATTTACATTCCAACCCTTGTTTGTTCGTATGTTTGGGAAGGCCGAGAGCAGAATCGCTGTTTCGTGTGGTTTTGGCACTTGGTGGTTTATTCACTGCCTACGATAATGTGGTGAAAATTTTGTAGTTCAGCTCGTACTAGCGCCCACTTGTATGACCGTTAGGACGTCCTCCTTATCGTAGCTTTGTTACAGTACTGAAGTAGTAGAGACTGTCTTAGAGAAGATTAAATGGAAAAAAATGTGTGGTGAAATAAAAGGATAAGGAATGAATAGAAGTATACTCCGTTTATCGAAACGAGAGTGTGAACAGACAGGGGCGCGTGACTAGTAGACAAAACGAGGCGCTCGCTCGATGTCGCTACGTATGTGACAAACGATGTGGTTTCATGTTGTAATGAAACAGGGACTGCGGCTGTTAGTCGAGTTTTAATTCCAGATTATTATTAACATTAAAATTCTACTGAGCTATTTGCCGCGTCATGATAATAAAATCTTTCCAACGTTTCGGATCCGTTCAGGAGCCTTCCTCAGGGAATACTGACTTGTTTACTCCTTGTTCTGGTCTTATAAAACGTGTATTGTCCTCACAGTTTGGTTCTGGTTGGTGTTTCTGATAGATGGATTATTAATTTATCGACCAACAGCCGTAAAATTTGGTGTTTCTGATAGATGGATTATTAATTTATCGACCAACAGCCGTAAAATTTATGTTGGTTTATTTAACGACTGGTTTTGTATTATATTAATTCTACTTTATATTTTGCATGAAATACGTACAGCATGACGTTATGGATTCGGCAATGATTTGCAATTTAATTTCTATAGGCCCTGAAGATGGTATAAATCCAATACCGAAACCGATCGTTAAATAAAAGAACATATACTTACGGCTGTTAGTGGGTAAGTTAATAATTTGGATTTAAAACCTCTGTATCAGGTGTAAAGCAGTTGTGTGTTTTTCTACATAGCAGTGATTTTACACTCCACAGATATTCAAAATTCATTTCTTTTAATATTCCATAGAATCTCTGAAAATTGTCCGCATCTGCTTTTTCGTCAACAAACGACAAATCGTGTACTTTCTTTCGTATCACATTTCTGTGAACGTCATCAACTTTCTGTAAGCTTCTCTCGTGATGTTTTTTTGTGGAAATTTCAAAGAGTGTATGGTCTTGTAATATATTACCATATGATAAACTGAGGAACGGCCAACACCCGTAGATGCAGCTGTTTTTATAACACTGTCTGTCATTTATTGTTCTGAACACAACAGCTCCGTTTTATACACATTAAGAACTTAATGAATTCTTCTTTAACCGCTTCTTCCGTGGATTCAAAATATAGAATGGCACAATGAGTATACATTTGCGCGATACAGACGAGAAAGAGAAACAGAGATAAGACATGAAAGCTTAATACTTATGCTGGTATTCAACAACTGGTCCTTTGAGATGAAATTTCTATTCAGGCTCTAATATCACCCCTGATAACACACACAAAGGATTTACACCTGAAACGGATGCGGCGACATTGAGGGAGCCCCCCTGTTTTGTTCACCCCTGGTCACGCGTTTTGGTGAACGGATTGTAAACCCAATGTAAGATTTTTGTATTATGTTAGACGGTTGTAGACCAGACAACTGCGTAACTAGGACGTTGCAGCCCTTGTACGTTTCTGGACGAATGGTAGCACAAGGAAATATGGCGCATTACGGCAATTATCCTGCACCGAATCAGCGCGACGTCTTATAAAAGCATTAGATATAGGTGTATGTAGGGACCACTAACCAGCTTATCGAAGAAATCGCACTTTAAGTTGCACTCTGTCACCAGAATCAACGGACCAATATCGGATGCAGCTGGGCGATGTATACAATCAAAACTGTATCGATCACCGTCATCATCGAGGTGTCCGTGCCATGATCGGGTCCTGAATCGGGGACTCCCGACTGCCGGACCCCAGCCAACCCTATCGCCGAGTTCCACCAGGACTACTCCGGTCTGTATGGTCATCGCCCGCTAGTATACTTCCAGCCTTCCCACTTCGCTCGGCTTGCGTGTTTTGGAGCGTACATCAGGAAGTTACCGTCTTGGCCGCTGCGGCCCTTGCAGCGTTGCCCTAAACCCGCGCTGCACGAACATTGTAATCAACAGTGGAAACTAAGTAAACAGTGTAATTTCTTGTAGTCTGGCTGCCAGACTCGCAAGAGTATCCTGAGGTATGATCAGGGAATTACGGTGGATTGATTCCGCGATAAGAAGGTATGAAATCGTAGTAGTTGTTATTAGAACGCCATTACAGGGTTTGCAATAATCCATCTTCATGTTTCTTTATACGCGCTCTAATTTTCTACCCCATCGGTATATCTGTTCCGATTAGTTACTTTTTATGATATTACCATACGTATATTACTTTAACACAATAACGTCTCATTACAGACTTTAATTTGTCGATATCAATGGTGTATTGTGGCACAAACCGAAGTGGTAAAGCCTAAAGAGATTCATTTCACGAATTTTCCAGCTAAAGTGATGTCAGAGAACAGTGGCTGAAAGCAATATCAAGAGTAGATTTTTCGCCCAATTTCAACTTTAGTTCGTGTGTGGTATGTAGCCTTCATTTCCGAGAGGACTGGGTTAAAAAATTAAGAAATTGCTGGATGCTGCTGTTCCCTCTGTTTTTCCTTCTTATCCAGCTTATAAAGTTGTACAAGCAAAAGACAATGAACATCACACTCAAAAACCGAAAATATGAAAGCACTGAGAAAACCCATGATCAGAGCATTAATTCCAATGTACAACTGCTCGAAAATCGTGGCAGTAATAGTTGTCGTTCTTCTAGTCACATATAGTGTGATATTTTAGACGAAAAGCTGATAAAAATAGAACAAAATAAATTGCGGAGGTCGAGAGATAAACTTTTACATCTTGAAAAGAAACTTAATGAAATCATTCATGAGCTGCCAAATTTGTCAGCACTCAAGCTTGTACAATATTAACTTCTTCAGTTGTCACTGTGTTGAACACTGCGAAGATTTTACAGTGCACAAGTGAAACTTCAGAAGATACAGAAAAATTAGGCGAGGTAATATGTAAAACGGTTGCACCAGTCGTCTTAAGAAACAGTGGAGCAGAAGTGACTGACCCTTTGGAACGGGCGAAGTATCTAAATAGCAAACCCATAAACAGAAAAATAATCCGAATGCAACAAATGCGTATAGCGGCGGACGGCCAGACTAGGGCACGCGTGCAGCGCTCCAGTGGCAAATGTGAGTACTTCCTGACTTTCGGTGATTTTCCTGGAGTTGGGAGGCTGGGGGTATACTAGCGGGCGATGGCATGGTTACTGCGGAAGCTACACTCAAGGTTGGGCGGGGACCGTTCGCCGCTGACGTCACTGTGATGCGTGCAAACTTGGGAAGTCTAGGAGCGCTGTTAGACAGCAACGGCTGGAGGCTAGTGCCGGCAGGTATCCCTGAGTGGGGATGTCTGCATCCCAAACTACTGCAGCACGTAATGTGATATCGCATGACATGAACAATATGAGCTCGAATGGTCTTATGCAATGTGCCATGTTACATGGCACGATATTATGAATCGCTGTTACTATACGTATTCGCAAGAATGTATAAGAATATGTTTTTGACGACGTTACAGTGTTGAATGAATTAAATAAATCGCTATTTGCGATCAGTTATGGCTTCACTGTACTAGGTTTAGATGGAATACCAAAGTGCGGCGAATTAAAATTGTTGCCCGGCCGGGATTCGAACCCCTGATCTCTTGCTTAATTTTTTTTTTTTTTTTTTTTTTTTTTTTTTTTTTTTTTTTTTTTTTGTTCATCTGGTAGATCTGTGGATCGCGGTTGTACGATCAGTTCGTTCGTGTTTGTTCGTTCAACGGTTGGCTCAGCTTTTTTTATTACAGAGGGCGTTTAGCCCCCTGACCAGGCGCGCTGAGCCACGGCGCCCGGCAACTACGTAGACGCGTTGACCAAATCGCCACTGAGGACATATTGACGACCCCGACTTCAGAGGACTATAGCCTGCACGTCTCCCGCCACACCCAAATCTCCATTCGCCATGCAGAACAAATAGCTGTGGCGTAGGAAGAGACAGCGTGGCGAATGGAGATTTGGGTGTGGCGGGAGACGTGCAGGGAAGAGTCCTCTGCAGTGGGGCTGGTCACTGTGTCCTCGGTGGCGGAGTGGTCAACGCGTCTGCATAGTAAGCAGGAGATCCCGGGTTCGAATCGCGGCCTGGTAAGAGTTTTCATTCGCCGCACTTTGTATTCCATCTAAACCTAGTACAGTGAAGCCATAACTGATCGCAAATTGCGATTTGTTTCATTATGTATAAGAAATTGATTTAAACAGTCTCTGGCCAGAAAAATTCGCTTTATGCAGAACTGTGGCCCCACGGGAGTAGCCGAGCGGTCTGGAGCGCCATGTTACGAATCGCGCGGCCTCCAGCGTAGGAGTTTCGAATCGTCCATCGCGCATGGATGTGTGTGTTGTCCTTAGGTTAGTTTACTTTAATTTAATTAGTTTTTGTAGGCTACGGACTAATAACCTAGCAGTTGAGTACTATAGATTTACAAACATTTGAACATTTGATTTGCAGAACTGTGATAGGAGCATATTTCAATTAAAAAAAAAAAATGTTTGTAAAGTCTATGGGACTTAACTACGGGGCTATCAGTCCCTAAACTTACAAACTACTTATGAACTACTTACGAACTAGGACGGCACAAATATCCATGCCCCAGGGGGGATTCGAACCCTCGACCGTAGTGGCCGTGCGGACCGTGACTGGAGCGCCTTAGTCCCCACGGCCACCGCGGCCGGCATTTCATTTCAGCTACGAAGCTTATTGATAACTGAAGAATGTGAATGCAGTTATATTTAGGCGCTACTGTACCCTAATCATACGCGTGCAACAGCGAATAAAAGTGAAACTGGAATGCGGTTAAACAGTCAGCCAGAGTTAGTGGTTCTTTTGAAAAAAAAAAATGAAGTTATGTAATTTCGACCGTAAATTAATTAATTACAGTATCCAGCTCTGATGTGCAGAAAGATTAATAATTGGTATGATTTCGTAATTACCTGAACAGCAGTGGCAGGAAAATTGCACTTCCACGAACGTCTGAAGTTACCAACTATAAATAAATATATAAGAAGAAAAATAGTAATTTTAAATCAGTCAATTATGCACCAAATTTTTCTATTATTAATTAAGCTCGTTATGAATTAACTGTTACAATCGAACTAAAATGAATCATGCATCTCATTATATAACAGTCAGGCGCAGTATTTCATTAAAACAAACAAGGGAAATTATTGCCGTTTGCATTTAAAATGTTAATTAGAAAGTACTGCAATATTTGTATTGACTAATAGTGTCCAATTTGGTTGCCACAGAAATTGTAAAAAACGTTCTGAAAAGAATCAACCACAACGAATAAAAAGTTATTTACTGTAGTTGTAGCATATTTGACTCAGATGCTGATAGGTGTTTTAATAAATCACGGTCGTTTAAAAATTTGTCTCTCCGGCTCACTTGGCATATGTGCAAACTGTTCCACAAAGCATATACCCTCTCCACACGCCGAACATTGTATTCTTTGAGTCGCTGGGTTCGCCCTGTATTTCAGCCGCTGTTTTTTTTTTTTTTTTTTTTTTCCTTTAATGGTAATTGGAAAGGTTTCAACATTTGTATTGACTATTAGTGTCGTCGGAGTAAAAATAGAATAAAAAATAAAAATAATAATAGAAATTAAAATAAACGTCCAAGTTCAATAACCGAATTAAATTCACTGCTACATACTCAGTATTTCATAAAATAATAGCATGGAACTTGAACTAAATTATTGTTCATACCTTAATTTGTCACTACAATAGATGACGGTAATACTTGGAAATTACTTCAACAATTTTAAGAACAGTAAGTAGCGATGCACATTATTCTTCTTCAGTTTTCAATAATAATTATTCCGCATATTTTATACTGTTGGTTGTTCCTTCACGTAGAGTAGAATGTGGTAAGTCTGCGTAGCGGGTAAGACTGCGCAACGCATGTATCTCAGTTTTAAAGATCCAGCAGTTGGCTGCTCTGCAGGACACGAAACAGCCTCTGTAGAAGACTGTTGGTTGCCATAGTTTGGTTGTTGTCGTAGTGCTAACGACTTTGCAATGCAAAAAGAAATGTTTTACATTATTTTCATATAAAATTTTGTCTTGCGAAAATAAGCTCTACCGAACACAATAATGAGCTCCCAATGTTTATATTAAAATGAACTACGATTTTTTTTCAGTCTTCTGATATATTTAAACACAGAATTTCATGAAGGGCGTTTCAATATGCAGATAAAAGCTGAAGTCCTGTTTTGCCGGGCACCTTAGGCGTTTTGGGTAGGGTTAAACTGCGCCGTGCGTAATCTTAACCCATCGGCTATAATCTTAATTTTTTCGTTGTTGTGAAGATAGAAACGTTTATGAACATTATAGGTCGATATTGTACATTGATAGTAGTCTTAAAAGAGAAATTTTTTGTATTATATGGTCTACAAAAGAAAAACTGAACGGAAGGCATGCACTACAGAAATGCTGGAAGCTGCAAATGAGGGCCTGAAAAACGGAAAGTCTAAACTACAATTAGAGAGGGAGCTTGGAATAAGTGATTCTGATCAAACAAACAAAACGAAAGGAAAGCAAAACTTAAATACGTCGACGGAAAATCCACGTACTTCTCAATGTTCCGGCTGTACTGAAAATTTGAATAATCCGCCCACAGATGATTGAATTCTGTGTCTAAATGCGAGGAGTGGTGGCATGAATTCTTTTCTTGTTATGAAGGTTCTGGACACTTTATTTGTGACCTCTGTTAAACTGCATTACCCCCAAGTGGAATATTATCCTTCAGGTTGTCTTTCACAAACTCCACAGTTAAGAATATTTTGTACTAAAACTCATTATTATATGCCGAGAAACAAGGGGCATTATATGCACGTATACGATGAAATTAATAAAGAAAAAGGATTGAGTGACACGTTTTATCATTTTAATAATAACACGCAAACTTACTCTACTGGAAACGCACTCTTACCCCACAGTTGGGTAATTCTGTCCAATTGCATTACTTTTTTTTTTATTAAATGCGAAATGCAGTTTAGATTATACATATTGTAACCGCCCCGGTAAAATAATCTTACAATATTGCACTGAATATATTTGTTAATGCTAACTACACTACCGGCGGAGTGAAAAGGCGTAAATTATAGTTATAATGACCGTGCACCTAATTCCGCAGGCAGAACTTTACCATGAGACGATTAATCATATAACACTAATCACGATTAAAGTCACAGCATATATTAGATAATACACACAAACATGTGGTTGCACCGCTCAACAATTTAATAACGGCTACACTGAAATGTTTAATCAGTAGACAGCAATAAATCACTTTGTATAAAGAAAGACGATGCACCTCAAATTAAACATACATGTTCATGAATGCATAACGATGACAATAATCTTATGTGGTCCAGTTTGCACTTTCACACAGATTGGCGGTTTATTATTTCGCTGCGCGATTGCCAGAACTTTCTTGATGTGCGGATGGCGCTACGATGAGTTTGTGACACTTGCGGGGAGTGACACTTGCGGGGAAAGGGAATGTGTAGACACTTGCTGGGAGACCCAGACGCAGCAGGTAGTGAACAGGGTGTTCCAGAAGTAGGGATACGCCACCCCTACTCCACGCCCTACAGCCGCTACTTGTGCCGTATTCAGGGAAAGGCCCACCGTACCTGCCGCGCAATTTGTGACACAAATTACATGTTTGATAATATTAATGCATAGAAGTTTGAAATCACGTCAAGACTACTTCCTGCAAAAATTTCGAGTAAAAAAGTTGGCACTGAGTTTAGAAAAACAATATTCTGGTATATTGGATTTTAACATTTTATCAAAAAATGAATGTTACTACAAGAGATACAGCGATTCAAATTTACGGGCACCATAACGTTATCCCTTCCTGAGTAAATGAGCTTCTTCTTGTAGTTTCAACACCACAGTAGCCTTTTTCTTGAATGTTCTGAATATAAACCTTCATACAGACTTCTTGAGAAGGAGAGTGATACGGATATCTGATTGTAAACCACTGCCTATTACCTTAGACCTTTTTGACTGTACTGTACAGGTGTTCCGCGTATTCCGTAATTTATATTTATACAGTTAACAGGCAGTGTAACTTATAACCAACTATTGCCTGCCAATTTCGCTTCACTTTTCCTGGAAGTCTTGCAACTTGTTTCTCCCTGTTGGTTTATGCCAAGTTCGGAGTAAAAATGGTTCTATAAGACGGTGATGGAAAGTAGTATCTTTAGCATTTTTCGGTGTGTGACATTCCCTTACACATTCCGTATTTCATACATTTCTCAGATGTATTTGAAATTCGAATACAGCCAAATCGTTTTGGGGTCTACGAATAAACGATTCAAGTATGTAAAATACTCATTGACTTATTATTAACGTCTTTTAATTGAAGGTTTAAGGTTGCGTCTCCTATTAAAAGCATAGTAGCTATTTTTGAAGAGATGGAAGTTGCGTGATAGTGGGGTTAACTACATAGCGGTCAATTACATCAACGTATCTGTGCAGGATGCCTAATATGTTTATTGCTTTCGCAGGTGTCTTGATATGCTTAATGTTCTGAATAATTTTATTTTTAGGAGGTCTGACTGTGGAAAGTCATCGTCTTGTAGTAACAGAGAATCTCTTAATAACTCTCCAACATTATCACTATTAAAAATACCTTTTTGTTTTCAGGAGGAACACTCAACGAATTAATATGTAGTTAGAACAAATTACTGTATTGCTCTTCAGCTTGCAAAGGGTTGTGCAATTTCACTGAGTTTCGTGTTATGTCGACAGTGTGGAAACTTGACAACAGCAGTGCTAGACTTGGTTGGTGTGCCTGTACGCAGGAAAAGCCATTAGCCGCCCCAAGGGCCCCGGATTCCCCGCAAGTGTCACTCCCCGCAAGTGTTCCAACCCCGCTACGATAGTCTGTGCTCGTTAGGATAATTAAAATCACTGTTTGTTAAAAATCGAGTTCAGCCGATCAACGCTTCTCACAACGATAATGCAGTTCCATACTCGTCTACTGTTTCGCGGAGTGGCTGTCCGAAAATCTTGATGTGCGGTCAGCGATACGAAGCTTCCAGCCCTGCCACTAATTAATTAACATAACCTCAACTTCACATATTCTGACGAAGACCGTTACCGTCGTGGCGCGGTTGAGACATCACAGCAACAATACGGAATGACGCACGTAACGAAATAACATGTTTCACTTGTTCTTCCACACGATAAGGTACTGAAATGATCCACTTTACTTCATAGCACGCTTGATAAGAGTCTTTCACAACGACGTTGCTCATTTCCTCGGACTTGTATCGTGTCACTCCTAGACCCAACTCCAGCTAAGCGCGATGGCTCGTAATCGCACCAACGCTGGAACATTCCGGACCGCGCGACTATCGATGCTAGCGTTCGGTAATGCAAGCGCTGACTACAGTACGCTTATAATATGACTTTTAGACTCTTGTTATTTAACAAGAAAAAGTCGAATTGCCAGTTAAAATATGATTGTAATTTGTGAAGTTTTCTCCATTATATCGCTTATGTGCGCAGTCTTCCCCACTTTATAATGTCTTTTCAGATTCAACATGCTTTTGAAGCCATGTACATTCCACATTTCTGCTTCCGGAGGTCTACGGTATGACAGAAACTCTATACCTACAGCTGACCCTCTCCCACCTCTTCGTCTGCGCACGTTCATTATGGAATTACGAGTAGTTTGGAAATTTCATACAAGAAAATTCAATTTATCTTGTTTTCATCTTTAATCTACACTAATATAAAGACAAGTCGTTGATAAACTTTGTTACCAAAAATATAGAAAATTATTTGACCAATCCACTTCATGAACTATCACAGGTAGTAAGTTTTTGCATATAAGTAGGGAACGCTGTTACCCAAAATATCGTCAAGTTCTTCACCGATTTCTTGAAATTTTAGCTGATATTCTAATGAACATTCGTACGGTACTACGCTATATTATATTTTCTCATACGTATCATTTGTTAAACGTTGTTCTTGGCCAATTTAGTTCAACTTCTCACACGATATTATAATGAGCATTCAGTCACTGCTGTCCAATATATTTCAATACCTAAACATGTAAGTAAAGAGGAAAGAATTATTATCGAAAACTCACCTTAGACCTGTATACAATTTACTAATAAAAATTCAGACGGATGGATTTCTTAAGCTGCAGTGTTGAATTTCTAGTTAAAATCGAATGCGAGAAAGAAAATTCTATGCTGTGGGATGACTATTTGCAGATAGTTTAACCTGCAACATCACAGCATATAAACCATTAGGAACTTGTTTCTGTTGTGTAGATTCTTATGCTAATATATGATTTCATATAAAATCTGTGAACACAGCAGTTAGCAGTTTTATTATTCTCCCTCAGAGACTCATAACAGCAATTTTGGCTCATTGACTTCGAATAATACTACGGAATTTGAAGCATCCAGACATTTGCAATTATACACATTCAAAGTTTAAAACTTTGCAAAAAGTGTCACTGAAGCTACTAAATTCATAGTCCCAGCTGATGGAGTTGTCTCTTTCTTTCGCTCTATACCAATAATTAGAACCAAATTCACTACTGATTTGAATTTCAATTAATTAATTTTAATTTCCAGTCAGGATTTAGTTTGAAATCACATTAAAAAAAACCTCCAGATTAGAGAGACCAGTAATAGTATAAAGGAGAGGACGTGAAGGACATAGAGAGGGAGGAGGAGATAATCGAAGTCATGGGAAATAAGAGAGAGAGAGAGAGAGAGAGAGACAGACAGAAATTGTAGAAGGAGGAGAAGGTTATGCATAGAATTGGAGATCAGAAACAAATTGATACAGTAAGAGGAGGACAGAGGGAGAAAGACAACAAGGCTGAATATAGGATGTATTATTAGTTCTGATACTACCAATTGGGAAACAATGCTGAGTTTTACCAATTTTCCTTTCACTTTTTCATAAACACATACAGTGATAGAAGATACAAAATACACCAAGAATTAATCAATTCCTAGAAAGTTATCGAGCTAATGAAACAGTAAATGCGATCTGCATCTACATGTACTTTGCAAATCACATTCAAGTGCCTGGCAGAAGGTTCATCGAACCACTTTTATACTATTTATCTCCCATTCGTTCTCGAATAGCGCGCGGGAATAAAGAACACCTGAATCTCTCCGTTCGAGCTCTGATTTCTCGTATTTTATTCTGATGATCGTTTCTACCTATGTAAGTGGGAGTGAACAATATATTTTTGCATTCGGTGGAGAATGTTGGCGATGTTCATTATGGCATTATGTGGACACCTGGTTGTGACAAAATCACAAGGGTATGCTATAAACTGAACTGTCGTCTACAAGCTCCATTTCGCTGATGTGTATTTCACGAACAGTGCTGAACGTTGACCGCGTCGTATTCGCACATTACATGTACTTCTCTTCACATTAGGTGGTTGACACGTTCAAGACGAATGACGCCACCGGGGCGTGACGACGCCTTACCGCCACCATGGCGCACGCCTGCATGACTTCACCCACCCCTCACAGCACCAAGGCTCCAGCAGTCGGTCCGACTGTAGGTTAAAGGGGTCTCATCGTGGGATAGACAGCTGGCATTTTGGGTCGTTAGTTACCGAAGTTTAGTTCAAGTGTTTTCACCCAGCTCAAGGAACATTCATCTACACTACTCAAGCAGCTTGATTTAAGTTTTTGTTCAGGAAGGTAATGATTTAAATTACTTCACAAAATCAATTTCTCTGGAAAATATCCAAGTGTTTTTTCGGAGGATCTGAAATGAGCGTATGGCTATCTTGGCCGGGAGATCCCTTGCGGGATTGTTCGGCCGCCTTAGTGTAAGTCTTTTTATTTGACGCCGCGTGGGCGATGATGATGATTACGACAACACACAACACCCAGTCCCCTGCCGGGAATCGAACCCGGGCCTCCTGCGTGGTAGTCAGCGACGCTACCGCTGAGATACGGAGGCGGACTTCGGAGGATCTAATGCCTTTGGACGGAATTGGAGGGAAAAGGGGGAAGGAGGAGTCGAAACATATCTAGCTACGTTCTTTATAGGTGTTATACAAAATTTATCGTCTTTTCATCTTTGTGGATGTTTTACACTAGCAAATAAATCAGTTCTTCGGGCATTTGTCAAAAATCAATAAAACTCATGTTTTCTTATTACCCACGAATGGATATTAAAGCGATACTTTTTTGAACGAAATAATAACCGTATACTTTCTGCAAATAATATTTACCATAGGCATTATTCCCTCATGCTCCTCTTTCTCCTTTTCTGGATATTTGATAGTGCATTTATTGGCCTTATGGAGGTAAAAAGAGGAAAACGTACACTGCCGACCAATTTATTAGCTGTTTCGAAGGTTGAAAACGAATAGAGGATAACTTAGAAAGTTTGTTGTATGCATCAAGTTAGGACAGGGACGAAGAAGACCTGCTAACAGCAGGATGTATCCGGTACTGAAGTAACAGCTGCTACATCTTAAACAGCAGTGACCAGGTCTATAAGTAAGACTTGAGAATCAACTCCACCAGTCCTCATATCTCACGTTTTCCTCCCTGAAGACGACAGAGAAAACACCAGGTAATACGAAGAAGATTTTGTGAGCTCGCCTCTCCAATTACACAAACATCAATTTTTATAGTTATTTAGCCGTAAAATCTTGTAAGTACTAGTGGAAAAGACAAATTATCTTGCCTTAGAAGCGTTTTATGACAGTGAAAATGAGCGTGTCATTTTAACTATTTGAAAAGATACCACTATCGAAGATACAAACTGGTATTTAATATGTTTAATTTTAAATAAAGAACTTATTCAAAATATGAAGTTTTAAAAATGTCAATGAAATCTGGACAGCACAAATCTTCGGTATAGGTAGTTTACTGCTAATTGGTAGCCATGCGACTCTGCCAACCATAATGGTACTGTTCTCCTTGGAGGCTTATGCACGCCATTGTGGGGTGAGGTCAAAAGTATTCTCACTTTGTTGTATTATACTGTATTTCTTTGCTAGTAGACCTATATGTCACATTGTTTCGTTATTCAGGTTCAATTAAACTTCAAATAACTGAAGCCCAAGTAAAAATAAACCACCAGTGGCTTGTTAACGGCCTGTTCATTAATATTTATTTCAGTGTTTACCGCTTACCGTACACATACAGGGTGTTTTACTAAGTGTGTATGCCTCTGTAACTTATAAAATAATAGGTGACGGGAAATGATAATGCGGTAGGTCAACACAAGAAATGTTACCCTTTCTGCGGAGCTATGAACATAGTTTATTGTATAATTTTCCAAAGAGTTACACCACAAAGATATAATTTTTTAAATGGAACAATAGTTTTTTCTACCGTGTATTGGATTCGTTTAAACCGCTGCGTCCAAATCAATTTAAACTACATTCCTATCACTGTTAGTTTAGGAGCTACAACCCTTCAAAGTTCCGGGGGTGGAGGCTGCGATAGCGTAGCTGACTGTCCGAGTGGCTATCCCCTAGGGCACGACCCACTATCTCATGACCACCAATTAGTCAGCTACGCTTTCGTAGCCTCCGCCCCCTAAACTTTGAAGGGTTGTAGCTCCCACACTAACAGTGATAGGAATGTAGTTTAAATTGATTTGGACGTAGCTGGTTTCAACGAATCTAATGCATGATAGAAAAACTATTGTTCCATTTAAAAAGTTATATCTTTGTGGTGTAACTCTTTGGAAAATGATACAATAAACTATGTTCATAGCTCCGCAGAAAGTGTAATATTTCTTGTGTTGACCTACCGCATTAAAATTTCCCGTCACCTATTATTTTATAAGTTACAAAGGCAAACACAGTGAAACACCCTGTATATATGCTGTAGTCTTGCCTCGTGGAAGGGTATAAACGTTATGCAAATAACAATGTCATTACATGAAGGTGTTAAAATAGACATTTTCAAGCTTTGTGTGAGGCACCGATGGAGGTATAGTCGCCGTCGTGACTAGCTTGACGAAAAGACGGACAAAACAGTAATCACTGACGTTGCATAGTGTTTCAGACGCGGCTGCTTTTGGCAGTATGGCAGACCGACGCAGCGGAAGGTGGGACACAGCTACCAGTTACGAGGCATAAATTTTAACAAGTGTAATTCACGGCGCAGCATTATCGATCTCCTCTGGCATTCATTGGACCGGAATTGGCGAGTTCCACATCACGTCATTTGTGAAGCTGAATGACGGCCTTTCACTTCGTATTTTTTTTATATATATTCAGCTGGGTCTCCGCGTGCACTTTTTGTTACGCTATAAAGTAATGAGGTCGGTACGCCTGTGCAGATTGTAGAGTTTCACACAGTGCTGCTGGATATTGACCTCCGGTCGCTTCAAATTTGCATGTTGAACATTTCATACGTTGCCGAAATCTGTGTTTCACGCTGTACAAAGCGTTGAAAGGCACTGGAGCACACAGACTGGTCACGAGGGAGTGCGTTTGTCACGTTATATGTTGCCAGCGAATCAGGCAATGCTTCACAAGTGCAAAATAGGTGTGGGAATTTGGTATACATTACAAAATCCTCCGCTTCCGTCCATTCACTCTGCCTCCTCTATCACGTCTCTCTCTTTGTCCACATCCTTCTCCTGCCTTTCAACTTTCCCTCCCTTTCTGTTAAAAGTCGACCACTGTACGTAACATGAGCCATGTTTTATCACTAAAATTAGTAAATGAGGTCCGTGTGAACCGCTGGTTACTCCCTGCTAAAAAGCCTTGTTCCCTGGCCCAAAATGAGAACTGACTAGTTTGGAATTACTTCAATAACAGGAAGTTAATACTACAGTGGCCAATATACATAGCAGCTCACATGTTATTACACATAGAAAATTAATAAGCAAGCCACCACAATTAATCTTGAGAAAGGTGGCTAAGAAAACATTTATGGCACAACGGAATTTAGTCGTAAATAAATTGCATCTGAATGTGTTCTCAGCACTTGTGAAGAACGATATTAAATAAAAGAGGGAAGGTGCTCTAAAACTACATTTTATAGGCAACCTACGGACTATGCTCAACTTAAACTTGTTTATTCAGATAGAAAACAAGCAAAATGGATTAATGCGGACGGTGCCCAGCCTAAATTATACATGATTTAATCCTACTGGGGTGAAGGATTCACAAACAACACTCACTCTCTCACACACACGCAATGCCGCAGCGAAACTCGCCAAAAATAACGTGCTTAGACGAGGCGGAAGCAGGCGCCGCTATCGTAGGCGAAATTCAGCAAGTCGGAGGTAGCACAAAACACAATATACAAAACACTTTGAAACTAGCTCCGCTCTGTCGTGCCTCTTTTGAGATGCTGCGTGTGTATAGCCAAGTTAAATTACATCTGAACTGAACCGTGAGCACATGAACACACTCCACTAAAGGTGAAGTGGTTGAAAGTCGTTTTCATTATACGAAATCACGGTGGATTCTTAATTTTCAGTCTGTTAGAAATCGATCTAGGTACTCCTTTTTATACGAGACGTGGCGTGAACTCAGGCGAGTAACTGCAAACCCCGGAAGTCGGAACTCAGACCCACGTGCTTCCAAAAACCGGTAAAATTGAATAAAATAAGTTTCCGAAAAAAAAAAAAAAAAAAAAAAAAAAAAAAAAAAAAAAAAAAAAAAAATAACTACTGCATGTAACCCATAGAAATGCTTAGAATTATATAAGGAAGCGAATGAAATACAGCTACACGCGATAGTGGGCGATTACAGAAACGGAGCCGGCCGCGGTGGCCGAGGTGACTGAGGCGCTCCAGTCACGGTCAGCACGGCCACTACGGTCGGGGGTTCGAATCCCCCCTCGGGTATGGATATTTGTGCCGTCCTAGTTTGTAAGTAGTTAATAAGTAGTTTGTAAGTTTAGGGACTGATGACCCCGTAGTTAAGTCCCATAAGCTTAACAAACATTTGAACAGTTTGAACAGAAACAGATAAAGTCCAGTCTCAGAGAAACTACAAAAATGAAATCATTACAAAGTCGGAAAATGAAATACAAATTACAGCATGCAACCCATAGAAATGTTTAGAATCACATAAGAAAGCTATTGAAGAAGGCTGTACAAGGCTAAGAGAGAATTACTGACACATAGTTCCTACTACAATTCGGAGAAGAAACAACAACATTAAAATTGGTGGGGAGAGAAGATCGCGAAATATTAGTGGAAATCAGAAGGATACACGCATAATTACTTGCCTGATGGACATGGAACAAACAAGAGTGAAAGCTTTGTTCAATGAACCAACCACGTGGAACACATAACACTCATGGAAGGAAACGATGAGAAGATTTTTACATGCGCTGTACAAAAATGAACACATCACCTATTAGAAATCAGGCTCCACAAAGCTATAAAGCATTTATACGGAGTTCATACACTGCCACATGACCTGAAAAGGTTTTAACATATCGGGCCGTTATCAAACTGCAACTAGAATCACACACACACCAAGTTTACATATTGGAAATCGCTGAATTGAAAAACGAGAACACATTTCTGCACACGATCCGAGAAAATATTCCAAAAAATGATTCTAAGTTCACAAATCTAAGTTAAACGAGCTAGTCAATGAAACTCTACCATCTCCAGAAACAAGAGCAGAACCAACCTTACCTCACCAGACGACCAGCCCAGAATGAACAGCCAAGTGGCCACTGAGGTGCGGGAAGCGACCGGAAGCCGGAAAATCCAATAAAAAGCGGTGGTAGGGACGGAGAGCGAGTACACTCGCGATGGAGCAGGTTAGCTAACTAGCTCGCAACCAAAGGGTATGGAAACATCTTTGGTCACCTCAGCAGCTATCGACTCTGAGCCAGAGAGAACTATGCAAAGTGAGCTATCACTCTCCACTTTAAAACAGCCATAGATTCTCGCACACACTTAAAAAAGTGCAAGAACTGCACATTCACACAAGGACAGTGGCGTAGCGGAGAAGCCGTGATTGATTGATGTTTTTTCCAGGGAAGCCAAAACAGTCTTGGACCAACTCGACACTGCCCGCACCGAAACTAAGTTTGTTGTGCGGTATCGCTCCCTGTATATCTAGTAAAGCCAACCAATGTCCTCGAACAGAGCAAGGAGACCCTTCACCAGTTCTTTATTAGACACAATTTCTTCGGGTCTGGTTGTCCCAAATATTCTGTGCCTTTTATTCTCCAATGCAATGCATTCGAAGATTAGATGTGATGCAGTTTCATCACCGTAATCACAGATCCTACATTTAGGGTCCTCTTCTGTTATTCCCATTCTACGTAAGTGTTTTTTGAAATTCCCATGGCCTGTCAGCAATCCAACCATGAGTCTAATCTCTCTCCTGTTCAGACCCAGAATTGCAGAGCTTCTTTTAAAACATGACTTTGGCATCATTACCTTGCCATGTTTTTGTTGATGGACTTTCGTCCAATATTCTACGTGCTGTCTTCTGAGCCAGTTACGTACCTCCAATTTGATCATTGCCTTGGCTAATCTGTCGGCATGTTCGTTGCCACTGAACCCCGAATGGCCAGGGACCCACAATAGGTTTACTCTATTGCTTTCCCCTAGCTCCACCAGAACCCTGTGACACTCTGCAACAATTTTGGACCTTGTTGCAGGAGCTGCCAGTGATCTCAGGACTGCCTGGCTGTCTGAGTAGATATAGATGCTACGGTCTTTATAGCACCTACGCAAATTCTCCTCCACACACGCCCTGATGGCAGTGATTTCGGCCTGGAATACTGAGGCCAGTTTTCCTAGAGAGATGACGCCCTCCAGTCTTCGCTGCACCCCATATACCCCGGCCCCAACACCTTGGTCCGATTTTGACCCCTCAGTGAACAAGACAATATCCGCCATACGGTGTCGATCTATTTTCTCCCACTGCTCCCTACTTCCAATTGTTATAGTGAAAGGCTTGTTGAAGCAGTACGGGGTTATAATATAGTCGGCTGGCATTTCCCCAACGTTTTCTATATTTACCTCACTCACCATTTTAGTGTGTGATTCTGGATATCCCAAAGAGTTCTAGTTGTTGCCAGATTTGAGTCTGTATGCACCAGCCGCTGCCTCCATCTTGACCCAAAGGTGTAATGGTGGCATATCCAGCATGGTTTCCATCCCAGCAGTTGGTGTGCTGCTCATTCCGCCTGTTATGGCTAAGCAGGCTAATCTCTGCACCTTACCAAGCTCCTTATCAGCAACCTGCTGTTCTACCTTCTTCCACCAGACGACCACCCCATAGGTGATCCTGGGTCTGATCACTGTGGTGTATATCCAGTGCATACCCCTGGGGCTCAGGCCCTAATTTTTGCCACAAGCTCTCCTGGTACTCACAAGAGTGGAGAAGCCGTACTTATGCCACAATAATTAATAAAATAATGAATTATTAACATAACATAATAAGAAAAACCTAGCATAATAACTAATATCTTAACACATGAAATAAAAAAATGCTATTCCTCAAGTCTTGAAAAGAGTGGGGTTCTAGTTTTAACAAAATGGTAATCCAGCGACATTAAATAAATTATAACTTTACAGAAGGAAGACGACAGACGGTCGTCTTTCACTGTGCATCAGTACTTACTCCGTCACCCCTTCGTCTTTCCTTCTTCATTTAATTTCCACCCACTTCTACCAATCTGTGCTCTATAACACCTTTCGTTAGCCTTAGTCTCATTTATTGCCATTAAAAGAGAGACCTAGATAGGGAACTGAAGCCGCTTAAATTAAATGGTGTAATTAGTTGGGGCCATTGATATATCTTGTCTTTGTTATGGAGTGAATTTCCTTCTGAGATAATCATATTCATACAGCTGATTATCTTGTCTCCAAATGTCTCTTTTATTTTCCTGTAAGTGTTATCTATCATTACCCTAGTAATACATTTTCCTACAGATTTGCATTGGCTTTCTAGCCACTCCTGTCAATCTCGATTTTATTCGTCGGTACTCCATTTTACTTTCTTCATTTTCTGCAGTGTTATAATAACTCATATCTTCAATTAAATTCAATATTACCAGTGGTACTTAAGAATTTTATGTAGTCTTGTCTTTCTACTTATTTATAATCGGGCCGAAACACGATGATCCATGGCTGCGCCTACTGGGCTGTGAGACCGCCCCCGCAGCAAAAACGGAATCCAGAGATTTGCCACTGGCCATTAAAATTGCTACACCAAGAAGAAACGCAGATGATAAACGGTAATCATTGGACAAATATATTACACTAGATCTGACATGTGATTACATTTTCACGCAGTTTGGGTGCATAGATCCTGAGAAATCAGTACGCAGAACAACCACCATGCAGCTTCAACACGATACCACAGTTTATCAAGATTAGTGACTGGGGTATTGTGACGAGCCAGTTGCTCGGCAACCATTGACCAGACGTCTTCCATTGGTGAGAGATCAGGAGAATGGGCTGGTCAGGGCAGTAGTCGAAGATTTTCCGTATCCGCAAAAGCCCGTACAGGACCTGCAACACGCGGTCTTGCATTACCCTGCAGAAATGTAGGTTTTCTCAGGGATCGAATGAAGAGTAGAGCCACGGGTCGTAACACATCTGAAATGTAACGGCCACTGTTCAAAGTAGCGTCGAAGCGAACAAAAGGTGACAGAGAAGTGTCAACAATGGCACCCCATGCCATCACGCCCAGTGATACGCCAGTATGGCGATGACGAATACACGCTTCCAAAGTGCGTTCACCGCGATGTCGCCAAACACGGATGCGACCATCATGATGCTGTAAACAGAACCTGGATTTATCCGAAAGACGTTTTGCCATTCGTGCACCCAGGTTAGTCGTTGCATACACCATACCAGGCGCTCCTGACTGTGATGCAGCGTCAAGGGTAACCGCAGCCATGGTCTTCGAGCTGATAGTCCATGCAGCTGCAAACGTCGTCATGCAGATGGTTGTTGTCGTCCAAACGTCCCCATCTGTTGACTCAGAGATCGAGACGTGGCTGAAAGATCCGTTACAGCCATGTGGATATGATGCCTGTCATCTCGACTGCAAGTGACACGAGGCCTTTGGGATCAAGCACGGCGTTCCGTATTGCCCACCATATTCTGCTAACAGTCACTGGATCGCGACCAACGTGAGCAGCAATGTCGCGATACAATAAACCGCAATGGCGATAGGCTACAAGCAGACTTTTATCAAAGTCTGAAACGTGATGGCACGCATTTCTCCTCCTTACACGATGCATCACAATAACGTTTCAGCACTCAATAGCGGTCAACCGCTATTTGTGTATGAGAAATCGGTTGAATACTTTTCTCATGTCAGCACGTTGTAGGTATCGCCACCGGCGCTAACCTCTTGTGAATGGTCTGATAAGCTAATCATTTGCATATCACAGCATCTTTTTCCAGTCGGTTAAATTTCGCGTCTGTAGCACGTCATCTTTGTGGTGTAAAAAAAAAGGTAAAGCAGTCAACAATCCGAAGATTGGTTTGAACACCACAGTGCTTTACTAGGCATGGTCCTGTTTGGAGGTGGTATGCCGTTGCCTTCCTCCGTCCTTCGAACTGACTTACCCAGCCAGTTATAGGGGGAACTACAGTTTAACGTGGGTTCCGAACCACAGAAATTTTAATAGCCAGGAGAGTGGTTAGTTCGCTGTCGGGCAGTGTAGCTGACGGTCGCTGTTGTCTGACAGAACTGCACAGTGCAATCGAACTCACGCATGCGCAGAGGAACGTCCGCGTTTGACTTACTCCAATGGTCTGATGCCGCAGCCTGCGCTCAAAGGCGATTGGCGCAAGCACCAGGGATCATCGTATTTCGGCTCGACTATAATCCTATGTTCTACTGTTTAAAATAGTTTAAAATATATGCAGTATATGTGCATCTGCATGTTTAGAGTATTGCATTAGATTCTGAAATGAATCTGTGAAGTACTATTCGCGAGTTGAGGTAACGCTACGCCCTTCAGCAGTGTGTCATGTAAAAACTTGAAATGAAAATGTGCCAAGAACATTCCGGGCCATTTTCAACTTCATACACGACATAAATATTTGTGTGTTATACATAAAGATACAATATAAAGCATATATTCAGTTGAATATTCTTTAGAGTATCGTGTACAAATTTTACGTAAATCGCTTAATAACTTTTATATCAATTTTAAACATGGCTGTACAACAGCAACCGTATAACTAACTTTTTTTTAAAAGTATAATACAGCCAACCAGTTCACGCAAATTTTATGGTACGATCTGTTTTCGTCACCTATAGGGGTAACATCATCAAATGTTCAAATGTTCGTAAATCTATCGGACCAAACAGCGTGGTCATCAGTCCGTAGCTTACAAACTACTTAAGGTAAACTAACCTAAGGACAACACACATACACACACACACACACACACACACACACACACACACACACACGAATGCCCCAGGGAGGACTCGAACCTCCGACGGCGAGCAACCGCGCGCTCCGCAGCGAGGCGCCTTAAACCTCTCGGCTACTCCACCGCGTCATAACTTCATCATAATATTGAAAGTTTTACATGAAAAACATGACGTAATAATTGAAACTTACGAACAATATGGCTCATGTTGGACAAGGTAAAAAAAATGACATTATGTTCTTACAAATAAAACAACAAAAGTCACAACTTCTGATGAAGTTACTTGTAGTGGTGACGAAACCATGTCAAGTATCATAAAATTTACGCAACCGGTTGGCTGTATTGTAGGTAAGAACAACTCTCTAAGATTTTGGTAACATTAAACTATATCTTTATATATTGCTATAGGCTTTGAAGAAAACAGATACGGCGAACGGTGTGTAGATACTGGATTTCAATTTAAGTAAGTAGAGAAATGATGTACTGATTGTTAATAAAGCTATAAACCGGAAAGAATCATCTTACCTATTTCGAAAATAGAAGATCATAATCACTTGGCTGTTAATTTTCCATTTTGTCAATTAAATTATGTAGCATTCTGTATATGGTATGTTTCTTGGAGCCATGGTGCCCAAAAATAACATCTAACATTAAAAAGGGACCTTTTACTTAAAAGAAATATTATTATCAACTAAAACGTAATGTAGGTTAGGATATAGGGATGAGTTACATCTACATCTACATGCATACTCCGCAATCCACCGTAAGGTGCATGGCGGAGGGTACACTGTACCACTACTAGGCATTTCCTTTTCTCTTCCACTCCGAAATAGATCGAGGAAAAAAAAAACTAAAAAGAATGTATATATGCCTCCGTACGAGCCCTAATTTCTATTGTCTTTGTGATCATTGCGCGAAATGTAAGTAAGTGGCAGGAAGGTCGTACTACTCAGCTGCAAATTCCGGCCCTCTAAATTTCTTCAACAGAAATTCACGAGAAGAACGTCGTCTTTCCTCCAGAGATCCCCTCTCGGAGCATTTCCGTAACACTCGCGCATTGGTCGAAGATACCAATAACAAACCTAGCTGCTGAACTCTGAATTGCTTCTATGTCTTCCGTTAAACTGATCTGCTGTGGGTCACAAACACTTGAGCAATACATAAGACGTGGTCGTAGAAGCGTTTTATACGCGATCTCCCTTAACAGATGAAGTACATCTTTCCAAAATTCTCCCAATAAACTCAAAACTGTGTTCTCAGCGACCGAGGCTGTTGCCGCCGGAAGTTCGAGTCCTCCCTCGGCCTTGTGTATATGTGTGTGTGTGTGTGTGTGTGTGTGTGTGTGTGTGTGTGTGTTTTGTCCTTAGTAAGGGTTAAAGTGGTTTGTAGACCTAGTGACTGATGGTTATGATAGTTTGGTCTCATAATTTACAAACAGTTTTTGAACTTGCCACCAGGATTAGTCGTAGTGCACATAAAACATGAGTTCCAGTAAACAGCGGAGCTAGGGCAGTCGCTGTTATACTGGTGCTTCCAGTAGTGTTGTTCCTAAAGCGAATTACGAGGACGGTGACATTTGCACCCTAACTAAAGAGACGTTGTTGCTACATTTGACGGCTTACAATTTTGCAACACACCTTAGCACACACTACCAGTCCACGCAGGTTATCGTACGCGAATGTTTCCTTTGGCAGCTGTAACTGATTGCGTAAGCTGCAGGGTTGGGTGTAGTGACGTATGTGCCTCTAAAGGTCATAGCTCGCTGGCAACTGATTCAGAGCTACGTTTTTCAGATCATCTAGAATAGTGAGAAATAAAGTATGTGACACAAGAAATTGTACTTTATAGATGAGTTTACAATTTTATAAAGTAATTACGGAGAAAACGTGGATCCTTAATTAAATCATATTAAAAAATAATAAAAATAAATAAATAAAAGCACAGTCTCGAGGATTACCACTTCTAACAGTTCATGACGTGCCCGCAGTCGGATGCTATGGTTGGCCTGAAGATGGTCAAGCAGACTGAAACCGGTTGTCAAATAAAAACATTTCTTTCGATGGAGACTGTGTTTATGAAAAATAGGATTATAGTTAAGTGTGTTACAATTGTAATGACATTAAAATTTCTGAGAGCAATTTACTTCACACTGACTGATAAAGATTTTAAAGGGCGCGTCAGCATGAAGGTCAATGTTGAAACAGAGCTTGCTTCTACGACACAGGACGGCAATTTTCAGTTGAGATAGTTTCTTCAGTGATCATGTTATTAAGAAATGAAGGCTGTATTTTGAACCAAACACAGGGAAGGTTACATGTTTACTCCATGAATAATTATTCATATTGCTTTATAGCCAAAATCGCTATTTGTTTAGATAGATGACTAGTTTCGAGTCATTTGGGCATCGTCTTCTGATTTCTATGATGATCACAAAAGAAAATCATAATAAAGATCTTGATAGATTTCCGAATATAATGCCCAGATACATCGAAACCGGTGATGCATCTAAATTTTCGATGTTGGGTGTAAACCACGGCCGGCCGCGGTGGCCGAGGGGACTGAGGCGCTTCAGTCACGGTCTGCACGGCCACTACGGTCGGGGGTTCAAATTCCCCCTCGGGCATGGATATTTGTGCCGTCCTAGTTCGTAAGTAGTTCATAAGTAGTTTGTAAGTTTAGGGACTGATGACCCCGTAGTTAAGTCCCATAAGCTTTACAAACATTTGAACATTTGTAAACCACGGTCGGCCACAACAAACGCATGTGTTTCATACAATAATAATTCGTCCTTCAGTATTGAAGATTAGCATGTTCAGAACAGATTCGACGATTTTAGTACGATAATTGATTAAGATATATTTTCTTCGCGATCCTATTTTGATAAAATATAGCGCGGTTTCCGCGCGGAAATGGTCGTGCGTTGCTGGGTGCCATGACAGACATTGCGTGGCCGCTGCCACCGGAGGTTCGAATCCTTCAGCTGGAATGGGTGTGTGTGCCGTACTTAGTATAGGTTTAAGTTAGTTAGTTTGTATGTCTAGAGACTGTGCATTGTTTGTCTGCCGTGGGGATAACACCATCACAGTCGTACACGAGAACCGCCATAACTTTCACCATACCTGGGCACTGACACACTTTCGACTTTCGCAGTGACTCATAATGACGCCATTCGTTTAATCAGCGTTTCAGTACGATGTGGCCCATGTCTCATTCAGTGTTACGATACGGCATACGGAAGCTTCTCCTTCGCACTCATAGCTTTCCACGTGCGTCTGAACAGCGTCGTAACGCAGCCATTTCTGCATTTCCGTCAATTCATGCATATCCTTTCGTAATGAAATTTTACGCATGCCAAGGCGTTCCTTCAGGATGCGAAGCAGTCGTATGGGCTAGTCCAATTTCTTGGGCGTGCTCACGAATCGTCTGGCGTACATCACTGTCGACTAACGTGGCAACAGTAAGCATCCTCTTCAGAGACGCTAGGACTACCTGCACGATGCATGGCTGCTACAGTCTGCCGATCTTCGTTGAAGGGTTTTCCCCAACCTGTCACAGTGCTATAGGGCAATGGCGATTCCCCATACACCTCTTGAAGACCTTGACGACACTGACATGCTGTACGACCTCTGGCACATTCAACTGTATTGCAACTCTCTTGTTCCTGTTTCGAAAATATAGCGCTACGATAGACCGCTCGCTCACAAGTGACTATGTTTCGCCCGGTTGTACACACGTCCTGACGTGGCACGGGCGATTCCATTCGCTCAGAGGTAAGGTAGGAATGTCAACAACGTGTGCTATCAGCGACAATAGTAGATTCAATTGAATAGTGACTCCACAGCAGTGTTGCCATTATTTAAGTTTCAATCGTCGAAACTGTTCATAATTTTATTTTTGCACATACTCCGTTCTAATACGTGCTGTAGCATGCAACCACGATTACAGTATGTGCTAAAATGAAACCTCACTTCATGTGAATTCATACTGCCTGTGACACACGAGCACTAAAATCGCAGTGGTGATAACTCTGGATGAATACACTTTTCCATTGTTTCCACATGTGAAATGGGCTCTCCACACATGATACTTTTGACATGGCCCTATAACCAGAACTTAGTTTTTAGTTTACTTTTTCGAGACCGGACGCTCCTTGAACCTAAACTTTTGACCCAATATCGGGCCACGTCTACTGCCGCATCGCTGACCAACCATAGATCGTCGAGGATGTCCTGTGGTTTTCCATATTGGCAGAAAACCTCAGCGTCCTCTATTCCCCACTTAGCTTTAATGGTTTTCACAGGTGCAACTTCTCATCCTATTCAGCGTTCGCCAGGTCTTCCAGTCCAGTTCGCTTCCTGTAGGGCGTGCTTGTTGCAGTGGGTAGTTTTTAAGCGGTTCAATTGATAAAAACTGTAATTTTCTCTTTCTAATTACATCAGTTAGTTGTTAAGTTTTGAACTGTTTTCTCTCAACCTACATTCGGCACTACTATTAGTTTTAGCTTCCAGAATTTTCCTCAATTATCTCCTTTAGACCCCCACTAGTTTCTGAAGGTCTCCAGTTATTTTTGCATTAAGTGTTTCGGATCTGGCCACTGTATGGCAGTGTCTTAATTTTGTGGTTTATGATAATGATTTTTTGTTGTAAACATTTTTGTCATACATTATGAATGAAACACACAACTGAAATATACCGCAAATTTATTGTTTTACAAATCGGTTTTTGGCTTTTACGCCGACCCTGATGATGGCGTTAGGGGTGAAATTCGCTGTTTGAAAACCAATAAATTTGCAGAATATCTCACAGCTACTGTGTGTTTCATTCATAACGTATAAAATATTCTGTTAAGAATCGACGGAACAGTCATTGAATATGATTTTTGTCTTACAAACCACAATTCTATAGTTATTGTGTTGTTCGATATCTGCTCCCGATGGTATTACCCTTTTACAATCTTTATCAGTGTATTTTATTGTGTACTATACTCACCAACGCCAGAACATCTTAAAAATATGTACATTAAATTAATTGTAATGGAAAAGTTAACAATTACATACAACAGGCTAAAGTAAAAGATGGTGTAAATAATAGTGAGTAATTGTTGATAAAACTCTTCTGGGTATTGGACCGCATCGTCAATATATCAACTATTTCACCGACATTTCGACCACTATTGCAAGCGGCCATCTTCTGGGTGTTACGTAAACGTAGAAACACTTTCCATACGACTAACACTGAAGGAATTTTACTTAATTGTTCAAAATTAAAGGCCGCTTGCAATAGTGCCCGAAACATCGGTGAAATATTTATCAACAATGACAACGGCCGCGGAATCCTTTGTTTACAACAGTGGTTAAATTGATAAACAAATCTCTATTAAATTAATAGTATTTTATATCCAAATATAATTTAATAGGGTTTTCAACATATTTCGCTTCTTCAGAAAAATAGCCATTCTGAATTTTATATCTTCTTTACTTCAGCTGTCAGAAGTTATCTTGCTACCCAAATAACAAAACTTATCTACTACTTTATCGTCTCATTACCTAATTCCTTCAGCATCACCTGATTTTCTGACACTACATTCCATTCCCATTGTTTTGCTCTTCTTAAAGTAAATCTGATATCTTCCTTTCAAGACACTGCCCATTCCATGTAATTTCTCTTCCAAATTCTTTGCTGTCTTTGGGTGGGCTATGTCTGCCAGCTCTGATTGTATGTACTAGGCACAAGATTGTCGAGTGTGCAATTGATACCAGAGCTAGGAATAACGTTATCTCGGCGTCGGTGCTGCTTATTCAAACTGGCTGAGCCTATTCACACTCTGTGATATTCAGCTCGACAGACATAAGTTTCATCCAGTGTCTGAAAAGTGAATTTGAAACCAAGTACACAAAGCGCAATAGGTGGAATAATAAACGAAGTCTCAAAACACACACATGTAAGCACCTACGCCGAGCCGACGGTACTCATTGGGTGCCTAAGTTCCTTCTGAAGCATTGCTCCGCACTCTGCCTACAAAATGCGAGGTTACCCCCTCGCCAGAACTTTCTCTAGGCGCCATTTTTCCTCGGCGGGTCAGTCACTGAGCTGAACTTAACGGTACGTCTTGGTGGGGCTCTGCCATTCCCAGGGCGATCACGACGCAAATATCGACGCCCTTTGGTGCGCGCCACACCGGTGCCCACGCTCCCCAGCACGAGGGTTCGGCTGCAGGTACCAACGCAACTTGGTCAGCGGCCCTCTCGCTGTGTAATAGATGGCTGCCTTCCCTGAAGGCTCATTCTCCGTCTCACATGGACTCGGCGCCTCTCTCTCCGTTTGGTGCCACCCAGAAGCGCTTTAGAAACAGACAGTATTCACTGGCTTGGTCTCGCCATGGAACTCAACTGAATGAAAATATCATTAACCCGTAAAGAAATAAAGTTGGTGGGCAGTTCTCGACGCCTTTCAGGATAACTTATTAATAAGTTTGAGGTTACAGTTATGAAAGTTGCAAGGATGATTGCAGGTACTAACATATGAGAACAATGGAAAGAGAGTGTCATAATGAAGAATAAATTTAATACTGGGAATGGACACAGTGGATGAAGCTGTTAGAGCAAACAGGCTCAGATGGTGGGGTCATGTTTCACGCATGGGAGAATAAATATTACCTAAGAGATTCATGGGTTTTGACAGTAGATGGTAGAAGGAGTCGATGTTGATCAAGGAGAAAGTACTTGGATTTGGTCAAGAATGGTTTCGAAGTAACAGGCTTAACATCAAACGAGGCATCAATGTTGGCACTGAATTGGCGATCGTGGAGTAATTTTCTATGGTCTACTATTCTCCAGACTGAACACTGAAAGGCATAATCAAATGATGTGATGATGACACACCCAACCTTGTCACTTGGTACATTCACTTTTCGAAATATTACCTTTTCTGCTGTGATAACAACTCTCTCCATTATGGTGAAATATAAATTTAAAAATATTTTCCAGTCATTTCTAAAAAATACATTTATTATCACAAACGTTTAATGGAAAGATACTAATTTTCTGCAAATACTAATTGCTGAGTACTGTACACAATCACCTGAGAAATTTATTGCAATTGTAATAATAATATTACCTGAAGGAAATTTTAGTTTACGAGTGGCTTTTTGTAATGCAAAGTTACTTTTTAATAAATTATTTGTGTTGCAATTTTTGTCGCTTCCGTAAATACAAAAATCTACTAGCTGTTTAATTGTAATATGTGGACATGCCAGCGACTACATTTCCAGACTATTGTAAACTTCTACCTAAATTACCTTTAGCATGTTTTATTCAGTAAACGCTAACTGCAAAACCAATTTTAACTGGTGAGCGTATATATGTACGTTGGCTATGTGAGTGTTATAAAAACCTTTGTGTTCATCTATTAAAAACTGTGGAGGGGAGTAACTATGGCCGAGCGTCAACAATGGAGCTTGCGGGATATAAACATTGCGCAACTCGCTCCCAGCCACGCGCCTGCCTGAACGTTACTGGCTGTCACTGCGGTCATGCAGGGGGATGCGCAGAACGGCTGAAAACTGGGCCGCCTTCGTAGCTGACGCCGAGCGCATTGAGGCGCTATGCTAGAATGCGCGAGGCCGTTCCCCGTCGGGGGTTCGAATCACCACTCGGGCATGGCTGTTTGTGTCGTCTTTAGTATACGGTAGTTTGTATGTTTAGGGTCTGATGACCCCGCAGTTAAGTCCCTTAAGCTTGACAAACATTTGAACATTGAATGGTTCAAATACAACCCCACGTGAAATGACGAAGATGGCGAAATCACTACTGAGTGTTGCCACCTTTGCCGACCACAACCGTTTCTACACCTTTCGGCATTGAAAGAGGTCCTGTGTGTGGTTTTGGATTATATCAAAGCCCCTCCAACTTGCACACATTGCCAAAGTTGGTGTAGCATCCAGTAGTGAGCCATTCGTTCCGCAATCATAGGTAATTCGTTTTCGGTTGACAAGAGATTGAGAAGAAAGGGAGGCCATGATAGCAATCCAAAGGGAGACAAATGAGTCTGGAATATTGTATGCCATGTCTAATCGTGCATCGTCCTGTTGAATTTGTCCATCAGCCAGCTCCAAATAAATGAGAGGATAACAAGCTCTCAACACTTCGCCAGACGTATCGGTGCCTGGTTGGTGTAAAGAAAATGTGAAACAGCCACGGGGTTTTGGCAAGGAAGACATTAACTCTTATCTAATGTGTGGTGCAGAACGAGGATGGCTTTGCTTGGGTAATTGTTCAACAGTGTCCAACATCGGTGTCTAATCTGCCAGTTTTAGTAGTGCAAGCTGAACTGTGCCTTCTTGCATCTCCATGTTCGTGCACTCCGTATTATGATTTGGAGTGGAATTGAATTCCATTCCCTCAGTCTCCACGGTATGCTAAACAGTCAGCATAACACCTGAAATGTTGGAACCTGTTGACTTTCCACAAAATGAAGGCATGCTGACGGACACATTGCAAAGGGACACGGGCAATCACACATATTACGCAATAGTTAAGACGTCGTCCTCGTCCAACGGACTGTAAGACGACCTTATCTTCCCTTTTCTCCTCCTCATCTCTCGCAATCGATGGTTGCGGACCGGTTGGCCCAGGATACACTCATGTTTCTAGACCAAATTAACTTTGACAGTATGTGAAGGTAGCATGGACTTTTATACTCCAAGACGTCCACACTTTCTTCTATTTAATGGAAAGGTGTGTAGCAGCGGATATAGTCAGAAATCTAAACGGACGCGATTATTACTTCCTGCCTCAAAATTTTTCAGTTTCTCCAATCTGGAAAACTAGGGTACGGGCCCGCCTGTCCATGCATCGAAAACTCCAAGCCTACTCACGAAACAGTAGTGCGCATGCGCAAATCATGAACCGTGGCTCACTATGATTCCCGGAGGTGCCTCACACTGAGAGCATCCCAGCGTGCCTCTGACGGCTACAACACCAAGAACCACTTATTGGCTTTTTGCAAGATCAACTTGTATTTTTTATAATTTTTTTTTTGAGATCCATACTTTATTTATGATACTACAATGAAGAATCTCCATTAAACCAGAACCTTTAGCCCAAATATACACAATCAAAACTGACTTCTTCATGTTCCTCATAATACATGGTACTGTATTTTCAATCATCAATCTATGTACAGCATGGTACCTCCAAATGTTCAAATGTTTGTTAATAAATAGGACTTAATTACTATGGTTATCAGTCCTTAGGTATACGAACTATGTAAACTAGCCTAAGGACACACACACATAAACACACATTTCCGATGGATGACTCGAACTTCCTACTGGGGGCAACCGCGCGCTCATCAGCAAGCCGTCTTAGAGCGATATGCCATTCCACCATGGCATGGTAGACCCAAAGATATTTGGCTGTTATATTTACGGTCCTTCTTGGTGTTGCATTTGCATGTCCAACAATTCAACGTTTCTGGATTCATTGTAGCAGCTCTCATTTAGCAGAGCGGTTACTCGGTACTATGTCTGTAGACAAGGAAACTGCAACATTTCCTTTATGCTTCACAAAATGACACAACGGAGACTTCGCATGGGATTACTGCTTGGGAAGATCCCAAATGAAATCCTTCCCATGTTCGGGGACATTTACAACTTCATTTTGCGAATATGGTGTAATGGATCTCACGTCAAAGGATTGACTCTAGGCGGCTGTAATTATCAAGTAAAGTACTACTTGTCGTGGTACATTATCTTCTTGCAATGTGTCCATTAGGAAGCTCCAAAAGCGTGGAAGCACGACAGGCCAAGCCCGTCAGAGATGTGACGCTGGCTGGATAGCGTATCAGCATTCCTGACACAGGAATGGAATGCACTATTACCCTAAGCTATAATACCAAAGGCAGGACCGGTATAGAATGAATAAAGCATCGTTTCAACAGTGTGTGGCCTGGCTTCTGCTGCCTCAAATCCGGCCACAGTGGTGCCGCATGCAGAATCGGGATTGCAACGACATTGTTTCTATAGACGGAATCCGATTCTTCCCCCAGTATCACGAAGGTCAGATTGAGACCAATTGGACACAAGCTCACATTTTAGGAAGAAGAGCATGGTCAATAGATTGCATTGTAATAAAACGGCTGGGTGTATATGAGACAGAACTCATAAACTAAAGTGAAGGTCAGGACTACAATGGTTGCGCAGGATAAATTGGGATGGGGGGGGGGGGGGTGTCAGGACAGGTTGCGTCTGGTTGGACGAAAGCAGTAATCACCCCAATTTCCAAGCATGGAAATAAACTGTAACAACTACGGAGGTATCTTTTTAAATGCGTTCCGGACAGAGTCAGCTAACTTCCACTTTAATTCTGAAGTTAGTTTCAGAGAATTTATATATCAGTCTTGGATTATCAACAATCCGAAGATTGGTTTGAACACCACAGAGCTTTACTAGGCATGGTCCTGTTTGGAGGTGGTATGCCGTTGCCTTCCTCCGACCTTCCAACTGACTTACCCAGTCAGTTATAGGGGGACCTACAGTTTAACGTGGGTTCCGAACACGGTATATCTGGTAATATTTATTAATGAAAGTTGGCCGGCTTTCTCCCTGTAACTACTGAAAATGCTGCTGACCATCTTCAGGAATCACCCATTTGTTTGACTGTCCACAGATACCCCTCCGCTGTGGTTGCACCAATGGTACAGCTATCTGTATCGGTGAGACACGCAAATCACCCCACCTTGGCAATGTCTGGATTTCTTGGTGTGTTATCTCCATTAAATTTAGTCCTTGATACCTACAGTCATGACCGATGTGGCATTTTGGATGGTGTGACTAGGGCGTTTGCGGTTGGACCGGATTACATTCAACTTCATTTAACATTTTAAGAGTAAATAAATTAGTTTATGTTTTATTATGTTCTGTTGAGTATTGTTAACCTAATGTTTTCTTCGATTTTATTTGTTTCATGGCACTAGAACGAGCACTAATTTAGCGATGTCAGCTAGATCGCCAACGCCCCTCCCGAAGTCACAGATATAAGCCAGCCGCTTTGTGAGATCGAAGGCCGTGCCGCGGAAGAAGATACTGCAGGATAATGTCAAACGCCCAAAGACAATTATTCTGATAAATATAGTAAAAAGGTTTTTATTGTTAAGAGATATATTCCTGAAATGTTAAAGGAGATGTGGTCAGTTTCCCGTTGAACCGCAATATTTTGAGGAAGTTTTATCTTTGGAAGGTGAAGATATTTTGGAGCAATTTATTAAGGAGACTGTTTAATTTTATATGGTTCAAGTAACCTTTGATTAAAATAAACAACTTCTAGTTTTGGCAACTCAGGAATTATACAACCACTGACAATAAAGTTCGGTTAATAGTTCTGTAGCATTAACGTAGATGATCTATCAACTACAGTTACCTCACTATCCTTCGAAATAGTCGTCTCCCATATCTATGCAGCGCTGAGACCTACGACACATGTCCTCGAAAATTTGCACGAAGTCTTCCTTTTGGATGGTGCTCATAAAATTCGCCACGTTTCGTTGGATGACAGAAACATCGTCAAGCCTCTTACCGTTCAGTTGTTATTGTTCTGGATATCAGACCGCAGACTGGTTTGATGCAGCTCTCTACGTTAGCCTGTCCTGTGCAAGTCTCTTAATCAGAGAATACGTTCGGCAACATACATCCTTTTGAAACTGCTTACTATATTCGTCCCTCGGTCTCCCTCTACGATTTTTACCACACACGCTTCCTTCTAATGCTGACAATTCCATGATGTCACAGAATGTGTCCAATCAATCTATCCCTTCTCTTAGTAAATATATGCCAGAAACTCTTTTTCTCCCCGATGCGGTTAAGCACCTCCTCATTAGTTACGTGATCTACCCATATAATTTTCATCATTCGTCTGCAGCACAACATTTCAAAAGCTTCTATCATCTTTTTATCTGAACTCCTTATCGTCCATGTTTCACTCCCATACGATGCTACACTCCAGACAAATGCTTTCAGAAAGGACTTCCTAACATTTAAATTAATATTGGATGTTAACAAGTTTCGCTTCTTTAGAAACGCTTTTCTTCCCATAGCCATTCTGCATTTTATATCTTCTTTACTTCGGCCATCAAAAGTGATCTTGCTACCCAAATAACAAAATTCATCTACTACTTTTATTGTCTCATTACCTAATCTAATTCCAACAGCATCGCCTGATTTTCTGACGTTGCATTCCATTACCTTCGTTTTACTCTTGTTAATGTTCATCTTATATCTTCCTTTCAAGACACTGTCCATCCCATTCATTTGCTCTTCCAGACCTTTTGCGGTCTCTGAAACAATTATATCTACATCTACATCTACATACATACTCTGAAATTCACCGTAAGGTGCGTGGCGAAGGGTACACTGTACCACTATTAAGCATTTCCTTTCCTATTCCACTCCCAAATAGAACGAGGAAAAAAAGAATGCCTATAGGCCTTCCTACGAGCCCTAATTTCTCTTGCCTTTGTGATCAACACGCGAAATGTAAGTAGGCGGCAGCAAGATCGACTACACTCAGCTTCTAATCCGGCCCTCTAAATTTCATCGACAGAAATTCACGAAAAGAATTGAGTTGCCGGAGCATTTCCGTGACACTCGCGGATTGGTCGAACCTACGAGTAACAAACCTATCACACTACCCTGGGGCACGCCCGACGATACACTCGTCTCTAATGAACACTCGCCTATTACTTAGGAAGTCTTCCAGCCAGTCACAAATCTGTGAACCTATTCCATATGCTCGTATCTTCGTTACCAATCTGCAGTGTGGCACCGCGTCAAACGCCTTTTTAAAATCGAGAAAAACACAAACCGCCTGTTGCCCTTCATCCATGGCTCACAAGATGTCAAGTGAGAAAAGGGCAAGCAGACTTTCATATGAACGATGTTTGCTAAACATGTGCTGATTCGTAGAAAGAAGCTTTTCCGTCTTCTCAAGGACATTTAATTTATTCGAACTGAGAATATGCTCAAAAATTCTGCAGGAAACTGATGTCACCGATATTGGTCTGTAATTATTTGGGTCCGTTCTCTTTCCTTTCTTATAAACGGGAGTCACCTGCGCTTTTTTCCAATCACTAGGAACTTTGCGCTGAATTAAAGATTCGTGATAAATGCAAGCTAAGTAGGGGGCCAATGCCGCAGAATACTGTTTGTGAAACCGAACAGGTATTCCATCCGAACCAGCAGACTTTTTCGTATTTAGATCTCTCAGCTGCTTCTCTGCACCGGAAATACCTATTACTATGTCCTCCATTTCGGAATTAGTACGTTGATCAAATGATGGTACATTTGTGTGGTCCTCCTGCGTGAAAGATTTCTTAAAGATTAAATTTAGAACTTCAGCTATCCGTTTGCTTTCTTCTATTACTGCGCCGGGATGATCAACGAGTGACTGGACAGTGAGCTTTGACTCACTTATCGATTTTACATAGGACCAGAACTTTTTCGGATTCTCGGAAAGATCTTTTGGTAAGGTATGGCTGTGGTAATTATTGTATGCTTCGCGCATCGATATTTTTATAGTCGCCCGAATCTCTACTAACGTTTGCCTGTCATCATTTCCGTGTCCTTTTTTGAATCGAGAGTGCAACAGTCTTTGCTTTCTCAGCAGCTTTCTACCATTATTATTATATCACGGTCGACCTTTTCCATCCTTAATCGTCTTTACTGGCACATATTACTCTAACCCTTCATTTACAATGCACTTACATCCGTAGTCCCGGAATGAAACGATGTCCATTCATTTTCTAAGTGCGATCCTAACATTTGCTTATCGGCTCTTCCCAACAAAAACGCACTCCTAGTCTTCTTGATTGGTTTATGAACTTCGGTCCCCATTGACGCTATGACAATATCATGATCACTAATTCCTGTCTCTACACAGACATCGTTAATAAGGTCAGGCCTGTTTGTGGCTATAAGCTCTAGAATATTTCCATTGCGCGTGGGTTGCCGGTTTAACAGCTCAAGACAGTTTTCGGAGAATGTGTCCAAAAGCAGCTCGCAAGACTGCTTGTCTGTACCGCCTGAAATGTAACTAGCGAGGTCCCAATCTATACTCTCAAGGTTGAAGTCTCCTCCGACTAATATTACATGGCCCGGATATCTATGCACTATCTGGTGTAGACTTTCTTTGAATGATTCTAAAACTGCTACAGCAGTTTACTTCTTTTAGACCTGTTATATGTGCCCAGATAACTTCACAATTACTTTCAACTTCGATCTCAGTAGAAACAATATCTTTGTCCACAGCGATGAACACTCCCCCTCCAGTTGTATCCGATCTATCTTTCCGGTATACATTCCACCCTTCGCTAAATATTTCTGAACTTGCCACATCATGATTTAGACAGCTTTCGGTGCCTAAAACTATCTGAGGACAATAATTTCCATGCAGTGCAGCAAATTCGGGAACTTTGTTTCTAATACTTTGTATTTTCGCGGCTAATATTTTGATGTTCGAATTTTTGTTCCAAACGTGGCCTAAATTCGCTGTTTGAATGTTGATAGGCGAGTGCCCATTAGAGTTAGCACCTAGCCTAAAAAAATCCATGTGCACTCCACAAGTACTCTGCTACCCGATTAGCCGCTTCTGTAGTGTAGTGCACTCCTGATCTATCTAGGGGCACCCTACAATTCCCCATCCGATAATGTACATCTAGAAATCTGCAGTCATGACCTCACAGAGTCGGCGAAGCCTCTGGCTGCGAGGGCAGCAGCCTTCACCAATTCCGCCAGCCGCTCGTAGGACCTGAGGATGTCCTCTGAACCCAAGCGACAAGCGTCATTGGTGCCGACGTGAGCCACGACTTGCAGTCGACCGCACCCAGCACCCTCGATAGCCGCCGGAAAGGCCGCCTCCACATCTCGGATTAGCCCCCCCCCCCCCAGCAGACACACCTAGTGCATGTTGGACTTCTTTCCGAATCTCGACGCTATCTGCCTAAGGGGCTCCATCACGCGCTTAACATTGGAGCTCCCAATAACTAATAATCCCCCCCTCCCCCAGTGCACCTGCTCGGACCCTGCTAAAGGAGTGGCCACACGTCCACGACGCGAACGTGAGGAAGGCTCGACCACATCCGGTACACCTGAAGGTGCCTCGACAGCAGGGACAGAAAGCGAAGCATGAGACACCTGAGGCGTACCACTTGACACCCCGAGACAGCAGCCTGAAGACGGCTGACTGAGCCAACAGCACGCTCAGCTGTTCGCGAAGTGCGGCCAACTCCTCCTGCGTCGGCACACAGCAGGCACACATCCTATCCATCCTATCGATACAATTAACTGTAGAAAGTAGAAAACTAAATAATCAATTTTTAAGTAGCCTAGTACTTTAATAAAGGCGGCTGACAGCTGACTGAACTGTGGTCAGTGGTAGGTGCACTGTCAAAACAACGATACTGAGTCCGGCAGTTTTCAAAATAAACAAGAATATCTGTGGAATACACCGTTATCAAACGCGCGGGAATATAAGAGTTCTCAAAGCAGAACTCGAAATAAGTAAGTGACAATATGACATGTACCTTGCAGCAGACGAATACTATACACACGGTATTTATCAAAATACGCGAGAATGAACTGTTGAAGCAGTAGCACAAACGAAATGTGTCAAGCAGGTAAGAAGAAACCTGTTAAAAACAGAAACACTAACGAAAATTAAGATATTAACAGGCAACCAAATTTCACGCAATTAAATTATGATACTTAGCGCTCTGGGTGTCGGGCTAAAGACAACAGCTGGCACTGAACTAATCTGTAAAGTACGCGGGAATAAACCTTTAAAACAGAAGTGCTAACGAAAATGAAGAACTAGACTGGCAAATTCAATTTTAACAAATTAAATTAAGACACTTAGCGCTGTTTACGATGAGACACTGGCAGCAGCTGGCACTGAACTGACTCATAACGAGCTATAGTAACTGTCTCTGACTATGTCATCGGCAAACCGCAATGTTTTTATTTATTCTCCCTGCACTTTATAGCCCTCTCCAAATTTCTCCTTCCATTCCTTCACTGCCTGCTCAATCTACAGTGTGAACAACATTGGGGAAAGGCTACAACCCTGTCTTATCCCCTTCCCAACCTCTGCGTCCCTTTCTTGCCCTTCGACTCTAATAACCGATGTCTGGTTTTTGTATAGGTTGAATATAACTCTTCTCTCCCTATATTTTACCCCCGATACCTTCAGAATTTGGAAGAGTATATTCCAGTCGACATTGCCAAAAGCTTTCTGCAAATCGACAAACACTAAAAATGTAGATTTCGCTTTCCTTAGCCTATCTTCTATGATAAGTCATAATGTGAGTATTGCCTCGCGTGTTCCTAGATTTCTCCTGCATCCAAACTGATCTGCCGGCCGCGGTGGCCGAGGGGACTAAGGCGCTTCAGTCACGGTCCGCACGGCCACTACGGTCGGGGGTTCGAATCCCCCTCGGGCATGGATATTTGTGCCGTCCTAGTTCGTAAGTAGTTCATAAGTAGTTTGTAAGTTTAGGGACTGATGACCCCGTAGTTAAGTCCCATAAGCTTTCCAAACATTTGAACATTTGATTTGAACAAACTGATCTTCCCCGAGGTTGGATTCCACAAGTTTTTCCATTCGTCTGTAAATAATTCGTCTTAGTATTTTGCAACCATGACTTATTAAACTGATAGTTCTGAAATTTTCACACTTGTCCGCACTTGCTTTCTTTGGAATTGGAATCTCAATATTATTTTTGAAGTGAGAGGGTAATTCCCCTGTCTCATAAATTTTGCATACCAGGTGATACAATTTTTTCATGACTTGTTCTTCTAATGACATCAGCAGTTCAGACTGTATATCATCTACTCCAGGGGCCTTGTTTCGACTCAAGTCCTTCAGCGCTCTGTCAAATTCTTCTCGCAGTATCATATCTCCTATTTCATCTTCCTCCACTTCGACTTCCTTTTCTAGAATACTGCCTTCAAGTTTATTTCTTTTGTATAGACCCTCTATATATTCCTTCCACAGTTCAGCCTTCCCCTCTTTGCTTAGTACTGGTTTTCCGTCTGAGTTATGGATATTCATACAGCTGCTTTTCTTGTCTCCAAATATCTCTTTTATTTTCGTGTAGGCGGTATGTATCTTTCACCCTAGTTATGCATTCTTCTACAGTTCTGCATTTGTCCTCTAGCCACTCCTGCTTAGCCAATTTGCACTTCCTGTCAATCTCATTTTTCATACGTTTGTAATCCCTTTTTCCCGTTTCACTTGCTGAATTTTTAAATTTCTCCATTCGTCACTAAGTTCAGTATATCCTATGTTATCCAGGGATTTCTATTAGGCCTTGTCCTTCTTCCTACATGTTCTTCTGCAGTCTTCACTACCCTTTCTCTCAGAGCTACCCATTCTTCTTCTACTGGATTACTTTCCCCCGTTTCAGCCAATCCTTGCCTAATGCTCCCTCTGAAATTCTCAACCACCTCTGGTTCCTTCAATTTGTCCAGGTTCCATCTCCTAACCTTTCTGCAATCTCTTAAGTTTTAATCTGCAGTTCATAACCAATAAGTTATGGTCAGAGTCTATATCTGCCCCTGGATATGTCTTACAGTTTAGAACCTGGTTTCTAAACCTATTCCTTACCATTATAAAGTCAATATGGTACCTTCCAGTGTCTCTTCCACGTATACAGCCTTCTTTCATGTTGATTAAACCAAGGTTTGGTGATAATTAAATTGTGCTCTGCGCAAAATTCTACCAAGTGATCTCCTCTTTCATTACTTCTTCCCAGTCCATATTCACCTACTACATTTCCTTCTCTTCCCTTTCCTACTACCGAGTTCCAGTCCCCCATCACAATCAAGTTTTCGTCTCCCTTAACTTTTTAAATGATTTCTTCTATCTCCTCATACATTTATTCGATATTCTCATCATCGGCCGTGCTAGTTGGCATATAAACTTGCACTACAGACGTTCGTCTTGGCTTCATGTCTATCTTTATTACGATAATGTGTTCACTATGCTGTTCATTGTAACTTATCCACATTCCTATTTTCTTATTCATTATCAGACCTACTCCCGCGTTACCACCAACTGATTTTGTATTGATAGCCCTGTACTCACCTGACCAGAAATCCTGTTCATCCTGCTACCGAACTTCACTAATCCCTATCATATCTAACTTTAACTTATTCAACCCCCTTTTTAAATTTTCTAGCTTACCTACGCGATTAAGGGTTGGAACATTCCACGCTCCGACCTGTAGAATGCCTGTTTCGTTTTTCTTGACGATGACATCCTCCTGAATTGTCCCCGCCCGTAGATCCTAATGGGGGACTATTTTACCTCCGGAATATTTTACCCAAGAAGACGCCATCATCGTATCGTCATACAGTAGAGCTGCATGTCCTCAGGAGAAGTAACGACTGTAGTTTCCCCTTGCTTTCAGCTGTCCGCAGTAACTGCATGGTGCGAGCGTGAAGGTCGGGGTGAGAGTTTAAAATAGGGAAAGATTAATTTTTAAAACTCACAACCACCAGCTGCGAACCAAATTCCTAAACATGCAACAACACTGGAACTGTGATTGCGACTGTTTGACTCGTTTTCTAGGGGATGATATCACACGTTCGCAGCTTCCCTTCCCTGCATATGATTAACAAAACAAATTCATAATAAAATCAAGCTCATGAGAGGAAAGGGTGTACTAACTACTATTTTTGAAAAAACGTAAAAGTTCACTTTATATTGTTTATTTCACAATCTTAGAACCCTGTGGCTGATACGTCTGTACGTCGGCACATTTATCAAATAAAGTTATAGCTCGTGAGCCCCCAGACAAAATGAATATTTGTCGCAAATTGTTTTAACACCATGTGGCTGTCTCAAACACCGTTTATGTTCATGCCTATGCTACGACACGTGTTACATTAACAAATCACAGTCACTTTAAATCAATGCGATGCATACTTTGTTCCACCAGCTAAATATTCACAACACACAGTAGCACTCGATTCAACTTGGTGCAGTCTACGACGAGCAACCACACGTGGCGATTGCCACACACAAAACTATAACCTCCACCTGGAGAACCACATGCCGACTGTTGCCGAGCGACGCCGCCCGGCCACTACCCCAAGTGTTCCCGTCTCCTCACTTCCTGCCCTCGCGCGATCGCAAAAAAAGCTCAACTGCCAGGGTTTTTTCCCCTACGTCATCAACTTCCCCATGTGAGCTGTTCTAACCGATTTGCCAACGTACAGCGCTCAGCCAATACATTTCTAACACTTTACTTAAAATCAAAATAATTACACTACCCATTAAACAAATTTCTTCTTCGGTTTTTATATTGGTATAAACATCGTTTGTACTATTTATCATAATCGTCCAATTTCTTATATCACAGATAAGTGATTTAACTGAATACTTCAAGATAAAACACACAAGATTAACTGAAAATAAAATGAGAAATAGTTAATATATTATTTTTATAAACAAATATTGCCATGCTAGTTGTGTAACTGTCCTGTATTCATTGGTAATTTATTACTTTTCATTGTCAATTAAACATATTATGCCAGATGACAGCTAATGTATTGTTTATTTATCAACAGGCTATTTTGTAATGAGGGCCTTAAAGGTTCCTAACTGCATCGTATTACTTCAAATGCCAGTAGTATTAGAATATTTTATTTCACGCTGTGCACTGCACTGTGCCTGGCACTCGCCATTGTCCCTCTCTCCCCTTACAGGAACCGAAACTGGAAATCCTAAGCTGGAACAAGCCACCAACGTCGGCCTGCTCGCTGTCCTCCCGTCAGCTACAAGCACACAGCAAATCTCAACGTGGAGAATTTCTACCTTTGCCCTAACTATAAATGTAGTCACCCAATTGTGTACATACATTGCTACCATAATTAATAAGGTTAAAATTGTGTAACATTTAGTGCATTGGCATGGTCAATGTTTGCAGTGAACTTCATACTGTTTAATTATCAAATGTAATTAATTACCAATATTTCTATTGGGCGGTAATCTTACAATGGCAAAGCCATGTTAGCTGATGTTACATGGCCAGCTCAGTCAATCATCCAGACTGTTGCCCCTGTAACTACTGAAAAGGCTACTGCCCCTCTTCGGGAACCACATGTTTGTCTGGTCTCTCCACAGATACCCCTCCACTATGGTTGCACCTATGGTACGGATATCTGAATCGTTGAGGCACGCAAGTCACCCCAACTCGGCAATGTCTGTGGTTCATGGGGGTGGATATGGTGCACGTTCTTCCGGTTAAGAGCAAGTTATAGTCGAGGCAATGCGAAAAGTCTGGAGGATTGAGACCTGGCGAGTATGGTGGATGTTAAAGTTGCACGACGATTCTCGCCCACATAGCGAAAATAGTCAAACACTGCCTGACAAAAAAGGGGGTTATGACACTAGAACATACACCATATTCACTAGATCTCAATCCTGAATTCTTCCTATTCCATCGATGCACACTCTCTTCGAAAGGAAAAGGGTTTGACGATATTCTTGATATCCAACGAAACGCATCGAGACTTGTAAACACAATCCCGAAGGAACACTTCATGCAAATTTTCATTACATGTATCACAGACCTCAGCGGAGTGGCGACTTTCGAAAGACAATAAGGTAACTGTAGTTTACAGTTAATTTACGTTAATGTCACAGGACTAATTACCAAACTCTATTGCCAGAGGTTGTAGAAAAGTAACAGTTTATTACGACAAGTTTACGTATTTGTATTGTAGAAGGTTTTAACGGATTCGGGCAAATACCTTCTGACTTTGTTAAATGTGAAAAATAATTAGGATTTTTAAATTTTATTTATTTATTAATTTATCAATCATTCTTTTTTGCAGGGAATTCGCCTGGTGAAGAAGTCTGATCGGTCCAAAAGTGTGAAAACTTAATTTTTCCCACCGTGCTGAATATTCAAACAACTTTGGTTATGCTGAATCGTGACTTCGTCGACCACCGCCGATATTTCGACACGAGCACAGCCGACATCTTCGAGGCAAAATTGCACTTAGAAAGCAATGTGTACGGAAAATTTAATACCTCGGTTGAGGGAAAAAAAGAAATATAACACAGTACAAGTAAGTACTGAATCAACACAACCAGAGAAGACCCACATCAGAAGACTATGGCGTTTCCCTTGTCCGCAGTAACAATATCAGATTGTATTATGAGTTAACGTAGATCAGCCGCCTCAGCTGCTGTTATATTACACTTTTGCGGACGGGCCCCAGTTAACACAAGGAACAAAGGAAATGCCACAGTTTTGCGGAACAAAGACGATTAAATTTCAAAGATGCAACGTCTACTTCATGGTTAGATATTCCCTAGAATCGGTGCTGACCCTGCATCTACATCTACATGGGATACTCTGCAAATCACATTTAAGTTCCTAGCAGAGGGTTCATCGAACCACCATTATACTATTTATCTCCCATTCCACTCTCGAATGACGCGCGGAAAGAAAGAACACTTGAATCTCTCCGTTCGAGCTCTGATTTCCCGTATTTTATTCTGATGGTCATTTCTGTCTATGTAAGTGGGAGCCAACAATATATTTTCGCATTCGGAGGACAATGTTGGCGATTGGAGTTTTCTAAGTAGCCCACGCCTCAGCGATAAGCGCCGCTGTTGTAATGATTCCCATCCCAGATCCTGTATCATGTCCGTAACGCTGTTCCCGTGGTCTCCCCTGTATCGTGACAATACGAAACGAGCTGCCCTTCTCTGGACTCTTTCGATGTCCTCCGTGCCGCGGTGGAATAGCCGAGCGGTCTAAAGCGTCTTGCTGCGGAGCGCGCGGTTGCTCGCCGTGGAGGTTCGAGTCCTCCCTGGGGCATGGGCGTGTGTGTTTGTCCTTACGTTAGTTTACCTAGGTTTAAGTAGTTTGTAAGCTACGGACTGATGACCACGCAGTTTGGTCCGATAGATTTACAAACATTTGAACATTTGATGTCCTCCGTCAAACCCATCTGATAAGGATTCCACACTGGGCAGCAATACTCCAAAAATCGAAGGAGAAGCGTAGTGTATGCAGTTTGTTTAGTAGTTCGGTTGCATCTTTTAAGGGTTCTGCCAATAAAACGCAGTCTCTGGTTCGCCTTTCCCACGACATTATCCACGTGTTCTTTCAAGTTTAAGTTTGATGTGATAGTAATTCCTAGGTATTCACGGCTTTCAATTTTGATTGATTTATTTTATAAACAAAGTTTAACGGATTTCTTTTCGTGCTCATGTGGACGAATTCACACTTCTCATTATTTAGAGTCGATTGCCAATTCTTACACCGTACAGATATCTTATTCAGATCGTTCTGCAGTTGGTTTTGATCTTCAGATGATTTAACTAAACGGTAAATGACGGCGTCATCTGCAAACATCCTAAGGGAGCTACTTAGCTTTTCCCCTAAATCGTTTATGTAAATAAGTGACAGCAGAGGACCACTAACACTACCCTATGGAACGCCCGATATCACCTCTGTTTTAGTCGATGCCTTACCATTGATTACTACGAACTGTGTCCTCTCTGACAGTAAATCCCCTATCCATTCGCAAATTTGGGGCGGTATACCATAACCACGCAATTTGATTAAAAGCCGTTTGTGAGGTACGTATCAAAAGCCTTCTGGAAATCAAGAAATACGGAATCGATTTGCGAACCCTTGTCGATAGACCCATCTCTTCGTGTGAATAAAGAGCTAGTTGTGTTTCGCATGAACGATATTTTCTAAATCCGTGTTGACCTTGGGTCAATAGATCATTCTGTTCGAGATAATTCATAATATTTGAAACAGGATACGTTCCAAACCCTGCTCCAAATTGACGTCAATGAAATAGGCCTGTAGTTTAGTGGGTTACTCCTACTGCCTTTCTTGAATATAGGTGTGACTTGTGAAACTTTCCAATCTTTAGGTAAAGATTCTTCTTTTAGAGAGCGGTTGTATATGGCTGTTAAGTAAGGAGCTATCGCTTCAGCATTATCAGATATAAATCTAATGTGTATACAGTCCGGACCAGAAGACTTGTTCGTGTTAAGTGATTTAAGTTGCTTCACTACTCCGAGGATAGCTGCTTCCACGTTACTCATTCTGGTCTTTGCGAAATCTGGGATATTGGTTTCGTCTTCTTTGATGAATGAGTATCTAAAAGCTATGTTAAGTAACTCTGCTTTAGTAGCGCTATCATCAGCAGACTCGCCATTACTATCACGTAGTGAGGGTATTGTTTGTATTTTTCCCCTAGTATATTTAACATATGACCAAAATATCTTTGGGTTTTCAGTCAAATTTAGAGAAAGAGTTTCGTTGTGAAAAGTATTGTGTGCATCTCGCTTTGAAGTCCTCGCTAAATATTTGGCTTCTGTGTAGGATTGCCAATCCTGGGGATTTTGTGTTCGTTTAAATTTAACATACCTTTTCCTTTGCTTTTGCATCAGTGTCCTGACCTGTTTTGAGTACCAAGGGGGATCACCTACTTCTTTTATTAATTTATTTGGTATAAAACTGTCAATTGCTGTCGATACCACTTCTTTGAATTTGAGCCACATCTGTTCTACACCTACGTTTAGTGTTAGAAACGAGTGGAAGCTATCTTTCAAGAAGCAATAATTTTATTTCTATCTGGTTTCCTAAAGAAATATACTTTTCGTTTATTTTTGGTAACTTGGAGACTTTCGATATTCAGTCTCGCTACGACAGCTCTGTGTTCACTAATACCTGTATCCGTTTTGATGCTCGTTGTGAGCTCAGGATTATTTGTTGGTACGAGATAAAGTGTATTTTCACATCCATTTATAATTCTAGTTGGCTCATGAACTAATTGTTCGAAGTAATTCTCAGAGAATGCGTTGAGTACAATTTCGCACGATGTTTTATTCGTGCATCCTGATTTGTAAGTATAATTTCGCCAACAGATTGAGGGTAAATTAAAATCACCGCCTACTATTGTCGTGTGAGTCGGGTACGTTTTTGCAGAGAGTGTTGAAAGAAATAATAATAACCTCCTGAAGAAAAGTCCCTTCCCACAGGAATTATCAAGAGTCTTAATTCTTACTGTGCTGTACCACCTAGATTATATGGCCTTTCTAATATCCACAAGGAGAATATTCCTTTAAGGCCTATAGTATCTAAAATTGATTCTTCGACATATCGTTTAGCTAAAAATCTTGCTAGTTTGTTGAGCCTAGTAGTAGGTAGGTGTGATCACCACAGTAAGAACTCGTCGGATTTCTGATGTAGATTTCAGGAATTGCGTTTGAATGACTCTGATATTTCATTGAGTTTTGATGTGGTTTCTCTGTTCAGTCACGTTCGTCTGTCTGATTCGTTGCACCCAATTGAGATTTAGTTTAACACATCTATTTTCACATGTACTTGACGTCCACGTACTTTTTATTGAATGGTTGGTTTGTTGGTTGGTTTTTGGAAGGGACTAAACAGCTACGGTTATCAGTCCCTTTTTTATTGAATGGTCAGTGCTACGAACAGACAGATGGAGTTGCAATGGGAGGCCCGTCGTCACCTATTGTTGCCAATTTCTTCATGGAGGATTCCGAAGAACGTACTTTGGAGTCAGCGACCTTAGGACATGTTTTTTTTCAGATATGTAGACAATACTTTTGTCGTTTGGCCCCATGGTAGTAAGAATATTAAAACGGGTTTTTGAAACACTTAAATTCAATCCGCCCGAATGTTTAGTTCACTATGGAAGTGGAAAAGAATGAATGCTTTCCCTTCCTCGATGTGTTGGTCAGAAGGAAGGTTGATGGTATATTGGGACAAATGTGTTTATAGAAAGCCTATTCACACTGATTTGTATCTGGGAGCTGCTAGTTGTCACCATCCAGCTCAGGGTGAAGGATTACTTCGTAACTTGGTTCACAGGGCGCATGACATTTCATTTGTGACACGTCACATATTGTTCAGACAATTAGGACTGTAGAAGACCGATGTATTGAACACAAACGTCGCACACGTTTACAGCAGCCCAGCAAATCCGGTTGCAAAACATTGTCTTGGCACCGGTCATCCTAAGGAATACAACAACACAGAGATTTTGACACGCACTTCCACCTATTGGGATAGAGATATTAAGGAAGCTGTTGAAAGATGTGGTGGTTTTTGTTTACATTCTGCTTCGAATCCGGTTCTGACTCTCGTTAAAAATAAAATGAATAAATAAAAAAATAAAAAATAAAAAAACACCCACCCACACAGAATCAATGCTGCCTCACCTGTTGATTAATAGTCACTATCGATATTTCTAATATTGGTCATCTTTGGTTGTGTGTTATCTCCCTTGTTTTCCCTCTGCAAGCCGAGGTATTAAATTTCCCTTACAAATTGATTCCTCAATGCAGTTTTGCATTGAGAACGGCAAGGTGTGCTCCTGTCGCACTGGTGGCCGACGACGTCACCCGGCAGCATACCCGTAAGTTAACAGAATGAAACTTTCAGTCTGCAACGGGGTGTGCGCTGATATGAAACTTCCTGTCCGATTAAAATTATGTGCCGGAACCGGGACTCAAATCTGGGACCTTTGCCTTTCGCGGGCAAGCGCTCTACTGACTGAGCTATCCCGACACGACTCATGATTCCGACTCCCAACTTTACTTCCGCCAGTACCTCGCCTCCTATTTTTCAAACTTCACAGAAGCTCTCCTGCGAACCTTGCAAGACTAGCACTCCTGGAAGAAAGGATTTGGTGGAGACGTGGCTTAGCCACAGCCTAAAGGATGTTTCGAGAATGTAACTTCCATTCTACATCGGAGTGTGCTCTGATATGACACGTCCTGGCAGGTTAAAATTGTGTTCCAGGACAGCTCAGTCGGTAGAGCGCTTTCCCGAGAAAGGCAAAGGTCCCAGGTTCGAGTCCCCGTTCCGACACACAATTTTAATCTGCCAGGGAGTTTCATATCAGCGCACATTCCGATGCAGAGTGAAAGTTTCATTCTGGAAACATCCCTTAGGCTGTGGCTAAGCCACGTCTCCACCATACCCTTTCTTCCAGGAGTGCTAGTCTTGCAAGGTTCGCAGGAGAGCTTCTGTGAAGTTTGGAAAGTAGGAGGCGAGGTAGTGGCGGAAGTAAAGTTTTTAGGCGGGTTCGTGAGTCGTGTCGGGGTAGCTCAGTCGGTAGAACGCTTGCCCGCGATAGGCAGTGGTACCTGGTTCGAGTCCCGGATTCGGCACACAATTTTAATCTGCCAGGAAGTTTAATACCCGTAAGTTATTTCAAGGTCTAAAAGTAATTCTTACTTTCGTGAGAAAGTTCAAACTAACGACGCTTCTTTATGATAATCAGGTGAATTATGTCCGCGTCCGTAGCTCAGTGGCAGCGTCGCTGACTACCACGCAGGGGGCCCGGTTTCGATTCCGGGCAGAGGACTGGGTGTTGTGTGTTGTCCTAATCATTATCATCATCATCTCATCATCATTGGCAAGTAAGTTTCCCACGCGGTGTCAAATAGAAAGATTTACACTCAGGCGGCCGAACAATCCCGTAAGGGATCTCCCGGCCAAGAATGCCATACGCTCATTTCCATTTCCAGGTGAATTATAAAGCAAAATGGGGGCTGTGCCACTTCAATGATCAGAAGTGTATTCACTTGTCGAGAATGATATACCAATATAATATTTATTTATTTATTTATTTTTAGAAATAAACAGTCCCTGAGATGGATTTTCATTTCGAAAATGTCAAAGACATTATTGATAAATCTGAAGCATTGAATTAAAATTTGTGGCACGGCCGGGAATTGGACCCGGACCTCAATGTTTACTAGGCAGACGTCTTACCGTTAGACCACCACACCACTAATATTTAAGGCGCTTTAGAATAGTCTAAGTACGATTTACCTCCATGTCACAAACTTTAATTCAGCTTCTATGTTCCAAAGATAATTGCCACTACTGCCAAGGCTCTCCATGCAGCGGAATAGCACCTCGGCAATGGACATAATTGAGCAATCCTGTTAAGGTGATATAAATATCAATTTAATACAAATAAACAATAATGTATTTGACATATTCGAGACGGACATTCGTGTCAGGGATTGTTTATTTGTATTAAATTGATATTTATGTCACCTTAACAGAATTGTTCCATTATTCTCGTGTTATCAGCCGAGTGGTGGCGTCGTCTTGACGCAACGTTTCAATGAGTTTCGTACTCATCATCCTCACCTCGCCTGAGGATGATGAGTACGAGACTCATTGGAACGTTGCGCCAAGACGACGCCACCACTCGGCTGATAACCCGAGAACATTTTATCGCTGGAATACGCCAAGAGAGCCTGCAATCGCATTGTTCCATTGTGTCCATTGCAGAGGTGCTATTCCGCTGCATGGAGAGCCTTGGCAGTAGTGGCAATTATCTTTGGAACACAGAAGCTGAATTAAAATTTGTGACGTGGAGGGAAATCGTACTTAGACTATTCCGAGGCGCCTTAAACATTAGTGGTGTGGTGGTCTAACGGTAAGACGTCTGCCTAGTAAGCATCGAGGTCCGGGTTCGAATATGTCGGTGTTAGCTCAGATGGTAGCGTTTCAGTCTTACATTCATAGGGTAGGTGGTTCGAATCGTACAATAATTGATTTATTCGCATTCCGCCGGCGGTGGCCGTGAGGTGCGGACGTCGGAGCGGCCGTGTGGTGTTTATGTCGTCGCTGCGGGCAGCCGAGCGCGGTGTGGTGAGTTTACGCTTTCAGCGTTTCTTGTTGTATACGAAGTAACATTTGTAGAATGACATAATGGAACAGACAACGACAGTAGAGAAATTAAGACAAGAAACTTTGAAGATAGTTTTTGACCCGAAATATGCTAGACCAAAATCTTTCGAAGTTGAGGAATTTATAGAAAATAACTTTAAGATCAAGGTGGACGAATTGATTGGAATTAACTTGTCGATCGTTAGCCCGACAGTTTACTTGAAGTTATCAACTGCTGACAAGTGCGATGAAATTGTGAGATCAGATTTAAACACTCAGATGGACATATAGGAGATGTCACGGTTTCGCGTGCAGGTATGGGGACACGGACGGTCCGTATTTTTGAGCTCCCCTTTGAAGTGACAGAAGAGGAGATTAATGAGAAACTGCGGGAATATGGCACGATTATCAGCAAAGTTGCTGAGAAGTGGTCTACATTACACAAATATCCCGTTCTAAATGGTGTTAAACAGATTAAAATTGACATGTTGAAACATATTTCCTCTTATCTCACGATATGTGGATACAGAGCGATAATTATTTACGATGGGCAACCGAGAACTTGCTCAGGTTGTGACTCGACTACCCACGTCCGTGCTCAGTGTGTGCAGAGGCGTGTGACGCAACTACCGACTGGTGAGCGAGAGCAGCCTAGTCACATGACCACGTTACCCGTGACGTACGCCGCCGCAGCCCGCGGAGACGCTGCCCCAGACACATGCATAGAAAGGGCGGCAACTAAGTTTACAGAACGTCCAGCTGAAAACATACCTGTGGAGACTAGTAGCACAGAAGCTATGGGTCCAGCTACTTCTCAAGAAGCTGGAACCAGTGCCCATGCAGAAGATGACCAAATTAAGACGGCAGAAGAAGGCACGTGTCAGTCACACGAAGAAGAGGGCCAGTGCAAAAATGAAACTGTTGAGACGTCTGAGGATGGCAACCTGCAGTCCCTCATGACTTCACTCTAGTCCCGGAGGAAGCGTCGCAAAGCTCGTCAGGGAGTAGAACAACTTGCACCGCTACTGCGTGATAAAGCGAAGCGGATAGGCCAAGAAAAGGAGCGCTTCCGGACAACCGAACTACAACAACAAAGAAGTCACGAACTGAGGACACTGAACCAGATCGAGGAAAACACACCCCTGAAAGCGGTGCCAAGACAACTGACAAAGGCACAGCAAGTCAGAAAGACCCTCCAAGTATATCACAGACGGACGTGGGGGAAGTTAAGTGCACTCGCGATTGGGCGGATGATGTTGAGGAGCACAGCCAAGATGCAGAGATGACTGAGACAACAGGACAGACAGCACCCGAACACCGACATGAAGTGACCACCGATCGAGAAAATACGGTAGAAGACGCTAATATGGCAGGTGACTATGCAGATTTCTTTTAAATGGAGACATATCCACCTTGTCTGGTAGGCAGTATAACTACTTCAATGGTACAGTCAACATGACGTCCTTGCAGGCGTACAGAATTGCGACCTTGAATATTAATAAAATTAGCAGCACTTTCAAACTGAAGAATCTCCAAGATTTTATGTACGCCGCCGATGTTGACATCCTTTTGCTGCAAGAAGTAATGGACATCTGTTTGGACAACATCGCTGGCTACAACGCCATTATTAATCCTGGTAATGGCAATGACCTCGGTACGGCAATTATGGCAAAGGAAGGTATCATACTCACAAAAATGGAGAAACTGCCGAACAGTAGAGGCATAGCTGCCACAATAAATAATACTAGGCTGATTAACGTATATGTCCCTTCAGGAACTGGGGCATTTTTCAATGAGGACATAGTACCACTTTTTACTGACCGATCTGAACAAACAATATTCGCTGGCGACTTCAATTGCGTACTAAGCCCCAAAGATCAGACGCCCAATTTTAAAAAATCTCTGGAGCTGGAGACCATCGTGAGAGACTTAAATCTGCTTGATACTTGGGAACTGAAACACGGTGATAAGCCGGGTTACACACATATCACCAGTCACTCTGACAGTCGTATAGACAGGATCTATGCAACGTCCAATTTAAAGGAACACATTTTACAGTCCGAACGATGGCCAACTATGTTCTCTGATCATATCGCATACATATATGTACTGTAAACTTAGAGAGACAGGGAACCTACAGAGGTAGAGGCCAGTGGATGTTTAACGTAGCACACCTATCGGACCCTGGATGTCGTGCAGCATTCTATACAACTTGAGCAGAATGTGAACGGAAGTTCTCGCGTTACAGTACGGCACTGCACTGGTGGCTACAATGCGCAAAACCCGCAATAAGGAGGACACTGAAAAACTACTCTCGCGAAAAAGCCGCCTGGCGGAAGCAGACGACAGAATTTTACTTTCAGTGCCTGCGAGACTTGTACGTTCAGAACGCCACAGTCATCAATAATTACGGGCAGATCCAAAGAATAAAGGCGAGACTGTTGAAGAGACAACATCTCGAAGGCTGTCAGATACGAACGCGCTTACAAAACACAACAAATGAAGAGACTACATCGATGTACCATGTTCTCCAAGAAAATAAAACACAGAGAAGGAAAATTCTGACAGAATTTAAAACTTCAGACGGGAGACTCTTGACAGACAAAGCTGCAATACGAGAAGATATCCACAAACATTTTAGAGAATTACTTGACATTACACCAACAGACGAAACAGCATAGCAAGCCATTACTGCTAGGACGCAAAGAAGACTAACTCCAGAAGAAGCAGGCGAGCTTTCAGCAGAGATAACAGACGACGAAGTCGAAGATGCTATCTCAAGGAGCCCGAATAATAAATTACCTGGTCCAGATGGGCTACCCGCGGAGTTATATCAAGTCTTTCGAGAACGAGTAACGCCTAAACTGACACTCGTATGTAACGAAATAATGCACACAAAAATGATTTTCCGAAAGAACTCTGTGAAGGCACTGTGGTCTTGGTCCCCAAAACACCAGGAGGCAAAACCATAGCGAATCTTCGACCTATAACACTTCTCAATGGTGGTTATAAGATCTTCGCCCGTATTATGATGCAAAGGTTCATGTCCGTTATTCGTACAGTGACAGGAGTTTATCAAACAAGTGTGGGGAAAGATAGGACAGTCTATCAGACCTTAACCGACTACAGAATCATCATAGCAATATCGGAAGCTTGCAACCAGATGTCCATTGATGTCGCTTGATTTTGAAAAGACTTTCGATAATCATTCGTACCTTTTGCGGACTATGAAAGCCATGCACTTTCCACAGACAGTGATAGATACTGTGAAAACCATACTCACGAATAGCACGTCACGAATAACTATAATCGGCCAACTCAGCAGCCCGATAAATGTTCAGAGTTCGGTACGACAGGGGTGCCCAATGTCTATGACGCTTTTCACACTGGCGCTTGAACCTCTTATGACCTGCCTGACAGAAGAACTTCGTGGACTACACATCCATGGGCAGAAGTTAACATGCCAAGCTTACGCGGATGATGTTGGAGTCCTTGTGACTGATGCAAGCGAGATGGACAAAGTACTTGACATTGTGGCGACTTACGAACTTGTGTCAGGAGCTAAATTAAACCGCAAATAGTCTCGTGTTATGAATCTTGGTCGAGGTATAGAGATCAGACCCGCTGGACCAATAAAAATAGTGCAACGAATAAAATTCCTCGGAATCGAATATCCTCGTAGTATTCACCGCACGGCCGCTCTCAATTACAGGACATTACTTGCAAAATTACGAGCAGGCATACAACAACACAGCTTACGCAATTTAAGCGCCATTCAAAAAGTGCAGCTAGTCAACACGTACATTACAACCAAAATCAACTATGTTGCTCAAGTGCTGCCCTTGCCCAGAACCATAGCACACAAAATACAAGCAACACTTGGTTATTTTGGTAGTAGAGGTCAGATATTTAACGTTGCATATGACGCCTTGACGCTACCGACACACAAAGGCTGTTTAAAACTGACAGATATATACCTGAAAGCGCAAGCATTATATGTAACACATATAAACAGTGGAAACGACCTTAGTATCTCATCTTTTGAACGAAATCACACCGGTTAGCAGGGCTCCACCAATAGACGTGCACCACATGTCACACGAGCTGTACCACCTCAAACACTTCCTAGTGGAGTACAGCTACATACGTCATAGAACCCCGGAGAAAGTCATGTACACAATAAAGGAGATCTACAACACTTTGATAGAAAGCAAACAGAGTAATCAAATAGAAAAAAATGTTTAAACATTACAACTGGAACAATATATGGGCAATATATGTGACACCCACTTATCATCCAATGTGAGGTCGACGTGGTACTTGGCCGTCAATAGAAAAATCCCCACCAACACAAAATTGCACAAAATACATCTGGCATCCGAACCAAACTGTGCTCACTGCAACCTAATTGACACCGAAGAACATCGTTTTGTGTGTGAAGATGCGAAAGATGTGTGGCTTCTATTCAGGAAAACACTGGCACTTATTCTCCGCACATCACCAAACACAATAACACCGGCACAAGTACTTAATCCTGATGACGTACGGTTCCTAATACTAGACGAAGAGCAGTCAACTGAGTCAAAGGGCAGACTGTTCATTACATTTTAACGAACAAGACAAAGAATAAAGAAGATTATTGGATGTACCTGCTGATAGAACATCAGAAGCTTGAACGTCACAGAAAATATAAAGAGAAGTACGCAAATTATCTAAAACGAACAATAATATAGACCAACGGGAGAGAAAAATTAAACGATACAGTTTCATTTAGGTTTATTTTTATTATCTTTTTATTTCATTTTACGCCAAAAAGATGGCTATTTATTTTTATACTCATTTAATTTTGGTTTTCATATCGATGCAAAAACACGTCGTAGAAAAGGAAACATTTTCAGCTTGAGATGCACCGCAAACCATATCCGAGCATCTCTGCCGCACAAGACGGAAAGAAGAGTGCATCATAACAGCATACTTAATCAAATTGGGAACAGAAGCAAGAGATTAAGTACATTACTGTACTTGAGAGAAATAAATTTCTCTTTTTTTTTCTGTTGAAAATAAAAGGCCAATGAAGCCGACGCCGAAGAAGGCGACCTTTGGCGAGCGCAAGGCCGGGATAAAGGGGTGGATGGAGGCCCGTAGAAAAAAAAAAAAAAAAAAAAAAAAACCACCAACGGTAAGACGTCTGCCTAGTAAGCATCGAGGTCCGGATTCGATTCCTGGCCGCATCACAAATTTTAATTCAATGCTTCAGATTTATCAATAACGTCTTTAACATTATTTTCGCTTTGAGCGGCCGCTTTAGCCCACAAGTGCCTTCCGCCTGGTACGGTAGCTGCTACTAGTGCGAAAATAAGAAACGCGCTGGCCGCGGAATATGCAGGCACCGGCGTGCGCCGGCCCGGCGGTCCTTGCTGTGCTGTGCGGCTGCGGCCGTTACTCAGTTGCTGCCTCTCGCTCAGCGCTGCTCATAAATAGGAGGCCAGCGCGAAAATAAACAGCTGGCTGGTGGCGCCGCTGCGGCCGGCGACGCCGTAACTCTGGCCGCACGTGGCGACGACACCGCTTGTAAATACGGCGCGCCGGCGGCGGCACCGGCCGGCCTGCTAGCCTGCCACTTGTTACATGGCTGAGTTTGAGCTCGCTTGGCGTACGCTACGCTAATTTCATTATCCTTAAAAATAGTAGCGAAAATGTGGTTCAAATAATATGTAAGCCCGCTAAAAGGCTCTAGTTGAGTCATATGAAGTCTATGACGTCAAACCGCACGCTGCTGCTCTTGCTGTACTGACATTCACATTGATAAATTATTTCGGAAAGTGGATTACAAATTTTGTGGCCGCGGTGGAGTAGCCGAGCGGTCTAAGGCACCTCGCTGCGGAGCGCGCGGTTGCTCGCCGAGAAGGTTCGAGTCCTCGCTGGGGCATGGGTGGGTGTGTTTGTCCGTAGATTACTTTACCTAGGTTTAAGTAGCAACGGACTGATGACCACGCAGTTTGGTCCGATAGATTTACAGACATTTGAACATTTTTGAACAAATTTTGTGTAATATCTCAATGAACAAATACAGCTATAAAAGCTCCAGAAAATGTGGTTGAAACTCTTAGAGATCCAAATGAGATAGCTATTCAATTTGTATAGGTTAGGTAATAGTCTCATGCAACTGTAAATTAGTCTTATTTAGACTAGACGCGTTTCGCTTTATTCTAAAGCATCTTCAGTGATCAACTGTACAAGAAATGTTTTCTACGAACCTAGGCTTTCGCGGTCATTATGTTAATGTTAAAATTCTTCTGAGCTATTTGCCGCGTCATGATAATAAAATCTGTTCCACGTTTCGGATCCGTTGCAGGATTCTTCCTCAGGGAACTCAGAAAAATTTTAACGTTAAGAAATGTTTTGTTTTACATTATTTGTTTGATTAAATTCAATCGAAAGCAGTTCTCATGCAAAAGTACTATTTTGATTCTGAATAAAATGGATTTCTAATATTATTCACCTATTTTATGTTATCCTCTTAATGTTTGCTTTTTGTAGCACATTGCCACTTGCTGTTAAAAAAATAAATAAATAAATAAATAAATGACACATACGTGAATACGTGAATATTAGTAGTGTATTTTGTTCAGAGTCGAAACAATCCTATTGCATGACAACTGTTATCGATCGAATTTAATCAAACAAATAATATAAAACAAAACATTTCTTGTACAGTTGACCACTGAAGATGCTTTAGAATAAAACGAAACGCGTCTGGTCTCAATGAGACTAATTTACAGTTGCATAAGACACTTACCTAACCTATACAATTTGTGTAACTGCTACTACGGAGAAAGGAGGCCAAAAATACAAAGAAGACATAGCTATTACTTCGAGCGTTTATTTTTGTCAGCATCATTTTGAGTAAACACTCCGTACGATGATTACTATTTCATTAGTTCAGTATTACGTATCTCTATGTTTCTTTTTTATTTGTTTATCGTATGGTTTTACACGTTATCGCGAACAGCAATTTCGTAAACGTAAACATTATCTGACTAATTTGTAAATACCTCAGACATTTACATCTCCAAAGCATGATACGTATTATTGAACTTGTGTAATAATAACTATCGTGTGGAGTGTTTACTTACATTAAAATTACCTTCCCAAATATGAACGAAGAGACCGGTATGTTATTTAGATCTCCGAGAGTGAGTTGAAACTCCGTTTTACACATTTCCCAATGACTGAAACATTCAAAAATAACATTCTAGTAAAGTGCGGTACTATAGAATATTAACAGAACATTTTTTGAAATTTGAATAACCAAACAATCAAGGGACTGTTCGTCCTGATTATTTGGGAGGGGTCGGGTGTCGTTTCGTCCAAAAAATAGGACTTTTCAATGTATCCCAGGCATGTTAGATAGAATTCATGTCTGCAGAACATACTGGCCATTCTGATATTGCAATATCGTTATCTCGAAGGAACGCATTCACAAGATTAGCACGATAAGCATTCATTAAGACGAATCCCTCAACAACATGCTATAAACTATATCGTCGGACGTTGTCACTCCTGTCATGCATATTCATTTTATTGCTTTGTAGGACCGTCAGTGGCGTACGATGGTCCCCCATAATACCACCCGGAAACATCAGGGAACTACTACCTTACTCGTGTTATTACTGGAGCTTTACGGGTTTCTACCCACTTGATCGCTTTGGTAAACCTCATACGTGTTTGTTTACATCATTGTGCGGCTTGAGTAATATCTATGGAAAATCTAAGGAACTGAATTGATAAACACATTCAACGTTAGTCTCAAGTATCCTTGGAAACAATGTTGTTGCAACAATTGATTTGATGTGTGTAGTTCTTGCAACGTATCCTTGTCTCGTAATTTGGTACAAAAGTTTAGAAATTCTGGTCGAACGTGAAGTACATTAGCGGCAAGACAAAAATCAAAATTCTCACTGCGCGGTAGCAATAGTGATGCTACCAATGACAGAATAACTGAACAAAGAATCGAGAATTCCCTTCACCAGAGAATATGTAGTAAATGTTGCAAAATTAGAATAAAAACCTGTGGCTACCATGCTGAACTTAGAAGTAAACGATGAGCGGCTTGTCTAAGACGTTCAGGCTGACTAGGCTGCCTACCAAAACGTCTCCGATGATTTTTGGGTTGCACTTAGTGTGAATTCTGACGAGTCCGTTCGCCATGCTGTTTGGTCCCCTCTGTACCGCGTTGCATGGTTTCTAGGTGTCAAAGCTGGACCTAGCCTGCGGCAGCCAAAAGCCCAGTTACTGCTCGCACTGAGGCAGACACCCCATCCGTGGGACCGTTGGAGGTTACCCAAGTGCGTGCAGGCAGCGAAAGACCGATCGTGAAGCCTCTCCGGTTCTCCTTGTCAACGGGTTTGTGGTGCCGTGTCGAACAATTTTCCAGAGCCGAACGATGTCGCTCATCCTCTGGTTACCAACCAGGCTGCAAGATTCGGGTTTACTTGTATTTGGGAGAACCAATTTTAGGCGGGTAATGAAGCACATTAGTGATATTGCTGCTAAGGAGAGGAAGGAGGCCAACATCCACTCCATGTGCATACCGAGTGGAGTCATTCCAGATGTGGAAAGAGTCCTTCTGGTTACCATGAACGATACTGGATGTCCCAACTGCAGGTGGTGGCTCACGCCGGTACCAATGATGTGTGTCGCTTTGGATCGGAAGATATTATCTCCAGTTTTCAGCGGTTATCTGATGTGGTAAAGACTGCCAGTCTTGCTTGCACAATGAAGGCAGAGCTCACCATCAGCAGCATAGCTGACTGTTGACCTCTGGTACAGAGCCGATTGGATGGTAGAATCAGAAGGTTCTGCGACAGTGTAGGCTGCAGATTTCTCGACTTGCACCTTTGGGTGGTGGGATTACGGGTTCCGCTGAATAGGTCAGGCGTTCACTACACGCAGGAAGCGGCTACGTGGGTAGCGGGGACCGAGTGGCGTACACTGGGAGGCATTTAGTTTAGAGTATCTCGGGAACACACAAATACGGTTTCAATCTCAAAGGATATAGGTCAACGATAGGACTAACACAGATCAAGAAACCATTGGTGAAACAGTTGTAAGTTGTCGCAGCTGTCTGGGGAAATTACCAAAGTTGCAAGCGCTAATAGAGATCACAAATCATAATAGGTACCTAAAATTGGGTAAAGCGCCTTTTTCCAAAGAGGAAAATGGTGTTCAGAACTGGCGGATTGAATAAAATAGGCGCCGTAGTATATATTGTTGTCACTAGCGGTTTATCTTATAGCGAGATTCAAGTAATTAGTTCCAAGAATGCCAGCGGACCCAAAATCCCCAAAACTGGCAATCTTTTACATGAGCTAGAAATTTAGCTCTAACTTCAAGTCGAGAAGCATTATTAGAGTATCCTAAGAAATGCTGGCCGTATCTAATGTATACTAGCGGTAAAACCTTCACTACACGATAGCAATGGTGATGCTACCGATGACAATTCTGCCAAAGCAGAACTGCTTAACACAGCTTTCTGAAATACTTTTACCAAAAAGCACGAAGCAAATAGTGAAGAATTCGCATTGAGAATAGCTGCCAGCATGTGTACGTTGGGGAAAGGGGACCTACAGTTTAACGTGGAATCCGAACCACTAGTCGTTTCTGACGACTCCTCACATCGTTAAGAGGAGACTGAAAAAATCCGAGAACAGACCGGGTTATGAACCCCGGATCCTTCGGTTTCCAGTTGACTGCTTTGCCTCAAGACCACCGGATCCGACTCAACGACCTTCGGGACGTCGTGGTCATCAGAGATCTTTCTAATGAGTGACAGAACAAGAACTATGCAATGAGTAGTTCTTGTATTTTCTAGTGCATTTCTCGAAAATGTTTCGTCGTATACCGTACTTACACTACTGGCCATTAAAACTGCTACACCAAGAAGAAATGCAGATGACAGACGGGTATTCAATAGACAAATATATTACACTCGAACTGACATGTGATTACATTTTCACGCTATTTGGGTGCATAGATACTGAGAAATCAGTACCCAGAACCACCAGCTCTGGCCGTAATAACGGCCTTGATATGCCTGGGCATTGATTCAAATAGAGCGTGGATGGCATGTACACGTACAGATGCCCATCAGCTTCAATTTCCAATTTCCAATTGGTGAGAAATCTGGAGAATGTACTACCAGGGCAGCAGTCGAACATTTTCCTTATCAAGAAAGGCCCATATAGGACCTGCAACATGCGGTCGTGCATTATCCTGGTGAAATGTAAGATTTTGCAAGGATCGAATGACGGGTCGTAACAAATCTGAAATGTAACAGCTACTGTTCAAAGTGCCGTCGATGCGAACATGAGGTGACCGAGACGTGTAACCAATAATACCCCATTCCATCATGCCGGGTGATACGGCAGTATGGCGATGACGAATACACGCTTCCAATGTGCATGCACCGCGAAGATGCTGTAAACAGAACCTGAACTCTTCGGAAAAAATGACGGTTTTGCCATTCGTGCATCCAGGTTCGTCGTTGCGTACACCATCGCAGGCGCTCGATACTTGGCTGCGCGATCCGTTACAGTCACGCGGCTAAGATGCCTGTCATCTCGACTGCTAGAGATACGAGGGCGCTGGGATCCAGCACGGTGTTTCCTATTGCCCTACTAAACCCACCGATTCCATATTCTGCTAACAGTCATTGGATCGCGACCAACGCGAGCAGTATTGTCGCGATCGATAAACCGCAAACGCGATAGGCTACAATCCGACCTTTATCAAAGTCGGACTCGTGATGGTACGCATTTCTCCTCCTTACACGAGCCATCACAACAACGTTTCACCAGGCAACGCTGGTCAACTGTTGTTTGTTTATGAGAAATCGGCTGGAAACTTTCCTCATGTCAGCACGTTGTAGGTGTCGCCACCGGCACCATAATTGTCTGAATGCTCTAATAAGCTAATCATTTGCATATCACAGCATCCCCTTCCTGTCGGTTAAATTTCGCGTATAGCACGACACTTAGCGACGTGTAGCGATTTTAATGGCCAGGAGCGTAATTCAAATACGAGGTCACACCTACCCCGCAAATCATTAAGAGATTGCTTCCATAGGAAACCTGAATAAAGTATAACATGGCTTGATGTAATTAATATAAAGATCACTAAAAAAATCTATCTCTACTTAATGTATAAGAAATGAAATATAGTGATTTAACTGATTTCGGAACAATAAGCCAAAATGTTCTAAATCGTCACAAGCATTCACTGAATATTCAAACAGAAAAATTTGAAAATAGAGTACATAAGTGTAGTTGAAAATCTCTGTTCTTGTTTTGGTCTTCAATCGAAAGACTGGTTTTAAGCATCTCTCGACGCTACTCTATCCTGCTGAATCCTTCTCGTCTCTAAATTACAACGGCAACTGTAGTGGGACGAACCAATAAACAACTCTTGCTGCCTTACATCAGCTGTGTTTTGCAGTATATCTTTGACGAAAATACTAATTTTTTATATAAATATTTTATCTCGAGATGCTTACAATGTTTTGTTGTTCTACTTTTGCTTCATTCATGTACGTTGCAGGTCCTGCAACTCGGCGGAGCGGCGTCATCGCAACCGAAGCCTGAACTTCAGTTTGTTGGCCGACAATTATTCCGCGCCGAACGCTGCGAGGTGGGGAAAATTGCTGCGCCTTGCTGATTGTAACACTTCATCGTTCCACTGAGCAACGAAAGAAATTGATTTAAATTATTGTAAAATGTTTAATGAGTTAGGCTGTTACCTCCTTTTCTGCAGATAGGACTCAAGTTCATATACAATTATATATTTGTGACGACGTTCAGCGTTCAATCAATGAAATATATCGCAATTTTCGATCAGTTATAGCTTTACTGTAGTAGGTTTAGTTGGAATACCAAAGTGCGGCGAATGAAAATTGGCTTACTAGCCAGACGCGTTGGCACGTCTCCCACCACACCCAAATCTCCATAGGAAAGAGACAGCGTGGCGAAAGGAGATTTGGGTGAGTTGGGAGACGTGCCGGGAAGAGTCGTTTGCAGTCGAGCTGGTCACTGTGTCCTCGGTGGCGGAGTGGTCAACGCGTCTGCCTAGTAAACAGGAGATCACGGGTTCGAATCCCGGGCGGGCACAAATTTTCATTCGACCCACTTTGGTATTCAATCTAAACCTACTACAGTGAAGCCATAACTGATCGCAAATTGCGATTTATGTCATAAGTTCATATAGTTTTCTGAATACACTACATTATAAAGTTATTTTCATGCAATGACTTATTAGTTGTTTCTATAAATAAAGAGTCGACATTATTAATTTAGTTATACAAATGTCTTTTTATGACGGTGAATAAGATATGATCTTTTCTTCGGAGACATCTGACTGAAATTAGATAAACATGCATTCAAGTATTAACTGAAGTGTATCTGATACATAATGAAGAGAATTTTTCTATTATGTGTTTTGACAAGCGATTAAACAATCAGCCAGCCGCAGTGGCCTGGCGGTCTGCGGCGCGCCAGTCAGTGTGCACGGCCGCTACGGTCGGGGGTTCGAATCCCCTCTCGGGCATGGATGTTTGTGCTGTCTTTTGTATAAGGTAGTTCATAAGTAGTTTGTAAGTTTAGGGACTGATGATCCCGCAGTTAAGTCCTTTAAGCTTAACGAACATTTGAATATTTGAACATTAAACAACCAACTAAAATTTCACGCAGTTGTTGTTCACATTGTTATAGGATGTAATTGACTTTAGGACAATTCATTACGTTTTAATATAGAGAATTAATACTTCGTGCAAGGTACATTAACTATTATTATGACGAATTTGATTGGATTGTGTCTGTGAGTGATTCAAGTATGTTCGATTACTGTCAACTTAAAACGTGACGCAGTATTAAGGTCAACATAAAAAGTAACGAATCGTAGATAGGCAGCTCTTTAGAATACATTTCTAGGTGACGCAAAACTCTCATTAACTGTCAAACTGATATATTTGGAAAATAAATCTTCGATCTGCTCGTAATAAATGTGATACCGTTAGTTGAAATGCTGTTTGCCCAGCTAGGCACCATGATTTCCAGACGTGACATAAAGTCGTTGATGAGGTATGCGCTCTTATCTGTATTAATTGATAAACAGTGCTATCAGGATGCTATGTAAAAAAGAGGGAAAATAAATCAATAAATAAATTTCTTGACAATTGTACATACTTTATTACTTTTAACCTCCACTTGTTTCATGACAGATATGTGTAACCCTACTAATGCAACGTAGGTATTTTATCGTTTCAACCGTTAAATTGTGATATTTTATAATAGCTGACAGTATCCGTCAATTTTACTCCCATTGATTACGTCCTGGTCATATTTTATGACTTTTAACCTCAACTTGTTTTATGACAGATATGTGTAACCCTACTAATGCAACGTAGGGATTTTATCATTTCAACCGTTAAATTGTGATATTTTATCCGTCAATTTTACTCCCATTGATTACGTCCTGGTCATATTTTATGACTTTCAACCTCGTTTTATGACAGATATGTGTAACCCTACTAATTCAACGTAGGGATTTTATCATTTCAACCGTTAAATTGTGATATTTTATAATAGCTGACAGTATCCGTCAATTTTACTCTCATTTATTACGTCCTGTTCATATTTTATTACTTTTAACCTCCGCTTCTTTTATGACAGTTATGTGTAACCCTACTAATTTAACGTAGGGATTTTATCATGTCAACCGGTAAATAGTGGTATTTTATAATAGCTGTCAGTATCTGTCAATTTTACTCCCATTTGAATACGTCCTGGTCTCCCGCCTTTCTGTCCTCGTCATGCCATGGGGCGCCACCATACGTATGTGTAACAATAAGAACTGCATACAGTTTTATTGTATAGTCCCGTCCTCTCCGTTTTAAACTTAAATGTTTATAGGATTACTAGGTTTTAATTCTTTCTATTTGGTTTTATATAGTTCTATTTATCCTATCTTTTTCATTTACACTAGAGCCACCTGGTGGCATCTACCGTTTACTTTGACGATGCTAGGTGATTTGGCTTCAGTAATGTTAAGCAGGGCCTTGACACCATACAGTTTTATTATGTAAACCCCCTTTCACGGTATGTACTTAAAATATTTGTGTTTATATTGTAATTTGGTATCTCTTTTGTCCATTCAGTTCTCTTTTTGTGACACCAGGCTTACTGATGTTTGTAACTTTACAGATTCTGAAGATGATTTTTATCGAAATGCGTCAATAAACGCATGACCACATCACTATCTGTAGCTCTATAATTTTACACAGCGTCCTGATAGCACTGTTATCAACTAACAGAGCATTTTATAACAAACTTTTCACGACTAGCGAAGGCGAAATGGAGAACCTGACATTGACTGTGGTGACAATAGCAATGAGCGTGATCCATGAACAGTTAATACTAGCTGTTGTACGAATGGAAAATGAGTGTGTTTAGGTCCCCTAAATGGCATTAAAGACCCCTCGGAATGTCCAGGCTTATTGTGTCACAAAGGGTGACAGGTAATGTCCATGTATGTATGTTTGCGGCACGTTGTTATAAATGCATCGTAGAAAAAAAAAAGAATGTTTATATCTAACTTATCCATCTTTAGGTTAGTAACAATAAGTGTGGGGCGTTTTGAAGGTTCGAAATTTAAGTGCATAAAGCAAATAAAATGTAAAAAATAACAGTAATAACAATAAATAATAAATGATTAAAAATACAGTTCAGGAAGTAATGACTTAACCAATCACATGAGACGAAAATTGTACACAATTTTTAGGGGAGAATTTTGTCTACAACCAGCCTGTCTTATTTTTTCACATCGTTTAGGGTATTTTCAACAAAAATGGCGATTTGACGTTTTATGTGTGTCTGTCACGTGTCCTACGGATACCGCCGTTCAACCGATCAGCACCGAATTACCAGAGGTATTTTGTTTAGTGCAAGCGACCGGAACCTCTGTCTGTGCCGCTAGCTCCCGGCTACTATGCGTCGGATTGGAAAAAAAAGAGAAAAAGTTGTTCAGAATTTAATATCGAGTAACTTTTTGTTCCAAACTTTTTCCATATTTGACTCTAAAATTTTGTATACAAGGCAACCGCTAATTCTTCATATGGCCCTGCCATCATATTCATCTGCTGTAAGTCATTTAACGGACGTTCACAGGAAAATACTTTATAAATAAAATTTTTTAAAGAAATAGAAACAAGTAAAACAGTTTTTGGTTCTAAACCCGAATTATAGACTGGTTCTACCAAGAAGTGACGGAAGAAACAATACAAACAAAAAGTTATAAAAAGTTGTAAAACATTATGAATCTTAATAATCATGATCGCGCTTTTTGGGGTCCCTTTTGTTATTTTCGAACGCCATCCTTCTCCTCCAAATGTATGAAATTTTGCCGTTATAGAATTTCTTTAGTTTTCGAAAAATTCTAAAGCCAAAAGAAATTATAAAAAACGAAAGTTGCACTGTCCCATTTTTAGATGTACTTTGACAAGCATTTATCACATAAAAATAAGAAAACAGTAAATCATATATATAATTAATAATTGTTGTTGTTGTGGTCTTCAGTCCGGAGACTGGTTTGATGCAGCTCTCCACAATACCCTATCCTGAGCAAGCCTCTTCATCTCCACATAAGAACGACAACCTACATCTGTCTGAATCTGCTTACTGTATCCATCTCTTGGTCTTCCCCTGCGATTTTTACCCCCCCCACACACTTCCCTCCAATGCTAAATTCACAATTCCTTGATGTCTAAGAATGTGTCCCACCAATCTAAAACAAAATCTCTGTATATAAAATTTCCTATGGTTTGTGTATTCCGCAAGAAACTTAAACGATTTGCACCGAATGAGCTCAAAGCTACAACGCAGCACTTTAATACAGGAAAGTTTCCAAATAGCCATTTCTTTAATACGAATATACCGGAAGATAGGAATTTTACGATTTTTTGGTACAATGTTTCTCCATAATGTGCGTAAAACGTGCACCTATTCTAGTGGTATGTTATGTAAAAATTTCATAGCATTTGGTCAATAACGTTCACAGATTTGCGGCTAGAAGCATCTACGTTTACAAATGTAAATGATCATTTGTTAAAAATTTGAAATCTCTGAATATCATTAACACATTTCGTTGAAATTTTAACACAATTTAGCTTTCGATTTCGCATTTTTTTATTTCTTTAGTATTCATTGCGTTGAGTAATATTTAGTACAAAGATATAAAGCAATATAATCATTTTCAGATACTTTAGATACATGGTAAGGTGGAAACTTCAAGTGCAGATATTTTCACGTAGTAATTATTATTACCTATTTCAGGTTACATGAGCTCAAAGTTTGACACAGCTACAAACCGATTAAAAGATTGTTTCGATCCTTTTTTTATGACATAGTTCACGGATCTCCTGCAATATCACATATGCAAATATATAAAATTTTCCGCATTTGATCTACAAAACAAGTGGAATGCCCTGTATGAATAATTCGTACAGTTCATGGCAGAGGGTACTTTACAACGTCTTCAAATCTAGGGTTCTATTCCGACACACTGGTTAAATTATCACTCTTGACCTTCAAAACAAGAAAAACATAATTATCAACGTAAGATTTCGTACGGGTCCATGATTAAGGGTACCTTACTGTATCTGGTAGACGTATGTAACTTTTCTTATACAGGGGTTGGAGAAGCATGTCAGAAAACGGGTAGGGTATGTAGCGTCCTTTTCAGAAATAATATTAAGTCACACCGTATTGAATTCTAATCAAAAACGTAAGGGCAGTGATGTCAGAGATAAACTGTCATCAAGTACAACAATAAAGTACTAATTACAATTAAGAAATTTTAATATTGCTGAGAATGTTAGCTCTTTGTTGGAGGACTACTTGCACAATTGTACAGTACGCAATCCGGCTTGTCTTGCCTTGTTACTGTACGTGTCCTGTCGTGATCTGAAAGGTCGATATTATCATAATTTTGCAAGAGTCGCTGTTGGATTGTGTTTTTCTCAACAACAGTAATCAAGAACTGTTAAATGATTGTAAAATGTCAGATACGATCTTCAGTAGAAATGATAAACAGTATATTGTGTTCTTCATAGTAACTGCTCCCATTCAAATACTTTAAGCATTTTCAGGATTTTAGCTCCAGTAGCAGCGTCTTCAACAACGGCCGATAAACTGCAGTCATCGGCCACCATTTCATAGTTCATTCTAGTTAATAATTATTAATAGATTTAGAGACGAGTGTCGAAATAAAATAGGACTTTTAAGAATTATTTTTGAACTCGGACGACGATCCCGGACGGCGGTGGCAGAAATTATAATTCAGAACTTAATAAAATTTACATGAGTAGGTCTACGAACCAAACTGAAGGGATTCGTATAAGTGATTTTTCTGTATTGTGACGTGGACAGATCTTAAGTTAACAAACAATTATAATACTGATAGGCAGTTCTCATGCTTATAATTATTACAGACTGAGTGTAGCGAGTGATTAGTGAAACCTTTCATTTATTATTTTTCAATATACTGTTTCATCAACTTTTACGTAATGCTTACTTAAACATAAAGCCTTAAAGATTTTATTTGAATCAGTTCTTTAGCTAATGCAATACATAAAAAAAAAATCACCATCAGTATTTAATAGTTCAGCAAATTTTAGTCGAAGTAACAGTACAGAAAAGTAGGTATTCTTATTTAATTTTATTTGCTAGGACGCCACAGGAAAAGACAGATTGGAAGATGGTTTGGTGGATGCAAAACGGGAGAAGACAGAGGTAGATGGGGAAGAAGGACAGAGAGTGGAGGAGGAATAAATAAATGTCATTAAAAAGCGAGGTGGGAGAAATATTACCAAAGATCATAAAACTATAGGAAAGCTTAAAGTTGACCATAAAACATGCCAGTGCTAGTTTTCAAGCTTAAACATGTCCATTTCAGTTTAGATCTCTTTTGTAAAATATAAAACTTTGTGTGTTTGCAAATTTTTCATACTGTGCTATTCCAAAACATGTCGCTGCATTGCGATGGTGGATGGTTTTGTCTCGTTTCCCCAAAACTTACAAGGAAAGTACTTAGGCTCGTACAAACAGAAATACACGAAAATCGTAAGATAGATAATGTAAAGGTCTATTACTTCACTAGTGATACTTCCGCATCTGCAAAACTCTGCAGTCGCCCATTACAAGACTCTATATGTGTCACGCCGCATTGCACTTTGACTCGCCGGTACGCCAGTAGTAACGGTGCAGTGTGCCTCTGAAGTTGCGTTCTGTGACGTTATTTGTGTGGTGAAGTGTCAGATGGGTCGGCGATTGGTAATCAATCCTGCTAATATAGTTTGACTGGTTGAGGTGAAGTTACGAAGAAACCTTCTTCGTCTAGATGGTGTCGAAGATGAATCATTCGCCTGTCACCTATTATCTATTATAGTGTTTCTAATGTATTCTCATATTTCTGCACTATAATAGATTCCAGAAAACATGTGTATGATTCTTCTTCTACACCAAAACCGTATTCACGAAGAAGGGCTCTTCGGAATTTCATCTCAACCAATTGCAATACATTAGCAGGATTGATTACCAATCGCCGACCCATCTGACGCTTCAATACGCAGATAACGTCACAAAGTGCAACTTCAGAGTGTGGCGCATATCTTTTTTACTTGACATACATTAAAGCCACATTTTTAATACATCACCTGTTATATATGTTCAGTGGTAGAATGCTCGTAGATCTCGTTGCTCGCCTACCAATAGTACATCACAAAATAATAAGACGTCGGGTTCTTATACATTCTTATACATTCATTTTAAAGTATATTTATTTATCCATTCCTGATGAAGCACAAAAGTGATGCAAGAGTAAGACTGGTTCACAACACACTTCCAAACTAACTCAAGACTAAGTTGTTACTACTCCATTACTAACTTCATTGTTCATACTACTCCATACTACTACTCGTCTAAGACTAACTTAGTTCACGCGTATAAATATCTGTTATAGTTTTTGTGGAACATTCTAGAACACGGAAGTACAATATTTAAATATAAACCAATTTGCTCAATAAACATTAATGAATCCTACTTTATGTAAAGATACACAAAATTATGACAGATGTAATAATAAGTTTTTACATCAAAATAAACAATAGAAAAGATCGTAAGTAAACAACAATTAGCGCAGTGTTAATATATGTTTCCATTATTGTTCGACATTGAGTTTCAATAATTAATTAATTTAGTTTGTTAGAAAACCCTAGTAATGCAAATAATAATGAGACTTGACAGAAGCGCCATAAGATGCTTATATATTGTAAATGTGGCATATTAGGTTACAATACGACCAACTATGGTACCGAATACTTCAATATTGCAAATAAACGGGATCCTCCTAGCTAAATATATTACAAGAGGCACACTGCACCGTCAGTACTGGCGTACCGGCAGGTCAAAGTGCAACGCGGCATGGCAAACGCGGAGGCCTCTAATGGGCGACTGCAGAGTTTTGCAGATGCGGGAGTATCACTAGTGCAATAAGGGACCTTTACCTTATCTATCATACGATTTTGGTGTATTTCTATTTGTTCGAGCCTGAGTACTTTCAAAATGTTCAAATGTTTGTAGAGCCTATGGGACCTAACTACGCGGTCATCAGTCCCTAAACTTACAAACTACTTATGAACCAGCTAAGACTAAAGACGACACAAATATCAACCCCCGACCGTAGTGGCCGTGCAGACCGTGATTGGAGCGCCTCAGTCCCCTCGGCCACCGCGGCCGGCTGAGTACTTTCCTTGTTAGAGCTAATGGTAATTCTGTTTTGTCCAAGAATCTGTTCTATTTAGTGGTGGTATGGTCGTCCATTGGATGTAAAAGCTTGTGGCTCTTCCCTGTAATGTAACAGTCGGGTCTGTTACGCTCGCGCCCTCTCGCAGCTGGCGTAGTTAACGCCTGACTACCAGCGGGCAGAGCGCGCGCAACGGGGTCGCGGCCGGCACGCTAAGCAGGAGCTACACGAGTTCACAACTAGGCTAATGCGCTAGGTCTGCAGCGCCGGCACGAGGTGTGCAACTAGTCCGGCTGCCCCCGGGGCGGCGTGCATCACGTGTCAGCGCCAGTGGCCGCGAGCGGCCGCAGCCAGCGCGGCGCGTGTCTGGGCGCCAGTGTTCCGCGCAAATGGACTGCCACTCACCACCACTCTGCTCCATCCGGGATGAACGCGACAAGTGTTACCGTCAATACCACTCGAAAGTTTTCTTCTTGAAAATGAATTTTATGTCTTGGCCCTCAACGCCTCCATCATTCCTATTTTCCTCGTTTCTCCAATTGCTTTAACCAGAAGCTCTTCTCCGATAAATCATAGGTAATCGTCATAACTAATACTACCTACCCCGCCCCGTCACCAGGTCTTGTAGTTCGCCGGCCGCGGTGGCCGAGGGGACTAAGGCGCTTAAGTCACGGTCTGCACGGCCACTACGGTCGGGGTTCGAATCCCCCCTCGGGCATGGATATTTGTGCCGTCTTTAGTCTTAGCTGGTTCATAAGTAGTTTGTAAGTTTAGGGACTGATGACCGCGTAGTTAGGTCCCATAGGCTCTACAAACATTTGAACATTTTTTTTCTTGTAGTTCACTGTATACGTTTTTCCCTTGGGCTTTGCCCTTAGCCAGAAATACCTTGACCAAACCCTTTATCGTTTCTTCACCTGTACCTCAAAACCGTCAATACCACTCAAAAGGTTTCTTCCCGAAAATTAATTTGATGTCTTGGCCGTGAACGCCTCCATCATTGCTATTTTTCTCGTTTCTCCACTTGGCTTAACCAGTGGCTCTTCTCCGATAAATCACAGGCAATCGTCATAACTAATACTACCTACCCCGTCACCAGGTCTTCTAGCTCACCGTATACGTTTTTCCCTAGTGCTTTACCCTTAGGCAGAAATACCTTGAGCAAACCCTTTATCGTTTTATCACCTGGCCCTCAAAACTGTCTGGCACAAAGCTCACACCTGCATCCGCCCTACAGAAAATCCTCTCCGGCTGGACATCCCCCGTCGAACACTCCACACTTCTGGCCATTAAAATTGCTACACAACGAAGATGTGCTACAGAAGCGAAATTTAACCGACAGGAAGAAGATGCTACGATAAGCAAATGATTAGCTTTTCAGAGCATTCACACAAGGTTGGCGCTGGTGGAGACACCTACAACGCGCTGACATGAGGAAAGTTTCTAACCGATTTCTCTACACCAACAGCAGTTGACCGGCGTTGGCTGGTGAAACGTTCTTGCAATGCCACGTGTAAGGAGGAGAAATGCGTACCATCACGTTTCAGACATTTAAAAAGGTCGGATTGTAGCCTATTGCGATTGCACTTTATCGTATCGCAACATAGCTGCTCGCGTTGGTCGCGATCCAATGACTGTTAGCAGAATGTGGAATCGGCGGGTTCAGAAGGGCCGGCCGCCGTGGCCGAGGGGACTGCGGCGTGCCAGTCACGGTTTGCACGGCCACTACGGTCTGGGGTTTGAATCCTCCCTCGGGCATGGATATTTCTGCCGTCCTTAGTATTAGCTATTTCATAAGTAGTTTGTAAGTTTAGGGACTGATCACCCCGTAGTTAAGTCCCATCAGCTCTACAAACATTTGAACATTTGTTTCTTGATCCCAACGGCCTCGTATCACTAGCAGTCGAGATGACGGGCATCTCATCCGCATGACTGTAACAGATCGTACAGCGACGAGTCGATCCCTGAGTCAACAGATGGGGACGTTTGCAAGACAACCATCTGCACGAACAGTTCGACGACGTTCGCAACAGCATGGACTATCAGTTCGGAGACCTTGGCTGCGATTAACCTTGACGCTGCATCACTGACAGGATCGCCTGCGATGGTGTACGCAATGACGAACCTGGGTGCACGAATGGCAAAACGACATTTTTTTCGGATGAATTTAGCTTCTGTTTACAGCATCATGATGGTCCCATCCGTGTTTGGCGACAGAGGTGAACGCACATTAGAAACGTGTATTCGTCATCGCCATACTGGCGTTTCACACGGCGTGATGGTATGGGGTGCCATTGGTTACACGTCTCGGTCACCTCTTGTTCGTATCGACGGCACTTTGAACAATGGCCGTTACATTTCAGATGTGTTACGACCCGTGGCTCCACCATCCATTAGGTCCCTGCGAAACCCTACATTGCAGGAGGATAATACACGACCGGATATTGCAGGTCCTGTACGGGCCTTTGTGGATACGGAAAAAGTTCGACTGCTGGCCTGGCCAACACATTCTTTAGATCTCTCACCAATTTAAAACGTCTGGTCAGTGGTGGCCGAGCAACTGGCTCGTCACAATAAGCCGGTCAATACTGTTGATGAACTGTGGTATCGTGTTGAAGCTGCATGGGTATCTGTACCTGTACACGCCATCCAAGCCTTTTTGACTCAATGGCCAGGCTTATTGGCCGTTATTGCGGCAAGAGGTAGTTTTTTGGGTACTGATTTCTCAGGATCTATGCATCCAAATTGCGTGAAAACGTAATCACATATCAGTTCTAGTATAACATGTTTGTCCAACGAATACCCGTTTATCATCTGCTTTTATTCATGGTGTAGCAATTTTAATGGCCAGTAGTGTATCTATCGCTCCCTGATCATTCCCTTTCTCTATTTTGTCGCATGTGTACCCCTTTACATATCCCGCCAAATCGTCGAATGCCTTGCGCTCCTATTTCCCACGTCGACCTCGTCCTTTTCCTTCACCTCCTTCAGCTTCTTCAGGCTTCATACCCATAATCGACAAAAGCACTGACGTAGCACGTCATGTCGGTTTGGCCAGACCATGAATCCAGTATCAAGCAATATTTATTTATCTGTACATAAGATGTGATAAATATTTGTGTTTTCGATGTTTCTATGGTTAGTTCACCTTACTGTCTGTGAGTACGATGACGATTTTGCGGCCAGTAATTGGAATTACATAATAATACACTCTGAAGTGTTTTATATTTTATTTCTTATTTTAATTGTTTTTCACTATGTATCACAATTAAACAACGGTAAACAGATAAAGCACTTAATTGAATATTCATCATGTCTTCCGATGCTTCACTTGAAAATAAGACAGGAACAGATATTACAACAATGAGAATGTTATCAAGTAGGCCTACAGAAACAAAATTGTCATGAGGGAGGTTCGATCCTGGGTCCTCGGTTTGACAGTCCAAGTCCTGAAACGCTCTACTGTCGACGGAGCTCGGAAAATTACTCATATTTACCAGTACCCAAGCTACAGCAGAAAAACCCAAAAATGTTACTCTGACATCATTAACTTTTGACCCCATATACATTAGTAATAACTGCTCATCTTTAGACGACCTTTTGATGTATACTACTGAAAACCAGATTTTTCCACCATCAATTTTCATCTTGATATTTTCAAACACTACAGAGTGTCTAGCAAAAAGCCGAAACTCGTTCCTCTTTTTTATTCAATATACAGAGTCCATATAAAAGTCGATCGAAATCGATGACCCACATGTGGCCTTCTCTCTTTGTAAGCCAAGATCATTCGTATCCATAAACGTGCGCTACGACGTAATAGTGGTGTGAACTCAAGAACTTCCTGCCGATGGCAGTATAAGGGACTATGGTTACTAACAGTTGTTTCCGTATAGATCATTTTGTTAATTTTTAAAAATAATTTCTTAAATTTTTGTGTATATCTTTGGACTCTGTGACTTCAACAGAACGTCTACTCAATAAGTAGAAATATATTCCGGATCTATCTTGGAAACTTGTCACGTTTATTCTCAGAAACTATTTTTATGTGTACCTTTTCTTAACATAGGTATTGTCACTTGCCGAATTGAGTACAAGTATTATTTTCACCCATTTGGACTGTTTGCTCTCCTTCACTCCGAATCTATCACGAACTTAGCTCACCTCCTGTCATCATCCAGCTTCATATCTTGGCATCATACAAATTCATGCAGCTCGGTCGTATGAAGATGTAAATATATTTTTTTTTAAATGTGTTGCAGGGCCACAAAATGTAATGTTCAAATGTTTGTATAGTCTATAGGACTTAACTACGGGGCCATCAGCCCTTAAACTTACAAACTACTTATGAACTACTTACGAACTAGGACAGCACAAATATCCGTGCCCGAGGGGGAATTCGAACCCCCGACCGTAGTGACCGTGCAGACCGTGACTGGAGCGTCTCAGTCTCCTCGGCCACCGCATGGCCACAATTCTAGGGGTTCAAGACCCTTTGCTCCTAAAAACAGATATGACAAGTTATATGGCAATAATCTAGACATTGTGACACTTTCGTTCCAGATTGCTGCATTCCCGATAATATGCCTCCTTGTTCTGATGCATGTCTGTATTTGTTGTGGCATTCGGAACTCTAGATCATCAATGGACTCAAAAAATCAAATGTTTGTTAAGCTTATGGGACTTAACTACGGGGTCATCAGTCCCTAAACTTACAAACTACTTACGAACTACTTACGAACTAGGACGGCACAAATATCCATGCCCGAGGGAGGATTCGAACCCCCGACCGTAGTGGCCGTGCTGACCGTGACTGGAGCGCCTCAGTCACCTCGGCCACCGCGGCCGGCATCAATGGATTTTTAGTCCAGATTGTCCCAGTCTTTGCTAAAGATTGTTCAGATTGTTTGGTGAGTCGTCTCTTGTCATCCAAAGACAAATCTTTTCGATGTATCTCAGGAATGTTCGATAGCGTTCATGTCTGGAGAACATGCTGGTCTTTCTAATCTTGTGATGTCGTTCTTCGTGGAATGCATATAAAAGATTTGAAGGATTGATCTCGAGAATTGTCGTCCATTACGACGAATCCCTCAACAATATACTGTCCTATATGTCGGAGAATGTCACGTCTGTATATCCGTTTGACCACTAGTGGCGTACAGTGGCCCCACATAATGACACCCCAAAACATTAGGTAACCATCACCTCACTGCACTCTCTTGACAGTCTGTCTAAGATGTTTAGGCTGATAAGGCTGCCTCCAAATACGTCACCGGCAATTGTCTGAGTGCTAGTATTAGATGCCACTTTTGAGCAGTCCATTCAGCATGCTATTGGGCCTATCTGTACCGCGCTACATGGTGTTTGTATCAAAGCTAGACCTCGCCTTATACGTAGGTGGTGAAGCTAGATGTCATACTGCCTATTACGTAAGCTACAGATTGAGTCGAAACTCGACGTTCTATGGCTATATGAAAATCATCATTCATCATGTGAATGATTAGTAACATCTTTCGCAAATCATTATTTGTTATTGTCTTAAAACGTGGTTTAAAACACACTACATTTTTCAGTCTTCATGTTGAGTACTGAAATGTCGTGTATGTTTTAAACCACATTTTTAAAAGCATTGATAATTTCATACGGTGACCGAAATCTACTACTGCTATAATAAATATATATTTGCGACTTACTGCTGCTCGTAATTTACTTATGACAGGCGCTAAGAATGATGATCAAGTATGGAATCAAATTTGATTGTTCATCATTATGGCGTCCCTCTCAGGGTTCCTCATAGCTGAAATACTTTGATAGCAGTTAATCAACCGCTGTGATAGCCTTTTGGTGGCCAGATGATGGCAGGTTTTCTATAGTTCCGGTATCTCAGTACCTCCTCCATATACGAACCATAACTCTTTGGCTCACTCCGAATCGTCTGAATACTTCCCTTGATCAAAGTAATAATGCGGAAACGATCAAACTTTGGATGATTTGATCTAGGAATGGCGGAACTACAGTCAAAGAAGTAGTGTACTTGTTTCCTTATCCATTCCGGATTCTTCATGCGTTGTTACTTATACATTTTTGCGAGCGGAGTGATATCAACGGGCAATCTAAGGACCTGTGTTCTTTATGTAGTAATAGATTCAACGTCGGTGTTCAGATCTTGCATACAAGGCGATACAACACTATTTTTATGTTTGAACCTTCGACTATCAGAATTTCTGTTGAAACAGCATCTGATCCTACACCCTTAATTTCTTATGCATGCCTGACAAAGACATAAATGAAAATACGTTTCCATAAATGTAACAATGTTTTTAACACTCTCTTTGTAAAAATAACTTCGAGTAACCTCGTATATGCTAGCATACTGCTGTACATTGACTGAAGGTTCAGTCACTGGAAAAACATCTATGGGAAGTGAAGCATGATGCCAAATATTTATTTTAAAGTTTTCAAGTTTGTAACATGATAAGCTATGCACCTGGCTAAGCTCTTCTGGCGCTTGAGAATGGCTTTGAGCTAATAAATTAAGCACATGTGGTCAACAAGTCATTTTACAAATATTTAAAAGCTGTTAAACCCTACCTTTTCACCTCTCACTTAAAACCTTGAAAACCTACCACAGTAGCAACAGTAACCGATTTAACGCCTGCGGTAGACACCCATCGTCTTATATAGTCGTTGCATACAGGATCGCCGTCCTCTGAATGTTTGCAAATTTCTGTGTTGTCATACACATAGCTATATAGTTGATTTGGCTCTTCAGTGTATATTTGACATGTCTCTTTATCTTATGATGTTCACAGGTGAAGCAGAACAAAGGGTTCGAGAGTAGGTGTTGCGTTTGGTATTACAGAGTAATGAAAAAGGGGAGTTGGAAAATAAGTTTCCCCTGTCGACTGTCGGCAGAGTTGTGTATGTAAGGAAAAAAATAGGATGAGACATTGAAGATAAGACATTTCTGTATTTTTCTACGTAATTTCCAAGTACATAGAGACATTTGTGAAACCACGTTATAAGCTTCAAAAAGTCGTCCAGGAGAAAATCAGGAAGAAACATTGAACGGCTATGGGGTGGAAACATCCGTCATCACCTCTCCAAAAGTTCAAAATCACTCCGTCTGCAGGTTAAGTGCTACACGCCGTTTCCTGGGACGTCCAAGAAGTTTTGTTGCTGGACTTTTTCGAAGATACAACTATCAATGATGCGCGGTACTGTGCCACTCTGTCTAAACTGGAAGAGGCGATTTGGAAAAGCAGCCTGGCCGCCTTAGATCTGGTGTTTTGCTGTAGAATGACAGTGCGAGACCACACTCGGTGACAGCAACGCAAAATCATATTGCAACTCTTGGTTGGGAGCATCTACACCATCCACAATACAGTCCTGATCTCGCAACCAAGAATCTCGGCGGAAGCAATGCTAACGCCAAACAAACCGTTTAACGCTTCGTCCGTATGCAACGTCCTGATCTTCTCCTGGAAGGCTTTTCGAAGCATATAAAGCGTTATGAGAAATGTATCAAAGTATATGCAAATTATGTAGAAAAATAAAGCTATAGCTTATCTTTAATGTCTCATTCTATATTTTTTATCTCATACGCAACTCTCACCAGAGTCAACAGGGGAAACTTATTTTCCGAATCTCTCCTCGTACTTTACACTGGGATAATGCTTCCAGTCCAGGAAAAGAACATCACACACAGATAAGGTGCTACCACCTTTCCTAGCCATAGAGCCAGGTTTTTCCGTGCCCATTTCCGGATTATTGTTTCAAAATGTTCAAATGTTTGTAAAGTCAATGGGACTTAACTACGGGGTCATCAGTCCCGAAACTTACAAACTACTCATGAACTACTTACGAACTAGGACGGCACAAATATCCATGCCCGAGGGGGGATTCGAACCCCCGACCGTAGTGGCCGTGCAGACCTTGACTGGAGCGCCTCAGTCTCCTCGGCCACCGCGGCCGGCGATTATTGTTTCCGCAGATAAGTAAGTGCACTGCTTTTGCGACGACCCGACAAAGTCGCATAATGGCATGGCTCACAGTTCAATTTGATGAAATCTCTCAGCCCCTTGGAATGGTTGAATTAATGACATCGTACCAAACAGCACTTATTCCGGTAAGTACACTAGCCTTTGTGATATTGTTACAATTATATGTCCAGTGATTATTCGGAGATATTTCATTGATAGGACTGTGTTGCCTTGTACGGGAGTGAAACATGGGCGATAAACAGTGTGGACAGGAAGAGAACAGAAGCTTTTGAAATGAGGTGCTATAGAAGAATTCTGAAGATTAAGTGGGTAGATAGCGTAACTAAAGAGGTACTGAACAGAATTGGTGAGAAAAGGAATTTTTGGCATACCTTGACTAAAGGAAGGGATCGCTTGATAGGACACATTCTTAGACACTGAGGAATTTTAAATTTAGCATTGGAGGGAAGCGTTGGGGTAAAAATCACAGAGAGAACAAGAGACGCATATAGTAAGCAGATTTAAATGGCTGTAGGTTGCCATTCTTATGAGGAGATGAAGAAGCTTGCTCAGGATAGAGTAGGGTGGAGAGCTGTATCAAACCAGTCTCCGGACTGGACCATAACAACTACAGGACTGTGTAGACATTGGACACTGAGTACTTACCTACGAAGTAGTGATTTTCTGCTGTCTCTAAATACACAGTTACGCGGACATTCTGAAGTATTTGCCTTATTAAAAGCTAGCATGGACGATTGCGAAAGTTACCAAGGTATCCTGCATATCGGAAATTGTTTAAAATGTTCTAGAGTTGATAGTCCGTCGCTGATTATTGCTGCAAAGATGTCGTGTGCGTCACTTTCTCCGACTACCTTTACTAATGTTTATAAACATAGTAACTGGCATCATATAGTGTTTTCGGACGATTCCAAGTTTGTTTGGTTGTCACATTTTCGTTCGCTGCAGACAAGGGGACTAACTCTAAAACTTGGCAGACATGTTCAAAATGTTCAAATGTTTGTAAAGTCAATGGGACTTAACTACGGGGTCATCAGTCCCGAAACTTACAAACTACTCATGAACTACTTACGAACTAGGACGGCACAAATATCCATGCCCGAGGGGGGATTCGAACCCCCGACCGTAGTGGCCGTGCAGACCTTGACTGGAGCGCCTCAGTCTCCTCGGCCACCGCGGCCGGCTTGACAGACATGTTACAAGTTCCATGCGACTGCTTTGTCCCCCCACTATCACAAGTCGCACAAGTTTCTACAACACAGACTGTTCCCAAAAAAGAAAAATTGTCGCTCTTAAATGTCCTCAGACCTTGTACTTTGAAGGCAATGCGATCAATGATAATTTAAGAACACTGCCGAGTAAGAAACAAACGACAAACCCGCGACATAAGAATTTGTACAGCCGTTGTCGAGGAAACTGTGCATCTGTTGTCTTAAATGTGGCGTATTAGACGATGCGTGCGCACCTCTGGTCATACGTCAGTTCCTCGGACCATCCCGAGTCTGGAAGTAGGTTGTATTTATCTGCTATGTCTATAAAATAAAATTAGATAATGATATTATGGCAACAGTAATAAAGACGTAGGAAACCAATAGTAGAAACAATCAAGATCTCAAAATTCTCATTTATTAAAATGACCACTTTCGGCGCATTTAGTCTACCAACATCAGACAAAGAGCACCATTTGGTCGGAAATGATGCTCTTCATCTGATGATGGCCGACTAAATGTGATGAAAGCGGCCAGTTTAATAAATTAGTCATCCTTTGATCTTGTCTGTTTTTACTATTGGATCATCAACAACAGAGTATTGTTACCTCCATCTCTCGTTGGTTAAAACCATAAACAGAGAAAAGCTGATGTTGCCTGTGCCTACATTATATACCCGTATCTGTTTGTAGCCCTTGGAAACAGAAAACGTAACACGAAAGACAGAATTTGCCCTCAGTTTTCACTCTATAGTACTGACCATTCGCAGTGCCCAAGTACTGATGTGATCCAAGTTTATTTTTCAGCCGAGATTCAGAATCAATATGAGAAAACTGGTAGTTTTTAGTATTCAACCCCACCTTACTTCTCGATAAAACCAACGAATGTTAGACGGGCAAAAGTCTGTTTCAGATCCCTATTTCACTGGATATTTTGATTCTACGTATCGTGAAGAGAAGTATAATGCGAAAGTCTAAGGAAGTATTACAATTTTACAGTTTTTGATTTGTACGTTTCCTACTGGAAATAATAGAAATAAAAAACCCGGAACCAGATTATTTATAAAACTGGAAGTTTTGAGCGGATTTTACAGGAAGGTTAAACTGGAGATAAAAAAGCTGGTATAATCGAAAACCAGTTGTTTTACCGACATCCGTCATCCCCAGAGAGATGAAGTAGATAAAGGGGGGGGGGGGGGGGGGACAGGGCGCAGGAAGGAGGGAAATGAGAGGTAGAGAGAAGTGTATGGGGTGATGGGAAGAGAAGTGGGGGGAGAGGTGTAACTGGCTTTACAGAAGACTGGAAAACAAATAAATAACCGGACAAAGCTTGATTTTTTTTAACTAGAAGGAACTGTAGTATTGTGAAATCGATGGAATATTTTAGAAATATGTCCTGCCTTTCATAGCTGCACAATTTCTTTAGGTTTTGCTACATGAGAATTAAAGCTATGCATTCGCACAATACCCTTTCTCGTAATCAGTGTGTTAGGAATTGCGAAATGCCTGATGTATAAAACAGTGAATTACATCAGAAAAATCTATACGTGGGAATCACTAAGTTTTGAAGTTCGTCCATTCAAGAAAAGAGATTCCACGACAGGTGGAAAGTAAAAGGAAACGGAAGCTTTATTGTGAGCATCCTTCGAATAGAATCCTTTCGTCTTTGTAACAGCTTCATAGCAGAGACGGCAGCTCGAATGGATGCCTCGAGGGAATGAGGCTTCAAAAGTTGGCAGCCATTATTAATGACTCTGACACCCCGCCAAGGAGGGGCGGGTGCCAACCTGCTGCAACCTGTTTGGAGATAGCTTAACGGGGACCAGGCACGAATCTCAAGGGGGAAACACGTCTGCAGCGGAAGCGAGTGCTCTGGATGGATTTTCTCATACCTATAAGGCAGGTTTACGAAAAGAGAAAATATTTCGAAGAGAAATCAATTTATCACATAAATACGACGTGCAGTGTCCTGTTTACTGATCGAACCTCACAATATGAATCAGCATCATCTGTACGATATAATTGTGTCATATAAAATATTATGATGGAAACAAGATCGCATTTGAGGAAGCAGACAGAATGGTTAGTGTACTGCAGTGCAGCAGCAATCACACCAATCTTTCAGCATGGGCAACATTTTCTCAGCTGTTGTTGAAAGGAGGGTAAGATTATTAGTTTAAGGTAATTTCGATGAAAATCTGTGTGAGTGGCCTTTTAGAGGCACTAAGGAGTTATCTTTAGGTTATGGAAGAATGAAAACGTACTAAAGTAGATCAGGGAATTTTATCTATGTTTTATATACAGGGTATCCCTGCTATCTTGCTCACCCAAAATATTTCTAGAACAACAACAGTTATTGTAAAACGACTTTCACTTGTATCAATGTAAGACTGGGGCTCATGAATATACATATTATGAGACATTCTAAAATGAAAGCTTATGTGTTTTTTAACACAAACTTATGGTTTTTTAATGGACACACTGTATTATTTCTTCAGCAGTCTATAGCATGTCAAATCATATAAACAATGGCGTTGACTGCATCGGAATGAGCCTTTTATATCCCGAAGCGAAGTTGACGCTTGAAGTACGCGAAACGCGCGGCTAGCGCACGTCCTGAGACTCAGCCGAGAACTCCATGCCGCGTTGTTTGTCCATCCAAAGAAAAATGTTCAAATGTTTGTAGAGCTTATGGGATTTAACTACGGGGTCATCAGTCCATAAATTTACGAGCTATTTACGAACTAGCCAATATTACGGACGACACAAATATCCATGCCCGAGGGGTGATTCGTGGAGACTGTGACTGACGCACCGCAGAACGCTTGGCCACCGCGGCCGGTCCATCCAAAGACAAACGATTACTTTCCTGTCGTCTATTCTTTGTAGAGTACATGAACCATTTTGTACCGTTTGACATCAACGAAACTATGTTTGCTGTGAGGTTATTTCTAGTCGTTATTCTACTATATTGCTTTCCTAGATCCTGTCTATCGGAAATCCGGACTCATATGAGATTGTGGCTTCAGATGCTTTCTCTGTGATCTTTAGGATGGTTCAGGTTAATATTTCACACCACTAGGCTAACATTCCTATAATTTTCACATATTGTCTCATTAGCCGTCTTGGGAACGGAGACCTTGATGTTTTTTCTCAAAATCTGTTATAATCTTTGAAACAGACCCTCAGTTAAAAATAAGCTTGGGGGACCTATTGTGATGGGGAAGGGAAGCACGACAATACATTTATGATCCCGAAGTCGTGGCTTCGTGTTCTAGGAGGTGTATTCCCTATTAAAAGTGAGTTCCTTTCAGATGGCAGATGGCCAACTGCTGATTGCTAAAAACACAGGAAAAAACCCGCACATACTGAATACGACAAGGAAATATTGAAAGCTAAACAGAGACACAGGCCAAAGTTATTTATTGAATTAACAAGTAGCACTTGATACAAAATAAGTACTGTATAAACATAATGTTGGCTTCCTATGATTCTACGTGCTGTCAGACCAGCGTTTAGCCTAGGGACAATGAATTAAAACGGGAAGCATATACTGACAACAAACAAATAGAATGAACTTTACTGGCGATGTAGTTGAAAAAGTTTCTGCAATGATGGAGTACGTATAAAATTGGGGAGTGATAATTTCTGCTGGTCATGTTAAATCGGCCTATATCGAGTAAAGGGGAAACAGCCAACAAAATAGTTACTACGATGGTGGGAACGTTTACGTTACCATACGCCTTGCCGAATTCTGTGGGCGGCCGTTGCTGTGGGCGGCCGTCGGTTGCTAAAGGAGACGTGAAATAGTGGAGTCTCGCGCACACCGGTGTTTATCTAACTCGTGCGAATTTGTTCACTTTCCAAGAGATCGACCTGTGTCTGTGCTCTTCTAGAGACACTAAAGTGCAGGTCATTGAACAGGTTGTTAGTCAAAAAGAAAGCTATGCACCGCTTGTGCACTGTGATAAAATGAATTAGAGCCTCCACTGTCGGTGCGGACGATTCTCCAATTATCCCTCTACAAAATGGACAAATACACGAGAGGGGAAATAAGTCGCGGATCAAGTGAACGGAACGCAAAAGCGTACTACTACAATGGGCGAAAACTGTTCTAAAATCCAATTTAATCGCGGAACGGCTTGAAGTATTCAGCTTCTTCTGCGCGTCAGCTGATCTTGATATAAATCAGAAGTGAACAGAAAGCTTCTGAACACTGCCTGAATTTACTACCTAGTTCGAAATGCACACAAAGAAAAGGAACACTTAATACTGAAAAAAAAGCGCTAGCTAGCTCGAACTACGAAAAGTCCCTCCAAAACTGTCAACGCCAATCACTGGTAGTCGTTTCAAAAAGCAGTTCCCTCCACGTCTTACGCGGACTGCTACAAGGCAACGGCCGAACACAGCTCCACAGAGTAACATACACAGTAGGGATGGGTCGAAAATCGCGTATCTGTTAAGAGTCACAGTGATTTGGAAGTAGCATTTTTCACAGCCGCAACTTTACGCAATCTGACTGCGATTTCAGTCGCAGTTTAGAAGCGCAGTAGCAACTAAAAGTAGCAAGTCGCAACTAAGAGTAGCAAGAAGCAGTTTGCACTCTGTCATCTGTTGGTCGAAGTTTGTAGTAATATCCAGTGGCGTAGCTGTGTCACCAAGGGCCCCGAGGCAAAAATGACATTGGGGCCCTCTTTACACTAATACTGTACAGATGCAAAACTACGTCATCAGCTCCTTACCGCCCACTGGAAGACATAATAAGGCAAACGTAAATACTACTAAGTAAGTTATTATGTGTCACGCAGCAGATAATATTTAATCGTACTCTCTAATGAAGTATGAAAGTTTGTTTGTTATGCTTTCACGCAAAAATTACTAGCTGATTTGGATGAAATTTTGCGGAGGGATAGAGATAGAGTTGGACCTGGGTAGGACATACAGATGAAAATGCCCCATGGGATATTTTTCGTCAGGAGTAACAGCAGGCAGACTGTTGTCAGTGCCGACAACTCACTCTCGCTAAACTACTGCGCTGTTAGTTCATTTCGTTGATAGCCCAGTCAAAGAAGGAAAATAGGGGAAATATTCTTGCAGGAGGGTTTAATCAAAAGTAAGTTGCCAGATTTTGTTTGATGAAACACATTGTATTGAGCCGTGGCCCTACCAGGCTTCTTGAAGTATATGTTAGTGTCTGGCCACGAAAAAGTAATAATTGAAATAATTACGTCGATATCTTCGCTTATCATCGTGACAGTGGAGTAGAGGGCAGCGTCTTGATGCACAATTCACTATTGAGACAAAGTAATTATTACAAGAAACTTCTGATCCGTGGATATAATTAAACCTTTAAATGGCAGAATAAACAAATAGTGCGCGGGTAGAAACATACCTTAAGAGATTGCATGAAGTGCTGAATTCTCACCATTACTTTAAAACACAGTGAAGTTGTTTGTTTTTCACATAGAAGAACTGAGTAGAGCGGAGGGTATAGTGTTAGTATGAACGTAAGTCGAAGAGCGAATAGTTCTTATTGTATGGGAAGGCGCCGTTCCCAGAAAAAAAGCCACAGAATGCCGGATCCATTTCCCGCCTACCATTGCGAGGTAATATGTAGAAAGGTTTGTACATTCTGTTCGGTATTCCTTTCAGTATTACCGCATTTCTGGAAAATAAAGAATCCTCTTTCCTGTCGCAACGCATTTTGTGGAAAATGCGCACTATCCAGGTCTGTCTGTGCAGTACGTCATCTATAATTTATGAGATGCACTGTGGAAGGGTCGGTATAACGTTGTAAAACACCTTGTAATTTCCTTTTGCGACGTAATGCGGTAGACAGAGTGGGGGCTCGTTTTCTCGCTATTCGTTTTGCAGGCGTACAAAGAACGGCAATGCCTGACCATTCCAGCGGTCTGCCCTTTCCCGCACCTTCTGCCCTCCAACCCTTCCTGTTGTCACCTGTCACATCCCCACAACAAATCATGTGCCTAATACTTTTCTACTGTACTTAAATATGCTGTATACATTCAATATTTTGTCTTAGTCCATTCTGGTTAATATATATAATAAATATTTTGACAAATTGGCTGTCAAATGTAACTTGGTTTACCGACCCCCGGGGCTATTTACGTTTTTTTTCCGTATTCTGCTTTCGTTTGATTGAAGTAAGCAATTTAAGTACAAATAAGTTGAAAATATTGCAGTTTAGTACCTTAGTTTATGTTTTTTGTGTCAGTTACATATGACTCACATGGCGCCAGAGTAAAGTGCCAGGTGTGTAATTTGCTATGTCGCTAATAATTTTGGGTTGGTACTCCTGTAAGTCTTTTATTCTACAACATTATTTGCGCACAGTTCCATGATTGTTTTTCTGCATTGTCACTACAGTCTTTATTCAGTGTTGTTTGCTCCGTAACAGTGATACTGTAGCAGGAGAAAGTGTCTCGTAGAAGTTATGTTGATGAACAAAGGCATGTACAGAAGCTTTAAAATGAAGTTATGGACATAAGTGAAGAAGATGAAGATATGGAAATGGAAAAATGAGAGGAATGTGTTTATGTTGAGTACTATTCATGGAGAGGAAGAAGCTGAAGTTCAAACCAAGAGGGGCATAAAGAAAAAACCAGGACTGATAACTGACTATAAAAAGTCATTTATAGATCTCTCTCGCCAAATGAACTCCTATATTGTCTAAGGCGGGTGTGAAATGGTACAGGGAGCTTGCAATTGAACTGTTGACAAGGTGAGCACTGGTAAATGCTCTTGTGATTTACTGATACATCAGCAACAAGATCATCTCAGTCACAGAATTCAAAGAGGAAGTGACATTGAGACTACTCCATACAGAAGATGCCGATGCCCCTGAGAAATCTCTCACCGTGGCCACCTAGCAGCCTGCAGATTACGCTCTTGTGAACATGGGAGCAGCAAGTCATAGGTGTACGGATGCTCCGAAGAAATGAAGAATGAATTTGGAAGAGAGCAAGCTGTCAAGTAATGTAAACAAACTACATGGAAATGTAAGTAATTGTGACTCATATTATTGCGAAGTGTGTTTCTCCATAAAGCACAGTGAATGCAGGTGTTAGAGATACAAAGTGAAATTACCCATTTTTTTCAGTCTGTTTCATTGTTGTTGTAATTAAAACTATGTGATATACAATCTACTGTATAAGTAATATGTAACACTAAATAATAAATTATAAAAGCAAGGAAACTCCATTATGACTGGGCCATGTGAGTTATATGTTGTTGTTGTGGTCTTCAGTCTGGAGACTGGATTGATGCAGCACTCCACAATGCCCTATCCTGAGCAAGCCTCTTCAACTCCTCATAAGAACGGCAACCTACATCTGTCTGAATCTGCTTACTGTATCCATCTCTTGGTCTTCCTCTGCGATTTTTACCCCACACACTTCCCTCCAAGGCTGCATTCACAATTCCTTGATGTTTGTGTCCTACCAATCGATCCCGTATTTTAGTCAAGGTGTGCCAGAAATTCCTTTTCTCCCCAATTCTGTTCAGTACCTCCTCATTAGTTATGCGATCCACCCTCCTAATCTTCAACATTCTTCTGTAGTACCACATTTCAAAAGCCTCTGTCCTCTTCCTGTGCGCACTGTTTATTGTCCATGTTTCACTCCCATACAATGCAACACTCCACACAAATGCCTTCAGAAAGGGCTTCCTTAGGCTTAAATCAATATTCGATGTTAACAAATTTCTCTTTTTCAAGAACGCTTTTCTACCCATTGCCATTCTGCATTTTATATCCTCTGTACTACGACCTTCATTTGTTATTTTAATGTACAAGTAACAAAACTCATCTACCTCCTTTATTGTTTCGGTACCTAATCTAATTCCTTCGGCATCACCTGAATTTTCTTAGACTGCACTCCATTACCCTTGTTTTGCTCTTGTTAATGTTCATCTTATATGCACTGTTCATTCCGTTCAACTGCTCTTCCAGGTCCTTTGTTGTCTCTGACAGTATTACAATGTCATCAGCAAAACGACGCAATGTTTTTAATTCTTCACCCTGAACTTTAATTCCTTCTCCAAATTTCTCCTTGCTTTCCTTTATAGCTTGCACAATGTACAAATTGAATAACATTGGAGAAAGGCTACAACCCTGTCTTACTCCCTTCCCAACCACTGCATCCCTTTCATGCCCTTCAACTCTGACAACCGCTGTCTGGTTTTTGTACAAGTTGTAAATAACCTTACGCTCCGTATATTTTACTCCTGCTTGCTTCGGTACTTGAAAGAATTTATTCCAATCAACATTGTCAAAAGCCTTCTCCACATCTACAAAAGCTAGATATGTAGGTTTGCTTTTTCTTAACCTATCTTCTAGAATAAGCCGTAAAGTGAGTATTGCCTCCCGTGTTCCTACATTTCTCGTGAACCCAAACTGATCTTCCCCGAGGTCGGTTTCTATCATCTTTTCCATCCATATATAATTCACGATTTCAAGTGACAATAACTACTCTTGAGCTCTTGAAAACTGGAGACCACGAAGATGATTTGTTTACTCGGGCCATAACGTACTGTAACACGAAGTCAAAGCACACTACTGTGAGTTACAACTGCACCACGGAGCCTTAAATGAAAAAAGTCCATGAGTTGTATTTACTTCACGTAGCCCGAAGAGAAGACTTTCTGTGACTTACATTTAACTTACGTGGCAGTCAATTATTTTCTAAAAGTTGGGAATTTTTCTATTTCTTGTAACACGAATATTATTAGTCCTTGAAACAATTTCATAATTATTTTTCGCGCCTAACTGTGAATCACGAACTTAATGAGTGGCGTTTTTCAAGTTGTGGGATATCGTTCGTGTTTTCTCACTTACCAAAGTCAGAATGAAAGAATACGTACTGGAGTAATACAATGCTACACACTGTTAGATTGCAGATGTTGGCAAATATATGATTTCTGATCGATAATTATCGGTAAGCGTTTTCGTGACTGCTGTACATTATACTAATAATATGGGTACACAATTAAAAAGTAGTCAATTTTATTTTAACAATTATTTTACAATCTTTTCCTGAGTTTGGTTTTAGCAAAATCATCAATAAGGTCTGTTAAATATAGACTTGATGCAGCCTTGTTTTCGATTGCTATGAGTGCCAAATGTCCGAGTCGAGCTTGAGCCATACTGTACCTCAGATGCATTTTGATAATTTTTAATTTGATGAACGACCTTTCGGCTGCTACAGAAGATTAAAACTGCGGTAAATACTTCTGTATATAATTGGCGAACTGTCCATGTTGGGGTCAATTTCGGCAGGAAAAATTAAAAGTCAAAATTCCTTCATTCAACTAAAATATTTTATACAGTTGTTGTTGTTGTTATGGTCTTCAGTCCGGAGACTGGTTTGATGCAGCTCTCCACCCTACTCTATCCTGAGCAAGCCTTTTCATCTCCTCATAAGAAGGGCAACCCAAATCCACTTGAATCTGCTTACTATACGCGTCTCTTGGTCTCCCTCTGCGATTTTTACTCCACACACTTCCCTCCAATGCTAAATTTACGAATCCTCGATGTCTAAAAATATGTCCTACCAAGCGATCCCTTCTTTTAGTCAGGGTATGCCAAAAATTCCTTTTCTCGCCAATTTTGTTCAGTACCTCTTCATTAGTTATGTGATCTACCCACTTAATCTTCAGCATTCTTCTGTAACACCACATTTCAAAAGCCTCTATTCTCTTCCTGTCCGCACTGCTTATCGTCCATGTTTCACTCCCGTACAAGGCAACACTCCACACAAATGCCTTCAGAAAAGACTTCCTTACCCTTAAATTAATATTCGATGTTAGCAAATTTCTCTTTTTCAAAAATGCTTTTCTTCCCATTGCCATTCTGCATTTTACATCCTCTGTACTGCGACCATCGCATGTTATTTTACTACCCAAGTAACAAAACTCATCTACCACCTTCATTGTCTCATTACCTAATCTAATTCCTTCGGCATCGCCTGATTTTCTAAGACTACATTCCATTATTTTTGTTTTGCTCTTGTTTATTTTCATTTTATACGCTCTCTTCAACACACTATCTATTCCATTCAACTGCTCTTCCAGGTCGTTCGCTGTCTCTGACAGAATTACAATGTCATCAGCAAAACGCAATGTTTTTATTTCTTCCCCCTGAACTTTAATGCCTATTCCAAAATTTTCCTTGCTTTCCTTCACCGCCTGCTCAATGTACAAATTGAATAACATCGGAGAAAGGCTACAACCCTGTCTTACTCCCTTCCCAACTGATGCTTCCCTTTCATGCCCTTCAAGTCTAATAACTGCAGTCTGGCTTTTGTACAAATTGTAAATAACTCTCCTTTCCCTGTATTTTACCCCTGCTGACTTCAGAATTTGAAAGAGTGTAGTCCAGTCAACACTGTCAAATGCTTTCTCCAAATCTACAAAAGCTAAAAATGTAGGTTTGCCTTTCCTTAATCTATCTTCTAAGATAAGACGTAAGGTAAGTATTGCCTCCCGGGTTCCTACGTTCCTCCTGAATCCAAACTGATCTTCCCCGAGGTCAGCTTCTACAGCTTTTCCATTCTCCTGTCGATAATTCGTGTTAAAATTTTGCAACCATGACTTATCAAACTGATGGTTCTGTAATTTTCACACCTGTCTGCACCTGATTTCTTTGGAATGGGGATTATTACATTTTTCTTAAAGTCTGAGGGTATTTCGCCTGTCTCATACATCCTACACACCAGTTCAAATAGTTTTGTCATGCCTGGCTCTCCCAGAGACTTTAGTAGCTCTGAGGGTATGTCATCTACTCCTGGGGACTTGTTCCGACCTAGGTCTTTCAGGGCTCTCTCAAATTCATCTCTCAGTATAGTATCTCCTATTTCATCTTGATGTGCTTCCTCGTCCCTTCCTACAACATCGTCTCTAAGTTCATTTCCTTTGTAGAGCTGCTCTATGTACTCTTACCACCTTTCAGCTTTCCCTTCTTTGCTGAGAACTGGTTTCCCATCTGAGTTCTTGATATTCGTAGAATTACTTTTCTTGTCCCCAAATGTGTCTTTTATTTTTCTGTAGGCGGTATCTATTTTCCCCCTTCTTATACATTCTTCTACAGATTTGCAATTGGCTTCTCACTCCTGCTTAGCCATTTTGCATTTCCTGTCAATCTCATTTTTTAGTCGTCTGTACTCCATTTTGCTTGTTTCATTTACTGCATTTTTATATTTTCTCCTTTCATCAATTAAATTTAGTATTTCCTGTGTTATCCAAGGATTTTTTGTTGGTCTTGCCTTTCTACCTATTTTTTCCTCCGCTGCCTTCACTATTTCATCTCTCAATGCTACCCATTCCTCTTCTACTGTTTTATTTCCCCCTGTTTCTGTCAATTGTTGCCTAAAGCTCCCTCTGAAATTCACCAGAACTTCACGATCCTTCAATTTATCTAGGTCCCATCTCATTATTTTCCTACCTTTCTGCAGTTTTTTCAGTTTCAGCCTACAGTTCATGACTAACAAGTTATGGTCAGTCTATATCTGCCCCTGGGTATGTCTTGCAGTTTATAACCTGGTTCCGGAATCTATGTTTTACCATTATAAAATCTATCTGATACCTTCCGGTGTCTCCTGGTCTCTTCCAAGTATACAACCTTCTTTTGTGATTTTTAAACCACGTGTTTGTTACAATTAAATCATGTTCCGTGCAAAATTCTACCAGGCGACTTCCTCTTTCATTCCTTCTGCCCAGTCCATATTCACCTACTATTTTTCCTTCTCTTCCTTTTCCTACTACCGAATTCCAGTCTCCCATTACAATTAAGTTTTCCTCTCCCTTAACTGTCTGAATAATTTCCTTTAGCTCCTCATATATTTCTTCGATCTCCTCATCATCGGCAGAGCTAGTTGGCATATAAACCTGTACTACTGTTGTCGGTGTTGGCTTCGTATCTATCTTGACAATGATAATGCGATCACTGTGCTGCTTATAGTAGTTTACCCGCATTCCTATTTTCTTATTCATTATCAGTCCTACTCCTGTAATACCCCCAACTGATTTTGTATTTATAACCCTGTACTCACCTGACCAGAAATCCTGTTCATCCTGCCACCGAACTTCACTAATCCCCACTATATCTAACTTCAACCTATCCATTTCCCTTTTTAAATTTTCTAATTTTCCTACCCGATTAAGGGATCTAACATTCCACGCTCCGATCCGTAGAATGCCAGTATTGTCTTTCCTGATGATAACATCCTCCTGAGTAGTCCCCGCCCGGAGATCCGAATGGGGGACTATTTTACCTCCGGAATATTTTACCCGAGAGGATGCCATCATCATGTTTTCATACAGTAGAACTGCATGTCCTCGGGAAAAGTAACGGCTGTAGTTTCCCCTTGCTTTCAGCCGTTCGCAGTAACCTTGTGGCAAAGCCACATTAGCTGATGTTACAAGGCCAGCTCAGTCAATCATCCAGACTGTTGCCCCTATAACTACTGAAAAGGCTGCTGCCCCTCTTCAGGAACCACACGTTTGTCTGGCCTCTCCACAGATACCCCTCCGCTGTGGTTGCACCTACGGTACGGCTATCTGCATCGTTGAGGCACGCAAGCCACCCCACCTCGGCAATGTCTGTGGTTCATGGGGGTGGTTTATACAGTATAACGTCTATTATCCGAAGTAATTTGGGGAAATGGGTATTCGGAAAACCGGTTTATTCGGATATTCGAACTTTACACTTCTATTTGTCAATAAGAGGTACTGTACAGTAAATGTATTTATACTGTATGTGTAGGAGCGCAATCATTCACATTGCACGCCACAGCACTTGGAAGACGCAGCTGATGCTGTGAGCAGCTTTGATGCTGCCGCTACATCTGCCGACTGAAGTGTGTCGGTTGTTGGACACATTGGACTGGCAGCTTCGCCTGTGAGCAGCGCCACATAGCGGTGTCTTGTGAAGGACACATTAGAAGCATTGTTCCGCCAGCCGGTGGCCCAGTGCGGCTACTGTGGGAAACTTGGTTTGAGGGGAAGGGGATATGATAGACGATAGGGTGGGAGGGTAAAAAAAAATTAAACAAAAAATTCGGCGCTCTACTATAACTTTTTCGATCGTCGCTCACGAAGGCCGAGGGGCCCCTGGAGCTCGTGGGCCAGGGGCACTGCCCCGCCTAGCCGTATGATAGCTACGCCACTGCTAATATCTTTGCATTGGGCAGGCTATAGAGCCTACCTGCGATTTTAGTGACAAATCGGGTTTAAGAGTCGCAAGTAGCAACTAAGAGGCGCAGTTTAGACTTCGCCGGCTGCCATCTGTTGGCCGAAATTGGTACTTCTAGCTTCCTGCCGTCTGCTTCGTATGTGTGGCTTTTTGTGTATGTATTGGTCGAACGCCATCGGCTCAAACCAGTGGGCTCGAATGTCCTCACTGGTCCAAACTGCGATTTCAGTGAAAAGTCGCGATTAAGAGTCGCAAGTAGCAACTGAGAGTAGCATTTATTGGCCAACTGTCGTACTTTCACTCGTGTGTTGTTTAAGAATGTTGTCGAATTAATGAATAAGAAGATAATTTTCTTTGTGAAAATGTTTGCACTTAGCCGCACTATTTTACCTGGCGGCAGCGTTTACATGTTGGTAAAGACAACAAATGTGAATGCCAAATAAATATTGTCTTAAGGACTTGATCCCTGTTTAAAATAATTTTTCGTCATAGAACCTACAACCATTATGGGAATTCAGAATACGTATGTTACATTGCAAATCTGGTTTCGACGATTATTTTTGGTAGCGTTATACATCGTACATAAAATAAAAATTCCAAGGGGGTGGTATCAAGTGGTCAACTAAGTACCAGTAATTTTATGAAACGTTTAACAGTAGGCCAACAGTGTTAAGTACTGCTATATAGGAGTAAACTTGTATCTTCGAGGATTCTATAAAAATATTGCACTTGAAAATAAACAAGTTTTTCGCGTAATGGAAAGTTTTATTTTATCAGATTTGTTTTAGATTTAGGAATGTTGTTTTCCGTCTTTTTACTTTTCGTACATTCCGTCCTGTAATGACCTGAGTGAAAGCAGATGGGTGGTATCGGATCCTTCAGTATTATTAGGACTTTTGTTTACTGCAGTGGTGGCATAGTGTGCTTATGTTGGCAACGACCGATGAATGATCCTAGAAATCTAAATCATACAGAATGATTGAAATAATATTTTGTTTGTCATAAAATAAATAATTAATGTTATTCTTAATCTGTGGTTGTAAGGTTTCTTCTATGTAACCCTGTACAGTCGGTTTTAAAAAGAAAATGGAATTTTCAGAAGTCACTGACGCTGTATTTCACATTTACTTATCTCTTTCAAATTGGTAAGTGACATATCACACAACGTTAAAAAATCTATTCATTCATTCTACAGGCAAGAAAATAGCACTTTCTTTGCTCTGTTATAGCTGCTGTGTGCCTAATATACCGAATGTTTCTGTTAAGGTAGACTATAGGCCTACTTGCCGATTTCGGTTACACATGACTTGCGAATAACCTCACTTTTAACTATAAATTACACACCAAACACTGAAATAGCTTTTAGAAGACTAATTGACGTTTGTCGATGTGTAAATAATCCCAACAGTACACGTAAATTGAGCATCAATATTCTTTTTTTGTATATATTTACATGTAGGAAGAGATCTGTTATGGATGATATATATATATTGCATTTGCAACACAAATCGCATAAGTCACCGAAGTAGCAGATATCACGGAAGTAGCAAAATCGCAGAAGTAGCAACATCAGTAGCAGAAATCACAGAAGTAGCATTCAGTGCCACCCCCATGAACCACAGACATTGCCGAGGTGGGGTGGCTTGCATGCCTCAACGATGCACCGTAGGTGCAACCACAGCGGAGGGGTATCTATGGAGAGGCCAGACAAACGTGTGGTTCCTGAAGAGGGGCAGCAGCCTTTTCAGTAGTTACAGGGGCAACAGTCTGGATGATTGACTGAGCTGGCCTTATAACATCAGCTAATGTGGCTTTGCCACACAGCTACTGCGAAGGGCTGAAAGCAGGAGGAAACGACAGCCGTTACTTTTCCCGAGGACATGCAGCTCTACTGTATGGAAATATGATGATGGCATCCTCTCGGGTAAAATATTCCGGAGGTAAAATAGTCCCCCATTCGGATCTCCAGGCGGGGACTACTCAGGAGGATGTTGTCATCAGGAAAGACAATACTGGCATTATACGAATCGGAGCGTGGAATATTAGGTCCCTTAATGGGGTAGGAAAATTAGAAAATTTAAAAATGGAAATGGATAGGTTGAAGTTAGATATAGTGGGGATTAGTGAAGTTCGGTGGCAGGATGAACAGGATTTCTGGTCAGGTGAGTACAGGATTATAAATACAAAATCAGTTGTGGGTATCACAGGAGTAGGGCTGATAATGAATAAGAAAATAGGAATGTGGGTAAACTAGTATGACCAGCACAGTGATCGCATTATCATTGTCAAGATAGATACGAAGCCAACACCGACTACAGTAGTACAGGTTTATATGCCAACTAGCTCTGCCGATGATGAGGAGATCGAAGAAATATATGAGGAGCTAAAGGAAATTATTCAGACAGTTAAAGGAGAAGAAAACTTAATTGTGATGGGAGACTGGAATTCGGCAGTAGGAAAAGGAAGAGAAGGAAAAATAGTAGGTGAATATGGATTGGGCAGGAGGAATGAAAGAGGAAGTCACCTGGTAGAATTTTGCACGGAACATGATTTAATCGTAACAAACACGTGGTTTAAGAATCACAAAGGAAGGTTGTATACATGGAAGAGACCAGGAGACACCTGAAGGTATCAGATAGATTTTATAATGGTAAAACATAGATTCCGGAACCAGGTTATAAACTGCAAGACATACCCAGGGGCAGATATAGACTCTGACCATAACTTGTTAGTCATGAACTGTAGGCTGAAGCTGAAAAAACTGCAGAGAGCTAGGAAAATAAGGAGATGGGACTTAGATAAATTGAAGGAAAGTGAAGTTCTGGAGAATTTCAGAGGGAGATTTAGACAACAATTGACAGAAACAGGGGGAAATAAAACAGTAGAAGAGGAATGGGTAGCATTGAGAGATGAAACAGTGAAGGCAGCAGAAGACAAAATAGGTAGAAAGGCAAGACCTACAAAAAATCCTTGGATATCACAGGAAATACTAAATTTAATTGATGAAAGGAGAAAATATAAAAATTCAGTAAATGAAACAGGCAAAATGGAGCACAGACGACTAAAAAATGAGATTGACAGGAAGTGCAAAATGGCTAAGCAGGAGTGGCTAGAAGCCAAATGCAAATCTGTAGAAGAATGTATAAGAAGGGGAAAATTAGACACTGCCTACAGGAAAATAAGAGACATTTGGGGACAAGAAAATCAAGTCTATGAATATCAAGAACTCAGATGGGAAACCAGTTCTCAGCAAAGAAGGGAAAGCTGAAATGTGGAAAGAGTACATAGAGCAGCTCTACAAAAGAAATGAACTGAGAGACGATGTTGTAGGAAGGGAAGAGGAAGTACATCAAGATGAAATAGGAGATACTATACTGAGAGATGAATTTGACAGAGCCCTGAAATACCTAGGTCGGAACAAGGCTCCAGGAGTAGATTCCAAAGAAATCAGGCGCAGACAGGTGTAACAATTACAGAACCATCACTTTGATAAGTCATGGTTGCAAAATTTTAACACGAATTATCTACAGGAGAATGGAAAAGCTGGTAGAAGCTGACCTCAGGGAAGATCAGTTTGGATTCAGGAGGAACATAGGACCCCGGGAGGCAATACTCACTTTACATCTTATCTTAGAAGACAGATTAAGGAAAGGCAAACCTACATTTTTAGCTTTTGTAGATTTGGAGAAAGCATTTGACAGTGTTGACTGGACTACACTCTTTCAAATTCTGAAGTCAGCAGGGGTAAAATACAGGGAAAGGAGAGTTATTTACAATTTGTACAAAAGCCAGACTGCAGTTATTAGACTTGAAGGGCATGAAAGGGAAGCATCAGTTGGGAAGGGAGTAAGACAGGGTTGTAGCCTTTTTTCGATGTTATTCAATTTGTACATCGAGCAGGCGATGAAGGAAAGCAAGGAAAACTTTGGAATAGGGATTAAAGTTCACGGGGAAGAAATAAAAACATTGCGTTTTGCTGATGACATTGTAATTCTGTCAGAGACAGCAAAGGACCTGGAAGAGCAGTTGAATGGAATGGACAGTGTGTTGAAGAGAACGTAAAAAATGAACATTAACAAGAGCAAAACAAAAATAATGGAATGCGGTCTTAGAAAATCAGGCGATGCTGAAGGAATTAGATTAGGTAACGAAACAATGAAGGTGGCAGATGAGTTTTGTTACTTGGGTAGTAAAATAACATGCGATGGTCGCAGTACATAGTATATAAAATGCAGAATGGCAATGGGAAGCAAAGCATTTTTGAAAAAGAGAAATTTGCTAACATCGAATATTAATTTAAGGGTAAGGAAGTCTTTTCTGAAGGCATTTGTGTGGAGTGTTGCCTTGTACGGGAGTGAAACATGGACGATAAGCAGTGCGGACAGGAAGAGAATAGAGGCTTTTGAATGTGGTGCTACAGAAGAATGCTGAAGATTAGGTGGGTAGATCGCATAACTAATGAAGAGGTACTGAACAGAATTGGTGAGAAAAGGAATTTTTGGCATACCCTGACTAAAAGAAGGCATGGCTTGGTAGGACACATTCTTAGACATCGGGGAACCGTAAATTTAGCATTTGAGGGAAGTGTGTGGAGTAAAAATCGCAGAGGGAGACCAAGAGACGCGTATAGTAAGCAGATTCAAGTGGATTTGGGTTGCCCTTTTTATGAGGAGATGAAAAGGCTTGCTCAGGATAGAGTAGGGTGGAGAGCTGCATCAAACCAGTCTCCATAACAACAACAGCATTCAGAGTCACCGAAATCGCAGCGTGAGTGCGGAGGGATACATGTCGAGGATTTGTACAGTGCGATTGTAAACAGTGACAAATCGCAATTAAGAATCACAGATATCTAAAAGATATCGAAAAATCGCAGTTTAGCACATCCCTATTACACAGAGAAACAGCCCCCCCCCCCCCCCCACCTAAAGCACTGTCCTACGCTCCCCTCGTAGTTCCGTAGGATGCTAGCAGGTGTCAGGCGGTTCCCTGGCTTAGTACCGGTAGACCACACTAGAGGCACTACTGCGGGTGCCTCTCGGACGTGAGAGGGTAGCGTGGAGGCTGAGGGGAGAGCTAGTGCCGCCTGCCACGAGACAATGGCTGTGTCCGGCTTGCTAGCGTTTGAGGGGAAGTGGTGGTGGGGACAGCCGCTCTGGCTAGTTTAAAAGGCTGATTCTGACCGCAGCGCCATCATGGGAAATCTTACGGAACTGCTTCAGCACCCCTCGCCCCGCACCCGTGAGCGTGGGACAGGGCCCTTACGGGGGTTTCCCGTCTATATATTTGTCTCTGGCAGCTCGCAACAAGATCTCAGGGCCATGCTCTGTGTCAGCTCGTTCACCTGTTTCGCTGACGGTTAGGGGAGAGGCGCCCGTGTTTGCGTAAGAAACTCCCCCTCCAGACATCACTGAAGCGACCATTGTACGAATGCCCTGCGACCTCCTCGGGCAATTCCCAGAAGGACAGCTACGGCCCTTTGAAGTTAGCGGACTTGCAGAACGCCTACTCCTCATGGTCAGGCCCTGCGTTTACCTGAAACGCGCAGGTGGCCCTCGCTCGGCACTCACAACCAAGACGACAGAATATTCCCTTAAAATAATATTCCGGTGACTTTGCCGTCCAGCAAGACAGTCTGAGTTTCTACATCTACATCAACATGGGATACTCTGCAAATCACAAGTGCGTCACAGAGGTTTCATCAAACCACCGTTATACTATTTTATCTCTCATTCCACTCTCGAATAGCGCGCGGGAAGAAAGAACATTTGAATCTCTTCGTTCGACTTCTGATTTTTCGTATTTTTTTCTGATGATCGTTTTTACCTATGTAAGTGGGAGTCAACAATATATTTTCGCATTCAGAAGAGATTGTTAGCGATTTGAGTTTCGTAAGTAGCCCACGCCGCAGCGATAAGCGCCGTTGTTGCAAAGATTTCCATCCCAGATCCTGTATTATTTCCGTAACGCTGTCTCCCCTGTATCATGACAATACGAAACGAGCGGCCCTTCTTTGGATTCTTTCGATGTCCTCCGTCAATCCCACCTCCTAAGGATTCCACACTGGGCAGCAATACTATAAAAAAGGTCGGACAAGCGTAGTGTATGTAGTTTCTTTAGTAGTTCTGTTGAATCTTTTAACACAGTCTCTGGTTCGCCTTTCCCGCGACATTATCTACGTGTTCTTTCCAATTTAAGTCTGAAGTAATAGTAATTCCTAGTTATTTTGTAGTCTTTACGGCCTTCACTTTTGATTGATTTATCTTTTAAACAAAATTTAACAGATTTCTTTTCGTGATCATGCAGACAACTTCACACTTGACATTATTTAGAGTCAATTTCCAATTTTTACACCATAGTGATATTTTATTTAGATCGTTCTGCAATTAGATTTGTTCAGATGATTTTACTAGACGGTAAATGACGGCGTCATCTGCAAACAACCTAAGAGAGCTGCTTAGTTTTCCTCCCAAATCGTTTATGTAAATAAGGAACAGCAGAGGACCAATAACACTTGCCTATGGAACGCCCGATATCACCTCTGTTTTAGATGAAGCTTTATCATCGATTACTAAGAACTGTGTCCTCTCTGAGAGGTAATCCCCTATCCAATCGCAAATTTGTGGCGATATACCACAACCACGCAATTTGATTAAAATTTAATTACTTCAGTTACATATACGGAAAATGGTTGGGAAGAGGTGAGTCCTCACTCGAAATAGGCAGGCACGTCACATCTTTCAGAATGAAAACAATCCGAACAATGTATTTATACGCGAAAATAACTTTTTCTTCCGTATCTCATGTATTCAACGAATATTACATTCAAAGGACCTTAAAATCAGTGGAATCATTGTATGTGGTAGGGTGTGATTACCTAAAAATTATAGCAAAATATGAATTCAATTATTTTATTATCGTATATGTATCTTGAAAGTGGTACTCATATTTATTATAACTGAGAACCATTTACACTAGACTGTTCGAAATAGTGATTTGAAAATAAAAATAATTTCTAGATGTAAACCTTATGCAGTAGTCGAATGAACATGCATGATTTATACCGCTACCTGATTTGCAGCGACTTGACTGTTGTTACGGAATTAGGTAACGAAGAGTAAGAACATAATAGGATATAGAAGTCGTTACTATAGTCACCGGAAAGGAACATTTTTATACACAGTTAAGTACATATTTTTTCTTGTACGTAATTTAGTCTACCATTTTACACGTAGAAATCAAAGTTAGAGTACGACCGTTGCATAACGCTGCTGAGGTGTGACAGGAGCGAACAAAGGTGAATTAAGAAATAATATTGATCAAACAGAAACTCAAAAATTACTGTATGTATTTGTTTAATCTCAATCCATAAGGGGTAAAGTATAACAAATCAAAGAATAGTAACAGGAATCGCCAAGCTATTCTAATTTCGTTTTCATCATTTTTAAGTCTGACCTCTTACTTGAAAGCGAGATAATTTATAAATTACTTGTCAATGGGACGTGAAGCGCAAACTCATTAAATCTATGAACGCTTGGATCAGTCTTTAACAACTTCCTGGAAATGTAGGCGGGCGTTTTCAATTTGCTTTAACGGCTACCTGACAGCGATTTTGAAATTAAAGGTAAATAAACACTGTTGTTCTGTAAGACGTAGCGGCGTTCATTCCCCGTAGGCCGGCTCCGAAGGACCGCTACAGCTGCCGAGGAAATGTAAACGCTCACTCCACAACGTTTCATCCTCAAGAAAATTTTTTCCCTGCGTGAGAGCACTTTGTACAGCTAAAACTTTAGCCGAAACCTAATTAAGATTCAGCCTACGGGAACGTAAGACCCCATCTTCTGAGACTTAATCTTCTCTTTTCGAAGGCTCTGAAGAGGTAAGCTACGGCTCAACAATTTTCTCAGGTATATCAGGTGCTCAAAGCACGATTCTTTCCGTTCATCTTACTGTAATGAGCTTAAAGGTATCGCCTTATCTTTTCTACACACGAAACGTAGCTTTACGAATGTGAATTTTAATAATTGTAGGGTTGCCTTCTTGGCATAATTCCTAAGATTTGCGTCTTTCTTTTGACTACGTAAATCCGACCACGCTTCACTGCGGTTTAGTTGACTGTAAGACTAAGTAAACAAAAGAATTGCGGCGAAAGGAGACTCACAGAGAAAAATACATCAACCAAATCGGTGGAACTACAGGAAAATTAGAAAATGGATATTTTCTTAGAAAATATTTATTGTAAAGCAACGAACTGATAAATTTTTTTTATTTTGTTATTTTTTTAAATTAAAAAAAAAAAATGATATTTTAACTCTGCAGCAGCATATGCGCTTACATGGAACTTTCGAATATATTAAGTGTATGACGGATAGGGCTTCAAACCTGATATCTATATCTTGCCCACGAAACGAAAAAGTACCAGGTTCGAATCTCGGTCTGGTGCAAGGTCTTAATCCGCGTGTAAGTTTCAATACAGATCAGACGGTTTACTGATTTCAGCGCATGCAACGTATGAGTAGCCTCTACATTCTCTACACGTATTCCGTACCTCTATTCGTGGTTCTTCTCTACTTGCTACCTCCTATTTCCTCCATTTATCCGTCTCCCCTTTCCTTCCACGTTACTTCCATTTCCTGCGTCCTCCTCTCTATGTACATCTTCTTCTCCTTTCTCTCTCTCTCTCTCTCTCTCTCTCTCTCTCTCTCCATTCCCTGACTCACTCGTAATAGGTATTCAAAATAAGAAATTAGACGTTATAAACTTACTTAATATGTAGTGGTAGCAACAGAAAATGAGCACAAAGTTACTCTTACAGAAAGGTAAGTAAAGTAACGACAGCAATCAACAGTCTGATTTCCACTGGTGACAAGTTCTTCGAATTATCAGATGAGGCCTTGTAGCTGCCAACAGCTTGAACATTTCTAGAAATGAAGCATTTAAGTATAACCGTACCTATGAAAGGTAAGGTTTCCAGGTTAGAATCACAGATTGTCACATCTGGAGTGACTGCCAGCAGTACGAGCGACCAACGTGAGTGAGTCACCAGTTCATGTAACATGGAAATCCGCCATCCTGCACCGGCGATTAGTAATTGATTAGTATGGAAAATTTAATATGGCATTCACAGCGCGGAATTGATGAAGAACTCGAGGACATGAGCAGTTAATGGGAGTGATAAGAATACGAACACAGGTGGTGAGGTGTCTTGGAAAGAAGATGACACAAAGCCCCTACCTACTATCAGTCACGTAGCATTCCGACAATTCTTCCGACACCTTACTCCCATCTGAAAATTAATCGTCACTTTGGTGACTTGCTTTTAATCCTTCTCCATGATATGAAATGTCTGTGAACCTAGGAGCCGGAATTGATAAGGTCATCGTTCTTTAAACTACTTAAACTTACACTTAGGACAAGACACAGACCCAGACCCGAGGGAGGAATCGATCCTCCGGCGGAAGCAGCCGTCTCCGTGTTAGGATCTTTAAAGCCCATTATTTGGCAATTAAACACTGTATTGTTCAATAAAATTTCGGTGTACTATATCTGTCTCTCGACACTGAAGGGTCGCTACTTGTGAAACCGTTATGGCCATGAGCAAGCAGCATGGTGACTGTCCAGGGACTGCACCATAAAGCTAAAAAGAGACGGATTATACCTTCCGAATCATCGCCGTTGCCGAACTACTACAATGACGCACGCAAATACAGCATCTCTTCTCTGTATATTATCTTTGAGTATGGCAGTTAGAGACCTCGGATGTTCAATTTAAAAATTAAGACTGTACAGTAGACTACTGAACGGTCCCTTTGACTTACTTAACTAAGAATTAATTACGTCAACTTCAGGCCACCGAAAGTAACTAAAACCACGATGCGCTCCATAATGTTTTGAAGTTATGATTGGCATCAGCAGTGTGTCCAATCCGTAGATCTAACGGCTGTCAACTGAAGAGTGAAGTAATAGCGTCTTTCAGTCACAGATCTATGCATACCGATCAGTGCTCACTCCCGACACGAATTCACAACGTAATTCGATTAATCGCTGATTTATGTTAATTAGGATGAAGGTGGCATAATGAAATGCTGAAACTGGTAGTCATACAAAGCGAGTCAAAATAAGCAGATAAGGTATTATATTCTTCATTCGAATCCAGCATCTACCACTGAATTTGAATAACTGCTCAACAGTTGTTGAATATACACCGTTTAATTGTCCAAAAGTCTGGTGACGGAATATCAAATTTCATCAATTGGCGTTGAAAATGTTCAAATAATTGTAATCTAATGGACTTAACTACGTTGGTCATCAGTCCCTATGCGTACAAACTAGTTACAGTAACTTATACTAAGGACAACACAAACACCCGTGGGAGGACTCGAACCTTCGTAGCAGGACGCCTTAGTGCGCATGGCTGTTCTGCAGCGGCCATTTGGCGTAGAATGGATATTGAGAGCAGTTCTGCGTGCAGGCAGACTGAACCCCAACAACAACAAAAATGTTCAACTATATGTAAACCTGTGGGAGCAAAGTACTGTGGTCATCGGTTCCTAGACTTACAAATGACTTAGTCCTGTGATTACAGTGCAACATCTGTCGCAGATGTCTCCTTGACTACATGTGTTTGCGAGCTGAAAAATGAAGCCATGTGCACAGAAATGGGACCAGAAACAGCCGTCCACCACTGTGAACGCCGCGGGGTTAAGCCAACTTCAATCTATCCTAAGGACAATAAACACACATCAATGCCCAACGGAGGACTCGAACCTCTGGCGGGAGCGATCCTTCAGACTCTGACATGGTGCCTAGAACCGCTTAGAGCATTTCCCCGTCAACAGCAGGAAAACTGATCGTGAAACTCATTCTACACCAAATGATGGAATAATAGATTTAGAAACTGGTCGTCCATGCAATTAAGTATTTTTATGTTCACCCCTGTTGTTCGGCATGTTCAATTTACATAATGGGTTTGTACAGTTGTGGTTTCCCCACAAGAAGCATCTGACGTCGTCATCGCCACACGACAAATGACTCCCAGAAGTATGCTAATATTAATCATCCCCCCATCCCTCCTCATTCGACAATAACTGTGTCTTGTTTACGAACAATAAAATCAGCGCTGAGATCCTACGTTTGATATTACCTAAAGTGAAATACAAGAATTTAACATATTATCTGAGGAATTGTGCTTCCGTCATAGTTTGCAGACTTTAGTGTTTTTTTCCTTGCTTGTGAGGATCACGTGTTGCATAAGCACTCACAATCCTGATAATGTTGTCTTATTTGGTCTCTCTTGGGCCTGCAGCATTATAAATGTCGTTTAAAGATATCATGCGATGAATTTCCAAATACTGCTTTACATACAAGTATATTTATGATACAATAGGCCTATTTCAGCTTTAGCGCCATCTTCAGGTGATGTCAGATGGCCGTGACATCTATATACATCAATGGTTTTCGTGCTGTCTATTAATTTATTTATTGCTTTGTAATTTTATTAAAACAATATTTGTTCTGATTTGTGATTCTCGTCTTGATGTGACAGCTTCTTGACAGATAACCAGAGATGTAATTTTGGTTACCAAGATGTTGTCACATCAAGACGAAAATCATAAATCAGAACGAATATTGCTTTAACAAAATTACGAAGTAATAAATTAAGAGACAGCACGAAAACCATTGATGTATATGGATGTCACGACCATCTGACATCACCTGAAGATGGCGCTGAAGCCGAAATAGGCCTATTGTATAATAAATATTTTTGTACTTGTATGTAAAGTAGGATTTGGAATTTCATTGCATAATGCTGTTCTAGTTGTAATTTTTGCGTAAAGTCAGTGTAGCATTTATATTTTGATGATTCTCTTGCTATGGTTATTTAAGATATTTCAAATATAAGAAATTTTCTTTTCCTTTTGGAGCTTTTATTAATTCTGGTGTCCGATTTTCAAACCTTTTTTCTTAAATTTAATTTTATATTTTTCCTAAAGCAAGTTTCTAATTTGTTTTATTCATTTTCTACTTCTTCTGATTGATTCTCTTGCTGTAGACATATAATTTGCATGGTATGTTCATTTAATAAATATAATTCATAGATTCCTTCCTTTTTTAATGGATATCACGATAGATAGCGTGAACTTTCGCTTCAGTTGCAATTTTTCGGTAATGTGAAAGTAGTCAATCAAAGACGGAAATCCTCAACATAATCTCAAAAAAATGTTCCATTGTTTTTTATGATAGGTTTACTCCTACCCTAACTTTTAAATATACTGTCAATATTGTGTTATGCTTATTATAATACTTCTCCAACACTAATTGCATTTTGTCATAGACCTCTATTGACTCATAATCTTTCCCCTCTTCTGGTGCGTAAACTAAAATGATACTGAAGATATTGTTCTCCTCGTTGACTGTTAAACTATATTTGTTTCATTTATTTAATTACAACCCGTAATTCTCATCTCCAATATATTACATACGTGAACGACAACCACTTCGTTCTTTCTAATTTTGCTGTTCTAGTATAGAGTATCAAATTTTCTCCTACATACTTGTTACCTTGCAGCCTAAGTGTGTCCCTCAGCAGCCTATTGGTCACTTTTTCCTACCCAAAAACCCTTTCTTGCCATATCCCGTTTTCCTGTCATTTTCTGTGATATGACAAGTGTAGGGAGGACACTGAGATGTAAAGAAGCTATTTCCCCTCGGGAAATTGTATCTTAATGGGCAGATTGGAACGTTTCATAAACAGCCAAAATAGCCAACTACAACTGAACTACGCTTTGAAACACTTCACGTGCTTTTCCTAGTATTTTCATTTATTTATTTTATTTTTACTTGGAGTCAGCTAGCGGGTTATTTTCTCATCGTGCACCTCATAGGTTGGCAAATAATCTTCACAAGGGACGAAGACATAGGAGCACTTTGTGTGGACCTTAGAGGGGAGTCCGGGAAAGCACCTCATTTAGTTTTCGCAGAAATCTCTGGCTCTGTAGTAAATCAGTTTCTCGCAACTGTGCTGGGGACGAGCTAGCGAGAGGAGAACGGGAGTGGACGGCCGGTTTGTGGGGTCTTTGTCGGCCAGAACCTGTGCGTGGGTTGCAGTCTGCGGTGCAGAGAAAAACTCATGCAGGAGCAATGTCTGTATTTTCTCCTGCCCGGCCTGTTTTCCGTGAAAGGATCTGCTCAGGACGGGTGGGATACGTGGACAGCTAAAACAGCTATACAGTTTAGCAATACAAGTTTTATTTACTAATGTTTACACCAAATAGTCAAGTTCTAGAAAGTATGGTCTCGCAGCGGCGTCTTCTTCTTGCACGATGCTGGCTGTGCTTACACACAATCAATGCCTAGTTCGGAGCCGACTTCAAAGGTGCCCTTCCAGACGCATGTCGGCCTAGATATAGCTGTTTGTAGAAAGCGCGCTTCTAGGTTGCTCCCAACGAGCTAGGATAAACTACATAGAGTGGCTATCTCTGGGTTAACAGCGCTCGTGGCAGCAAGCAGGAACTGTGACAGCCATTTTTGCCAACGTCTAGTGCGCCGAATACGAAAGTTAGGCCGAACCTATGTACATGTTTTGGGTCCACATTTTATGTATAGGAGTAAGCTTAATAGGTTATTATTAAGCTGAAAACGTGCCCAGTGTATGCGCAACATACAAATGTAGGAAATCGCGGTAATAAGGCTGTTGGAAAATCGTATTTTCAGTTAGTATTTCTATGTTTTCGTTTCTAATATTTCGTGCACTCGTCTTTTGTCCTACTACATTTCTGCATACAATAGTCCTACTGTAGCTAGTTAGCCAATATGAGGCGGGATAAGTGAAAACCTACTGCATACAGTTGCATTTGTTTATCTCAGTTTGAGGAGAAATACATGTATGCAACAATGATACAAAGCGGCTTCTGGCTAATGCGATTCCGATATTTTTGTGCCCTGAACATATTCAAACAGCAAAAACGCCAGCACGGAAATCTAAAAAAAAAAAAAAAAAAAAAAAAAAAAAAAAAAGGCGTGTATGAATGAGATGTTTAGCCGATGTAGTGTATGTGCCATTTGTAATTAAACTTTCCGATTCGCCTGCCACACACTTGTTTTCTATCACTTATCCTTTATCCATTTTAGCTTGGCTATAAAAATAACAATAAGCAGGTAGAGGATGGTTTGTTAAGTCATTGCACATAGTGAAAGTGACATGATTCAGTGCTATGTGACGTTCTAAAACGTGGCGGCCGAGCTTTTAATTTGCTTCAAGTGTGGCAGTACCTTAGCCAGTCGATGTTGTTTATATAGGTTGTTGGTTCCCTCTAGGAAGCACGGCGCCGGCGTGTGATTGACTGCCGGTCATCCGCTGCCTTCTTCACGATCGTTCTCGTGCGTCTGGCGTATGGCGCTGACTTTACGCCACAGCAGTCTGCTCGGGGGCGTCTCTAGTCCCTCTTGGAAAAGTCGTTGCAGGCAGCGGGTGTTTAGCACCGATGCTGGCTATGGGCAGACGCAGAGCTATTGTGCGTACGCTACTTTCTACATCTCTCCGGGAGTTTGGTGAATATTCACTACGCCAAACGTCCTAAATTTGTCTGTAGGAAGTCGCCCTTGTGTCTGGAATGTTGCGCCGCTCTGATCTGCTAAGAGTTATTGGTGTCGGTGTCTAAAATGGTTAGGCGAAATCAGAGGGCCATGGCGGATTAGCTGTGCGTACTGGCACAGACAAATAAATAAAGACGGGAAACCTCCGTAAGGGCCCGGTCCTACGCTCAGGGGTGTGGGGAGGGAGGGTTTCCAGCAGTTCCATAAGATGTCCCATGATGGCGCTGAGGTCAGAAGCAGTCCTTTAAACTGGCCACAGCAGGCGGCAGGTAGCAGCTCTCCCACCACCAACACCTCCCTTCAAATGCCAGCAAGCTGGACACAGCCGTGGCCTCGTGGCAGGCGGCACAAGCTCTCCTCTCAGTCTCCCCTCCACGCTACCCTCTGACATGTGAGAGGCACCCTAAGCCAGCGATACGCCTGACACCTGCTAGCATCTTACGGAACTACGAGGGGAGCGTAGGACAGTGGTTTAGGGCAGGCTGCTCCTCTGTGTATGTAACTCTGTTGTACTGGAGCGCCGTGTTGCGGTGTGCGCGGCCGTCCGCCGTCAGGGGTTCGATTCCCCCCACGGGCATGAGTGTTTGTGTCGTCCTTAGTTTAGTTTACCTTAGATTAAGTAGTTAGTAAGCTAGGGACTAATAACCAAATAGTTGAGTCCTGTAGATTTACAAACATTTGAACATTTTGAAACGAGAGGCTTACGTGACTGCCCTTTAGCTTTTGGGTCACGCACCTTGCGTGAAAACGCTGTACGTTTTGGCGGACCCTTGCGAAAACGCAGGAATGACGGTGATAGGATAACCAAGGGCTAGAGGACACATTTCGCCATCGAACATGCGGTGCCTCTAAGGCCGGAACCTGCTTGCTTCACGTGGATTGGCGAGCTTAGATCGTGTAGGAGTGGTTACGTGAGTTTTGAAGGCAGTGGTGCTGATGAGATATAACGGGGCTTCGGTGGCTTGTCGCTGAGTCAGTAAGACGGCCTGGATGTTTTGCTCTGCCAAGAGTAGGACGAACCCGATGTTGAAAAAATTTAAGAATACATGGATTACTGAAACAGAGTAGCACAATTTAACGGCAGAGGGACAGCAAACAAAAATGGACGAAGAAGATTTATGTAGATATACCACAAATAAAAGAAAAAAAGGGAATAAATATAGCAAATCATCGTTCCGACGCGCTGTCAGAAGCGCCAAGTCACGGATTGTGCGGACGCTCCTTCGCGGTTGAGTGTGGGAGTTTTCCTCAGCATAAGTACATCTAGTTGAAGTAGTGACCCTAATAATATCAGCCCACAGTAATACAATCTAGCATTCTTACGACTAATGCGTAGTTTGCGTCTACTGCACCGTAGTAGGTTCGAGAACAAGATGGTGTGGAAGCATTAGAGCTTATTTTACATTTCATTATAAAAATACTTGATGAAAAAGTGCTGATGTTATGTTTCTTTTGCGTCGATGCCATTATGGCTCACCTGTATTAACATGATATGGAAACAGTTTATTTTAACAAAATTTATATGTATTTATCACTGTAAAAATTTTTGGTATATTTCAAACGTCTGCCCGCTGGTATGATTCTTTGTTCATTTTCGGCTGTGGACCTGCAGATGATCATAAATAAATGAAATTGGTTGTCTAATGACCAAAAATTGAGATCATTGATGTAAATAAAGAAAATAAAAAAATCATGTCATTCAGGAAGGAGATTAAAAAAGTTGTCATTGCTATAATTAAACTCATTTACTGATCAGTCTATTTATACCTTGTGTAATAACTACAGAAATATGAGTCTTGTTTCTCAATGGTTGATGAGTCTTTGCTTTATTGCTTATCATACAGTATGGGTACAATTGCAAATGTGGAACGTTTCCATTTTTTAAGATCAAGTGAATGTAGTACTTAAAAACGGGTCTTCATTGATACTGTAACATATTTACAAATTTTTGGCTATTTGGAGATCAGCTCAGTCTGTCAGATTTTCAGTTTTATTGCCTAGTTCCCCAACATTACAGCTCATGGTAATAAATTCCACCCACAATTTTTCCCCAAATGAACAGCAGATTCAGTGTTATTATCTAGTATGTTTTGGTACCTGCAGTGCTATCCGGAATTTTTAATAGGCATCTACCGAAAGTAACAGTTCATTTTAATTTTCCGTTTTAACGTACCAATCGTCATCTTGTGATTTGTAGAACATGTTAACTTACGTTATAGACCTCATACGAAATGATAGAAGCAGCCTCAGTCGTTGTACTATATTATTATACACATTAATTGTTTTTTTGTAAATCTATCGGACTCAACTAAGTGGTTATTAGTCCGTAGCTTACAAACTACTTAAACTAAGGTAGACTAACCAAAGGACAACATAAACACCCATGCCCGGAGGGGGGGACTCGAACCTCCGACGGCGAACGGCCACGAGAATCGTAGCACGGCGTCCCAGTACGTATGGCTAATCCGCCGCGGCACAATTTAATTATTTAATCACTTCATAACATGAGTAGTTTCGACAATCTACGTAGCCATTTTCATATGATATTGCATGAACAATGTCTGACATTTTATGGACGAATACTTTTGACCTTTTGAGAAATGACTGAATTTTATCTGTTACATTGTTCAGTCCAGCTCCATCTCAGAAACAAAGTACTTCAATTACTTTAAAAAGAAGTAACCATGATTATAAATTCACTGTTAAAGCATACATCCATCATACCTTGACGCAGTTTTACAGAGAAAATTGCATCTGGTAGGCCCTTGTAATCCAACCTGATAGTTGGTTGTTCATCATCCCACATTTCACAGATGAGTCTGTAAATTAATATAACAACCTTGACGTGTCATGTACTGAGCACATCATTACATCAGTTAACTCTGTGTAAGCTGAGGTCTTACTGAATTGAGCTGACGTACTGCCCAACTGTTGCAAGACATAAGACACTACACTTTTCATTGCTGTGTTCGTCCCTATCGTTTGTTCTTCTAGCATATTGACAATAAATCAGCACCATTCGGTAAGATCTCAAGACACACAGCGTTATCGTAACGTTGTGCTCAGAATATGACGTGTCACGGGTTTTATATTAATATTCAGACGAAACTGTCAAACTTGAAATGATTAATTACTAAAACTTGTATAATAGGTTGGGTTAGAAGAGCCTACTAAGATGCAGCTTTCTCTGTAAAATTCCGTCAAGGTATAGACGTATACTTTAACAGTGAATTTATAATCACGGTTATTTCCTTTTAAACTAATTGACATACTTTGCTTTTCAGATGAAACTCGACATTCAGTCATTTCTCAAATCATAGTAAAAGGAAAAAAAGTATTGATCCACATTATAAAATGTCATATATAAGGTAGTATTGTACATTCTTCATGTAACATCATTCTGAATTTGCGACATAGATCGTCGAAAATAGTAATGGCATGAAGCGAATTAATAATTAAATAATGAAATAAAGTTGTACAGCAGCTGTGGCTTTGGCATCATTTTGTATGAATTCTAGAACATAAGATTTACCAGTCGCACTACTAACCGACTATTATACATTAAAAGATAAAATTTCGGTCAGTAACATTTTAGAAAATGGGTGTCATATGGGAACGATGGAGATTGTGCAAGTCTCTCGTCATATTATAAAGGTAATCTTGTAAAAATATGGTGTATATGTAAAAATAGTTGACACCATGTTATGCATGTCAACACATGTATGGCCTCTCTCAAAGTAGGAGTTCTAAATCTGAATTGTATATAAGCCATACGTGGTATCACGTACACAATGCTGTCAACGATTTACGTGCATATAGTGTTTTTGCAAGACGTTCCTTTACATTTATAAAATGGAGAGAGACTTGTACAAAACATCAACATTTCCAACTTAATGATATTTTCTCATTTTTTCCAGGTGGTTATGGCATCGAAAGGGATGAATATAAGATTTTGACCTGTTCTCCAAGTTCGTCTTCTGGATCTCAGGCCACGATTGTTCGGAGTAATGTCTTGGTGGATAGGGAGATAAATACCCAGGAGTCATAGGGAAATATCAACTGGTAGAGATGTACCTGGTACAGACTTGCCAAGAAGAACATGTGTCACACTCAACAGACTCCGCACAGAAGTGGAGAGATGCTCTTCAGATGGAGCATGCGAGATACCCCACCCAATGCGACAGTGGATATCCTGAACAAACGACCGAGCACAATTCTGGAATGCCCAAAACGTGCATTCACAGGCACTATTGGAGAACTATATGAAGCCTCCCCTAAAGCCGTCGAGTGGATGGAAAAACTGGACATACAACTTTAATATAATCTTTTGTTTGCTTGCTAAATTGTTAATTTGATTTCAAATGTCGTGTATATAAGTATGTAAACCATTTTACTTGAAAACCACATACGCTAAATAAATAAATAATTCTCATTTTTTAAATTTGTAGATGATTCTGTATCGATGTACCCGGCAATTAAAATAAATAATTATTTTCGGTGAAGGCCTAACAATCCTTACATAAGGTTTGCATATTACAAATTTAGTCAAATATTATTCCTAAAATACTGTATGAACACAACGTATAACAATTCGATATTGGTGTTGCACTTATAGTGGTCAGAAGTGAAACAATAACAGGTTTTCAGCCAAGATCGCTTTATTCTTTTAATTATATGACCGGTTTCGGCGTGCTAGACGCCATCTTCAGACCTGTCGTAATTTTTACATCACTGCTATAAGAACAATTTCTAATATAGCACATTGGTATACATCCATATTGATGTGTCACGCAAATAAAATTTGTTGTTGTGGTCTTCAGTCCGGTGACTGGTTTGATGCAGCTCTCCACAATACTCTATCCTGAGCAAGCCTCTTTAACTCCACATAAGAACGGCAACCTACATCTGTCTGAATCTGCTTACTGTATCCATCTCTTGGTCTTTCTCTGCGGTTTTTACCCCACACGCTTCCCACGATTCATTGATGTCTAAGGATGTGTCCTACCAATCGATCCCTTCTTTTAGTCAAGATATGCCAGAAATTCCTTTCCTCCCCAATTCTGTTCAGTACCTCCTCATTAGTTATGCGATCCACCCACCTAATCTTCAGCATTCTTCGGTAGCACCATATTTCAAAAGCCTCTATCCTCTTCCTGTCCGCACTGCTTATCGTCCATGTTTCACTCCCATACAAGGCAACATTCCACACAAATGCGTTCAGAAAGGACTTCCTTAGGCTTAAATCAATATTCAAGGTTAACAAATTTCTCTTTTTCAAGAACGCTTTTCTACCCATTGCCATTCTGCATTTTATATCCTCTGTACTGCGATCATCATTTGTTATTTTACTGCCCAAGTAACAAAACTCATCTACCTCCTTTATTGTTTCATTACCTAATCTAATTCCTTCAGCATCACCTGATTTTCTTAGACTGCACTCCATTACCCTTGTTTTACTCTTGTTAATGTTCATCTTATATGCACCTTTCAGCACACTGTCCATTCCGTTCAGCTGCTCTTCCAGGTCCTTTGCTGTCTCTGACAGAATTACTATGTCGTCGGGTTATATGTAAGTGATAAAATGACAGAATCCATCCTTCTCAAGGTTTACATTAGAGGCAATTCAGAATTAAGCTCAGTACTTACTTAAGTGAAGCACAATATTGACTATTAGGCGCATAATAGGAAATGTTGTGCTTCACTTAAGTCAGTACTTAGCTTGATTCTGAAGTACCTCTAATGTAAACCTTGAAGAGGATGGATTCTGTCATTTTATTTGCGTGATACATCAATATGGATATATACCAATGTGCTGTATTAGAAATTGTTGTTATAGCAGTGATGTAAAAATTATGACAGGTCTGAAGATGGCGTCTAGCAAGCCGAAACCGGACATATAATTAAAAGAATAAAGCGATCTTGGCTGAAATCCTGTTATTATTTTACTTCTGACCACTATAAGTGCAACACCAATATCGAATTGTTATACGTTGTGTTCATACAGTATTTTAGGAATAATATTTGACTAAATTTGTAATCTGCAAACCTTATGTAAGGATTGTTAGGCCTTCACCGAAAATAATTATTTATTTTAACTGCCGGGTACATCGATACAGAATCATTTACAAATTTTAAAAAAATAATAATTATTTATTTATTTATTTAGCTTATGTGGTTTTCAAGTACAAATGGTTTACATACTTACATACATACATAGAGATATATACAATGACATTTGAAATCTAATTAACAATTTAGAAAGCAAACAAAAACAAACTACAAAATTATATTAAAGTAGTATGTCCAGATTTTCCATCCTCTCACCGACTTTAGGGGAGGCTTCATACAGTTGTCCAATAGTTCACGTGAATGCACGTTTTGGGCATTCCAGAACTGTGCTGTGTCGTTTGTTCAGGATGTTCACAGTCGCACTGGGGGGTATCTCGCATGCACCATCTGAAGAGCATCTCTCCACTTCTGACATGGCTTGAAGATGGCGTCTAGCATGCCGAAACCGGTCATATAATTAAAAGAAGAAAGCGATCTTGGCTGAAAACCTGTTATTAAACAATTCTACATCTCTCCAACGATGTGTTCCTTATAGAAGTAGAACAGTCTTTAAAATAGGTTACCCATGAGCATGCCCGTCTGCCTTTGGCCTTTTGCTTCCACTTCCTGGCCAGAGGTCACAATTTTCCGTCCGCGGCCCAGCAGACAGCGTCGTCTTCCGGTATCGGCTGGCGGTCGGCCCAGCAGTGAACTCCGTCCTCCCACCCCTTCCGCTCCCTCCCTCCCCCTACACCCCCACTGCGGCGGAAGCAGCCGTCGGCTTCATTCACGTCGGTAACGAACGATGCGGGTCCTGCCACAGCAGGCCGCGCACTTGCCCTGCGCGCGCGTGTGTGTCTCTATCTATAATTGAATCTGGGGATCACCAATTCCGCCATGTTAGGCTGACATTTAAAAGACTTCCTGCCGCCGGCCCTCCGCAACCCCCATCCAGGCGGTGCATGCATGGCAGTTCCTCCCACCCTCACTACAAGGAGTGCTCGCACTAGCGCCCCAAACCCCACCGTCCGCACCACCACCACCCCCTGGCCACGACATATGTCTTCAGAGGCCGCTTGCTAAAGGAACTACCCAGAAAGTTTCCACTGGGCACTGCCGTAGTGGGTGCGTGAAGATTATCTTGGCTCACAGGATTAGGGGACGGCAAATTCGTTAGGGTGATCCACGATTTCCGTAATTGGCCACACTTTTGACATACGAGGCGTGTCCAGAAAGTAAGTTTCATTTGGTAATAAAACGAAATTGTACACAGATACAGAAGACATTTTCATTGCACAAAATTCTACAACTCTTAAACTACTTTTCTACATAACTGCCGAAATTTTGCGTGGCACCAGGTTTTGTATACCTTCTTCATAGAAATCTGCCGCCTGTGTCTTCAATCAGTCGTCATCAGCTCGTCGTCATCGGTGAAGTGATGACCGCCAAGGAAAAACTTGAGATGTTTTCCTGGATCTTGTCATCAATCGCGTGAACCAGTTCTTCTGTAACCAAAGGTGGACGCCCACTTCGTTCTTCATCGTGCACATCAATACACCCGCTATTGAACTGTCGGACCCATCTTCTCACCATCGAATCACTCATCGCATTTGGTCCGTAAACATTGCAAATTTGCCGATAAATTTCACTTGGTTTCACTTTCCTTGCATAGAGAAACCGAATCACCGACCTGATTTCACAGGCGACGGGATTTTGAATCAACGCCGACATTTCAAACAACCACTACAAAGCGTACGTAACTGACAACGATCTCCAAATGGCGCACGTTCTTTTCCTTGATACTCATCGTCTACAGCGCATGTGCGGAACTGCAATCATAGCGCTGCAGCGGAGATAAATTAAAACGGAAATTACTTTCTGGACGTGCCTCGTATTTTAATGCGTAACCTTACTGTATAATTTCCTAAAGCCACTATTTTTTTAACTTCATGGCAAAAAGTAGTACATTGTTGTATGGCAAGTGCCCAACTATAGTCCACTATGATTTTCATATGCTGGATCAATGATCCATTACAACTGTTTAGTTCACTACTTTTTACACTCATTACAATGTAGAAAAAGAAGTAACAATATAAAGGAAACACCTTCTCACAAGTCTCCAAAGCAGCTGGCACAATGTTATAAGAAAACAGTTTCCCCTTTTACACCTCACTTGTCTTTTAGCTCTGGGAGACCTTCATTGTCACACTAATTTTACAATCAATATCTGACATTTCGCACGTTAAAATATACAGGGAGTCTCACGAAATACGCCTGCCAGGCGTCCGCAGATCACGTGGTACGGCTCCCGGCCTTCGCCACCGCATCCGCCGGACACGGCAGCGCCCGATTCTCGGACTCTGTTGTGCCGCGGGCGCATACACTGAGTTAAAGTCTAAAAAATTGCCATCTGAGTAACCTAAGCTTACCTTCATTTACAGTGGAAAGAGCGGCCTGACATCTCTTGAACACATTCGCGAACACTCGACGAATTTCAACTGCCGAAATCTGGGAAAAGACTAGTCGAATCCTGTTTTCCAACTCTTCGAGTGTATGGGGATTGCTTGCATACACCTTGTCTTTTAACATTCTTCAAAGATAAAAGTCACAGGAATTTAGGCCACACAACTATATCACAAACACTTCGCATTGCTGCCATGGAAGCTTTGGGAATGTGTGGTCTTGTATTGTCCTGCATGAAATAACCGTACAGCTTTTTGTTGGGTGAAAGTTCTTAAAAAAATGAATGCAGGGTATTGTTCACATACCTGTCAAAATTTATTGTTTCGTGAAAAAAGATTCGACTAGTCATTTCCCAGATTTCGGCAGCCGAAATTCGGCGAGTGTTCACAAATGTGTTCAAGAGATGTTCAAGTTCAAGTGTTTGTTAAGCTTATGGGACTTAACTACGGGGTCATCAGTCCCTAAACTTACAAACTACTTATGAACTACTTACGAACTAGGACGGCACAAATATCCATGCCCGAGGGGGGATTCGAACCCCCGACCGTAGTGGCAGTGCTGACCGTGACTGGAGCGCCTCAGTCACCTCGGCCACCGCGGCCGGCTGTTCAAGAGATGTCAGGCCGCTCTCTCCATAGAGGGACATAATTTTGAACATCTAATTTAAATAAATGTAAGCTTAGGTTACTCAGATGGCAATGTTTTTTAATCTTTAACTCAGTGTATGCGCCCGCGGCACAACAGAGTCCGAGAATCGGGCGCAGCCGTGGCCGGCGGATGCGGCGGCGGCGGCCGAGAGCCGTACCACGTGATCTGCGGAAGCCTGGCAGGCATCTTTCGTTGAGACACCCTGTACTTTACATTTCGACATTTGCAAAACTTCCCACTTCTCTCCATACAACTAACTGTGGTGCATGATTTATGCACATTCAGAACACCACCAGGCTAGTATTCACAACCCCAACCACCCCCTCATTCTGAATTACCTCATAATAACCCACTTAAAGCACGAATACTACTGTTGCATCAACAAACTTCATTAAATCGACGCCAATTTCTTATGTGTTCAAATAAAAGGTATCATCGTCATCTGATAAAAACGGTGCTCTATCCTCATCACCACTACTAGTCACCATTTTCTTGGGATTCTGAAAATTAAAATCCATCCTGGAAAGAGGTCCATAGATTTGCCCAGGGACACAGGTATTAATTTTATTGCACATTTATCATGTATAACGTCAGCAGATAAGCACCAAAATAAAGACAATATTAAAAGACTGGCGGACCCGATAGACGTTGTCCTGTACACACATCTTTAATTCGAAAATTTCAAAGTTTTTAAATAAGCTGAAACCATCTGGTCCGTTTTGATGAAAATTATTATTAAAATGTTATTACAATATCTTACGCCATCACATGTACATTTCTCATAATTCGACCAATTGATACTGTGTGAGTACGTGTAGACTGTCTGACTGAAGTGAAATGTCGAATAGCTGTGTTAAATAAATAGCAGTATCGTAAATGAAAAGTTTAACTTGTTTTAATTGAAGGTAACAAATTTACACGCAAACTATTTTATAACATATATTTTTTAATTTACAAAAACTTAATTTATCATAATGCAATTGGATGTACAATATTTTTAGTCAATCTTTGACAAGTATGAACAAACAAATTTGATGGTTTTCCAACTCTGTAACGTACAACATATAACAGGCCGTGAGAAAAACACGGATTTTCTAAATCCAAGCAACAAATTGTCATTGTTTGGTCTTGCGACTTGTTTATTGTCATAGCATATGCCAAGCGGATTTGAAACTGTAAACGTTTGAATCGTATAGGTGAATCTGCAGGAATCACTGGGATTCGTGATAGAAGTACAACTTCACTTTGGAATTTTCCACTTAAAGTAGTTGCTTAAAGAATATGGTCCATGATTTTTTTATAACTAATCGCGTGCCATTACACAATTTCGGGGCATTTATATTTCGAAGCAAAATTATAGGTGAGCCAATTTTCAGTCTCAAATTATGTGGTGGCATTCCAGGTAAAACAGGTGAATTTAAAAATTCTACAGAATAGTTGACAACTTCGTCAGGATCAACTACACTGTCATTAGATTTAAATGTAATTTCATTACTAGGCAATGACTGTTGTATTTTGAAATTGATGGCATCAACACCTAATTTTTTGCGGCTAAAATAGCTCGCTCTCGTAGCTGTCAATGGTTATTATAATTATGTCTCAAATCTCAGATCTTATTAACTAATCTTCGGTAGCCACCATTTGAAAAACTTAAATGGAAGTCGAATGTATTGAGTATCTTCATACAATTAAATTTTACCGTTGCAAATGTCTAACAATTGTTCAGAAAATCCTGACGCTAATGGATCATTTTGAAGTTGAACTCGCATATTAATAGTAAGGCATAATTTAGTGACACTTCCCCATAGACAGGATTCTTTCAAACATGCGTTTATTTACATATCATTCCATTCCATGTTGGTGGTGGTGGTGGCGGCTGGTGCAGCAACAGTGTTGATTAATTAAAAATGCTCAGTCTCTGTTGCAACATGCCTGAATGCTTCTTTATGTTAAGCATTGCTTCGGGAATTTTACGGACATTCAAAGGTAATTTATGTGCCAAATGCGTAGTCCGTCCACTATCAAATAACGTTGCTGCAATGCCTGATGAACCAATGGCCAATGCAATATGATTTTGTGATCTAATGCGCGCAAGTATCAGTGAGATAAGTAATGTTTTTCCAGTGCCACCTGGTGCGTCTAAAAAGAAATCCACCTTGTATTGCAATTGATACGTTAATTTGATCATATACATTTCGATGCTCAGCAGTAAGGAATTGTTCATTATTAGCAACAAAAGTAGCCGAAGAAGTCTTATCGAAGTGGCGTTCACGTTGGCCGTCACTGTTGATGATATCTACTGCTGGGCGGATAGCGCTGTCATGCCGAAATAAGAATACAAATATTCTCAATCATTATTAGTGACTCGCTGTATATTTCTGTGGAGAATTCAATGTTGAGATTTTGATTAGTAATTCTAATCCGATGCAAAACATCCTCACTCATTGACTATTTATATTTGTTCCACAGAGCAGATGCTTCAGACGGAAAACACGGGGACTGTATGTAATCGAACTAAAGTATTTGCCATAAATATGTCAGCGAATCCTGGAACTGTAATGCCTCGTTTATGTGGTTGCAACTTTTTTGATTGTTTGTTCCATGTAAAAAAATTAGGATCATCAGTATACATTGTGTTTGAGAATTGACGAACAACATTTTGTCGACTACAAAAATTGAAAAAGTCAGAATTGTTTTTGGAACCGGTAAAGCTTCTTGCAGTGCAGTCCATTCTGTGAAGTAAACGCGCTGTCCATTTTCATTATGCACAGCCAAATGTAGAACAGCAGGATCCTCTTCATGTATAGGAAACGAGAAAATGCGCCAAATAGCTTCTAATATAAGTTTCAGAAATTACTGCAACCAGTAGCCTTTTGTTTCTTCTTCTTGAAGATTTATTTAAACCATTACCGGTTTCAAGCTGCCTAGCAGCTCATCATCAGATGGTATACATTTATTGCCAATTACATTTGTATCTGTGGCAGGGCAGAAAACGAGAAAAAAAAGTAAACACTAATTTTGGTATGCTATACTGAATAATTACAATATAAGCCTGTCTTCAAGACATTACTTACAGTTATGCGCTTCACATTTAATTTGTCCATATTTGGTCCGCTTATAGATAGGATTTCACTACACTTCCTTTCCATCAACACTCCACAGCAACTCCCACGACTTTCAAGTGGTAAAATTAACAAAACACACATTACAACTTTACAACCACAACTTTCAGCTTGTAAACAAACCAAAGAGTATGTTTATACTACAAGATAAGAACTATGTGAAACCAAAGACTGACAAAAGCTTATCTTACTATAGGATATAAATATGATGCCAATTTAGATTACATAAGATCAAAAGTTGTATTACATAGTTAACATATGTAAATAATATGATTTGATAATGATAGTTACGTTAATATTAGGAGTATTGATTTTGTGATTACTTTAACATCTGTTTACATTCGTCACATGTATTGCTTTAGGTGGCATATAAGACATTTGAATTTGTGTGTTTATCGTTGATTCGAAAATTACAAAATAATTTTGGGCTTTGGTAGGGAGTAATGTGGGTGGTGGTGAAAGGGGTGGGGTAGAGTGGGATGAAGTAGAAGAAGACGAAAGAAAGAGTGTAAGTGCAAGGAGAAATGTTTTGAGTGTGTGTGTGTGTGTGTGTGTGAGTGTAAAAGGGGGAGGGGGTTGTGAATGATTGTTTAATTCTTCAATTTTAAAGAATCTTCAAAATACTGGAAGAATGAGGTGTTTGCTAATTCTGTCTGCTCATTTAGAATTGCTACTTATGTATCGACCCATTTCATAACGTGTTATTTCGTCATTGTCGTTTACATTTTGAACAGCAAATATAGCTTTATCACTGCCATTGTGAACATACTTACAAATGTATTTCATAGACTTCACAGAACTGCATAGCTCAACGTTTATGTGTGCTTTATAGGTTTTGCACTGCAATGGTGAATATGGAACCACCCAGCGATTATCAGTATCTACTCTTACACCGTTTGACAGACGTAATTAATATGATTGACCGCCATTGTTTATGTCTCTACGCCGGTAAGATGGATAACCGTCAACACTGGTGATAGTATCAGTTTGACATGGTTTTGGAAAACGTTTCGTACATTATCCATTGTCCATACATGGTGACATTTTTAGAGTACCACATCTACATCTACATCTACATCTACATACATACTCCGCAATTCACCGTAAGGTGCGTGGCGGAGGGTACACTGTACCACTACTAGGCATTTCCTTTCCTATTCCACTCCCAAATTGAACGAGGAAAAAAAGAATGCCTATATGCCTCCGTACGAGCCCTAATTTCTCTTATCTTGTCTTTGTGATCTTTACGCGAAATGTAAGTAGGCGGCAGCAAGATCGTACTACACTCAGCTTCAAATTCCGGCCCTCTAAATTTACTTAACAGAAATTCACGAAAAGAGCGTCGTCTTTCTTCCAGCGATCCCCAATTGAGTTGCCGGAGCATTTCCGTGACACTCGCGCATTGGTCGAACCTACCGGTAACAAATCTAGCTGCTCGCCTCTGAACCGCCTCTATGTCTTCTTTCAAACCGATCTGCTGCGGGTCCCAAATACTTGAGCAATACTCAAGACGTGGTCGTACAAGCGTTTTATACGCGGTCTCTTTTACAGGTGAAGTACATCTTCCCAAAATTCTCCCAATAAACCGAAGTCGGCTGTCTGCCTTACTCACAACTGTCCTTACATGCTCGTTCCATTTCATATCGCTCTGCAATGTTACGCCTAGATATTTGAACGACGCGACCGCATCAAGAAGCTCACTACTGATGCTGTATTCGAACATTATAGGATTGTTTTTTCTACTCATGCGCATCACCTTACATTTTTCTACATTGAGAGCTAGCTGCCATTCTTCGCACCAACTAGAAATTTTGTCTAAGTCAACCTGTATGCTATTACAGTCAGTTACAGACGACACCCTCCCATACACCACAGCATCATCAGCAAACAGCCGCAAATTACAACTTACTCTGTCCATCAGATCATTTATATAGATAGAAAATAATAGCGGTCCTATCACACTCCCCTGGGGCACGCCTGACGATACACTCGTCTCTGATGAACACTCGCCGTCGAGAACAACGTACTGCGTTCTATTACTTAGGAAGTCTTCCAGCCAGTCACAAATCTGAGAACCTATTCCATAAGCTCGCATTTTCGTTAGGAGTCTGCAGTGTGGCACCGGACAACGGATCATATTCGTAGTAACAATGTCAAACAATTATTGATCAACATTCGGATCTGGAATTTCCGCTCAAACGATTTTGTCAATTTCTGCTTTTGGTTTGTCTTTATTCACCAACCAAATCAAAACATGCGCATGAGGTAATTAAAAAATACTGGCTTCGATTCCGCAATCTGATGAAGAGATCTGGTCGGCCATATGCACGGACGTAAGTCATAGCGTCTAGAAAATATTCTTGCATATGACGCGGACTACCAATGTATGATAATATATCATATATTCGGTACCAATGCTGTTGATGTCATTCGTTGCATCTACGTTACCGATAACGGCATCACGCAAGTGAATGTATTCCTTAGCACTAAGTTTTTCTTGATTAAATTTTATATGTAGTAATCTCTCACTTTCGATTTTTACATACATAGCGACAATGTACTGATGAAACGCCGGCCGCGGTGGCCGAAGGGACTGAGACGCTCCAGTCACGGTCTGCACGGCCACTACGATCGGGGGTTCGAATGCCCCCTCGGGCATGGGTATTTGTGCCGTCCTTAGTATAAGGTAGTAGATAAGTAGTTTGTAAGTTTAGGGACTGATGATACCGTAGTTAAGTCCCATAAGCTTAACAAACATTTGAACTGATGAAACAGCTGTCTGCATAGGAGAATGTTATTAACTGCATTAGCATGAATCATCAACCGATATGCGTAGACGTACATAGCACTAACTTCCTTGATCAGTTCTTCATCCGTAAATTAATATATGTATGAGATAAACAAAAATTATTGGCTTCCGAAGTTAGAGAAGACGAAATCTCATCGGGAAACAGAAGCCATGTCGTATCTGTAAGTTGTTCTTGTAGTTGGATTCCTTTGTTTAATATTTAAATGCTATCCATCTCCTCCTTCCCAACACTGTCGGGACAAATTAAAATTAAAAAGAATATTCGTGAATATTTGATACTGCGCTGGTAGCGCAGTCTGCAGGATCCAATTTAAAACATTACAAAATCAATAACTACTTAGAAATAAATAAAAAAAATTAAAAACTCATTTTACAGTGGACCAAATTGTGAATCTAAACCATTGTCGTATCCCCTAAAACGCACACATAAAATTTCATGAAAAATCAGTCCAGCCGTTTAGGGGAAGGTTAGTGACAAACACACGGACAGAAGAAATATGTATATATTATGATATCTTCCGTTAAGCCGCTCCCCAGCGTTCACGTCGGATGTTTAAAATATTAAACGCTACTTAAACTCTAACGTTCTCCTTAAACCGATTGAAACAGTGATCGCAGTTGCGGTAGTCATAATTAAAATAACCTGGTGGTGGAGGGCAGGCAAAATTGTGCCTCATGCGGCACTGGCCGAGTCAGTGATGGTCAGTCAAAGGTGCGACTTCATGATGCGGTTGCAGTATTTAAATAAAATCTTGTTGCAGTCAGATCGGCCTTAAGGTAACTTGACTGTGAACACCTGGAAAAATGCGACAAATTTTCATAAAGTTTACACAGTTGTAACTTAAAACCCCGAACTCTTAATACAATAAAATTGCAGGACAATGTTTCATCTCTCTTTCTGAACAATTTGATATACAGGTATGAAATTTCCTGGCAGATTAAAATTGTGTGCCGGAACCGGGACTCGAACTTGGGACCTTTGCCTTCCGCGGGCAAGCGCTCTACCGACTGAGCTATCCCGACACGACTCACGATGCCGCCTCACAACTTTACTTCCGCCAGTACCTCACCTCCTACTTTCATTCTGATATACAGGTAGTTTCACTAACTGACATACTGAACTTTTTAGAATTTTTTGTGAAGGTCTGTAAATGATTTGCCACTTCATACTTTGATTCTAAGCAACGACTAAGCGTCTTAATTAGACGCTTGTAACTTTAGGTACGTACTGTAATGAACATGTGAATCTCCAAAGTAGACTACAATTATGTAATTTGATTCACAAAGTTTAATTCTAGAAATATTTACATTTGATGTTAACAACAAATGCTACTTTTTTATACTTAATCATTAGATATTTTTGCACCTGTTGACAGCAGGTTACTGTGTGTAGTCTACTTTTCTCCAAATAATATCCTGAAACATTTTAAACAATTTCAGATCTCTAGCTGAAATAATTTATTTTTGCATAAAATAAACATGTCTGAAAATATATTTGTCGGAAAATTTTATGTAAAGTATATATTTATCTATAATTCACCTGTGTTGGTTCTAATGCTTTCCAGGTCCATATTCTTTTTTGGTTTATAGGTTCCTTATCTTCTCTCTGACTTTTCTTGCTTCTCCTTGCTGTCCTGGCTTCTTTAGTGGCCTCAAGAAGCACCTTTTGACCTTCGGCCACTCTCAACTTATCAGTTGCCACCAGTGATGGTTTCATATTGAATCCAGCAGATACTTGTAGCACCTGTAAAACTTCACGCCTGCTTACTGCCCCATCATTAAAACAAATTACAGCGTCTAAGACACCTAATCTCATGGTGTTGACAGGCGTTTCCAAATCAAATGGTTGAAGCATTCGTTCACGTTGTGTGTTTTATCATGTAAGCATCATGACAAGAGTTTTTTGTAACTTAGGTCCCTGTATATGAGCTTCATTGTCTCCAATACTGCAAACGATAGGGAGTGGTGATGTACATGTTATGTTGTTATGGTCTTCAGTCCGGAGACTGGTTTGATGCAGCTCTCCACCCTACTCTATCCTGAGCAAGCCTTTTCATCTCCTCATAACGACAACCCACAGCCACGTGAATCTGCTTACTATACGCGTCTCTTGGTCTCCCTCTGCGATTTTTACCCCACACACTTCCCTCCAATGCTAATTTTACGATTCCCCGATGTCTAAGAATGTGTCATACCAAGCGATCCCTTCTTTTAGTCAGGATATGCCACCCAATCTTCAGCATTCTTCTGTAGCAGCACATTTCAAAAGCCTCTATTCTCTTCCTGTCCACACTGCTCATCGTCCATGTTTCACTCCCGTACAAGGCAACACTCCACACAAATACCTCCAGAAAAGATTTCCTTACACTTAAATTAATATTCTATGTTAGCAAATTTCTCTTTTTCAAAAAATGCTTTTCTTCCCATTGCCATTCTGCATTTTATATCCTCTGTACTGCGACCATCGCATATTACTTTACTACCCAAGTAAACAAACTCGTCTACCACCTTCATTGTTTCGTTACCTAATCTAATTCCTTCAGCATCGCCTGATTTTCTAAGACTGCATTCCATTATTTTTGTTTTGCCCTTGTTAATGTTCATTTTATACGATCTCTTCAACACACTGTCCATTCCAGGTCCTTTGCTGTCTCTGACAGAATTACAATGTCATCAGCAAAACACAATGTTTTTATTTCTTCCCCCTGAACTTAAATCCCTATTCCAAATTTTCCCTTGCTTTGCTTCACCGCCTGCTCGATGTACAAATTGAATAACATCGGAAAAAGGCTACAACCCTGTCTTACTCCCTTCCCAACTGCTGCTTTCCTTTCATGCCCTTCGAGTCTAATAACTGCGGTCTGGCTTTTGTACAAGTTGTAAATAACTCTCCTTTCCCTATATTTTACCCCTGCTGACTTCAGAATTTGAAAGAGTGTATTCCAGTCAACATTGTCGAATGCTTTCTCCAAATCTACAAAAGCTAGAAATGTAGGTTTGCCTTTCCTTAATCTTTCTAAGATAAGACATAAAGTGAGTATTGCCTCCAGGGTTCCAATGTTTCTCCTAAATCCAAACTGATCTTCCCCGAGGTCAGCATCTACCAGCTTTTCCATTCTCCTGTAGATAATTCGTGTTAAAATTTTGCAACCATGACTTATCAAACTGATGGTTCTGTAGTTTTCACACCTGTTTGCGCCTGCTTTCTTTGGAATGGGGGTTACTACATTTTTCTTAAAGTCTGAGGGTACTTCGCCTGTCTCATACATCTTACACACCAAGTGAAACAGGTTTGTCATGGCTGGTTCTCCCAGAGACTTAAGTAGCTCTGAGGGTATGTCATCCACTCCTAGGGCCTTGTTTCGACCTAAGTCTTTCAAGGCTCTGTCAAATTCATCTCTCAGTGTAGTATCTCGTATTTCATCTTGATCTACTTCCTCTTACCTTCCTACAACATCGTCTCTTTGTAGAGCTGCTCTATGTACTCTTTCCACCTTTCAGCTTTCCCTTCTTTTATTAGAACTGGCATCCCACCTGAGTTCTTCATATTCGTAGAGTTGCTTTTCTTGTCCCCAAATGTCTCTTTTATTTTCCTGTAGGCGGTATCTACTTTCCCCCTTCTTATACATTCTTCTACAGATTTGCATTTGGCCACTCCTGCTTTGCCATTTTGCACTTCTTGTCAATCTCATATTTTAGTCGTCTGTCAATCTCATTTTTTAGTCGTCTGTACTCCATTTTGCCTGTTTCATTTACTGCATTTTTATATTTTCTCCTTGAGATATACATATACTTGACCATTTTCGAGTGCTTTTTTGTACCCACACGGTGAGCATACACCACTGTCAGAAATGGCGAGCTGTGGATTGTCATTTGTAGAGGATTTGTGGAAGAAAGTAGCCCAAACTAACTTGAAAATGAATTGTTCTTATGTTTTTGGGAGAGAAGTCTAATGACAACAATAAACATGTGAAAGTAGCAGAAAAAGGGCATGGCTGCACACAGAGTGATTTTTGAATTGATATTTAACCAAATTCCCGTAGTCTAATTTAATTGTTTTAACCACCATGGTGTTCAGAAAAGTCTAAACTTAAATTTAAGATGAAAAACAAAAAATTGATTTTTAAGAGGAATGATGAGCACGTTACCTTAATCTCTCAAATGTTTGTAAATCTATCGGACCAAACTGCGTGGTCATCCGTCCGTAGCTTACAAACTACTTAAAGCTAGGTAAACTAACCTAAGGACAACACACACACCCATGCCCGAGGGAGGACTCGAACCTCCACGGCGAGCAACCGCGCGCTCCGCAGCGAGACGCTTTAGACGGCTCGGCTACTCCACCGCGGCCCTTAATCTCTCCATCAGCTGAATACAGAAGAATGAGAAAGCACGTATCGTAAACAGCAGACAGTCTGCCGGCGCGAGGAGGTGGCCGTCCGTCAGGCCGTGGCGAGGTCACGGCTGCACGGAGGCGTCCGGGCGCTAAGCAAGTGTTTGAGCAACCTGCCGGCCAGTGGGGGCGCCGCGCCGGCTAGGCCGCGGCTTAAATCTTAAGCCGGCCGCGGCGCGGCGCTGCTGCATGATTCATGAGGCGGCCACGCGTCATATCTGGCGCTGGCGCTGGCGGCGGCGTCCGGACACTGCCACCCCCCTCCCTCCCCTTTCCTCACCCCTGGGACTCGGTTAAGCCGCCTAGGGGACCGCTCCTAGGGGCGGCCGCGCCATGTACCGTCTGGACGGCCCCGGATTGACCCTGTGACAGAAGGGATGGCGACATAAATCGCGCGGGCTTACAACTAAAAAGACAACAGCGGCGCCCTAACTGGCGTGAAGCATAGTGACGCCGTGGCCCGCTTACACATGGCCGGATTCTCGGCCGCCGGGGCCGGGCGCTAAGATCCCGAGAGTCAATACTGGCTGTCTGCTGCTGGCTGGGTAAACAACTACTGCCTGAAGGCCAAGGCACCTCGCAAGGGCTGCATGTAAGACATGCAAGAAGTTCTATATAGAACACACACGAGATAGCGAACACAATCTATCAACATTTTCCCAGTATTTAGTAACAGAATATCACGAAGTAGACACAATTGAAAAGTGGATGAACATCCTTCACATATTAGCGACAGGTCCTGAAATGAACATTATTGCGGAAGCGGAAATACATTTGCTCTCCCTAATCCACATCCAAAATCTAATAACTGAACAAATAAAACTAAAAGATAAAAATTGTATCGAAAACTTTTTTCACATCTCCCAGCATGAAAACGGATAAAATTAGCAAAGACAATCTATACCCGGATCCACAGCAACACAGGAAATACACAACATAGATAACACCCTCTGATGTAAACATTACTTAAACGTTCAGTATCGTTGACACTACTGTCGAATGAACATCCAGTCGTAAATAAACGCAAATATAGATTTATAAAATACAAGCCGGCGCAATCGGTTCCTCTGCGCAGCCGCGGCGTGGGGCGCAGACCGCGGAGGTGTCGCTCCGCGGGCCGAGGGTATTTAAATGGCCCGCTACCGGGCTAGAACCCAGTTCCCTTCGAGCAGCCGTAGCGTGCGGATCTCCGTGCCGGCGCGTTTCCAGGAGCTCAGTCCGTCAGTTCACCTGATGATGGTGACATATATGATCGCTGAAATATTGTGCCCGTTGGACACTATAGACCGGCAGTACACCCGTGGATATTTGGATCATCAAATACGCCGGGAGAAACTGAAATTATGAACTACTTACGTACTAGGACGGCACAAATATCCCTGCCCGAGGGGGGATTCGAACCCCCGACCGTAGTGGATCACTTGCTGGCACAACCTTAATTGTACATGTGAGGTGACTGTTCCTTTCAACATGTCTTAGAGTACAGACACCACATACACATTACCTTGGTCAGTAGAATTCTAACTCGCGAAAGTCGCACTGTTTTCATCTGCTTGGAAGTTTAATTTTTTTCTGTTGATTTATGTCATACGATGTATCGACGTTCAGCGTAGTGCCATTATCTATGCCTTTAGCTGAATATCGCACCCGACCAAATGCTCCGAATTCAAATTATAACCTCCCACCCCTACTATTACCGGACAATTAACAATTAAGAATGTACCATGCGCCTAATTGCTGACCTGATGGAAAAGGCAATCATTAAATAAATTAATGCCGATAAATGTAGTGGAGATTATAACTTGATCGATGCTGCTGCTTTTATGTGCGTGACATCGAGCGAAAATATGGTAATGAATATGAAAAATTTTTTGTAAATTATTCTTGCTGTTAAAACGTAAAGAAACGGCTGAAAATTTATGAGTTTAGAGGAAGAAAACAATTTACGGTCGCCATGCTCACTGAATGTACGAACAAAATTTGAAAAAAAAAATTATTTATAGTAATTAATGGGGTTTGACTATATAGGAGGACGGACGCAGCAGTTACATTACGTTAGGTAAAGCTAAGCACAAACCAAAAAGACACTACCCAAGTTGAAATATGATAAAGTAATTGCCAAGCAGCGCAGCGATCTTACAACTATTATGCGCCAATGAGTAGCATTTGGCAACATAATGGTTAAAAGATGTTGTGAAACTAATGATTCACCGTAATGCTTATTGTCTTACACACACTCACTTGAATAGAATACGTAATATTGGTAGTCAGCAACTAATTGTAATGACCTATTAATTTTATCTGTGAAAATTGTACTTGATTAAGATTCTTTAATAAGGCTTGCTATGCAATTCAAATAAGTACTGGTACTTGCAAATTGTTAACTGTACGAACTCCATACTCTCAACAATATTTCGTTAACACTTATCATTTATGATTTTCAGTGACTTCAAAATTTTAATTAATACTGTCATTAATTTAAACTCTATAAATTGTATGAATTACTCTGTCTTTTCTCAAACTGCGGAATTGAACAACTATGCAGTGACACACATAATAGTTCAGTAACATTCATTTTTAATTAATAATACCATGACTTCGGATTTATATAAAACCAAATTAATTGAACACATTTGTCACTGAAATATCACCTTTTTTCATTAGTACTCTTTACTTTCACGATTAAGTCTCGGAATAACAATGATATACTGCCTGGTATAGAAGTCTCAGGTGAAAAACTAATTCTGGTTCACTATTGATAATAACAGTTCTACTACGCTGGCTAGTCGTACATGCTAATATATGACTAATTGGCTGATTCTTACTTTAGTGAGGCGGCGTGCGACGTGGTCAGTTAGTATTGGCACATAATAAATTGGCACAACGGGCTCTTCTCGGCGACGAATTATTTATTACAAATTTAGGCCCACAGTACTCTTCTTGATACACGTATCCATTTGATCAAATATGTACTGTGCCCACAACAATTAAATCGTGCCTGATTAACAATATCCTGTTGTATTGTGCCGATACCACAAGAACTCCTTGCAACAATCACTCGCTACCACTGCCAGTTTCCAAAAATTTTTCGCCTCAGCTCTCCAGCGATCCAACTCACACTCAAAGATCCTACTAATCTTACAATGCTAAACTCCCTGACTAGGCCAGCATGTCTACTACACAGATATAAAATTTGATTTCGTATTTGCAATTTTGCAATGTTATCTAAAATTGGACAAAACAAGTCTATGTTAGTTACTGAGTTGCTGTGTTACACAGTCTCTCCTGACGTTGCTAGACTTTTTAATGGTAAAGCAGAAAACGGGTTAGTAAGATCCACAACAAGCTAGTGACATACATGCAAACACACACCTTTCGACTTACAGGACACAGTAATGGAAGCACTGGACCAATAACTACGAAACATCATTCGTCAAATGAACAATGATCAACATAATTTACTCATTGAACTTCTACTATATCCAATACACATTAGACGAAAGAAAAGAATATATAATTGATTCAAAACACAATAAGAAAAGTTTTTTATGCAAATCGTTTCCAGAAATGATAAATTCTTTAATGAAAAACATTTTCTCTCTTAAAAATGAGTCAACAAGTAATTAATTTGAAAATGATGATCCTTTAAGCACATCCAGTGAATCATAATGACAGTAAATGCTTCAGACAAAAATCAAGTCACAGCACAATCAAATTTGTAGCTGACAAATACTTTAATTACAGATATTTTTAAAGACACTTATTTTAACCTTCGAGCACTCGCGCTGTATTATGCTCGCAGTAATTTTAAAATAATCGGCATTTTACCAATTTTAAATAGTCAAATATGGTGTTTTCTTATAAACACAACTAGGAATACTTATTTAGACATATTAAGTACATTCCAAACTGTTGTTTGACTGTCAGCAAAATCCTTTACACGCAATCGATCGCGTAACATTTAAAGGTGCGAGTTGTCTAGGGTTAAAAGTGTCTCGAACCAATAAATAGTTTAGAAAGAAGAAGTAACTGAGGGTGGCTGTGACTGATGAGAGAAGATAGGGGACGTTTGAAAAATACCTCTCAAAAATTACACAGGAAGCGAGCCAGCGAAAGCACGAGCTCTGACGTCACCGAGTCTCACAACAAACTTCAAATCAGTTGAATACGTAAAGAATTTATGTACAGTGGAATTTAAAAAAAAAATACTTCAGCATATTCCGCAGATTTTAGTGATGTTCCCAACAAGTAAATTGTTTGAAGACAGAGGCATCCATTTGCCAAAAATTGAGATAAGGAAACCCGTTTAACGTTAGAGAAACCTAGCAGGCCTATTGAACGATACTAGCCCCACAGCATAACTCCCCAATCATTGATACCACAACCCAAATTCTAGGATTAAACAACATACTTCAAAGAGAATTAAACTCATCTATCTCAGCACATTACAGAAAACATTTACTGCACATAAAGTATAACACTCTCTTGCACATGATGCATAACCCATTCTTCCTCGTCAACCTAGAAACCCTGTACACAACCATGCCGACCTAATGAAAAATCCTACAACCCTACTTATCCTCAAACACTACAAACATCAACATATACTTTTTCGTACTGCCCCAAGTACCCCACAGCACTGTTTAGCAACCAGTTTGAATCCATCCTCTCCAGACGCATACCAACATTCACACTAGTATCACTTGCTTTCTGTTAATGTGTTTTCGTTCCTCATTCTTTGCCGATGACCAGTTAATCTTATTCTCAAATCCCTAAAAATCTCCAATCATCATCTCACTTGACCTGAAAAAGGCAAATAACAATCTATAGATTTCAAATTTCAGACCTATGGACTTCAGATTAATTATGTCCACCATATCGCATCTTTTCAATGCAATACATCATCCTCTATCGCCGTTCACAATATCTCCGTCTACGTCTACATCTACATTTACATGAATACACTGCAAATCACACTGAAGTGCATGGCAGAGGGTTCATCGAACCACTCTTATTATTTTATGATTTTCCTTTATAGTTCCATTCGCTAATAGGTCGCGGGAAAAAGTAACACCCAAATCTTTCTGTTTTCGATCTGATTTCTCTTATTTTATTATGGTGGTCATGTCCCCCTATGTAGTTGGGTGCTAACAATATATATTAGCATTCTCCACTCGAGGTTTCCAGGCTCCCAATCATCCCTAGGTCCATTGTGTCTGACGTGATAGTGAAGTGGAAACAGTAAAGGACACGTACAACACAAAAGCGTGCAGGCAGACTTTGTCTGTTGACTGACAGAGAACGCCGACAGTTCAAGAGATATGTGCAGTGTAATAGAGAAGCATCTATCCTTATCATCAACCTCGCTTGGTGTAAAGAGCGTAAACATTGGATGCTTGAACAGTGAAAAAACGTTGTATGGAGTGACATATCACGTTACACAATGTGGCGATCCGATGGCACGGTGTGGGTATGGCGAATTCCCTGTGAACGTCATCTGGTAGCGTGTGTAGCGCTAGCAGTAAAATTCGGTGTCGGTGGTGTTATGGTATATGGTCATACTTTCTATGGAGAGTGCTTGCACAGCTTGTTGTTTTGGCCTACATTGATGCTCGAATCCCCCTTCTTGGTGCGCACTTTTGAAGAGCAAGTCGGGGATGGCGATTGTAACTTTCAACGAGATCGAGCACCTGTTCATAATACTAGGCCTATAGCTGTTACACGACAATGACATCCCAGTATGAATGAACTGGCCCGCACTTCGTCCTGACTTGGAACCTATAGAACACTTTGGAATGCCCACTTCGTGGCAGGCTTCATTGACCTACATCGATACCTACCACAATGCGCACTCCATGATGAATGGACTGACATTCCGCAAGAAATCTTCCAGCACAGGACTGAATGTATGACTGCGAGAGTGGAAATTGTCATCAAGGCTAAGCGTGGGCCAACACCATCTATTACCAATGGAGTGCGCCACGAACTTGTAAAAAATTTTCAGCTAAGTTTCCGGATACTTTTTATCAATAGTGTAGCTACATTAACCCCCTTTTAAAATGTTACAGGTACCTACAACAGACAAAGAATGAAAACAAACTGCAAAAGAGATTGATAAGCTTAATGCCTCTTTCATCCAATCCATTTCTGGAGCATGAAGCAGTCACTAGGACGAATATCTAATATAAAGAACATTACTCTAACAAAAAATATTGCTTTCGTTTTCTTGATTCATGTACGAAAAAACCATGTAGATACACAACATGAAAATTGGTACAGCCACTTCTGACATAAACAAATAACTGAAGTACCCCTTGTATTCATGCGTGATTTATCTCGATGTAGTGTGAAAGTACGGAATAAGGGAGTTTAGAATTTTTTTCTACACCAGTGCACACGTATTGTGCCTGCTATTTTCCTTCCTTCCACCCCTTCTACCACCAGATGGTTGTCCTGATAGACCGATAGCGTTCTTGACAAATTGTCGTGTAAAACTGGCTTTAGGCCGACTGCCGAGTTGAGGTAGTTTGTTGTTCGCTCTGCATCAAGATGTCAGCGGCTGACACTTCGCCACGCCGTGACGTTAGTTGTGGTTGTTCATCAGTCTGGTTACCTTTTCTTCGATGTAATTACTTTAGTGTTGACTATCCGGACCCGAGAACGGGTTTGTTCGAGATAGCTATAGTTCCTTCAGCGTTTTTTTTCCATCATCGCTATGTTCGTGTAAAATCCGGGTACACGTTACTATACAAGTGACCTTACCTAAAACGGATTAAGCAGTCATTACTACTCTTTATTAATCCTTAAGCTTAATGTGTCCTGTGTTTGTAGGTCTTGTAAATCCAATTACAGTAATTTTAATAACTCTTCCTTTTCAGTCACAGAGGAATAGATCATGCTTTATTTTCTATATTGACAGATGGTAGGAATAATAATAAGCAACTGAGAAGACTGTGTACTTATTTAATTTAAGTGCTTTTTACTTTAAGCAAATTCATAGTATACCTTTGCAAGTAACTGTAACTGATTATTAATAAATCACTGGAATTACTTGAGTGTATTTGTATTTAAAATAGGTACTTCCGTCCTTAGGGCAATATGCTAAGCTGAATATGGCACGGTGTCTTTCCTTATATTTTCTGAACTTCCCAAGAAATCAGTTGAGTATGTCGTCATTAAATGTACAACCTCCGATCTTCCACAATCTACTGTAGCACCACGCCGAGGAAGATGCGCAACCGTCAAGAGGGTTCGCTTACTGACTGAAAATTTGTGAATTTCCTATAGTATTTACAGCGCAAGACGAGATAGATGCAGCAGTAAGTGCACGGCCACATTCCTAATCTGTGACTGTCGTTACTTGATGCATCTCCTCTAAGAACCTTGATGCTTTCTGGACCGTGAACTACTTCTTCTTAAGGAATGTGCACATTCTTCCTAGTAACGAGTGGCATTTGTTTCAAGAGCAGTGACTTTTGCATGATTTGAGCCAAATAAGATCATTAAATATATCCCAAGAAGATTTTGGCGGAATGTAACTCCCTTTGTAAGCTTTGTCGCTAGAACTACTAATATTTAGTACGAAGCATGCATCTTTTTATAGTTGATTATTTCTTGTCTTCCGAGAAAACGTCTATAGAATGCATTGCGGTACGTCAGGCGAGTAATCTCGCTTCTTTAAGATGTGATATAGTGCCGTGTTTGACACTAACCTTCTTTCGCAAGTGTGAGTTAATAAATTTAGTCACAGTGACGGAAGTAATTTTATGAAAAGTGAAACAACAAGTAGGAAACTAGGTCACAGAAGCAGTAGACGTCGAGCTTTAATATGGTACATAACGACTTTTGAAAGGCCTGTAAAAAAAATTTGGCCCGTAAATGAAATCTGTGTTGCTATCCATAATCAATCGGAACTAATTACCAAGATTGTCCTTTCTTGTTTTCATCTCAGTTTTGCTCCTCATAGCCAACGTGTCACGTGCCATGAGACCAATGTCAGGGATGTAGTATTCATCTTTTAACAATTTCATTAATAATTCGACACTGCGGTGACTACATCTATCTTGACTATAAGAAATATATTCGTAATTGGGAATAGGAATCAGCATCACCGGTACAGTTTGTGACAACGTATTTCCCAGTTTTCAGTATCGGTCTAGTTAAACCATGAAGAAATCCGTATAAGTCTTCAGAACAAGCGAAAATTTCAATGTGACATATCTATTTTCCAATCTATGAGTGCTCGCAGATCCCATTAAGCCCCAGGCCTTGCACTGATATTAAAATACAATGCGAAGTGCGCATCTTTAACGATTTAACTAATGCAATCTTCTTCACACATGACTCATAACATTTAGGACCTGCAGGCGTGCAGAATGCACATCCATGAAAGTTCCTTGCACGTCTGAAGGAAAGGGACACTAAGGTGGCTACAGCTTCTGAGTATAAAAGAAATATATTTTCAAGATTGATACTGAGAATATCGTGAACAGTTTGTAATGTAACTTTTCTATGAAATATTCCTGCTTTTTGTTCTGTAGCAGATTTATTCTGAAAAACTACGTAGCATTTGTTTGAATTCGTTTTAACATCCGATCAACTGTTCGTTCATCAGGAAAACAAAATAACGAACTGTTATGTAGGAAACATACTAATACAGCAATTTCCGGGAAATATGATTTTGAACCAGTGTTCTACTAACTACATGCGAAGTATTACGACATAATGCTAAACTTTTACATTTCGCTGTCATCTTGTGCCTGTAAATGTAGGTCTCTTTTTGTACACTTCAATCTTCAAAACTACCTGATGCATTTTCATGCGGTTTTCACAGAAAAGAAGAATGCTTGTGTCAGCATATAGCCATGATTCCATTCAAATCTGTTCAGGGGGGGAAAATATACTGTAACTGTAAGCGATGTTAGTAACTAACGTACCTGTCTGTTCATCTATTAGAAGCCTCTTTTCTCCAGCTCAGCGAACGTTCCATACCCAAAGACTGCAAAGTTGCACAGGTCACTCCAAATTCAAGAAAGGTGATAGCTGTGCTCAGAAAAATAACGGCCTATATCACTGACGTCGGTTTGCAGCAGGATTTTAGAAAACATACTTTCCTCAAATATTATTAACTACCTCGAAGAGAACGACCTATTGACGCATAGTCAACTCGGATTCAGGAAGTATCGTTCTTGTAAAACACATATAGCTTACATGATGTGATGAGTTCAATCGACAAGAGATGTCAAATAGATTCCATATTTCTAGTGTTCAGGAAGGCTTTTGACACTGTACGATACAAGCGTCTTGCGTGCTTGTGGAACATCGCAAAAGTTATGCGATTAGATTCGTGATTTCCAGTCAGATAGGATACAGTACGTTCAATTGATGGTAAGCCATCGAGTAGAGTAGAAGTGATATCTGGCGTTCATCAGGTTAGAGTTATAGGGTCCCCAATATTCCTTATTTTGTATAAAATTTAGAAGACAAACTGAGTAGCTTTCTTAGACTGCTCGTGTTATTTATCGGTTAGAAAAGTCGACGGAAGATCAAAAGCAGCTGAAAAATGATTTAGATAAGATATCTGCTTGTTGTTAACATTGGTAATTGACCCTTAATAATGGCAAGTGTTAGGTCATCCATATTACCACTAAAAGAAATTAGTTAAACTTCAGTTACACGATAAATCAGTCAAATCTAAAGGCCGTCAGTTCAACTAAATACCAGGAATAACAAATTATTACGAACAACTTAAATTGGAAATAACACACAAAAAATATTGTCGGGAAGGTGCCCCAAAGACTAATTTTCATTGGCAGAACGCTTAGAAGAAGTAACTGTTCTATTAAATGAAATGTCTACACTACACTTGTCATTCTTATTTTTGAGCATTGCTACGCATGGGACCAGATGGGACAGACGGACGATGTATAGAAAGTTCAAAGAAGGACAGCTCATTTTGTATTACCGCGATATAGGGCAGAGAATGTCTCGAATATGATGCACGAGTTGGAGAGGACATAATTTAAAAAAGAAAGGCGTTATTCGTTGCTACGAGAGTTATTTGCAAAATTTCTTTCACCAACTTTCTCTTCCGACTGCGGACATATTTTGTTAGCACTACATAGGAGTACATCATCATAACAATAAAATAGGAGAAATAAGATCCAAAACAGAAAGATTTAGGTATTCCTTTTACCCCAGTGCTATTAGAGAATGGAACCGTAAAGCAATTTGTAGAACCCTATTGCCATGGAGATGTAAAACATAACACCAATCCTTTGCTTTTATCGATAGTTATTATTTATATAAGAATTCTGTGCAACGGTAATTGAATTTTTGTAGTTGGCTTTGTCATTTCTGGCCATACTTATTAGATAAACATGCCTAGAAATCTATTTCGCAATGCCTAAGGGCGGCTATAACGAACAGGATTGTGCGGTATCTTGGCTACTACAACTGAGTTCAATGACAAAACGATCCAACAAGGATTCAGTTTGATGGCAGATATTTTTTTAAATGTTAATGTATAGCAAGTTGTGTCACTTACGGGCAACTGGCGTGTGTAATAGTTTCAATTGATGTTGGACATGGATACGCAACTTACTACCAAGAAGAAAATAAAATAATGGTATCTAATGTGTGAATGAATGAATGGAGCTGTCCTAATTCGAATTCAAAGATGGAACTGGACACAATGTTGGTCATCAATTAATTAATTCCCTCTAACAAACACTTATTAACTAAATTAATTAGTAACAGTAAAGAAACATGAATGTAAATTATTATCAGACAATGTGCTTTAACAGAGAATTGTTACGTGAGAAACCCGTAAATGGCAAAATGGTAAATTCAGGGAGATGCGAAGCGTTCATGTTCAGCAATCAAGGAACTCGCTATACCAAGTTAAGAGGGATGTTCCAAAAGTACTGAACATGCATTAATTAGGAGCTATGCAATGAACCGTGGTCGACAGACTAATTTCGAGCCGTGGCTGCTGATACGTTACCTTCTCGGCGGCGCTTCGGGACGCCGCTGCTGCGGATTCTTTCCCGAAGGCAAGTTTCCTCTACAGAATCTAAACTGGAACTCATCAGTCTAGTTTCCAACTAGATCTAGACGCTGACTTCTCTCAGCCTACACTCCACGAGGGTGCGTGACTATCGCTCCCACATTGGGAGTAGCGGATCAGAAGGTTGGCTCTAAAAACTGGCCAATACCGACTCGTAAAAGCGTTCCTTTGCGGTTCGCGCTGAGCAATACTGTTTCTACGCCGTTTTCGGCAAATGAAATTACTGCTTCGCGTTTTGCCCGCGAAGCAAGTGTTTACGCATACTTTTCACTTTTCCCACCTGCATGTTTATCGCCTAGGATCTGATGGATGCCACTGGCAGTTTCCCCCGAAGCTGCAGTCCTCGCTGTAGCACCGAATCCACTTCCAACTGTACAGTGGCGAGTAAGCTGCGCCCGTCGCTGAAGGGATCAACCCGTCACTTGGAGCCTGCTCCGAGCTCTGTGCGCTGTGGGGTGCCTGTTTCAAGTGGCTGTGGAGCCAGACCGTCGCTCGCAAAGAATGGATTGATGGAAATTCTGAACGCTCACTTTCCGTTACAGAGTCCCTTGTACTAACAGCGCCGTCGTTGGCTTAGGGCTAAGCTGTTCAAAGTTGTGACTACTTCCAAGATTTCCTGTTTCGCTGAAAATCTGCGTTGTCGAACAGGAACCCGTCTCCTCACACGAACATCTTCCAACACCAACTTCCAACACTACTATCGTCCATTGCATAACATCACTCAAAACAAACCTTGAAATTAATATAGATACCGTGAGAGGGTGGATTGGGATATCATTGTATTGAATGAGAGGATGCGAAAATAGTTGAACCTCTCACTGTTTATAATGAGTTTCGGAAGAGTGGTAAGTGGCCCCTGTTTGACCTACTCTGCGAAGCACCGGTATATATCTCGTACTTGAATATTTCCTGTGAGTTTGGTATCCATATCAAATAAGATCCAAAGAAGAGCTTCTCGCTTAACAACATGTTCATATAGTAAGCAGCAAAAAATTTCGAACTCCTGTGGCAATCATTGCATGAGTGGCAGTCTGGATCATGTTTTAGGTTACTGTTAAAGTTCTGAGAGGGTACGTTTTTAGAAGATTCAACATTTATAATTAGATACCAATTCATCTTCCCCTTGCTGCACAGGGCGTAGACAGCCTGGTCCACTGCCCAACCCGGATATTGGATATTTTGTACCTAAGTTCCCCAGTGTTTCCTGTTGCTCCAAAGCCCTGGTAGTCACTCTCTGTACCTTCTTTCACACATCCTTCATCATCCTCGAAAAAACCTTTACTGTTTCTCCAGCCATCCCGTCTTTCTGCCTCAGCAGGTCAAACTGTGATGGTATCTTCCTCCTGTACACCGCCCCATTGAGTGACAACCACGTTTCCTTGTGTGCCTTTGCATATGGTATTGGAAAGTACATTTCCCAATTATTATGTTGTTTGTTAACATAGTAATTCAGCATTCTGCTGACAGTCCGGTGCACTCTCTCTGTCTGTCCATTGACTTGTAGGTACAACAGTTTAGTGCACAATTTCCACACTTTCAGCATCTGACTGAGCTGCTTCAGGTCTTCAAAAATGAAATTTGAGTTCTGATCTGTAACAATATTACTCGAAATTTGAGTATCCAATTGTTGCAATTGTGCTAGCTTGCTGGTCAGGCATACTTACCTTCATTGCAGAACGACATATTGGCCATAGCTGTTTATTTTTCTCAGTGCTACCGGTTTCGGTCATTTACCATTATCAAGCTTTAGCCTGAAGTACATTACAGTTATCAAAGCATTATTCAACCATATAAAACGTCAACAAAAAATACAGTAAGTTACATATGAAATACTTACAGAGATTAGCTAATAGCTTAACATGTCGTTATACAAGAATTCAAAATTACAACATAAGTATTTGCTGTCATTGTTCTAGTCATTGATAGTATCACAGTGGCTGACTGTTACAGACTGAAGCATACATTGATGAGTGTGAAATAAAATTATTTTAAAACCAAAGATAACGCACATGCTTACATTAAATCTCACTGCACAAAGATTATAGGGCATACAGTTATGTCTATGACCATCTTTGGTCTTCATTAGGATCTATGATGTAAACAATGTTATTGCTATGTTTATAAACAAGTGCTATACAATATTATGAAGTGGAAGTATGATATGTACATATGCACTGCTATGAAGTTGTGATGTTAATATACTCTACAATTTGTAGCTATACATTACATCAATAAAACATCAAGTGAGTATTCAGGTTATGAGACGAGAAACGTAATTTCAGATATTAAAATAAAGAATAACGTAATTACGAAAACCTTTTGAGTTAATTTTCAAGCAGTACAGATTATGACACTAAAAGTAAAATAGTGGTGTTATTTCCATTAATCTGAACATAATAACCTGAAGTGAAAAACTTAGTAGCACATCTTTGTTCTGGTGTAAACATAGCATAGTTATAGCATATTAATTTAATTGCCCAACAGTGAAAATAAAAGGTGTGAACCAAAGTGACATTCTGGTGCTTTTTATACTATTGTCTGATTTGAATGCATGAAGAGAAAACATTAACAACAGATCCTTATTTTGGTGTTAACATAACAAAGTTACAGCTGTAGGAAATTATGGTAAGTTTTATTACATCATTCAATTAAGAAACCTATCTTTTATAAGACATGCATTTGAAATTTGTCATTATGATTAATATATATGAAACGTGGGAGATAAGTAACTGTTTGGTTTATCAGTCAATACATTAACATGTAAGGGGCTGTGGAGTATTGAGATGTGTGCAGGTGTGGTTTAAAGCTATGCATTGATAGTGCATATTTGTGTGTGTGTGTGTGTGTGTGTGTGTGTGTGTGTGTGTGTGTGTGTGTGTGTGTGTGGAAGGGGGGGGGGGGAGAGGGGATAAGGGGTATCATAGTGAACATAGGAAATGTTTGTGTGTTTATATATGTTAATGGATGGGTACGGACAACTACTGCTAAATAGACATATAATGGTGTGTCTTTTTGAACGTTGCAGGATGTAAGTCAATCGATAAAATTGCAAGCATTGTGAGTGATAAAACATATTGCGTGTAGACCCTGAGCAACTACAGTAAACTAGTGCAGAAATCATTTTTTTCTATGAACAGATATGAAACAACCCAGTTGCAAACAGTGAAACCCTGTGTTTTAGCCAAATATTTTAAGGAGATAAGTACAAATTAAGTAACAACAATAACAGTGAAATTACAAACCAAGTTTTCAGTTTCAATAAAATTCTTCCGGGCATGAGACCGCGTCGTCATTATATAAACTCTACCGACGTTTCGGCCACTGTTGCAGGCGGCCTTCATCAGGATCTGTGTCTGCTGAATGGTCGATCACTGGGGTTTATATATCAGCGGATGAGGGACAGGATGGGGGACAGTGGTTTTCCTTTATTTGTGGTTACATTATTGCACGTCATTGGTGGAAAGGGGCATTGATGATTGGTGGTTGCATTCTTCCCCCTTATTGGTCCAAATGGACGTTTTCGATTGGCTTTTGCATTAGAAGTCGTAATTGGCGGAATGGACCTGAAAGAACGGACAGCTGTTGTGGCGTGTCGCTGTTGACTTGTCGCCTGGCGCAGACGGCGGCGGGCCGGTGCTCTGCGTGTTCGCGGCCGCTGTGGTCTCCGGGGCGCCTGCGCGAGTCATTCCGCGCGCGGTGCCGTCACGTAGTGTGGCAACTGCTGGCAGCCAAGACGCCGGCAGCCTGCAGCAATCCTCCCTGTTCATATTGGCGGGGCGCTTGGCTATTTCTATAACCTCTCTAATCTTCCTCCTCGTTGAGAATAGTTGTTTCGCCAGCACTCGGGCCTCACCGAAAGATAGCTGTTTTCCGCACTGATTGTGGTGCTCAGAAACCGCTGACTTCGTGTGCTGTCCAAGCCGTATGTACCTTTCATGTTCAGAAAGCCTCGTGCTGATTGCTCGTCCGATCTCTCCTATATAGACCAGCCCACACTCGCAGCTTATTTCATAAACGCCGGCATTACTCAGTTTGTCAACTGCGTCCTTAGTTGAACCCAGAAAATTCTTAGTCTTGTTGGTACTGCGGAAGACTGGCTTGATGCCTGCCCGACGAAGAACCTTGCCCACACGTTCAGTGACGCCCTGCACGTAAGGTAATAGGGCGATGCTTTGTGCTTCCTCTTGCTGCCCTTTATTGCTTTCATTCCTTCTGGACATTGTTTTATTTATCTCGCCCAGTCCATAGCCATTAGCCGCAAAGGTGCATCTGAGATGTCGTAGTTCCGCCTGTAGGTGATCGGCATCGCTGATCCTGTGGGCCCTCATTGTTAGAGTTTGAAGGGCGGATTTTTTCTGCATGGGGTGGTGGTGGGAGGAGGCGTGGAGGTACCTTCCCGTGCTCGTAGCCTTTCTGTAATCCCTGTGGCCGAGTTTACCATCAGACTTTCGGTAGACTTCAACGTCGAGGAAAGGCAGCATCCCATTCTTTTCTACTTCTATTGTAAAATGTATTTTGCTGTGCTGCCGATTGAGATGTTCGTGGAAGTTCTGTAGCTCCTCTGCCCCATGTAGCCAGATGACGAAAGTGTCATCAACGTATCGCAGCCAGCATGCTGGTCGTAGTGGCTCTGACTGGAGAGCCGTTTCTTCAAATGCTTACATGAAGATGTCAGCTGCAATCGGCGAAAGAGGGGAGCCCATAGCTACTCCGTCTGTTTGTTCATAAAATACTCCTTTCCACTTGAAGTAGGTGGTCGTCAAGCAGTGGCGTACTAGGTCACAGGTGTCAGGTGCTAAACGTTCTTCTAATATGTTCATTGTGTCTGACACTGGTACGTTAGTGAATAACGATGTTACATCAAAACTAACCATCAGATCCGTAGCTGATACACTCTTCTCTTGTAAAAGTGCCACGACATGCGTCGAATCCTTGACGTATGACTCTGTGTGGCTCACTAGATGTCTGAGCTTTGGTACCAGCTCTTTTGCCAGCTTGTACGTGGGTGAATTAATGCTGGCCACTATAGGAAGCAAAGGAAAATCCTCTTTATGCACCTTCGGTACTCCATACATCCTCGGTGCCTGCGGAACTTGTGGGATGAGTCGTCTGGCTGTGTCAAAGGTCATCCGGGTTTGCTTCAGCAGCGCCTGCGTCGATCTGGTTATCTTAGTCGTCGGATCATCCTTAAGTTTCTTGTAGATGGGACTACCGAGAAGATTTTCCATTCGTATATTGTAATCTGGTGTGTCCATGACGACAGTGGCGTTGCCTTTGTCTGCCTGTATTACTACTAAGTCATGATTCTTCTTCAACTCCACTATGGCCTGACGTTCCTCCTTGCTAATGTTTTGTTTTGGGGGCGTCGCCTGAGACAGGATTCGTACCGTTTCTTGTCGGATCTTCTCTGCCTCGGCCTGTGGCAGGTGACGCACCGAAGACTCAGATGATTCAATTAAATCTTCCTTCGGTACACATTTCGGTGCGATCGCAAAATTGAGTCCCTTAGCCAGGATCTGAGTGGCTGCTTCACTTAAGGTGTGGCTGGAGAGGTTTACCACTGTCCTTTGTGTATCCAGGGTTTGTTCTTCTTCCGTCCTGTTCGGCTGCAGCTTGGCAAACTTTTTCACCTGACGACTGGTGATGCTCTCAGTAGACCTCGTGGCTTGTTGGAAGGTCAACCTATCGACCTCCTCCCAGTCTTCCACATCCAGTTTCCTTGCTAGGAACAGGTGCAGTTCGTAGAGCCTTTTGTTGTTTATGTCAAGGCTGGTACATTTCGAAAGCTTCTGTCATCTTTTTGTCTATACTTCTTATCGTTTACTTTTCACTTCCATAAAATACTACACTCCAGACGTATGTTTTGAGAAAGGACTTCCTAATATTTAAACTAATATTGTATATCAGCAGATATCTTTTCTTCAGGAACGATTTTCTAGCCATAGCATTTCTGCCTTTTATATCTTATTTACTTCAGTCGTCAGAAGTTATCTTGCTACCCAAATAACAGAACTCATCTACTACTTTTATCGTCTTATTACCTAATGTAATTCCATCAGCATCGCCTGATTTTTTTACACTACATTCCATTACCCTTGTTTTACTCTTGTTATAATCATCTTATATCGACCTTTCAAGACACTGTCTATTCCATTTAATTGCTCTTCTAGATTCTTTGCTGTCTCTGTCATAATTACTATGTCAACGGCATAATTCCCTCTCCCAACTGCTCCTTGTATTCCTTTACAGTTTGCTCGCTGTAAAGATTGAACAGAATTGGGGAAGACTACAACCCTGTCTTACTCCCTTCCCAACCACAGCGACTCTTTCATGTTCTTCAACTCGAATAATTGCTGTCTGGTTTTTGAGGAAGTTGAATATAACTCTTCGCGCCCTGTATTTTACCACTCCTACCTTCAGAATTTGAATTGTCAAAAGCTTTCTAAAGATTCACAAATGCCAAAAGCGTACTTTCTTTAAGCTATCTTCCAACATAGCTCGTAAACAATTTATCATAAGTGATTTATCAAAAGAAAAATATCTATCATTAGTAAACAGGAGGGTGGCTGACATTCTGCACTTATATTTCATATTACATTAGAAGCTAACAGTTGCGATAACTTCTGGCCGCGTCTGCGTTCTGAAACAGTGAAAAGCTGTCTTGCTAATCTGAGACAGTAGTGTATCAGTCGAAACTCTCGCTATCCTACCCAAGTCAAAGTATAGTTGGCAAGGTACACTGATTACACAAATCAGTATCATGGACCAGCAATATTGTCCACTGCTCGCTCTGTGAAGTACCATATTACACGTTATGTGTTAAATTCAACACTTAGCACCACACACTGCTATTTTACCAACAGGCAAATTACAGCAAGCCGCTATGTACACACAGAAGAGCACGTCATCTCCAGGTCACCTCGAGAGAAGCATCGCCACAAGATAATGGAAGTGTTAGTCTGCAGCACGTCCAGTTGCCTATACCTGGCAGCATTTTCCACAGTTCGCTTCTCCAACAGCCAATGACGAGAACTGTACTAACTTCTAGCTGGTTTTCTCGTATTGCTTTCGGCCAATGACAAAATCCATCTCATGTCTCTACGGTACACGCTAAAATCTTTCACTTGGTATTGTTTCTCCCCATTTCCGCAGGCTTCTTTCAAAACAGCTTCCGAATGAGGCATGTCTCAGTATGGAGTCAGCCGCTAATGAATTCCGCGTATGAAATACGATATATTCTGCAAGTGCAGTAACTACTATCGTTAAATACCATATCACATATTACATGTGAGGTATCAAATGAATCCGAAAGATGCGTACATCATGATAGAATGCACAAAATGGGAAGTAAGGAGGTGTCATATTTCTTGACGCCTTATAGTAGTCCTTGCCGTCCGAGTACAAATGTGGCTATGACTCGGAATATGTCCAATTTGCTCATCCTTATTCAAAAGTATCTAACAACCCGACTGTCAGAATCACTAACGTGGGCATTCGTACCGTTGTCCATAGTTCTTGAACTAATACGTGACTATAGGAACCCACATCATGAACCATACAAATGATTTACATTTTTATTGTAATAGGTAGAAGTCACATAAGCTAATGTAAAAAGAAAACAAAAGTACAATAGGAAGCAGGAGTAAAGAAGTGAGGAAGTGGTGTTTGTCGTGTTTGATAGTTAGTTTTGATTTATACAGTATTCTCAATTATCTCTTCTACCGAGCAAAATAACGCTGTGGTTGGCACACTTAACTAGCATTCGGAATAATGGTGGTTCAAATCATCGCCTGGTAATCCACATTTAGATTTTCTGTGACTTGTGGGATTGTCCCTTTGCAGGGGCACGGTCAGTTTCCATTTCTAAAGAGAAACAGTCTGACATTGTGCTCCATCTATAATGACCACGCTGTCTACGGAACGTTAAACCCTAATCTTAGATATAGAAAACGTGCAACATGGATGGATCTCGTTCGCTTTCCTGGCCGTTATTTCAAACACACGTTGGAAAAAATGTTCAAATGTTTGTAAATGTATCGGACTCATCTGCTTGGTTATTATTTTGCATGTTCTCTTACGACGTATTTTTGCATTGGTCCGGATAAGTATGGGATATTTTTTCATTTTTTTCAACCTCGATCATTGTTTGGCAGCGGCAACTCGAACTTGTGTCACGTTCTTGGTTTATTCCTGGTAACTATACAGAGAAATCATTCATCACGGATGATCAGTGTATATCCATGGGCTCCTATTAAACTCCTTTGATTTCTACCGCCTTTGGAAATTCAGCTCTCTTAAATATTTTTCACGGTGCAAAATCTTCTGTTGTAAAGACATCCGGATTTCACGTAATATTTTCGGTAACGAGAAAGATTTCTCATATGTTTGGATTTCTGCTACCCTGAAATATGCATCTAGAAACAAAGAGCTCACATCTGTTAGTATAGTGTTTATTATTATTATTATTATTATTATTTTTTGGTAATTCATTAACCGTGAAGTGTCAGAACAGGGGCCATAAAACCCTTTGTGCAGTGTTTTTATTTTGTGACTGCAATGAGGAGCTACGGAAAGAAGAATAGTACCTTTCCTCAGTATAATGAAATAAAGAGAGCAACGGCAGTCATACTTTGTTCAAAATCAATACAGGATAAATTTGCTTTTTAGATATGGTCTACCTTCAGCAAACACAATTGTTTTCAATTTCCCAAACATCAGTGGGATATTTATTTTGTGAAACTAATATAATTAACTCACACGGTGATGTTTTGCGAGTTAAAGAACCACAAACACAACTACATGTGGTATTAAGGTAGGCCTAGTAGACCTATAAAAATAAGAAACGATTTATATTAGTTTCACAATTATATTAGTTTCACAATTATATTAGTTTCACAATTATATTAGTTTCACAATTATCTATAGTTTCCTACACTTAATGTGCAAAAAGTAACAATCATTTATTTGTTCATTCGACAGTCAGCATGAAATAAATATCCCAGTGATGATGCTGCAACGACAGCGAAACATTTTTGGGAGAAACTAAAAACAATTGTGTTTGCTCAAGGCGGACCATATTTAAAAAGCAAATTTATATTTAAGCAAACACGGAGATTGATGAGCCTTTTAAAACTCAGGATGAATCAGTACAGGATTATTAGATGCTTTCTTAACGTGCCTTCATTCGTTACCCAAAGTCATGGTAACATTTCATTCAGTTTCCCCTGTAGTAGTTTCATTTCTTGCCTCTTCAAGTACAGGCTCCGTATAATTGAGTGTCCTGTCTGTTTTATCTCGTATAAAACATCTTTCATTTTCTACATATTAGGTATAAAACGGGTTTTAAATAAGGTAAACAAGTTTACAAAAATAGCACGAATAATTTTTATTTGATTTTGTACCAAAACGGTGATCCTGTTTGAAGATAATTTCATTTTCTAGTGCATACGTAGATGATGCTTATTGCCTACGACATTCATCATAAAGATTTCATAATTTAAAATTTAAAAACATTGTATTTACCCTCTATGACCAATAAATCTGACGGAGCTGTTTCACAAAGATTATATATGATGCCATCGCTATAGAAGCAATGAATTAATACTGTTCTCTGTTGTCGGTCAATGCTGTCTTTCTAGAAGAAATGTCATCACTAACTGTTGCCAGAAGCATTCTCTTACCCGTAAGTGAAAGGTACTCAAAATCGTGTAGCATATCAGACGAAATTTGAGACATTCTCCAAAACTACGTTCATATTTATATGACCGATTGGTGTGAAACAAAGTATTTTGCAGAAATATATCACGTTAAGAACAGTATAATTCCTCCCTCTCCACTAGTAACAAAACGATAAGAAAAAAAAAAATCCTCTATACGAAGAAAGATCGTCTTCTCTTTGCGATAAAATTATATTGGCTCATAGTAAGTCTTAATAAGAAATTATTGATATTCGAATGCGAACGCTACCCGAGAAACACACCGCAAATGATGATTAACGCTGGTCCGGCAGTTCATTACGGTAGGAACAATCTGAGGATTTATTTACCGTAATTAGGCTAATTGCACACAATTTGGCTAAAGATAGAGGGTCGGTAATTGAACTAGGCCACTCTGTCGTAAGTTAGGCCGGCATTAGCATTCTGTCGCTTTCTATGATAATAACACGGCCAGTTACGGGCGCACAAGTAGCATTCATCTGGCGCGAGACTAGCAATTAGGTTCAGTTTCAGAATTGCTTCCCACTGGCGTAAGTTCCTCCAGCCTTTAAAGTTCGGAGACATATTTGGCTCTGTAGACTAGATGAACGTTGTGGCATTTGAAGTTGTGGCACTCGTAATAGTTGGAAGCGTAGGCTAATTTCTTGTCGATATTTAGCTTTTTGTGACACGAATCATTCGACTCGTTGTTTACGGACTAGGAGGAAGAACGTTTTCCTTTCACATCTTCTAAACAATTACTTCCTGGCATTTACCACAATCGTCGAACTAATCAAAACCATAACTTTATATAGGTGTCTTCCTTTAGTCACAAGGAATTTGAAATAAATCATCTTGATACTTCAGTTGCAGGCTTTTCCACACTAAAATGAAATTCATTTCACTTATTGCAACCTTCAGCAGAGGAGTGAGAACTAAATTCGTAGAGTCGAAATAATGTTACTATTAAATTTGATTGTGTCGGCTGCGGTGGCCGAGGGGACTGAGGCGCTCCAGTCACCGTCTGCACGGCCATTACGGTCGGGGATTCGAATCCCCCCTCGGGCATGGATATTCTAGTATGTAAGCTTAGGGACTGATGACCCCGTAGTTAAGTCCCATAAGTTCTACAAACATTTAAATATTTGGACATTAAATTGGCTTGGTTGTGTGTCCTACACATAAAAACAGTTATGAAGCATTTTGATAACTAACTTGCTTCATGTATGGCACGGCACACTTCATCATAAAAATTTTGCGTATGGCACCCACATTAATGTGAAATTTCTCTATGACATCAGTTTGACTCTCCCGTGTGTTCCATAAGAGAATTTAGATGAGTAACAGAGTGGACAAACATGCAGCTGATAGCTGCAGATTCTTATAAAATTCAATTAAAAACGTTACTACTGACATTTTAATATTCTTTACTGTTAAAATATCTCAAAGAAATTGAAGTCGCTTCTGTGTTTTAACAAGTATGGAAGACCAAATTTTGCATGACTAATATCAGACGAGAATCTGGAAACTGCACAGAAAACCTATAAAGAAACAAATGTAACGGCACAAATATCGAAATGGTCGGAGACGGGTTTTACATTTCTCTTAAGAATAGTCGGAAAATATTATCTTGTTGTATAACTGATGTCAAATAGTGAGAACAGTTATCATTCATTCTTCACATAGAGACTCTCATCATAATAATGGCTATTTACGACATATGACAGAAGGACGGAACAACATTAATGACTCAAGTGTGATCTCCGACTAAACGTTCTTAGTCTCTTACTCATCTTCATGAAATCTTACTCATTGATGTCGTGTCATTTGATCTGAAAGTAACACAGTAAGTTGACTATTGTGACAAATAATTCATTGAGTATCTAGTGGTTAACGTATCTAGATGATCACCTACACTTGAAGCTGAAGTATTTAAACGGATTTGTCTCTATTTTCATTTACTTAATCTATATGTACATGTTTGCTCTGCAAATCACATTTGAGTCCCTGACAGACGCTCTTACTGTTTTATCTGTCGTGGAATAAAACTAAATTCGTTGCTGCTTATTCTGTCTGGTTATTAAACGCTAATTAACTCTAACTTTCGTGTAAACCAACGACACACTCAGAACGTAGAAACTAGTAAACGTTTTCTCTAGCTTTTTGGTCTAATAGGCACGCTCCTATTGTTATTGAGCATAGAGATTCCTTAAATATATAGAAGGAGAGGCACTTACAACTGTTTATCGGAACATTTGGAAAATTTTCAAAAAGCTGCAATAAATGTTGTTAACCCCTATAAGATTCAACCACTAATATAAAGCTCGAACCACCAGGACCATCCAAGGGGACGGGAGAGGGGTGAATTTGGAATATTAAATAGGAATATTATTGCAGACTAGCTGAAAACCCGGCGTCACCCGTTATTTATTCCAGTCATCAATCAGGACATCTATCCTTAACTTTTCTTCTCTCTGATCACCTTCTGTTTTCTTCGCTCTCTGTTCGTCTCCTCGCCTCTCAATTTCTCTCAGTCGCAAGGTATCCTCCAGCATGCTAAATTCACTGACTTGCAGCTTATAAAAACCTACTTAATTAAAATATACATTTATGTGCGTACTTTATGGCAGACAGTCAAATAATTTGTCTATGGAAATACAAATATAGATAATTCACTCTCATCAGTTCAGCGCTAAATAATCTTTACAGCCTCAAAATCGTGAACCAATGTCCTATGTTCCGGTGACATAAATTCAGACGAGGTGAGGTTCGTGGATCTTTCCCTTATAGTCAATAAATTTCACTCAGGTAGGCGAAAGCAACCTTTTGGCAGCTTCTATGTTCTGCACATTCGTTAAAAGCGAAATCAGGTGAACGTATGTATGGTTAGGAGTTAGTGGATATCAAGAGAGAGAGAATAAAGAACAAAGGCATTATTAACAGCCGCTCGGGAGTGGGCTTGAACTCTAAGTCGTCTTGCTGCGGAGTACTTTCTTCTTGCTGCCGGAGGTTCGAATTCTCCCTTGGGCATGGTTGTGTGTGTCATCCTTAGAATAAGTTAGTTTTAAGTAGTTTGTAAGTATAGGGACTAATGACCGTTGAAGTTTGGTCCCAGAGATTTCCAAAAATTTAAAAATTCGTAATTTTTATTCCGTGCCCCCCACCGGGCCGAAAGTGTAGTTTGTAACATCGATAGCCCCCACCAACCATTGCATCTTTTCAATGGTGGCTCTTGCAACTTGTAGCCATTCAGGAATCTAATGCAGTTAGTAACACTTCGTCGCTAACTGCTGAAAAAAAAAATGTCTGTAAATCTGTCGGACCAAACTGCGTGGTCATCAGTCCGTAGCTTACAAACTACTTAAACCTAGGTAAACTAAGCTACGGACAAACACACACACCCATGCCCCAGGGAGGACTCGAACCTCCACGGCGAGCAGCCGCGCGCTCCGCAGCGTGGTGCTTTAGACCGCTCGGCTACTCCACCGCGGCCTAACTTCTAAGATTGAATATTAGTCAACCAACGATGTTTTCGACGACCCGGAAGTTTTTCAATATTACACAGAAGAATTAAAGAAAGAGGTATATCTGCCTAAGATCGTGCAAGGCCCCCAAGAGGACGAAGAACCACAAGACGACGTGACATAGACCCGACTAGCGTCTGAAGTAGTGCTGGAGGAAACTGATACCATGCGTCCAGCAACACTGACAATAAATCCGTAAGAGGGTTTGGACACCTCTTGTGAACAGCACGTGGAAAGGTATCTTAGATATGCTAAATAATGTTCATGACTGGGTAGTTTGGTGCCAGCGGAGGTGTTTAAACTCAATAGAGTATTCCTCTGTAGCAATTCTGTGCGTATGGGGGTCTCTTATAGCCCTTCTAGAATTTCCCAAGTCCTACGGAATACACAATGGACATGAATGGATGCAGGTGATCAGCTAATGTACCTGTCTTCTGTCAGAAAGGGAGGAAGGAAGGATGCTTATTGCTTTACATCCCGTCGAAAACGTGGTCATTAAAGAAGCAACTAACGCTCGGAGTTTTGGGTAAGGATGGGAAAGGATTTGGCCGTGCCCTTTGAAAGGAATCATCCCGGCATTTGCCTGGATTAATTTAGGAAAATCAAGGAAAACCTAAATTTAGATGCCAGAGGTGGATTTGAACCACTTTCCTCCCGAATGCGAGTCCAGTGCGTTAACACTGCGCCACCTCGCTCGGTCTGTCAGTTGTCAATCTAGACGTATTAGAGGTTGCAAATCACTCCACTGCTGACAAGCACGGTCAATGAATTTCTGGGGTTGTCTCCACACGGGTACACGTCCATTCTCTCGATACAATTGGAAAATAGTCTCGTTTGACTAGGCAACATGTTTCAGTCATCAACTGTCCAATATTTGTGTTGATGGAATTTTTGTCGTGCTGTCAACAAGGGTACATGAATGGGCCTTCGGCTCTCGAAAACCGTATTGATGATTTTTCATTGAATGGGTCACATGCTCACTCTTCTTGATAGCCCAACACGAAATGAGATGCAATTTGCGGAAGGGTTGCACTTCCGTCTTGTTGTACGCTTCTCTTCAGTAGTCGTTGGTACCTTTCATGGATGATTTCTTACCTTCCGCAGCGACGGTGGATATTACATGTTTCACCGGATTCCTAAATTGACAGAGCACTAGTGAAATGGGCGCACTGGAAAATCTCCACCTCATCTCTACATGGGAAATGCTGTGTCCCATCAAAACCACACCACCTTCAAACTCACTTAAATCGAGATAACCTGTCATTGTAGCAGCAGTAACTAATCTAACGCCTCAACCAGACACCAATGGTTAAATTGCCGTTGCCAATCACAGCGCTGTCCTCTGTGTATTTCTGATAAGCATACACTTGCCTATTTCAGTTTATTTGGGACTTTAGAAATCACTTCATAATCTAGTTATTCATAGTAATATAATATAAGGAACTCCTAATCCGCAACAGCTGATTCCAAAAGACTAATCGAAATGCTTTTGAATTTTGGTATTAAAACGTTTTAGGTGTAAGTCTCAGTACACAAAAGAAACTTTACAAGATTTGTACAGTCCTATCGTATTGACTGCACACCAACCAGAGCAGCAACGAGAGAACAAAGTTTAGTGGGCGCCTCAATGCGCTCCAAAATCAAATGTTCAAATGTTTGTAAGTCTATCGGACCAAACTGCGTGGTCATCAGTCTGTAGCTTACAAACTACTTAAACCTAGGTAAGCTAACCTAAGGTCAAACACACACACACCCATGCCCCAGGGAGGACTCGAACCTTCACGGCGAACAACCGCGCGCTCCGCAGCGAGACGCTTTAGACCGCTAGGCTACTCCACAGCGGCCAATGCGCTCCAATTACGAGAAGACGCGCTGCCAGACACATGGTCGATGCGGAAAAGAGCGCTTTCTACAATCATGACTTAACCAGCCACACGTTGCTTATCGGGTGCAGTCTGTCAGCCACAGTACTGTACAGTAGCAGTAAGACGTTCTAGCATTACTTGTTGTTGTGTGATAATGAATTTCCTTCCGCCCCTCTTCAAGTCTAATGAAGCTAAGTATTTTACACATAAATACACGTTTTGTGTTGATGAGAAGGTGTGTACTAGCTTTGCTCTGGCGTGTGCATCCTTATTTGTGTGCCAGTTGCTGTTATATTCCCCAGGAGCCGGCATATGATAGTTTTACACCTGCGAAATTATTTACTTTCAGTCCTGATACAAATGGGATTTTACATTATAATTATTTACTTTCAGTCCTGATACAAATGGGATTTTACATTATAACAAAAGAACAAAAGAATTTTCCCATTAAACGTTATACTTTAATAGAATGTTTGGGTTCTAACAGTGAAAAGGTCATTACCTTGGGATGTTAAAAACATTACACTGTGAAATGGTGAAGCAACATTTTGACCCTGTTTCAAAGGAATTTGAACATATCATGTCTGTAAGCAGCGGCAGAAAAGATATTTACTGTAAATACAAAGTAAAAGCCCACTAAATGATGCAGGTAAAAAAAAAGCTTTACCAAGTTTCAACAATAATAGGTTTGTATGCGGTACTCTGTGATGCTCCTCTAGCAGGAGTACAGCCTTAGTAGCAAGCCAAATTCAGTTATTGACATTTTACAAATCCACAAGCATTTGCCTCTATCCATTTTTTATTATTGACTAGCTGATAATTTTATGTTACATGAGCATCAAATACCCTAGGTTAATGCGTCTCATGTCAGCAATAACTTTATAAATATTAGGTGTTGAAACCTGGTAAAGTTTCTTAAATTCTACCGCTCAACTTTGGGCTGCTTAATGGTACCTACTGTAAATAGGTACCAGTTAGCATAGACACTGAGATGAGTAATATTGTTGTAAGTGTAGTTTTAAGTGAATGAAACTACATATTATGAAAGTTGTGACTTTATTGAACTGATTACAATATAGCATGAAAGAGACAGTGTCATAAACAATTATAGGTGAAAGTTGACACCGCATCAAAGGGGTTTTGCACCACCTGTAAGTACAATTCATGGCCTAATGCCGTATCAGTGTTTGTATTCCCCACTGAGGCTAATGTGTCCACAATTGTTGCAGCTCTCTCTCGAAACCCTATGGGTTGGTAACTACGATGGAGACCTCATCCATTGTCATCCCAGTTGTGAATGATGAAGAGGTCCAGGGATCTTATTGGACATGGGAGGATGCTGTAGGTAGGCTACCGACACATGACCGCTGTATGGACATACACTACTTTGTTGGACCACTGTCCCAGGCTGGTTGTGTGGGGTCCAACTGTCTGTGACGAATCGCTGTGTCGTCAAGTGTGTCAAGTGAGCTGCACACATGCCCTACAGCTCCCTAGAGGCGAATCTCTGGGTACTTCGTTTTGTACGGAGGTTGGAACTTAAATAGGGGCAACTATTTATTCACAAACGATAAAAAAAGCGATACATGTCTCCACCTGTTACTGTCCTTCAAAGTAGTCACCAGTATTCTTAGAACACATTTCCAGCGATGTGGAAGGCGTTAGCAGAGCCTGTTCTGTTCATGGTGCGAATGGAGTGGTCTACTGCCTGTCGAATCTCTGGTACAGTTCTGAAGTGAATGCCAGGAAGTGTTTTCTTCACCTTCGAAAATCAAATCTCAGTCACAAGGATTTAACTGCGGGAAGTATGGTGGATGGTACACTAACTCCCATTCCCATCGATCGAACCAACAATCGTGTTCATGTTCTTAATGAAAACTGGAGCGAGGTAATGTCCGCGCAATGGAAGGAGGCAATCCATGGATTGTGTGGTCGTTCCCGTCGGTGGTTCGAGTCCTTCCTCGGGAATGGGTGTCCGTATGTTGCCCTTACCATATGTACGTTTAAGTACGTTGTATGTCTAGGAACCGATGACCATATCAGTTGGGGGTGACGTACAGAAGGAATGTGGCTTCGGACTGCAGAATGCCTTTTCGTACCTGGTCACAGTGCCCTGGACAAACTGCATTTTGTCGTTGTACCCAACAGCAACCCTTGTCTTATGGCGCTATAGGTGTCATACAAATGCAGTAACCGAGTAACCGTAATACTGCTACCACTGTCTGCGGCAAACCAAAGTGCGGCAATCATTTCCAAACAGAACCTGTATTCCCCATAAAACGCTGATGCCATTCCTTTCCCCAGTGGGGTTGTTCCACACAATAAAGTCATCTACCATGTTTCTATACTTTAGCCAAAGGTAGACGGACAAGATGATTGTGCTCACATACCTCATGCCGCAATTAACACTGATGGCGTGATTCGAGATTACACTAAGCTGTGCAAGATGTTTGATGGTTCCTTTGGCGACAAAATGTAAGATTATTTTACTTATAGCAATGATATTAAGAAGTAATGTAAACTACGAAATGCAATGCACAATAGTTATAAAGTGCTTGTCTTGATACATAAACCAGAATATTATCGACTTGAGACACTAAGAAGAAGTGGAGTCTCAAACTGCAAATTTACAGCAGAAAGTGAGAAGAAGAAAGAAGCATAAGACATAACAGTAGAAAACGTCTTATGTCTGATTGGCGTAATCATACCAAATTTCCAAAGACTTAAGAATTATTTATAGTCTTGCTAAATAGTGTCGAATATATTGAGTAGACAGAAGCGAATGCTTTATGTAGCTGATCAGCTATAAAACATTAATAGCGCACGATAACGTTGAAAAAAAAATCTTCAGAACGTATAAATGAAACATTACAGTTTTTATACCTTAAAAGGCAAAATGAAACATTAAAGGGCTGTGATGTCTATCGAGAAAAAATTCACAGTCACGTACTACTTGTCTTGTAGCTTTGTTGTTGTTGTGGTCTTCAGTCCGGAGACTGCTTTGATGCAGCTCTCCACAATACCCTATCCTGAGCAAGCCTCTTCATCTCCACATAAGAACGGCAACCTACATCTGTCTGAATCTGCTTACTGTATCCATCTCTTGGTCTTCCTCTGCGATTTTTACCCCACACACTTCCCTCCAATGTTAAATTCACAATTCCTTGATGTCTAAGAATATGTCCTACCAATCTTTAAGTCAAGGTATGCCAGAAATTTCTTCTCTCTCCAATTCTGTTCAATACCTCCTCATTAGTTACGCGATCCACCCATCTAATCTTCAGCATTCTTCTGTAGCACCATATTTCAAAAGCCTCAATCCTCTTCCTGTCCGCACTGTTTATCGTCCATGTCTCACTCCCATACAAGGCAACACTCCATACAAATGCCTTCAGAAAAGACTTCCTTAGGCTTAAATCAATATTCGATGTTAACAAATTTCTCTTTTTCAAGAACGCTTTTCTACCCATTGCCATTCTGCATTTTATATCCTCTGTAGTGCGACCATCATTTGTTATTTTACTGCCCAAGTAACAAAACTCATCTACCTCCTTTATTGCTTCGTTTCCCAATCTAATTCCTTCAGCATCACCTGATTTCCTTACACTGCACTCCATTACCCTAGTTTTGCTCTTGTTAATGTTCATCTTATATGCACCTTTCAGCACACTGTCCATCCCCTACAACTGCTCTTCCAGGTCTTTTGCTGTCTCTGAGATTATTACAATGTCGTCGGCAAAACTCAATGTATTTAATTCTTCACCCTGAACTTTAATTCCTTCTCCAAATTTCTCCTTGCTTTCCTTTATAGCTTGCTCAATGTACAAATTGAATAACAATGGAGAAAGACTACAACCCTGTCTTACTCCCTTTCCAACCACTGCATCCCTTTCATGCCCTTCAACTCTGACAACCGCTGTCTGGTTTTTGTACAAGTTGTAAATAACCTTACGCTCCCTATATTTTACTCCTGCTTGCTTCAGATCTTGAAAGAGTTTATTCGAATCAACATTGTCAAAAGCCTTCTCCAAATCTACTAAAGCTAGAAATGTAGGTTTGCCTTTTCTTAATCTATCTTCTAGGATAAGCCGTAACGTGAGTATTGCCTCCCGTGTTCCTACATTTCTCCTGAACCCAAACTGATCTTCCCCGAGGTCGGCTTCTACCACCTTTTCTATCCTTCTGTATATAATTCGCAATAATATTTTGCAGCCATGACTTATTAAACTGATGGTTCTGTAGTTTTCACACCTGTCTGCACCTACTTTCTTAGGGATGTGGATTATAACATTTTTCTTAAAGTCTGAGGGTACTTCACCTGTCTCACACATCTTACACACCAGGTGAAACAATTTTGTCATGGCTGGTTCTCCCAGAGACTTCAGTAGCTCTGAGGGAATATCATCTACTCCAGGGGCCTTGTTTCGACTTAGGTCTTTCAGGGCTCTGTCAAATTCTTCTCTCAATACAGTATCTCCTATTTCATCTTCATCTACATCCTCCTCCCTTCCTACAATATTGTCTCAGAGTTCATTTCCTTTGTAGAGCCCCTCTATATACTCTTTCCACCTTTCAGCTTTCCCTTCTTTGCTGAGAACTGGTTTTCCATCAGTGTCCTTGATATTCATAGATCTGTTTTTCTTATCTCCAAATGTTTCTTTTATTTTCCTGTAGGCTGTATCTATTTTTCCCCTATTTATACATTCTTCTACATCCTTACATTTGCCTTCTAGCCACTCCTGCTTAGCCATTTTGCACTTCCTGTCAATCTCATTTCTTATTCGTCTGTACTCCATTTTGCCTGTTTCATTTACTGCAATTTTATATTTTCTCCTTTCATCGAATAAATTTAGTATCTCCTGTGATATCCAAGGATTTTTTGTAGGTCTTGCCTTCCTACCTATTTTGTCCTCTGCTATCTTCACTATTTCATCTCTCAATTTTACCCATTCCTCTTCTACTGTTTTATTTTCCCCTGTTTCTGTCAATTGTTGCCTAAAGCTCCCTCTGAAATTCTTAAGAACCTCAGGTTCCTTCAATTTATCCAGGTCCCATCTCCTTATTTTCCTACCTTTTTGTAGTTTCTTTAGTTTCAGCCTACAGTTCAAAACCAACAAGTTATGGTCAGAGTCCATATCTGCCCCTGGGTATGTTTTACAGTTTAAAACCTGTTTCCGGAATCTATGTCTTACCATTATAAAATCTGATACCTTCCGGTGTCTCCTGGTCTCTTTCACGTATACAACCTTCTTTTGTGATTCTTGAACCAGGTGTTTGTTATAACTAAATTATGTTCAGTGAAAAATTCTACCAGGCGGCTTCCTCTTTCATTCCTTTTGCCCAGACCATATTCACCTACTATCTTCCATTCCCTTCCTTGTCCTACTACCGAATTCCAGTCTCCCATAACAATTAAGTTTTCCTCTCCCTTAATTGTCTGAATAATTTCCTTTAGCTCCTCATATATTTCTTCGATTTCCTCATCATCGGCAGAGCTATTTGGCATATAAACCTGTACTACTGTTGTCGGTGTTGGCTTCGTATCCTGTGATATCCCCAACTGATTTATAATCCTGTACTCACCTGACCAGAAATCCTTTTCATCCTGCCACCGAACTTCACTAATCCCCACTATATGTAACTTCAACCTATCCATTTCCCTTTTTAAATTTTCTAATTTTCCTACCCGATTAAGGGATCTAACATTCCACGCTCCGACCCGTAGGATGCCAGTATTGTCTTTCCTGATGACATCCTCCTGAGTAGTCCCCACCAGGAGATCCGAATGGAGGACTATTTTACCTCCGGAATATTTTACCCGAGAGGATGCCATCATCATATGTTCATACAGTATAGCTGCATGTCCTCGGGAAAAGTAAAGGCTGTAGTTTCCCCTTGCTTTCAGCCGTTCGCAGTAGCTGTGTAGCAAAGCCACATCAGCTGATGTTACAAGGCCAGCTCAGTCAATCATCCAGACTGTTGCCCCTGAAACTACTGAAAAGGCTGCTGCCCCTCTTCAGGAACCACAGATACCCCTCCGCTGTGATTGCACCTACGGAACGGCTATCTGCATCGTTGAGGCACGCAAGCCACCCCACCTCGGCAATGTCTGTGGTTCATGGGGGTGGCTTGTAGCTTTATGGTTCTGCAAATAGAATGTGCCGGTAGAGCAATGTGACGAATTATATCTTTATACCTGTTTACCAGCTTTCAGAGTCAAAATATTATAACAACGTTACATGATTTGAACATCTTTCGCTTAATTTTTTTTCTAAAAGCTCTGACACATGTTAATAATGATAGATAATAGTGGCGCCCAGTAGCGGTGTTCGGTTATGCCTTCAGAGGTTGATTCTGGTCGCTGGTGCTCAACAATTACGTCTGTGAAATGTGGTTTTTCAGCTGGGCGACTGAAAAAGTTGGAACACGTTACGAACAGACGCGTACTCAGATGAACTGTTAAGGCATGTTTTGCAATTAAATTGAGAGCTGTCAAAAAGCAATCCACAAACTGTCCATAACAGTTCAACTGTTTGTAAAGCTTATGTGACGTAACTGCGGGGTCATCAGTCCCTAAACTTACAAACTACTTATAAACTACCTTATACTAAAGAGGGCACCAACAGCCGTGCCCGAAGGGCGGTTTCGACCCCCGACGGAGGCCTCGAGCATCGCAGCATAGCGCCTCAATGCCATCTGCCACTCCACCGCGGCAAACGGACCACATTTAGTACCATTAAAATAAGTGGATCAAAAAAGCACTCTCGCAAATTTTTACACAAATAAAGGTGTAGAAACGACAGAATGAAGAGTAAATAGACAAAAGACTGTGAGAAAGAAAGAATATGTGATAATTTGAAAGAACACATTTCATTTTCGGTAGTACTGTTTTAAGAGGTTTACTCCTGCGTACTTGCAGATTTCGTTTGTACTACTGTTTTAATAGTTTATTCTATCGTATTTGATAAATACCGTTGTGTTTAGTCTTCGTCTCTGACCGGTGTATTACTAAAGTTTGTTATCAGTCAGTCCAGTGCCAGCTGCCACCAGTGTCGCGGCGTTAACAGCGCTAAGCTGCCCGACTCAGTTTTGTTGATTCGACAGTGTAGTTACCACTGACCACAGTTACGTCAGCAGCCAGCCGCCTTCATTATAGTACTAGGCTTCTTTAAAGTTGTTAATTGCTGTTAATTGTATCGATAGGATGGATAGGATGTGTGCCTGCTGTGTGCGGACGCTGGAGGAGTTGGCCGCGGTTCGCGAACAGCTGAGCGTGCTGTTGGCTACGGTCAGCCGTCTTCAGGCTGCTGTCTTGGGGTGCAGCGATGGTGGGGAGTCTGGTGTGTCGAGTGGGACACCTCAGGTGTCTCACGCTTCGCTCTCTGTTCCTACTACCGAGGCACCTTCAGGTGTACCGGACGTCGTCGAGCCGCCTTCTCCGCAAGGGGAGTGGCGGGTTGTACGGCGTTCGCGTCGCTCGAGGCGGAAGGCCAATGTGGAGGCTGGACGTCCGTCCGCGCCCGTTCGTCCTGTGAGTGAAAGTGTGGCCACTCCTTCAGCAGGGTCCGAGCAGGTGCACGGGGGGAGGGGATTATTAGTTATTGGGAGCTCCAATGTCAGGCGCGTGATGGAGCCCCTTAGGCAGATAGCGTCCAGATCTGGAAGGAATTCCAACGTGCACTCGGTGTGTTTGCCGGGGGGCCTCATCCGAGATGTGGAGGCGGCCTTGCCGGCGGCTATCGAGGGTGCGGGGTGCAGTCGACTGCAAGTCGTAGCTCACGTCGGCACCAATGACGCTTGTCGCTTGGGTTCTGAGGACATCCTCAGGTCCTACGAGCGGCTGGCGGAATTGGTGAAGGCTGCTGCCTTCGCACGCGGGGTGCAAGCAGAGCTGTCGATTTGCAGCATTGTTCCCAGGGTTGATCGGGGTCCTTTGGTTTGGAGCCGAGTGGAGGGTCTGAACCAGAGACTTCGCCGACTCTGTGACAGTCATGGCTGCAGATTTCTGGATCTGCGTTATCGGGTGGGGAATTGTAGGGTGCCCCTAGATAGATCAGGGGTGCACTACACTAAGGAAGCGGCTACTCGGGTAGCAGAGTACTTGTGGAGTGCACATGGGGTTTTTTTAGGCTAGGCGCTAACTCTGATGAGCACTCGCCTGTCAGCATTCAAACAGCGAATTCAAGCCACGTTCGGAACAAAAATTCGAACATAAAAATATTAGCTGCGAACTTGCAGAGTATTAGAAACAAAGTTCCCGAATTTGCAGCGCTGCACGGAAGTTATTGCGCTCAGATAGTTTTAGGCACCGAAAGCTGGCTAAATGATGATGTGGCAAGTTCAGAAATATTTAGCGAAGCGTGGAATGTGTATCGGAAAGATAGATCTGATACAACTGGAGGAGGAGTGTTCATCGCCGTGGACAAAGATATTGTTTCTACTGAGATCGAGGTTGAAAGTAACTGTGAAGTTATCTGGGCACGCATAACAGGTCTAAAAGAAGTAAAGTTAATAGTTGGGTGTTTTTACCGGCCCCCCAGTGCTGCTGTAGCAGTTTTAGAATCATTAAAGGAATGTCTACACCAGGTAGTGCATAGATATCCGGGCCATGCAATATTAGTCGGAGGTGACTTCAACCTTAAGAGTATAGATTGGGACCTCGCTAGTTACATTTCAGGCGGTACAGACAAGCAGTCTTGCGAGCTACTTTTGGACACATTCTCCGAAAACTGTCTTGAGCAGTTAAACCGGCAACCCACGCGCAAAGGAAATATTCTAGACCTTATAGCCACAAACAGGCCTGACATCATTAACGATGTCTGTGTAGAGACAGGAATTAGTGATCATGATATCGTCATAGCGTCGATGGTGACCAAAGTTCGTAAACCAGTCAAGAAGGCTAGGAGCGTGTTTTTGTTGGGAAAAGCCGACAAGCTAATGTTACGATCGCACTTGGAAAATGAATGGGCATCGTTTAATTCTGGGACTATGGATGTAGAGGAATTGTGGACTAAATTTAAATGCATTGTTAATGAAGGGTTAGAGAAATATGTGCCAGTAAAGACCGTGGTATGATAATAATGTTAGAAAGCTGCTGAGAAAGCAAAGGCTGTTGCACTCTCAATTCAAAAAAGAACACGCAAATGATGACAGGCAAAAGTTAGTAGAGATTCGTGCGTCTATAAAAAGATCGATGCGTGAAGCATACAATAATTATCACAGCCATACCTTAGCAAAAGATCTTTCCGAGAACCCGAAAAAATTCTGGTCCTATGTAAAATCGATAAGCGGGTCAAAGCCCACTGTCCAGTCACTAGTTGATCATTCCGGGGCAGTAATAGAAGAAAGCAAACGGAAAGCTGAAGTTCTAAATTTAACCTTTAAGAAATCTTTCACGCAGGAGGACCGCACAAATATACCATCATTTGATCAACGTACTAATTCCGAAATGGGGGACATAGCAATAGGTATTTCCGGTGTAGAGAAGCAGCTGAGAGAGCTAAATACGAAAAAGTCTGCTGGTCCGGATGGAATACCAGTTCGGTTTTACAAAGACTATTCTGCGGCATTGGCCCGCTACTTAGCTTGCATTTATAGCGAATCTTTAATTCAGCGCAAAATTCCTAGTGATTGGAAAAAAAGCGCAGGTGACTCCAGTGTATAAGAAAGGAAAGAGAACTGACCCATACAATTACAGGCCAATATCGTTGACATCGGTTTCATGTAGAATTTTGGAGCATATTCTCAGTTCGAATATAGTAAATTTCCTTGAAACGGAAAAGCTTCTTTCCATGAATCAGCACGGGTTTAGGACACATCGTTCATGCGAAACTCAGCTTGCCCTTTTCTCACATGACATCTTGCGAGCCATGGACGAAGGGCAACAGGCGGATTGTGTTTTTCTCGACTTCAAAAAGGCGTTCGACGCGGTGCCACACTGCAGACTGCTAACGAAGATACGAGCTTATGGAATAGGTTCACAGATTTATGACTGGCTGGAAGACTTCCTAAGTAATAGAACGCAGTACGTTGTTCTCGACGGCGAGTGCTCATCAGAGACGAGTGTATCGTCAGGCGTGCCCCAGGGGAGTGTGATAGGACCGCTATTATTTTCTATCTATATAAATGATCTGATGGACAGAGTAAGTTGTAATTTGCGGCTGTTTGCTGATGATGCTGTGGTGTATGGGAGGGTGTCGTCTGTAACTGACTGTAATAGCATACAGGTTGACTTAGACAAAATTTCTAGTTGGTGCGAAGAATGGCAGCTAGCTCTCAATGTAGAAAAATGTAAGGTGATGCGCATGAGTAGAAAAAACAATCCTATAATGTTCGAATACAGCATCAGTAGTGAGCTTCTTGATGCGGTCGCGTCGTTCAAATATCAAGGCGTAACATTGCAGAGCGATATGAAATGGAACGAGCATGTAAGGACAGTTGTGAGTAAGGTTTATTGGGAGAATTTTGGGAAGATGTACTTCACCTGTAAAGGAGACCGCGTATAAAACGCTTGTACGACCACGTCTTGAGTATTGCTCAAGTATTTGGGATCCGCAGCAGATCGGTTTGAAGGAAGACATAGAGGCGGTTCAGAGGCGAGCAGCTAGATTTGTTACCGGCAGGTTCGACCAATGCGCGAGTGTCTCGGAAATGCTCCGGCAACTCAATTGGGGATCGCTGGAAGAAAGACGACGTTCTTTTCGTGAATTTCTGTTAAGTAAATTTAGAGGGCCGGAATTTGAAGCTGAATGTAGTACGATCTTGCTGCCGCCTACTTACATTTCGCGTAAAGATCACAAAGACAAGATAAGAGAAATTAGGGCTCGTACGGAGGCATATAGGCATTCTTTTTTTCCTCGTTCAATTTGGGAGTGGAATAGGAAAGGAAATGCCTAGTAGTGGTACGGTGTACCCTCCGCTACGCACCTTACGGTGAATTGCGTAGTATGTATGTAGATGTAGACATAAACAATAGCCGACAGTCATTGAAGGCAGTGGTAAGGCATATCGAGGGAATGTGATGAAGAGTGACAGTGGAGGAAACAGAAGAAAGAACGAGTGGGATAAACAGGAGACAGGGCGAGAGCTACATAAGTACCAGGTCATCAAAAAGTCGGTATAAACTTGTGAACTTAATAAATCACGGAATAACGTAAATAGAGGGGTAAAAATTGACACACATGCTTGGAATGACACGGGGTTTTATTAGAACCACATCGTGCCTTTTTTTTTCGAGGAACTGCGTGATTCCGGGTTTGTAACTGCAACCATGACGAGTGACAGGTACGCCGATATGTTACGGAATCGCATTATCCACAGCCTGGCTGATAAACACTGCCAGAACATATGACTTTTATGCAGGATGGCGCTCCACCCCATATTGCTAGACGCGTGAAAGATTTCTTGCACGCGTCGTTTGGTGATGATCGTGTACTCAGCCGCCACTTCCGTCATGCTTGGCCTCCCAGGTCCCCAGACCTCAGTCCGTTCGATTATTGGCTTTGGGGTTACCTGAAGTCGCAAGTGTATCGTGATCGACCGACATCTCTAGGGATGCTGAAAGACAACATCCGACGCCAATACCTCACCGTAACTCCCGACATGCTTTAAAGTGCTGTTCAGAATATTATTCCTCGACTACAGCTATTGTTGCGGAATGATGATCATATTGACATATTGAGCATTTACTTTAAAAAACATCATCTTTGCTTTGTCTTAATTTGTTATGCTAATTATTGCTTTTCTGATCAGATGAAGTGCCATCTGTCGCACATTTTTGAACTTCTTTATTTTTTTATTTATTTTTATTTTATTTTTTAATAAAACTCCATGTCACTCCAAGAATGTGTGTCAATTTTTACCTATCTACATTATTCCGTGATTTATTAAGATTTGAAATTTATACTGACTTTTTGATCACCCGGTATAACAGGGTATTGAAGTTGGGATGTAACTTATGCAAACTTCGTTACAGCGAGAGACTGGAGTAAGGAATTTAGCCAGTTTCGTGTTGAAAGAGTGCTAATATGTTCGCATACCTACCTTTTGGGGAGAAAGGCAGAATGAGATCGGAGGCTGTTGGTTCTCCGCTTTTCTGTTAGAATAGTCCGAAGAGGAACATATTTTCCATATATACAAGTGTCATAATGGTCAGCGCAGTTGCCTAGAAAACGGGAGACCCGGCTTCGAATCCCGGATAGGTATACATTTTCAGCTTTACCCATTCGTAGTTGATGTCGTAGATTCTGTGAATATGAACGAATAAGAGCTGCAGGATTAGAAGTTACGTCTGTTCTTTCGGAACAGACGCAACATGTATATAGATAACATGCCGGTAACGGGCAATGATCCTTTCGTTTGAGGGGAGTGGTGGGCAAGTTTGTGGCCCCCTCTCGTACGGAAATTAGTTTCAAAACTACGAGTTTGAGTACTGTGGGTAGGGTAATGTTGGGAATTTGTATCTGACTGAATGCGTGCTTACGTAGTCCTTGCAGGTGTGTTAATCCTGTGTCCCCAGTGGTGTAGTGGTCAGCGCAACCGGTAGAAAGCGGGAGAACCAGGTTCGAATCCCGGCTGTAAATTTTCGGCTTTGCCCATTCGTAGTTGATGTCATATATTCTGTAAATATGAAAACGTATTTTTGAGTTTGTATCCTTACAGTAGCATTTTTCATCGGGTAAAAATTTACCGATCGCTCCACTAACGTTCACGCAACAGGAAACTGTATGTTAGGATTTATAATAATTACATAACATAATTACATGATTCATTTACGCAAGTGCCCGGTATTTACATATGCGACTGTAAGGATAATTCCCTTTGTGAAGTCAGAGCGAGCTTAAAATCCGGCACCGCCTGCCCAGCGGCTACCTCCATTTGGGAGCCTTATTGTCCGCCGCTTGGCTGAATTCCGCGCTTGCAGCTTTTCGCTGTTTCGTGTGATGTGTTGTGGCCAGCGAATGAGGATGAATAGGTCCCGACGCGCGCAGGTGTTGTAGACACCCGCAGGTCTTCCCGCAGCCTGTGTTTCAACGCCAGGCATCCGCGTTTGCCATTTACTCCTCGTGGAGTAACTGGACACTGCAGTAGGAGTAACCCTTTACAGAACCAATCAACTGGAGTTGGCATAAGATTTAATATGTGAATTGAGTAGCTACTTTAGTACTGTCCCAAATTTGTATTTCTATTATATGCTGAAGTATTTTACCGTCAAAAGTCACATCATTAGGAACTTGTACAGAAAATGTTTTATCGGAAAACACGGTATTTGTCTTTCTTCAGGAAATCGTCTTAAACGCTTATGTCACCACGCTTTTTTCCCCATGATCTGCAGTACATAATCAAACGCAAATTAATTTTACATAAATTGATAGTACTCTAAAATGTTACATTTGAGTCACATAATGCCCACGACGTCAACCAACACGATGCTGCTCATTATGTCGTAATGTTTACTATCAATGATAATTCACACATTCAGAATTTTTTTATTCAATTGTTGGTGGTCGGGTGGATTCAGAAAATAAAAACTGTAAATTATTACATATATTCAAACGTATAGTTTAACTTGTAAAGCTTTACAATATAACTTCTCTTGGGGATGGGGGGATGATTTCCTCCCCCCCCCCCCCTTGGCTCCTTCCTGAGTGATAAGTTGTTTGGGCATCCACATTTCTGAAAATATTGCGTAATACCGAACTGTAGTTTCCAGCAAAGAGAATAATATAAGTAAGATAAATACTTAATATGTAATAAAATATGGAGTTAATGTTCCGTCGACTTACGTTGTCATTTGAGGTAGTAGAATAATACGAAATAAAATATAAAAAATTGATATGTAATATTTTGTGTATTTCCGTTTATATTATTGATAATATTATTAATTACTCATTGATGTGACATGTAGTTAAAACTCGGTGGTAGTAGATAACGGTCTTTTCGTGAGTTTATTTTATTGAGAAAAATTTTAATATCAATTAACATTCCATATAATAATTATTATTATATTAATTAACTATTTATGATACTCTCTACAACTGCAAAGCTGTAAATTATTATTATGGATAAATTAGTGAGCTGATGTTTACATTTGCGAAACAGTTGTTCACAACATGACACGTCAACGAGTTGTAATTCACTTTAAAAAAAACGGTAATTGATTGCTTGTCTGGTTTAATTCTTACGTCTGACATACAGTACTTCAGTAATGATACACACATCTACGATTTGTGTGTCGTAAACGCCTTGTGACTGTATCTGGTGAATTCAACTATTTTAAAATAAAATTTTAATAACACGTATTGGGTCAATAATTCCATTCTTTTTCACAATATTGCTCTCTTCCGCGTCAGCAAAGGAGAGAGAGAGAGAGAGAGAGAGAGAGAGAGAGAGAGAGAGAGAGAGAGAGAGAGAGAGAGAAAGGAACGCAAATTAGTTAAACCACTATGCCAACCATTAAGTTACCGAGTATCTATCATATGAGTTGTTCGAGCAGCATAAGTCACTGCAAGATTTGGACCGTCATTTATCTTGGAAGATATTTATTGTTGTAAATTTAACCAAAATAGTTGTCCACTTCTTTTTGCCCATTCTTAAGCCTTCCAAGTTCCGATTTCACCACAGACGTCTCTTTGTAACGAATCAGCACGAAACATGTATAATTATTTCTGAAATGTGACTAATACGCAAGATTAATTTACGTAATGCAGACTTAATATCAATACGAACTGTATCACATCTGGTAGAAATCAAATACGCAATCCTTACTTACACACTTTTGTGGTACATAATATTATGCAGCTTGAGCGTCAGTATATTCATATCAACATTCAACAGGTACATTTTACTTTAAACTACATTTATACTTTTCTTATTTTCGGCACGTAGAAATCTTGGTTGTTTCTGAAATGCTAAGATACTATATACGCATCAGTGTTCGGAAGGTTTTTAATAAAAGCCTTCACGAAATTCTTCTTGGCTTGTATGAAATTTGTAATTGCGTTTTCCATCAAAATAATAATTTGTACGCATAAAATTTAGTAACTTTCGCTAACAATGCTGTAACATACATAATGCATCCTCATCCTCGCATGGTGTGAGATGTGGATCCAATAACAATGTTTCCGATCACGATCTAATCTCGTATGATTTTATTTCAGATAAATAACACATATTATTTTATAATAACGATGACAGGAATTGAAAATTGAACGTTATAACTATTCAGACTAACAACAATTCCAACCATACTTTTAATATAGGAAAACAGCCTATTGTCTGGCTACAGAAAATTTGGCTCGCTGACTGGGTTCCTAGAGAAATAACATTTATAACGTTGACAAAATTTCCACAAGACTGAATGACATCAGATTGCGTAGTTGACAGTCTTTTGCCTGTCAGATCGTAATTCAGTAACTATTCACTCCATGTGAATAAGTGAGAGGATCTGAACTTTTAATTTCAGTCAACTGTTGTCTCATTTAGTCATAGCCCAATTATATTGTTTCAGCAGCTCACTAACCTCAGCGAACATTGTATCTGATTGTAAAATGGTTAGGCCGTCCGCACACAGAGGGACTGAAAAGCAATGCAACAGCCCAGCCGGCGATATATTTGTTGACTGGCGGACAACGATGTTTTGCACAGGTACAATACAGATATGATTAACTGCAATCGCGAGTGTGATTATGGAGGAGAGGGGATACTGTTTACGTACCTGGGTATGTTTTGGTTACATTAGGCGTATCGAGAACGGATTCATTACTTTATAAAGAATGAACACACACAGCTAACTGATTTGGTACAATTGACTTCTCCCACCATAACACACTGAAATACGGTATTGAGAGAACGTGTCAGTGCAATAATAATAATTTCGTGTGGCTCTTTGGCCTGGTGCAAGTCTTTCAATTGGACGCCACTCCGGCGACTGGCATGTCCCTAGCCTACCCCAGTTATCCAACCGGAGAAAGGGGACCTACAGCTTAACGAGGAATCCGAACCACGTGTCGTTTCTGGCGACTCCTCACATCGTTGAGAGGTGAAGGATGGGTTCAATTGAGGACTGAAAAAATCTGAGGTCCGACCGGGCTTTGAACCCGTGACTCTTCGGTTTCCAGTCGAATACTTTACCCCCCCCCCCCACCCCGCTTTTTTTTTTTTTTTTTTTTATAAATAAAAAAAGTCTAGTGCCACCGCCGCTTTCACCCTATACTAAATCAAGGATGCAACTAAGGGAAAGAAAAGGAAATAATGTGTTCTTTTATTTAAACTTCATGGCTTTTATTGTAAATACAAATAGACAACAGGAGAAACAAAACGGCCCATCCTAACCGTTGTGTTTTGAAGTCTTACCTAATTCTTTGAATTATAAATAAAATTAAAAAGATTTTTTTTTTCCTTCTTCTACTTGAACGTAAGGAAGGTATTTAACGTGACTTTCTAACTGTCCGGAGCCTTGGCCGTCTTCTCGTGGTGTGTTTATTACCGGTAAATTCAATCATAAATCTATTTTTTTTTCTTAATGAACCAGGTCATCTCCAGTTTCTTTACTTAATATCTGCTCATGCCCGGCTACAACGGACCACCAAGAAGTCATCAAACACCTTCAGGAGAAAGTTTGCGTAATTTTTACGGTAGTTTGCATTCCTCTTAATTTTCGAATGTTGGCTCTGTATAAAAGTTCTATAATCACCGACGTCGTGTTCCGTTGTGCCTAATATATAGTGCACTGTTATTCCTTTCAGCCAGTTTGCTGCATTTCTCTTCGTATTTGGGTATGGAATCTCATCAGGATAGAGTAAGGTCGTCATCTGAATAGCATGAGGCGCAGTGCGTTGAACGAAGGCCAAAAGGCGGCAGAGCAGATGCCAAATGTCCTTTGCCGTTCCGCAGACTAGTCGGTGTGTGTCCGTATCATGCACGTTGCACTTCTGGCACAGCGGGGTCGCCGCGAGGTGAATGCTGTGCAGACGTGACTGCGTGGGGTACTTTCCGTTCACGTAGTAGTACCATGTAGTCCGTGCCGCTGTCGGCAAATTAGGGGAGTGTACGTTCCAGCAGACTGCATTCCAGTCGATCGTTGGGTGTTTACCTTCCACAACATTCCGTCGTTGCCCCATCATGAGGGTTCCGTACACTCTACGGACCGCAGGTAGATCATCTATGCGTAGTATACGTCTGAGGTAACTGTATTCCAGTAAAAATGTACTGCAGTGGGACATTGCCGCGGGGATATGATGGAGATCCATCGGTGGGTCCAGATTGGGTGGTGCAATTTCCGTGAGAAGAAAAGCGATCAGACTGCTGGGGTCTCGTTTCCATTGCCACAGTGTCAGCCTCACAAACAAATCCATAGCCTTGACATACACGTTGGTGAGTCCTAGTCCACCGCCCAACACCGGGAGTGAGAGCGTGGAGTAGCTGACTTTAAAGAGATGTCCTTGGTTCACGTAATGTCCAAAGGCTGCTTGGATTCTGTCCGCAGTCGCTCTTGGCATCGGAAAAATCCTTGCCAAGTACGTCATTTTTGATACCAAGTAGGTGTTTATCAAGTCGACCTTTTCCAGCGCATCCAAGGAGCGTAGTGAGTGTAGACGGATACATCCACGGATATTGTTCAAGAGGCGTTTGTAGTTGAGAGCTATCGTGCGGCGTGTGGTCTTAGTGTACACCACCCCTAAACATTTCATCTCAGTGACCAACTTGATGCGTCCGTCGAGTTGCGCAGGTCATCCGCAACCGATGTTCATGATTCCTGATTTTCTCATGTTCATCTGTGCACCCGACGCTTTCCCATATCTCTCTATCTGAGCTATGGCTGTGGCAATCTCTTCATTTGAACGGACGCTGCATATGCACGATACACAAATTTATCCCCTCTTACATTGACGCCGCTTAACGTTCGATGTAGTTGCATCAGAAGTGGCTCAATTGCAAGTGAAAATAGGCCCATGGAAAGAGGACACCCCTGTCTGACGGAGCATTGGATAGTGACTGGTCCTGTCGGACTACCATTCACAAGTACCATTGACTTCGTCCCATTCAGAAGTCGCATTACAGTCGCGATGAAACGTACTGGTATTTCCATCGCTACCATCGTGGCTCGTAGGAAGTCATGGCCGACTGCGTCAAAGGCTTTTTCCAAGTCGACTGCCAGCATCGCGCCCTGAATTCTGCAGGCTTGCGCGATTGCTATCAAATCACGATAGTCACAAAGCGCCTTGTGGATTGCACGATTGTAACCGATACATGTCTGATCTTTCCCTGTTAACACTGTGAGGGCTGGTTTTAATCGCAATGCTAAAAGCCGTGCAAAAATTTTATAATCGCTGTTGAGGAGCGTCAGTGGTCGGAATTGGTGCACCGATTGTCCCGTTGATGTCTTCGGGATGGGGATGATTAAACCTTGGGTAAATTCAGTTGGTATAATGACTTCGGCGTGCAGTAGTTCTTGAAACATCTGTCTCAAAGTCGGTGTTAATATATCTTGAAATTCCCTGTAGAATTCAATGGGTAGTTCATCAAGGCCTGGAGCTTTGTTTGGGCGACCTTTCGCCAGGGCCGCCTTCACCTCTTCCTCGGTCACGTCTGCTTGCATCTCTACCGCCGTCTCGCGGTCGAGTTTCCGTGGCAGTTCCGCAAGCATGTCGTTGAGTGCCGCCTCATCTGGAATCTTCTGTGAGTATAATCGAGCGTAGTAATCCACAAAACCTTTCCGAAATCCTGCCTGACTTGTTAAAAGTTGGTCGTCCTCTGTCCGCAGTGCCGTGACGAGATTCCTCTTGGACCGCCTCTTTTCACATACTATGTGGTGCATAGAGGGTGGTTCGTGCGCAACTCTGTAGTCCTGTCGAGCTCTAATGACTGAACCTTCCATTTTCTGGCGCATTAGTTGTAACAGTTTGGCTTTGACACGGTTGATTTCTATCAGACGAACTGGTTGCTGCATTGCACTGTTGTATAAATCACGGAGGACGCTGAAATAAAATTCGATCGTGTTGTAGTACCATCTCATTCTGTCTCTTGAATAACTCATCAGTGTTCTTCTCAAGGCCGGTTTGGCGCACTGTAGCCACCAAGACAACACCGACGGATAGGCCTGTCTACGTCGTAAGCATTTTGTCCAGGTTTCGGAGACTAATACACGACAATCTTGATCCTTCAGAACGTCTACATTCAGCTTCCACACCTCCTTGCCACGATAGGTTGTCTGACGCTCCAGGTTAACGGTGCAGATGTAAGCCAAATGGTCAGAAAAAACTGTCGGCCAGAGTTCCGATTGCTGAAGACTCCCACGAAGCTCACGTGAAACATATATGCGGTCTAGACGGCTCGCTGACGTTGCGGTGAAATGCGTGAACCCAGGCGCGTCCCCGTGTAAACTGTTCCAAGTGTCCAGCAGGGCCATGTCACGTACCAGGGCGGAGAGCTGTGGACAGGTGTTGTAATTTGGCGTCTGGTCGCGTGGCGATAATACGCAATTAAAGTCCCCTCCAAAAACTACTTGATTGTATCTGCCAGCGAAGAGGGGCATTATATCTGTCCTGTAGGAGTCGGTGCGGGCGCGTCTGTTTCCGGAGCCTGATGGGGCGTATACGTTGACGAGCCGAACGTCGTTGACCGTGAGCGCCGTTCCTCTCGCCGATGGCAGGTATTCTACGTCCCTAACTGGGATTCCATCTTTGATCAGGATTGCAGTGCCCAATTCTTGTGCAGTGCCCGGATGGATGTGTGCAGTATAAGTGCACAGGGAATGGAGGTCCGCCTCCCTCACCTCTTGCAACAGCGCGATATCTACTTCCGCCGCCCGCAACATGTCACTCAGTAGCTGTAATTTATTCCCACTGCTGATTTTGTTGATATTGATCGTCGCGATGCGATATGCTTGCAGGGGATTCATTTTTCACCGCCTCTCTACGCGTCCTGCGGTCCAGTAACGACTACTGTTCCACTTCTAGCGTCTTGTGTTTTGCTGGTCGTAACACATTTGCTCACGCAGTCCTCTTGAGATGGTTTTTCCGTCATTTCTACGTCTTCATTGCACTCGTCAACTTTTGTCCAGTCGCCAAGACTGTGGTCAGGGGCGAACTTCTGTAAGTGCTGAAATTCTGGACCCGGATCTTCACTGATCTGTTGCACTGATATCACGTCTTTGGGAGACTCTTCATTTCTTTTACATACCCGCTGACCTGTGGTACCGTCCTTCTCCATCGTATTTGGCAGCGTACGATCAAGTTCTTGAGCGCTTTCGTGGCATGGTTCAACTGTCTCGTCGACGTCTGGGGACGCAGTACGTTGTTTCTTGCGTTTCCTGTAGCGGCGTCGTGGAGAGCGTCCTTCCTCTGTATCGGAAATTTGAGACTGTCCCATACTTGTAGTTTCTGATTCCTCTCCCTTATCGTGCGACTTGTTGGTGTCTATCTCCATTCCATCAGGCCTCACTTCTTCGTCTCTCGTCGGGGGGTCGTCCTCCTTTCGCGGTGGTTCGGTGGAAGCTGGTCCCTCCTGCTGCACCGCGACCTCCGGCACTTCACTCTTGGACACTTGTTCATGATCTGGTGGCGACGCGGTTCCTAGCGCCGCTTGAACATATGTGAGGGGCAGAGTTTGGGGGCGTTGCGGTAATTGGCCTTCACCCGTCGGTAATTGCATGATTCGTCTCTGTAAGCATTCTGATCGCACGTGGCCCTCCTTGCCACAGCCTGAACACGTGCGCGGTTGTCCGTCATACACAATGATCGCACGGCACCCACAAATGTAGACTAAGAGGGAACGTGTTTCTTGAGGTCTATCCGTACTTGCCGTACTCCATTGAGAACATGATATGTCTCAAAATTCGTCCATTTTTCTTCTGTATAGGCGAGGACCGTGCCATATTGCCGGAGCGCCGTAATTACCTGTTGTTCCGTCACTTCAAATGGTAATTCGAAGACACGTATCGTTCGAATTCCGATGCCCGCTGGCTCCACCGTGACGTTTCCTACATTGCCGTCGGAGTGAAGGAACTTATAAGACCCGCCGGAGTTCTGAATGAGTCGATCACAACATGCATCGTTGATTAATTTGACATTTACAACGCTCACCACAATCGAAAAGTGAATTCCAATCAATTCGTGAGGATCGAGTTTGACCACTTCTCTTAAAAATCGTTCAACTTCTAGTGCTTTAGGTCGAGCAAAACGGTTCTCAAATGTGAACTTCACGGTCGATTTCCGTAAGTAGTCAGCCATGTGAACGTCGTTTGTATACAGTACGCGCGCCGCTGCTAAGCCTCGCACTCGCCGCTTCCTCCTCGCCGCTAGCTACGGCTCGGACGTAAACAAGACGTCCTCACCGCGAGGCCGCTCGGGCCAGACTGACCCCAAGACCACCGGGCCCTACGTGTCAGTGTAGAGATTAATGTATGACAAATAACAATCCTTCTTTGTATTACTTTTTAGCAGATAAACCGTTTCATTTAACACGCTAATTAATTAGACGATTGTGTAAAAGTATGTGTGGGTAACGCGGAAATAATTCTTTCTATAGATTAGGCTCCGGAAGAAATACCGTTGAAACTGCATTTGGGATAGTTTCAAATACGTTTCAAGTTTTATACGGCTCAATACGTTGCAGGAATCCCTTCAGAGTGAATGAGAATGTGAAAACAAAATCATAAACACGGCTGCATGTTAAAGTTCGTTGACAATATTATTTTTAGTTGCCCAACTCACCCTTTCGAACAGCTACTTCGAATTGGTGTAGTTATGAACAATGTCGAGATAAATTTGGTCGATGAGCACGTTTTAATTTTTGGCCATGTTGCAGAAATGATTGTTGAGATCGATGAGGCCAGTCTTCTGGTCAGAAGGATATGTATCTTCGACTATTTGTAAAAGGGCATGGGAAAAGTGTGCTGCTGCTTTGTCTTTCGATAGTTCGGCTCTCATATTCTTTGACAGTTGAAGTATTTGTATGCGTGACCACAGATATGATTTTTTTAAGCTTGCATTGATATCGTCTGCTGGTGTCCACTTGGGGATATCTAGAAGTGTTTGTCGAAAATCTCCCGAGAGTATAAGTAGAGTTCCTCTCATCACTTCAAAGTTATTTCGTAAGTCTTGTAATGTTCTGTCCGAGGCTTCGAGCAATTTTTTTATTTGTCATTGTGCATTGGTCCCCGATTATTCCAGATGCTTTTTCTACTTTACGTACGGGGAACTATTCTTTAGCTATATTCAACGCTAGTTGTAAGGCGGAGGGAGCAGTTCGACCTCCTTGCATAAGTGTGGCTGTAGTGCCGTATGATGCCAGTGCAAGAACGATATGTTGTTTAGCACGTATTTCCGCCAATAATAAATTTAGTGCCACATGGGCGTACAAGTAAATAATTCCACTATGATTGTTGTTGCTTTTGGCCATGATAACTTCGTAAATGTATTTTTGATTGCCAAATGCTCAAATGTCTGTAAATCTATCGGACCAAACTGCGTGGTCATCAGTCCGTAGCGTCCGTAGCTTGCAAACTACTTAAATCTAGATAAACTAACCCATGCCCCAGAGAGGACTCGAAACTCCACGGCGCGCTCCGCAGCGAGACGCCTTAGAACGCTCAGCTACTCCACCGCGGCTTTTGATTGTCATTGAGGAATGATTTATTTGGAGCAATATAAAGGTAATTTACATTGTGGCTACTTTCCTTTGTAATTTCGAAAATTAAGCACACTGAAAGCATGTTTTCGTGGTTCTGGCATCCCAAGTTTAACTAAAATCTGGTTTTCTATTGCCAAACATTATTTTTCTAGGCGAATTAGTGTTTCATTGAAGATGTCATCTTTGAATTCAATAGGCAGCTCTGGATGAGTTTGTCGGGCTTTGTACAGTATAGGCCTATAACCACTCACACTCTCTTTGATGAAGTAACACAGATGTTTGGATTCGTTGGGTTACATGTAAGAATTATGGTGAATAAATATCTGATTTGCTCAGCTGAAACTGTGAGTGAGGCTTCTTGTAATGATAAATCCCAGTGGGTGTCGTGTTCCTGTCGTCCTAAGCGTAGTCATGGCATGCTTCCCTGTATGTTTTGCATAGGTAACCGTCGACGGTCTTCAGATATGAGAAAATTGTTGCTCCCCGGTGTAGCAACTTCCGGAGATAGAAACATTCTATGTCGTTCCGATGTGTGGTGTATAACCCTCCTAATGATTCACTTTTCATAATTCCATACTAGATGAAAGTTATTTTTATTTTATTTATTTTTTTATTTTTATTTATTTATTTATTTATTTTTTGTATTCCACGTATAATAAACAGGGACGTCAACATATAGTAACGTTTTCGCGAATGGATCCGTTTGGCACAGATGGAAAGAAGCTGTATTCGGAGGAGGGTCGCTAGTAATTTTTCTGTCAGAGTATTTCGTGAACTATGTCCATTTTCCAAATGTACTGGACAGTTGGCTCGCGTTCATGCGTGGCAAAACAAAAACTCCACCACTCTTCTTCATTGCTTTTGATATATATTCACATTTGGTACATGAGGATCTCGTAGTTTCTGTGTAGTTGATTACTGTTTTTGGCTATTTGAAATACTTTGCAAAACAATTGATTTTGTCCGTTGCAGTTGCACAATTTTGAAGTGAGTGACTAGTTTCGGATTCTACCGTCCATTATCAAATGTTCAAATGTTTGTCAAGCTTATGGGACTTAACTACGGGGTCATCAGTCCCTAAACTTACAAACTACTTATGAACTACTTACAAACTAGGACGGCACAAATATCCATGCCCGAGGGGGGATTCGAACCCCCGACCGTAGTGTCCGTGCTGACCGTGACTGGAGCGCCTCAGTCACCTCAGCCACCGCGGCCGGCGTCCATTATCAAACCGTTAGCCTTTTTCAATGGGCGGTAGAGTCCGAAACTAGTCATTCACTTCAAAATTGTACAACTGCGACCGACAAAATGAATTGTTTTACAAAATATTCCCAGTTGCTGATGTTAAACTATCTTTACGATGAAATTTCATATTTGAAGTACTGCCATGTCACTTCCTTTGTTAATATATTTACAGACGTATGGCTGATTTTACTGAATTCCAATATTCAACGTTTATGTGTGATTGAAATGTTTTGGAAAGTACTGAGTTATATGGTACTATCCACTGATTATCTATCTCCAGTTGGTCTTCACCACGTATCCGTATTTTTGCTATGAAGCCGCCATATTTTGGGTGATCCTCTTCAGTTTGTGTGTCATCCAGTTATGTTCTTGGGTACTTGGGTACTTGTACATTTTCAATCACTCATACACGAAAAAAAGGGGTTTAACGGTCCATGAATCATATGCTTCACTAATATGTCATACATTTCCGGATCGTCGTGTGCGTTGAGAAATTCGGCTTGAATGACTCTCTCGATGTCCATGAGATGTTTTGTCGTGTAGCCATATGAGATTGTGTGAGTGAGGCAGTACTCGTTTGTGTGCATCCAGAATCTGACTGTTCCAACGATGTGGTATTTTGGCTGACTGCAATAAATCGCATTTGTTTTTGGGGGTAAACTCGGGCTGTTATGTCGTATCGATCCATGGCGGCTTGTCCGTACCTTAGTTGTTCTTTGATGTCTGGCTATGATGAGTTGTATGTGAATGTTATAAATAGGTCAGGTCGACCATATTTTTTTACGTAGATCATATCATCTTGAGAGTATTTATGCGTGTTCCAATGTAGTCAATGTTACCGTCATTTATGATAGATCCCGAAGGTGGATGAATTCTTCCGTGCGTATTTTCTTGAGATTCGCTCTTATGTAATTCAGCCGTTCTGTTTCTACTTTTGTTGACAAATATACCAGTACAGCGAGTGTTGAGATTGTGATTGTATATTTCATATTCTGTGATCATTGAACGGTAAGCCCAGAACTCCGTGGAAGTGACTTTCTTATGGTTTTCTATGCCTGTTTCAGGTTTGATTTGTTTATTGTTAAAAGGGTATCCGTCTTCTGCGTGACAAATTAGTAATGGATATTGGAAGTTATCACATGATCGGCGAGTCTACGCAACAGGTTGTAGACCTTCTTTTCTTCGTTGTACAATTATGTCACAATGAAAATGACAATTACGACTTATCTGAGGTGCATTAAATCGAAGTTCGTATTCTCTAGGTGGTTTCTTATCGGCTCGAATTACAACTTTGTATTCATCGGTAATTATTCGGTCTAGTGAATATGTGGATCAGCTGATTGTATTTGTGTAAGATCCTTTCCATATCTTGGATTATTTGAAGTCTTAATCCGTTTATGTTTCTACATAATTCATAAATTTCAATTTTTTCATTTCCGATAAAATATAGGTGAAGTGGTAGTAATGACCCTATTTGTCCTTGATTGTCCTCCGATGAAAAAAAAAAAAAAAAAAAGAAATTATCAACTTTATGTATTTCAGGGGTAACAGAAGTAGCACTGAAACAAGTCATTTGTAAACGGGCGTTTACGCTTTTAGACTTTGGAGAAAGTGTTTAGATTCTGGAGTTGCCCGGTCATGTAACGTAGAAATTCCTTTGATGATGTTTTCAGTGATGGTACTCGAAATTTTCAACTCATGCAGGAGAACATGGTGTCCCTCTACTAAATTATTTCGTGTTGCAAAATTTACAGACGTTATCTGTTTTTCCGGTTATGACGTGTTTGTGGTATTCTTTCATCGGGTCGTAGTGGAATGCTTCATTCACTACGTTGTACTGCTTACCTTCGCTCAACCAGGTATCTCTTCGAGTAATATCACAGGTAGCTTTCGTTCGCAGTCGATTATTGTAAAAATGTGTCGCAATTCGACTATTTTTCTGTTCTTATCCCTGTGCTCATCCTGGTTCGTTGAGAATGTAAACGTGGTTCACGCTCTTCTGATGGTTCGGTTTCTTTGCTGTTCTTTTTGGTTTCGTCGTTTTGTTTCAGAACTGGCTACTTTTGCATATCTTTTACGTTTGGGTATTTACAATAGAAAAATCTATTCAATGTTTTAAAGTGAACTTAAGGCACATTTATATTGAGTTACTGAGTAAACCTTTTACTACTCACACTTCAGTGAAATAAACGGCTACTGTTGAGATTGTAACTGTATGCCGGGCGGGAGTAGCTGAGCGGTCTGGAGCGCCACGTTACGGATCGCGCGTTCTCCCGCGTCGGAGGTTCGAGTATTCCCTTGGGTATGGATGTTTGTATTGTCTCTCATATAAGGTAGTTCATAAGTAGTTTGCGAGTTTAGGGACATGATCCCGCCGATAAGTCCCTTAAGCTTAGTAAACATTTAAACAAAGAATGTTCAACTGTTTGTAAATCTATCGGACCGAACTGCGTGGTCATCAGTCCGTAGCTTACAAACTACTTAAACCTAGGTAAAGTAACCTAAGGACAAACACACACCCATTCCCCAGGGAGGACTCGAACCTTCACGGCGGGCAACCGCGTGCTCCGCAGCGAGACGCTTTAGACCGCTCGGCTACTCCACCGGGGCAAACATTTAAACATTGTAACTTATGTCTCATTATCTATGATCTTGATAAGAATAGAACTACGATTACCTGACATTGTCAGTTTTGGAGGCGATAGAATAGTTGGACATTAATATAAGGTACATTGCGTGTGTAGCTGTGACTTAAACATCACCTTGTAATTTTATTGATTTTATTCACTCTCATGACGTCATTGACTTTTTATTGATGACTATACATATATTATCTTTACATAAAATTTTAAAAATATATACATCTTATCTATCAATTTTATCCTTTTATTATGTATATTTACATCTGGGTTAACCTAGACATTCTGTTGCATCAGCAATCCAGACATGGTTTTCTTCCGATAACTGAGACCTTAGCAATCATAGAGAACTTAATACAGCTTAGACGTAGATATATTACAGCTTAGACATTAGATCAGTTGCAACATAGACATTGAGTCATTCCTATACCTAGACATTATCAATTATAGATAGCTTATATTAACCTGGATATTGGGTTACAGCGCACCTAGACCTCGGATGATATTTAAGTCAATCTCAACATGTTTTTACATTTGAAACCTAGATATTAACTCAGTTACATAATTTAGACTTTGCCAATTCCAAATAGATAAATCTTTTATCATATGAACAATGTTCTTTTATTATAAATCTATAAGCCTATTCTGTGATGACTTAGTCTTTAATCTTACTGATGGACGCTAATTATAGCTTATTTAAGTCGAAGATATACTTTTTATTTTTATTTATTTTTATTTTTAAAAGAGTATCAGCTTAGGCTGTGTGTCGTCTCCCATCCAATACCCATCTGTTCTTTCTATTAAGTCATCACCACTGTAACCTGTATTGGTTTGCTCCATCCCTCTTATTATACCATTACACTCTTTCATCGAATCGTGAACTTAAATTGGAAATTTTACTCCTATATAAGGTATACCATATGTAAAAAAACGTATTATGTAATCGTAATGTCACCCATACATAGAATATGGGTTTTATCTTAGACTAAAATTGTGTGACAATTTCTTTTAATGCAATAGCTGATAATGTTTAATATTTTATTTGTCAAATATGTTTGTATGTTTCATTGTGAAACTAAAAATTGTTACCCAGTATACCCTCCATGAAAAAATTTGGTTTAGTAAATAACTTCTGTGAAACTAGCTTACAAACAGTATCCTGCTATGGCGCTGACGTCATGCGCCAATATCTAGACTAGAATTCTCATAGCTGACAGTATTTTGTAATCTGTTATGTTTTGACTTGCGTATTTTTATATATTGACTAAGTGCTATGTTCCACTTACTATCTTGTATCCATTTCTTAAAGATAGGGTTAGCGCCTCTTAATCCCAAATGTATGTTATTTTTTATGTTTGAAAGTTATTTCTTCCATGTCTTTTATATTTTTGACAGATGACCAGCTCGTCAAAAATATATGACCAGATGATGGTCACACAGTTCACAGAAACCGGTCGTTATTCAATTAATTATTAATTTGCGATCTTGGCATTTCATTTTGAAGAATAAAAAAGAAGAGAACTCCTTGGAAATGACTTTTTGTAAGTTTCTACGTATGTTTCAAGTTCCATTTTTGTAACATTAAAATTTTTTTCCAAAGATACGCCTGTATTCAATATTTTAAGTAGAATATATATGGGATAAGTCACATGTACCATTTCGCTTTTCAGTCATAAGCTCGTAAATGTATGTGAGAGACGTGTCAGCTGTCATATTGTTATATATATATATATATATATATATATATATATATATATATATATATATATATATATATATATGACAGGAGATATGATATTTTTAAGCAAGCATTGATCTAGCCTACTGCTGTTGACATCAAAATTCCGAACCCTGGCCCTTTACGCCCTTTAGGTAGGAACAACGATAACCTTGACTGAGAGTCTATTGACCGTACCTTATATTGTTTTTGAGTTTTTGCGGCACACCCATTGTACACTTCCTTTTATAATATATAATGACTATTCATTAGATAGACGTGAGGACAACAGGATCATATCAAGCTTCTTGCAATTGCTTAGTTACTGTTGAGAATACGATGGTATGGCTATACTTCCATCATACACAACAAGTGTAATACATCCTTGAATACAGAGGTAAAAGTGTTTGCATTCTACATCTACATCTACATCTACATGGGATACTCTGCAAATCACATTTAAGTGCCTGGCAGAGGGTTCATCGAACCACAATTATACTTTTTATCGCCCATTCCATTCTCGAATAGCGCGCGGGAAGAAAGAACACCTGAATCTCTCTGTTCGAGCTCTGATTTCTCTTATTTTATTCTGATGATTATTTCTACCTATGTAAGTGGGAGTCAACAATATATTTCGCATTCGGAGGAGAATGTTGGCGATTGGAGTTTCGCAAGTAGCCCACGCCGCAGCGATAAGCGCCGTTGTTGTAATGATTCCCATCCCAGATTGTGTATCCCACGCCGCAGTGATAAGCGCCGTTGTTGTAATGATTCCCATCCCAGATTGTGTATCATTTCCGTAACGCTGTCTCCCCTATATCGTGACAATACGAAACGAGCTGCCCTTCTTTGGACTCTTCCGATGTCCTCCGTCAAACCCACCTGATAAGGATCCTACACTGGGCTGCAATACTACAAAAATGGACGGACAAGCGCAGTGTATGCAGTTTCTTTAGTAGTTCTGTTGCATCTTTTAAGGGTTCTGCCAATAAAACGCAGTCTCTGGTTCGCCTTTCCCACGATATTATCTACGTGTTCTTTCCAGTTTAAGTCTGAAGTAATAGTAATTCCTAGGTATTTTGTGGAGCTTACGGCCTTCACATTTGATTGATTTATGTTGTAAACAAAGTTTAACGGATTTCTTTTCGTACTCATGTGGACGACTTCACACTTCTCATTATTTAGAGTCAATTGCCAATTTTTACACCATACTGATATCTTATTCAGATCGTTCTGCAGTTGGTTTTGATCTTCAGATGATTTTACTAGACGGTAAGTGACGGCGTCATCTGCAAACAACCTAAGAGAGCTACTTAGATTTTCCCCTAAATCGTTTATGTAAATAAGGAATAGCAGAGGACCAATAACACTACCCTGTGGAACGCCCGATATCACCTCTGTTTTAGTCGATGCCTTACCATCGATTACTACGAACTGTGTCCTCTCTGACAAGAAATCCCCTATCCAATCGCAAATTTGGGGCGATATACCATAACCACGCAGTTTGATTAAAAGCCGTTTGTGAGGTACGGTGTCAAAAGCTTTCTGGAAATCAAGAGATACGGAATCGATTTGCGAACCTTTGTTGATATCACCCAACACTTCGTGTGAATAAAGAGCTAGTTGTGTTTCGCATGAACGATATTTTCTAAATCCGTGTTGACCTTGGGTCAATAGATCGTTCTGTTCGAGATAATTCATTATATTTGAATACATGATATGTTCCAAAACCCTGCTGCAAATTGACGTCAATGAAATAGGCCTGTAGTTTAGTGGGTTACTCCTACTGCCTTTCTCGAATATAGGTGTGACCTGTGCAACTTTCCAATCTTTTGGTACAGATCCTTCTATGAGAGAGCGGTTGTATATGACTGTTAAGTAAGGAGCTATCGCTTCAGCATAACCAGATAGAAATCTAATGGGTAAACAATCCGGACCAGAAGACTTGTTCTTGTTAACTTCATTTAAAACTTCCGGGCTCATAAGCCGTGGTCGATTTATAAAACTTTCCCCTAACGTTACATCTTCGGCTGCGGAAGACATCTTCAGAGGTAGATGTCTTCCGCAGCCGAAGATGAAACGTTAGGGGAAAGTTTTATAAATCGACCACGGCTTATGAGCCCGGAAGTTTTAAATGAAGTTGACGCCGGCCGTGAAAGCTTACATTGTATGTTCTTGTTAAGTTATTTTAGTTGCTGCACTACTCCGATGATATCTACTTCTATGTTACTCATTACGGCATCTGTTCGTAATTCGAAATCTGGAATATTGGTTTCGTCTTCTTTGGTGAATGAGTTTCTAAAAGCTAAGTTTAGTAACTCTGCTTTAGTAGCGCTGTCATCGGCAGGATCGCCATTACTATCACGTAGTGAAGGTATTGTTTGTGACTTGCCCCGAGTATATTTAACATATGACCAAAATCTCTTTGGGTTTTCAGTCAAATTTCGAGAAAGATTCGTTGTGATAAATATTGTAGGCATCTCGCATTGAAATCCTCGCTAAATTTCGAGCTTCTGAGTACGATCGCAAATCCTGGGGATTTCGTGTTCGTTTAAATTTAGTATGCCTGTTCCTTTGCTTTTGCAACAGTGTCCTGACCTGTTTTGTGTACCAAGGGGGATCGCCTCCTTCTTTTATTAATTTATTAGGTATAAAACTTTCAATTGCTGTCGATACCACTTCTTTGAATTTGAGCCACATCTGGTCTACACCTATGTTTAGTGTTAGAAACGAGTGGAAGCTGTCTTTCAAGAAGCAATGTATTTTGTTTCTATCTGCTTTCCTGAACAAATATATTTTGCGTTTATTTTTGATAACTTTGGGTCTTTCGATATTCAATTTCGCTACGGCAGCTCTATGTTCACTAATACCTGTATCCGTTTTGATGCTCGTTATGAGCTCAGGATTATTTGTTGCTAAGAGATCAAGTGTATTTTCTCATCCATTTACAATTCTAGTTGCCTCATGAACTAATTGTTCGAAGTAATTCTCAGAGAATGCGTTGAGTACAATTTCGGACGATGTTTTATGCCTACCTGCTGATTTGAAAATATAATTTCGCCAACAGATCGAGGGTAAATTAAAATCACCACCTACTATTATCGTGTGAGTCGGGTATGTTTTTGTAATTAGACTCAGGTTTTCTTTGAACCTTTCTGCTATTGTATCGTCGGGAGGCCGGTAAAAGGAACCGATTATTATCTTCTTACAATTTTCGGGTACAACCTCTACCCGTAATAGCTCGCACGAACTATCAACTTCAACTTCGCTACATGAAATACTACTTTTGACAGCGACAAACACGCCCCCACTTATTTTGTTTAATCTATCCTTTCTGAACACCGATAGATCTTTTGAAAATACTTCTTCTGAACTTATTTCCGGCTTGAGCCAACTTTCGCTGCCTATAATGATGTGTGTTTCGGTGCTTTCTATTAACGCTTGCAGTTCTGGAACTTTCCCGACACAACTACGACAATTTACAACTGTTTTACCGATAGTTTCCGGATCTACATTTCTCCTGTGATCCACCTGAACCCTTTGAGATTGCCCATTTTCTATTTCCCCGAAGCTCTTTATCCGAAAAAACCGCCCAGTCCACGCCACACAGCCCCCGCTACCCGTGTAGCCGCTTCCTGCGTATAGTGGACTCCTGACCTATTCAGCGGAACCCGGAAACCCACCACCCGATGGCGCAAGTCAAGGAATCTGCAGCCTACACGGTCGCACAACCGTCTGAGCCTCTGATTCAGACCCTCCACTCGGCTCTGTACCAGAGGTCCACAGTCGGTCCTGTCAACTATGCTGCAGATGGTGAGCTCTGCTTTCATCTTGCAAGCAAGAATGGCAGTCTTTACCACCAGATAGCCGCTCGAAACCTGAGAGGATCTCTTCAGATCCGAAACGACACACATCATTGGTACCGACGTGAGCCACCACCTGCAGTTGGCTGCACCCCGTACCCTTCATAGCATCCGGGAGGACCCGGTCCACATCTGGAATGACTCCACCCGGTATGCATACGGAGTGCACGTTGGCCTTCTTCCCCTCCTTGGCAGCCATCTCTCTAAGGGGCTCCATCACCCGCCTAACATTGGAGCTCCCAACTACAGGTAAACCCACCCTCTGTGAAAGCCCGGATCTTGCAGGCTGGGTGGTGACAGGGTGAGAGACACCATCCGACTCAGGAACGTCGTCCTGAGCAGACAGCGCCTCAAACCTGTTCGCAAGACGAACCGGGGAGGCCTCACGATCGGTCCCCCGGAATGTCTTGCGCCTCCTGCCACGCACTGGAGCAACTTCCCATGCAAGCACGGGTGGGCTGTCTGCCTCACTGCTAGCAGAATCAGGGCATGTCGCTGCTGCAGGCCGATCGGTGGAGACGACGGGAGTCCATTCGGTCCCCACCGCCGGCCAACAACAACGACGCCCATCGATCGCAGCTTCCAACTGGGCAACCGAGGTTAACATAGCTTGAAGCTGGGAGAGAAGTGTCACCAGCTCAGACTGCATCCGCACACAGCAGTAACAGTCCCTATTCATGATTACAGTGCCAACAAAAACAAAAACTACAGTCGCGATGCGTTCAAAGGAAAACTACACTGTTCGTTAAAACGCGGATGTGAATCCAATACGCACGACAGCTCAGTATAACTTTACAAATTGAGACGAGAAAGTGTAGACGAAAATCAAAATAGTATATGTCGCTTCTAATCAGAAAATAAAGACAGACGACTATCGCGACGCGATTGACACGGCGGAATAATACACTAACCAGATATTTAATAAAATAAATCAAATAAAAACGCGAGCACACAATAAATTTAATGAACTGATGACGGTACCATCTAAGATATTGTTTGTTGAAATCACGTGAGGTACAAAAATGTTGGTGATTACAAATTAAGTTTTTTTTAATATTCATATACCGCGAAGATTAATATTTGTAGTTTTTAAGATATTAAAAGTGTTGGTTCATCAGATGCGCCTAAATTATTTCACAACGTAGCTGCCTTCATAATTCATGGAAACTGAACACTCATCTACAACCTCTGACAATAAAGTTCGGTGAACAGTTCTGTAACATTAACGTAGATGAACTATGAACTACAGTTCCCTTATTGTTCTTCGAAACAGTCACCTCCCAATAACTATGCATCGCTGAGCTCTGCGATACATGTCCTGGAAACTTTCCACGAAGTCTTCCATTGGGATAGTGTTCAAAAGTTGAATGAGAACGCTCACCCACACACAGCCAATATCGTGAAACAATTCCTGGCAAAAAAGGGGACGGTGCGACTTGAACATCGATCACACTCGTCGAATGTCAATCCTCCAGACTTCTTCCTACTCCCTCAACTCAAACTCGCTTTCAAAAGAAAGATATTTGACGATATTCCTGACATCCAAAGAAACGTTACGAGGCTTTTGAACACCAACCCAAAAGAAGACTTCGTGCAAAGTTTTCAGGACATGAATCACAGAGCTCAGCGGTGCATAATTATTGGGAGGTGACTGTTTCGAGGAACAATAAGGTAACTGTAGTTCATAGTTACGTTAATACTACAGGGCTGTTCACCTAACCTTTATTGTCAAAGTTTGTGTTATTTATCTCTAAGTTAAAAGAGTGTCCGTCTTCTAAATATCCTTCAGAGCACCGGTTCCCTCTCTCTTTTATTTAATGGGAGCCACAATATCAAAATATTCCTCCAAAAAAACTTTCTCGACCATCGTGTGTGTTTGTTTGTGTGTGTGTTTGTATTATTGCGATCAATTATACTTTTGATAGGCGTTTCCACTTTTTCAAATAAAAACTAAATACAATAATAAAAAAACGACGTAAGTCACACTCGCACAAGTAGGTGGCTGTTAATCCTATTAATTACCTTCAGAGCACTCTTTCCAATTATCCACATCTCTCCCTTTTATTTAGATCCGAAATGGGATCGGCCTCGAACATCAGATATTATTTTGTCCCCTGCCAAAACAGCATCCTCTCCTACGCTCCCCTCCCTGGGACATGGGTGTGTGTCTTGTCCTTAGGTTAGTTTACATTAGTTTGAATAGTTTGTAAGCTACGGACTGATGACCACGGAATTTGGTCCGATAGATTTACAAACATTTGAACATTTCTCCTACGTTCTGTGCTGCTCTGTTTCTGATTGTCAGTAAAGGAAGTGGATATGAATCTATTATAGTTCTTTTTTTTCTTATTTGGCTGATTTACGTATCCTGCAAGTATTCTTGAAATTTTTTTATGGTGTGTTATTAGCAAGGACTTAAATACACAAAGTCATATTTCAAATAGCGTTGTATTTACGGGAACAAGGTTTTGTCTTCCTCAGAAAAAAAAGTGCAGTGGGCTAACTTTATTAACTGCTTTATGGATTGAACTTGTACTCGATGTGGAAAGTTCGTCATTTTTATCCCGAGCCGGTATTTTACGGTAAGATTCACTCTTAATCCACGCGTCCGTAGTGAAGTACATAGAAGATAGAAATACAAAATAACACAAAGCAAACGGCCAATTTAACCAAGTATGCACATACTGAAACACGCCCATATTCTGTAACATCAGTTATTAGCTAGATATCATCCCCTGAGTAGCACCAACGGTTACACGACCTATCTCGCGATCTTATTTCTTATGAAATTCAATTTTTCCAACTTTTTCAAATTTCGCGATCTGACCCCGTAGCATGTCTATCACTCTGTCACCTTACCTGTTATCTAGCTATCATTCCCCTGAGTAGAACGAATGGTTACACGACCTATCACACGTCATTTTTCTCGAAATAGTATTTTTTTCACTTTGTCCAAATTCTGTGTTTCGACCCTGTAGCATGTCCTACCTTTCTACAACCTTGCTTACTAGCTAGATTTCATTCCCATGGGTAGAACAAATGGTTACACCACCTACCTCACGGTTTTACTTGTGCTAAATATTTTTTTTTTAATTTTTGGGTTTCTAAGATGCGGTTCTGTAGAGCGATGTTTTGACCAGAAACTCTTACCATTCAGTAGTTCTGTGTTATTTAGTGATTTTTCCTATTTAATCGATATATTGAATTTCTCTGGAAATTTCTACATTGCGACTGTATCGCTTTTTTCCCGCTTATAGCTAACCTGAGCGTAAGTCACAAGACCATACACTACGAAACAAAGTTTTACTTTTATTGGTGCACGAGTGAACCTGCTGTTCCGTACAGCGTCCTGCTGCTGGCGTTACTGTTTTCTTGTGTTCTACATCTACATCTACATAGATACTCTGCAAATCACATTTAAGTGCCTGGCAGAGGGTTCATTAACCACTTTCATAACTTTTCTCTATCGTTCCATTCTCTAATAGCGCGCAGGAAGAAAGAACACCTAAATCGTTCCGTTTTCGATCTGATTTCTCTTATTTTATTGGGATGGTCATGTCTCCCTAAGTAGGTGGGTGCTAGCAAAATATTTTCACATTCATAAGTAAAAGTCGGTGATTGAAACTTCGCAAACAGATCACGCCGCAATGAATAACGTCTTTCTTTTAATGATTTCCACCCCAATTCTAGCAACATTTCTGTGACACTTTCCCCCCCGTAACGTGATAAAACAAAACCAGCTGCCCTTCTCTGAACCTTCTCAATATCTTTCGTCAGTCCCACCTGGTGAGGGTCCCACAAGGGGCGACAGTACTCCAGGAGAGGACGCAAAAGTGTGATGTAGGCAGTCTCTTTGGTGGAGCTGGTGCATCTTCGAAGCGTTCTGCCAATGAAACGTAACCTTTGATTCGCCTTCCCCACAATATTTCCTATGTGTTCTCTCCAGTCAAAGTTGTTCGTAATTGTAACTCCTAGATATTTGGTAGAATTTACGACCTTAAGGTTTAACTGATTTATCGCGTAATTGAAGTTCAGTGGATTTCTTTTAGTGGTCATGTGTATTACTTCACACTTTTCTTTATTTAGTGTCAATTGCCAATTTTCGCACCATGCAGATACTTTGTGTAAATCGCTGTGCAGTTGCTTTTGATCCTCTGTTGACTTCACTAACCGATAAACGACAGCATCATCCGCGAACAGTCTAAGGGAGCTATTCAGATTGTCTCCTAAATCGTTTATAAACACGAGGAAGAGTAGGGGACCTATAACGCTTCCCTGTGGAACGCCAGATATCACTTCTTTTTAACTCGATGACTTACCGTCAATTACAACGAACTGTGTCCTTTCTGATAGGAAATCGTGAATCCAATCGCACAATTGGGAAGATATTCCATAAGCACGCAATTTCATTAGAAGCCGCTTGTGGGGTACAGTATCAAAAGCCTTCCGGACGTCCAGAAATATGGAATCGATTTGAGATCCCTTGTCGATGGCACTTAACACTTCATGTGAATAAAGGGAAAGTTGTGTTTCGCAAGAGCGATACTTTCTGAATCCGGGTTGACTATTGGTTAATAGGTCGTTCTCTTCGAGGTAGTTTCTAATATTCGAACAAAGTATATGTTCCAAAATCTTACTGCAAATCGACGTCAATGAGATAGGTCTGTAATTTTGGGGATCACTCCTATTGCTTTTCTTGAATATTGGAGTAACTTGGGCAACTTTCCAGTCTTTTGGTACAGATCTTTCGCTGAGTGATCGGTTGTAAATTATAGCTAAGTACGGAGCAATTGCATCAGCATACTCTGAAAGGAATCTAGTTGGTATACAATCTGGCCCGGAATATTTGTTTTTGTTTAGTGACTTATGTTGTTTTACTACTCCAGGAACATCTAAGTTTCGTATGCTGGCATCTGTTCTTGGATTGAATACTGAGTGTTCACATCGTCTTCTTTGGTGAACGAATTTCGGAAAGCTGTATTTAGCAATTCTGCCTTAGCAGTACTGTCGACGGTACTACTACCATTGCTATCGCGTAGTGAAGGTATTGTTTGTGTTTTGCCGCTAGTGTACTTCACATATGACCAGAATTTCTTAGGATTTTCTGCAAGATTACGAGACAGGACTTCGTTGTGGTAACTACTATAGGCTTCTTGCATTAATGTCCGCGCTAGGTTGCGTGTTTCAGTAAAAGATTGCCAGTCTTGTGGATTCTGTGTCTTTTTAAATTTTGTATGCGTTTTTCTTTGTTTCTGCAACAGTGATCTGACCTGTTTTGTGTACCACGGGGGGACGGCCCCCTCTTTTATTAATTTATTTGGTATAAATCTCTCGATTGCTACTGATATTATGTCTTTGAAAGTAAGCCACAACTGATCTACACTCGCATTTTTAGTTTTGAAAGACTGGAGATTATCACTCAGGAAAGCGTGAAGCGAATTTTTATCTTCTTTATTGAATAGATATATTTTTCGTTTATTTTTTGTGAATTTGGGAATTTCGACATTTAGTCTCGCTACTACAACTCGATGTTCGCTAATCCCTGTATTTGTTTTGATGCTTTAACTATCTCCGGATTATTTGTTGCTAGGAGGTCAAGGGTATTTTCGCAACCACTTACTATCCTAATGGGTTCATGAACTAACTGTTCGAAGTAATTTTCGGAAAAAGCATTCAGAACTAGTTCGGACGATGTTTTATATTTGCCGCAGGTTTTGAATACGTAATTATGCAAACATATCGAGGGTAAATTAAAGTCGCCACCGATTATAACAGTATGCTTCGGATACCTATTTTAAATGTGATTCAAGCTTTCTTTGAACATTTCGGCAACCGCATCGTCTGAGTCAGGGGGCCGATAAAAAGATCCAATTATTAATTTATTCCGGTTGTGAGATATAACCTCTACCCAGACCAACTCACAGGAAGTATTTGTCTCAATTTCGCTGCAGGATAAACCGTTTGTAACAGCAATAAACACACTACACCCTTTTTTATTCATTCTATCCTTTCTGAAGACCATTTGGCTCTTTGAAAAAATTTCGGCCGAACTTATCTCAGGCGTCAGCCAGCTTTCAGAACCTATAAAGATAAGTGCCTCAGTACTTTCTATCAGCGCTTGGAGCTCTGGAACTTTCCCAATACAGCTTCGACAATTTACAATTGTTATACCAATGGTTTCTAGATCTGCTTTCTTCCTGTGTCTGACCTGCCCCCTTTGAGACTGAAACCCATTTTGTGTATTCCCGAGGCCCTCTAACCTAAAAAACCGCCGAGTCCACGCCACACAGCCCCCGCTACCCGTGTAGCCGCTTCCTGAGTATAATGGACTCCTGACCTATTTAGCGGAACCCGAAAACCCACCACCCTTTGGCGCAAGTCGAGGAATCTGCAGCCCACCCGGTCGCAGAACCGTCTGAGCCTCTGATTCAGACCCTCCACTCGGCTCTGAACCAAAGGTCCGCAATCAGTCCTGTCAACATTGAGCTCCGCTTTCATCTTGCAAGCAAGTCTAGCAGTCTTTACCAGTTGTGATAGCCGCTCAAAACCAGAGAGGATCTCTTCCGATCCAAAGCGACACACATCATTGGTGCCGACATGAGCCACCACCTGCAGCTGGCTGCACCCTGTGCTCTTCATGGCATCCGGAAAGACCCGTTCCACATCTGGAATGACTCCCCCCGGTATGCACACGGAGTGCACATTGGAATTCTTCCCCTCCCTAGTAGCCATTTTCCTAAGGGGCTCCATTACCCGCCTAACGTTGGAGCTCCCAACTACCAACAAACCCACCCTCTGTGAGTGCCCGGATCTTGAAGGCAAAGGAGCGAGTACAGGACAAGCGACACCATCTGCGTCAGGAGCATCCCCTGCCACAGACAGTGCCTCGAATCTGTTGGCAAGACTAACCGGGGAGGCCTCCACTTCGGTCCTCCGGGAAGTCTTACGCCGCCTGACACGCGCTGAGGAGACCTCCCAATCCAACACGGATTGGGGAGGCGACCTCCTCGCGGGCAGTGAGTGGGCTGGCCACAGCCGCAGGCCGATCGGAGGGCACAACAGGGCGTCTGCTGCACCCCCGCGAGCGGCCCACAACAGCGGCGCCCACCTACCGCAGTCTCAAGCGTTGCCAGCGAAGCCAACGCCGCCTGAAGCTGAGAGCGAAGAGTCATCAACTCTGCCTCCATCCGTACGCAGCAGTCACAGTTCCTAGCCATTATAAAAACCTATGTCTCTTTCACGTACGTACGTCTGAGGACACAGAAGATTGATAAACAGTGAGCTTTGAAAAATCTAAACCTAACGCTGAACTGTTTGTTTACGGCGAATCTGGAAAATATATACGCGAGCTGATAAATAAAAAAATCAACAACTGAACTGACAACTAAACGCGATTCTTAATAAATAAACACGCGAGCACACTAAAGTATAAAGAGCTGCAAAAGAAAGTACACACGAAATGAAAATAAGTCGCTTCTATTAAGAAGTTACCGTAAAATCTAGAGCTGCTGCTGGTCACGTGTGCACTGACCGCCGGTAACCGAGCAACTGGTGTTCGGTGCTGGTAAGTACCTGCATGGCTTTGTGCATGTGTCTGTGTGAGAATTTGTATCATTTCCTCCCTTCTCGTCTCTGAAAAATAATCATTATTAATTACGCGAATACTACTTTAGCTGGTGGGCAGTATTAGGGCCTTATAATCTTATGTAAATGTGGATTTTCTTCTGTGTGTTACTATATTTAAATTGGTGTCTCCCACTTTGTTGTTTATGCGTTGGACAATAAATCAGTTTGTTAAACGTTAAGCCTTTGTCCTAATTTAAATTCGCACACACTATATATTTTGCAAATATTGTGTAGTGAAATCAAATATTTTCTCTGGTTCCCTTCTGGAGGGAGAAAAATAACCCGCGTTTACGTTGCCACCATTTATTATTTTATTTAAGATCCATAGATGGGGATCGTCAATTAATTAAATGCAGTTCCATTAAGGAAAACAGTAAGAACACGTATCTTTCACTTGGTTATCTGAGGCGGAATTTTGTTAGAGAACTGCATGCTTGTTTCAATACTAAACAATACAGAACGTACGCACGATTAGACAGAAAAAAACCTAAATGGTGCGGGGTTACACTTCAGAGACTAGCCGCAAATACAGATTCACAACTTCGGCCTGGGCGTTGAGCACACTTTAGCAACTCATCTACTGCGTCACCACACGATGTGACCGAAGTAGGAGGAGGCATTAACTCCGCCGATGTTTTTGTTGTTGAAAATTTAAAGGAAACTAAATTTCAAGGCCATCAGTCCTCTTTTCCGCTTATCTCCCGACCATCCGCTGTGAAGTGCGCCCCAACGCAATGTCAGGTCTGACCAGAACTTTAGCACATTATTAGCCATACATATTTCTTTTATAGAAAAGATTTCGTACATAACTTTTCGGATTATTAAAAGTTAATTCTTGAAATTATATTCTTCTTCTTCGTTGGTATGACATTCTACTGACAAGGAAAGTACTTGGGCTCGAACAAACATATATGAATGAACGTTTGGTAACAGGATCTCTACGTACACCTCAATGTGCTGGTGGGTGTCGTTTTTCTGCAAAGCTCTGCAACCATGCTCTAGATATCACTGTAGATGTAATTGTAGACGCCATACGCAATGCAGATATCTTAACTATAACTTATGTAATAATCATCGTACATGTTCTCTAGCGAAGTGTCATCAAACTTCTTCCCGAATGACTGTTGGTCTTCACTGCCACTGCTTCCATCGCCTCTTCCCGCACTTACCGTAGCACTCACTACTGCTTGCAATGAGTTGTTCGTCATTATCATCCCTATAATCATTCAAATGTTCAAATGTTTGTATAGTCTATGGGACTTAACTACGGGGTTATCAGTCCCTAAACTTACAAACTACAGGTGAACTACTTATGAACTAGGACGGCACAAATATCCATGCCCGAGGGGGGATTCGAACCCCCGAGCGTAGTGGCCGTGCAGACCGTGACTGGAGCGCCTTAGTCTGCTCGGCCACCGCGACCGGCCCTATTATCATTATTATGAGTTTGTAAGAACAGTATCTAACTTATGCTCATATTTCTGTACCATAACAGATACGAGAAAGCATGCAAATGATTCATCTTCTACACTAATACCATCTTCACGAAGAAGGGTTCTTCGTAACTTCATCTCAACTACTCGCAAAACATTATCAGGATCGATTAGGAATCGCCGCCACATTTGACACTTCACCAAACAAATAACATCACAAAACGCAATTTCGGAGGCATACTGCACCGTCCCTACTGGCGAACCGACAGGTCAAAGTGCAATGCGGCATGGCACACGAAGAGGCGTCTAACGGACACCTGCAGAGTTTTGTAGATGCGGGAGTATCAGTAGTGCAATAAGGGACTTTTACATTATCTCTCATACGATTTTGGTGTATATGTGTTTGTTCGAGCCCAAGTACTTTAATTGTGAGATATTTGAAAGGTCGTCCGGCGATCTTAGTTGTCTGGGAACCCCGTCAATAGACCCAGTAGTGTGTAGCGACCGACGGTTTGGGAACGCCTGCCCGCCTCCGTAGTCCAGTGGACATCTTGGTAGATTGCCACACAGTGGGGCCCGGGTTCGTTTCCCGGTCGGGTCGGAGATTTTCTCCACTCGGTAATTAGTTGTTGCGCTGCCCTCATGATAATCGAAGGCAAGTTGCCCAAGTGTCGTCGCCTAAAGAATTGAACAAGGCAGACTGAACACGATACCAGATGGGGTCTAAGAGCCAAAAATTAAAAAATTACACAGGAAATCATCAGTCATCATCGTGGGTACCTTTGCTTCAGAGCTGCCACTAAGACATCTCCAGTCACCGGCTATCCTTTCTCAGCTTTCCTTTCGTATGGTATTTACCCAATATCGACTGTTCAACATTGTCCTACAGTGTTTTATGTGATATTAAGAGATTTCTGGGGATCCCAGGCCAACCTAATCGTTGGTCAGTCCCTGTGGAATCACGCCTTTGTCCACATACAATTGTGCCGCCCTGTCTCCCATGCAGTTCCAGAAATCGCGATAATTACAGGCAGTATGTATCCGTTATGTTACAATGTATCCTATAATTGAGCTTTCTTATTCGTATGTTTCCGACCGAAAGTATAAATAACGAAACTTTCTTGAATTCAAATCAATAGCAAGAAGAAGGCCACTTGTATCGCTGGCCGAAATTTCGACCAGATTCCTAAATACTGTCAATGCAGTCTCACCCCCAGAAGAATTTAATTTAGTGTGACAATGGCCGACGAAGCTTAGACTTTTATTTCACCCGGTTTGATTCACATGATTTTGTGCGTTTATTACTACTGGCTCCAACCAACACCTAGCGAAAGCCCAGTCGAGACTGTGCTGCTTTGCTACAAATGTGTGACGTGAAATGAATACCTTTGGCGATTTGTTATAATTGAAGCACACATTACGACACGAGTTAGTGAGTTGACAGTGGTTTGTGGTCTTAGTATCTGAGCAACACTGGGCATTTTTTGCATATATGCATTTTGGCTGCATCTAGCGAATGTATAGTTGAGCTCGAGCTGATCTAGTAGCCATGTTACGTCTCTATCGATGAAATTTCCCAAAAGCAGTGACATGAATTGAAGGGTTTGGTGCAATAAGGAGGAAACTCTACGTTTCTCAGTTTGTGGCAAATTTAAAAAAGGTTTTAAAAATTCAGTTTTCACCAAAACGAAAAAATTGTCAGCCTTGTTTTAGGCATGCACTCAGGTAGTACGTGCAATAGATTTTTGAATTTTGGAGCTGCCTCCGTTTTGCTCCAAAGTGAATGAAAAACTGTTTGTAGGACAATTTTCACATAATTAACCATTTCAGTTTCAAACCTTTTATTAATAAAGAACGTACAAAATTATTGGCATAATACATTAATTCTTCAGTCTTCCAGCTCGCCTGCAGTCTCTTCAGGATCATTTGAAGCCTGGTCGTAAAATCACATTTAGTTTTGCCCAACATAATTTATGGCCAGCTCTTTGACATCTTTGAACTTTTGGCCTTTAAGCGGGACGAGACAGTCATAAGCTTGGTGAAAGTGGTCCATTGTTATGAGACTCGCACGTCCTTGGCTGTAAATCTGCGCATTATAGAAGACAGTCATCCCTACGGTCGCACTGCATTGAATAATCCCTTTATCGAAGTATGGCTGTAGTTACAGGAATATTTTGTACTTAGTAATTAATTATTTCCCCCTTTCTTCTACGGCAATGATACGTAAGAATTCTTTACAAAATATTTCTTCAACGTGTCAACAAATTTGAAAATTATCTCTGGTCCACTTCAGTGACATAAAATTTGGTTTGGTTCTTCTGATAATGCGAGCATAATCAAAAATGTTTAAATGTTTGTAGAGTCTATGGGACTTAACTACGGGGTCATCAGTCCCTAAACTTACAAACTACTTATGAACTATCTAAACCTAAGGACGGCACAAATATCCATGCCCGAGGAGGGATTCGAACCCCCGACCGTAGTGGCCGTGCAGACCGTGACAGGAGCACCTCAGTGTCCTCGGCCACCGCGGCCGGCCGAGCATAATCCACAGGAAGAAAAGCTCTTTCCATCTTCTTCAAATACTATTCTATATTGCCGAACACACTGTCGCTTTAAATTGGACTCCATTATCTGGATGGGTGTGCTCAACGGCCACAAAATCACTTTTATCAATAATGAAAGGACAAGCAATAGCCGTAAAATCTTTTGCTTTATTCAGGCAAATCGATTTCGGTTTTCCAAGAAACCATCTTCAGTGCTGTCAGCTGGCCCAACATGAAATACACAAAATCAAAAAACTAATACCAAAGTACAAATCTCCAATAGGTACAAAGATTTTGAGTAGTTAATACATACCAAGTTCAAAACAGCATTTTTGTGAAATGTACAATGACATTTACGTCTAACATATCCGTTGATAACATAGCTACATACAGGTGATGTTATCTGTTGTCATACGAAGTCAAACTGAGCCAGCTGCTTACATTTGTCCACAGGTGGGCTCTGTGTGGACGTTGTTAGAGCCCTCTTTATTGCCTCAAAAGGTTAACATTGTTTATGTGTATAAAAAAAGTTACAATATGAATAAATTAAAATAAATAGTTAAATGAAACATATCGTTTCTATCATTTTTCCATTATGGATACAATAAACGAACAACTCTCGATAGAGCGTGGACCAGACAAAGTTTTTACATATAATTACACTCATTACAAAGTTGGAATATTAATTAAAACAAATTGAATAAAATAGCATAATTGACAATAATAAAACAATAACATAAAATGAGATTCAGTGGTCTGTATCTTTAGGTGCTCAGCAGAGCAATGAGCAGCGTCATGTAGTATTTAAAAAATGTAGCACGTTGTGTAGTGGTAAACTGCTGCGTTTCCACGGAATAGGATGGGAAAAACATATGTCATGTAGCACCGAAAGCGTCCACGCTCTATCGAGAGTTGTTCTTTTATTGTATCCATAATGGAAAAATGGTGGAACCGATATGTTTCATTTAATTATTTATTTCAATTTATTCTTATTGTAACTTCTTATATACATATAAACATTGTAAACCTTTTGAGGCAATAAAGAGGGCTCTAACAACGTCCACACAGAGCCCACCTGCGGACAAATGGCTCAGTTTGACTTCGTATGACAACAGATAACATCACCTGTATGTAGCTATGTTATCAACGGATATGTTAGACGTAAATGTCATTGTACATTTCACAAAAATGCTGATTTGAACTTGGTATGTATTAATTACTCACAATCTTTGGACCTATTGGAGAGTTTGTACTTTGGTATTAGTTTTCTGATTTTGTATATTTCTTGTTGGGCCAGCTGACAACACTGAAGGTGGTTTCTTAGAAAATCGAAATCGATTTGCCTGAATAAAGCAAAAGATTTTACGGCTAATGCTGCACCTTTCATTATTGATAACACTGTCACTTGGCATAAAGCTGTGTGCCGCAGTGGAGTAGCCGAGCGGTCTAAAGCGTCTCGCTGCGGAGCGCGCGGTTGCTCGCCGTGGAGGTTCGAGTCCTCCCTGGGGCATGGGTGTATGTGTTTGTCCTTAGATTAGTTTACCTAGGTTTAAGTAGTTTGTAAGCTACGGACTGATGACCAGGCAGTTTGGTCCGATAGATTTACAAACATTTGAACATTTTCTACGTACACCTCAATGTGCTGGTGATTGTCGTTTTTCTGAAAAGCTTTGCAACCATGCTCTAGATAGCACTGTTGACGTAAGTGTAGACGCCATACGTAATGCAGATATCTTAACTATAACTTACGTAATAATCATCGTACATGTTCTCTAGCGAATTGTCATCAAAAGCCGTGATGATAGTTGCAACTTTAACCTTCTTCCCGAAAGACTGTTGGTACTCATCCCTGTTATCATTATATGAGTTTGTAACAACAGCATCTAACCTATGCTCATATTGCTATACCACAACAGATACGAGAAAACATGCAAATGATTCATCTTCTACACTAATACCATATTCACGAAGAAGCGTTCTTCGTAACTTCATCTCATCTAATCGCAATACATTAGCAGGATTAATTAGCAATCCCCATCTGACGCTTCGCCACACAAATAACATCACAAAACGCAACTTCGGAGGCAGACTGCACTGTCCCTACTGGCGAACCGACAGGTCAAAGTGCAATACGGCATGGCATACGCAGAGACCTCTACGGACGACTGCAGAGTTTTGCAGATGCGGAAGTATCGCTAGAGCAGTAAGGGATCTTTACATTATCTCTCATACGATTTTGGTGTATATGTGTTTGTTCGAGCCCAAGTACTTTCCTTGTTAGTGATTAAATATTTTCCCCTTTGTTGTTCGGTAATGATACGTAAGAATACTTTACAAAATATTTCTTCAACGTGTCAACAAATTTGAAAATTAATCTCTGGTCCACTTCAGTGACAGAAAATTTGGGTTGTTTCTTCGGATAATGTGAGCATAGTCCACTGGAAGAAAAACTCTTTCCATCTTCCTCAAACACTTTTCTGTATCACCGAACACACTGTCATTAGCATAATGCTGTGGTCCGGTTCTGGGAATCGATGAACGATCTGTTGGATTTCTTTGAAACTAGTGATTGGAGGTGCCTCTTTCTTGCACCAAACGAACGGGCTTCATTTTTTGTATGTACTAGAATGTTCAACTCAATAGAGCCAAAAAGTGGAGCTGCCTCCTTCTTGCGCCAAACCCCTCAATTGCCTTTGTCGTTTTGTTGGCCTTTGTGTTAACCCTATATGATACGAGTAAGCACGTCGGGTGCTGCGGGATAACCACTCTTGTTCTCCCGAGGGGTAATGCGCCCTAAAGCAGAAGGAGGCGGACGCCGTAGCGACGTGCCCCGGCGGCCGTCGCCCCAGGAGAACGACGCGGCGCGGCGCGCTCTTCCCGACGCCGGGCCGCGCGTAACTTGCGGCTATGCGCGCCGCGCTGACGCTCAGGGCCCTCCTGTGTGCCGCTCCCTGAAAAGGCGGCTAAAGTTGGAAGCCGAGGCGCCGTGTGGCTCCCGCAGGCCCCACACTACCCATCTGCAGGCCGGCGAGCAGGTGACACCGCCTTACACGCTATTTTACGGGAACTCCCGGGAACCACTTTACCTCGCAACAAAGGCACCTGCTGCAGCTACTGTAACAAGAGTTTGGAAATACGAAAGAGTAGTGGCCCTATGTGTGATAAGCAAATGAAATAAAAAAAGAAACGAGTGAAGATTGTTTCGAATATTTCTATGTGATTGGTTACTGCCACAACAGAGTTTGTAATCTACACATTCCTAGGAAAGTAGGTCCCTATTTTGCATTTAGAGTAGATATTAATGTTCTGTGTAGATTGCAATGAATTGTTTCATAAATATTATAATTTTTTTTATAGAAATGCAATGTTAATAGTTTCCTAGTATATTTAGTTTCTTAAGAAAATCACTTCCCGAGAAGCTTGCATCAAACTACATTCCATCATACATCAACAGCTGTCCTCGCAAGCATTCAGCGACATGCTTCCTTACGCGTAGTTCGCTGCTAGGCTGAGTGCTCAAAAAGGCAGCAGTTTTCAAAATCTCAATCAGGTTTGTTTTTCTATGGAGACATTTATAAAACCATGTAACTTTAAAAGGGCGGCGTTCATAACATCCGCAAGATGCGTCAAAATTATTGCTTACCCTGTTTCGTCGATGACTTTCACCCGGGTACATGCAATTGATCAATTGAAAAAGAATGGAAGTATTGATTTACATACATGAGGTCCCCAATTACGCGTTAATTACAGTCCCTTTTTAAATGTTTGTAGTCCCACATTTCATTCAATGACCTTTTTTTTATATTAATTAAAAAATAGCCTATATCATATGGCGGTTAATTGTGACGTCAGTGTAGAGCTACATCAATACTATGCAAACCACTGTGCCAGTTTTTAGGTTTTTTCCCATTCCATTCACGTATTCAGCGTGGGAAGAATGATTGTTTAAATGACTCCGTGTGTGCTGTAATTAATCTAATCTTGTCCTCACGATCCCTACTGGAACAATATGTACGTGTACGCATTGCCAAGGAGCAGGAAAAAATTTGCCGTCGGGTGGAGTTGACCTTCTCAATACGAATCCAATCTTTTACCGCTGAGCCAAATGACACTTCCTGAAGACGTCCTTACAGGGGCAGTTGATAAGATGCATATTTCCTAAAGGCTTGGCTATCTGCAGTTCCCGCTTGGTGCACTTTCGTATCTCACCACGACCTACATGTACCATAAATTTGGATGAATTCGGCTATGACGAGTAGGCGACCTCTCCTTGTTAGATTAGTTTAAGTAGTTTAAAAGCCTAGGGACTGCTAACCTCAGTAGATTTATAAACATTTGTTTCAACATTTTGACAATTAAAAATTATTACTAAAGGTTGCGTTGTGGAGATAAAGAGATCAGGTACGCGGTCGAGGAAAAGGTGGTAGCACTGAGGAGATGTTCCAGCAAGGCCCTGAAAAATTGGAAAGGTAAGCAGCAAGAGCTTGTGGCACGTCACGTTATTCTGAGTATGAAATTATCCACAAACAGTTGACGGTGGTCCACAGCTGTTTAAGAAAATTCTGTTGAATTACTAGTCTACGTATCACGTTGGGGGTTTTTTAATCGTCATTACAGCCATTATTGGGTAGAAATTCATCCCAAGACGACTATTGAAGAAATACAAGGAAAGCCGAAAGTGGCGGTGTGCTACCGATTAACTTCTTCTAACATTGTTGGACCGTATCTGTTGAAAGACACAGTGAACGCTGAACGATACCTGGAAATGCTACAAACGTTAGTTTCGCCTGCAATTTATGCAAGCTGGAGCTCCTTCTCATTACGCCTTGATTTTCAGGCAGTGGACTGAACAGTGTCACTGGACGCTGGATAAGCTACCGAGGCTCCTTAGAATGGACTGTGTGTTGGCCAGACCTCACCCCCTTGCGATTACTTTGTATTGGGATTGCTAAGAAAGACGTGTAACGCAGCAAACCTCAAAGCCTTGGTGACACTGAGAACAAAATCAGTGAGATCGTAGGAGGTGTTCTTGACGTTGCGGAAGGTCGCAGCAAACGTGACTTTTTAAGACAGTGAATTGTAACTATTTAATTATTATTCTGTATAACAAAATGTGCACGGAATATTGTCTTCATACATACATTTTTCTGGGAGGAAAAAGTATTTCCTGTAGGGTGTTGCTTTCCGCCAACCATTTAGATCTACATGATATCTCAGGCATTAACGACCATAGCCGAATGTAAGCCCAAAAAAAAAAAAAAAAAAAAAAAAAAAAAAAAAAAAAAAAAAAAAAAAAAAAAATTCGGAGCATTTCTCTACCATTCCATTCTGGAATGTCGCGGAGAAAAAACGAATAACGAAAGCTTCTAGCTCGGGATATCTATCATTATACTCACTCACACTACATGAAAATTGAAGTTCATAATCTGAATACGTGTACACGAAAACTGTAGAACCGATTTCTAATATTAATAAGGACGCATATAGATGTGTACATTACAAAAACTAGTGTATGCATCCAAATTTGTTAACATCGAAGATAAAATGTTACTGTTTTCTGAATCCATTAGTGAGGACTGTTACTTTGTGTTGTAGTGAAACGTGGACGATAAATAGTTCAGACAGAAAAAGGATAGAAACTTTTGGAATGTGGTGCTACAGAAAAATGCTGACGTTTTGGTGGGTAGTTCGCGTAACTAGTCCTCAAATTAATAATAAAAAAAATGTTCAAATGTTTGTAAATCTATCGGACCAAACTGCGTGGTCATCAGTCCGTAGCTTACAAACTACTGAAACGAAGGTAAACTAACCTAAGGACAACACACACACACACACACACACGCACACACACACACACACACACACACACACACACACACACATGTTCCATGGAGGACTCGAACCTCCGACAGCGAGGAACCGCGCGGTCCGCAGCGTGGCGCCTTATACCGGTCGGCTACTCTACTCGACCCCTGTCCGCTGCCCAGAGTGGTTAAAGAAAGCAGTTTTCATATGTGAAAATTACAGGTCCAGACAAAAGAACATCAGTTGTCAGCAGTAGAAATCAAAATATCGCAGTAATGGAATAACGTTATTTCTTGGCGTCGATATTTCTAATATTAACCAGAAAGAAAAACACTTTGGTCACCTAGTGCTGCTACTAGCTCATTCAAAAAAGTTTATGATTTTAATAATGTCTTTTTCGAATTGTTACAAGTTTGTATTTCCCTTATTCTACACAAACTATATTTGTTTTAGGCTACGCCTGGAAGGAGAATGCTAACGGTTCGAAGGGTACGCAGCCGTTAGGAGTCGTTAAAGGCAGTAGACGCTACTTTGCAAACATGGGAAATACTACTATTAATAAAATGCGAATGTTCTTTGTGCTAAACCATAAAGTTAGAATATTTTCTCGCAATGCTTTAAACTTTTGACACAACGTTTCATTTTAATCCGGGAAGGCTTTTAGATACTTAGTGTACTATACGATAAATTGGTAATATATGTAACGCTTTGAGATTTTTTATTTCACCTTTTCCCTGCCATAAAATGTAAATACACTCAAATATGATACTTGTTGAAAATATGTGTAAAACAACATGCGGGTATTTCATGCTAAAGATTTGTCAAAATTTTAGAAGTATGTGTTACGAGTTTTCGGAGATTTCCAGTTAGAAACGTCCACATTTTCTAAACGGATGTCTATTGGTTCTAAATCTCAATGTCCTAGAATCGTTCACAGATTACGTTAATAATTTTGCATAGTTTTGTATTCAATTTCGCACATATTTTTCAAATGTACAAATGTTTGTATAACTTATGGGACTTAACTGAGGGGTCATCAGTCCCTAAACTTACGAACTACTTTTGAAGTAGCTAACACTAAGGACGGCACAAAATCCATGCCCGAGGGGGAATTCGAACCCCGACCGTAGTGGCCGTGCAGACCGTGACTGAAGCGCCTCAGTCCCCTCGGCCACAGCGGCCGGCAAGAAATATTTTGTAAACTATTCTTACGTATCATTACCCAACAACACAGGGGAAAATATTTAATCACTAACAAGGAAAGTAATTGGGCTCGAACAAAAACGTATACACCAAAATCGTATGAGGGATAATGTAAAGATCGCTTATTGCACTAGTGATACTTCCGCATCTGCGTGCGCCATGCCGCATTGCAATGGACTAACACAGAGAGTGGAAGAGGTGGAGTCATGGGTATGGAGAGAAAAAGGGCAGGAGGAGATGAACAGTGCAAGAAGGGACGAGGACAAGGCAAAAGAGAGAGGAAAAGAGGAGCAGGAGTGTATTGTAATGTGTTTGGATTAATGAAACGTACGATACCATAGTTGGGCGTGGTATTGTAACCTAATTTTCCATATTTATATTATTTAAGCAATTTATGGCGCTTCTGGCAAGTCACATTGATCATAACATTCATTACTAGGGTATCCTATTAAACTAAATTAATTAATTATTGAAAGTCGTAATGGTGAAGATAAAGTGTTTGTTAATGAAGTTGTTAACTAATAATATCTGAGGTCTTCTGTAATGTATTGAACGTAATGTAATACTTTGCTGACTGTAGAATTGATTAGTTGCTTTGATTTAACAATTTTAAATAATGTAAACATATATTAACACTCCATTAATTGTTGTTTTCTTACGATCTTTTGTATTTTTTTGTTTTGATACGAAAAACTTATTACATTTGTCATAATTTTGTGTATCTTTACGTAAAGCAAGATTTATGTACGTTTCATGAACAAATTTATCAAATATAAATATTGTAACTTCCGTTTTCTAGAAGATTCTAGAAATTAGACTATGTATTAATACGCGCGAAATGGCGCGAACTCAATCAGTTGTAGAGTTGTAAAGTTAGTATTACTTTGGACACAGTAATTCTTAGATCAGTATTGAGTTAGTTGTGAACCGGTCTTACTTTTGTCATTATGTAACAAGCAGTCTTACTTTTGTCATTATGGAAAAGCAGTAATACTTTTGTCATTTTGTAACAAGCAATCTTCAAGAATGGAAAAATAAATATATTTTAACTGAAAAGTCTCATATATGTAGTTTCCTGGACGCATAAGAATCCGTCATCGCCGACCGCGGTGGCCGAGGGGACTGAGGTGCTTCAGTCACGGTCTGCACGGCCACTACGGTCGGGGGTTTGAATCCCCTCTCGGGCATGGATATTTGTGACGTCCTAGTTCGTAAGTAGTTCATAAGTAGTTTGTAAGTTTAGAGACTAATGTCCCAGTAGTTCAGTCCCATAACCTGTAAAACATTTGAACATTTGAATCCGTCATCCTAATATTGGCATATTAATTTAAAGGCAGGCGAGCAATTAGAACAGCATCTACCACTGAACAACCGAAGGTGAAGTACTCATAATTTCGCCTTAGTGAAGTGCATAAAAAGCGCCACAGTATCTAGTTCCCATTATCAAAGAGTTGTGAAATTAAATGTATTCGAAATCCCTCCTTTCCGTTTCCTTTGTATTCCATTTAATCTGAAATAACCAACAACAACGCATGTCCCGGCATACATATATGGCCAACGGGGTTTGTTACCTCGAGATTGTCAAGCTGATGTAAAGAACGTATCTACATCTACATATCTACATAGATACTCTCAAAATCACATTTCAGTGCCTGGCAGAGGGTTCATTAACCACTTTCATAACTTTTCTCTACCGTTCCATTCTCTAATAGCGCGCGGGAAGAAAGAACACCTAAATCGTTCCGTTTTCGATCTGATTTCTCTTATTTTATTGGGATGGTCATGTCTCCCTAAGTAGGTGGGTGCTAGCAAAATATTTTCACATTCAGAAGTAAAAGTCGGTAATTGAAACTTCGCAAACAGATCACGCCGCAATGAATAACGTCTTTCTTTTAATGTTTTCTACTCCAATTCGTGCAAAATTTCCGTGACGCTTCCCCCCCCCCCCCCGTAACGCGATAAAACAAAACGAGCTGCCCTTCTCTGAATCTTCTTAATATCTTCCCGTCAGTCCCACCTGGTGATGGTCCCACAAGGGGCAACAGTATTCCAGGAGAGGACGCACAAGTGTGATGTAGGCAGTCTCTTTGGTGGAGCTGGTGCATCTTCGAAGCGTTCTGCCAATGAAACGTAACCTTTGATTCGCCTTCCCCACAATCTTTTCTATGTGTTCTCTCCAAAGTTGTTCGTAATTGGAACTCCTAGGTATTTGGTAGAATTTACGACCTTAAGGTTTGATTTATCGCGTAATTGAAGTTCAGCGGATTTCTTATAGTGGTCATGTGTATTACTTCACACTTTTCTATATGTAGTGTCAATTGCCAATTTTCGCACCAAGTAGAAATTTTGTCTAAATCGCTTTGCAGTTTCTTTTGATCCTCTGTTGACTTCACTAACCGATAAACGACAGCATCATCCGCGGACAGTAAGGTACAATCGTAGCATGCGCAAGAACGTAAAAAATAAGTTATGATTTCTGGAGGCCGGTTAGAGCTGCCTTCTGAAAGCGAGTACATTGTATTACCATTGCGCCAACTCGATCTGTAATAGGTGTCTATTATCACTAGAGGGACAGTTTATGCAGAGGGATGTGAGCCAAACGTTTGAATTTGTTTCGGAAATAGGTTTAAAAGGAGATGAGAGAGTTTACGTCTGATGTCAAATAAGAGCCCCTTAAAAAGGTTTTTTCTAAAAATAAAGATTTAAAAAAACATAAAATAAGTTGAAAGACTTCAACCCCTTTTTTGTATTTATTATGCGTTTCGCTCTTTTGGGTCTTCGTAAAAATCACCTTATAGAATTGAAACGATTGTAAAATAAAATTCTGCGTACCGAATCCCATTCTTATTTAGTAGAAGTGGTATGATAATGTCGTTAGGTACCATGACAAAATTTGTCTGAAGTGTTTTGACATTTCGGCTGCTGGTCGGTCTGCGAGTAGGACGCCCGGCGCCAGCCTGCTGATAGGGGATCTGGCCGGTCGGCGGTCTGTAATTGCGTTCCGGGTAGCGGACTGCAAGCAGCGCAGGGCGCAAATAGAGGCTTGCCGCGGCTCTGGGGTCGAGTGGGCAGGAGCGCGCCTCCCGGGACCCTCCTCACGTGTACACGGCCTGGGAAACCGGACTCGCTTAGACGTTCCCAAGCGCAATTTCCATTGTAATACATCATGACGTGCATACTGTACTACGAAGCGGAATGAACAGTATTGTTTTACGAATGAGTAGCTTCTCGGCGACGTAATATCCAAGAGCTTTCGTGTGAATCCTCGAATTCTCTTCGACCTGTTGTCAAGTGTTGAGAACAGCTTCCTTTTCTTTTCTATTTGACTCATCGATTTGATGAACAAGCACCCAGTTATTGGTTTTATATCGCAGTCAACTTATAGCCCACTTTGAAATGTGAAACTTAGCTTGTAAATAAAACGAAACGTCTATGTATATAAACAATGGGCAGTTTGTGTATTTGTAAAAAGCTGAAGAATACCTATTCAGGCCACCTGTGTATTCTGCCCATCTGTTTATTCTGTCCTTCTCTCCTCCTTTCTCTTCATCTCCCCTATCCATTTCTCGGCCCGTGTCGACTCCTCTATCCGACTCTTTATGTTCATTACTTACTCCCTTCGTCTATGTTCAAATCGGACTCAACTGCGTGGCTAATGGTCCGTAGCTTACAAACTACTTAAACTAAGGTAAACTAAGCTAAGGACAACACACACTCCCTTGCCCGAGAGGGGATTCGAACCCCTGACGGCAAACGGCCGCGCGCACCGCAGCACGGCGCCCCAGTACGCACGGCTACTCCGTCGCGGTCCCCTTCGTTTATGAAAAATTTCATAACTAGTATTGCCTGTGGTCGAAATTCGACCACTTGTGTTTACGAAGTCATGCATATATATATATATATATATATATATATATATATATATATATAAGTTATCGAGCTCTGCAAATTTATACGTTTTATGTGAATGCTATGAGAACTCCAAGCGCTAACTGACTGAACAAATTTTAGCAGTACCATTACACCACATACAATGGGTTATAACACAGTGGCAAAACGTACGGAGATTTGGAGTATTATCCCAAAATTTCTTTATCTTTTTACCACTCTTACCGGCTACGTGTGCACATAAGTTTTATATTCGCAACATCTATGTCAAACCATCTTTCGAATTAAGTAAGTTTCATTAGCTTTCTTGTAATGAATCGGAATATATTAATACTGCGTTCATAAACTGAATTGTTTAATTATATTTAAAAACTAGAGAATTGAACGTTATGAAGAATAAAAAATACGTGGCGCATTGGGAATCGAACCCAGGACCTTAAGAAAAGAACTTTAAACGCTACCTTAGTTTTACCTGTACCAATACGCCATCAACAACGGGTTATAATGTATGGGAAAAACTTATGGAGACTTTGGATTATCATCCAAAAACTTCTTTTTCTTTGTACCACTCTTAACGGCCACGTGCACACATAATTTTTAAATTCGCAACATCTATGACAAACCACCTTTCGAATTACGTACGTTTCATTGGCCTTCTTGTATGATGAATATTAAAAATCTGCACCCTCAGTTTCGTGAGTGTATTTATACAATGATTTACTAACAATCATATTTCTTGAACTATGTAACGTAGATGGTTCTTCCGGCTATTGCTACCTTCTGATATTGATATTGCAGAACACTGTTTCTCACATATCGGCAATTGTTACACATTGTCACGCTACAAGCCGCTGTTTTGAGTCTATTAACACAAAAATGTTCAAATGTTTGTTAAGCTTATGAGACTTAACTGCGAGGTCATCAGTCAAATGTTCAAATGTTTGTTACGCTTAAGGGACTTAACTGTGGGGTCATTAGTCCCTAAACTAACAAACTGCTTATGAACTAACTTGTACTAAAGACAACACAAACATCCATGCCTGATGGAGGATTCCAACCTCCGACGCGGGAGGCCACGCGATTAGTAATGTGGCGCTCCAGACCACTCGGCTACTCCCAGGCGGGACTCCAAATGGTCAAATGTTTGTAAACGCTATGGACCAAACTGCAATGGTCATCAGTCCCTAGACTTACAAACTACTTTAACTAACTTACTTTAAGAACACCACACATCCTCATGACCGACGGAGGGCTCAAACCTCGGCGTGAGGGATCGCCCAGTTCGTTGCATAATGCCTCAAGCCACGCGACTACGCCTGCGCGGAAACGGGTTCCAGCAAGAAAGTCGAACGAATGATATAGATACAGTGCAATCCCTCAACCGATATTGAGAACAGTGCTAAGAGAAACGGAAGAATCAGTTTCTGATACGCTCTTACAATATGCCAGCAATAAAAAAAAATGTCTTCGACTAACCTTTGTCCTGCGCACACTATCGGCCTCTAAATGGACAACGAAGACTGAGAAGGGTGTGTGTTCCGTACGTTAGTGTGTTTCAGAAATATACAATTACATCAACAAACTTCCTGCGGATGTAGAAGGCGTCTTGAGCATAGGCTACGGAGAGTCCAATTTAGAGGCACCGGAGCTTGCTGCTAGAAATCACCTCATGTAATTTCGAAGCTCTGTAGCGGGCATGGGTTTCTGTGCTTTGTTACTTGAAACGTATTCTACTTCCGCTGGAAGTTTATAGGTGTAATCGTGTAATTCTGAAGAACAAACATCCAACTCAGTCTCTACGTCCGTTTACTGCATTAAATATGCTCAGGGCGAAATTTTGTAACAGACATCTTTTTGTTGCCGACATGTGAGAAATCGCATTCCCAAAACCGAGAGCGCGAACTGCGTTTCACCCTGTATGTACTGTACATGACAAATACAAAAGATTCTACATATGTACAGTACACCTACAGCAGAAGCTACAAATATGTTCAAATGTTTGTATAGCTTATGGGACTTGAATACGGGGTCATCAGTCCCTAAACTTACAGATTACTTATGAACTAGGTAACACTAAGGACGGCACAAATATCCATGCCCGAGGGGGATTCGAACCCCGACCGTAGTAACCGTGCAGACCGTGACTGACTCGCCGCAGTGAAGAAGGTACAGGGGTGAAGCTAGCTTACAGTGTGAAGAGTGTTAAGCAAATAATTATACGAATGTAAAATTCGTATAATCTGAATATGGTTTGTCCAAGAATATCATAGAAATCAAAATAGCTTTACGGTAATAAAAAGTGTACATGTTATATACATAATTCTAAACAACTTTATTCTTATATGTTCTGAATTTTAGGCTGGATGTTTACTAAAGAAAAACTGAGGGTTGATGTATCCTTAAAATAATTATAAAATAGCTACAGCCGGTGGGAGTGGTACGTAAGTTTATGTTCCAACCCACAGTTGAAGCAGTCACCGAAAGACGACTCTATAGTCATAGAAGTTCAACCACCAAAGTAAAGAATGTGCTAGGAGGGACATTCAAACATCGAATTTGGTGCTGGAGAATATTTTAAATTGCAGTGGTGTCAAACTGGTTTTGGTTCCTAGTCAGGAAGCTAATACAGCTGATTCGTTATGGAAGAATTTTCATTAATTTTACAAACTGTTTTAAAATTGCTATTAAGAATGTTGTTCTAAACTATAGAAAAAATCATTTGGTAAATAACCGTGTACTTAGGGAATACTTGAATATTGTCACAGTGCTATAAACAATAAGACAAGAAATGTTTACTCACGAGAAAGGAGCTACAAGTTGCGTGTCAAGTGCCCTAGGCAGCTTTGACATTTACTTTGTTGCGATGCCGTACAGCCAACTGAAACTGATCATCAATCACGTTTTCCTATAAATAGAAGTACTTTATGTGTATTGGTGCCCGTTTCGCTCGCTTGAAGTGAGTTAATCGTTTTTCAATTGCATCGTAATTAAAACTTTTAGTAAACAGTGAACTGTGAACAGTTGTGATTCATTACCGTCACATATTAGCTCCGTGTAAAACTGATTGATGTATAGTAATTTGTTCTATGTTATGTCAGTACGGTTTATAAATTTTTAGAAAGATAAAATCATAGCCAAGAGAATTGTATACTGTGAAAGACGTAAGTATACTTCACGTAGTAGTGGCAGAGCTTATGTTTAATTACAAATGTATGTACAGTTAATGCGAAACGCAGACTGAACACTTTTTGAGGGTCATTAAGTGATAAATCGTGTCTGAAACGTAAAAATGATGGGAGGTATCTATTCGAAATGCCAGCCAATGAAATTGGCAACTAAGAAGTTAGTGAGAAATGATACAAAACCAATAAGCTATTTTAAAGGCAATTTTACTGTAAAATATTAATACTTCGTATTACTGTTTTCCAATTTCTTATTCGTCTTTTGAAGGTGTTATGTGGTTGCTTTGAACTATCGACAGCGTTTCATTGAAAATATAAGTCATAAATTCTTACTATAAGTAATTTCAATGTTACTGATTGGTTAAAAATGTGTGTAAAATATCTGATCCACAAAACAGCAAACTGGCGAAAACACATTGTAACGAAACATGTTAGGATTTAATCCCATCTCCTTGCATTACAGAACCTCCTAGTACCACTGTTGCATAATAATAGATATGAATGTAATCAGTCTATTATCATTTTTTCCTAAACTTCTGTTATTCTTTTTTCTGACGTGACTGGCTGAAGTTATTTTCTGTTATCAATAAAATTCTTCTGGGTATGAAACCGCGTCGTCGTTTTATAAATTCCACCGATGTTTCGGCCACTGTTGCAGGCGGCCTTCATCAGGGTCTGTGTCTGACTGAAGGCCGCCTGCAACAGTGGCCGAAACGTCGGTGGAATTTATAAAATGACGACGCGGTTTCATACCAAGAAGAATTTTATTGATAATAGAAAATAATTGTTTAATTAGCAAATATTAACTAATTAATGCCAAAGGTGTATTTTTGTATCCCAGATAATATGCTAATTAATATTTCTAATAAAACTAAGTAAATTATTTTCTCATAATGACAAAGTAGGTATTATTGTGTTCGACAAGTAATGTTAAGCAAGTTTTGCCCTCATCAGTTTATGTATAATTAGAGTTAATTACGAAAGCGTTGTTGATGACCTATTTCGTTAAATACGTAAAATATTAATGTAATAGAAATTCGTATATCAATTGACTCAATATTATTTCCGCTATCTTTTACTATAGCCAGTTGCATGTAATTGCATACTTATCCATTATAATTAATTTAATGTACATAATGAACAATACGCAAATTCCAGTATCATTGTTTGAAAGATATAAATATGATGCGTTCACTGCATGCGATTGAGTATTGTTTCGTCCGTGATCTGAGACACAATCCATGCCAATTGAAACTCTAATTTGCACAATTATGTGAAAGTTCTTCAATGTTAATCATGTGGAAAGTGTTTCTACCGCTATTGTGAATGGACTATTAATATTTAATGCCACATTAGGATGTACACCTCGGACTTTAGTATTCGACACAAAGACTATGCAAATTTGTATTATTGACGTGTGGAATGTACTTACCGGATTTTAGAGACTGTAATTAATGAGACTTGTAAACTGGTTATCAATGGGGACAATTGGGCACTAATGAATCATTAAAAGTGTCAAAGAACTGCAATGCTACGTGTTGCCTACGTTATTTGTAGCAGATTAATTTTGCCCCATAAAATTTCAACCAGCCGCTACCGAGAGGAACGATCTACAAGAACATCAAGAAACATCGAACTACGGCCAGGTAAGGTACAACAGATGATCATCGATTATTTTGTTGTAGACTTCGAATGATTTTCATAGTAATTTAAATGTGATACAAAAAATAATCACATAAATTCGGTTTAAATACTATTTCTTTCAAAACTAATATCTTAATTTATTTTCATTTGGCTTTCTGTTGTGTGATCGTGAACCATTACATTAATGACATTTATTGCAATGAATCTGCATAAAGAATCGAGATTAGCATTTAAAGGCAGATGACGATACAATAACTACATGCACCACTCAGTTGTGAAATCATCTATACAAACCATAACTAATCTTGAAACTTCCTGGCAGATTAAAATTGTGTGTCGGAACCGGGACTCGAATCTGGGACCTTTGCCTTTCGCGGGCAAGCGCACTACCGACTGTGCTACCCCGACACGACTCACGATGCCGCCTCACAACTCCACTTCCGCCAGTACCTCAAGACATCGTGAGTCGTGTCGGGATAGCACAGTCGGTAGTGCGCTTGCCCGCGAAAGGCAAAGGTCCCAGGTTCGAGTCCCGGTTCCGGAACACAATTTTAATCTGCCAGGAAGTTTCATATCAGCGCACACTCCGCTGCAGAGTGAAGTTTCATTCTGGTTTCATAACTAATCTTGTTATCTTCATCGTGTGTAATTTAGCGCAGAAGAATGGAAAGGAGATGGTTTGTAAATAATATGCAGACACTTTAGTAGTTCTATTGTGAATAAACAGAGAAAAGGAACCATAATCTCATTTGTGACAAAAGCTTAAAAGGCGAGCTTGAGAGCCGTTCTAGGGTAACAATCGAGTACTTGAGTGCTTCAAACTGTGCGGCATTTGTCTTTGGGACTTACGAAATGGAAGGAAGGGAAAAGACAAACATTTAAGATTTGCATGCTTGATGGAGTGGCGCTAACCTCGGAGTACCGAATTACTTTTATATATGCTAGATGAAGTATTTCAGCTATGTGATCAATGACACATGGCACAAGTATTCCTACAGCTATGCATGTATATGCAACAGTGAATTTATTTTAGATGCAGTCAGTACGCGTTACTTGTCATCATCTCTTGTGAATACTGATGTAGGTGGCACTGTGGTAACACACTGAAGTGGCATTCGGGATGACGGTGGTTCAAAACACCCTATGTCCATCCATATTTAGATTTTCTGGGATTTTCCTAAATCACTATAGGCAAATACTAGTGTGGTTCCTTCGAAAGTTCACGGCCGATTTCCTTCCCTATTGTTACCCATCTCTAATGACCACGCAATCGATGTGACGTCAAACACTTCTTCCCTTTATCACTTGTGACGGCCGAGTTCATTATTGAAACTTCGAAAGGGATACAACCATTATCAAAGAACAAGATAGACGGTAATGTGAATATTTAAATCTTCCCAATGATGAATTTGTAGCTATTATGTTCAAGAATACTACAAAACACCATTCTAACAACTGATGGACTTGTGTACTTCTACAGATAAGAAGATCACTTGCAGTACATCCCTGATTACAATGAAACTTACTATAATAACATCGCACATGTCAATAAACAGTGTATGTTTCAAACGAGGAGAGGCTATTTAAGTATTCAAAACAGATGTCTTAAGGGTCAGCTGATACACAATGGCAATCACATACCTTTAGTTTCAGTAGCATGTTTAGTATTACTGAAGATGCATTAGGTAAGTATACCGTATGCGTTGGAGAAAATTTGATAAGATTAACTAGTGGTTTTTACCAGTAATCTGAAAGTAATATTAGGACAATACAAGGACTTCATAAAATATCAATTTGTGCTTGTGGGTTATGAGGTTAATATTGCAAACAAAGACGATACTATGTAAGACAAATTTTGTTCGCTGATACGAAGGAAGTGATGAAGAGATCGGCGAATCCATAGAAATCATTTTGCCACCATAACCCTGCCTCCTTCCTGGAGGCCACCGTATGATTTTCCAGGAGTTACTCACTTCCAACTTTGCCTCACCATCCTTCTCCGGATCCCTTACTAAGATCTTATTGCATAAGAAATGACAGCAACACACCATCTCAAAACAGATCCTTAATTAATCGCCATTCCAGCAGCAGTATATCCACGACTGTTAGGAAAAATTGCAGGCACTACTTGGCAGATTTCCTGTACCATATTTCTGAATACTCCACCTACAACCTCTCTCTCTCTTTCTCTCTCATCATCAGTCCAACATCGTTAGGTCCTTTTCAGAACCTCTTGCCTTAATCCATCTTATTCTTCACCCAACAACATTGAGCACATCTAACATGTACATTCCCTCCAAAATCCCAAAAACCAACAATTCTAAATGCTTCCACTAAAAGACATTTTGCTCTCATTGACCAATACCTCAATCAATCTCCAGAACTGTAATAGAAGCCACGTGTAACCTCTTATGCCAACCTCTTTATGGGTCGTTTACAGAATCCTTCGTAGTCTCCCCAAGCGCCAAGCCCCTGATATGGTTCATTCTCATTGATGATATCCTCATTAGACGGTTTCAGGGCAAATACATGCGACCCTCATTTGTTCACTACAACAACATATTCTGCACCATCCTTTTCACCTCTTCCTCTTGAGCCTAGCAAGCCATCATAATGGACGTATCCCTACTCCTAACTGATGGCACAATTCACACTTAGGTCTATATTAAACCCGTGAAATACAAACAAACCTTTTCATGCTAGTCTGACCAAAGTTCGTATTTGCAGAGATGAAAACTTCTTTACCCTGTATTCTGAAGGTTTCCCCAACTCTGCCAAAAATTTACTATGCCACATGCCCAATACTCCACATACTTTGCGACAGATGATTTATCTCATCCTTCTTCATGGTTTAGATTAACTATCATATCCTGCAGTTAGGGACACTTTACCCAAGTTCCGCCACTCCTGAATTCGTGCTTCATTGGCCATCCAATCTTTGTAACAAATATGTTCAGGTGTCTGTTACTCTAAATGCCAACCCGTTCCCAGGTGCGAGATCTGTCCCTTCTACCCAGGCAGGCCTTCCTATTCCTGTCACAGGTCTACTTTCTCCCGTAAACCCAGCCATATCATTAAGCAGATATGCTACAATCATTGCAGATTTGGCATGGCTTCTAACCAATATTCCGCTAGGATGAATGGCCACTAACAAACTGGAAATAAGAACAAACAGGATCACCAGCTGCAAACCATTTATCTCAATGTAACGCTCGTTATTGTAATGATTTCTTCATGACCCAGGGCCCCAGGATATTTCCAACTTTCTGAACGCCACAGAAGAGGCGGCATCACAGCATATTCACCTGGACCCATTATCATCTCAGACTGCCACATACCTTCCACCAATACCTTATCTTCTCCTAATTTATGTCCCTCCAACTTTGTTTTATGTTGCTTCTATGATATCAAAACCGCAACTTTTTTCTTATAGGTTTCACTTCCATTCTCTTTACATCATCCCTCCTGCTCAACTGTTCCCTCAAAGCCCCAAAATGCTGCCCTTACCGAGACATCTAGCACCAATATGCTTGACCATAACATATGCCCTTAATTCTTCACACCTCTGCCCCACACGAATTGTAGCAGACAACGATATTCTAGACGCAGTGACATTCCGTAGTAGTTACACTTGTGTTGGATGACATGTGTGTGTGTTTTTGATTTCAGAGAAAAGTTTTGTCTGAATGCTAAACTGTGTGTCATTTTGAGTGCCTGTCAGTGACTCAATGTTTTTTGTAGATTCTCAACTCTCTACTGTTAGATTCAATTTGTTGCTTAAAATGCAAATGTAAATTTGAGTTCGTGTAGTAAAGAAACGTATCTTTTTTGTAGATCAGGATTACGTAGTATGCATCGAAAATCGGCGACACTGAAATATGAATAACGACCTTTCAAAATGAGAAAAAAAGCTCTCAAAAGTATCTAGTTTGTTCACCTGTGTAGTTTTATAACACAAGAAAGTGGAACCCGATAATTAACTAAAACCTACCTGCACTTCCTATTGATATGCAAATATTAAATATTGCACTGAACAGCAGTACCTTTGACGTTTTAACACGTCCCATCATGTGTGTTATACGAGAAATAGCACATCTCTGCTCAATATACATTTTGTGATTGAAATTCCATAAATAATGGGCATAATACAAATGTCACCATGCGATTGACAAGTAATGCACTTTAAACAAATTAACCTGCAATTAGAAGCAGTATGTTTTAAAATTCTTTCTTGTAAGTAAATTGAAACGTTCCTCAAATCAAATTTAAAAAAATATTTTTGTAAAATCCCTTAAGTATTTTTTCCTTTATTTGCTGCATGACAACGATGAAGTTAATATACTCAAGAAAAGAGGAAGAGAACACAATTCCGAGAAACATCGTACAACTAACAAATGCAATCAAGTGACTGACAAGATTAAAAGAAAACTGAAGATCCGTTGGATGACATCAGTTTGGCGTTCGGAAGTGTCAAAACACCACGGAAGCAGATCTAACGTTCGACTTGATGAAAGCATAACTTGGAAAAAGTTCGTCATAGCAAGCGATCAACCCTGTAAAATAGATGACGGTTTTTTAAGTTCGAAGAAAAATAAGTGTACAAGAATAACATGTAACATACAACATGCGAAAGATTATATTCTAACATTTCCAATTTATCAAAGTCTTTAGTGAAAGAAAAATAGCTCGGAATATTTCAATTATTGCTTGGAAATAGGCCACGTCCTTTCATTGGAACCATTCCGTAAATTGATTGCGACGACTTTCGGGAATCACGGAAAACATTAAACCTATTTCAACAGATGTTCTCTCGATTACGATTACATTGTACCAAACAGTGCATACATTGGTTCAATTGTATAAACCAAAACGAAGCAATAAGAATGTATGGCCAAAAACAAAAATATACAGTTTAAAACGAGTATAGGCAGGTATGCAGGTATATTATTAAATAACATTTGTTTGTAGTTCCCTTTTTCGATAATTTTTATTGTATCTGACATTACGTGTTTAAATATTTATCAAATTTATGTAAAAATACCTTGAAGTTTTTAAAATTGACTAAAACAAAAGGTATTGCTGTCACCAGTAACTTTGTTTGTTGTACACACATCGCATTTCAATAGTTTAAACCCCCATCATCAGGTAGAATAATATTATGCTGTGTACATGTAGGTCTTTTGATAAGTTGACCTGTTGCACTGTCTACAAGAGAAAATACTGAACACTACATCAGAATGTAACTTTGAACCTCCAGTGGTCACAGGTCCCTCGCATTATTGTATCCTCACTTATGTGTAATTTTTTACAGTCACCTTCTTTGTTTACTTTTAACAGATGCAATGAACTTTCACTAAAGATGTAATGCACCAAAGATGGACTCTAGTTTTTATGCTTTAAATGGTGATGAACTGAAGACAAGTATACAATGCACACTATAAATTAATATATATAGACAAGTTTGTGGCCAATTTAGAATCTAGCATTTAAATGGAGATATTCACTCAGTAAGAGCTTTAAACAATAATAATATGTAGACAGATGACTGGTTATGCTGTAAATGATGATGATCTGATGCCAAATGTAGAATGCACATTATAAATTGATATATATATATATATATATATATATATATATATATATATATATATATATATATATATATATAATTTTTGAGGCTGACAAGGGTTATGTATGTTTTGATGGATGTGTGTGTGTGTGTGTGTGTGTTTGTGTTAAAAATTTAGGCTGCTGTAGAAGACAGGGAGTATACTATGTATGGAAATCATTGTTCTTTGGGGCGATCTGAATCAATTTATACAAGTTTCCAGCCAAGATTGCGTTATTTATTTATGGATGCCGGTTCCGACGTTCATAGACGTCATTTTCTGATCTCAATTACTTTACAATGTCATATCTTACGTGGTTCTATCTATATCCTTTCATTACATTTGTAATGTAGTAGTTGTGTACAAACATTAATGGTGAAGTTGGATCTACAGTATACATGTCTACTTCATAACAAATGTGTAGGATGCTTACATTTTAAATCCCAGTATGATGTTTTGTTTAATATAGATGACTAGCTATTGTATTTTTTGTTTTTTAGTGCTGCCATATGTTCATTGAAATGGTTCGCAAATGATCTACCAGTTTGACCTAAGTAGAAACAGTAACAATACAAATATTCAATTTTGTATATACCTGTGTAACATAGTGGGTTCCAAGTGTTTCTGTTATGAGGGAGCATTTTTCCAAGTTTTTCATCAGTTGCGAAGGGTATATTTATACCATTTCGTTTGTAGACATTAGGTTCGAAATGTTGCCTAGGAATGGGATGTGTGCAAGACCTTTTCTGTTTGTGTTTTTTGATATGACTGTTTATACATTATTGAGTTTTACAGTGTGTCTATAATGAACTATTGTAGCCATTTTAAATAGCTATTTTTTATTATATCAATTTCTTGTTTGAATTTGTCTTCATCAAGAGGTAATTAGACTACTCTATTGATCATGTATGAGAATGCGGCCATCTTGTGTGCTGTAGCGTGGCAAGAGATTTTAAGGATAGTTTTATAAATGCCAAATTGGTATCAGTTATGTTTTATTGTGATGGTCAGGTCCAGAAAGTTTATGCTGTTATCTAGTTGCTGTTGAACAGTGAACTTTATGGTGCCATGGAAACTGTTGAACAGTTCATTTTAACACAATGATATCTTCTTTTGTGCCATTGATTACAGTGGTGGTGTCCTCTACATATCTGTAGTAGTAGATGATATTTTTCAGGATATTATGTTTGCAATTGAGAATTTTGTCCTCTAAGTTACCGACAAATATTTCGGCTAACAATCCTGAAAGGTTTGATGTCGTTGATAGACCATCGGTTTGTAGAGAATGTGAAGTAGCTGTGTGATAATGTGAATTCTAGTAGGTGCATTAGTTAAGTGATGTGAGTGAAAGGGAGTTTTTTGTGTGTTTGTTGGTTTATATAAATTATCTGCAGTGTGGCACCTGATGGTACAAAGGAATATAGGTTTTGTGTGTCAAATGAAGCTAGTATGGCACCAACAGGGGCTATTATGTTTTTAACATATAGCGTGAAATCTGCTGTATTTCTTAGTATTCTCGTATTGTTAAATGTGTATACTTTCTGACGTAATTTGAACAATTTTTTGTTGAGTGAGGCTGGCCGTCGTAATGAACGTAACACGTAAATAGAGAAAAACATTGAACATCTTCCATGTCAAAAACGTTATTGAAATAATCAAAGACCCAACAGCCAAAACCTAATAATATAAATTTCCTGCTCATCATCCAAGAAGCAAGAAACATTATAACAATGTGCCCATAAAGCACCTTACCTCAGATCCCAGCCTAAGATACACAAACAAGGTACCCCCATGAGGCCTTGTGTAGGTAGGGTTGTGAAAATTTCACTCTCTACTGTAGGTAGTCCGCCTGAGTCGAGAATTGATTCAATATTCAGTTTAAATTATTTAAAAGGTGAATTTAGCAACATTTGGCATTTTATATATGAGTAATATTACATATGAGTATTCACAGATGTATGGAAACAGTAAGACTGAATGTAGAATTCTGTGGGTCAGTGAAGTCGAAAATATTGATGATAGGAAATCACGATCAGCCGGATATAAGTTAATACGGTATCATAGGCGCCATTACGAATAGAAAAGGAAGAAGGAGGAAGAAAGGAATATCAAATGTCTCCTATGAACAGGAAAGCTGAGCATACTCTGAGCTACTGTGAGTTGTTGAATGGCAGGGTTGTTCTCATCAGATTCGACAGCAAACCAACTGCCACTGTCGTCGTAAGAAGATGATGAAGAGTTACAGAAAGTGTATGAGGATATAGAGGAGGTAGTTCGATATGTAAATGGAGATATAAATCAAATAATCGTAGAGGATTCAAATGCGGGTGCAGGGAAGGCAGAGAAGGAAATTTGTGAGAGAAAATGATCTTGGCACTAGGAACGAAAGACCAGATGGAATGCAGTCCTGTAGTAAATTTCAGAGGGCGATAACGAATACTCTCCTCGTGCAACTTAAGAAGAGGTAAAAACATTCAGACATGGAATGAATCCAAATGGTTATACAGAGATCAGAAATTGGTTATTGCACTGTGAAACGTAAACAGTAGCCAATAAAATCTCAGATACCACATTTTTAAAGATGTAGTGGTCAAGATTAGATTGAAATTTAAGAGTGTCGTTAGAAAGACCCAGCTCAGAAAGAAGTGGGATACCAAATTACTTAATAATGATGAGATAGTATTGAAGTTTGTTAAGGATGTGATTGCTGAGTTAATAAATGCACGAATAGGAGTTCAGTTAAAAAGGAGTTGACGCCTGTCGAAAGGGGGAAAAATAAAAAATATACAGAATTTTAAGTGTGCAGTTCTGCAAAACGCAACACAGCCAGAACAAGATACGGGAGGCACAGCGACACAGGCTAATTGGAAGCACATGCACAGCCATACCCTCAGGCGATGCGAAGATCAACAACCCCCACTATAATGATTCAAGGAGCTGAACATTGCTGGTCAGCCGATTCGATCGTCATTCTCCAGAGCAATGAAAAGAAGAACTACCAACGTTTTGTTACATTTACTATTTTCAGAAAGCATCTGTTTTGTACATTTCCTAAAGTGTTCCCATAACGAATTTGTATGCTTCAGCTCTGCTCCCATATAATCTTCCTTATTTGTCTGCTGGCTGCTGTTTCATTTCGCAGTAGCCGTATCACCACGGACTGTGAGTTATAGTAGACTGACATAGCTTTCGCCCTTGCCGTGCGTCACCAGCGCAACACTAACAAATTTCTCTCTCCGTTCTTATTTTTTACAGGGACGTGCTTTGGAATTTTGTTACATGCTTGTTAAACTTGTGGGACTGAACTGCGGGGACATCAGTCCCTAAACTTACAAACTACTTATAAACTAAATTATACTAAAGACAGCACAAACATCCATGCCCGAGGGAGCATTCGAACCCCCGACGGGGAGCGCTCTCGCGCATCAAAGCATAGCGCCTCAAAGCGCTCGGCCACTTCGCCGCGACTGTTATACGCTTGTTTGCTTTGTTCCGTCGTATTCTCATGACCACCTCACCATCTGCACAACATTCATAATAGTCTGGCTCTCATCTAATGCTTGTAAATTGGCAAGATGAGGTTGAAATCGGTTTATAATACTGAAGACATAGAACTTAATTGAAGAACGAAGGAAATACGAAAAAAAAAAATCTGCAAATGATGCACGCACCTGAAGATAGATTCATTAAAAATGAGACACAAATAATGTGGGAAACGGCTAAACAGTAATCGCCAGGGGATAAGTGGAATGTAGACGCTTTATCAAAGGGAGATGGATGCGTCTTCACAGAAATTAAAGAAACCTCTAAATTAAAAGTAAATAAAATATCTCCCGTATGAATATTGAGAGCTTAGGTGCCATATGTTAGTAAATGTCAATCTTTAGAATTTATAGTAATATCTGTGGTAATCCATAGAGGATTCTTGTAAGGGGAAATAAAGGGATCGTGATTAAAAGAGAAAGGACTGTAGATGAAGATGAGATGGGAGATACGATGCAGTGAGAATAATTTGGTAGGTAATTTTTAGATCCAGGTTGAAACATGTCTCTGGAGTACATGACATTCACTGAGAGTTATTGACATTGTTCGACGAGGTAACCATGACCAAATTATTTCATCTGGTATATGAGAAGTATGAGACATTTTCGAACAGTGTACATTGAACAGCACAGTATATTTGTTTGAACTTTAAGAATGAAACATACTTTCCATTTGCTAAAATTATCCTTGATAATCCTTTCTTTACCGAATTTCGAAGTTTTGAGGGGAAAAAAGCCATTTGCCCGCGTCTTTACACATAGGTGTATAAATAGGGGACCTACATCTCAAAGTGGAATTGGAACCACGTGTCGGTTCTGGCGATTACACACATCGTTGAGAGGTGAAGGCTGGGTTAAAACGCATTCTTAAAAAATTCGACCAACTACGATTCGGTTTCTACTCGAGCGCTTTACCCCGAAACTACTACATATAAAGCCCTTCGGTCTGACATTGCGCTCTCCAGATATGCTTTCAACGGCAGCTATAATTCAGACGTAACATATATGTACATTTTTTTAGAATTGTTCTTTTACTGTTAACTGTGCTTAAGAGTGGGTTAGAGCTTTTCATAATTGAGATTTTTCCCTTCGTTAAATAATATGCAAAAGAAAGAAAATAAATCCCACAATTAAAAAATAAAATAACTTTCCTCGAACCTAGTGGTGTCGAATTAAATGACTGGGCTTAAGAAAAAGGAAAACGAGGGTTCTTATATGGCGGTACATGATTTTTGCGTTAACCTTTCATTATCTATACTTAGGCCATGCATTGCACAACGAAGATGATGTTCATCATATTGCCAAATAGTTTTTTCATGTTTGCTGATTGCTTTAATATCCAACATTCTGGATATTTGCCATTAAAGTGAGGAAGTTCCTTTCTTGTGATAGTGTAGTGGACATAGTTGGCTAATATCCACATCATAGTATTGTTCTTCGTGGTTGAATTCATCATCGGGCCTTGTGAGTGTATCGGGTGCGTACCTGGCAACAGAACTCCTTGACAAGAAGGCTACTTATTCCCTCACCTATAACCAGTTGCGGAGAGGCCCATAACAGGTGGACAGTTGTGGAAGCATATCAGCCATACCGCACTTGTGAGATTTATATGCTGGCTTCAGGTCTATTTTATGTAATTTTTCGTAGGCAGTAAGTTTGTCACCGTTTGTGTAAGTGCGCGCACGATTAGAATGATGTTTCACGAGATGGAATAAGGACGCTTTTTCTCATTCACTGATATATATAACTTTGGATTTAATTTTTAAACCACCTAGTTGTTTACGATTTATGCTGATGAGTTTTGCTTTTATAATTATTATTCCGCCTGTGTAAGAGTTTGTTTCATTTGATTTGTCGGAGTGTTCTCTCAGACCAGTGTACTAAAACTCAAATGTTCCTTTCTATTCTTTTGTGTTCTGACCATAGAATGACATTGGACACTGTTTCAAGTTCATTTTTGCCACGTTAGTTAAACACTATACTTTATTCCTTTATCTACTCATTGCGCGTAAACAGTTGTTCCACGTACCACTGACGACTGCTTCTAGCTCAGGGTCTTGAAGGTGAGCAGCGTTTTATATCCACTGCCCTTTGAATCTTTTGGTAGGTTGTGGGTCGAGATTTATTGTTACCATGTAGCTTCATTGGACCGAGAAAGGATCTGGAACTACTTCGGGTGACAGATATGTTCTATTATGTGCGACGATATGTAAATGCTGTCAAGACGACTACTTAAACAGAGGTGAAAGAGATAAATTTAGCAATGGTGGAATGAATTATTTCCCAAGTGTCTAGGAGCTGAGTATAGTGTACCGCTTCTTGTAACTCGTTAGAGTAATTAAAGTTCAGACTTTTTGATTAAGAACTCAATTAATATCCCCAATGATCACAATTTTTGGGGGGGGATGAGGGTTCATACGATTTCGTCCTTGAAAATGGCACTCCCCGCTGCTTTGTAAGTGTTCCCAGAGGGCGGGTAAACGTGAATTACAGTGACACCAAAGATTCTACAGGCAATAACACGACCGGTATCTAATTTTTCCGCTTCTGATATGGGGATGCCTTCTCTGACTAGTAAAGCTCTACCGGTATTTAGTTATGGAGCTATGTATTCTATACAGAAAAAGCCAGGTGTGACGAATTTATAGATTTGTATTTCCTGTAAACATAAATAAATAAAAAGAGGATGTCAGCTTCAGATTCGTATACCGTACAAATTGCGTAACATTTAAATACCTTTTCTGTGCTGTATTTTGAAACATCGATGGATTCAAGTTGAAAATCGTTTTTAATGTACATTAGCACTCTCCCACACTGCAAGGAACTCCTATAGAAGACGGCACCTAACCTGTACTTTGAGTTATCACAACATCTACAAAGTGCTCTGAGACACCAATCTCTGATACCATGTTTTTATGAAATGTAGTACTACCCATTTTACTAAGATTACTTGAGTACTTGTGGAGTGCACATGGGTTTTTTTAGGCTAGGCGCTAACTCTGATGAGCACTCGCCTGTCAGCATTCAAACAACGAATTCAGGCCACGTTCGGAACAAAAATTCGAAATAAAAATATTAGGCGCGAACTTACAGAGTATTAGAAACAAAGTTCCCGAATTTGCAGCGCTGCATGGAAGTTATTGCGCTCAGATAGTTTTAGGCACCGAAAGCTGGCTAAATGATGATGTGGCAAGTTCAGAAATATTTAGCGAAGCGTGGAATGTATATCGGAAAGATAGATCTGATACAACTGGAGGAGGAGTGTTCATCGCTGTGGACAAAGATATTGTTTCTACGGAGATCGAGGTTGAAATTAACTGTGAAGTTATCTGGGCACGTCTAAAAGAAGTAAAGTTAATAGTTGGGTGTTTTTACCGGCCCCCCAGTGCTGCTGTAGCAGTTTTAGAAGCATTCAAGGAAAGTCTACGCCAGGTAGTGCATAGGTATCCGGGCCATGTAATATTAGTCGGAGGTGACTTCAACCTTAAGAGTATAGATTGGGACCTCGCTAGTTACATTTCAGGCGGTACAGACAAGCAGTCTTGCGAGCTACTTTTGGACACATTCTCCGAAAATTGTCTTGAGCAGTTAAACCGGCAACCCACGCGCAATGGAAATATTCTAGACCTTATAGCCACAAACAGGCCTGACCTTATTAACGATGTCTGTGTAGAGACAGGAATTAGTGATCATGATATCGTCATAGCGTCGATGGTGACTAAAGTTCATAAACCAATCAAGAAGACTAGGAGCGTGTTTTTGTTGGGAAGAGCCGACAAGCAAATGTTACGATCGCACTTAGAAAATTAATGGGCATCGTTTAATTCCGGGACTATGGATGTAGAGGAATTGTGGACTAAATTTAAGTGCATTGTTAATAAAGGGTTAGAGAAATATGTGCCAGTAAAGACGATTAAGGATGGAAAAGATCCACCGTGGTATAATAAAATGTTAGAAAGCTGCCGAGAAAGCAAAGGCTGTTGCACTCTCGATTCAAAAAAGAACACGCAAATGATGACAGGCAAAAGTTAGTAGAGATTCGTGCGTCTATAAAAAGATCGATGCGTGAAGCATACAATAATTATCACAGCCATACCTTAGCAAAAGATCTTTCCGAGAACCCGAAAAAATTCTGGTCCTATGTAAAATCGATAAGCGGGTCAAAGCCCACTCTCCAGTCACTAGTTGATCATTCCGGAGCAGTAATAGAAGAAAGCAAACGAAAGCTGAATTTCTAAATTTAACCTTTAAGAAATCTTTCACGCAGGAGGACCGCACAAATATACCATCATTTGATCAACGTACTAATTCCGAAATGGGGGACATAGCAATAGGTATTTCCGGTGTAGAGAAGCAGCTGAGAGAGCTAAATACGAAAAAGTCTGCTGGTCCGGATGGAATATCAGTTCGGTTTTACAAAGACTATTCTGCGGCGTTTGCCCCCTACTTAGCTTGCATTTATAGCGAATCTTTAATTCAGCGCAAAGTTCCTAGTGATTGGAAAAAAGCGGAGGTGACTCCCGTGTATAAGAAAGGAAAGAAAACTGACCCATACAATTACAGGCCATTATCGTTGACATCAGTTTCATGTAGAATTTTGGAGCATATTCTCAGTTGGAATATAGTAAATTTCCTTGAAACGGAAAAGCTTCTTTCCATGAATCAGCACGGGTTTAGGAAACATCGTTCATGTGAAACTCAGCTTGCCTTTTTCTCACATGACATCTTGCGAGCCATGGACGAAGGGCAACAGGCGGATTGTGTTTTTCTCGACTTCAAAAAGGCGTTCGACGTGGTGCCACACTGCAGACTGCTAACGAAGATACGAGCTTATGGAATAGGTTCACAGATTTGTGACTGGCTGGAAGACTTCCTAAGTAATAGAACGCAGTACGTTGTCCTCGACGGCGAGTGTTCATCAGAGACGAGTGTACCGTCAGGCGTGCCCCAGGAGAGTGTGATAGGACCGCTATTATTTTCTATCTATATAAATGATCTGATGGACAGAGTAAGTTGTAATTTGCGGTTGTTTGCTGATGATGCTGTGGTGTATGGGAGGGTGGCGTCTGTAACTGACTGTAATAACATACAGGTTGACTTAGACAAAATTTCTAGTTGGTGCGAAGAATGGCAGCTAGCTCTCAATGTAGAAAAATGTAAGGTGATGCGCATGAGTAGAAAAAACAATCCCATAATGTTCGAATACAGCATTAGTAGTGAGCTTCTTGATGCTGTCGCGTCGTTCAAATATCTAGGCGTAACATTGCAGAGCGATATGAAATGGAACGAGTATGTAAGGACAGTTGTGAGTAAGGCAGACAGCCGACTTCGGTTTATTGGGAGAATTTTGGGAAGATGTACTTCACCTGTAAAGGAGACCGCGTATAAAACGCTTGTAAGACCACGTCTTGAGTATTGCTCAAGTATTTGGGATCCGCAGCAGATCGGTTTGAAGGAAGACATAGAGGCGGTTCAGAGGCGAGCAGCTAGATTTGTTACCGGTAGGTTCGACCAATGCGCGAGTGTCACGGAAATGCTCCGGCAACTCAATTGGGGATCGCTGGAAGAAAGACGACGTTCTTTTCGTGAATTTTTGTTAATTAAATTTAGAGGGCCGGAATTTGAAGCTGAGTGCAGTACGATCTTGCTGCCGCCTACTTACATTTCGCGTAAAGATCACAAAGACAAGATTAGAGAAATTAGGGCTCGTACGGAGGCATATAGACATTCTTTTTTTCCTCGTTCAGTTTGGGAGTGGAATAGGAAAGGAAATGCCTAGTAGTGGTACAGTGTACCCTCCGCCACGCACCTTACGGTGAATTGCGTAGTATGTATGTAGATGTAGATGTAGAAGATTCTTAACCTTTGTCGACAGTTAAGCACGAATACCTATCAGCTGTCTACAGTAATTTTACGACGAGTGACACCCATACCCCCTACTAAACCGTCACGTATGAGTTTTGCCAACCTCCCCTTCCCGTACCTATTGAGGTGCAAACCGTGCCTTCTAAAATCCGAACAATGGATAGTCGCAACTGGCACCACTGCAAAGTCACCCATCCCACCTGTCATCAGGGTCTTCTCAAGCCTTGTGTTAATGCGCTTGACAACTGTATTGAGACGCGACCGATAATGACGCTGAAGCAGCTGCACAAAATCCACATTTTGAATGCCTATCCTTTCCGGATATCCACCTATCAAGACTATTCCCAGCACCACCCATTGTCACTCCCTGATCCACTTTTGACAATTCCCTACGTGAATGGAACGAAGCTACTAATTATTGTTATATATAGGTCATCTGACTCAGATTTTAAAATGTTTCTGCCAAAGCCAGATATGGTCCTGGTTTCACTTTATAGGAGCGAAAATATTTTGGTGTAGTTGGCGATATCAACATTAATTGTGTAAGTGATAGCCCAATAAAAAGGCTTCTGTTATATGTCCTTAGTTCCTATCTTCTGATGCAAACAGTATTCTTCCCAATGAGAGTGCAACAAACAGCCTGCTGTTATATGTCCTTAGTTCATATCTTCTGATACAAACCGTATTCTTCCCAATGAGAGTGCAAGGCAGGAACCGTTTTATCATCGACAATATTTTTGTTCATTCTTCATTACTAGAGGAGTACTCTGTTAGCGGAATAGTAAACGGCCTTTCAGACCATGATGCACAAATTTTAACTCTAAAGGTCTTTGTCCTCAGACAAATGTTAAATTTAACTATGAACTACGCTGTAAAGCTAATCAAGTTGAAATCAATACCTCTTAGACGTAATTAAGGAAGAAAATGACAGGATGTATATAGTGCTGATAATATAAATGATAAATACAATGCGTAGCTCAAAACATTTCTCACACTGAAATAAATCGCAATTTGCGATCAATTATGGCATCACTGTACTAGGTTTAGATGGAATACCAAAATGCGTCGAATGAAAATTTGTGCCCGGCCGGGATTCGAACCCGGGATCTCCTGCTTACTAGGCAGGATACAGTGACCAGCCCGACTGCAGAGGAGTCTTCCTTGCACATCCACCGCACACACCCAAATCTCCATTCGCAAGGATTTCTATTTGGCATTGTCTTTCTGCCTATATGATCCTCCGAGGCCTTAATTATTCGTCGTGACATTTTGCAAATAAGTATTATGCTGTGACCTGTTTATCCTGTTGTTGTGTTTCGATATTACTCAATGAAATGTGCATAGGCCATTTAAGAAATGTCCCATATTAATGCGACATTGCAGTTATAACCGAAGGTTATAAATTAACTATTATTTATATTTAAGAAAGTGGATCTATCTAAAAGAAAACTCCTTCTTAATGTGACATTATAAGTGAGGCTTGTGGGTTTGGTTTGGCTGTTATTCATTGCCGTAACTTTTTAAAGTGAGTTATTTGTTACTTTGTGTTCGTGTCTTCCACTGACAGTGTTTTTTTTTTATTGAAAATGGGTTTATATTTCGTCAGTTATCTCCTTGTTTCTCAAAACAGGAATATTTGTTGCTGCATTTAAAGTTAAATGTTTCCCACACTGTAATTTACCTGTAGTATCCTGATTACACTAGTAAAATTCAGCGCTCTATTCTTCTAATAACGGAAGGTTTGGCATTTTCATGGCTTGTTTGTTAATTGGAATTTTATTAATGTAAAATTCTTTTTTTCTTAACTATTAGTATTTTACCAGGCAACAATCGTTGTTTTTACGATACTATTGTTGGTCAACGGTTTCTTTAGTTTTTTTAACATCACATTTAAAACTGTGTGTGAAATTGAACTCTAAAGATTTTTTATAAAAATTGTTGTTTTTATATGCTTAAAAATAAATGTTTTAACAAGACTTGAGTGAATGTGCACAGAAGCTCCCATCCCAATCCCTCCATGTTACCAATGACTGCTATGTATAGCTCACAATCCATTTCTCTTTTAAAATTTTCTAACTTACCTAACCGATTGAGGGTTAGAACATTTCACGCTCCGATCCGTAGAATGCCTGGTATGTTTTTCGTGATTATGACATCCTCGTGAGTAGTTCCCGTCCGTAAATCCGAATGGGGGACTATTTCACGTGCGGAATATTTTATCCAAAAGGATGCTATCATCATATATTCATGCAGTAGAGCTGCATGTCCTCGGGAAAATTAACGCCTGTAGTTTCCCCTTGCTTTCAGCCGTTCTCAGCATCTGTATGGCAAAACCATGTTATCTGATGTTGTGAGGCCAGCTCAGTCAACCATCCAGACTGTTGCCCCTGTAAGTACTGAAAAGGCTGCTGCCCCTCTTGAGAAAACTACATGTTTGTCTGGCCTCTCCACAGGTACCCCTCCGCTGTGGTTGCACCTACGGTACGTCTATATGTATTGTTGAGGCACGCAAGCCACCACACCTCAGCAATGCCTATGGTTCATTAGGGTGGTATAAAAATAGAACATCAAACTCTCAGGATGAAATTAAAACAATTTGGTCAGTCGCGAAGGAAGTGTTTGATAATCAACACCAGGTTAAGGATATAAAGTCAGTGTGTAGTAGAAATGTTTCTGTTCTGATAAGTCAGATGAATGTTCAATAATATATAAGGGAAATAGAGACAACTACAGATCTATTTCTGGACCATCAGTCTTTTCTAAAGTTATTGAAATAGTATATTCATGGTTAATTTATGATTTCCGTTCACATAATTTGTTGTCAAATGTACAGTTTGATTTAACGACTGAAAATGCTATATTCTGTCTCTTTGCGATGCAGTTAATGGGTAAATAAAAGGCTACGAACATTAGGCGTCTTCTTTGATTTTACAAAGACGTTAGATTGTGTTGATCGCAAAATATATTTGGAGAAGTTTGAACATTAAGGAGTAAGAGGAGTAGCTCATATCTGATTCATCTCTTACTTTAATAACGGACAGGAGAATCGAATTCTCCAAAATGTTGAAAATGGCTATGACGTGCAGTGAGAAAGGAGCAAAAATGATATGCCTACTAGCAAACAAGAGATTTAAAATTTTTTATTTTAATTAAGATACCAGTTTGGTAGTGAAGGATGTTGTTTGTAATAGTGACACAGTATAAAGTAATGCAGTTAGAGAGATAAGTTCGTGGCTACTAGAAAATGAATTGATGCTAAATCACATTAAAACAAAGTTTCTACAATTTCTTACACACAATTAAACAAGCTAACGTTTTGATTACATTAATGGGCATGTGATGAGTAAGAATGAACAGTTCAAATTTCAAGGGATTCAGATAGAGAGTAAGTGGTCGTGGAAAGCCCACGTTCAAAAAACTAAATTCTATTTGATTTACTGATATAGCAGTATCTTGAATAAGTGATATTTCAATACGAATGTAATGTAATATGCTTCACATCCATTCACGTATGACGTATGTTTTACTTATTTATTTATTTAATTAACTATTTTTGTGCAACTCTACTTATTCAAAAACGTTGAACGGGCGGTTCGAGGATACGTGGCTTATGTTCACGAATGTCTTTTCAGTAGTTTGGGAATTCTATTGGCATCACAATACATATTTTCTTCAAAGTCGTTTGTTGCTAACAATATCAGCTTATTCCCACGAGCTAGCAGGCTTGAAATCGGTGCATACTAGAAAGAAATGAAATCTACATTTGGATTGCAGCTCCTTGACACGTATGCAGAAATGTAGTATTCTGCAGCTTACATTTTCAATAAGCCGCCACAAGAACTCAAAAAATCTTAACACTAACCCACGCGCTTTCAAGTCTAAATTGAAGTTTTACATCATGGCTCACTTCGTTTATTCTGTCGAAATATTTTTTTAAATGAGCTAAATCCTTTGTATTATTATTGATTCTTTTAACTTAGTCTTTAGTTTTTCAAATTCATAGAACTACTTTAATTTTTTTCTTTTACCATTGTTGTGTTAAAACTACATGTACTGTCTTGATCCATGACAATGGAGTCTTCCTCCTCAAGTATGTCCTGCGGTACAAAAACCATAATAAATAAAAATAATTAATTTCGAAGTAGAGGGTGCGAGGTAAGGAATGGCACAGTTTTGTCACAAAAATTTGCTTTCAAAAGTCTGTGTATGTGTTTGAGAGTGGCTGTTTTACTTAGTTTTTCTCAGCGATACTGCTATAGCCTGGAGGTAAACAAACTGTTAGACTGTCGGCACACGGGCTATGCATTCAGCGTGACTGTTTAGTTTCCCCGAGTCAACCGTGCTATTGAACGTAGAGGTTTAGGACAAAAGCCATCTAGCAGTAGAATCTACTCAATGTTCAAATGTTTGTAAATTTAAGGGGATTAACTACGTTGGCCATTAGTCGCTATGCTTACAAAGTACTTACACTAACTTAGAGTAACAACTGCCAAGCACAGTACAAATACCCATGCCCGAGAGAGAACTCGAATTCCCAACGGCGAACGGCCACGCGCACCGCATCTGGACGCCTTAGTGGGCAGGGATATTCTGCCGCAGCTCGGTCGTACTACGACTATCGTGTTGTCAGCAGTGGTTGCGGTTGAAGAAATCTTACAGCCAAAACATGATGACTGTCTCTTGCTTAGGTAACATTTGTTGCATGCCAGCACCGTCATCGATGAGAAATTGCAACGAAAAACGCCGAATAACTCCCTACAATAAAATTTAAAAAAATGAAATAATAACAATAATAATAAAATACGCTATTATTTGTCAGATAATATTTTGCGTAGATACGCAGACCAAACCTAAAATCGAAGTATCAAAATGTCAAGATCGCAATTAATTAATTTATTACTCTGACGTGCGATTTCGATACATTTAGGGTACCTTTCCGCTGTTCAAGGACTAAAACTGCGGCATTCGTTATCACGTTACAATTTATAATTTCTATACTACAAATTGTAGCCGAACTAAATTGTACAGACAGTATACGCACATACAGCTGAATGCACATTCGACATTGTATCAATGTACGAAACGTAGTTCATGAGTTATGAGCACATGAACAGTAAAGTTTATGAAAAATAGTCCCATCACGCACCAAGTTTTAACCTACTAGTTCTTTACTACTACTTGTATTCGCAACAGATTTTACACAGCATTTATACAAATGAATGTATACCTGAAAAGTTATACAATTGTACAACATATAAACCATTAAATGTGAAATCATATATATTGCGATGAATAAAACTTTTCACATCATGCCCCACGTTGTAATCGATTTCTTATTTACTAGTGAGATATATTTGTATTCAAGTCAGCTTAAGAAAATTCCTGAAAGCTGACAGTGCTATTCACAACTCTGAACGGTGAAGCGTTCACGGATACAAGCGAAAGCAGTTGCCTTCCACAGAGCTGCAAGGAAGAGAATGAAACAGTGTACACCCAACGAATACCCATTATATCCGACAAATCTACCTTTCGACTTCAAGAGACTGCAGTTTACATTGGAACTTGCATTTTCTATCACGACTGATAAATAACAGGGCAATATATTAAATACTGCGGATTGGATTGGTTATCTCCATGTCCCTCACATTGTCAGGAGTGGGCCTACCAAATAATTTATTCATTTTAGAGCCTGGATGATATACATGTGTGTGTGTGTCTGCGTGTTTGTATACTGCACTTATAATTTGGTACATTATGCAAGACAGCCTTATTTCATATACATTCTCTGATGGAGATGTACTGACAGAGAAGGGATAGGAGAAGTTCTAGCTCAAGGCCGGAATAAATAAGGAAATGCCTGTGCATCACCGGGTTTTCAGCTGGTCAAACATCATGTGTCTGTCGTCTTATGACGATTATAAGACTACACATGATACGTAAGATTTTGTCACACTTCATGTGTCATTAAGTTAAAAATGCTTTAACAAAAGTGTATATATCGACTAACATAAATAACCCATTGCCCAAACTCACCAAATAGCGCAAATCAGTTTGTCTGTCATAGGGCATCACTTCTTAAACATAAAAACGATGCCGTAGCTTGTAAACAATACAGCTTCTGGTGATGGATTTGTGAAAGCCGGCCGCGGTGGCCGAGCGGTCTGAGGCGTGCCAGGCACGGTCTGCACGGCCGCTGCGGTCGGGGATTTGAATCCCCCCCTCGGGCATGAATGTTTGTGCCGTCTTTAGTATAAGCTAGTTCATGAGTAGTTTATAAGTTTAGGGACTGATGATCCCTAGTTACGTCCCATAAGCGCATTAGTAGAATTTATTTATTTATTTATTTTTCAAATTTTCTGCTTTCGTCAATTAAATTCTTCAGTATTATAAACCGAATTCAACCTCATCTTGCCCATTTACAAGCATTAGATGAAAGCCAGGGTGTTGTTCATGTTATACAGGAGACGAGGTGGTGATGATAATACGGCTGAACAAAGCAAACAAGGGTATAACAGCCGTGGCGAAGTGGCCGAGCAAGTTGAGGCACTATGGTCTGATGCGCGAGACCGCTCCCTGTCTGGGGCTCGAATCCTCCCTCTGGCTTTGATATTTGTGCTGTCTTTAGCATAAGCGCACTACCGACTGTGCTATCCCGACACGACTCACGCTGCCGCCTCACAACTTTACTTCCGCCAGTGTAGTTTGGAAAGTAGGAGGCGAGGTACTGGCGGAAGTAAAGTTGTGAGGCGGCACCGTGAGTCGTGACGGGATAACATAGTCGGTAGTGCGCTTGCCCGCGAAAGGCAAAGGTCCCTGGTTCGAGTCCCGGTTGCGGTACACAGTTTCAATCTGCCAGGAAGTTTCATATCAGCGCACACTCCGCTGCAGAATGAAAGTTTCATTCTGGACTTTATAAGTACTTTGGAAGTTTAGGGACTAATGACTCCTAAGCTCTACAAACATTTTAACTTTATTTTTTTTCATTTGTGAAAAAATCCGAAACCGGTCATGCTTAAAATAAATTAATATTTTATATCCGTCCCTTTGGTTGGTAGATGTTTTTCATTATAAACATCATAAATCTTGTTAAGGAATCTTAAAACAGTACACACGGTTTTTCTCATTCCTATTGCAGTGTTGAAGAAAGGTAGCTTTCTCACAGTACAATGCTGAAGTCAGGTATCGTCGCCGGAGGCGTCCATAAAGCCAATTCCGGTTTCCTTGGTCGTGGTCGGTAACAAGCTGACCTCCAGAACAGCGAGAAAGACGCGCCAGCGGGAGCAAGTGTTTTGTTGTGTCGTGGTGGGCCATTGTTAGAGGCGACGGCGGCGACAAATCACTGGCAGCAGCGGTCGGAGGCCCGTTAGCGGGCGGCGGGCAGTTTGGCCGCAGCCGGCTGTTTGTGATGAGGGATGGGGCGGCCGGTCGGCGCCGCGCCTCGAATGGCGGCCATTGTGCGCGCGCGCCATTAATCAGGGGGACACAATGTGGCGAGTGATCGGCCCCCACAATGAGTGGGGGGAGGGGCACCTGCCGCCCCCGCCCCCGCCCTGGCGACACCTGTCACCCACTCATTTAGTTCCGCGCTGTTAGTCCGACGTCGTCACGGCCACGGACAGTCCCATCTCCGAGCATCTGTGCTGCTGGGTTGCCTACCGTACAGGCGTCTAGAGTCCGCCGTCGAAGGTATTCTAGGCTAGGGATGGCGGTTATCGCTGAAACAACCGGTTTTCGGTTATACCGGTTCTTTTCATCTACAGTTTAACCGCACTGTAAAAACTGCTCAAGATAATCGGTTTTTTTAATAAACGATTTTCGGTTTTTTATTGCTATTATTTCTAGTAGAGTTCGACCGAAACATAATTTGCGGCCGAAACAGGAACCGTAATCTAATTTTCAGTTCTTCCAGTTTCGGCCGTAACCGAAGCTTACGACATTTAGTTAAAATTTAGCTAAATTTACACGACAAACCACTAGTCTTACCATATTTTGGAAGATCCCCTCCCAATACTACGCCAAGCAAAATCAAATTCAAATGTTATTATAGCTTATGGGACTTAACTAGGGGTCATCAGTCCCTAAACTTACAAACTACTTATGAACTAGCTGCTACTAAGGATGGCACAAATATCCATGTCCCAAGGGGGATTCGAACCCCCAACCGTAGTCGCCGTGCAGACCGTGACTGGCGCGTTGCAGACCGCGGCTCGGGGTTGTGCGATTTAAGACACAGCCGATGTCTGGCGACGACAGCAAGGAACTGCCGCATGACCACAAGGAGACAAGTTTTGTACACAGCCGGCCGCGGTGGCCGAGGGGACTGAGGCGCTCCAGTCACGGTCTGCACGACCACTACGGTCGGGGGTTCGAATCCCCCCTCGGGCATGGATATTTGTGCCGTCCTTAGTATTAGACAGTTCATAAGTAATTTGTAAGTTTAGGGACTGATGATCCCCTCGTTAAGTCCCATAAGCTATACAAACATTTGAACATGAAATAGGCTTACCATGTCAAGTGCTGAACACATTTAACTAGTCTCAGCTCAAATGACCTCTTTGAATCATCTTCAAAATACCCATGAAGAGAAAATTTATTATTTCAGAACTGTGTAGCGAGTTGGTAAAAACTGGTCTCCCATTTTCAACTTAATTGCATCTGATCTGGAGCAAATGCTAATGTGTTCTCCGTCACAAATATTTTATGGGCTGCGAAAACAACATGTGCAAACATGTGAAAACAACATGTGCAAACTATAAAGGAAGTAATTATAATAAGAACTCATTTTCACAATACTTTATGTGGTGGTCATTATGTGAAAATACCGACCTCCGGAATGACAATTCTTCTGCAAAATATTATTCAGAGAGAGAAATACGTAAACTGCATAAGTAATCTAAACTGTATTTCGTGCTTGCGAGAACTATAAAGGAATGAAGTATTTCTTTAATTACCAATGCAATTTATTTCGCTTTTGATTGAGCGAGTAGTTTTGTTCAAAGTGTTGAAATCTCTGTAAGCCTGTTGGACCAAACTGCTATGGTCATCAGTCCCAAGACTTACAAACTTCTATACTAACTGAAACTAACATGAGGACAACACAGGATCCCCAAGCTCCAGAGAGGACTCGAACCTTCGTCGACGGGCAACCGCGCGCTACGCTGCAAGGCGCCCTAGAACGCTCGGCCACTCCAGTGCGGCGAGTAGCTATATTTGGTTAATTTTTGTATTAGAATCTGACTTGGTATGTCTTAGTTATTGAGATTGCCATTTATGAAGTTTGTCCCGTCCCACAAAACCCTAATACCGATACTTGTCCCATTGCCATAAACCGCGAGAACTCTCGCCTTTAAAAGTTACGCGATCGATCGCGTATGTAGCATTTTTCTGACAGTCAAAGAAAAGTTTGTAATGTACTTAATGTGTCTAAATAAGTATTTCTAGCTACGTTTATAAGAAAACACAAATATTTAACAATTTAAAATTGGCAAAATGCGCGATACCTGTAGGTGTAATAGTTTCTAAAATAAGTAATTTCGAGAAAAGCAGATGTAAACACCGGAACCACCAAATACGACACGTTAGCTTGGGGAGCGGTGAAGAGGGGGTACAAATGTTCAAATGTTTGTAATTCTAACGGACCAAACTGCGTGGTCATCAGTCCGTAGCTTACAAACTACTTAAACCTAGGTAAACTAACCTAAGGACAACACAAACACCCATGCCCCAGGGAGGACTCGAACCTCCAAGGCGAGCAACCTCGCGCTCCGCAGCGAGACGCTTTAGACCGCTCGGCTACTCCACCGCGGCAAGAAGAGGGGGTACACTGGCTTTGTTCACAATACTGCTTTAATACTACAGGTTACGGGAAAAGGCAACATTTAATGTCACACGCATCGGTATCCATAAGCGTCCCGTATTTTTATTTTGGAAATCTTGTTACCCTAGGATACGCACTACTCTATGAACGCAAAATGAGTTTTGGGGCGTCTCCTGATTTGGCGGTGGAAAAGAAAAAAACACCAGCTAGGAATCACAATTATGAACTACTTTGACTGGAAAGAACATACAAAAATTTCTCGGAGTAGGCAAGGCAAAGGCTACGTTTCATTTGAAGACGCATCAATTCTACTAAAGAAACCTCCCATACTACACTTGTCTGCCATATTTTCGAATGTTGCTGCGAATAATGGGATCCTTCTCAAGTGGGACTGACGACGAACAAAGAAAAAGTTCAGAGAAGGGCAGCGTATTTTGTATCATCGCGATGCGGAAGGAGAGAGTCACGGAAATTATGCATAACTTGAGTTGGTAATCATTAAATGAAAGGTATTATTCGCTGTGGGGAGATCTATTTGCAAAATTTCTTTCACCAACTTTCTCCTCCGAATGGTAATATATTTTGTTACCTCGGTGCGTGTAATAAAAATACAAGAGAAATCAGATGGAAAACAGAAAGATTTACGTGTTCCTTTCTACCACGCGCTATTAGGGAAAAGATCGGTAGAGAAATATTGTAACAGCTCTGGAAGACATTTAAATGTGATTTGCAGAGTAAATAATTACGTACATGTAAGTGTAGACAATATCCTATTATTCAATATTTTTAGTCCTCTTGATGTAATTTCAAAGGAAACTTATTTATGAGGCTACATGGCGTCAAATTTCGCAGCTCAACCTGGTCACGGAATGGAAGATACTTTAAATGGAGAGGGGTCTGTTTCGATACTGGGAGGTACGTGTAAAAATAACTTAGTTAAACCAAGAGAAGCACTTGTCAGGCCCTTCTAATGTACTAACGCAGATCATCCCCGAATAATTAATAAAGTAAAACGAAACCAAAACAGTTTGCACGAGAGTTTGAATCTAACGAACGGTGATTCTTGAAAATGTTCGAATGTTCAAATGTTTGTTAAGCTTAAGGGACTTAGCTGCGGGGTCATCAGTCCCTAAACGTACAAACTACTTATTAACTACCTTATACTAAAGACGACACAAACATCCATGCCCGAGGGGAGATTCGAACCGCCGACCGTAGTGGCCTTGCAGACTGTGACTGGCGTGCCGCAGACTGCTCGGCCACTGCGGCCGGCTCTTGAAAATGTTTGTGATGTACTACACTCTAACAATAGGTATCGCGTATATTTCCGAATGCATATAGAGAAATAATGTAACGTAAATAAAAACAACAAAACCTGCATCGTTACCGAAGATTTCTACTTCAACATATACATGGGATACTCTGAAAATCACATTTAAGTGCCTGGTAGAGGGTTCATCGAACTACCTTTATATTATTTATCTCCCATTCCAGGCTCTAATAGCGCGCGGGAAGAAATAACACCTGAATCTCTCCGTTCGAGCTCTGATTGCTCGTATTTTATTCTGATGATCTTTTCTACCTATGTAAGTGGGAGTCAACAACATATTTACGCATTCGGGGGTGAAGGTCGGCGATTGGAGGATTGTAGTTTCGTAAGTAGCCCACGCCGAAGCGATAAACGCCATTGTTGTCATGATTCCCATCCCAGGTCCTGTATTATTTCCGTAACACTGTCTCCCCTGTATCGTGACAATAGAAAACGAGCTGCCCTTCTTTGGACTCTTTCGATGTTATCCGTCAAGCCCATGTGATAAGGATCCCACACTGGGCAGCAATATTCCAAGAAAGGACGGACAAGCGTAGTGTATGCAGTCTCTTTAGTAGTGCTGCTGCATCTTTTAAGGGTTCTGCCAATAAAACGCAGTCTCTGATTCGCCTTTCCCACGACATTATCTACGTGTTCTTTTCAGTTTCAGTCTGAAGTAATAGTAATTCCTAGGCATTTCGTGGAGTTTACGGCCTTCACATTTGACTGATTTATCTTGTAAACAAAGTGAAACGAATTTCATTTCGTACTCATTTGGACGACTTCACACTTCTCACTATTTAGAGACATTTGTCAATTTTTGCACCATAGTGATATATAGATTGTTCTGCAGTTGTTTTTGATCTTCAGATGATTTTACTAGACGGTAAATGACGGCATCATCTGTAAACAACTTAAGAGAACTGCTTTATATTTTCTGTGTTCTTTTTGACAGTAAATCCCTTGTCCAGTTGCAAATTTGGAGCGATATACCATAACCAGGCAATTTGATTAAAAGCTATTTGTGAGGTACGGTGTCAAAAGCATTCTGGAAATCAAGAAATACGGAATGAAATTGAGGACCCTTGTCGATTGCACTCATCACTTCAGGTGAGGAAAGAGCTAGTTGTGTTTCGCATGAACAATATTCTGACCTTTGCTCAATAGATCATTCTGTTCGAGATAATTCATGATATTTGACGTCAATGAAGTACGCCTATATTTTAGTGGGTTACTCCTACTGCCTTTCTTGAATATAGGTGTGACCTGTGCAACTTTCCAATCTTTAGGTACGGATCCTTCTTTGAGTGAGCGATTGTATATAGCTGTTAAGTAAGGAGCTATCGCTTCAGAAGAATCAGAAAGAAATCTAATGGGTATACAGTCCGGAGCAGAAGACTTGTTCTTCTTAAGTGATTGAAGTTGTTTAACTACTCCGAGGGCATCTGCTTCAACGTTACTCATTCTGGACTCTGTTTGTAATTCGAAATCTGGAATCTTGGCTTTGTCCTCTATGGTGAATGAGTTTCTAAAAGCTATGTTTAGTAACTCTGCTTTAGTAGCTCTATCTTCGGCAGGATCGACATTACTATCACGTAGTGAGGGTATTGTTTGTGTTTTGCCCCTAGTATATTTAACATATAACCAAAATCTCTTAGGGATTTCAGTTAAATTTCGAGAAAGAGTTCCGTTGAGAAAAGTAAATTTCGAGCTTCTGTGCAGGATCGCCAATCCTGGGGATGGGATCTCGGATGGAAATCATTACAACAACGACGATTATACCTACAGGATAAGTACGTAAGAGTAAGAAAATTAATTGCATTTATTGGGAAAGTGATATAAGCCCTTCATTAATTCAACAAACACTATGGTGAACGGTGAAGAAATGGATCTACCCCCCCCCCCTCATTTTAATCAATTTATGATTAATAATTCACCTGACCAATTTCACTGAATAAACGTTGTTCATCTAAATCTCCTACTTTGCGTACATTATTTGCAAACGTTAGAATAAAACTTTTTATTTATGAAGCAGTCAATATATGTAAATCTCCTAATTCTGTCGCAAACTAAAGCCTATGCATAGAGTGTTTTTAACTATTGGACACAGGTAAAAGATAATATCTGCAACTACGGTAGTTGCTGGGGCATAAAAGCAGACTTGTACGGTTCGACCGTCAGATAACAAGCCAAACTTTGCAATCAAAACCGGCAAAAGCCCAATATGTAGGTTGTTACAGCGTAAAGTCACACTTACCCTAATCTTATCTGTGAAAAATGTGGTGAAAAGAAACTGCGTAAAGCGGCAACCTATAAACGCCGTTCTGGATGAGCACGGATCAAAGATGTAGTCGTATTGGCAGAGCAGCAGTGATAGATTGTATAGTTATTAAAAGACAGAAAAAGAGTTTGTGACCCCAGAAGTGTTATCGCGAACTCTTGCCAACTCGTTACTAGCATTGGGAGTAAAGGATGCACACCCCAAACCCGAATCCACTGACGCCACAGTATCGATGTTCTTGGTCTGACTAGCGCCCAAGACTCATTGGTCCAATCCCAGGCAAATATGTTCGAATGTCTCTTAAGCTTAAGGAAATTAACTGCTGGATCATCAGTCCCTAAACTTACAATCTACTTATGAACCACTTTGTACTAAAGACGACACAAACATCCACGCCGCAGGGGGGGGGGATTCGAATCCCCGACGGGGAACGGCCTCGCGCGTCGTAGCATAGTGCCTCAATGCGCTCGGCCGCTCAGCCGCTCAGCCGCGGCCAACCCCAGGCCTTACGGTCTGGGTTTCTATAATATGCAACTCTCGTGTGTGTGTGTGTGTGTGTGTGTGTGTGTGTGTGTGTGTGTGTGTAAGAAACGCTGACCAGCGCTCGAAACATGCAGAATGTTGCCATTCTTTCAAGAGGAAGGTCATGTGTTGTTCCAACATAATAATAGTCACCTACACTCTATTCGTGAAAACATGTAGCAATTAGCACGATCTATGACTTCTCTCCAACCGAGCACGTGCCAAATATAATGGCATGTCAACTGGCACTTGCATCTCCTCAACGAACTCTTGCAAAACTACTATGCAGGTCGATCAGGGGTGTGTTCCAAGAAAGTATTGCCAATCTCTGTGATCGAATAGATGACAGATTATGCATCTGTATTGTAGCTCGCGGTGATACACCACGTACAGGTATGAGTGTTGCAGCATGGATCGACATCTGGCACCTTAGTACCGCTCGAGTTATTGACCTACAAATGTATCATGCACTGATTCAGAAATAAATGTTGAGTGAATTTGAAAACTCCAGAAGATTACTATATTTCCGGCAGATGACGGGAAAAGTTATAGCTGTACAGTAAATGCGTTATATACTTTGCTGATATATTAGAGAAATTTTCCAGAGTTACAGCAAAGATATAAACTTCTTTAATGGAACAGTAGTAGTTAATTGTAGAAAAGACATTTTTTTTTTTAAAATATGTACCAAAGCTGCTAAACATTTAATAGTAATTAACTTTTATGAACTTCACTATTTTAAATCATGTGTTGAAATCAGTTTATATTACATTTCTACCACGTTTCGCTTGGGAGCGACAACCCTTGAAAGCTTCATAGAGGGATACCATATATGTAACTGCATCATTATATTTTTGTGAACAAACACTCTGTGAAATAAAGACAATTATTTAGATAGCTATATAGACAGAAATGTTTTGCTGTTAAAGCAGGCGGCCATTGGGGATACGTTTCAGGAAAAGGTCGTACCAACCATCTTCCAGGAAAACTATTGTTCATCCACAACATCATTCGCAGAATGGGTTGAGTAACCAGCACGCTGTATCAACACATGTTCAACGATAGCCGCCGTGGAGTAGCCGAGCGGTCTAAAGCACCTCGCTGCGGAGCGCGCGGTTGCTCGCCGTGGAGGCTCGAGTCCTCCCTGGGGCATGGGTGTGTGTGTTTGTCCGTAGATTAGTTTATCTAGGTTTAAGTAGTTTGTAAGCTACGGACTGATGACCACGCAGTTTGGTCCGATAGATTTACAAACATTTGAACATTTGTTCAACGATACCACCCACAGTGTCGACTTTCGCTGATGTATACGTCTCACTTGATTTTGTGCCAGTGATCGTGTAAACCCATGATTTCACCCACAAAATTTCCATACCATACATTTATAGATCACTGATAGTGATATTCGAAAAGTAATAGCTACCGAGAATTTGCTATGATCCAGTACTGCAAATTAGATGTCTCACTGCACCATAATTTGGTGACTCATCTGTGAACATGACACTTTCTAAAGAGTCCTGAGTGAAATTACGTGTGGTCTATTCGATAAAAGTAGCCACCGGATTCAAATAGTTCCCATGTAGCTTCTTGATTCAGTGCCCGTTGAGGCTTGTAGATTCATGGCACTGAAGAAATTACGTATCGTCTGCAGAACCTTTAAATACACATTGCGTTATGTACAAAATATGGTAATCCTTCATAAGTCATTGATGAGTTGTCACTCCCAAATTAAATATGGCGTAAATGTATTTAAATTTATTGGTACGTATTTGGATTTAATAATTCACGTTATGATAAAAAGAGACTATTGTTTCACTTAAAAATATTGTATCTATTTGGTGTTATCCATCGGAAAATGATACATTTAACCATGTTCATGTCTCCGCAGATCATGTATTATATCTTATGGCGGCTTCCCTTAATAAATGTTCCTGTCACCTATTATTTCGGAAATTACAGATTGAAACACATTTACAAAATAAATGAAAACTACTTGACGAAACTCCGCCCTTATATTTTGTAATCATGAGTGATATAGACCGGTTTGCTCACTGCGTCTCTATGTCTAGATGTGTCGATGCAGATTCACCTCTGTTATATGATTCTGGCGATCGGTTCGGTAACCTAATCGTGATTACATTTGTGACAATCATTTCGCCCGAACCAGCTGTGGATGTTCTTCTGAATATATTGTACAGTGATCTTTACGTGATCGTCCTAAAAATTGTGTGACAGATAATCAAAATCCTATGTCTATTCTATGGTCAACACTAAAGAAACTGGTGAGCACTCATATAGCTATTGAGACTACTGAGTTCATCACAGTGACTCTCGCATTTAGGCGTATTTATCATCTGTTACTGCTCTGATTGTTTTGTGAGCTGTAGATCACTTCCTTGACCTAATCACCCCTTTATAGATTTTAAATGAGAATGTCTGTAAGTTGCCTACTGCTTATAACATTTTGTATTCTCATTATATGTTCCTCAACGACTGCTATCCTGTTTCTTTTTCCTGTGTGGTACCGTGGTACTACACAAAACTGCGACGTGGAGTAAGCTACATATCTAACATTCCATCAGAAATGGCGGTTATTTCGCTAGGTTATTTACGGTATAAATTAAGAACGCAGATAGTGCTATTTATTTTGCTATCTGAATTGCTTGCATTTCCATCAAAACAAACAGTGGAGTTAAATGTGCGTTGTCCAAACATCTATAATAAAATTTAAAAGGATATTTGCCACCTCCATTATACATAAACCCTTTGATATCCCGTGCAAATCATTTTGCAAACTTTGAGTTTCCACTCTGTGTAGAGCACACCTCTCTTTCTCTCTCTCTCTCTCTCTCTCTCTCTCTCTCTCTCTCTCCCCGCCCCTCCTCCCCCCCCCTTCCGCTTTCTCTCGACAGAGAGAGAGCTCCACATATTCCATAACTTGCTAACTGCTTTCAACTACATAGTAAAGCTTCACTCACTTTGTACGTTTGCACGCAAAGAGTAACTTTCTGCAGCTTGACTTCAAGCAGCAGACGAGTTCATGTGCTTAATATGCACACATATTACTCTGTAGATGTAACCTCAGGCATGGAGTAATCGTCTCAACAGATATAACTTCGGAATAATGAGACTCGTTCAGCAGTTGTGCCTAGTGTATCAGTGCAACCGATTTTTCGCTAACTGGTTCATTTTTCCTTTATTTGTGCCCGTTGTGACCACTCAGTACACAGCACCTGTATTCTTACTTATATGAAAGGGTCAATTGATGATGAATGCACGTCCGAACTAACCACCGTGTAATTACGATTAATTTAATGGCAACTGACGACGGCAGAAGTTCCATCAGTTCTCCAATAAGTAACATTACATACGTTTCAAATTACCTATACCAACCGGTAGCATAAGTAAAATTGTTAAAAAAAATTTCATCATAATATTTCTAAGTTCTTTGTGGGTAACCTCTGCATGGAATCCTCAATATACTTCACACAGTGCAAAAAGAGTGTTAACACCTGACAATCACAGTAGAATCTGCTAAATGGATACCAGTTACTAAGCTACCATACAGTTTGTGTATTCTCGTTTCAGAGCCAGCTTCGAGCATTGCAATAAAAAAATTCTCACGTAAAATCCCGTGTACTATCTGACGATGAGCCTGTAATGTTTCGAACCCGTGTTCAGAAACATTTTCTGCAGTTTTCTCTATTATATTGTCTTCTCTGCGTTCAAGGGTAACACCGAAAGCATTAATACCTTATGATAGTAGAAGATTCCTTCATGTAAATTAAACTGAATGATAATAAATAAAGTGATAGCATTATATTTAAGATACATAGGTCAGTCTTTCTTGTTTTGTTGTTATAAACAGCGTAGTTCCAAACAAAGAGCAACGAATTATGAAGATAGCCATTTCGGTATATTTGCTGAAATCTCACCTCGACGGATTGTGTGATATAGTCGGCGTCACGTACGAAGGCGGCCCATTTTTAGTCGTTCTGCACATACCCCTCCATTACGACAATGACAGTCAATAATGTTCATTCTGCAGGCGCGTGGCTGGCCGCGAGTTACGCAATGTTTCTCCCACAGGCGCAACTGTTGGCGCTGTGGGTGCAGTTATGACAGATAAGGGAGTAAATTAACTGTAAATCGGGAGGGATGTGGGAGAATGGAGCTTAGGGTTTAACGTCCCGTCGACAGCTCGGTCATTACAGACGGAGCTAACGCTCGGAGTGTTGGTTAAGGATGGGGCTGGAAAACAGCCACTGCCTTTGAAAGGAAGCAACGCGGCATTTAGGAAAATCACGGAAAACCTATATCTGGACGTCCGGATGTGGATTTGAACCACCATCCTCCCGAATGCGATTCCAGTGCGCTACCACTGCGCCACGTCGCTCGGTTCAGTGTAAGACAACAGCATTAATTACCGTTCATATCTCCAGAGAGCAATTAAGCATATCTATATTGCTTAATGTACAGAATGTAGAGGTGAAATCATTGCACTCTTAAAAACAGAAGAAATTCAAACCGAAACTACGTCAAACATTTTAGCATAATTGCAGACCAATTTTATTAGTTTTGACCACGATGATACTTTCACACTGCAGCAAAGTGTGCCCTGATGCGGAACTTCCTGACTATAACTTTTTCTTTATTTTAGTAATGACGAAACCATATACAGCAACTTTTGAATTTTATTTATTGGCTCATTGGTAATTTTTACGTGTATCTCAATATAAGTGGCATGTTCTGTTATAAATACTTTTTGACCGTTAGTTTTGAATTTTATTTATTGGCTCGTACCTTAATATAAGTGACATGTCCTGTTATAAATACTTTTTGTCCGTTAGTTATTTTGCTGTGTGTTTAAATTTTGAGTTATCATTATTATTGTTACTGAATTATTGTTTATAATTCAAAAGTGAAAACAATCCGTGATCCTTGACAATTTTAACCATTTTTAATTTTTTTTTCTTTTTTCGTGTGTATTATATAAAAAAAAGATTTTCCTTGATTGTCGGCACTCGACAAAAACTGTAACAGAAAAATCTAACAAACAAACTCCTCTTGCACCGCGTAAGCTGCGTTTTACTCCACAGCGCTGTCGCCTCATTTCTGTATTGTTACGATGTGATTATAAGGGAGTCAAATACCATTAGATTTCTTGTAAAACATTGTAAAAAAAAGTGAGTCTATTCACAAATCTTCCAGTAAGTATGACTTATGAAGATATATTGGCCTTCCACCTGAATATATTAACACTGTCCACCGGACATTCTCTACGAAGGAAATGAAGCGTATTCGTGAATAACTTACAAAGATAATATTAATAATAACAATAGTAAATCACAACGTGGAGAGTAGTAGGTGGAAAAATTCTCCGACGCTTCTCTCTCCGAGAAAGTCTTGTGGTATTCCTGAGAGATAAACATTGCGTCATGATCACTAAGTGTATCTTCATGGCAGAACGTTCCAACTGCTCGGAGGATCTCGAAACGCACTTCCCAAGAAGTTAAAGATACATTTCTGGTTGCATTCTATCACCTTATGTCGTTCACGTAAATTGTTCCAAAAGTCCGGCACAGTATTTGGGCCGTCGCGAAGCAGAAAATTCTCGAAGTAATTTCACTGCGTTCTTTATGGATGCTGGGAAATATTTACTGTCTATAAAAAGAACAATCGAGAGATGAATGCTTTGATATCTGACGCGAAGAAACAAAAAAAGCAACCATCTTGCCACTATCTGCCATACTTTCGCAGAGGAGCCGCACATGAGAGGATGGGCGTTGTCTTTTTTGACGTAGCATAACGGCTAATTCAGTATGTTGATAGCGTCAGGTGGGATACGGCGAGCCGCGGGGAGTGGCCGAGCGATCCAAGTTGCCTAGCTGAGGAGCGTGCCACTGCTCACCGTCGGAGTTTCAAGTCCTCCCTCAGGCATGTAATTTGTAAGCATCGGGATATGACCAGAATAGGTAAGTCCCACAGATTTATAAACATTCGAACATTTAGATCCGGCGACTTTTTTACCGTTAACTAAAAGTTCAAGTGATTGTAAACCTGTTTGACGAAACTGGTGTGGTCATCAATCACTGCACTTACAAACTGCTTAGCCGGCCGCGGTGGCCGAGGAGACTAAGGCGCTCCAGTCACGGTCTACACGGCTACTACGGTCGGGGGTTCGAATCCCCCCTCGGGCATGGATATTTGTGCCGTCCTAGTTCGTAAGTAGTTCATAAGTAGTTTGTAAGTTTAGGGACTAATGACCCCGTAGTTAAGTCCCATAGACTATACAAACATTTGAAAATTTTGAAATTTGAACAAACTGGTTAAATTAAGTTACACTAAGAACATCACACACAACCATCACACACTCCGCTAGTACATCGCCTCCTACTTTCCAAATTTTACAGAATTTATCCTGAAAAGCTTGCAAGACTACCACTCGTGGAATGGCTATGGCGAAGACATGGCTTAGGCACAGCCTATGCGATGCTTTAGGAATGGTTCTATCACTCTGCAACGAAGTAATTCTTGATGGTAGACCTAAAAGCTTTTCAGGATTTCGAAGTACGTCCTCCTCTCCAAACGTGACAATTTGTCCGTCAACATCAATGTTAGTGTGAGCAGCCCGCTCACGTTATTTACGTGATCTGGGGCATTATCAAGCAACATCACAGTCCAAATGTACTTTATCTTGTTCAAGAATAATACCATAATGTCTTCGTTTGATTTTGGAGTTGGCGCACACCCTAAGCAGACGTCGCTGGTAGGAACAGGGCATCGGAGAATAATGCATTGTGGAAACTGCTAAACATTAAGGAATTGGATATTAATGCATTTGTTCAAATAATTCACTGTGTTAATTGTAAAAAATTGGATGTCGACAAACTTGCATCTTAGATAGTGTAACACCCCAGTGGTATTCCTGCACTACTCTCACGCTTACACAACACCAAGTTATGCGCGCGTTACGCACTGCGAAACACCACTGTTATCTTAATACACATGTGCCAGGATTTTAGATTTAACCGTGTTGTATGTCCAATGGAATCGTTTTTCAACTTCGTCTCTAAAGACTCTTCGTTTCTTTCAAACAATGCTTTTAGGTTCAGTATAAACTGAATTTAAAATCAAGTGAATTTAGGCCTACATTAGGTATCATAGCTTTCCAAAAACTTCAAGGGAAATAGAAATGAAACATTTATGGCAGTAAAACTTGAACAATTACTAATGCATACAACACTATGGTGTAGTCAGTAATCTGTTTAAATTTGGAATCGTAACCAAGATAGGCCTATATGACTGTTACTGGTTAATAAAACAAACAAGCTAATGTGCTGCACTGTTCAACACTTCTGACTACGGTATGTTCGAGTCTAACACAAAAACAAACTGACAAATTAACATCAATAGAAAATATGATACTTTGAATATTTAGTAACTTTACGATAGGTTTAAGCAATGCGTACAAGGATAATATTGAAAATAACTGCACTTTCTTTACTTTACCTTATCTTGCAGTTTCTTTACTAAACTGAGAATAATGCTTTTCAATGGTCTCGTATTTCTAAAAAATATTTGACAACTAGTTTTATTCTGGATTTTATAGACAATAAATACAACTATTGATCCTTGAAATTTCATGAAAGACCTGATGCTAGCTACACTTTTGATAATGCAAATAGATTTGTTTGCTGACTAAAACTTTAGAAAATGTAACTTGCAACAAATTAGTAATATTAAAGTTTCAGTTAGTTTTGTCTATCTGAACACTATTCAAATAACTCGTACTTGTTTACTGTACTTATATTTAATACTAGTACCGTTCTGCTTACACACACCCACACCCACCCTCCCACCCACACACACACACACACACACACACACACACACTGCATTAAAAGTTCCTGCACTTAATAATATTTATTCTCAGGATTCTCGGAATTTGCATCACCAGGAAAAGAACCTACTTTGTAGTATGACTTGGGAAAATCACGGTTTGGTACAATGTCTTTTGATGGATCAATCTATTGTGCAACTTTAAACAAACCGCATGAATACAAAACTAAAAATACATTACTTGCAGTACTGTAGGTGGCTGATTAGGTGATTTGATGGTCAGAATATGCTTCCAGAAACATTTCAGTAGTTAGTGTGGCTCTGTGAGCTCATTTCCTCTTCGTGGCGACGTTAGTATTACACTACAAGCCAACATGACAAAACCATAATACCTTGGAGACTATGTACTTGCATCCGAGGCTATTGTAAACTTGCAGCAAAGTAATTTAGCCTCCAATTCCACACCTTCCTCTTAGTCTCCAATAGTTTACCACAAAAGCCAGTATTACTAGTTGGCTGCTTCTGTACTTCAAACTCGACTGTTCGCGTCTACCACTGAACTACTGAACTTCGATTCTCATACCGCCAAAATTACCTGTTACCACATTTCCAGAATCGTCTCCCGCCACCAACCACCTTTTACCTTGCATTGGCCACCTTTCCGTTCCTAGGTACTACACTCCATATTTTAACAATTACTAAATTTTCCCTAACATGAACCAGCACATTTTATTCCATATTTTATACAGAACAATTTATATAATACAACTGCAGTATGTTTAAACAGAAAATAAACATTGTCACCGAACAAAAATTAAGTTTTACAGTTTCTATCAGAACTCTTACGACTGCCAAGTCGTTGATTATGAATACAGACATCAGTCATTACAATAAAATTGACAATCGATATATATATATATATATATATATATATATATATATATATATATATATATATATCAAATCATTAAAATAAATAATTTAGTAATAATTGCATAAAAAATTAATAAACAATGAATGATCAGGGAAAGGAATACACTATAGTGTTACTGTGTAACACCCCAGTGCTATCCCTACAGTACACTCACACAACACGAAGTTATGCACTGCGAAACACCACTGTTATGTCAATACAACTGTACCAGGATTTTAGTTTTAACCGTGTTGTGTGTCTAACGGACTAGGAATCGTCTTTCAACTTCGTCTCTAAAGACTTTTCGTTTCCAGACGTAATGTCCATCAAATAATGGTGTTAGGTTCAGTAAAAACTGTAAATTAAGTGAACTGTAATGTTTAACAAAAAGCGGTCGCCACCCTCGTTTAAGGAAATAAATAAATTGTTACCAAGAATGGAAGTTCAGATCAAGTTAATTTAGGACTACATTAGTTATCAAAGCTTTCCAAAAACTTCAAGGCGAAAATAAACATTTATAGCAGTAAAACATGAACAATTACTAATGTATATAATACTGTGGTGCAGTCAGTAATTACATTATTAGAACCCTTAACTGGAATAGCACAAATTCCATCACACGTCCTTATCTTCGATAGCAAATAAAACCTGATGACTGATTTGATGTAGCCCACTACCAATAACTTTCCCGCACGAACCTCTTCACTGCAGAGTATAACTTACAGCTCGCCTCAATTATTTGTTGGATGTGTTCCAAGCTTGGTGTTGCCCTACAGTTTTTACTTTTTTCAGCTGTCTCTAGTACCATAGGGATTATTCTCTGATTTTTTTGTGTGCGTCAGGGCCGTCTTCTTGTGATACTTTTCCAAAGTTTCCAGTGAAAACGTAATTTAAATATTTTCGAAGTTTCAGAAATCAGTATATTGAAAAAAAAAAAAAAAAAAAAAAAAAAAAAAAAAACGGACAGACACGACAGTTACATATAAAATTGTAAACAGGATACTTCTTTCCCTGCTGCACGATTTTAGCGAATACTACCCTATGTTATCCCAAAGCATACTTATCTACGAAAAATACATGGAAAGCCGCAACATCTTTTGGAGATTAGCGTGTACGATTAACGACAAACTCGACCGTTTTGTGCGAGGGGCCTATATGCTTTTATTTTAGAACAGATGACCGTCCAGTCTTTCATTTCCGTCACTTACAGGTTTACGTTTCTCACTTGCGTTTTGTACCTCGTACATATTAGCCTTATTTTCCTATAGAATACTTCTGTTGTTGTGAGAATTGCTAAGAGTGCTCTTTTTGACTACTTTATTTCAATTCATAACCGGTTTCAGCAGAACTTGCTGCCATCATGTTCTCACCTCATAGTCGTCGAGATGAGACTGTGATCAATTTATTCAAACCTTTTTTTTAGTTTTTATCAGAGTAACGACCAAATATTGTAATGTATTTTATAACTGCTTTTCGATGAGCAATAAGTGAGAGCATCTGAAGATCTCAGACACGTCTGTTGAAACTGGTTATGAATTACATTATATAGTTTCAACAAAGCGATCTTGACAATCCACAAAACAAATTTTACCAGATCACCACAAAAAATTTGTATGTAATACTCTGATTGTTCTCAGTATACTGCTGAAGAGTTGTTTTCCACATTGTCAAATTATATTAATGTGCACTGATTTTACTTTCGGTTTGCTTTCATTATTCTGTCCAATGTCATGCCTGCTTCTCTGATGTACTTACTTTGCCTAATGCCAAACTAATCCTCAATTATCACCTCTGTTCTTTCGCCCATTATTCATTTCAGAACCTTGAATGCATGAGGTGTTCAGCTAGTGTTCGAGAGTACTCTCACATATCTGCCCTTTTTGTTTTCCGAAATTTGTAGATAGTATTTTCTTCGCCATAAGTCTGTTGGTACATAGGCAGTCTCATAGATTCCTCACACCAACTTGGATAATTGCTTGGTTATCAGTACTCACAATCTTTGTAGAATTCGTGGTACCTTGTTTCATAGCCGCGCGGGAGTAGCCGAGAGGTCTGGAAGGTCACGTTACGGATCGCGCTGTCTCCAGCGTCGGAGGTTCAAATCCTCCCTCGGGCATGGATGTGTGTATTGTCCTTATGTTAACTTAACTTAGTTTAAGTAGTTTGTAAGATTAGGGACTGATGATCAACGTAGTTTGGTCCCATGGGATTACAAACATTTCATTTCTTGTTTCATACCAACCTTGGTGAACTCATTTAGAACCTGTATGTCAGCGATATCAACGCATATATATTTCAGAAACAGTTTATCATACAAGTTTTCCCCTCCACATGGCACCTATGCATTTGTAATCTTAATGCAGTTGCATATCAACACTGAAATAGGGAAACATATGAAAAGCGATTTTTTAAAGATATTAGGTGGCACCATTACAATGGCGTCTTACTGTTTCTACATACACTGACTGCCTTTGGTGGTTGTTACTGTGAGATATACTGGTTTGTAGTGCTTAGCACACTCGACTCACAATCGGATGGACATTAGTTCAAATCTGCTTCAGGCCATCCATATTTAGGTTTTCTGTGTTTTCCCGAATAAATCCAGGCAACTACCAGGATTGTTTCTCAAACGAAACAGTCGATTTCCTTTCGTATCCCCAATCAAGGCTTGGAGCTGTGCACCGTTTCTAATGACCACAATGTCGACAGAACTTTAAATTCTATACTTCTTCCAATTCTTCCGTCTATTTCCATAGTGATTAAACAATCAATCTAAGTTTTTAGCCCTAGTGTATAGTGTTTCTAGGCACTTTACTCTGTTAGCGCTTTCTGAGTTATGAAAGCATAATTTACTAGCTGTACCCGCCAGTCACTGCTTGCCTATCCTATTAATCAGTTCCGCTGTCGTTTCTTCCCTTTATGTATCATTTAAGATTCACAGTAATGGATTATATTAACTTCTACACATTTGTGAAATACGCGTATTATGCTTGTGGATAAACAGAACCGCCGGCCGCGGTGGCCGAGGGGACTGAAGCGCTCCAGTCACGGTCTGCACGGCCACTACGGTCGAGGGTTCGAATCCCCCCTCGGGCATGGATATTTGTGCCGTCCTGAGTGTTAGCTAGTTCATAAGTAGTTTGTAGGCTTAGGGACTGATGAACCCGTAGTTAAGTCCCATAAGTTCTACAAACATTTGAACATTTAACAGAACCACTCTCTGCTGAGGTCCATATATAAGTTATACTCGTGCTAAAATGTATAAGTAATAATTACGCTTTCAGTATGAATTGTTATTCATTGTTATCTATCCATTTGCAGCAAGTAATAAATAAAAACTGTTACTCGTTTCTGAATTCTTGATTACAACATAATGGTGAGACAGCTGCACTGTAAACATTATTTGTTCTGTAGATATTTCCCCACTTAATAACATTATAGACAGAACTCCATGCTTCACTTTCAAGGAAGTATTGCCAAGTATAATTAACGAAATTGATGAAACTTGTTGTTGTAAAGCATTGTTCCCTCCGACAATTTAGTAACATTAACCTATAACTTTAGGTCTCTTCATTCGTCTTGGGCTTTACTAAATCTTTTTGAGGAGACATTGCTTTAAATGTGTTAAATACATAAAATATAATTAAGTACTACTGACTTGTCAGCATTATAATGATTTTCTAGGTTGGATGTACGTGATCCTACAAACCATGTACTCAACAACAATTTATTTATAATTAGATGCAAACCCGGTGTTGCCCGGTTGTTTATTTATCCTACTCTCTCGTAGTCCACATCCCCTTCCCCCCTTTCTCTGCATCCACCTTTTCTCTTCTATCCCTCTGTTCGTTTCCACTTTTCCCTCTCTCGGCAAAGTTTTCTGCAAGGTACCCTCTGCGATGTACCATACAAATATTTATGTACCCAGTGATCGTCCTCTTGGTTTAAAGGTCATGTGTGCAAAACCTCATAAAGATTAGAGAAAAACTAAGCGTTTTATAAAATTCCGTATGATAAGTACTCTCCACATTACGCCGTACGAAATTTTATGCAAACAGTGAAGTTCCTTTTGTTTTTAAGGTAGAGTGTGCTTAATTTCATCAATATCGGAACAAAACTGTAGATTTTTGCACTTTCGCTATTATATAGATATAGATTAAGAAAACAGATTGCTTAATTTTTCATGCAAGAGAAATAAGGGAGACTTGTAGACAAAAAATAATAACATGCAAATATGTAATGCTAACTTTATTTGATACAAGGTCATGCCTGTTGCGACAGTTTTACGGCATCTACAATGAAACGTTTATCAGCGTGAGACTTCTTTTCGTTTAATCATTCTGTAAGGGGGAGGGGGGGTCAGTTAAAATACGCTTCATAAACGTCCAAAATTACATGCAAACTTTGTTGCAGGTCCCTAACTACTCCCATTTTTCAATAATTTACATACAAATTGGGTATTCTCATGCGGTGAACTCTCATTATTTATGACGTCATATCTTCTGAGCTATGTTTCGTGATGTTTTGTTTTTGGGTCAGGAACCTTCGTAGGCGTACGGTGAACAGTTCACCAAAGTTTAATTGTAATCGATTGAATGGTTTATGAACACATAGATGGCATACAGACAAACATTAATTTAAAATAGATTATTAATCTTTTGTTGCTAATCAGTAGACTGCTGATCAACTCAATGGCTTTAACTCCCATTATATTACACTATATAAAACAAATAAGTTAGCTAGAAACACCTCATTGTGATCACAGGTATGAATTACCAAAACTGTAACCAAGTCCCCACTACAGATGAAGTTCAATACTGCCGAAAATATTTAAATCCAAAATGAATCAGAATATTTCTAAATCCTGCTGGACGCGAAATATTTCACGTTTGTAACGGCACTGTCACCGCCCACCTCACAAAGCGTCCACCTGAAACTTCTATAGATTCCACTGAAGAATGAACTGAAGAGTCCCTTCCATCTCAAGAGTCTGACATTATATAGCACCTGTCCCCGTCACCGAAAATTCGCCTCCCATCCCCAAATCATATTATACGAGAAGCATGCAAATTGACGTCACGTAGTAGCGTAAGCGATCACAAGTTCACATATAAAAATATCCAGTCGTACATTTAATCAAAATTCAAATTGAGTAATTATTTGCACGCAAAATTTTTTCATTAAAAACATGAATGGCAATAATGTTCACAATGCGTAATTTGACAGCAAATAAAAGTTTCAATATTTCTAATTTATAGTTGCAGAACTGCAAACTCTCGTTGTACAAATACCTGTGATGTATCTGTTTCATAGTAATTTTAATCCACTTTCAGTGTACTAAATTTAATTGTAATTGTGAGCAAAGCTATGCGTATTTCATATAAGACAAAAGAGTTGCACCATAAAAATAAATAATTACTGCATCTAACTAGTGTGGGTGGTACATTGAATCTGATACGAACACATACTGACATTCTGTTTTTGTTTCAGCGTTCTTTCAAAATATATGCTGATTTTATTAATATTTGAATTAAAACGTCTCATATAGCATAATTATTACTTTATTGTTACAAACATCTGTCGATAAGTATTCACAATAACATTAATCTGAGTGCTCGATAACATTTATGTGATGTGTACTTATCAAACTATAAATTATTTAACGCTTCTGCCATGTTAAATTCTATTTGTCTCGTATCTCCTCTCGCAACGAATGATCAAGTCATATTAGCATATCATTTCGCTTGTATTTCAATTATTTTTCATTAGCCACCACTTGTTCAACTGTATCTAGCGTGGGTCGACTGCATGCTGGCTATTAAAAAAACAGCCATCTATGCACAAAGGTCATGGTCGCTGACGTCACGTCCGCACACTGAATGATTCCAACTAGTGATTCTAAAACTTCAGCTGTCAAATCCGCCATTTTCTTTACTAACGAGTGCTAAACATAGCACGTAACCTATGGGAACTGTGTTGTTTTGGTCGGGAAAATAGCGTACTGTGTTTACTTCTGCCTAAACCTGTCATCTAAATAAATGTTATAAAGGTTTAAGGGTTCTTTGCTTGTATTTGAATAATGACTGTCAATATGGGAGGATATCTCCGTCTTTCAGTAAGTGTTTACTGTATGCTGTGGCAAATACGCTACATCGGATTTTTGAACTGACGTTGCTGAATATACTTCTGTCACCATATTGAGAAAGTTTCAAAATTTATCACTGATATTATAGACATTAAAACGAAAAAGATTGTTAGCATACTGGCTGAGCACTCACTGCATTAGCTTTGCTATAGATTGACACAAGTTCTTTTACTACATTGCAACCCTGTGAGAATATGCACTACTGGCCATTAAAAATGCAGATGATAAACGGGTATTCATTGGAGAAATTTATTATACTAGAACTGACTTGTGATTACATTTTCACGCAATTTGGGTACATGTATCCTGGGAAATCAGTACCCAGAACAATCACCTCTGGCCGAAATAACGGCTTTGATACGCCTGGGAATTGAGTCAAACAGAACTTGGATGGCGTGTACAGGTACAGATGCCCATGCAGCTTCAACACGATACGAACAGTTCATGAAGAGTAGTGACTAGTATATTGTGACGAGCCAGTTGCTCGGCCACCATTGACCAGACGTTTTTAATTGGTGAGAGATCTGGAGAATGTGCTGGCCAGGGCAGCAGTCGATCATTTTCCGCATCCAGAAAGGCCGGTACAGGACCTGCAACATGCAGTCGTGCATATCCTGCTGAAATGTAGGATTTGGTAGGGATAGGATGAAGGGTAGACCCACGAGTCGTAACACATCTGAAATGTTGCTGATAGAACTTCCGGGTTATAAGGCCGTGGTCCATAAAACTTTCCTTTCACCTAACGTTTCGTCCAGAGCTGCGCTGGACATCCTCAGAGGTCTTCTTACTTGCGTTGAGTCTTGCCGACTGATGAGACGGGTGTCTGAGAGCGCCATATATACTGTGAAAAGTGGGCGTGGTCAAGCTGACGTTATCAGCAGAGATAGTCCTTGTCAAAGATAAAACATCACTATCGATTGCAATCGGTCAGAGATAAAACTTGTTGATCCTTCAAAGCTATTGTCCATATGTCGCTAAGTTTCATAGCTTCTTCTTTTCTGTTAAAATTTTCTTTATGTTTGTATATTTCAATAGCTTTCCTTTACTGTCGTGGATAATAATTAGTCATTGTAGTTAAAACTGATGTTTCGGAAAACCTCTCTACATGATTTCAAGAGTGAAGAGCATGCTCTGCCACAGCCGATTTCTCTGTTTTTCCTAGTCGGCAAAGACTTTTGTGTTCCGTCAGCCTAGTTTCTATACTTATTTTGTGGTTCCAATATAAACTTTAACACATGTACACGGAATTTTATAAACGTCACAGAACGGAGTACCTGACATATTTTCTTAGTTGGTCTGAAAACAGGTCTGATGTTGTGTTTGCGTAATATTTTTCCTATTTGATCAGTTATTTTTCCGATAAATGGTAGGGAAACCGTGTTCTTCCATCGTTTTGTTTGATCACGTGTTTTCAGACTATTGTTATTTGGTCCCAGAACTCTGTTTATTTCTTTATCTGAATACCCATTTTACTTGAAAGCTTTTTTCAGGTGTTTCAATTCAGCATCCAGGTGTTCCGGAGTGCAAATTTTCTTGGCTCTGACAACGAGACTTTTGATAACACCTCTTACGTAAATATCTGTCTGTGTGTGTAGCGTTTCGAAAAACTTTATGTTTCAGTTTTCCATCTACCTCTCTCATAACTAAAACATCCAAGAAGGATATTGCGCTGTCTTTTTCCATTTCATTGTAAACTGGATTTTTTGATTTATGTTATTCAGATGAGAAAATAATTCATCCAATGCTTCTTTACCGTGAGGCCATACCACAAATGTATCGTCCACATATCGATACCATAGAACTGGTTTCATTTTTGCTGTTCGTAAAGCTGATTGTTCGAATTTTTCCATATAAGAATTAGCAATAGCAGGGCCCAATGGGTTACACATGGCAACACCATCAACTTGTTCATAAAAGTCACCGCCCCACTGGAACTGACTGGAATTCAAGCAATGTTTAAAAATAATAGTTAGATCTTCTGGGAAAATATCCATTATAAAAGTCATAACTTCGTTAACCGGTATCATGGTGAACAATGACACCACGTCAAAACTTACAAGCATATCTTCAGGACGTAAAGTTAGTCCTTTAAGTTTTCCGATAAAATGACTTGAATCTTTTATATAAGAGTCAGTTTTACCAATGTATGGCTGTAGATAAGTTGCCAGGTATCTTGCTATTTCATACGTTGGGGAGTTGATGGCACTAACGATCGGTCTCAGAGGAATATTAATTTTATGATCCTTGGGTAGGCCATAAAGTCTTGGACACATGGCTTCACTCTTCAACAAGGCTTTCTTATCTTATTTTGGGATTGAAGTAGATGACTTTATCAGAGTATTTGTCTGTTTCAAAACGCTGGCTGTAGGGTCCCTTTTAAACTCACTGTACTGTCCTGACGTTAAAAAATTTTACTTTCGTAATCATACTTGTTTAGAACGATGGTAGCATTGCCTTTGTCTGCGGTAAGAACCACTATATCATTGTCTGCATTCAATTCTTTGAGAGCTTTTCTTTCTCCAATCGTCAAATTACTTTTCAGAGGTTTACTGCGACATAGTACTCTCGTCGTTTCAATCCGAATTGTATTTGCAGTTTCTTTCGGGAGAGTTCTTATCCCTGCTTCTATATTCGCGATAATATCCTCAACTGGAACTTCCACAGGCGTTATAGCATAGTTTCCACCTTTTGTAAGGACGGAAATCTCGTCATGAAACAATACTCTTTTTGACTTATTGATAACAGTGTCAGTCATCACTACATTCTTAGTGCTTTCTACCTTATGTCTACAAGCGGTTGTTTCCATTGCAGTCTCGATAGATGTAAACGTAAGATAATCTATCTTATTCCACAAGTCCAACTCTACCTCATTAGCAAGAAATAAATGTAGTTGAATCAATTTACGATCGACAGAATCCATCTCTCGTCTTGTAAAATGTATCCTTTCCCTAAGTAATGCTGCTTCAGTATAATCATAAATCTGTTGAACACGAACTGCCGAAAATGTTCTCTTCATTAAAAAAAAATGGAGTAGAAGACGATTCTCTGCAACGTAACAAAAAGGTTAACGTACAAATTAAATGTGCTCTCTTCTTACGTAAAAATTCCAGATGTCTGACTGATTTTGAAATGTAACGGCCACTGTTCAAAGTGCCGTGAATGCGAACAAGAGGAGACCGAAACTTGTAACCAATGGCACCTCATACCATCACGCCGGATGACGAACAGACGCATCCAATGAGAGTTTACCGCGATGGTGTACGCATCGCTGTTTGGCGACATCGCAGGCGCTCCTGTCTGTGATGCAGCGTCAAGGGTACCCGCAGCCATGGTCTCCGAGCTGATAGTCCATGATGCTGCAAACGTCGTGGAAGTGTTCGTGCAGATGGTTGTTGTCTTGCAAACGTCCCCATCTGTTGACTAAGGGATCGAGACGTGTCTGCACGACCCGTTACAGCCATGCGGATAAGATACAAAAAATACGTAAGTAACATTACAAAAAGACGTTTTCAATGCAATTTTAATTGCGAATAAATCTTTCATAAGACACGTTAATTACATAACCGAATTTGTAGAGAAGAATATTATCTGCAACTTTGCTCTGTTATGTTTTTTTCACAACTAACACTGTTACAGAGATATTTCCAAAAAACGGCGATTTGACACCGTCACTTGATTTTACGTAAGCCAGGCGTTCGGAGAGTGGCATTCCTCGGCTAGAACTCTGACATACGCCACCTTGCTTGCTGTATTTTATGATTTTCGTATTATAACTTACGCATTGTCATTTCAAAGCAATGGGCACTGAATAGTTAACAAAAACACGTCGTTGTTAGTACTATAAATTATAATCTAGTGTCTAAAATGTCGTATTAGTAGTTAACAACTGCCATCAATAGTACGAGAATTAAGAAACCATTACATAACTGTCGGCCGTAGTGTAGTGCGCAGCGCATTAGGTTCTGTTGCTCATCGTCGGTATTCCGATACCCGCCACTATCATTACTTTTTTTCCTTGCTTCCTAAAATGGTTTCGGGCTACCTTATTAATTATAAAGAGCTATGTTCTGCAATGTTTAGGATTGTCCATATGTAAGAGTGCTCCCTCTAAAATGTGTGTTTGTTGTATTTCGTGAACATGCCTTGAAATACATAACAACGAATTGAACAGTGGTCTTCTGGAGCATACGCACAACAACGGGGAGGATATTGTGATAATGAATATTCTTAACAACGTGCAGATACAGGTAGTTTCATAATTATATGAATAGAGTTCTAGATTTCTACGGCATCTGTCGTTCCTTAATGAAACGGAAGAGAAGTGTATACATTGCAACCAATTACCTGTTTTTTTTTCCTAGTCTATGTTTACAATTCGTCGGTATGTATTTCAAGGTACGTTCTAGAAACAGAAAAAATGCATTTTTTCAGAGAAAGCGTTGTTACCTTTGAACAACACGGAATCTTGCAGAATATAGTTGTGTTCAGTTAACAAGAGTAAGCGAAAACCTTTTAGGAAGCAGGAGGGAAAGAAAATTGTCAGTGATGGTTATATTTTTTTTTTCTTTTTATATTTTCTGTCTTCAGGGAATTCGATCCTTTGTGGTCGTTTGTTCATGTTCGTTCTGGGTTGTTCTTTGAGAATTTATCTAAGTTTTTAAATTACAGATGGCGTTCAATCCTATTTCTTTTTTTATCTTTTCATTGGTTCTTCGGTTTGATTAGTACTTTGTGAACGTTGGTGTGTTTTGTTCTATTTTGATCGTGTCGTCGTTCACTCAGATTTCTAGTTACAGAGGGTGTCGAGCTACCATGCTGGCAACCATCTGAGCAACCGCGTCCTAACAAGTTTCGAACCACTGTCTAACATGTTTGTACATCACATTCGTCACCCATTACGCTACGGCGAACAGCTGCGAGAGTAATTCGTAATTCTCGTACCATCGATGCCAGTTATCATCTGATAACACGGCATTTTTAGACATTAGATTATAATACATTGTCCTAAGAACGACGTGTTGTTGATAATTTTCAGTACGCCATTGCTTTTAAATGACAACGCTTGATCTATAATAAGAAAATCATCAAATACAGAAAGCAAGTTGGGAGGGATGTCACGTGACTGATGACCCCGTAGTTAAGTCCCATAGACTATAAAAACATTTGAACATTTTCATAGATGTTACCACGATGCTAGAGTCGTGATCGTATCGCCCATAATTTTTCGTTATTTACATTTTCATTATTTTGTCCCAAATGTTTGCAAAAAATCATACAACTAGAACCAAATCTAAAGTGGGTCGTAAAACACGTAAATGCGATTTTTTTTACTTAGCTCCAGCAACAGTGACCTGACTTGTTTTGCGAACCACAGAGGGTCAGCCACTGTTTTATTCATTTATGTGGTACAAATCTTTCAATTGCTGTCGATATTGTTTCTTTATGGGTAATCCACTTCTCATCTTCACACTCATTGCTAATTTTGAAAGACTCGATACCCTCATACAGGATAGCATTAAGCGAAATTTTAACTGCCTCTTAAATTGATTAATTATTACAATGTTTGGTTGTGTGCCCATATTCCGCAGCAGCTGTTAAAATTGATATAAGAGGTAATCTGTCTTATGCTGACTGCAATTAAGAGATTTATTTTACACCAGACGCGTTTCGCTTTTTTATTTTAAAAGCATCTTCTGTGGACTGTAAATGATACAAAGGTTTGTTCATTTGTTTTTCATGTGGTCTGTGAGTGTTGCCAACGTTATATATAATACATAAATAAGACTTGTGTGTGTGCGTGTGCGTGTGTGTGTGTGTGTGTGTGTGTGTGAGAGAGAGAGAGAGAGAGAGAGGGAGAGAGAGAGAGAGAGAGGGAGAGAGAGGAGGGGGGAGACAGATAGAGACAGACAGATAGAACTGTGCCTCATCTTGCAAGCAATACTACCAGCCTTCTCCACATCAAGACCGGATACAGTCTATTCCAGTCCAAAGCGATAAACATCATTGGTACTGACTTGAGCCCCACTCGCATTCGGGCAGACACATTTCAACTGGTGTACAGCCTAATGAATGAGTAAGAGCGTTCTGTGGAGTAAACTTAGTTTGGCGTGTGTACGACTTATAGTATGGCGGCTCAGTCTTAAGAATTCACGATGATCTCTGTGATGCCCGTCGTCTTTACGTTTTTTGATGCTGTATCATATGGAAATTTATAAAATCACTCCTCTCACGCCATAAACAGAGAGAGGGAGAGACTTGTTGTGAAAATTGTCTTTATTTCAGTAGGTTTTTAAATCTGCTAGTTCAAACATAAAAATAATTGAAAAAGCGATGTTTTGAATTAATGAAAGTAGCAATTTTTTGTAATCAACAAAGGCTAAGAAATTATAAAAAGACTCATTTATAGAGCAGTGCAATGGTTCCATAGTATGCAAGGATTGTTGTTGGGGTCTTCAGTCCGGAGACTGGTTTGATGCAGCTCTCCACAATACCCTATCCTGAGCAAGCCTCTTCATCTCCACATAACAACGGCAACCTACGTCTGTCTGAATCTGCTTACTGTATCCATCTCTTGGTCTTCCTCTGCGATTTTTACCCCACACACTTACCTCCAACGCTAAATTCACAATTCCTTGATGTCTAAGAATGTGTCCTACCAATCTATCCCTTCTTTTAGTCAAGGTATGCCAGAAATTTCTTTTCTCCCCAATTCTGTTCAGTACCTCCCCATTATTTATGTGATCCACCCACCTAATCTTCAGCATTCTTCTGTAGCACCATATTTCAAAAGCCTCAATCCTCTTCCTGTCCGCACTGTTTATCGTCCATGTCTCACTCCCATACAAGGCAACACTCCATACAAATGCCCTCAGAAAGGTCTTCCTTAGGCTTAAATCAATATTCGATGTTAACAAATTTCTCTTTTTCAAAAACGCTTTTCTACCCATTGCCATTCTGCATTTTATATCCTCTGTACTGCGACCATCATTTGTTATTTTACTGCCCAAGTAACAAAACTCATCTACCTCCTTCATTGCTTCGTTTCCCAATCTAATTCCTTCAGCATCACCTGATTTTCTTACACTGCACTCCATTACCCTAGTTTTGCCATTGTTAATATTCATCTTATATGCGCCTTTCAGCACACTGTCCATTCCACTCAATTGCTCTTCCAGGTCCTTTGCTGTATCTGACAGAATTACTATGTCTTCGGCAAAACGCAATGTTTTTAATTCTTCGCCCTGAACTTTAATTCCTTCTCCAAATTTCTCTTTACTTTCCTTTATAGCTTGCTCAATGTACAAATTGAATAACATTGGAGAAAGGCTACAACCCTGTCTTACTCCCTTCCCAACCACTGCATCCCTTTCATTCCCTTCAACTCTTGACAACCGCTGTCTGGTTTTTGTACAAGTTGTAAATAACCTTACGCTCCCTATATTTTACTCCTGCTTGCTTCAGAACTTGAACGAGTTTATTCCAATCAACATTGTCAAAAGCCTTCTCCAAATCTAAAAAAGCTAAAAATGTAGGTTTGCCTTTTCTTAATCTATCTTCTAGGATAAGCCGTAAAGTGAGTATTGCCTCCCGTGTTGCTACATTTCTCCTGAACCCAAACTGATCTTCCCCAAGGTCGGCTTCTACCAGTTTTTCCATCCTTCTGTATATAATTCGTGTTAATATTTTGCAACCATGACTTATTAAACTGATGGTTCTGTAGTTTTCACACCTGTCTGCACCTGCTTTCTTTGGAATGGGGATTATAACATTTTTCTTAAAGTCTGAGGGTACTTCGCCTGTCTCATACATCTTACACACCAGGTGAAACAGATTTGTCATGACTGGTTCTGCCAGAGACTTCAGTAGATATGAGGGAATATCATCTACTCCAGGGGCCTTGTTTCTTCTTCGGTCTTTCAGGGCTCTGTCAAATTCTTCTCTCAGTACAGTATCTCCTATTTCATCTTCATCTACATCCTCTTCCCTTCCTACAATATTGTCTCGATGTTCATTTCCTTTGTAGAGCCCCTCTGTATACTCTTTCCACCTTTCAGCTTTTTCTTCTTCGCTGAGAACTGGTTTTCCATCACTGTCCTAGTTATTCATAGAGCTGTTTTTCTTATCTCCAAATGTTTCTTTTATTTTCCTGTAGGCTCTATCTATTTCTCCCCTATTTATACATTCTTCTACATCCTTGCATTTGCCTTCTAGCCACTCCTGCGTTGCCATTTTGCACTTCCTGTCAATCTCATTTCTTAGTCGTCTGTATTCCATTTTGACCGTTTCATTTACTGCATTTTTATATTTTCTCCTTTCATCGATTAAATTTAGTATCTCCTGTGATATCCAAGGATTTTTTGTAGGTCTTGCCTTCCTACCTATCTTGTCCTCTGCTACCTTCACTATTTCATCTCTCAATTTTACCCATTCCTCCTCTACTGTTTTATTTTCCCCAGTTTCTGTCAATTATTGCCTAAAGCTCCCTCTGAAATTCTTACGAACTTCAGGTTCCTTCAATTTATCCAGGTCCCATCTTCTTATTTTCCTACCTTTTTGTAGTTTCTTCAATTTCAGCCTACATTTCATAACCAACAAGTTATGGTCATAGTCTATATCTGCCCCTGGGTATGTTTTACACTGTAAAACCTGGTTCCGGAATCTATGTCTTACCATTATAAAATCTATCTGGTATCTCCCAGTGTCTCCTGGTCTCTTCCACGTATACAACCTTCTTTTGTGATTCTTGAACCAGGTGTTTGTTATAACTAAATTATGTTCCGTGCAAAATTCTACCAGGCGGCTTCCTCTTTCATTCCTTTAGCCCAGACCATATTCACCTACTATCTTCCCTTCACTTCCTTGTCCTACTACCGAATTCCAGTCTCCCATAACAATTAAGTTTTCCTCTCCCTTAATTGTCTGAATTATTTCCTTTAGCTCCTCATATATTTCTTCGATTTCCTCATCATCGGCAGAGCTAGTTGGCATATAAACCTGTACTACTGTTGTCGGTGTTGGCTTCGTATCTATCTTGACAATGATAATGCGATCACTGTGCTGGTCATAGTAGTTTACCCGCATTCCTATTTGCTTATTCATTATCAATCCTACTCCTGTGATACCCCCAATTGATTTTGTATTTATAATCCTGTACTCACCTGACCAGAAATCCTGTTCATCCTGCCACCGAACTTCACTAATCCCCACTATATCTAACTTCAACCTATCCATTTCCCTTTTTAAATTTTCTAATTTTCCTACTCGATTAAGGGATCTAACATTCCACGCTCCGACCCGTAGAATGCCAGTATTGTCTTTCCTGATGATCACATCCTACTGAGTAGTCCCCGCCCGGAGATCCGAATGGGGGACTATTTTACCTCCGGAATATTTTACCCGAGAGGATGCCATCATCATATTTTCATAAAGTAGATCTGCATGTACTCGGGAAAAGTAACGGCTGTAGTTTCCCCTTGCTTTCAGCCGTTCGCAGTAGCTGTGTGGCAAAGCCACATTAACTGATGTTACAAGGCCAGCTCAGTCAATCATCCAGACTGTTGCCCCTTTAACTACTGAAAAGGCTGCTGCCCCTCTTCAGGAACCACACGTTTGTCTGGCCTCTCCACAGATACCCCTCCGCTGTGGTTGCACCTACGGTACGGCTATCTGTATCGTTGAGGCACGCAAGCCACCCCACCTCGGCAATGCCTCTGGTTCATGGGAGTGGATGCAAGGATTATAAGGATTATAACTGATTATGATTCTCTTCAGGAAATATTCAGTTCGTCATTTCTACGTTTACATCCACACTCCGCTAGTCAGCTCTTGGTGTTATGTCGGAGAGTTGTTTTTTGCACCACTCTCACTCCGTTCTATTCCTTTTCCAGCCGCGAAAAACTAATGACGGGAAGCGTCCATATGGGCTCCAATGTCTCTTTTTTTATTCTTCTACTGCTTTCGGGAGCTCTACGCAGTAGGAAGCAAATTTTATTGGCCCATCTTTAAATGTAAGCTCTTCAAACAGTAGTCTATTCCATTATGCATAATTCCTCTCTTGGGCCGATCACTTTCGAGAAGTTTTCCGGCTTGCTTAATGAACCTGTAACGTAGCATCCACCTCTTCTTAGCATCTTTTGTATCTCTATCAATCGTACAACAATGACTAGCAATACTCAAGTATTTGTCAAACGAGTCATTTGTTAGCTACTTCCTTTGTTACTGGACTACACTTTCTTACGATTACTTCAATTATTATCTGTGAGGATTTCAATGCTGATTCACTGCAAGAGTGTAATAAGAAGAATGACCTGGAAGTCTTACTCGGTTCTTTCAATTTGACATCTGTTATTGATTTTCCTACTCGGTTAGTAAAGAACAGATAGACAATTTCTTTATAGACCAAGATAGGTTTAACAACATTAGTGCATGTCCTGTTGAGAATGGTCTTTCTGATCATGGTGCACAGTTAGTTACATTATATGATATAGCTCCTTTCAGTAATTTGAATCAGTCCTCCAAAGTTGTTCGTAAAATTAATGATTCGACAATTAGAAATATCACGGAAGTCTTCAGCAGTTAGATTGGGATGAAGTGTACAAGGAACCTGATGCTAATTTAAAATACAATTTATTTCATGATACTTTTGTAAGGGTATTTGATAACTGTTTCCCCAAGAAATTAGTCAAATTTAAATGTAAGGAACCAAGCAAAAAACCATGGCTCACCAAAGGTATAAAAATATCTTGTAACCGGAAAAGGGAACTGTATCTGACAGCAAGAAAGAGTAGTGACCCAGAAATATTCAACTATTATAAAAACTACTGTTCTGTATTAAGGAAAGTTATTAAAAAATCCAAAAGCATGTGCATCATGTCTGAGATTAGTACATCAAATAATAAAATTAAAACAATCTGGAATATTATAACAAGGGAGACAGGGCAACCAAGAACACAGGAAGACAGCATTACCATGAAAGTGAATGAAACAATTACAAACAAAAAGTCAGAAGTTTAAAACACTTTTAATAATTATTTTTTAAATCTTGTGGAGAATATAGGATCCAAATGTTCATTAGAAGAAGCTAGGCAGTTAATTGAACAGGGCGTACCTAGACAGTTTGATAGTTGTCAAACCACTGACTGCTCTATCAAAAATTCTTGAAAACGTAATGTATTCCGGAGTAGCTTCATATATTAATAAAGATAAAGTTCTAACAAAATGTCAGTTTGGTTTCCAGAAAGGCTTTTCAACAGAAAATGCAATACACATTTTCACTAATGAAATATTAAATGCTCTGTATAACCGTAAATCACCCGTTGGGATTTTTTGTGATCTATCAAAATCCTTTGATTGTGTTAACCATGGAATTCTTCTAGATAAGCTTAAGTACAGTGGCATGAGTGGGAAAGTGCACAAATGGTTTAAATCATACCTAACTGGAAGAGTTCAGAAAGTTGATATAAGTAATTTACATAATATACAAAAAACAGCCGAGTCCTCAAACTGGGGAACTATCAAGCATGGGGTGCCACAGGGTTCGGTACTGGGACCTTTGCTGTTCTTAATATATATTAATGATTTGCCTTTCTATATCCATAAAGATGCCAAGCTAGTTCTCTTTGCTGATGATACAAGTATCGTGATCACACCTGAATCACAGGAATTAACTGATGTAATTGTCAATGAAGTATTTCAGAGAATTATTAGGTGGTTCTCTGTAAATGTACTCTCTTTAAATTTTGAAAAAACACAGTATATTCAGTTTCACACGATAAATGGCATCACACCATTAATTAATATTGACTTCAACCAGAAATCTATAGCTAAGGTAGAATATTCAAAATTTTTAGGTTTATGCATTGATGAGGGGTTGAATTGGAAGCAACACATTGAAGATCTGCTGAAACATTTGAGCTCAGCTACTTATGCTATTAGGGTGATTGCAAACTTTGGTGATGTACAACTCAGTAAACTAGCATACTATGGCTATTTTCATTCTCTGCTTTCTTATGGCATCATATTCTGGGGCAATTCATCATTTAGTAAGAAAGTATTCATTGCCCAAAAGCGGGTCATCAGAATAATTGCTGGAGCCCACCCAAGATCATCCTGCAGACATTTATTTAAGGATCTAGGAATCTTCACAGTAGCTTCACAATACAATATATATATTCACTTATGAAATTTGTTATTAACAATCCAACTGAATTCAAATGTAATAGCAGTGTGCATAGCTACAACACTAGGAGAAAGGGTGACCTACACTATTCAAGGTTAAATTTAGCTCTGTCACAGAAAGGGGTTAATTATTCTGCCACAAAAGTCTTTGGTCACTTACCAAGTAGTATCAAAATTCTGACAGATAGCCAACTAGCATTTAAAAATAAATTAAGAGAATTTCTGAATGGCAATTCCTTCTACACATTAGATGAATTTCTAGATAAAAGTTAGTACTTTAGGAAAAAATTAAATATTGAGTGTCATGTAATATTATGTATAGACACATTTCATTTAACTGACACGTTCCACATCATTACGAGGTGTCGTATTCATGATCTATGGGACAAGTATTAATCTAATCTAATGAAAGTCTGTCATCTGCCTTAGTCACGATTAACTCTTTGTAGATGTTTCCCTGCCTGTTACGAGTGGTGGTTCTGTGAGGGATATTTTCTCCCACGTATTCGCAAAATGTTGAGGGTTATTACGCTGCATGCGTGGACGCAGTGAAGATACTTTTGAATTTATTTTCCAGCGTTGAGACTTACTTATTTACTACAGATTCTTCGGCGAAAAGCCACATTGAACTTCAGATGTCACCTACTGTGTTATTTATCTGTATATGGAAATTTTAAGGTCCTATTACACTTTCTTTAAGCACATCAGAAATTACTTTCACATAAGATGACAATATCTTTGTCCTGTGTGTTCTGATTTCTAGAAACAGTACTATCACCCAATTAGTCTGAGAAGTTGTACGATCTTTTATTGTTCAATAGGGGACAGTATGGAACCATAGAGATCACCTTCAGAAATTGAAGCAACACTTCATCCGCTTGAGGATAGGAATACAGCGAGTCACACGACCGCCGCTTTAAGAACCCTTGTTGACACACATAAGATTTTGGATTTCCGAAAGTCATAATTTACAGAATAAAACAATACATATTATATAGCATATTCTATAAGTAATAAGCCAAGCGTGTTTAACTTTGGGGAAAGGGACGGGCACCAAACGCGAATGGAATCCTCGCAGTCAAAATCATAGTTTTTGTGTTACATCAGCCAGTTTGAGGGCTGCCATCAGATGATATTCGACGCTAATTACGCGAAAACGCTAATTACGTTACATCTCACAAAACCGATCGTATAATATTACAATGAATGCCGGATAATACAGTATCAAGTTTTTGTTAACATTTGATTGTGTAAATTAAATTTTACTGTATTTTCGGACCAAAGTGTGATGATGTAATACAACCTCTGTTGTAGTCAGGAAGGTCAGTAGGGGAGCACATGCGTAGCGGCCGGTGATAACCGCAGTTTAGTTGAGCATCGCGTGTGTTCAAAAAAATCAAATGTTCAAATGTTTGTTAAGCTTATGGGACGTAACTACGGGTCAACTTACAAACTACTTACGAACTACCTTATACTAAGGACGGCACAAATATCCATGCCCGAGGGGGGATTCGAACCCCCGACCGTAGTGGCCGTGCAGACCGTGACTGGAGCGCCTCAGTCCCCGCGGCCACCGCGGCCGGCTCGCGTGTGTTCAGTGTTAGACCTGTTGAGCTAAGTGCTTGTTTAATTCGTTGGTTCTAATCTGAGAATAGGACAATGACCGTATAAAGGACTCATTTAAAGTTTTGTTCTAAGCTGGGCAAGACACCTAGAGGAATACTTGCGATTCTAGTTCGTGTTTATGGAAATCAAGCACTTTTAATGAGGTGTGTGTACCATTCCTTCACCCGTTTTCCAGAGGAAGAGGACAGGCAAAGTGTTTCTGATAATCCCGTAGCCGATAACTGACGACCGTCGACAGTGAGGAAAACATTGACAAAATGAAGACATTAATCACGAACGATTGACGATTTGAAAGGAAAGACATTTGATCATATTCCCGACATCCAACGAAAGGTGACGAGTAAGACTCCGTGCAAAGTGCATCTTTATGAGACGTTACCATTTCAAAGGACAATAACGTAACTGTTGCTCATAGTTCATCTACGTTAATGTTATTTCAAAATGCAATGTTACATCACATTCGTAGTTTCTCAAACTACGATGTACTGACTTCCTATAGGTTATCCTCATAACAACTGTGGGAGGAAAGTCTCAACAAAAACTGTATAGTCCTCAGCTATGGGATTTATGGTGTTTATTTCCTCGTGTAATGCCTTGGAGAAATCCGTCCAACTGGGTTTTTTAAAATTAAACCTTCTTCGAAATGGCATGTGAACATAAAAAAATGTTCAAATGTTTGTTAAGCTTATGGGACTTAACTACGGGGTCATCAGTCCCTAAACTTACAAACTACTTATCATCTACCTTATACTAAGGAGGGAACAAATATCCATCCCCGTAGTGGCCGTGCAGACCGTGACTAGAGCGCCTCAGTCCCCTCGGCCACCGCGGCCGGCCATGTGAACGTACCTGACTGTCGAGAAGACTTTAATTGCGATGGGCCTATACTGAGTTTTGGAAGAGCTTCATATACATTTTGCACACATCTTGGACATTACTGCTGACAAAACAGATGTCGGGGTTGTAACCTCGTTTCCTAGATTTGATCATGAAGGAGTAAGGCAGCTTCGAGTCACGCAGGAGAAAGAAGTTATTTACTTCCAACCATTCTTCGAGCAGATGATCATTACCATCTGGCATAATACGTTATATCCCATTAATTTGCAGCCTTTCTGATGACTCGTATTTGTGTGTCTCCTGTAGACGCAGTACATCCCCATTATGTGTTATCCATAGCTGCGGAATTATGTCTTGCTTCCAGAAAAAATTTCACTCTGCAGCTGAGTGTGCGCTGATATGAAAGTTGCTGGCAGATAGAAATAGTGTGCCGGAACCGGGATTCGAACCTGGGGCCTTTGCCTTTCGAAGGCAAGCGCTGTATCTTCTGAGCTATCCACACACGCTTCACGGTCCAACCACACAACTTCACTTCTGCCAGTATCTCGCGGACGATCAAGAATTCGGTGAGAAGAAAACTATGTGCGTGTAACACTGACAGAAAACAGATGAGGTAATGAAAGATGGGAAATCAGATGAGACTTAATGTGCACTGAAATCTGGAGCTAAGTGCTGTGCATAGCACGATAAATATATGCGTGCATACACGAAAGAATTAAAGAAAGAAATGTTAGCGGCCAGACATATATACTCCCCCGCGCTTCCTACCACTCTACTCCTAATCACCCTCCTGCGGGGACCGCAGTGAAATTTTTAAACAGCATCGTTTAGTGTACTGTGCTACACTGACTTCGTGGTTTTAATCAGTGCATCGCCCAACAATGATGGGCGATGGTGCAACAACAATTTTAATCAGTGTCTTCGTATGGTGTTCTTCGTCTTACAATGTGTGTTCTAAAGTTGATTTTAATCCGCCGCCGTGGCACAGATAATTTTTAACTGAATCGTGGGTTTTTATTGCCTTGTTTATGTCTATGATGTCCGCAGTATGTTCACCTTTGTTATGTTTCAAAGCCACCTAGCACTTCCTCTCGTCATGTTTTTCAATTTCCATGTTTTTAACTTCATATCATGTTTTTCACAACGGCATGTCATATTCGCATGGCTGAAGAGCAGCGTAAGATGCTGCTGCCAGCCCGCCGACTCTACCGACGAATTAACAATAGCCGGCCGCGGTGGCCGAGGGGACTGAGGCGCTCCAGTCACGGTCTGCACGGCCACTACGGTCGGGGGTTCGAATCCCCCCCCACCAGGCATGGATATTTATGCCGTCCTTAGTATTAGTTAGTTCATAAGTACTTTGTACGTTTAGGGACTGATGGCCCCGTAGTTAAGTCCCATAGACTATACAAACATTTGAACATTTGAACTTAACAATAAAGGAAGAAAAAACAGACATATGGTGCATAAAACTCAAACTGAGAATAAACAGCACGTAACCTATGGGAGGTAAGTGGGATAAAAATCATGCATCACACATTAGAAAAATATAAACATGTGCGTTAACAGAATTATGATGACAACAAGACCGTGAAGGAACTAGTGCATTAACAATTGTCTGCAAACAGTATTGGTCTGAAGCCTTCTAGGTATTGTCTACTTGCAAGTTGCAGTTGGTCAATAAGCATATTGCCATCATTGACGATGAGTTTGAAAATTTGATATTCTTCCCATAAATCTAGTTTCCTTTTCTTGGCCTCCCTATGTAAAATCACAGTGTCTTCCAACGATCTAGGAACATGATCGGCTACGAGCAAATGCTCGGCAAAGGATTAATTATGTACATTGCGTCGTGTCTTCCCTAGTAGATGTTATTTATACTGCACATTGATCGCTCTTCCTGTCTTTCCTATGTAATAACAAGGACAGTTGTTACATATTATCTTGTAAATACCAGAAATGGGAAGAGGGTCTACAAAGATCTTCAGTGGATAGACATGGTTTTCCTTTAATTTTGTTTTTCCAAATATGGTATTTACAAGATAATATGAAAAACTGTCCTTGTTATTACATAGGACAGACGAAAGAGCTATCAAGGTGCGGTATGAAGAACATCTACGTGGGAGGACAGTACGCAATGTGCATAATTCAATCTTTGCCGAGCATTTGCTCGTAGCCGATCATGTTTCTAGATCGTTGGAAGACACTGTGACTTTGTATATAGAGGCCAATGGAAGGAAACTTGATTTATGGAAAGAATATCAAATTTTCAAACACCTCATAATCAATTATGGCACTAAGCTTAATGGTCAACTGCAGCTTGCAAGTAGACAATACCTAGAAGGCTTCAGGCCAGTACTGTTTGTAGACAATTGTTAATGCAACTCTAGTTCCTGCACGATGTTGTTGTCCTCATTATTCTGTTAGTAAACATGTTTATATTTTTCTAATGTGTGATGCATGATGTTTATCCCCCTCCCCTCCCACAGGCCACGTGCTGTTTATTCTCAGATTCTGTTTTATTCACCATATGTCTGGCCTTTGTACATATTCTAACATTTCTTTAATTCTTTCGTGTATGCATGTACATATATCATGCTATGCACATCACTCAGCTTCAGATATCATTGCACGTCAAGTCTCGTCTGATTTCTCATCTTCCATTTGAATTTTTGGGCCCGGTGGTCTTGAGGTAAAGTGTTCGACTGGAAACCGATGCGTCGCGGGTTCAAAACCCGGTCGGACCTCGGATTTTTTCACTCTGCACTTTAACCAATCCTTCACCTCTCAGCGATGTGAGGAGTCGCCAGAAAAGACACGTAGATCGGATTCCACGTTACGCTGTTGGTCCCCTTTCCCCGGTTGGATAACTGGAGTAGGCTAGGGACACAAAAGTCGCCGAAGTGGCGTCCAGTTGAAGACACTAGGCCAATGAGCCACACTTTATGTAATTTACTATTATTCATATGATTGGTCTATTTTGTTAGGAAATTCTTCTGAAGAAGGCAAAATTACTTTTGCCGAAACCTGTATCAAGGTTTAGTTATATAAACCATTTTTATGCAACTGACTGGCTGAAACTTTGTTCAATTTTGGATCGTGTTCCACCGTTGCTGAACTGCAGCCATGTTTAAAATTTGGTTTCCTGTTTGGTGTTTTGCAGTGGTGGGGGGACTGGCCGATGCACTAATGGACAACGTTTCCAGGGATAGGCGACATTTTATAAACTTATGGTGACTTCTACTTAGAAAATGCACACTTGGGAAGCTCCCTGTAATCCCGTTTTACATTTATAACTTTACATTCAGTTATACAGGGTGTTTCAAACAGGTACGGCCCAACTTTCAGGAAACATTCCTGACACACAAGGAAATAAAATATGTGGACATGTGTCCGGAAATGCTTAATTTCCATGTTAGAAATCATTTCAGTATTTACGAATGAGGCTTCATTACAACGTGATCAAATTGTAAATTTTCACAATCAGAATGTGTGGGCTGACGAGAATCCGCACGCAACTGTGCAATCACGTCATCAACACAGATTTTCTTTGAACGTTTGAGCAGGAATTGTTGGTGATGTCTTGATTGGGCATAATGTTCTTCCATCTACGCACAGTGGAGCATGTTATCGTGATTTCATACGGGATGCTTTACTTGTGCTGCTAGAACATGTGCCTTTACAAGTACGACACAACATGTGGTTCATGCACGATGGAGCTCCTGCCCATTTCAGTCGAGGTGTCAACAACAGATTCGGTGACCGATGGATTGGTAGAGGCGGACCAATTCCAAGGCCTCCACGCTCTCCTGACCTCAACCCTCTCGATTTCCATTTATGGGGGCATTTGAAAGCTCTTGTCTACGCAACCCCGGTACCAAATGTAGAGACTCTTCGTGCTCGTATTGTGGACGGCTGTGATACAATACGCCATTCTCCAGGGCTGCATCAGCGCATCAGGGATTCCATGCGACGGAGGGTGGACGCCTGTAACTCGCTATCGGAGGAGATTTTGAATATTTCCTGTAACAAAGTGTTTGAAGTCAGGCTGCTACGTTCTATTGCTGTGTGTTCTCATTCCATGATTAATGTGATTTGAAGAGAAGTAATAAAATGAGCTCTAAGATGGAAATTAAGCGTTTCCGGACACATGTCCACATATTTTCTTTCTTTGTGTGTGAGGAATATTTCCTGAAAGTTTGGCCGTCCCTTTTTGTAACACCCTGTATATATTTCAGAAGATTATTGATGACCGCTTCTTCTCCTTCATTTAGATCTGACACTGGTTGTGTGAAAAACTAAAATTATTTTTCAAATGTTATGTCGTATGTTGTTTTCTGTACAATGTAATATTTAAACATTTCATTCCATTCTATGATGGGGGTGGTGGCGGCTGGTGCAATTTAAATTTTAACTGGTTCGTGGTGTGGGTTCCTCTAGTTACGTCCTGGTCCTAACAGTTGGGATAACAGTTACATTGGAACAAGGTTGGTCATCTTTGTGCTCAGACAGCAAATACTAGCAAATCCACCGGTTAGTCCCTCAATCGTTAACTGTAAAACCCAGAGGGACTCTGAGCAAGTAAGGCTGGAATTCTGTGTCCCAGGTACTTAGGTACTTCAATTTGATGCTGGAAACAATCAGAGCAAAATGCCTCCGACCGTTGGAAGTGACAGAGTCTCACGTCTAATTGACTGACCAGGGACTCCTGTGATACCAGCAATTATGGAACAGCAGAGGTAAAACAAGGTTTAGAGCAGGAATTGTGGAAGGACTGCCCAAGGATTATATTGAACATCTTTCACTGAAACGTACAGTTTATTTAAAAAATAGATTTAACATTTTTAGAAAACAAATACCATTTCCAAAACATTCTTTTCAAAATTGAATCCTAAAAGGATACAGCAAAAAAATTCAAAAATCCTTTAAACTCTTAAGCGACTTTTACAAACACTACACCCAAATGTATCTAGAAAAAGCTGCACTCCTTTCACCAGTTTAAGAAAATTTTCATTGGATCATTTTACCGTAAAAATAAATAAATAAATTTAATACTACTTTTATCCCTAACATAACTCGTACTTTAGGCGGTAAGTTGTACAACATGTTGACTTTATTACACGGCAGGCCATATTAAATCTCAAAATGCACAGATCCGTCGGTATCACGAAAACTCTCTACAAGAACTGCACTACAATGATCACCTGAAATGTTGAAGTGTAAATCTGGCGACCTTTTAAGACATGAGAATTTCACAATCGGGATTAACTTTAGTGAAAACTTTACATGATTTAAGGCATATTCTATCACGTAATTTAAGGTGGGAGTCCAAGCAGAAGTCTAACTGGCGTACTCTCAACCACAGGAGCACACGGACGGCAGCCAATCCGGTAAGCCCAACTGCCGCCGAACACAGCACGGCCGCTCGTACCAAACAGCTGACAGTCCCACTAAGCACGCCAGACCCGGGCCGCACCACAACAGCCACAACCAACATACAAACTGGCTCTATGACACAGAGACATGACTATTAGTATGCAAGGCATTAAAATACAAACATAGAACCCCTGAATTGGGACACCAGATAGTACACGAACCCACCTAAGAAGCTTAATAGCATTAGCTACAATTTCCCACAAGGGCACTTTTTAATACAAGCAACTTTAAACAAAATGCAAGAGCAATTCACTTGCAGGGAGACAAAATCTTCCCAAGTTAGGTAGTTCAGCAACTCTCAACTAGAAACAGTCAGAATAACAATTAGGGAGGATGAGACGAAGCACTTCCTTTTAACAGATTGCGAGCGCGTGTTGAAGCAGCAAAACCTTAGCAAATTGCATGTTGCTGCCCCCCCCTCGAGCATGGATGTTTGTGCCGTCTTTAGTATAAGGTAGTTCATAAGTAGTCTGTACGGTTAGGGACTGATGATCCGTAGCTAAGTTACGTAAAGCTTAACAAACATTATCATTAAAGACACATATTACCGTACACGGACACCCGGACACATATGACCACTTCGCACATACTTCCCGCGGAACTTGCTCACATCGCACTTCTCGCTGTCGACATACCTCCACGTGGTTGTCTCCTTCTCCCGGGCACAGCCCACGGCAAAGTTCTCACGCGCAAAAGATCTCACAGGCGATCAAGACACAAGGGGTGATAGTACTCGCACCGGCTCATCCTCAGTGACGGCAAACGATCTGGGGTAAGATGGGGAGCTATTAATATCAATGGGGATTACACTGGGAAGAAGGTAAAGCTGGCAGAGGGTTCAAGTAAGATAGATGTTTTAGCTGTTAGTAACATTACGGTAAGACGGTATGTCGGAGAATACAATGTCTACCTCTCAGGAGTCAAAGCAGTAAGAGCCGAGTGGGGTGTAGGGCTTTACATAAGGAAAGCAATCTAATCAGGCATAATTGCAATAAGGTATGTGAATATATGTGGTCAACTCCTGCAAGAAAATTAGGACTGTGTCAGTATATTCGCCCTGTGAAAGGACAGATCAATATGAGATGAAGAGATTTTACAACTTATTGTTGTAGTTATAGTGAAGGACAAGGGTAGTATTTTGCTCATAGTGTTGACTTCAACGCCAGGTTAGGAAATAGAAAGGTATGAAAGGTTACGGGTAAGTTTGGAAAGGATTTGGAGGCCAACAGGAATGAAACACAGCTCTTTGATTTCTGTACCATTCTGGGTTTCATTATCACAAACTCCTTTTATAAGCATAACGACATTCACAGGTATTCTTGGGAGTGACGGGGAACCAGATCTGTCATTGACTATATAATAACAGACCAGGAATTTAAGAAGGCAGTCAAGGACACAAGTGTATTCGGCGGGCTCTTTGATGATACTGATCATTACTTAATCTGCAATGAAATTGGTTTTGTGAAGCCAAAAAAGATCACAAAGTCAGGATAATATGTAGAAGGATAAGAGTGGAGAAGCTTCAAGACAATGAAATTAGGCAGAAATACATAACAATGATCACAGAAAGGTACCACTTAATGGAATATAGTCATTTACATTCACTGTAAGAAGAATGGACAAGGTACAAGGACACACTACTAAATTACGTAGATAATGTCTTGGAACAGTAGTGTGTAAAGGCAGGAAGAAGCAGACAGCTTGGTGGAATGAAAGGGTCAAGACAGCCTGTCAAAAGAAACAGAAATTTCAAAACTGGCTCCATACTAGAAATTAGGCAGACAGAGAAATTTTTGTTGAAGAAGGCATTTCAAAAATGGCTCCACACTAGAAATCAGGCAAACAGAGGAAGTTATGTTGAAGAAAGAAACAAAGCCAAACGGATTATGCAGACTCCAAGCCTAAATCATGGGAAAACTTCGGAAATAAGCTAGATATTCTGGGTCAAGCAGCTGGAAAATCATTGTAGAGCGAAATTAAGTCTTCGAAAGGGAGGAAAGAAGGAATTAACGTTTTGGACAGATCAGGAAAGATGCTAGTCAATTCTGTGGATGCCTTGAGCAGATGGAGAGAATATTTTGAAGAATTGCTCAGTGTAGGTGAAACGTTCAATGATTCGTCAGCTTTTGAGGTAGAATGGAATGGCAATGATGGGAACAGGATAATATTTGAGGAAGTGGAGGAAATGGTGAATAGATTGAAGTGCAATAATGCTGCTGGGGTGGATGAAATTAAGCCGTAGCTCATCAAATACAGTGGAAGGTCAGGTCTCAAATGGTTACACAGAATAATTGAGAAGGCTTGGGAATAGGGACAGGTTCCATCTGACTGTACGGAAGCGGTAATCACGCCAACTTTCAAACATTGAAACAGAAAAGATTTTAACAACTATCGAGGTACCTCTTTAATTAGCGTTGTAGGCAAAATACTCTCAGACATTGTTGAAAGGAGAGCGAGAGTATTAGTTGAGGACAAGTTAGTTGAAAATCAATGTGGTCTTAGGCCTCTTAGAGGCTACCACGACCAGCTATCTAGCTTTCGGCAGATAATGGAGAAGTGCTCTGAGTGTAACAGGAAATTGTATCTATGGTTTTATTGATCTAGAAAAGGCTTATGGCCGTGTTCCTAGGAGGAAGCCATTGACAGATGTACAAGATTATGCAATAGGAAGCAAACTTCTGCAGGCAGTTAAGGGTCTTTATGAAATGTTCAAATGTTTGTAAATCTATCGGATCAAACTGCGTGCTCATCAGTTAGTAGCTTACAAACTACTTAAACTCACCTAAGGACAAACACACACACCCATGCCCCAGGGAGGACTCGAACCTTCGACGATGAGCAGCCACGCGCTCCGCAGCGAGGCGCCTTAGACCGCTCGGCTACTCCATCGCGGCTGGTCTTAACGTAGACTGTCATGCAGCAGTTGGACGGAAAATTAAGCTCATGGTTCAGGGTAGTGTCAGGGGTAATATAAGACTGTAACTTGTCACCACTGATGTTCATACTATTCATGAATCATATGTTGAAAACAGTAAATTGTCAGGGTGGGATTAAAATAGCTGAAAACAAAATAAGCAGTCTCGTATATGCGGATGACTTAGTTGTAATGGCACATTCGATTGAAAGGTTGTAAACTAATAGCTCAGAGTTTGATCGGAGGTGTAAGGGATATGATATGAAGTTCAGCATCTCCAAAACAAAAGTAATGTCTGTGGATAAGAGATTTAAACAGATTTAGTGCCAAATATGAGGAACAAAGATCAAAATATCCACTGGTGTACTGCCGGTCTATAGTGTCCAACGGGCACAATATTTCGGCGATCATACATGTCGCCATCATCAGGTGAACTGACGGACTGAGCTCCTGGAAACGCGCCGGCACGGAGATCCACACGGCTGCTCGAAGGGAACTGGGTTCTAGCCCGGTAGCGGGCCATTTAAATACCCGCGGCTCGCGGAGCGACCCCTCCGCGGTCCGCGCCCCGCGCCGCGGCCGCGCAGTGGAACCGATTGCGCCGGCGTCTGAGAAGACGTCGGTGTGAGGGCTCTGTCCGACGTGGTCATCACTTCGTTACGTTTGCTCGATTTACTCTTAATTAACCCAATCGCTGGTTCCCAAGCTTTGCTAAGATTATAGCCAGAGTCACGGTTTATGAGGTCGTCACTTGTGCGAATTTCAATGGCCTCTCTAACGACGCAGTCCCAGTATCTCGACGTCTGTACCAGAATCCTAGTGTGTTCATACTCCATGGCGTGATTCTCCGACAAACAATGTTCAGCGACCGCCGACTTGCTCGGATACATCAATCGTGTGTGTCTCTGGTGTTCAACGCATCGATCCTCGACGGTACGCATCGTCTGTCCAATATATGACTTTCCACACTGACACGGAATCTGGTACACGCCCGCCTTCCTCAAACCGAGAACATCTTTAGCGCTCCCCACCAGTGCACGAATTTTATTCGGCGGACAAAAAACAGTTCCAACCTGGTGTTTTCTCAAAATGCGGGCGATCTTCCCTGAGAGTGCGCCGGTATATGGAACGAACGCAGTGCCTACATCCTCCCTTGCGTTTTCATCCGTTTCCACAGGTTGTGTTGTAGTGGTTGGGCGGAGAGCCCGCTGAGTCTGCCACTCTGAGTACCCATTTTTTCGAAATACAGTTCTCAGGTGTTCCAATTCCTGGGGTAGACTCTCTGCGTCGGAGATAGTGCGCGCCCTATGTACTAGAGTTTTAAGTACCCCATTCCTCTGTGAAGGATGGTGACAGCTGTCTGCGTGTAAATACAGATCAGTGTGCGTTGTCTTCCGATATACACTATGACCCAGGGTGCCGTCAGCTCTTCTCTTGACCAAGACGTCAAGGAACGGCAATTTACCCTCCGTTTCAGTCTCCATAGTGAATTTGATGTTGGGATGTATGGAGTTCAGATGTGTAAGGAAGTCAAGGAGTTTATCCATACCATGTGGCCAGATGACGAAAGTGTCGTCCACATAACGGTAAAAAGCAAGTAGGTTTCCAGAAAGATGATGCAAGGGCTTCCTCCTCGAAATTCTCCATGTATAAATTTGCGACCACAGGGGAGAGTGGGCTACCCATAGCGACTCCCTCCGTTTGTTCGTAGTATTCGCCATTGAAAAGAAAATACGTGGAGGTCAAGACATGCCTAAAAAGTTCGGTGGTCTTCTCGTCAAATTTCTGACCAATCAAATCTAGTGACTCTCGAAGGGGCACCCTCGTAAACAACGAAACGACGTCAAAACTTACCATGATATCTGACTCATCCAGCCTGAAGTTGTTAAGGCGTTTCACAAAATCCACGGAATTACGGATGTGATGAGGGCATTTACCCACATAAGGACTTAATATTCCCGTCAAGTATTTGGCCAACAAATATGTAGGTGCCCTGATGTTACTGACAATGGGACGTAACGGCACCCCATCTTTGTGAACCTTAGGGAGTCCATAAAGTCTTGGCGGTACCGGACCTTGAGGTAAAAGTTTCTTGGCGACACCCTCCGGTAAATAGTTTCAAGTACCTAGGATGTATTTATTATCACAGGATGGCGACATAGTGAAAGAACATGAAACAAGCTGTAGCAAAGCTAGTGGAGTGAGTGCTCAGCTAAGGTCTACTCTCTACTCCAAGAAATAACTCAGTACCAAGAGTAAGTTAACTGTGCACCGCTCTTTCCCAACTTTGTTCTATAGGAGTGAAAGTTGGGTGGATACAGGTTACCTTATTCATTAGGTAGAGGTTACAGATATGAACGTAGGAGGGATCATTGCAGGTACTGTAGGATGGGAACAATGACAGGAGGATGTCCATAATGAGGAGATCATAGAAGAAGTGGGAATTAACGCCATACATGAAGCAGTTTGAGCAAACAGGCTGAGATGATGGGGTCAGGTTACACGCAAAGTTACCTAAGAGACTCATGAGCTTGGCAGCGGAGGGTAATAGGTGTCAAGGTAGACCTAGAAGAAAGTATTTAGATTCGGTGAAGAAAAGGCTTAACATCAGACTAGGCATCATTATTATTACTGAGTAGGGAACATGGAAGAATTTTATTAGTTACTACGCTCCAGACTAAACGCTGAAAGGCATAATCAGTCTCTAATGATGGTGATGATGATGATGAGGAGGAGGAGGAGGAAGTATTTAAGACAGCCATTCTCCATTTCCATATCACGTCAGGAATTGTTGAAAACTCTACAACGTTGAGGCTTGTTAATACGAGGGTTGGAACGTAAATAGTGGCAACAATGCTGTGGAGACATTATGCAATGGAATCTACTATTGTCGCTGATAGCACACGTTGTCGACATACTACCTTACCTCCGAGCAAATGGACTCGCCCGTCCAACTTCACTGGAGTGTGCACACTCAAGGGAACGAGCGGTCTAACATAACAGTGTCACTGTTTTCGAAGCAGGAACAACGGTGCTGGATCAAGACTGAATGTGCCAGAGATCGTACAGGACGACAGTGTCATCAACATCTTCAAAAGACGTGAGGAGAATCTGTATTGCCGTAAGGAACAGTGGTAGGTTGGGTGGCTTGTATGCCTCGACGATACAGATAGCCGTACAGCAGGTGCAACCACAGCGGAGGGGTATCTGTGGAGAGGCCAGACAAACGTGTGGTTCCTGAAGAGGGGCAGCAGCCTCTTCAGTAGTTACAGGGGCAACAGTTTGGATGATTGACTGAGTTGGCCTTGTAACATCAGCTAACATAGATTTGCCGAGAAGTTACTGCGAACGGATGGAAACAAAGGGAAACTACAGTCGTTACTTTTTCCAAGAACACAGAGCTATACTGTATGACTGTATGATAATGGCGTCTTCTTGGGTAAAATATTCCGGAGTAAAATAGTCCTCCATTCGGATCTCCGAGCGGGGACTACTTGGGAGGAAGTCGTCATCAAGAAAAAACAGGCATTCTGCGGACCGGGACGTGTTCTAAACCTTAATCGTATAGGTAAGAGAAAATTTGAATAGAGAAATGGATAGCTGAAAGCTAGATATGGTATAAATTAGTGAAGTTCGGTGGCAGAATGAACAGGATTTCTGGTCAGGTGAGTACAGGGTTATGAACACGAAATCAGTTATAGTAACGCAGGAGTAGGTCTGATAATGAATAAGAAAATAGGCATGCAGGTGAGTTACGATGAACAGCATAATGACCACATTATCGTAGCAAAGATAGACACAAAAACCAACACCGACAACAGTAGTACAAGTTTATATGCCAACTAGCTCTGCCGATGACGATCGAAGAAATGTATGAGGAGATTAAAAAAAATTATTCAGAAAATTAAGGGAGATGAAAATTTCATTGTGATGGGGATTGGAACTCGGTTGCAGGAAAAGAAAGAGAAGGAAATGTTGTAGATGAATATGAACTGGTGAAATGAAATGAAAGAGGAGATCGGTTGTTATAAATTTGTGCAGAGCACAATTTAATGACCACCAACACGTGGTTGAAACATCGAGAAAGAAGGCTGTATACGTGGAAGAGACCAGGAGACACTGGAAGGTACCAAATTGATTTTATAATCGTGAGGAATAGATTTAGAAACCAGGTTTTAAACTATAAGACATACCCAGGGGCAGATATAAACTCTGGCCGTAACTTATTCTTATTGATAATGAACTGAAATTAAAACTTCAGATACAGCAGAAAGGTGGAAAAGTTTGGAGATGGAACCTGGAAAACTGAAAGAACCAGAGGTGGTTAAGGGCTTCAGATGGAGCATTAGGCAGGGATTTGTTGAAACGGCGGACAGTAATACAGTAGAAGAAGAATGGGTAGCTCTGAGAGATAGTGAAAGCAGCAGAAGATCATACAGACAGAAGGATAAGGCCTAATAGAAATCCCTGGATAACACAGGATACACTAGACTTAATTGATGAGAGGAGAAAATATAAAAATTCATCAAGTGAAGTAGGCAAAAGGGACTATAAACGTCTGAAAAATGAGATTGACATGAAGTGCAGACTAGCTAAGCGGGAATGGCTAGAGGACAAATGCAGAGCAATAGAAGAATGTATAACTATGGGAAAGATAGATACCGCCTACAGAAATATAAAAGAGGTATTTGGAGACAAGAAAATCAGTGTTATGGACATCAAGAACTCAGATGGAAAACCAGTACTAAGCAAATAGGGGAAAGCTCAAATGTGGAAGGAATATATAGAGGGCCTGTACAAAGGAAATAAACTTCAAGGTAGTATTGTAGAAATGGAAGACTGTGGAGGAAGAGGTGATAAAAGATACGATACTGCGAGAAGAATTTGACAGAGCGCGGAATGATTTGAGTCGAAATAAGGTCCCTGGAGTAGATGATATTTCGTCTGAACTACTGATATCATTAGGAGAGCTATTCATGATGAAAATGTTCCACCTAGTATGGAAGATGTATGAGTCAGGGGAAATACCCTCAGACTTCAAGAAGACTATAGTAATTCAATTCAGAAGAATTTAGGTGCAGACAAGTGTTAAAATTACAGAACTATCACTTTAATAAATACTAACACGAATTATTTACAGACGAATAGAAAAATTTGAGGAATCCAACCTTGGAGAAGATCAGTTGGGATTTAGGAGAAATGTAGGTACACGGAAGCCAATACTCACATGACGACTTATCTTAGAAGATAGGCTAAGGAAAGGCAAAACCACGTTTTCAGCATTTGTAGATTTGCAGAAAGCTTTTGGAAATGTCGATTGGAATAAACTCTTTCAATTTCTGAAGGTAACAGGCGTAAAATATAGGGAGCGAAGAGTTATATCCATCTTATACAAAAACCAGACATAGATTATTAGAGTCGAATGTTGGGAAGGGAGTAAGACAGGGTTGTAGTCTTTCCCAGGTGTTGTTCAGTTTGTACACTGAGCAAGCTGTGAAGAAATCCAAGAACAAATTTGGAGAGGGAATTTTAGTCCAGGGAAAGGGAAGAAAGCCTCGCGGTTTGCCGATGACATAGTAATTCTGTCAGAGACCGCAAAGGATCTGTAAAAGCAATGAAATGGAATGGTCAGTGTTCTGAAAAAAGGGTATAAGTTGAACTTCGACCAGATTAAAGCAAGGATAACGGAATGTAGCGTCAGAAGGTCAGGTGATGCTGAAGCAATTAGATCAGGTAATGAGAAAATAAAAGTAGAGATGAGTTTTGTTATTTGCGTAGCAAGATAACTTCTGATGGCCGAAGTAATGATGATATCAAATGCAGAATGGCTATGGGACGAAAAGAGTTTCTGCAGAAGCGAGATTTGATGACATACAATATCAATTTAAATGTTAGGAAGTCTTTTCTGAAACTATTGGTCTGGAGTGTAGCATTGTATGAGAGTGAAACGTGGACGATAAGCAGTTCAGACAGAAATATGGCAGAAGCTTTTGAAATGTGGTGCTACAGACGAATGATGAAAATTAGATGGGTAGATTACGTAACTAATGAGGAGGTTCTTAACCATAAAGGAGCGTCTGGCCTATTCTAACAGAAGGATTAGATTGGAAGGACACTTTCTGAGACATCCAGGAATTGTCAAATTAGCATTAGAAGGAAGTGTGTGGCATAATAATTTTAGAGGGAGGCTGAGGGGCGAATACAGTAAGGAGATTCAAAAGGTTGGAGGTTTCTGAACTTACTCTCAGATGAAGAGACTTGCACAAGACAGGGTAGCGTGGAGAGCTGCATCAAACCAGTCTGCGGACTGAAGACCACAACAAGACGTTGGGTAAGAGTCTTCAACGAATATCGGCAAATTCTAGCACACTGTGAGTGCACAGTACTGCTGATCGTTTTTGGAGCATCACGCGCGACCAGCTTTGCGAAAGAAGCGGCAACACTTTCTGCGCAACCCACCCAACATTTTGCACGACAATGCGCAACCCGTAGCAGTTCTGTTCGTTCGTTGGGACTGGAAAGTACTGTACCATCCACCATACTCCCCAGACTTATGTCCTTGTGACATTGATTTGATTCCGAAGATTTAGGAACCACTTCGTGGCATTCGATTCAGAACTGTTCGAGAGATTCATTCACACCATCAACGGAATAGGCTCTGCTAAGAGCATACTATGCCTCCTACATCGCTGGCAACGGGTACTACACAACGCTGGTGACTAAATTGAAGGACAGTAACAGGTGCTAACACGTAACGCTTTTGTATCGGTTGTGAATAAACAGTTGCCACTATTTACGGTCCAACCACGTTTTGCGGTCGAGGTGCAATGGTGAAGCAACATACAAAAGGACAAGAGTCAGTTTACTGTGACACTAAAATAGAGCGCATTCCGAATTAATGCCAGTGGACGTCCTGATATCCTGTTCCATGAGACCACGGCGCAGTAACTCAGTCCGCAGCATGTTTTCCTGCTTCATAAACATAACACAGCTGTCAGTCCGCAAGCGCCATATATTTTCCTTACGCCGCTGCGCTGTTTTCATCGCTGCAGTACTGACAGCACTGAAAATTCCAAATCATTATGCTGGTTACAGGGGTGGCCACAGAGAGGTTGCGGCGGCAGCCTGTACGACTGCTGAATCGTTCTTTAGACCGATTTCACTTTTCCAGCCAACCCCCACCCCCTTTCAATGTCCCACTCAACGTACCTTTATTTGCGTTCTTCGTACTACTACAAATTGCGCAGTATGAAAAAACTCACGTCAGATTTAATAAAGATAGCGAGCACTTTCGTGATTGTTAAAACCGTCGGCGTTTCAAATTCATGGAGTAGAGAAGTGAAAAAGTAAATTCCGTGGACGCTTCCATGGAATACCTACCCGCGGTTCTGCTGTACGGAGAATTACTTTAGCGAATGCTTGTCAATGAGCGAACTTCTGTTGAAAACTGATAGTGTTTACAGAACGTTGAAAGAAAGCAATAGTAAAAAACGCCAATCGTAACTATTGTTATTGAATGAAATAAATCGCAATTTGCGATCAGTAGCGGCTTCACTGTACTAGGTTGAGATGGAATAGCAAAGTGATGCGAATGAAAATTTGTGCCCGACCTGGATTCGAACCCGGAATCTCCTGCTTACTAGGCAGCTTCTAAGCAGGAGACCCCGGTTTCGAATCCCGCCCGGGCAGAAATTTTTATTCCCCGCACTTTGGTATTCCATCTAAACCTAGTACAGTGAAGCCGCAACTGATCGCAAATTGCGATTTATTTCATTAAATGGACGCTGTAACGTCGTCAACAATATATATATAATATTATTGTTATTGACATGTCAGTGGCTTTGACAATAGTGATATGTTGCTGTCTACTTTGTCTCATCAAATCGATTTAAAGACCAGTATTAATTTATTTAATACCAGGAATATCCAGCATTCCATATTGGCCCAAATGGAAAGTCACTTAAAATGTTTCGTTAAGGTTGTACCAGTGTATATTATGCTACGATCTCAGAATTCTTGTTCAGTCCGATTACAACATAGGAAGAGCAGGAGAAACAGATATTGCATAGAGGGAAAAATGAGTATAAAAGAAGTAGAGATTTTTAGGACATTATAAGAAGACACACGAATTAACTATGTTTTCTGCCGGTGGGCACTGTAATAAGTCAATGGGTTATACGGGAAACTTGGGCCGCGACAGTTCTGAAACCCAGGACTCTCTGCTTAGTAAGTAGTCGCTCTGCCTACTAAGCCATTATATATATATATATACTTAGTTTTTCCTTCTTTCTTTTCTTAGCCGGCCGCGGTGGCCGCGGAAACTGAGGCGCTTCAGTCACGGTCTGCACGGCCACTACGGTCGGGGGTTCGAATCCCCCCTCGGGCATGGATATTTGTGCCGTCCATAGTCTTAAGTTAGTTCATAAGTAGTTTGTAAGTTTAGGGACTGATGACCCCGTAGTTAAGTCCCATAGACTATACAAACATTTGAACATTTGAATTCCTTTTCTTACACCACTGGGGCGTAGGGATTACAACGATTCTATGGGCCAGTCTGCACGCCATCCGCCTTAAATTCTCAACTTGTCCACAGACTACCCATTCTTACCTCTTACTCACTGCATTTCTCTGAGACCCTTAACACTTCGTGCCTAGTGTGTAACCGCACTGAAGTAAGAGTCTATGTTGCTTAGCGTTAAATACAGTCTTAAGTCTACAAACACCCCCATTTTTTGGAGGCACAGAGGTAGACGTGCAACTCTGTGCCAGGGTCCACGTCCACAAAAACATAAACCAAGGTCTTCAGACTGGTATGGTGCACCGCAAGCGTGAGAGACGCAACAGTGTTTACTGAGATACACGGGTGAATGAAGTCCGCTGTTAGTTGCAACACTGACAATGCAGTGAAAACAGTGCAAATAGGGTGGTTTGCTGATATAACAGAAGTCTATTGCAATACACTATTCTATCGCATAACAGGGATTCAAAAGTAACCAGAATATCAGGTGAGAAAAACTATTATTGAGTTCAGTGAAATGAGCCGTCCACTGAGGAAAATTGGGGACATTGTTCGAAAGGACCATGAAGGTGTCCTACCATAATAAGAAACTACAGGGATCGAGGATGTGAACAAAACAAAGCTAGATGTGGAGGACCACCAAAATTATTTGACAGGGAGTTCCGTTAAGTAATTAGAACAGTGAATGCTGACCCCAGAATTACAGTCAGGGATTTGTCATTAGAAGTCGCAAATACTAGTGGGAATAATGTACATCGTATTACAGTATGAATACTGTTACACAGTCATGGTTTTCAAAGTAGAAAAGCTAGGTAGAAATCGTTCATAAGAAATGAAAGTTGGAAAAAGATTTATATTGTCCCAGCAGTGTAGTATGGTGGTGAAAATATTCTTGTGTGGGGTTGCATGTCTGGAGCTGGAGATGGAAATTCATTGGAAGTATTATAGATAAATGGAAGTTTCTCATCATCTTAAAGGGGAATCCAAAGCAATCTGAGGAGACACTGAGACTTGAAACAGACTGAGTGTTTCAGCAAGACAATGACCCCACGCACACGGCCATTGCCACAATGTTCCAAAGCACATGAATTCGCATCCCCAGCACCAGTCATTAAATCAAGTGAACATCTTTTGGAGAACAAAAGCGTAGGATAAAAAGCAAAGATGATTTAAAAGCACCTTTGGTGAAAGAGTGGAATAACGTTACACCTGCTTAAACACATACACACACACACACACACACACACACACACACATAAGAAAGAAAATGTTAGAATGTTCGCGTTTATTAAAAAAGTCGCTTACCTCCACATAAACTGCTAAATTACATTTCAGAGAATCTGCACGGGTGTGGTCTATGGGATTATGCTACGCACTGTGCCGTCGACTCCTGTCGGAGGTTTGAGTCCTCTCTCGGACTTGGGTGCGAGTGTTACCCTTAATGTAAGTTGGCTTAAGTAGACTGTAAATCTAAGGACTGATGTTCATTGCAGTTTCGTTCAATGGGTTTACAAAAATTTGATGATTTGAACTTATGAGATTGGTCGAAAGTTAACATTTGTTTATTGCAATTTGAGGCATCCTCAGTGCAAGTGAAATTAAAAGCACAAGCGAAATAAAAAAAAAAAAAAAAAAAAAAAAAAAAAAAATAAAAAAAAAATACAATACTGATTCACATAAGTACTACATGTGTTTCACATACCGTGCACAATCGAATTTATACAGGGTGTCCACAAAAGGGCTCCCTAATTAAATATCTCAAAAACAAAGATCGATAGAGGAATGCAGTAAACGTAAGTTTTTTGTGAAAGCTGTGAGAAGTTTATACAGCAGTTTGAAATAATAGTTACAAAAGCTGCTATAAGATGGCGCTGTACGCTGTACAGCTCATATCAGCATACATAAGTGAAATAATCGTATGAAAACACTCATTGCAAACAATCACATCACAATGTATTCAAAATGTTCACCATTGGCTCTGCAGAGGTGGCGCAAACGTAGTGTCTCAACCGAAATGGATTCACATGGGACAGAGATCGCCGATTCAAGCTCGTCCAGCCTGTCGGGATGCTTCGGGTAGACCATGTACCACCAAAAAAAAGTCACAGGGCGTCAAATCCGGCGAATATGGAGGCCAATCCATGCCTGCACCAATAACTTTCGAATATTCCAAAGCAATGACTCGATTCCCGAAGTATTTCTCAACAAAGTGAAACACTTGTTCGGTCTGACGTGGTCGGGCTCTATCTTGCATAAACCATTCAGTACTTGGTCGATCCTCTAACGCTTGCTGTGTGGCGACAAAGTGTTACAAAATTGCAACGTAAGGGAGCACCAGTGACCGTTTCTCGAATGAAAAAAGGGCCAATAATGCCTCTGTTGCATACTGCAGTCCACACAGTAACTTTAGGAGAATACAGGGGTTTCGCTACACACCAATATGGCTTTTCGGAACCCCAAAATCGCCATTTCTGCTTATTCATGTATCCATTCAGGTGGAAGTGTGCTTCATCTGTAAACCAGATGCAGCCAACATCAAACCCTTCACTAAGAATCATTGTGAGCATCTGATTAGCAAAGGCAACCCTTTGTTGCAAAGCTCGTACGGGTTTGGCCTGGTGCGTTTGAATTTTGAATGGAAACATGTGTAGGCTCTTTATCAGTATTTTCTGAGTACTGGAACGCTTCAAACCAGTCCCAGATGCAGTTCTACGGACGGATGACATTGGATTTCGCTGAATAATTCCAGAAACTGTGGCGATATTTTCAGGCGTAATGCGGTTTGCTTGAGGCCAACATGCCCCACTAGATCATCACTTACGCTACTTCTTCGTTGAAATTTTGCGAATAGCGTACGAATGGTTTTCGCATCGGGTCATTTTGGAACATTAAATCGTGCTTGAAAACTTCGCCTTGTTGCCGTGGGACTCTCTCTTAACCTGTGATACTCTAGCGCCAGAAAAACGCGTTGTTCAATGGAGTACATGGTTTAAATCTCTGCCCTCGGTACGCTAACCTCCTTTCACGTTTCAATAGTGGAACTGATCGCTTTGGGCTTCAGATCACTATTTACACTAGGCATTACGTATAGCGAATACAGCGCCATCTGTTAGCAGCTTTTGAAACAATTATTTCAAACTGCTGTATAAACTTCTTACAGCTTTCACTATATACAGACCGTTTACTGCATTCCTCTATAGATCTTTGTTTCCGAGATATTTAAAGATGATATCAGGGAGTCCTTTTCTGGACACCCTGTAGATTTCTAGTGTTACATGTCATGCCCCAAGGCACAGCTGCAAAATATATCAGATATTCCAGAGTGCCAAATCATGACTGAACGATCTGTTAGCAGCCTATATAGCTGACTTATTACACAGGTGGCGCACTTTGTCGTTGATGTAACGTAAACTGTTGTATTCTATATTATCATTTAGTCAAATGTAATATTTTTAAACAATACGGAAAAGAAACAAGTTCGTAATATAAAATAAACGCTAATTAGCATGCAAGATGAAGTCATTGGTTTGTTAAGCAATGCCCTCTATAGTTTCTGTTATCTACAAAAAAACATACAAAGTTACGTTTCGTCCTGAGAAACTTATTTTGTTTTGATACAATTAACTTATGGATTACATAACTGCGAAACCAGTGTTTACACGAACTTATTCGTAGTGTCATTCCATCCACGTCATAATAGACAGATATAAGTAACACATTTATTTCACTGCACATAAAACCTTGTTCAGAGAAGTAAATAACATAAATGGCACAGAAAGGATGTAACCCTTAGATACCAGCTTAAAAAATATTTTATATACAATTTTAGCCTTTAGTGTCTAAAATTTACAGCTACGTTCGTTACATCTCATGTTGTTGGGTGGTTGATAAATAACATTCGCATCGAGTGACTAAGATTAGTTTGTAGTAGCCATAATGAAGCTATAATAAACAGATACCACTGTTCTTCAGGTCTGCGTTCAGGCTTGCGTTTTAAGGTCTAGCTAACAACAGAGTTAGTCTCTGATTTCTATTCACATTTGGTATTAACGAATTAACATTTCTTAATAATAAGAATATCAAGGATGATATGCACTTAAACGTACCGAATAAAGAAAGTAAAAATAAATCTAAAACATGCACCTGTTTTTAAAAAGAGTCTAGGTGCCGTACTCAGTTTTAGGGGCTAAGTGCTTGCACAATTTTAAGGTCTAGGTGCCAACTGCATTTGTTTCATAATGTCTCGTCTTATATGGGATGATTAATTAATAACATTATTTTTTCAATAGGAATTTACACAAATAGAATAAAATGAAACTTTTATCCATTGTGTAGGAACCTGCGACTGTTTATTGAAATAGGTTTCAGAAATTACAGCAACCAGCCGCTAAACCTATTTAAATAGAATAAAAATTTTCTATTTACTGATGAAACTAGTTTATAGTAGCCATAATAAAGATTCAACAAAAGAATCACATATTTTTATGTCTAAGTTTAAGTTTGTGTTTTAAGGTCTAGGTGCTAGCATAGTTAGTCACTTGATTTCTCTTCCGAGTCAGAATTAAAAATTAAATTTCTCCATAAAAATTCGTAAAGAGAGTAACATTTAACAACAAAGGAATAAGCAACAGTGAAAATTAAGACGTGCAACTGTATTAAAACGTAGGTGCGCTGCTCATTATTTACCTCTTTGAACAACATTTTTATGTAAATTGAAATAAAGGTGTTACATTTAGTTGTCTATTATGATGTGGATGGAATGACACTACGATTAATATCGTATGGACACTGGTTTCGCAATTATGTAATCCATAATTTAATAGTATCAAAACGAAATACTTTTCTTAGGACGAAACGTGACTTTTGATATTGTTTTGTTTATCACAGAAACTACAGAGGGCACTGCTTATCAAACCAGTGACTTCATCTTGCATGCCAAATAGCGTTGATTACGCATTTATTTATTTTATATCACGAATTTGTTTCCATATTGTTTAAAAACTGTTATATTTGACTACATAATAATATAGGATACAGCTGTTTACGCTACATCAACGACAGGGTTCGCTACCTATGTAACAAGTCAGCTGTATAGGCCGTTAACAGATCACTTAGTCATGATTTGGCACTCTGGAATATCTGATATATATATATATATATATATATATATATATATATATATATATATAGGGTGTTTCACTAAGTGTGTTTGCCTCTTATAAAATAATAGGTGACGGGAACTTTTAATACGGTAGGTCAACACAAGAAATGTTACACTTTCTGCGGAGCTATGAACATAGTTTATTGTATCATTTTCCAAAGAGATACACCATAAAATATAATTTTTTAAATGGAACAATGGTTTTTTTCTATCGTGCATTGGATTCGTTGAAACCAGCTGCGTCCAAATCAATTTAAACTACATTCCTATCACTGTTAGTTTGGGAGCTACACCCCTTCAAAGTTTAGGGGGTGGAGGCTACGACAGCGTAGCTGACTGGCTGGTGGTCATGAGACAGTGGGCCGTGCCCCAGGGGCTACCCACTCGGCCAGTCAGCTGCGCTATCGCAGCCTCCGCAACCCGGAACTTTGAAGGGTTGTAGCTCCCAAACTAACAGTGATAGGAATGTAGTTTAAATTGATTTGGACGCAGCTCGTTTAAACTAATCCAATACACGATAGAAAAAAACCATTGTTCCATTTAAAAAATTATATCTTTGTGGTGTATCTCTTTGGAAAATGATACAATAAACTATGTTCATAGCTCCGCAGAAAGTGTAACATTTCTTGTGTTGACCTACCGCATTAAAATTTCCCGTTGCCTATTATTTTATAAGTTACAGAGGCAAACACACTTAGTGAAACACCCTGTGTATATTGTAGCTATGCCTTGGGGCTTTACTTGTAACAGTAGAAATGTATCAACGCGATTGTGCACGGTATGTAAAACACATGTAGTACTTATGTGAATCAGTGTTGTATTTGCCTGTTTTTCTTCGCTTGTGCTTTTAATTTCACTTGCACTGAGGGTGAGTATCCCACAGTCGAAATCGATTTGCAATAAATAAATGTTAATTTACGACGAATGCTAAAACTTTTTTTATATTTATCATTTTTTGGTCGTGGTGCACACCGCTCCTAATGGAGTCTTCATTACACATAAGCCTTTGTTTTGTGAATGGTGACCTGTATATTATTTACTTCTGTGGTTTGTCGTTCACTGTTTAGCTGTAGTCAAAAGTATATGTATTTTTCCCTTATGTTTTCTACGCATAGTATAGTGGCATGAAATTAATTAAACAATTTTTCGTACCATACACTAACGAACTGAACAGGTCGAGAATGTTACAAGTGTACGTGTCATTCGATACGTGTCCCTTCTCTGGCTGTTATGGGAAGATGTGCAGGCAGCTATAAGGCTGCTCATCTGGCAGCTGAATGCCCACCTCTGCATTACAGTCACCGTAATTAACAGGAAATAAAAATTAAAAAAGTCATAAATGAAGATAGAGGATGTACATACCAGGTTTGTGGAGATTGCTAGGTGTACAGAAATTAACGTATTTCTAACTAGCTGAATTCAATTAGTTTCTTTGTACTATTAACGTGCATATGTAAGTTTCAAGCACACTGAAGTTGCAGACAGCAGGATGTTATTATATAAATGGTCATCAGGTGGCTTTGGCCTTTGAGATGAAAGCTATAGCTTACAAATCACGATAAACTAAAATTTAGGTTACTCGAAAAAATTAATACACAAATTTGGTTGTTAATACACCGGTATGTGTCTCCGGGGGGAATTCTTATATAAATGTAAAGAAATGTCTATACTGGAGAATCAAAGTGAAAGTTATTCCAAAATTTCATTTTGTTCACACTTTATTAATAAAAATTACTGCCATCCCGGCCTCCGGACATCCTTCAGTAACCCAGAGAGAGTGGAATTACATGTGGTTTAACTTTTTTTGTTTTTTGTTTTTTTTTTTTTTTGTTTTTCAGAAGTCAAATGATTTTTTTTCACAATCACGCCACTAGTTTTGTCACACTCCCTTCTTTCTGGAAGGATGTCGAAATGAATGTTTTAGAATATTAATCTTCGGAATCATTATTATTAAAATATCCTTTAAAATGAAATGTATGCATATAAAGGTGGCAAAAATCAAAGGATGTTCAAGAAATAAAAACCCAGCTACGAGGAAGTCTTCAGTATCTTTTGTATGAACCTGAACTTCGAAGCCGTATCCAACCACTTTGAAGTTAACAGTGGAAGCTAAAATTGATCTGCAGTGGGAGCAGGCTACTCACAGAAATAAAATACAGGACTGTGCACGAATTCTTAAATAAAGGAAGTAAAAGTAAGTTGCCGTTCTCATCCTGCTGGAAGGACGTCAGCTGTATCTGAGTTAAGGTCTCCATCATTTCACTAAATCACTCCAACTAAGAGCCGGGGTGGTTTCTTTCAAAGGGCACTGCTGATTAAGTTTTGAACCCCTGATAAAAACAGTAAAATTTCTTCCTTCCATAGTTTTTTTGCTAACTTATTTCATAATAGAAGGAAAGTAAGGAAATTATATTCTGTTTTGTGTTTCTACCTCTATTGCCACCAAGTACAAGGTTATGAAATGTAACTTTCTAGCTCAGTGGTTGCGACTGATATCCATTAAAGCATGGTCGATGTTGGCCATATCCCATTAAAACCCTGTTAAAATTTTGATCGCGCTACCCTCACATTTTGATCACCCATTAAAATACACATTTACAGTAGCTAAAGCAATTTAAAGCCCCTTATAAAAGCCGAAACACGCACAATAGTATCAATTCACATCACCACGGCCTGTATCATACGCGCGATATGGTGGCTTACGGATGTAATCGCTTATGATAGATAAACGACACAGCTGTAAGAGAACCTGTCGCACTTTCTTACTTCCTATTCTTCGGTTAAAGATGTGGCAGAACGTGTTTTGCACATATATTTCCTGGCATCAGCACCACTACAGTTCGCTATTATTACAAAAACCTTTATTGTGTTTACCTGCGGGACGCGCGGTTGCTCGCCGTCGGAGGTTCGAGTCCTTCCTGGAGCATGGGTGTATGTCTGTGGGTTGTCCTTAGGTTTGTTTACTTAGGATTAAGTAGTTTGTAAGCTACGGACTGACGACCACGCAGTTTGATCCGATAGATTTACAAACATTTGAACATTTTTGAATTTTGTTTAGCTGCGCTTCTGATTATGCAAAGATTTACATGAAAGCCACTTTTGCGCGTGTAACTACTATTAGTTTACAATAATGAAAATCTCGAAAATTTTTAAATGGTGGTTCGTTATCAATAGTCACTTGGTTTTATGTTCTTACAGCGCCGTTAAAAAAAAGTTCAAATGTTTGTAAATCTAATTATCAGTCCTAGGCTTACAAACTGCTGAAACTAAACTAAGGACAAACACTCACATCCATCCCCCGAGAAAGGACTCGAACCTCCGACGGCGAGCAACCGTGAGCTCTGCAACAAGGCACCTTAGAACGCTCGGGCCATCCACCGCGAAAAACAGCGTCGTTCTCTCGTTTGTTTGGTCTTAGTATGTTCCTACGAAGCCGAGTGTATGACCTCTTGTTAGTTTGAACTAAAAGAATCTAGAGTACTGTAAATGAATCCAACTCCAGGCTGTTGAGGTCCCGTGCAGCAAACATTTTAGAGGAGGGAGCTTTAAACCTAAGAAGAATGGAAACGGGTATGTCAAAAGTTTCCTCAGCCTAATTCTTATAACTGACCCTAGTAATCGTGTAAATTAATTTGGTCTTCCGAGAAAACTACGGATGTCTCTGAATCGTTTCTGAATGAATCATGGCAGATGTGATGCTTGATTGTAAAAATGGGGACACAAAAATGCCCCAACGCTGACTATGGTGATCTTATGCAAACTGTACGTTTCCGAAGAGCGTTTAACACATTTCCTGGTAGACTTGGCGAGATGCATTTGGTGACAAATAAGTGCTGTAGAGTAAGAGCCCTAGATGTTACAATGTTTTCTCCGGATTGTTTGTTTGATTTCGTTATGAATATTTGTGTGTAGTAAATTGGTTATATTTAATTCTGCGTATATGAAGGTTATAAAACGCTGTTAAATAACCAAGTAAGCCATACGAATAAATAAAAATAAAATTGTTCCGTTTAACCAAAAAATTGAAATCAAAAGTATACGCACTGCACGTGCATTACGCGAAACTTACATTTGTACTGTTGTCAAATCGGTATGTAGTAATGTAGTGTGATGCAAAGCTGCGTACAAATTTAATTTATTATTTACTCGATTATTTCGAGCAAGATGCAAGACGAAACTGTTAAATAACTGAGTAAGCCAAACGAATAAGGAATAGTAAAATTGTACCGTTTAATCAAAAAATTGAAACCGAAAGTATACGCACTGCACATGAATTAACCGAAACTTACATTTGTACTGCTGTCAAATCGGTATGTAGTAATGTAGTATGATGAAAAGCTGTGTATAAATTTAATTTATTATTTAATCGATTATTTCGAGCAACATGCAACATGACTTCCCATGTAATCCACAAGCTGACCAGAGTTAGGAAGCTGAAACGACTATTTTCACTGTTATTATTGATGTAGCGGGTCCGAAAAAAATTTTGTCATCGCTACAGACAAACTTTTATTTTGATATCTTGTGGTTTTCACAGGCAGCCAATATGTTGACAATAGGATCAGATTTCGTCATGTGTGAAGTATATTTTTTGTTTGTTTTACGACTTTCGTAGAGCAGTATCGCTTTTTCAACGCGTTAATTAACTTCAAAGTGATATTGACGATACTCTTCCGTGCGCCAGGAGCGTTCCGCAAAATGTTTACAAGTGTATCGGCTTTTCCACTTCGCTTTTGAAATCACCGCAACAGATGATACCGTTATATTCTTCTTTGACCCTTTTCATTTGTCGCTGGACTACGCTTTTTGTTTTATTTTTCATATATAGTGGAACTGAATATGACAACTCAGCTTTTTCGTGTTATTATTTCCGTCATTCCTATTTTTGTTTACGGTTGGTTCTCTCATTCCGTTATCGTCTAATATGTCCGTTTCCCTCTGAAGTGACAAAAACATTGTTAATTTCTGACGTCGTTGTAGTTTGCTGAAAATACCACATTTAACTTTGTGGCGTTTCTCACGATAATGCATCATTATCGATGGTCCCACATAGGTAAAAATTGCTTCTGTGTGTGTTTTATCTTTCGAATAGTTTCGTCACTACCCATTATATACAACTGTTCTCAAATATCCTTCTTTGGTGTGCTTCACAAATTTCTGTGTACAACTTGTGTAGGTAGCTCCGCTAAAATTAAAACTTAGAGGCTTCCTAAATTCAAAGTAAAATGTCGCGAATCTGTGTCGTTCCAGAAGTAAGTAAATTAATTTATAAGTGACAACCGATTTAGAGTGCATTATGCTTCTCGTCCAAGAATATGGTACTAGTAGCAGCTACAAATATAAAACAGCGGATTTTCTGATAACCATGAGTCCTAAATTTACGTAGGTTTTAATAGAAATACAACCTACAGAATATATAATGAAATTCTTGACACCATGGCTGTGTACTGTGTACATTATCAAACATATCACGTGTAGTTCTTCAAATATTAAATGACGACAGGAAGAGGCATTGTAGTCACCACGAGGAAAACTTGAAATAATAGGGTATTGTTGAAAAGAGTGTACGAATGTTACATATCTCTTGTATCTAGATTACTACCTCATTTTGTTTGGATACTACAGTTACAGTTATGTACATAATGCAATACAGCCTTTATTTATATATTCTCTCATAAACCTCTATCTATATGAAAGCGAAAGAACACTCACTCAATCACTCACTCACTAAACACGAAATATCGAAAACTACTTCACCTATGAAACTGAATACATACCTGAAAAATTATACAATTGTACAAGATATAACTCAATAAATATGAGGTCATATATAACGCGATGGGTAAAACCTATTCACATCAGGCACCATATTTTACTACAGGTTTGATATACTGTTAAGACACTCCTGTATTCCATTGAATTGCTGAAAGATGACAGTGATGTTGAGTGCTTTGAAACAACTTTGAACTGTGAAGCGGCTACCGCTGTAGAAAGAAGCAATAGGAGGGAAGCTACAGGAAAGGAAGACAATGAAACAGTGTACATGCGACGAATACCCATTACTTCCGACAGATCTGGCTTTTCATTTAAGCTACTGAGTTTCGAATGAGAGTTGCATTTTCTATTATGATTAATAAATCAAAGGGTAATCTACTCAATACTGTGGAGTGTATTTCAAAACTTTCTCATACGAACAGATTTATATCGGTTGCTCATGAATGGGCTCACCATAGAAAATATTAATATTAGATACTGAACAACTCACAAGAAATACTGTTTATAGTCAGGAAGGAAGGAAGGAAGATTAGTGTTTAACGCCCCGTCGACAGCGTGATTAGAGGCGGAGCTTACGCTTGGATGGTTTGGGTAAGGATGGGGAAGGAAATCGGCCGTGCCCTTTGAAAGGAACCACCCTGGCATTTGCCTGGAGAGATTTTGGGAGAACACGGATGTGGATGGCTGGAGGCTGGTCTGAACCGCCGACCCCCGAATGCGAGTCTAGTGGGTTACCACTGCGTCACCTTGCTCGGTTTTGTTTATGATCAAGTTGTGAATTAAATGATTGCGTGAATGTTACATATCATTTGTATTTTGATTTCTGTCTTTGTTTGTTTGAATACTGTACTTGAAAATTTGTACATTACGCAAGCAGCCTTATTTCTTATATATTCTCTGATAAAAATAACATGTTTTTTCGAAAGAAAAAAAAAATAGGAGGGGGCACAGAGAGAAGGGATACGTGAAGTACTAACCCAAGGCTTGAATAACTAAATACAAGGCGCGTCCAGAAAGTAAGTTCCGTTTGGTAATAAAATGAAATTGTACACAGATACAGAAGAAAGTTTATTGCACAAAATGCTACAATTCTTAAACTACTTTTCCACATAACTACCGAAAGTTGGAAGGCATCTGTCATAGCGTGTCACCAGGTTTTGTATACCTTCTTCGTAGAAATCTGCCGCCTGTGTCTTCAACCAGTTGGAAACAGTTTCTTTCAGCTCGTCGTCATTGGTGAAGTGCTGACCGCCAAGGAAAGACTTGAGATGTCAGAACAGATGAAAGTCGCTAGGAGCGAGGTCGGGGCTGTACGGAGGATGGTCAAATACTTCGTTCTTCATCGTGCACATCACTAAGCTCGCCATTGAACTGTCAGACCCATCTTCGCATCATCGAATCACTCATCGCATTTGGTCCGTAAACATGGCAAATTTGCCGATAAATTTCACTTGGTTTCACTTCACTCGCATTCAGAAACTGAATCACCGACCTGATTTCACAGGCGGCGGGATTTTTCAATCAACGTCGACATTTCAAACAAGCACAACAAAGCGTACGTAACTGACAGCGATCTCCAAATGGCGCAAGTTCTTCTCCTTGATACACATAGTCTACAGCGCATGTGCGGAACTGCAATCGCAGCGCTGCAGCGGAGATAAATTGAAACGGAACTTACTTTCTGGACACGCCTCGTAAATACCTGGGTTTTTAGTTAGCGTATTTCCGAAAGAAACGAGATAGAGAAATGGTATAGGAGAAGTACTTATTCATGACTTGAAGCCGCACTAGCAGTGTGCACTAAGGCGCCTGGCTGCGGTGCACGCTGCCGTTGCCCGTCGGGGGTTCGAGTCCTTCATCGGACATGAGTGTGTTGTCCTCAGCATAAATTAGTTTAAGTAGTTTGTAAGCCTAGGGACTAATGACAAACGTAGTTAAGTCCCTTAGATTTACAAACATTTTTGAACATGGCTTGAATAGATAAATAAATAATCGACAGAGTGCGGTTTCAGATAGTTTATTTATCCGGTACAGCCTATTTATTAATGGGCCATATTCAAATACGTAAAAAGGTTAGAGATATACAAAAGGTCGGAAAATTGTGTATGAAAGTAAGATTAACGTTGCTTTACACATTTGGCTTCAACTTGATTCCATACAGCATATATAAGGTAGTCCCTTTTGGTGCGAGGCAGCGCGGGACGGGCCTGCGCTCTAAGATGCCTTGCTGTGGAGTCCGCAGCTGCTCTCCGTTGGAGGTTCAAGTCGTTCCCCGGGCAAGAGTGTATGTCTGTTGTCCTTAGCATAAGTCGAAGTAATTTGTAAGTCTAGGGAGTGATGACTACTGCAGTTTGATCCCATTATATTAGAAACCTTTTAACATTTTGATTGGCCGGCCGAGTTGGGCGAGCGGTCTGCGGCGTGCCAGTCACGGTCTGCACGGCCGCTGTGGTCGGGGGTTCGAATCCCCCCCCCTCCCCTCGGGCGTGGATGTTTGTGCCGTCTGTAATATAAGCTAGTTCATAAGTAGTTTGTAAGTTTAGGGACTGATGACCCCATAGTTGAGTCCTATAAGCTCTACAAATATTTGAAAAATTACACGCAAAATAAGTTAATAAACTAATGAATAAACCTATACGAATTAAACACCCAATAATTAAAATAATTAATAATTCACTAATTGATTTACCAGCACTAACAAATATTTCATTATGATGAAACCTTGGATCATTTAATATATGCTTAATCAACCAAATTATTACAGGACTATTCTTAACTATACATTACACACCAAATATTGAAATAGCATTCTCAAGATTAGTTCACATTTGCTACCGCATCTAGTAGTGAGGAATATAGAGGTAGCCGGAGGAGGTATGGTAATGATATACTCTCGGGAGCGTTACAAATAGCGCACCACGAGGGGTGAAACAGTTCTAAATGAAAATTATTGGTGATACAGATGTCTGAATTGTTTCCAAAATGGCGTTATTAAAAGTATAAAGCAAAATCAACATTGACTCCTTGTAGAGAATCGTCACCTAACCTTGACAATGACAACAAAGCAGCTGAAGATAAGCCAGTGTAAATTATACCTTTGGACTATAACATCTCCAAACGGTGCAGTAATGACCACGGTAATTTATCGAACTTTTCACACGCAAGTTCTACTCTTCCTTGAAAAAATTTGAATTTTTCTTCTGAACAGGATTTCTTTCTCTTCCCCCCCCCCTCCCCCACTCGTAGAGCATATGGTGAGTTGCGGAGGAATTCATAGCATAAAGTTATTTTATGGGATTTTAGTATCGTACTTTATGTTCGGTATAACTATGCAAATCATAAATTCGCAACTGCCATCGTGGAATTTGCGAGTGGAATCCAGAGACTGTGCGTTGCACCACACGGTGGGATGAGAATTTTTCGATAACGATTATTTTGGTGATGAGAGTGCTCTTGCACGCTCATTATATCGTCGTTGCCGTTTCGCCACGTGTATTACCGCGGTATTTTTTTTAACTTTTATTTTACACAGTGCTCAACTTATGCCGACACAAAAAAATTCTCCGATGCACCGCTGCTTACGGGAGGGGACTTAAACCGTTATTTACTGCTAGTAAATTTCATGTCTAGTTTTCGCGGGAGAATTTATTAGGCGGACGTTAGTGTAAAGCTGTGGCGGACTGCAACGCGCGCGCGTAAAAGCCGCTTTAATTATCCGACATAAAAACGCTTTCGACGCGAATTCAGTACAAAGGGTAATTATTCCGGGGGAGCGGTCAACACGAGAGCGTGGCGGGGCAGAATTTATGCCCGCGGCCGCCAAGTGCTCGCGGCGCTGTCTCCTGCCGCAATATTTATGAGCACGACGGCACGATAGCACGCCCCAAACACCGCACGCGCGCGCGCGGATCGTGTGTCGTCCTAATCTGCGCGCGCCCCATCCACTGAAGAGCCATCGAGGATAACAGGCAGTGCGCGCCCACAATGCTATACACCAGTAGCAGCAACTGCTCGAGCAGCTACTGTCTGTTTACGAGTGCATTCTCGCCGGAGACCGGGGCGGGAGGTACGCCTGTAAGCTTTCTAGCGGATTAAGGCTGTGTACGCCCTGGGACTACAGCCTCGGTGCTAGTATTTCACTTGCGGTGCTCTTAACGGAGTTGCATGATTCCGCTGGGGAAGTTTCAGACTAACGATTCCTTTCTGTTCTACAGCGTTAACACGTTGGGGGTGTTTGATATGTAATGCACACGTTCCGTATTCGGATTAACTGCTGCGCTTCTCTGTGTAGCTGGTTCGAGTACATGTAAAGGAAAAAAAAAATCGCAGTGACAAGTTTTACGGCCCACGTTAGATATTTAGTTTTAAGAGTATTTGCAATCATTTTGCGCCAAAATAATAAGCTAAATAATAAAAAATTAATTAATAAGAGTGTTTGAAACCATTTTAGGAAAAAAAATGTAGTGGCGGATTCCAAACCACTAACCTTCAGCTTCCGAGTTCAAAGCGTTGCCCACTACGCTACAGCTAACAGTCAGGAGATGTGTTCTATAATCTCATACTATTAGTGGCCGTTGTTAAGTGATGCTAATATGTCATTTGTAGACACTATATTATCATTTATCCTACGAAGAACGACGTGTGCCATTGCTCTGAAATGACAACGTGTAAGTTACAATAAGAAAATCATCAAATACGCAACGCAAAATGGCGTATGCCACATATAGTTCTGGGCGACTAATGTCACGTGACATCTGCCAACGGCTGATTTTCGTTAATTCAGTGGTGTCAAAACTCCGTTATTTTTGCAAATAGCTCTCAAACAATACTACTTAAAAAAAAAAAAAAAAAAAAAAAAAAAAACATAAGGAAACAGTTTTAGAGAATTTTATCCTCTACAAATTCGTTTATTCAATTTTCGCGTCAGATGAACGGTTTATTTGCAATTAAAATTGCATTACAAATGGCTTACTTTTTGGTATGACTAACATATTTCTTGTCCGAAATATTTCAAAAAGTGATGTTCTGGTCTCTGGTAGCCAACAAATATGTCTGTAAAATTTGGTGCCGATCGGTGAACGGTTTGACCTAAAAAGTGGGAACACGTTACAGCCAGACAGACATCGTCAAATCGCCGTTATTTTTGCAAATATCTCTGCAACGATGCAAGATATGAAAAAAAAAAAAACATAATAGAACGAAATTGTAGAGAACTTTCTCCTCTACAAATTCGGTTATTCAATTTTCGTGTCAGATGAATGGTGAAGCCGTTATTTTCATTTGAATTTCGAGCTGTCAAAAGACGATCGCAAAGGCCCACGTTTTGTGTTACTACCGTAACCTAAAGTGGGCCAATAAGTTTTTATAAAAGCATTATTCAGTTATATAGAACCAAGTTAGTTACTTTGCTTACTGTATATGGAATGGTAGCAATGATAGACACCTTTATTTGTACGCTAAATAGTGGTGTTTCGTGACAGATATCAAATATTTCAGGAGATGGTAGTACAGACGAATTGTAACAGATATTACAGAGAAGGAAGCCATCAAAGCAAGACCTAGAAGATGAAAGCAGTATACTACCTCACTATGGACATATAAACAAAATATTCATCAATGCTAAACTGGCTCACTTATCTAATTCGCCCAGAATCACTCTGTGCAGCAGTATGTTTGAACAAAAAGGCAATGATGAAGGCACTGCAAATTACTGAAAGAAAAATATTAAGGAAAATCTCGGGGCCAGTTACAGAGCAGCCACAGTGCACAATGCGTCATAATACTAAAATATATACACAACAAAATCGCTGATGCAATTAGGAACTGAATAGCTTTTTCCGGTCACATACAAAGGATGAATCGCAACAGATTGACAAAGAGTGTTCTGTTACTTCAGTGAACTAAAAATGGCCGGCCGCGGTGGCCGAGGTGACTGAGGCGCTCCAGTCACGGTCAGCACGGCCACTACGGTCGGGGGTTCGAATCCCCCCTCGGGCATGGATATTTGTGCCGTCCTAGTTTGTAAGTAGTTCATAAGTAGTTTGTAAGTTTAGGGACTGATGACCCCGTAATTAAGTCCCATAAGCTTAACAAACATTTGAACATTTTTTTTTGAACTAAAAATGGACAATAAATGGTGCAAAGAAATTGGAAGGGACATGGACGAGATTCAAATTATCCCACAAGATATCAACAAAAGACTACAATTCAACAAGAAATTTTAGGATGCCAAATTTTTCCAGGAAAAACCGAATTAGAAGACAAGAGTCTAGTGGACCGAAGAAACAAGAGAGAAACATCGGCAAATTACGAAATATGGAAGAAAGGAGAAACGGTTGAAACAATCCTAGTCCATACTGGCTATACGTAAAAGAAGAAAATGCTATGCACGCACGACGCAGCGTTCTTACGACGTCAGCCACGAGCGCCCTCTGCTACAACAACACTCGTGGCCACCACTGAACGACATCGTTCACTTGGGACTGAGATAGGAACCAGTTAACACTTCGGAATCAGATAGGCACCAGTGAAGACTTGGCTATCGGATAGGCACTAGGCAGGCCTCTAGCTCAACTATGTATCAGCATTCTGCAGTACTGAACTATGTAAAAGTTAAGTACTGTATAAATTCTGTGCAATATATATCTCGTTCTAATTTACTCTAGTGTTTCTAGTTTCTGCTGTCCCACTGGCTGCTCACCTCCGTACCTGCACAAGTGTGTTTCCTTTATTCCTGCGTCGGTCTTTCTACTCGGCCACCGCCACCTACGACGGAAACGAAACACAAAAGCGGCGACGAGGCTGGGACACATATATTATCTACCCAGTTTTCAAATTACGTGCGATTGCCTACTCATAACTGTAGTAAGTAGAATATACAAAAAGTGAATCATTTACCATGTGAATTAATAACAGCATAGACCACAATAAAATTTCAAAAGAATGGAGGTCTAGCACTAACACTGTAGTGTACGAAAAAATGAAAAACAATGGAGAGAGAGACAGATAAGAAAACCTGTAGGGCTACAGCGGGATAAATCTACTAATGTGAATTCTTAAACGCGTGACAAAAAAAAAAACAAAAAAAAAAAAAAAAAAAAAAAATAGGACAAAAAAAAATCACAACTTTTACCAACGAGCAGCAATGTTTTAGTTCTTATACGTCACGTACAGATACAGTTTTTATACACAGACGTCACGCACAAATGTAGTTTTCATACGTAAACCAGGTGTAGGAAACGCCATTTGTACTCAACGAAAGAGGATATTATTTCATTGACTTCAAGAAGGCTTTATATTCAAATCAGTTAAACGATGTGGCAAGTCTGCTCTATTGTCTAGGCATTTCTTTAAAATTAATAAAAATAATTGAATACATCAATGAACTACATTCAGGCGAAAATACATCAAGGTTGAGTAGGTGCATAACAAGTAATAATGGTATTCTACAAGGTGAGCTTCTTTCGCCAATATTTTTGGTATAATAATGCATGAAGTGAGAAAAACTGCTACTGAGCAGTAGATTTGACAGAATAGGATATCAGGAAAGAAGAATCATTTGTTATACTGCCGATGAAGTCCTCCTACCAAACACTCCTGAAGACCTGCAGAAACTTATACAAAAATTTACCGCGACAGCCAAAACCTACACCCACAAACAAAACTCAAAAGTATGGTCATGTCTTTGGAACCAACTAAATGCAAACTGGATGTAGTCGGGAAAGTTAATCACGGGGTAATGGCATTTACATACATTTGTACTGAACTGTGAATGTGTCGAATAGTGGTGAGACAACAAGTAGCAAAAACAATGCGATCTGATGTAAAAAAAAAAAAAAAAAAAAAAAAAAAAAAAAAAAACCATTCATGTAGAATATTATGTAAAAGCAATAATATACAAAACAATAGTGAAACCAATAATGATGCATGTTACTGAGACAAGACCTGATACATAAAATGTTAGAAGACATTTTGTATCCGCAGAAATGAAACCTCTACGGAGGATTATAGGGGAAACATTAGAAAAAAAATACATAAGGAAATGGCAGCATTAGGAAAGGATGTGAGCTGAAATCCTTTAATGAGTTCGTACATAACAAAAAGCGTGAGTAAAACAAACGCAAAGTCGGGGAAAATGAAAGTAAGGTTTTGAAAGTCGTCAATAAACTATTGAAAGTTGGTGGAAGCAGGTCGCCTAAGGAGAAGATGACTTGACACCTCCAGGAAGGCTGAGGCGTACGGAATGAAATAGGTTTAGCCTGGGAAGAAACGAAGATACCTTTCACAGACACAACTTAATATGGAAAAAAATTTATTCAGTATTTTGCAACGTCGAGTACTTCTTTGGCAATGCGAGCAGCGTTGTCCGTTTCTCTCCTTATACTTAGAGAGAGTGAATACGACCACATAAACCGGATACTGCTCACGAAGACGACCGAGGAAGTGCACAGTTCTCCCAACAGATTACGGAAAACGTCTTCTTCCTACATGGGTAGAGAGAGAAAGGGACGCTGAGGTAAAGGGGATCCACGGGAACAGAAGAGGCCACTTCTGGATCACAAAGTCGGTTTATACTCGCGACGGCGCGCGATCTCATTCTGCAGGTCTCCAGAGCACCTAGGTTCCACATGCAAAGCGAGCCCTCGATTTCCCCCAGCACGCACCCCCTCTTGCTTCCTGCGTTACGGGCGTCGTGACCGGCACACAGGCCGAACTGCCGTTGAGACACCGGGAGCTGAGGCGGACTAACAGCTCGTGACGTCACGATACGAAATAAAGCACTGGATATAACGAGCTGAATAATCCGCCATTTTGAATCCCAATCCGACAACACAGTTGTATGCTTTGCCTGGCGCAGCGAAGTGAATCATCCAACAGTTTGTGATTTTATTGTTTCACAGTGTGAAATGGTTGGTTGTGTATCTCCACATTGCTCAAATAATAGCAGACATGGTCGCCAGAAGTTTTATCGGATTTCTTGAAACACAGATCGGCGTAAAAGGTGGCTTGTAAATTCCAGATGCCAAGTATGGACGCCAAAATCGAGTAACTATCTGTTAACCTTATCAATTAAACCTTCTTTAATTGGAATTAAAATAGTTATGCTGACAGAGATGTAGAAAAGGAAATATAGGCCTATACATGTCAGCAGTGGTTTATTTTAATTTTGATAGACTGTTAATATATCACGATACACAGTGTGTTTAGTTGCTTTTCTTGATATTTAGACCAACTAGGTACTTATTCTATTAATTGTATTTTAAGTGATGCGTGAGTGCAGCTAACTTTACCCAGTTATTGGTTTTTAAATTATATTATTTCACATTAGTTTATTGATTAAATTAAATGACTCTCAACACTGGAATATGTAGGCCTAAGCCAAGCTGTGAACAGGATGTCTGAAAAAGAAAAAGAAAAATTGAACTTCGCAAAGAATGGGAACAGGACAGATGTAAAATCTTCTCTGAAATATGGTGTGTATAAAATATGTGAGACATTAGAAGGGGACAATACGGGAAGTACAGTAACGCAACTTAACGTTATTCCGCAACTGTTTTCGTACGCAACTCTTAGTAACCAAAAACGTATGTGGATGTAGGCCTACTACTTCTAAACTAGAAAATACCATAATTGTGACGTATTTTTAACTATATTTGGTACATATTTAGAACGGCAACATATCCTTCAATATGGATGTAGGTGAAGTATCATATCTCGAAATATCCCTCTAATCACTAAATTGCCTTTTACAGTCAAATGTAAGCCAATAAATTTACTGTGCTGTAATATTTCTGCGCCTGGAAAGTATATTTAATGGTTTTTGAGCATATTAAAAAGCGTAAGCGTACTGTAGCCTTTAAATGCGCAGCTTCAATGTGAGAGTCAAAATGGCGGACTGTTCTGCTTGTACTATACAGTGCTCTAATACGAAATCAAATTACAGTGTCTGACGAAGCGTGGGACGTCATTAATTGGTACGTCTTTTAAGAAGTATTCTTCCTGTACACAGTCGATTGCTAGATAATAAATTTTTGGTGTGATGGATGGTATCAAATATGGAATGCATTTTCTTACAATTCTTCGTAGCAGCCGTGTTGTAATTTTACAAGGATCAGAATATTAACATCTATGGCACTCTGAGCAATGTCTTCAAATGTAGGTGGTATACTGATCAATGAACTGCAAACATCTCTGTGTAATTGACAAATGAATGTTAGAATGGTACATTGCTGTGACAGGAATATACATAACCATACATCAATTAATGTAAGGATTTAATACGGATCGTTATATAATTTTGCAAAGATGCCGAAGCATTAAACAATGTTTACACTATGTTATATGACTTCACAAATAAGAAAATTAACACGAACAAACGAAAGGGAAAAGGAAAGTGTAAAACTTCACCGCGATCGTGGCAGTAGGATTAAAACATTTCAGTAATTTATAAATACTTTTTGCAAAGCAGAATTCATTTTGTCAGAATTAAATCAAAATAAATTAAATTATTTTCAAAGTACAGTAAAAGACAAAGAGTAAGCGGGTCAAAGCACCCCATGAATTATACAAATAGGACTTGAAATTACGTACCTGCCTCTTTGAAGTATAGCGCTCTTTCAAGTTTCTCTCTCTCTCTTTCGTGTTTAGCTCTTCCATGTTCGATAGCTATTTCTGGTTCATAATTAGCTATGTTCACATTGTACCGTCCAGTTATAGCTCTGTCGAGAATATCATTTTATTGCGACCGCGAGAATTTTTTTTAAATTTACTTTTTCCTTAGTAGAAGAATAATGTATTATTTCAGACAGATTACTAAAGAGAATTCGGAGATAATGGGAATTTTATTATTCGAAGTTATCGATAATGGATTACGGTCTGTGGATGGATACTAGGATTTGTGTAAAGAAAATAATAAATGTGAAGGAATTACTTTCAAGGTAACTAAATATCACGATTAGCAGTATGTAATGCATTAACTGTGTGCGCTATATAATTTGGCAAATATATTCAATATTACACTGAAAAAGGTTTCAGAACTTTCATTTAATGGTCAGAACTTTCAATATTATCTGTGAAGTATTCTGAAGTAGGTGGACAACAAACAACGGTGTCACTATCACGAAATAATTACATGTGTGTACAGGACTGAAAGATTTCTTTAAAGGACATGCATGATCGCAGTCTAAAACTTCAGTACACTGAAAAATTAATGAGACAGAGTTTAAACTCTATAAAATGTGACATTGGTTTCATGTATTACTTTCAAGAATATCCAAGATCAATAGTGTGTTAAGTGCATTACTGTTGGAGTAATTCAACCGCGAGAGAATAACTTTCAAAATCGCTTGTGAGTTTTTAAAGCCCATGGATAGACTACAATTTCAACTGAGTAGCTACAAGTGCTATATGACTTCAGAAACCCTTAAGTAGAACTAATGGGGAAAATATAACTAACTCCAACACGTAATTATTGTGTCGATATGAAATAAAGCCCGTGAGAGGAAAGAATCTTCATGCTCTTCTATAACATTAAAAACTCTAGGAAGACAAGATTACCAACCTGTCAGACAACAAGCAAGAAACCTGTCACAAAAGAGACGGGATACTTACATGAATTCACGAAAAACTGAGACGAATAATAAACAGTTGAAGTGATGAATAATAAGAAAACGATAACGAAGAAACGCGACTCATTGTCTTTACTCGATACTGTGAGTCAGGTAACTAACGTTAAATCCGAAATGCATGAACTAGAGATAAAATGGACAATATACGTATTAGCTGAAATTTATTGTGTAAGGTGCTCCGAATATCACGAAAAAATACAATAACAGTGCAAATATGGCAGCTAAAAGTTAGCCGTGAAGCCCTAGGTATTTCTGATTATGTAACGTTATCGACCTCCCAATTACCACTCATATCATACCATTATTCTGTCTTGGGCAACGCCTGGTTGCTCAGCTAGTAACAGTATAAGATACGACGATTAGTTTCGTCAGAGGATGAAAAAGTTCACCAAAATATATCAGGGATATTTCCGTCTCAATCGTCCAGAGTGTATGTACAGGTAACGGTAGGATGACTTACGTTATTAGAATAAAAATTAACACGGAGACAAAGGTCCATTACAAATCCCGGCTTTGAATGTCATTCCGCCACGAATTTTTAAGTCTCGCCATTGAATTATTTCAGTGCCCTAATGTAGCCACAGAAAAAAAGTATCGATTTAAAACTCGTCCTTAGGCGCAACGTCTAGAAGAAGCACATCTGTAGTGTTTTTACCATTATTAGAAATTTAAACGTCATATTGAGAATTGTGCAAGGGTATCCAGTGCATTACACACAAGTACGTTTCAATAAGAGAGAAAGAGTGCACGAGTATTAAAAGACTGTAGCAGCAGCGCTGTCAGACTTGTCATACTCGTGGGATTACAGTCAGAACAAAGGAAAAAGGAAGGACCGGAAGATCATGGTTTAATGTCCGGTCGACGTCGTAATGGTTAGATACGGAGCACACGCTCGGGTATATTTCGTATGGGATGGGAAGGAACTTAGCCATACCATTTGAAGGGAATAATCTCGAAGTTATTTCAGGAAAGCACGGCCAATTTAAATCAGGATAGGCTGGAGGCTGTTCTGAACCGCCGTCCTCCCGAAAGGGAGTTCAGTGGGACAGACAGGGTGGGTTGTTCCTGCCCAATCTCCAAACATAGGATCGACGTTCCAGAATTGATTGCATTGCTCTACTGTATATGATTTCACATTAAAGATGCTTTAATTGTGCCCGAACCCATTCAGCAAATCTAACAAACATGTTCAAGTGATTGTAAATCTATCGGACCAAACTGCGTGGTCATCAGTCCGTAGTTTACAAACTACTTAAACTAAGGTAAACTAACCTAAGGACAACAGACACACACACCCATGCCCCAGGGAGGACTCGAACCTTAGACAGCGAGCAACCGCGCGCTCCGCAGCGAGGCGCCTTAGACCGCTCGGCTACTCCACCGCGAGAAAAACAATCTGAGTAGGAGGCTATCCGCATTTTTGGCGACGGACCTTGATTTTCGGGAAAATGTATGTTGAAATTCAAGGCGCACTGCAAGACGCTGAATGTTAACCGATGGATACGAAAACAGCGGTAAGCCAGCTTCACATTATAATATTTTAGTATATTTTTGAGTAATTACAGTTTATTCTACCGATACTCAGCTTTTCATCTTTACGATGTATGGGGGTTCTGGTCGCTGCAACATTATTCTCCTGGGGCGTCATGGTAGAAATAAACACTCGATATATACAATTTTTCACTTCTTCGTTAATTTGTAATCAAACTTCTCCACCAAAACATTTTAACAACAAAACAGTTACAAAGCATCAGAACTGTAGTACTTCCATTTCAAAACATAGTGTGACATAGATTCCAGTGCACTTTAGAAAAGCCAAAACTCGAACCCCCCCCCCCCCCCACGTAAGGCGACGAGGCAAATATATAACATCGGAAATAATGACGTTACATTGCCATTGTTCATAACAATTGAATATAGTAATTTACAATTAACGAACACAACAGTAAGACATTTCATGTATGCAAAAAAAAAAAAAAAAAAAAAAAAAAAAAAAAAAAAAAAAAAAAAATCACAATATAAAATGAAATCTATACATACAATAATTTTACAAGCCACATATCGTTTTAAGACTTAATCACGCTACTTTTTGTTTGACAACAAACCAAAATGTTAAATGTTAATTAATTAGTTAACTAGTACATCATACATGTTCCTAACATATATTGAGCTATCAACCATCTTGGCAATTCTCAAAATAGGTTCAATATCTCAGGTGAGTCAATACATACAAAGAAATACAATATTCAAATCTCGAATACATCATTAATTACACAATTAGCTAGTCTACACAACTTCTTTATGAGCCTAATGAGCCTAACATATATACAATGCTATTTATTTTAATGCCTTTATGTGGATACAAAAGTTTTTTACCATTCGTCTGTCTATTTATTGAAATAACATACAATGACGTAACTATTGTTTATAGAACTGTCTGGAAAGAAAATATATGAATCTCTTAATTAATGAAATTTATTACTTGTTTTAATCAGAGTATCACTGAGACACTGTCCTACACTGATTCCTAGGCTGGCTATATCGTTTTTAACTAACTTCACACGCAACTTTTATCACTATTGAACCACACGATTCCGGATCCGAAGCAGACGGTATCGTAGGATGACATTGAGATGACAGGACCGGGCAAACGGTATCGTACGACAACATTGGGATGAGGGGGTCAGCAGTATCGTTACAACATGTTTCATCGAAGTAAGCGTGAACGTATACAGCTACGACGCTGGAGGTACCTTGTTCGGGTTCTCTACGTGACACTCATGTTCAGAAAAGAGAGGATGAGTTAACCCTCAAATTGTAAAACGTAACTGTGTCCTGCACGAAATCGGGAAAGGTCACAAAAATGGTGGACGAAGGCTATTTACAATCTGTGTATCTTCGCCAAGAGGGACAGAAGAAAATTCTATATATTGCCGCGAGTCTTTCGACGGAACGAGTGATGCAGTGGTTAGCGTCGCAGATCGCTGTGCTTGCGTTCCCTGGTTTAAATCATGCCACTGGCAGAAAAAGATTTATTTCATTGTATTTACTATTTCTACAAAGTTCTACATGTTTCTTACGTTCCATATAAGTTCCAGAAAAATCTTTCTATGTATAAATAGTGGAGCACTCCACGCAGGAGACTGTCTGTACTGAGTGTACGCTTGTGTCAGCAATAAACGTGTTCTAAGTGTAAGGTGTTGTGCTCTGTTAACGGCCAGCCTTCGAATTCCGGACCACCTGCAGTTTTCAACGTAACAATGTCATTGATGCGTGGTGTGGCACACTCATATTACGGTATACGATCTTCGTGGGTGAGAGGAAAGCTTGCACCTGCACCGTAAATGTTATTCCACAATCCAGTCACGGTCTGCACGGCCACTACGGTCGGGTGTTCGAATCCCCCCTCGGGCATGGATATTTGTGCCGTTCGTAGCTAGTTGATAAGTAGTTTGTAAGCTTAGGGACTGATGACCCCCTAGTTAAGTCCTATAAGTTCTACAAACATTTGAACATTTTATTCCACAGAACTGTACTCTACTTTTCCAGCCAGGCGACGTATATTTTTACCAAAAAGTTAAAATGTTCACGAAGAAAATTCGGAATGATCCTGATTTGTTGAACACCAATAGAGAAATCTCATTCGGATGCGAGTCCACAACTTTACTTCCGCCAGTACCTCGCCTTCTACATTCCAAACTTGCGAAACTTGCAAGTCTAGAACTGCTGGAAGAAAGGATATGGTGGAGACATGGCTTAGCCACAGCCTAAGGGATGAGCTTCTGCGAAGTTTAGAAAGTAGGAGGCGAGGTACTGGCGGAGGTAAAGTTGTGGGGCGGTATCGTGAGTCGTGTCGGGATAGCTCAGTCGGTAGAGCGCTTGCCCGCGAAAGCCAAAGGACCCAGGTTCGAGTCCCGGTTACGTCACACAATTTTAATCTGCCAGGAAGTTTCACATCTGCGCACACTTCGCTGAAGAGTGAAAATTTCATGTTATTCGGCAGGGCACTTAAAATCTTCGTGTGCCTGCAAGACAGAGATAGAGTTGGCAACATTGTGAAACTAGAAGAATGTATGCATCAGAAGCAGTACTACCGTATACTTCAGTAACTTGCAATACCAAATGGATTGTGCTTAATATGGAAAGGGCTCACCTTAGAACAGGATAATGACTCAAAATATCGGTCGGTGTACTGTGCGAACTACATAGCCTCAAATGAAACGTTCATATTTATTTACGTACTAGACGAATATGTAATAAAAATTGGGATACCTATTTCAAGAATTCAGTTGATATTCGTTTGACCTACGGCAGCGCCATCTAGGGAGCCAACCATAGCGCCATCTATTTTTCCCCTTCAAGCTAGAAAAGTTTTGTTCTTTGTAGTTTTTTCGTTTGATGCTTATTTCGTGAGATATTTGGCCTGGTCACTATCAATAGACCACCCTATATATAGACATTTTTATAACCGATGTTCAACCTATGTAAACACTCAACATATCATTATAAGTTAAGTAAAGCAGTCAACAATCCGAGATTGGTTTGAGCACCACTAGGCATGGTCCTGTTTGGATGTGGTATGCCGTTGCCTTCCTCAGACCTTCGAACTGATTTACCCAGACAGTTGTAGGGGGACCTACAGTTTAACGTGGGCTCCGAACCATGGTGCTACTCGGTATTTTTCACATCAGCAACACTGCCAGAGGTGGAAGAAGTGGAAAGTGACAGATAAAAATCCTAAGACATAGCGGGGATCGAACCCGGCACCTTTGAATTTGTAGTCTGGCACTCTACCACTGTCCAACTGAGGCGCACCATTATAAGGAAGAAAATTATTTTTGCGCATCATTTCCTTAGTTTTCAGAACGAAGACTGCGGAAAGATATGGAATCTAAAACATGTTCCCATTTTAATTAAATTACTTGACTCTGTAAGTACAGCTACTAATACAGTAGGTAAATTGTCTGACGTTGTTGAAGATATCGATGTTCTCTTTGATATTAAGACAGTTAAAACAATTTTCAATGTTGAAAAATCCTTTCCTTGTCGACATTTTGAATTATACCTGTGCCGTTTCCCCGCATGTTATTGAGTGTTTGGCAGCTGTAACGTGAGAGCTACTGGAATCTAAAGACGTCGGAGAAAAGGGTCTCGAATCTAACAGTTCATCAATTATTGAATTTTGGCACAAGGTGCCATAAAGTCGGTGGTCCCAATCCAGATATGACATATTTTTATGTTGTGTTCGAATACTTACACTGACTTATTTCGGTTTGGTACCAGAGATATCCCTGTCGTTTCGAAGATAAGCGTCGTAAAAAACATGGAAAGCAATCATTTTCACGGCATCGAGCACATCGTACAAATGTTGCATTTTTACAGTCGCAATTTTTCTTCATGTTTACTGAAAAGCAAGCTTCATTTCTTGAAGATTTCTCTTGTATCGCACGGTTTAGAAGGGAAGCACATATAACATTATTTCACCGAAGACTGTAGAGGACAGCTGATGATGAATAACTGAATGAAGTTTTCATATTCACAGAGTATATGACATCAACTGTGAATGGGAAAAGCTGAAAATGTATACTCAGCCAGGATTCGAAACCGGCACTCCTGCTTTCTAGGCAGTTACGCTGACCAGTACACCACCGGAGGCACAGTGACCACCGCACCTGCAGGGACTACCTAAGCACGCCTCCCGTCAGACACAAACTTCACTGCTTTACCTTGCCCACAGTAATCAAACTAATTCCCGTAAGAGTAAGGGCTCCAAACTTGCCCACCGCTCACCACTAACGTATGGATCATTGCCTGTCACTGTCATTATATATGCCTAGAAAGCAAGAGACCCGGGTTCAAATCCCGGCTATAGACACATTTTCAGCTTTGTCCATTCGCAGTGGATGTCATATATTCCGTGAATAAGAAAACAATAACAACTGCAGCATCAGAAGTGACGTCTGTTCTTTCTGAATAGACGCCACATGTATATATGAATGAAGTTTGATACGTTCTTCTCTGTCGTCAATTTCGCGACCTCTTTCGTTCATGTAGACACAAATTTACAAGCGCTTGACGACATTTTTTACTTGACAGTAAAAATACACGTGATATGACAATGACGTATGTGTATCGTTTGGTATACTCATCGACCAATTTTTCAACCCTTAATCATAGACGTGTGAATACCGTGGGTAGCAGTTTCCCCGATAAGGTGAGAAAGTTCTGTGCAGTGTAGGAATGTGTGAGTTTATTCATATTAGGCATCGTCACTAGCACCACTTTCGAACCTTTAGTCGTCAGAATTCTGCCAAAAGTACATTGATACTGGCACCCTGAAAAATGGTAAATTAATAAAAGAAAGAAAACTATATATATGCCACAGGTTTCACCCGTACCGCCTGTCACTGACCCAGGAGCTGCATGGGAACGATTTCCGTACAAGAATGACATTCTGTGAGTGGGCCATGCGTAATTTCACGCTGGAGTCTTTACAAAGTCTTATGTTCTCTGATGAGTCGACGTTCACAAATTATGATGCAGTGAATCGCCATAACATGCACTACTGGGCTGCAGACAATCCTCGACAATCTGTCGACCGTCAACGTAGGTGGTCTATTAACGTGTGGTGTGGAATCCTTGGGGATGAAATCATCGGTCTACACTACTTCCCAGGTACACTGACAGGTGAGGTATATCGCGCTTTTATAGCCGACAGTTTTGGTGGTCTCCTTGAACATGTGTGTCTACACACCAGAGTCCATATGTGGATGCAGCACGATGGTGACCCAGCCCATTCTGCGCGTGCTGTTGTGGAAGAACAAAACAACAGATTTGCAGGAAGATGGTTGGGCCCCATGGTCCTCATTCATGGCCCGCAAGGTCGCCCGACTTAACACCAGTAGATTTCTTTTTGTGGGGATATCTAAAGGATCGTGTTTATGTCACTGAGCCCACATCCACAGATGATCTAAAACGGCGCATCGAGGATGCATGTCGCTCCGTCACACCAGCGATGTTACATCTCGTCCGCAGATCCTTTCGACGACGCATGCATTATGCAAGGAACATGGACACACATTTGAACATCTCATGTAAATCAACTTCCCACCGCCATAACATCCATCACCCACCACAGAGCCATGTATTATGTACAGCGTGTGGTATCTGCCCCTGAAACTATGAAGGGTTGTAGCTCCCAAACTAACAGTGATAGGAATGTAGTTTAAATTGATTTGGACGCAGCTGGTTTCAACGATTCCAATGCACGATAGAAAAAACTATTGTTCCATTTAAAAAAATTATATCTTTATGCTGTAACTCTTTGGAAAATGATACAATAAACCATGTTCATAGCTCCGCAGAAAGTGTAACATTTCTTGTGTTGACCTACCGCATTAAAATCTCCCGTCACCTGTGTGTGTGGTGTCTGTTCTTTCGGACATGTCCGAAAGAACAGACACTACATATATGTATAACTTATAAAAATTGCCGATGACGGGCAACGGTCCTTCCTTCAGTGCGGAGGCGCTACTAGGCCCTTACTCTTACGGGAATTAGCACAAAGTGACTACGAGTTTGCGTTCTTGTGGGCAGGGTAAAGTTGCGAACTTGTATCTGACGGGAGGTGTGCTTGAGTAATTCCGTGCAGCTGTGAAGATCGCTGTGTCCCCAGTATCGCTTCTCGGCCTTTTGCCTAAGATCAAAGTGTAGTATCTGTTCTTATCAGCTTAATTGCTGGTGATTTCAGGTGCACATGGCGATGTATGGTTTTTAAGCCCTTCCTTCCTCGGCGAGATGGGCGGTGCGCGCTTTGGCTTAACCGCCTGGGCCCGCTGCGCCGCTGTTCCTCCCCCTGGACCTTTTTCTGGCGTCGAGCCTGCTCTCGGTGTGGGGAGCAGACTCCATACGCTTGCGCCTCTCATGGGTGTCTGCGGCTGGCAAAAAAGTGAGTCTGATAGCCCCTTCCTTGCCATCCCGCTCGGCAGGATACAACGGGGTCTGTAAGCTGAGACGTTACTGTCATACCGCCTCATTGCTCCACCTAATCGATTTTGCCAATTTCTCTTGCCTTGCTCATGTTTTTTCTCACTTGTATTAGTAATGTTTGCTATTTTCAATATAAATTGATTTAGCTTGAGCATTATCATGTGGTTTCATGGCCGACTGGCGAGGGCAAAGAAGTAGAAGCAGAGATGGCGAGTTTGTGTTGTTTTTTTTATATATACTTTATTCCCTTTTCTTTTTATTCATGTCACACTCCCATGTTTTCTATGACAGCGTGAGCGAAGGAGTGGTTGAGCATAGTTGAACCAGTAGGGGTACTTTAGCATGATGGTGCCGGTAGTTTGTGAGTTTTCCGCTTTTTTGTGTAGGCAGCTAGTGTTGCAAAGAGTTTAGCAGGCTTTGCTGCTGGTCGATGTTAGGAGGTGGATTCGCGAACGAGTATAAGGAAAGTGCCCAGTTGGCTGCACCTGCCTCCGCCAATCAGGGCGCGTCTTCTTGGCGTGGTTCGAATTGGCGGACGGTTGAGGTAGAGGGAAGACATATTTAGCGGAGTTGGAAGGAGACCATCGAGAGGTACGGACGCTGGTGCTGCTTGCTGCGCAAAATTCTCCAGAATGTGGTAAGAAATGCGGCACAAGAGATAATTAAAGTCATAAGTGGGGAAGTGGAATTTGATAAAATGTCTTTAGGTAAATTTAAAGAAATCGTAAATTTTGTTCTGTATATTGCGTCCACAAGGCCACTTACTGTTCGACCAGCAGGATTAGTTTGAGCAGTAAATGTATAGAGCTTTGCGCTAATCATGCAGAGAGTGATTTGCATGCTTTATGTCCGTTTGTGTGCAGATTTCCTACCCCCCTCCTCACCCACCATGTGTGACATTGAATAGTGTACAGAGTAGTTAAAAGCAGTAAGAGGCCAGTTGAGCAATATTTATAGCAAAGTGTCTAAAAAAATAAACTCTTTATGATTAAATTTTGTGTCAGAATAACTGATTTACCCCTCAGCTTCTCCTTCAATGCTCCCCATTTTGGACGGGAAACAAAGGGATCTCACAATCATTATGAGGATTGAAATTGGTATTTGTTCGAACTTACCCTGGGAGTTTAAAACTAGACGTATCCTATCTTGAGGTGGATGTGTACTGGTTCCGTTAATTCTATACAAAAAAATGCGTTATCCGTTGCGCGCCATTTTCATTTGTCAATGTTAATCAAGCCGGTATGTTCATGTGAACATAGACCGAAATAAGTGTGAACCAGTATAGATACATGCTCAGGATAAAGACTACGCGAAATTACGAAGCAAATTTCATACTGTGTATGAAAGCCGTTGCTGTCAGTTGAACAGCGCTTGGGTAGACCCACCCAGTGGTAAGAAGAAAAAAGGTTAAACTCTAAAGTACAAACAAGAACTAAAGAATTAAGATAAGAGGGTACGTCACAAAGTTATACATATTTCTTTACCTTTCATCCTGGCCCGGCTGCGCTAGCACTCGGGATGACACCAGGAATATTTTCTGCTCAGGCTTTACCGCCGAAGCAACTTCTCCGGCCCTTGTGGAGACGACATTATTGCAATGTACGCTGTCGAGTGAGCGCAGACCTCCTCCAGCTCCTTGTAGATTTACGTCCACAATCGGCTGGAAACATTCCCTATACATTCTCTAGGCTCCTTCTTAGCCTCTTAAACATTCTCTCTTTGCTTAAAAAATCTGTTCTTATTAGCTTAATATCTGATACGTCCTGCAGCTATACTCTTCTACAATCGCCCTCTGTAATAAAAAAGCTGAGCCAACCATTCAACGAAGAACTCCGAACAAACTAAACGAACGTCCGCGAACCATAGATCTACCAGATGAACACCCAAAAAGAAAAGAGAAAAAAAAGTGGTGTACGGATCAGCGCAACTGTCTAGAAAGCAGGAAACTCTGGTTCGAATCCCGTCTAGGTACACATTTTCAACTATACCCATTCGCAGTTAATGTCATACATTCCGTGAAGATGTATAATTATTAATAAAAACTAATGTTTACATTACCTGTTTGAACCATATTGGTGCCGACGTCTGGATCAAATACGGTATGACAACACAAAACTGGATTCGAAAACTTTTGACGCAGTCAGGATTTCGTCCACAGTTGCAGTTCTCTTTCCGTTACAAAGTCTGTGATTTTTCTTTGGCGAATACGATGCCTCAGTTTAAATTGTTGTACACACCCATGATAAGCTTTGAAATAAAAAATTTCAAATTTCCCTGTTGCAGATTAAGCCCACTTCTGTAAAATACTGGTCGTGACTTCTTGCTAGTTCTGTCGAGCTTTCACAAGGCGGTCTAAGTCCACAAGTCGATAATGGCGTATTTGCCAAAAAAAGGTTCCACCATTTCTAACGTGTTGGTAGTATTACGGCATTTCCTCCATACAATTTATGCGACTGCATGCATTTCTTTGCAAACATTTTAAGAGTTTGGTACCCTTAAAACATGCAACCTATCTAACTCGTGTGTGACCAGTAACTTCATGGATGATGTAAAAAAGTTTCAGTATTTAAAATTAGATTCTATAAAACATTTTGGTATCCCTAGTTTTTGTTTATGTGTGTGTAGATGACCTGAACAACTTGTCGTCACCTAAAACGATGGTTAGGTGCTTGGAAAGCCATTAGTAGCTATGGAGATGACTGTCAAAAAAGCAACTATATTAACAACTTTTCTTTTTTAATTCAGTGGATTGTTGTCCTTGAGTAGCTTTGCCTTTTTCTGCTCTGCATCACAACCTTCTGCAGAATATTTACTATCAGATGTAGGAGAAATGAAAACATTTTCTTCGTCTTGTTCACTGAAGATCATGAGCTCCTCGTGTGCTATAATTTTTTCTTTTTGTTAAAAATTCGTTGTGTATCATCTAAAAATACTTCAGCTACCAACCTTGCCTCTCTAAGAATACCGGAGGTGGTGTCGATTCGATTAGATTATTTCCTTTAAGGATTTTCTCGTAACGTACCAGAACATCTCTTATTCGTACGCTCGAAATTCCTCTGCATGACGGGTTTTCAAAATCATCTAATGCCAGTGAAGGACTACGTAAATTAGCGACATTCGCTACCGACATCATAGTCTTCTTTCTCCTGTCAGAAGGGGATCTAGCACACACCACATCAAAATAAAATCTGCTTCGGTAACGTTCCGTACAGCGCGTACAGCTTGGTCCGTTTTTTACTTATTTCCGGTCGTAATCAATCGAACTGGGACGAAGACCGTTGTATTTTCGTTCCCTTAAAACACGCAACCATTCAAACAATCGTACTCATTTGCGAGGGGTAACTTCATGGAGATCGTAAACAACTTCAAATTCAGTTACATAAAACTTTTTGGAATCTCTCAAGCCTCGTGTTGTGTCAGTTTCTGTTTATGAGCATGTAGGCGAGCGGGACAACTTGTCGGAAAGATAAAGTGGAGGATGTAAACGAATGTCAACATATTTACGATATATCAAATTCAGTTATGTAAAACATTTTGGGATCTCTATTTCCACGTGATGTGTCAGTTTTCAGTTTTTCTTGATGTATATGAAGATGGGCGGAACACCTTGTCGTCATCTAAAACGACGGCTGAGTAGGTTTGCTACTTCGAAATCAGTTAGTAGCTATGAAGATGACTTTCCAAAAACAGTGCCGTTGCTCTTCAGAAACTGAAAAATCAAAGACAATCATCGGTAACTAATAGTGAAGCCAATACTGCTAAAATTTAACTTATGTGTTCTTTGATTGAAACCATCATGATTAACAACCAGTCATAAGATATAGAGAAATACCAATAAACAAAAATACGTAAATTTTTCGTAAAAATTTCCGTTGGATATAAAAATTGTGTAGGTATTCGAACACAACGAATAAAAAAAATCTGGCACTGCGACTATGGTTTTAAGACGCCATGGTTTTAAGAGCAGAACGGTAGAAAGAAATCAGTAAAAGAAACCATTACACCCTTTTTTTTAATGTGGCTTATTTACTTATTTCCGGGAGTTACTATTTCCACGAGACCGAGGACCGTAGTAGTTTGGTCCCCTTAAAACAAGCAACCGACCAACCTATCTAACTCTTGTGCAAGCAGTAACTTCATGGATGATGTAAAAAAGTTTTCGCTACTTCAAATTCGACTTTACAAAACATTTTGGTATCTCTAGTTTTTGGTTATGTGTATGTAGATGACCTGAACATCTTGTCGTCACCTAAAACGATGGTTACGTGCTTGGGAAGCCATTAGTAGCTATGGAGATGACTATCAAAAAACCACGTTGTAGCTCTTCATAGACTGAACAATCAAAGTCAACCATCTGAAACCAATAGTGAAGCCAATATTGTAAAAAGTGTAACTTGGTTTGTTTTTTGATTGAAAACATTATTATTATGAACCTTTTATAAAAGATGAAAAATTACGAATAAACAAAAATCTGTGAATTTTTCGTAAAAATTACCATTACATGTTAAAATTGTGTAAGTATTCGAACACAATTAAAAAAAAAAAAAGCCGAACCACGGATCTTATGGTTGAAAGGACATAACGCTACCACCTGAGCTACACCGACAGATGCTGCAACAATTTTAATTATTGGCACTTGCAAAATTTTCACGGGAATTTTTGAGAGTTGCGTCTAATGGCTTTGGCTGATTGTTACCTGCGTTTGAACTTCACGTACCATAAATACCAAAACTTCTAGAAACCGATACCCATGTGGTGTCCTTGTAAGAAGAATACTAGGAAAGTTCTTTGTAGGTCATTGCTGTCCTTAGTGGTATCCAACTATAAAAGTTTACAACTTACACATACGACTTCCACTGGACTTCCCTTACGTAAATCTCAGCAATCGTATTTTCAATCTTAATTAACCGCTTAACATAAAATCCCGAGTATACTCGTTTTTTAATTTCTGACGAAATAATAAAACGCCAAGTATACTAGGGCTTATCGTTTCCGAGCAGCACACATTTTAAAAGGCCGAATTTACTAGTTCTATTTAGTGTTTTGGCAATTCCTTGATATTGTTGATAGATGTCACTGTGGACTGTTACTCCGAAATTCATATTTCTGGCAAGAGATGTTTCTGAATCAGGCACACTAGCAGTCAGTGCTACAACATGTTCTTGCAGTTTTCCTGTTACTTTCTCACGTTTTATGAAAATGGAGAGTGAAGATGAGTTGGATATTGAATTTAGTGGGTCTGAGTGTTCTGAAGATAGCTATGAATATTGTTCGGAAGAAAAAAGTGACAACCCAAACTGAATGAAGTATGGCCTATTGTGAGCTACCTGTCAGCAAAATTTAGAAACAGCTGTGTTCCAGGAAGAGATGTCACCATAGATAAAAGCATGTTGCAGTATGAAGGGCGACTGGGATGGATCCAATATTTGCCGCTCAAGAGAGCTAGGTTTGGCATACAAACATTCATGTTATGTGAGTCAGTGAGTGGATTTGTTTGGTCCCTAATTATTTACGTTGGCAAGGGCACTAAATTTGATGACGATTACAAATTGTAATGACACTAATGCAACTATTGCTAAATATGGGAAACTGCTTGACTATAGATAATTATTATAGTTCTCCCCAGCTTGCTGACCTTCTGATAACTAAAAGAACAGATATGTATGGCACCGTGCGTTCAACAAGAAAAGAAATGCCGCCTTCTTTCCGGACCAAGACACTAAAAACAGGGGAGATTGTAGCATCCCAGCGTGGTAAACTAACTGCACTGAAATGGAATGATAAGAGACACGCCTGCATGCTGTCCACTATCCACAATGCAGAAATGCAAACACGGAAAGTAAGAAATAAACATGTTGTCTCACCAGTGGCTGTATTTGCTTATAATGACACAATGGGAGGTGTGGATAAAGTTGATCAGCACATCGCAAACAATCCATTACCACGCAAGAGGGGTAAGAAGTATTACAAGAAGATATTTTTTCATCTCTTGAAATTAGCAGAATGGAATGCGTTTGTCTTCTATAAAAAACACGGAGGAAAGCGCACTGCCCTTGACTTTCTCGTGGACAGCTCAATGCCAAACAGCAGGGGGAGGAATGTTCACCCAGAGCAGCGGGCCGTCCATCAGCAAAAGCAACCCCAACGCGACTTGTTGGACGTCATTTCCCATCTGCGATTCCTCCGACAGAGAAGAAGCAGAATCCAACAATAATATGTAGGATGTGCAGTGGTGTGCGTGAAGCCAGCGGTAAGAAGGCACCGAGGGAATCAAGATATATGTGTAAAGACTGTGGTGTAGCTTTGTGTATTGATCCTCGCTTCAGGGTGTTTCACGCAGCCACAAATATATAAATGAAGGCTCCCAATTTTTATGGTTAGTGTTTCTGTTCACTGTTAGTGCTTTGATGCCAAGAATTCACTTTTTTATGTAATTTTACGAAGAAAATAAAGGGTTAAACATTTTGTGGTGTCGCACAAGTACAAAGAGCGCGCCACCTACTTTCGCCGCGCGCCGCCATGTACGCACGGCGCGGCGTTCTCACGACGAAAGCCACGAGCGCCCTCTGCGACAACGCCGCTCGTGGCCACCACTGAAGGACATCGGTCACTTCGGACTGAGATAGCAACGAGTTAGGACCTTCGTAATCAGATAGGCACCAGTGAAGACTTTGCTATCGTACAGGCACTAGGCAGGCCTCTAACAACTATGTATCAACATTCTGCAGTACTATGTAAAAGTTAAGTATTGTTACATTCTGTGCAATATATATCTCTTTCTAATTTACTCGAGTGTTTTTAGTTTCTGGCTGCTCCCCTCCGTACCTGCACCAGCGTGCTATCTATATTCCTGTGTCGGTCTCATCCACCCGGCCACCGACACCTACGACGAGGCTGGGACACAAAAGCGACGTCGAAGTTACGAGACACAAAAGTGGCGACGAAGTTGGGACACAAAACATTTCACGAGTATACTCGTGATTTTAAACTATGGGATATTTGGAGATGAAAAAGTCCATTGTTAAGCACTTAAAAATAAGTTAATTGTAACTGTCAGTATTGTACTTCGCTGAATATGTCATTCTAGCAATAAGAAAATAGGTGGAAAAAGAACCATCATGTTGTAAATAATACATATGTTAAGAGGTTAATTGGACTTGAATTTCAGTTCAACACACGCTTAACCAGCTAAAGGCATAGGTGTGTAGTAATACATTAATGAATATATATTAAAATAACTTGTGCGACGCTTGTCGCTGACTTCCGCCCTCTCTCTGCCAGCGTATCGAGAAAGACTTGATATTTATCACGTTCAACTTTTTTGTAACAAACTGAAGGGAGACAGCGGAACTGCTCGGGACTTACCGTTTTCTCCTCGATGTATTAGGACGTGTTCCAGCCATGGACTTTGCCTAACCATTGTAAATGTGAGCTTACTACTTTTTTTACTGATTTCAATGAACCCCACAGTTAATTTGAAAGATCTTACTTATTTACAATCCTTTCTCCATTTCACTAATTTTATAGTCATTTTTTTACAGCAGACCCAGTACTTCATAAAGTGATGCTTGGGTATTGTTGCAGTTCGCTTCGCGATTGTGCTAGAACATTCTATGTGCAACTTTAATTTATTTCGTGACTATGAATGGTTTATTGCATTTCAATGCCTGCAGGAAAATCTTCGCGATGTTTATGAGGACCGATAATTTTGCAATTTTTTGCTACTATCATCATTTATTTTCATAGAACAATAGCAAACGAAAGGAACAATCCCAGCATCAATTTATCGAAGTAATGTTCCAGTTATCTCTTCCATAATCACAGCAGAATATGGCAGAAATATTACTCAAAGGTTTCAATTTAGATTCTGCTGACTTCTTCCGTAATGTTGCTTTCTGGTGTTGTATTTGCAACCAATATCACGACCGCTACCATTTAACGGCGGAATCCAATGATTTTGTTTAAATTGTCCCTTCCTTTTTAAAATTAATCAGTATTTTCATTTGAAATATTTCACTGTCTGGTAAAATTTCATTAGCGGTCCCCAACCTCAACTTCAATACGCAACACCCGTTTTCATACGAAAGCAGCATTACAGGTAGAGGAATTTATTGCACTTTAACACTGCAGAAGATTTTGTGAAAATTTCTTTCGAAAATTATGAGTTACATACAAAATCCGTAGAAAGCTCAAAGGTCGTAGTTGGTAAGACGGGTGTGCGATGTGGGATTAACGAAATTGCCGTAGCTCGTATTGCGGGTTGCGACAGTCATAGGCGATGGGAATTGAATGGCTAAGTGCCCCACACTGGCAGCGATTTTCTGGGTTTATTTCGCTTCTGCCCCTGCTTTTTACTGTAGAAGCTCTATAAACAACGAGTGCTCGCTGCCTAGCGCGTCCCCTGAGGTTCGCAGACAGCCTTCGTGGCCCAGGGCCCGATGATAACAGCGCACTCATAGTCTCCGCAGAGCTGCTTAAAAGGCCAATTTAAATTCATCGGCAGTCGGCCGCGCTTCGCTGGAGTTCCTCCAGCCAAGAACACTTCTATTCCTCATTCCTCTTTCATATCCACACACAGTCTCGTTCTTGCCTTGTAAAATTAACAAGAATGGCATTGCTGTGTTGGTCCTGTGTATGACCTCAAGGAAGGGTAATTTTGAAGTCTTGATTTCCCCGAGAACAGGCAGAGTGGCAAAATAGAACTCGATTAGGATTTACGTATTGGAGAATATTCAGGAGGAATTTGCAGACAAGTAGAAAAATATTGTTGTAGGTATTTGGTAAAATTAACCATCATTTCCGTGCTATAAAACTTTTAACTTAGCTGCTATTGTCAGCGACCGTTACAACGTCAAAGAATAAAAATGCAGCCCTCGGTCGCAAATTAAAAATTATTTAACCTGGCAATGGCTATGATTGCCTTCATGAGAAATTATAAAATAAAAAAAAATTCTGATGAAGGCACTCATAGTTATTGCCGAAACCAGGTTAAATAATTTTTAATTTGCAATCTTGGGCTGCATTTTTATTCTTTGATTTCCCTGTTACGTTGGTTTTGGGAATGGCCGATATTAAGGGTAGATACAGCCATAATATTCCACGAAACCATGTAGCTCTTTTGTTGATAACGGTAGTGTCCTCTTGGGTAGCATATTTAGGACGTAAAGCAGTACCTAATTCGGATCTCAGAAAGATGTTGCAGTAAAGAGAAACGTAATTGTATTTCTATAGGCCGGGACATATTGTCCTTCTCTTATCAATCGGTATAGTTAGGGAATTAAAAAGACAGGTTGAAATTAAATATAATGCATTGTGGTTTCAGGATAAACGGTATTTCAGGTCAAGTGAATTCAAATGTTTACACTTTTCTAAACCTAGTGGACAAAACTGCTATGGTCATCAGTCCCTAGACTTACAAAGTTATTGTAAATAAGCAAGTAGGGCAGAGAGTGAGCTGCTGTGAACAAATCATCGAATGTATTTTGCCCATGAAACTCGACAATAAATGGTGACCCTTATTGTTAAGGTTGAAATGCCAGCTTCACAGGTAAAGAAGTAAGAATAAATGAAGATTGAAAATGCAGATATATGTTGAGAGCTGAAAATTTGTTGTAGTTATTGGAAGGAATGTAGGAGAATATGCAGACGGAACGATGCTCTATTCAAGCATTACAAGAGAGGAATGTACACTTGTAAAATGACGTGAGGCGTGGGAACGATTATGTCATGGTTAGACAGTCATTCTGAAATCAGTGTGTACCCACGAACAAAAAAACCATTGGGAGAGTGGGATACTAAAGTAATGAGGAATGATAAAACACGTTCGAAGTTCGTTAAATGTGTGGGTACCAGAATAGGCAGTTCAAATGAAGACGTGTATACCTCTCTGAAAAAACAAATAAAGCTACAGAGAAGGTGAATGCAAAGAAACAGTACGTAACAGAAAAAAATACATAAGCTGAACCACAAAGGTTGGCACTACAAAAATCTTCAGGGAAATTTGCTAATACTGAAATACACGTGACTTAGGCAGTAAATAGAGTGGGCAGGATAGTCAAGGCGAAATGGTTGCAGGACCGAGGACAAAGGTAATATAATCGATAGGGAAATGATAATCGGAAGGACTGATACAGCGTACAGAGAGATCGAATCAAACGTCTGTGAAATTAAAAGTACAGATGGTAAAATTTATGATTCAAGGGAAATTTCACAGTTTAACGCAGAGCCTCTATGAAGGCAAGACTTGTCTGTCGACGGTTTTGAAGAAGAAATTAGTGTTGATATAGAAGACGAAGGTGGTCCAGAATTTAAAAGTACTCGGGAAGACCTGAAATGAAACGGGGCTGAAATTCTAAAACTGAAATCATAATTGTGGAAAGTGGAAATAGAAATACTGCTCACGTTGGTGGGCAATCTACGAGCGTACTACCAACATTCCAGAAAACTGTTGTCCACGCAATTCAGAAGATAGAAGTCGTAGATAAGTGTGAGAACTACCGCACAGTTAGATCAGTACCTCCAGTATTTAAACTACTGACGAGAATACCATACAGAACAATTGAAAATCAGTTTGAGAATTTGTTGGGTGTTGATCATTTGCACTTTAGGTAACAGAGGCAGTCCTGACTGATAAAACAGCAAACTACGTTCATAGAATTGTCTCTTACATTTGGAATTCTGAAAAAATGTAGGGGCAGTCATAGGGAAATACGGGTACTATACAACAATTAAAGAGAACCAAGAATGAAGTGCTCGGATCAAATGTGTGTACTACAGGGATTCAATCTATCACCCTTATTGTTCAGTACATATGTCGGAAATCAATGATGGCAATAAAAGAGTGCAACAACAATTCACAGCGAAATAATATTAGTGATAAGATTCGCTGATAATTCTACAATCCTGAAGTACGAACGTACATAATATGGGCTGTTAGTGATATTCCAAAACATGAAACTAATGAGGAGTAGCGGAAATGAACCTGCGAGAAACATGTCATCAATATTGGTGATCACGACATCGTTGAAGTTAACCCTTTCAGCGTCTGATTACAACCTGTAACGCACTGACTTCCAGTAACGCTAAAAGACACATGGGAAAGCCACAAAATTTGTCAGGAAAGTCCTCAGACAAAGGAAGAGTAATTTTAAAAAATAACACGTCAAATTTAATTATAAATTCTGAATCCTGATGAAATACCGAGTTTATTGATTACACACTCAAACCGGTTAATTTGCTAATTAATGATCATTAAAATTTTATCGCACGAATAAGGCCCAAAACTAATTTTCTCAGGCCCACAGACACTACCAATGTATTGTCTTCATAGAGGAGCCTCGGTTGGCGGGAGAAACATAATTTTGGCGCTGCAAATTCAATTTTTACAGAGAAATGGCCAAGGAAGTGAAGTCTTGTTTAGTTTCCCTTCGACCGTTATTTCCTAACGTCGCTGTAGCAGTGGTGGTGGAGGCAGACGAGTTTTCGCGTTCTGCGAATCCGCACTTCAGGCCACCCAACGTGACAGTTGGAGCTCCGCCGCTGCCTGCGGCCTCAAGGTAGGTAACAGTGAGACCTCCCTCCTCTGTTAGGTTTGCTACATGGACCATTTCGCCAATCGCGGATTGGTCACTTCTTTAAATAGCCTGGAGAGTAGCTCCCGAGCCCCATTCCGTTGCAGTTCCTTGAGGTACCGACATCGGGTGATAAGCGTACAGCTTTACCGTCGTTTAGCGACACGTTCTTCCCATTACCTTGGGAGCAAGCAGCTGTCCTAGACTTCCACGCCGGACTCGACATGATCACCGATACGACATACTTTGCATCTTGTGTGGACGGGATCGCCTTACTTCTTACGTTTTTTCGGGAACTTCTCTTCCGGTATGTAGCATCATCGATGTCTAGGTCGGAACCCTTTTTCTCTAATCGTGAGTGAACTCATGGCTAGTTAATTATCTTTCGTCTGAAACTCTCTCTGAGGACTGGTTTTATTTGTATTCTTACTCTTGTATGTATTTTGCGACTTGGCCTACAGCAAGTCTATTCCACGTCCAGTGGCTGCATTCAGTTTGTAAGGGTTTATGGTAATTTGTGACAGGGCTATCTCGCCTCTGTGTGCTTTGATTATAATATATGTTTAGACTTGATATCCCGACTTCCATTTTTCTGTAGCTTCCCTGACTTTCCTTTTGGTAAACCTTTTACCAGGCGCTGAAACCCCTGTTGTAAGAGGCGAAGTCCGACCACCTGGAACAGAAGATCTGCAGGTGCGTTGCCTGTCAAGGACCAATGATAGTCGGAGGGTAATTTTCCCATCCTTTCTTTATCCAGCCACAGCTACAGCTTCACGCAACATGCCCTCCGCTACATACCATCGTTACGTAAACCTGGCTTCCTTTACCTTCCGAATGCGTCCATGGTGCAATTTGTTATAGCTTCGTGAAGGTATGAACTACAACTACGGAACTTTGGAGAGCGATGCAAAATATCTTTGTTGAAGCATTTGGGAACTCAACCGAGAAATATTTAAAGATGCCATTTGGTATCACATACATTTTGCCACCTTGGAAGCAAAGTAACTCACGTCTGCTGAAGTAAGGAGGCATACGAAGTAGCTAGCACAGAAAAGATGCATTTATATCTAAGAGAAGCCTACTTATACAAAATAATTGGGTTTAATGTAAGGATGGAGTTTCTGTCATCGTACGTACGTTTGGAGTACAGCATTTTATGTGACACATGGCCAGTGAGAAAACTGGGACAATAGAGAATTATACCACCTGATATGTGATGCTATAGAATAATTTAGAAAATTAGGTGGACATTAGCTAACGAATGGAATAGGAGGGAGAACCGACAGTGGTACTCAAGGTACCCTCCGCCACACACCGTCGGGTGGCTTGCGGAGTATGGATGTAGATGTAGATGAATGAGTAGTCATCACTAGAGTTGACAGATAAAGAAACATAGGAATCAAACTAACAAGAAGAAGGTGCAGGGTGTTAAGGCACTTTTCAGAATATCAGAGAATAAACTTTATTGTACTAGAATGAGCTGTATATGGTGTAAATTGTAACGATAGCCAGAATGTATCATAGTCTAACATATGCAGTCACGACACTTCCACTGATTTTTGTTATACGCCCCGACATCAGCGCTCCAAGCGGCTGGCGAGGTACATATCTAAGTACGATATCGGATGAGCGTGATAAGTGTTGTTTAAATTGGTTTTAACATAATACTTACAACGGGACATGTGTGTACAGCCATAAAATAGATAATCAACAGAAAATAATTCCACATTTCTCTTTATGAGGTTTCGTAAGAACCATTAGAGGGTATGAACGGTACTTTGCAGGAAAGTTTATTTAAGATTACCATGAAATATACGACTTTTTAATCAAGAATTGGTTTCTACTACGAGCAGAAATTACTAATAAACAACAGAAGACCCATCCGTCTACAGAAAGACATCGGTCTTTTACTCAGAAATGTCAGGATTTCTTCACTACAATTCCAGCCAAGTCAGTAAGTGTTGCAAATAAGAAACATATGTGGCATGCATTACCTGTATTATTTAATATACCAGATCAGCCACTACAGCTGTAGCTGAAGGGAAGTCCTCGCAAAGCAGAAACCAGTTCCACAATTGTTACGACATCAGAACCACAAACGGCAAGAATCTTCAAGACATTCGTTTTATAATCAAAAGTAATTATACGTAAAAGTATATGGTTTTATAACAAAGACGATTGAAGTGTAAAAATGTTTCAATCATTCGACTCCATATAGAATTTTTACACGTCAAAGGAAGTTCCTGTCATATTTTATATTTATATTATCTCACTTTCAGCAGTGTTGGCTACAAAATATAAACTTATTCGTATTTCCTCATGAATAAGTTTTCATATCAGTGAATCAGGAAAATTTGGCTGTTTTTACATTTATTTCAGGATTATTTTGTCTATCGATATTTTACTAATGTTTGGAACGTAAAAATTACAGAAACAATTTGGTTAAATACTTAGAAAGCAATTAAAACATTTACTTATCTTAAGGCACCTTGCTCACCACTAGGAGCGCTAGTGTTGTTGCAACTGTCAGTTGGTGATTGTTGCGACTGTGTATGTTAAACTGTGATATTGAGGAATGCTTTTCGAAGCGGAATTTTTTTTTTTTTTTTTTTTTTTTTAAATAAATAAAATGAAAAAAATGTGAGAGGCAAGACATTAGACAGTTAAAGAAGCTGAAAAGCAATTTTTTATGGACGACTGGGGATCGATAATGAGAAGCGTAATGAAAAACATAGGCAACCTTTTGCTACAGAAAACGTATCTAAGGGCAGTATCAGTGTTCGATTGGTTTCACTTCCATCAGATTTTACGGCTTCTGTGAGTACGAAACAAAACTCATAACTCGAGTAAGAATAAAACCACACTCAAGTGAGAATCGCTTTTCTCAATCGTAAAACTGTGAACCTGTCCGTCTCAAATATCACGCTCTGTGTATGATGTAACGTATACGTGATTCACCCCGTACAGAAACTTCCAACACGCCACTATGTTAATAACGTAGCCCCACAAGTTCAGCGCACAGCTGGTATTCCAGCTCGCCAATCTCATACCACTTTAAGTTTCTGATTGTTTCGGGAGAATTGTTCTGCAGGAATACCTTGTACGCGAGTCGGGTAACTTGACACCACAGCAGTAACTAGTTAGCCAGTCTGCGGGCGTGAATTTATAGCGGCCTGGTACCTATCGCGGTCGCGTCACCGCTTTACTGCAGTGTTTCCACACTCGCAGCGTATTGCATTTGTCTGAGGGCAGCTCGGTCTCGTAACTCGCTGTTGCGGCTGAGAAGCTGCCATACTAAGCATAGCCCATTCGTCTCGAATAGCACCAGGGAGACCGGCGGGCTTAATGTTCTCATCCGACCAACGCATTACCATCAAAGTGTCCTCGCTTCACGACACGTCGTAGAGGGGACTGGGTTTTACACCAGGAACTTCGCACCGAATCACGATCGGGTAATTTTCACCACCGTCTCTCCACAGTTTTATAACTGAATGCGGAAATAAGTTCTGCCACTAGGATTCGAAGACACTACCCGCTCTATGCCACAAAATATGCGTTACTAACTCGGACGGACTACAGTGGAAAATAAATAAACAAAACATTCTTCATAATACTGTAGTAAATAAATATTGCAACCAGCTACAAGATTTTTATAAATCAGTTTATTGCACCGTTACTAGTTTTCGGCGTGAGCCCATCATCAGACAATAGTGCTGATATCAGGTTTACATTGGTGTCCTGAAATAACAAAGTTTTGTGAATCTATCATGTTAGAAGGTTAAATATTTTTATCCTAAATATAACACACAATTTAATTAAGACTATATCTATTGCTCATATACTGAACTTACACAAGTTTATACATATTAAAGCAGATTATTATACATAAGATTATAAGATACATTATATATATATATATATATATATATATATATATATATATATATATATATATATATATATTACAGAGTGTCCCATCTATCTTGTCCACCCAAAATATCTCTGGAACAATAACAGCTATTGGAAAACGACTTTCACCGGTATCAATGTACGGCTGGGGCCATTGTATGTACATATTTAGAAACATTCTAAAACGAAAGCAAATGTGTTTAACACAAACTTATGTTTTTTTTAAGGGACACCCTATATTTTTTTCAGCTATCCATAGCATGACAAATCACATAAACAAATGTTCAAATGTTTGTATAGCTCATGGGACTCGACTACGGGGCCATCAGTCCCTAAACTTACAAACTACCTACGAACTACTTAATACTAAGGACGTCACAAATATCCATGCCCGAGGGGGGATTCGAACCCCCGGCGTAGTGGCCGTGCAGACCGTGACTGAAGCGCCCCAGTCTCCTCGGCCACCGCGGCCGGCAATCACATAAACAATGGCGTTGATTGCATCGCAATATTCCAATTACATCCAGAGATATTGCGACGCGAAGTTGACGCTTAAAATACGCGAAATGCGCGGCTGGCGCTGGTCCTGAGCAGCATGGGGTTCTCGCCTGAGTCTCAGGAGGTGCGCTAGCCGCGCGTTTCGCGTATTTCAAGCGCCAACTTCGCGTCGCAATATCTCTGGATGTAATTGGAATATTGCGATGCAATCAACACCATTGTTTATGTGATTTGTCATGCTATGGATTGTTGAAGAAAAAATATAGGATGTCCATTTAAAAAAATAATAGTTTGTGTTAAAAACACATTTGCTTTCGTTTTAGAATGTTTCCAAATACGTACATACATGGGCCCCAGCCGTACATTGATACCGGTGAAAGTCGTTTTCCAATAGCTGTTTGGACAAGATAGCTGGGACACCCTGTATAATGTATAAATAAGACCTTTCTGCGAAGTAAGTTCAGTGTGTAACCAATAGATGTAGTCTTAATTAAATTATTAAGAAAACTTTGTTGTATTTAGTATAAAATATTTAACCTTGTAACCTAATGGAGTCACATAACTTTGTTATTTCAGGGCACCAATGTAAACCCTACATCAGCACTACCGTCTGATGGACTCAGGCCGAAAACTAGTAACGGTGCAATAAATTGATTTATAAAAATACTTTGGCTGGTTGCAATATTTATTTACTACAGTACTAGCTGAAAACCCGCCGTTGCCCTGGTATTCATTTATTTATTCAAGCTTTGAGATAGTACTTGTCATAGCCCTTCTCTCTCTGTCCATCTCCTTTTTCTAAAACATGTCATATTTATGGCAGAGTATTCAAGGAATAAGGCCGTCTTGCATAATCTACAAAATAATAACTTTAGTATCCTAACAAAGAAATGTAGGCATCAAGATGCAAAAGATATGTAAACCTAATACATTCATTTAATTCAAAACTTGACTATAAACAATATTTCTGGTTACTTTATCCAAAATTATGAATAACTTTTTGGGGGAGCCCACCTCTGAGCAAGCGACATATGAGAAACATTGAGATATCAAACAACTCTGCAGTATTTTATAGGTACCGTGATTTATTAATCGTAACAGAAAATGCAAGTCTCACCGGAAAATACAGTCTCTTGAAGTTAAAAGGTAGATCTGCCGGAAATAATGAGTATTCATTGGTGTACCCTGTTTAATTCTCTTGTTTACCCTGTAGCTCTTTAGAATTACCTACAGCCGTGTACGAATCACAGTTGATGCACAGTTGTCAACAGCATTGTCAGCTTTCAGGAATTTCTTTCTGCTGACTGGAATACAGGAGTGTGTTAGTAGTCAATACGTAAATGTATTAAGACGCGGTGCATGATGTGAAAGGTTTTTTACCCATCGCAGTATATTATAGGATATAAAATTGTATAATTTTGTAGGTAGGCCTATACATTCATGTGCTGCATGTCGGTAAAATTTTTACGGATACAGTTAGTTGTTACGAAGTAAAAATGGTGCGTGATGGGGCGGTTTTCAGTAAACGTTACTGTTTATTTCCTCATATCTCATGAACTACGTGTCGTACTGTGATAAAATTTCGAAGGCATATTCAGGTATATGTGTGTATACTGTAGAAATTTATTCCATGAACAGTGGAAAAGAAGTAAGCGAGAAACATTTTTCCTTTAATCGTTTTCCTGTGGTTGTCAGCAAGAAAAGTGTAATAAAGATTTGAAATTATGTTTAATATTTGTTGCAAGTCGCGAAGTGTATGAATAAAGTCTCGTCACACGAGGTGGCAGTTTCTTGCGATACTTATTGTTTATCACGTCATACATCTTGAACCTTGTGCCGCATGCCGTTCTTACCCTTACAGCAATTGTTGCCTCACGGTAACGTATTTGTGTACCAAATTTGGTTGAAATCGATGCATTGGTTTAGGAAAAAATGAGCAGTATTTTCGCTTAATACAGCAGTTTTTCGCGCATACCATTGTTTACGACGTCATATCTCATGAACTATGTGTTCTACAAAAACGTGATTTACCAGGTTCTCCAGTTTAGCGTGACTAACAAACAGCAATTCATTTTTTTTTTCAGATCGTGTGAAACCAACTTAACCCTGTCAGAGTATATTTCTGAACGCACCGAACACAACTGACAAGTCATTATTTTGCATGTTTTAAATCTAAATTTTCCTCGCAATTTTTCCATGTTTTATTACCGTTTAAATCTTCCCTGAGCTTCCACAAATGTGACATGAAGATTATCCTGGACATGTGTGCGTGATTTGCCTATTCTTTCCATCCACTATCGAGCCCATACTTAGACTGGTGTTGGTATAAAGCTACAGGGTCTAAAATACATGTGATTTAAATTAACCTTCACCCCTTCCACCGGTCTTTTGGACTGGGGCGTCCCCCTTCTCCGCTCTCCCATTCCCTATGAGTGCACGTCAGGGCTCTCCCCTACTCAGTAGCCTCAAGGTCGTGATAGAGGAAGGCGAGGTAAGTGTTTTCTTTGTTGTGCGTCCGTCTGTAGTTTTGTAATTAACGAATTGCCCTCTCCACTCCCGGTCAAAAAGACGGAACGTCTTTACGTTCCCCGTGTGCCCTCAAGTTGTGTTTTTTTTTTTTTTTTTTTTTTTTTTTTTTTTTTTTTTTTTTTTTTTCCTTTCAAAGTTGACTGTGTGCACACATATTGTGTGCGTGCAGTGTGTAAGTCTGTGTTTGTGTGTGTGTATTTGGGCGTTTGCAATGTTCCATTACTCAAAATTGTCAAAAAATTGACCACGCAGTACTTTTGTTTCGTTTTGGCTTGCAGAAAACCGAAATGGCTCAAAAACCGTGTACCAGTGGAAAAAAAAAAAAAAAAAAAAAAAAAAAAAAAAACAGATTCCGCATTGACGATCCGGATTTCCCAAAAATGGTGCACCGAGTTTTGTTTGAAGAGGGCCCCCCATACACTGACGAATCAGCATCAGATGAAGAAGATGGTGCTGGTGGAGAAGTAAAAGAAGACAACGTACTTACTGACTCTGATGACGACGTAGATGACGTTGATTATCAGCCATCATCAGAAGATGAATATGATGGTGACACTGACAGTGATTACGAAGACAGCAGTGGGCATACACGCCCACATGAAGACTTTACTGAAGAAGAAATCGCAAGAGCGGCTGAAAGGAATGTTTCGTTACTCATCCCTCAAACTTACCTAGCAGCAGGCGGTTTTGAATGGCACTCAGAACCTCTTAGTAACCGAGTAAGAACAGCTAGAGGTAATATTCTGACTGCTATTTCCCGTGTGAAAGATCCTGTATCCTGTCCGTGCTCTTGGGGATAAACCAACACTCAAACAACTTTGGGTCTTGTTAATTGATAATATGATTATTGACGAAATAGTCTAATGGACTAACAGGAAACTGACTTCAGCTCGTGAAATAATAAAGAATAGGAATGTGATGAACGAATCTGCTAAAAGAAACTTGAAAAATTTACTGGGGAAGTACCGAGATACCAATTTTGAAGAAATAAATGGCTGCATCTAACTTCTTTTGCTTGCTTCGATTTACAAAGCATCTAAAGAAGATATAAAGTCTCTTTTCTCTACTAGGATTTCAGGAAGACCGTGCTGTGATGTCGGCCAAACGCTTTGAAATTTTTAGTGCTGCTTTCAGGTTTGATCATGCAGAAACGAGGTTGATGAGAAGAACGAAGGACCCAGCAGCTACAATTTCGTTCATTTTCTAAAGGTTCGTAAGAAATTGCCAAGCCCGTATGAGCCTAAGCAGTTCCGTTTGCATCGACGAAATGTTAGTGTCATATCGAGGGCGATGTAAATTCAAGCAGTATATGCCAATGAAGTCTGCAAAGTATGGCCTCAAAGTTCAGTCTTGCTAATGCGAGAAATTCATACTTTTACAACGCGTATCTGTACACTGGCCAAGGGGCAGATGGTATTGGACTCACTACAGAAGAAAAACAACTATCAGTCCCAGCACAATCTGTCCTACGACTAGCCAAATCCTAAAAAAACACAGGGAGGAACATAACTGCGGACAATTGGTTCTGTTCTCTTGAGCTGTGCAGGGAGCTCACAAAGCGAGGACCAACTCTCCTCGGAACCCTAAAGAAAAACAAGAGGGAAATACCTCCAGATTTCCAAGCTTCCAGCAGGAGACCTTCGAAAGGTACAAAGTTTCGTTTTTTCGTTGGGTGTTTGATTTGAAAAACATTTAGTAAAAGTTGTGTTACTTTATGCCAGTTGTTTTTAAAATCAGTTACGTTTTTCAAAGTTTAAAAATGTGAAAGTGTTTTTTTCATTAATAAATTCTAATTTTGCTGAAGATTCCTAATTATTGTTTTTACCTCACCTCACTGATTTATTACGTTTAACCCATTAAGTGCCTTTGTAAAAGTTTCATGGTGCACATAAAGGGTTTTAAGACAATTAGATAGTAAAAATGCTGAAAAAACTAAAATATTAAAAACCCCGGTCAAAAAGACCGAGTGTACGCTCTATGTACCGTAAGGGGGTGTACGGGCTGAAGGTTAATATGGTTTATATTAAGAGGCAAGTGATACGAAGTTCACCGGGTCATCTAGTCATCTATTCGACCCGGCAATGTTTCGCAATTGCTAATATGTGTGTACGCTTGCTTTAGACGTCAAATATGCAAAATTTTATCTCAGTCGTACGAATGATATTGATATCCCAAAGAAAAGAGCTCTTTCAGTTTTCCACAAATTTTCCTATTTTCTGGCCAACTATTCCAAACATTTACTTCACTCAAACCTTCCTCTAGCTTTGAACGACGAATGTGCAAAATTTTATCGCAATCATATGAATGGTATTGCCATTTCATAGAAAAATCTCTATTTTTTCTGAATTTTCTAGTTTACCGGGAAACTTTTCCAAATTTTTATTTAACAAGAACGTTGCTCTTGCTTTGAACGTAAAATACGCAAAATTGTATCGCAGTCGGACGAATGATATTGAAATCCCATTTAAAAAAGCTCTTTCAGTTTTTCGCGAATTCTCAAATTTTGCTGGTAACTTTCCCAAATTTTTACTTCATAAGAACGTTCATCTTTCGTTGAACGTCAAATGATCAAAATTTTATCACCATCGGATGATCAGTTCTCAACTAATAGTGTTGAGTTCATGTAGAAACAAATTGAGAAAGGAACTTGGTGCGAATTTTGAGACTTTCCTGTCCCTATTTTTTTCAATACTTTTCCAAGGCAATTATGAACAATACAAAATTAGAATTACCTCTCTCCGTCGTGAGAAAAGTCAGTTATAGTGTTAAATTCAATAAAAACACATTGGAAAACGCACGATTAGTTTTTCTCAGATCTTCCAATTTACCGGTAGATTTTCCGAAAAATTTATTGCATACAAAACTTGCCCTGTCAAGCCGTACTCAAGTGATGCTCTTACAACCATGTCGCATATGATTTTTATTCATAGAAAAAAACGCTTTCGGTTTTTCCTAAATTTTCCTACTTTCCTGGTGACTTTCCTAAATTTTTATTTGGTGCGAACCTTCGTTTTGCTTTCAACATTAAACGTACAAAATTTTATGGAAATTGGACGGACGGTATATATATGGAGAAAGCTGTTTCAGTTTTTCCCGATTTTCCACTTTTCCGCACAACTTTTCCATATTTTATCGCCGTTTAAACCTTCCCTGGACTTAAACGAATATTTCAAGACTAAAATTATCCAAATCGGTTCAGCCGTTCTCTAGTTTTAGCGAGACTAACGAACAGCAATTCATTTTAATATATGTATCAGATAGATTATTACGAATGGAGCTGCGTGTTCTCTAACCAGAAATAATGGATAAAATAAAAAACAGTCTTCAGCGAGACTGGAGGAAAGATGTTTGATAAATGAGAGAAAATATTGGACACACTTTTCCGATGTCATACGAGTAGCACTGTTCTTGTTATGATATGAATATTTAGTAACAAAAACAGGGAGGTGAAGCTATTAGCTTTGTATTTGAAGTTTTCTGTAAATTTGGGAAACACAGATCAGAGGTACCTCCGCGGGAAGGAGAATCAAACATGTTTGGTAAAGCTGTCAGCTGAACGGAATTCATAAAATATTATAAGACTAATGCTTCCACACTGTAATTAGCGTTCAGTACAGGTGGCTAATAATGACAGTACTGCAACACGCTTAATGAATTAGTTAAATATGTATCAGCTTGCTCATTTTGGTACGTAATTAACAAGCCTTCATTCCGAAAGCACGAATAAGACTGCAGGCAAACAGTAGGTTGAAATAACCAGTTTTCATAGGAAATGTGAACTGCAAGAGTTAACCGCAACAAGTAAATCTATTTAGCGCTTTTGCTTCAGTTCTGTAATGCAGTAAAATACTATTAATCTTTAGGAAGATAAATCTCCATGTTACTGTAAGTAATGTCGTTGTCATTAACTTCAGAACCATTAGTGTCATATCTTAATTTCATTCCTTAATATGCACTTCGTTAAAAAATTTCCAAAATTCGCAATAAAGGGAAAGGTTACTTATTAAAATATTAAGATATTGAATAAGAAGTATTTTTCTTACTAGCCACCATAGATACCGACTGTGTCAATAATTTGTAGTTATTATTTGTTAATTGAGGTTCTTATCGGAAAAAAATCGCACTGACGTGTTTTTTACGGCCCACTTAAGATTTGTAGTTCTATAAGTTTTTGAAAACTTTTTGGACCAAAATAATAATCTAAATAATAATAAATTTATTAATAAGAGTGTCTCAAACCCTTTTAGGGAAAAAAAATTTAGGTAGTGGCGAGTTTCGAAACACCCACCTTTCGCGTCACAGTCCAGCACCTTGCCTACTACGCTACGACTATAAATCAAAACTGGGGTTCTCTAATCTCATACTATTGATGGCCGTTGTTAACTGATGTTAATATGGCATTTGTAGACATTACATTATCATTTATCGTACGAAGAACGATGTGTTTTTGTCAATTCCTCAGTGTGCCGTTGATTTGAAATGACAACCTGTAAGTTACAGTAAGAAAATCATCAAATACGCGTGGAATGTCACGTGACATCTCCGAAAGGCTGGTTTCCGTTAATTCAATGGAGAGTGTCAAATCTCCATTATTTTTGCAAATATGTCTCAAACGATACGAGATATGAAAAACATAACGGAGATAAGTTGTAGAGAATTTTTTCCTCTACCAATTAGGTTATTCAATTTTAGTGTCAGATGAACGGTGCGTTTGCAATTACAATTATATTACAAACGGCTTTTTTTGCTTTTATTACCGTATTTTTTGTCCGAAAAATTTGAAAAAGGGAAGTTCTGGTCTCTGGCGGCCTACAATCATGTCTGTAATATTTGGTGTTGATCGGTTTAACGGTTCGTCTTAAAAACAGGGAACACGTTACGGACAGACAGACAGGCACACATCCCAAAATCGCCATTATTTTTGCAAATATCTTTGAAACGCTACGAGATATGAAAAAAAACATAATAGAGCAAAGTTGTAGAGAATTTTCACCTCTACGAATTCGGTTATTCAATTTTCGTGTCAGATGAATAGCTAAGCAGTTATTTTTATTTAAATTTCGATCTGTCAAAAGACGATCGCGAAGGCCCACTTTTAGTGTTACTACCGTAACCTAAAGTGGGCCAAATGTTCAAATGTTTGTTAAGCTTAAGGGACCTAACTACGGGGTCATCAGTCCCTAAACTTACAAACTACTAATGAACTACGTTATACTAAAGACGACACTAACATCCATGCCCGAGGGGGGATTCGAACCCCGGTTTTTATCGGTGAGTAGACAATGATCCCATGGGCACATAATATCGTACAATAGTAGGACTGTTCAAATCACTAATATTATACACTAATCATTATTTATCAGTAAGAACTTGCTCATAAGAATTTATTACTACGCGTTATGGACTGTTGTGTAATGACGTGAGGAAGGTAAGTAATATGAAGCACAAAAGAAATGAGTACAGGGCTCTAAAAACCGTTTGTCACGTATATTTGCTTTTTTACATTTTCTGCACATTTTCAAAAATGTCCAAATGGTTATATAGCGTATGGGACTTAACTGCGGAGTGATCGGTCCCTAAACTTACAAACTACTTATGAACTAACTTACACTAAAGACAACACAAACATCCATGCTCGAGGGAGGATTCGAACCTCCGACGCACCAGGCCCCGCAATCCGCGACGTGGCGCCTCGGACCGCTATCCCCGCGCGGCGCAGCTCATTTTTGCAGATTGATTTTAACAAGGCGCACTTACTATTCTTACTTGATGAGACTAATGCAAATAATATGTTGAGCTATGTCTTTTCTTATATAAAGAAGTATAGTCTATGTCATTTGTAACTGTGGCCGAGACTAGGTTTTGGTATTTCTAAATTAAAAAGGAACTGGAAAATAGTGTCGGGTTGCCTATGATCGGTTCAAAAAATCTTTATTACTGGTTTCGGCTGATTTAGCCTCTGTTAATCAGGCCATGTATTCAGGGTGTAAACGGTATAAGTTGCGAAATGTATACAGATGGTATACCTCGCATGTTTGCGTGTTACCTATGGTTGTCCCAGAAAAGAAAAAAAAAATTCATTTCAGAATGTTTCTGGAAAAGTAGAGCCGGCCGCGGTGGTCGAGCGGTCTGTGGCGCGCCAGTCACGCTCTGCACGGCCACTACGGTCGGGGGTTCGAATCCCCCCGCGGGCGTGGATATTTGTGCCGTCCTTAGTATTAGCTAGTTCATTAGTAGTGTGTAAGCTTAGGGACTGATGACCCAGTAGTTAAGTCCCATAAGCTGTACAAACATTGTTTTGGAAAAGTAGACACTTGGCTGTGTAGGTACGTAAGCAATCGGTTCCTGTTACTGCCCCTGCGCTTACTGACATTGCCATCTCGTGAAGCGTATTAACACATTCAACTAGGCTTTGTGTCATTGAAATTCTCTAATTGGACGTCTTAATTATGCATTTACTTCTTAATAAAGTACAATAGTTATGAGCACATTTCTTAAATTTTCTTCTGTGTGTGAAACGTACCTTCTGATTTGCTTTCCTTTTATTTACATAATGAAAGAATAAAATTTACACGTACGTATTTAATTTCCTGACATAAAGAGATAGTGGCTTTTTACTGCTCCACGCAGAAGGTTAGGGCACAACGCTCCGGTCGTACGTTGGGAGCATAGGAAAGAATACTGGACCGCAATGAGAAGGATCCTACTCAGAGTACTGGAAGCAACGTGCGCTAAGTGGGTGTATCGCACACTGTCGTTCATCGCACTTTGAAAGAGAGCGCCTGCGGTCTTACTACATTCAATGCGTAAAAGCATTGGAAGAACAAGACTTCCCTCCACGGCGTGAATTCTCAAAAAATGTTCAAATGTTTGTAGAGCTTATGGGACTTAACTACGTGGTCATCAGTCCCTAAACTTACAAACTACTTATGAACTAGCTACTACTAAGGACGGCACAAATACCCATGCCCGAGGGGGGATTCGAACCCCCGACCGTAGTGGGCGTGCAGACCGTGACTGGAGCGCCTCAGTCCCCTCGGCCACCGCGGCCGGCGTGAATTCTCAGAGTGGTTTTTGTTACACAGTGCACAGCATGATTTTGTCAACATAATACTCGTCACAGATCATGCATGTTTCACTAGCGACGGAATAACTAATTTCCATTACATGCCCACATGGAGTATACACAATCCTCGCCACGTAGTGGCAAAAAACTTTCGGCGACAATTTTCCGCAAATGTTTCGACGGGTATGCTCGATGATTACATTGTTGGGCTTTATGTCTTAACTGCACGTTTGACTGGTAACTATTACCGAACATATCTAGAGGAAACATTGCTACCAACGTAATTAGAAGACATTTCGTGAAGCATCCTCCACGATGATGCTCCACCCCATAAGAATCAAAGATTACGCAGATTTTTGGACAGACGATTTACAGGACGATGGATCGGGCTTCGGATCCACGTTGATGGCCAGCACGCAGCCCAGATTTAAATCCACAGGATATTTATTTCTGACGCCAGTGGAGGAATTTGTTTATGCTTAGAAAGTTAATAAGGTGCGCGAACTTAGGCAGAGGATTCTGCCATTACCATAAAGCAAATATTCATGTGTGTGGACGAGTGCATGGAAACTGTTCGCTGACATGAAGCGTGGTATTGTTAAAAAGAAACAATGTAATTTGGGTTTCATTTTCTTTACTGTTGTGTAAAAGGAAATTAAACTGAATTTAATTTTTGATACGGTAGTGTTGTGAAAAGAGGAAGCGGTTGATTGTAATGCGCAATTGCTAGCTAACTGGTTGATTTTGTATTAAGGGAAATATTTTGTTTGATATTAATTTTTCTTTACAACCACGACCTACGTAATGTTACTGTAAAAGAGAAAAGCCTGGTTGTACTTAATTTATTGTTTATGAAAAATGAATTACACATTCTTGACAACCAAATGGCTGTTAACATTGCTTGTTTTAGCAGCACCTAGCCACCGTGCTACATCCCGCCTTCTACACGTCCAATGTTTACATTTCTCGTCGCGTTGTGCATTCGTTCTCTCATTCTCTCTCTCGCATCCCTAAGCGCGTGCTGGTTGCGTGGATAGGGCACGCAATTGCAGGGCTCTTTCGTGTATCGTCTGTCGACAATGAAAACATAAATACTCCGATCATCAGTCCTACAAATATTGAGTTTACGAATACAAAAATACAGATGTAACAATATTTCAGTAGCGTTTTTAGTCAAGCACACTTAGAAGAACCATCTGTATAACTTTAGCGGCTTATACCGTTTAAACCCTGTATATGAAGAGTTCATGACTAACATTTCAACCATGCTGCTGAGGATTTTTTGATGCGATCGGCAACCTGTCCCATTTTAACCCTAATTAGATCGTCCTCAAAAACTGACACAGTGCCAGAATGATAGGACTGCCACATTTCATTTAAAATAGGTCAGCGATACATGGACAAAGACGGCGGTAGTGTTGCGTTCACATGGTATAAAAAGGGAGGTACCTCAGATGAATGCCATTTCTATTACAGAGATTCGTGTTACAACGTAATTATGCTCGTACGACGAGAATTGATTGACTTTCGACGCGAATAGCTGTGTGAGCCAGATAAATGATCGACAGCCGTTAGTAATATTGCGAGTACGACAGTCATAAGAGCATGCCATGTACACCAAATTTCAGGTATCATCCCTCAAGTCGGCCGCGGTGGCCGAGGGGACTGAAGCGCTCCAGTCGCGGTATGCATGGCCACTACGGTCGGGGGTTAGAATCCCCCCTCGGGCATGGATATTTGTGCCGTCCTTAATATACGGTAATTGATAAGTAGTTTGTAAGTTTAGGGACTGATGACCCCGTAGTTAAGTCCCACAAGCTTAACGAACATTTGAACATTTGTCCCTCACCATGGACAACGCAGAAGCCGTTGGCCTGCAGTTAATGATCAGAGCATCAAAGTTTGACCCGCAACTGTGCATGAAATAACGGTAAAAATTAATATGGAATATGTGCGAACGTATTTGTTAGGACAGCACCGCAATTTGGCGTTAAAGGGCTACTATAAAATAGACAGACTCCATTTGGTAATAACGCGACCTGGTATGCACATACTCTTCTACGTTCGACAGTTATCGATTAGACCCTAAAAGTTTGGAAATTCGCGGACATATTGGTCACCAATTCTTATTGTAAGAAGTGTTGATTAGTTTTGAACATGTTCACGCAACTCATGTGATCATGAACAGAAGTTGTCAACAAGACAATATTGTCACGTTGCAATGGAAGTAGGCTTGACTTCGAAGGCAACTAGACACAGCACTTATACTGAAAGCACGTTTATTACGAACTCAACATACACGCAGCACTGACTACTTGTTAAAACGTTCCGTAAGACCATTTGTCTGAGGATGGTATGCAGTTGTCATTCTGTGGACAATGTTGCACCGTGACATTACCTCTGATACTAGTTTTGACTGGAATACTTTTCCACGATAAGATATCATGACACGTGGTGCTCCATGCTTCAAAATAATGTCTTCTACAAGGAATTTTGCAATCTCTGGAGCTTCTGCAGTCGGCACAGGTTTGGTGACAGCGTAGCGTGTGAGGTAGTCAGTGCAGACTATTATCCAACGGTTACCGTTTGTCGACTTCGGGAACCTCCCTAAAAGATCGATCCCAACTCGGTGGAATGGAGCTGCTGCCGGCGGAATCGGTACGAGATGTCCTGGAGGTAATTGCGGCACATGCTTCCGTCGCTGTCACTCTTTACAGTGACTCGCATAGTGCTTGACAGATCGGTAGATACCTTTCCAGTAATACCTGCGTCTGATTCTGTCTAGGGTCTTCACGAATCCTAGATGACCGGATATTGGAGCATCATGGAAATATTTGAGAATAGCTGTGGAGATGAGCTGGAACAACAAGTAGCCATTTGGGGCCCAGTGGATCGTAGTTGCTCTTGTACAATGTTCCGTTTATAAGTTGGAACTCTCCATTGGTTGGTTCTCCTTTCTCCAAGGCCTCTATCATTTTAATAGTGTTGGATCTTCCCTCTGTTCAGCTGTAACGTCATCTAATTCATTGAGAGCTGAAATTTCATTAATGCTGTTGTGTTCCACTAATGGATTCCTCGAAAGGCAGTCGGCATCCTTGTGTTTGTGCCCGTTCTTAAATACCACTGTGACATCGTACTCTTGGAGTCTTAGTGCCCATCTTGCTAGTCGACCTGATGGATCCTTCAAGCTAGTCAGCCAACACAAAGAATGTTGGTCTGTCACGACGGTGAATGGTTTGCCGAATAAATACGGCCGGAAATTGTTGATAGCCCAGATAACCGCGAGACATTCTTTTTCAGTTGTAGAGTAGTTTATCTCGGACTTTGAGAGTACTCTTGACGCATAGGCTATCACTTTTTCGGCACCTTCCTGAACTTGTACAAGCACTGCACCAATCCCATAGCCAATGGCGTCTGTGTGATGTTCCGTTTCTGCATTTTCGTCGTACAAGGCTAGCACTGGTGCGGAAGTTAGAGCCTCCTTAAGTGCTCAGAAAGCTCCTTCTTTTGTCTCATACCAGTAAAATTTGGCGTCTCCCTGCAGAAGTTCTTGTAATGGACGTGCCTTGTTACAAAATCCTTTTATGAAACGTCGGTAGTATGAGCACAGCCCGAGAAAACTTCTCACATCACGAATGTGCTGAGGAGTTGGAAATTCTGTGACTGCCCTTACTTTATCTGGATCAGGACGGACACCATCTCCGTTGACTAGGTGCCCCAGGATTTTTATTTCTTTGGCGACGAAGAGGCACTTCTTTGGATTGAGGCGGAGACCTGCAGCCTGAACACACTTCAACACAGTTGACAGGCGACTCAGAAGTTCTTCAAATGTTTTCGAGAAAACGACAATGTCATCTAAATAGCAGAGACATGTCGTCCACTTAGGGTGTCGAAGCAAGTTGTCCATCATGCGTTCGAATGTGGCTGGAGCATTACATAATCCAAATGGCATTACTTTAAATTTATGGAGACCGTCAGGTGTAATAAAAGCCGTCTTCTCCCTGTCAGCTTCCTCAACCTCGATTTGCCAGTAACCTGTCTGCATGTCCATAGTTGAGAAGTATGTAGCTCCTTTCAAGGAGTCTAAGGTGTCGTCAATACGCGGCAATGGGTAGATGTCTTTCTTTGTGATTCTGTTCAGCCCCCGATAGTCGACACAGAATCGCCACGTGCCATCCTTCTTCTTTACGAGGACCACCGGAGACGCCCAAGGACTCTCCGAAGGTTGAATAATGTCATCTCACAACATCTTTTCCACTTCCTCCCGAATGATTCGTCTTTCGGCTGGCGACACTCTATACGAACGCTGGCTAATTGGCGGATGATCCCCAGTATTGATACGGTGCTTTATCGTGGGCCGTTTCGTCTGACTTTTCCCCTGCTGAGGTGTGAATGCACCCGAAAATTGGCGTAGTATACCTAACACCTGCTGGCGTTGTTCCTTGGTCAGTCTAGGCCCTAGTGGCAGTTCCACGTTTGTTTCCTCCAGCGTGTTGTCTGTACTAACAGCAGGGCATGGGTCTTCATTGAAGACGTTGAGCTCACCGTCCTGGATTGGTTCAGCTGTCCCGATACACATTCCCTTGGGGATAAGTTGTGACTGCTCGTGACAATTTATGATCCAAATATCTCCTCGACCACCTGTAATGCTTATTACAGCCGCTGGTATGTAAACTTCTTTTGTGAGCCTGAGAAACTTTTTGCTATCAACTAGAACTTCACAGTTTAACCAGTCATCTGTGTTTGTGACTGCAACTCTTCTCATTGTCAACAGCGGTATCGTCACATTGTCAACGACGAATAACTTCCCAGAAAATTCTGTATTACGTGCATCCGGCGGAGCAACTTCTTCAATTTGCAGCTCAGATCTTCCACAGTCAATGATAGCTTGGGATGCCTGAAGGAAGTCCCATCCGAGGATGACATTGTGACTACATTCTGTTAACACGACAAATTCAAACGGCTGCGTCCTGTTGCTGATGGTTATTCTTGCGATACAACTTCCTGCTCGATGGACGTACTTTCCATTCGCGACCTTCAGCACAGTTGCTCCCGTATCACAGAACATTGTCTTCTTTAGTGTGCGGCAGTAATTATCCGATAATATAGAAAAAGAGGCTCCTGAATCAACAAGTGCCCGGACAGGTTGGCCGTCGATTATGACGTCGATGAGATTTCCCGACATCTTGGCGACTGTCGTCCATGGAGGATTTTCATCTGCGGCGGCCTCACCTCCGTAGATGGTCACCTCGCTTAGTTTTCCTGGGCGCGGCGGCTAGGGGAGCGGCTGGTTGGTACCTCTGTACGGCGACGGTGAACGGCTGCGACGCGTCGGGGAGCGACCTCGACTAGGGTACGGTGATGGGCTTCTTCCCATAGGTCGACTGAACTCATCAGCAGGTGACTGCCTTGGATAGAACTGCTCCGACGGCTGACGTCTTGCGGCAAAATAATCATCGAATACTCGCCTCCTCTCTCTGCAGTAGCGTACGACATGTCCAGGGCGTCCACAGTGGAAACACAGTGGTGTGTTGTCTTCTGTCCTCCAGACGTCTGTTCTTCTGCGGGGCGTCATAGTTACCGGGGGAGTTGTCTGTGGTCGCGTCGGTCGGTTCATGGGCTGCCGTTTGGCGGCTGCAGCGTAAGTCATAGCAGGGCGACGCCATTCTTCACGTCGGGTGCGATTGACGGGGCAGACAGGAGCTAATGTTTGAAATACCTCGTCCTCAGCGGCGTCGGCTACCTCGTGACTTACAGGGCTCACATCCATGACCATAATCTGATGCTCGCTCGGTCTAATAGTCCCGGCTGCCATGCACTGTTGTAATTCTTCGCTCACGATTTGTCGTATGAGAGAAGCCAAGTCCTGCTGGTCTTCCACAACGGCCATAGGGACTACATTTGGGAGTCTGTCATACTTCTTGCGTCCAACCCTCCTTTGTTGCATCTCTTCAATATGCTAGCACCACTTGATGAACTCTTCTGTCGTAGCGACGTCTTTTATCAGAAGAGCTTGGTACATATCTTCTGCAATTCCCTTCATCAGGTGCGTGATTTTGTCCGCTTCAGTCATGTTCGGATTGACTACGCTACACAGGGCCAAAACACTCTGTATGTACGATTGTGTCGGCTCACCATGTCGTTGGGCCCGGTTTTTCAGTTGTTCTTCCGCCGAGCGGATTTGTCGCTGGCGGTATCCAAACGTCTTCTTAACTTCCTCCTGGAACGTCTCCCAGTCATTCAACTAGTCTTCGTTGTTTTCGAACCATTGCTGGGCTGTTCCATCCAGGTAGAAACAAACGTTGGGCAAGTACATCGTATGATCCCACCTGTTGTACTTGGCGACTCGGTCGAACCCTTTTAGCCATTTGTTGGGGTCCTGTCCAGCATCTCCAGAGAACACCGACGGGTGTTTGATGTGCAGCTGGCTTGTTGCTGGTTTCGTCTCCATCGTTCTTCTGATAATACGGACATTTGGAAGGATGTACTCGGTGTATCCCTTGTATTCCGGTTCCAGTCCGTGTAAGCGTCGGCTTTTACGTTGACTAATCGGAGCCACGGTGATGCAGCTGTTGCACAGTGTACCCGGCGCCTCCACCAAACAATGTCACGTTGCAATGAAAGTAGGATTGACTTCGAAGGCAACTAGACACAGCACTTATACTGAAAGCACGTTTATTACGAACTCAACATACACGCAGCACTGACTACCTCTCAGGCAGAGTGCTCTGCTATTTATACACATACAGAATTTACCAGAAATTAGAACAACAGTTAACATAAGAAACAAATAGAATTTACAAGTGAACATAAGAAAGATGTAGAACCTTCTGGAATTGTAAATTACAAAGAAATAAATTTTTGCCGGTGGGCGGGATCGAACCGGCGACCTTCTGCTCCGCAGTCCGTGACGATATCCCCTGCGTCACGCCGTGTTGGTGTTCGTGGTCTCTCGCGGCAATATGAACTGCTTACACAGGGAATTGAGTTTTGTCATACCGGGCAACTGAAGTAATAATTGGCTGGAAAGGTTTACGTTCGGCTGTATGGAGACTATCTGAAGCTTTTGATAGTCTTTATGTTCCTAGACGATGGAATTTTTATGTATGTCAATGCGCTATGTCACCGGTCTACAACTGTTCGCCGTTTCTTTGAAGAACATTGTAGATAGTTCCAATGAATTAATTGTCATCCCATGCTGCACAACATGAATCCCGTCGAACATTGACTGCACATAATCGACAGGCCAACTGGTACGTAAATTCTATGCCACATGAATTTCACAGTTGTGTACACCATTAGCGCCGCTACATTACGGCAATTACTATTGTTTCTGTGGCTGAGCCTTCTGAGCAATGAAGAGTCATGTAATATGCAACACCCTAAAGGTACTCCATAGAACACAAAGTAGTGCCAAAAGTCGTCAGCCGGAGCATTTTTCTCTGCTGTGATTGCCGCCTCTAAAGGAGCATCTCAGTATTACGTTGTTGTTCAAAATGTTCAAATGTTTGTAGAGCTTATGGGACTTAACTGTGGGGCCATCAGTCCCTAAACTTACAAAATACTTATGAACTAACTTATACTAAAGACAGCACAAACATCCATACCCGACGGAGGATTCGAACCTCCAAAGCAGGAGGCCGTGCGATCCGGAACGTAGCGCTCCAGACCGCTCGGCTACTCCCGCGTGGCTTACGTTATCGGGCTGCCCTTTTATTGCATTCATTAACGAAATCCAAGAAGTGCACAAGGACGCAGATTTCATGTCCTATCCTATCTAACGTACAGCTAGCACTCCAATGAAAGGAATGCCTGACAGGACTTAGCAATACTAAAATTAAATATTTATAACTCGTTATTTATATCGGAGTAAAAACTAGTGTCTCCTTGTCGCCTACAGATTCCTAACTAATATACACTGCGGGAATTAAAAATTATTACACTCTTCTAGAGTTTCACAATACAGTCTAAATTCTTCGTCGAAACACTGCATATGGAGTATAAGAAAGGATTAAATGTACCGAAGAGTAACTACTGCGGTACTGGGGTACAAGGGGTCGAAACATACGGAAACACCCTAATATGTACGTCGTACATTCTCCTCGAGCGGTAATTCCTTCACTTTTTCCTGGCATCCATTCGAGTGTACACATACCGAACACAGTAGAGACCCGTTAATCCGAACTAATTGGGACGGTACCTTGTTCGGATTACCGATTGTTTCGGATTACCCGGAATTACGGTGACGAATTTCTAGAATGACGTATACCAAGCAGATAAGTAGGTACACCACGGTAACATGGGAACAACTGTGGGAACAGTGACTCACTCACACTGTCTTTGTTGTTGTGATTTGTTGACACCTTTGCCGGCTGGCTCACAAAATGCTCGGTTTATATTAGTTCTCGATCGCTGGCACGCGTATCAGTTATAGTGGTGTACGTGTTTCGTCATGAGTAAACGGAAGCAAACGATAACTCAAAAAAGAAAAAAAAAATATTTGAAGCTGATAGACAATGGGGAGAATGTATCTAAACTATCAACGGAACTGGGTGTTGGTAAAGCTCTAACAACAGACGCCTAGAAAATATTCAGAGATAGAACAGAACCTCGAACAGCTATAAGGGACGGAGCATAAACTCAATCTGGGACGAAGTTCAGAGGTTTCGGATTAACCGAAGGTTTGGATTACCGGGGTTCGGATTAGCGGGACTCTGCTGTACTATCATAGGCTACATTATACTGCGCCTGTTCTGCAACGGTTGTGGTTTGACGAATCGCACGTATCTTTCGTCATCGCATCACATCCCATATGTGCTCCATTGTAGAGCAGACATGCGCTGGTCGGGAATGATACTGCACGTCTTGCAGAGCACGTTGAGCTTCACGTGCAGTTCGTGGGCAAGCATTATGCAGTTGGAACAACACGTTGCAGTTATGGCAGAAGAATGTATGCTACAATATTCAGCACACAACGAGCGCTGTTCTGCGTTCCCTCTACAAACACAAAAGATGAGTTTGAGCTCTAGTGGGGAGGGTGAATTTGGGATTTTGTATCTGACGGGAGGCTGTAGTGATGATCGCTGCGTCCCCAGGGGTGTAGGGGTCAGCGCAACTGCCTAGAAAGCAAGAGACCAGGGTTGGAATCCCGTCTGGGTACACATTTTCAACTTTACCCATTCGCAGTTAGTGTCTTACTTTCCGTAAATATGAACGACAGCTGTAGCTTATCGCATCCTAGACTGTAAGATCTGGGCCAGTGGTCTTGGACGAATGTTATTTACGAGATAGCGGTTGCCATGTCTACGTCGTAAGCCAAACGACCATCACTTACATTCCAAATGAATCTGTTTTCATTGCTGAAGACCACGTCCGACCACTGCAAGTGCACATCGATGTGTGGCGTACGTGGAAGGCGGTCTAGAGGCATGGCTACCCTTGATCAACCGTTTGGCAACAGTTGTCGTTGACACTCCTTGAGTTCATGAACACTATTGTCACTGCTGTGGTAGATCATCACCTGCCACTTCTCCCCTCACAGAGGATGCCGCGTATGAATAGCACTGAGGCGCCGTGCTGAGATGCGCTGTCGGGGGTTCGAGTCCCCCCTCGAGCATAGGTGTATGTGTTGTCGTTAGGTTAGTTTACCTTAGTTTAACAAATTTGTAAACTAGGGCCTAATAACCAACCAGTTAAGTCCCACAGAGTTTGCAAACACGTGTGTGTGTTTGAGGATCTTAGCGGACGTCTGTGCTGTGTAGACCTCCTGAACCTCGTCACAGGGTGTTAGAATATTAATCTGACCACTGCAGTCAGCATCGTTGCACAACTGCCGCAGCGTTACGTTGGGAAACGAACGTGTAATTGTACCGTCTCCTAATATCCTGCAGCCGCGAATTCCTCCGTTTTCCCATAGAACTGATCCATTGGTTTTATCCTTCAGTGATTAGTTATTCTAAATGGTATCATTTCCCACTTATGTATTCTGGATACAAAGTTGAAAGACCTAGGACGGAACAAGGCCTCAGGAGTAGATGACATACCGTCAGAGCTACTAAAGTTTCTGGGAGAGCCACCCATGACAAGACTATTTGAACTGGTGTGTAGGATGTATGAGACAGGCGAAATGCCCTCAGACTTTAAGAAAAATGTAATAATCCCCATTCCAAAGAAATCAGGCGCAGACAGGTGTGAAAATTACAGAACCATCAGTTTGATAAGTCATGGTTGCAAAATTTTAACACGAATTATCTACAGGAGAATGGAAAAGCTGGTAGAAGCTGACCTTGGGGAAGATCAGTTTGGATTCAGGAGGAACATAGGAACCTGGGAGGCAATACTCACTTTACGTCTTGTCTTAGAAGATAGATTAAGGATGGGCAAACCTACATTTTTAGCTTTTGTTATTCAATTTGTACATCGAGCAGGCGGTGAAGGAAAGCAAGGAAAAATTTGGAATAGGGATAAAAGTTCAGGGGGAAGAAATAAAGACATTGTGTTTTGCTGATGACATTGTAATTCTGTCAGAGACAGCAAAGGACCTGGAAGAGCAGTTGAATGGAATGGATAGCGTGTTGAAGGGAGCATATAAAATGAACATTAACAAGAGCAAAACAAAATTAATGGAATGTGGTCTTAGAAAATCAGGCGATGCTGAAGGAATTAGATTAGGTAACGAAACAATGAAGGTGGTAGATGAGTTTTGTTACTTGGGTAGTAAAATAACATGCGATGGTCGCAGTACAGAGAATATAAAATGCAGAATGGCAATGGGAAGAAAAGCATTTTTGAAAAAGAGAAATTTGCGAACATCGAATATTAATTTAAGGGTAAGGAAGTCTTTTCTGAAGGCATTTGTGTGGAATGTTGCCTTGTACGGGAGTGAAACATGGACGATAAGCAGTGTGGACAGGAAGAGAATAGAGGCTTTTGAAATGTGCTACAGAAGAATGCTGAAGATTAGGTGGGTAGATCGCATAACTAATGAAGAGGTACTGAACAGAATTGGCGAGAAAAGGAATTTTTGGCATGCCCTGACTAAAAGAAGGGATCGATTGGTAGGACACATTCTTAGACATCGAGGAATCGTAAATTTAGCATTGGAGGGAAGTGTGTGGGGTAAAAATCGCAGAGGGAGACCACGAGACGCGTATAGTAATCAGATTCAAATAGATGTGGGTTGTCGTTCTTATGAGGAGATGAAGAGGCTTGCTCAGGATAGAGTAGGGTGGAGAGCTGCATCAAACCAGTCTCCGGACTGAAGACCATAACAACAACGACATAGTGCGAAGTAGTTTGTTCCGATGAAGGTTTTACACATTCGAAATTTTCAGCTCTCGAAGTGCATGTGTGAAACAGCGATACCGATACATCTATATCTACATATATACGTCGCAATCCACCGTAAGGTGCGTGGCGCAGGATAAACTGTACCACTCTTAGGCATTTTCTTTCCTATTCCATTCCTAAATAGAACGAGGGGGAAAATGTCTACATGCCTTTGCACGAGCCTTAATTTCTCTTATCGTGTCTTTGTGATCTTTACGCAAAATGTAAGTAGGCGGCAGCAACAACGTTCTGCAGTCAGCTTCAAATTCCGGGCCTCTAAGTTTCATCAGCAGAATTTCTCGAGAAGAACGTCATCTTTCCTCCAGCGGTTCCCATTTGAGTTCGCGGAGCATTTTGGTCGAACCTTCTAGTACTGAACCTAGCTGCTCGCCTCTTAACTGAGCTGTTGTTTGTCCCAAACACTTGATCACTAATCAATACGTGGTCGTACAAGCGTTTTATACGCGGTCTGCTTTACAGATGAAGTAAATTTTCCAAAAATTATCCCAATAAACCGAAGTCGGCTTTACGTTTTACTCACAACTGTCCTTACTTGTTCGCACCATTTCATATCGGTCTTCAATGCTACGCCTAGATATTTGAACGACGCGACTGTATCAGGAAGCTCACTTTTAATGCTATATTCTAGCATAGTAGTATTGTTTCCCTACTTATGTGCATCACCTTACATTTTTCTACATTTAGAGCTAGCTGCCATTTTTCACACCAACTAGAAAATTTGTCTAAGTCATCCAGTGTGCTATTTCAGTCAATAAATGACGACATACTCACATACACTGCAATATCATCTGCAAACAACTGCAAATTACAAGTTGCTCTGTCCATCAGATCATTTATATAGATAGCGGTTCTATCACACTCTTCTGGGGCACGCCTGTCGATACACTCGTCTCTGATTAACACTCGGCGTTCATAACAACGTACTGCGTTTTATTCCAGCCACTCAGAAATCTGTGAACTTATCCAGAAGCTCGTATCTTAGTTAGCAGTCTTCAGTACGGCACCGCATCAAATGCCCGTTTGATATCAAGAAAAATAGAGTCTGCTTTTTTGCCCTTCATCCACGGCTTGCAAGATTTCATGCGATAAAAGAACAAGCTGAGTGTCACACGAGTCCGTGCTGATTCATACAAAGAAGGTTATCCGATTCAACAAAATTTACTATATTCGAGCTGAGAATATTCTCCAAAATTCCTCAAGAAACTATTGTTAACGATATTGGCCTGTAATTATGTGGGACAGTTGTTTTACATGCGCATTTTCCCATTCGCTAGGAACTTTGGGCTGAATTAAAGACTCGCGATAAATGCAAGATAAGTAAGCGGCCAGTGCTACAGAATAGTCTTTGTAAAACCGAACTGGTATTCCATACGGCCCAGGAGACTCTTTTGTATTCAGCTCTCTCAGCTGCTTCTCTACACCGGAAACACCTATTTCTATGTCCCCCATTTCGGAATTAGTACTTTGATCAAATGATGGTACATTTGTGCAGTTCTCCTGCGTGAAAGATTTCTTAAAGGTTAAATTTAGAACTTCAGCTTTCCGTTTGCTCTCTTATTCCCCGGAAAGATCAACGAGTGACTGGACAGTGGGATTTAAATAAGAGTGAAGTGGATAGCCGCTATGTGCTGCTGACGTGCTAATAGTCGACATCCCAGAGCGGTCATCCGCATCACTTTTAATTTCTTTCAACCTCTAATATTTAATTAGCATACATTTTTATAAAGTAACTTAATGTCATTTCATACGACATGAGCCTATTATCCTCTAAGTGTTAACGTGTCATGTAATAATTTTATTTGTTGATGAATACATCCAGAGAGGCGTTGAAATCTACGAGATAGAGTATAATTATTTTAAGGCAATTCGTGGGGTTCCATATTTCCTAAACAATAAATTAATATGTTAAATGGAATAGACAGTTACAATAACGTAAAAAATTTATTCAGACCGCTAGTAAAGATGGTCAACCAAAGAAGACAGTGAAAAGTAGTCAAGATCATCATTACAGAAAATTCAGAATTTGGCTTGTAACTAGCTATTATCAAAGCATGTATTGAAAAGTAGTATACGCCAGAGCATATGATATTGCATCCGAATCAGGGTTCACTCAAATAATATGGCGTATCTCCACACTACCCTGTCCTCTGTAATTCACTTTATCTCTCAATAAGAACGTCATTACACATTCTTTTGAACCTGCTTACTGTATTTTTCTCTGGGTATTTCTTTCAGCTATATACTTCCTGTAGTGTAAATGTATCAGAATGTGTCCTACCAATCTATATCATTTTAGTCAAAATATGCCAGAAACTTTTCTCGCCCAAAATCTGTTCAGTAACTGCTCATAAGTTACGAGCCGAATAATGTAATCTTCGCCATTCTCCTTAGTACCAGATTTCAAAAGCTTCCGTCACCTTTATGTCTGATCCCCATATCATCCAAGCTACATACCCGTACAAGAATTTTCTCCAGACATAAACCACAAAAAAGGGTCTTATTACTTAAATTATTGTGCCATGTTAACAAATGTCCGCTCTTAAGAAATGCTTTTCTTCCGATAGCCTTTCTGCATTTCGCATCTCCTTTCCTTTTGCCATCATCTGCTATTTTATAACCGTAATAACAAAAGTCATTTGCTACTTCTATTATCTCGTTGACTACTTTAATTCCTTCAGTGGCAACCGCAAAGTTTTCATATCTTTTCCCCGAACTTTATTTCCTTCCGCAAAATTCTCCTTCCTTTCCTACATGGCTTCACCTAAAGGCGTATTGAATAACATTGGGAAAGGCCCAATTACTGCATCCCTTCATTCCCTACGAATCTAATAATTGCTGTCTAGTTTCTTTAGAAGTTATATGAAACTTTTCGCCCCCTGAATTACACCTCTGCTACGTTCGAAAATTTTATAACAGTGTATTCCAGTCAACATTGGCAAAATATATTAACAAAGTTACAAAAGCTATAAATTTAAGTTATGGTAAAACTTAACTTTCAAAGATATGTCGTGGGTTGAGGAAATCTGTTAGGAGCAATTTTTTAGTGTTTGCGTTACATACTGTTACACCTCTGCTTGGAATGGTTTCGTACATTATGTAGGTTATTTAAGGATCATAATGGGCCGGCCGCGGTGGCCGAGGAGACTGAGGCGCTCCAGTCACGGTCTGCACGGCCACTATGGTCGGGGCTTCACCCCCCCCCTCGGGCATGGATATTTGTGCCGTCTTTAGTGTAAGGTAATTGATAAGTAGTTTGTAAGTTTAGGGACTGATGACCCCGTAGTTAAGTCCCATAAGCTTCACAAACATTTGAACATTTTTTTATCATAATGGTGAGGTACAATTTCCGTGAAGATATGCGACCACAAGAATGCCACAAGCTGAACGGCTAACTGCCTATAGCTTTCATAATTTTATAGGCTTTTACAGTTAGATCATGAAATCATTTTCGACAATACACCACGTTATTATGAGACACCGAACCCATTATAATGCCGACGTTTCATGCGACACTGCAGCATTCGTCTTACTCAAAATCAACTGCTAGTCACGTGAAGCAGGGCAAGGTAATAGTGTAGAAGAAGTTGTGTACCTCTGAAAGACACATGGTTAAGCCCGCATTGGATCATATAGGTCGAAGGACAAGGTCTGGCAGTAATCCTTGGATAACACAGGATATACTGAACGTAAATAATGAAAGGAGGAAATGCAGCAATCAGGTAAAAGGGAGTACATACGCCTGAAAATGTAGTTCACATGAAGTGCAGACTGACTAGGGGAAGTATAGAGAACCCTACAGGAAAAGAGAAGAGACGTTTGGAGACAAGAAAAGCAGCTTCACATGAAGTGCAGACTGACTAGGGGAAGTATAGAGAAGCCTACAGGAAAAGAGAAGAGACGTTTGGAGACAATAAAAGAATCTTCATAAATATGAGCAGCTCAGATGGAAAACTATTACTAAGGAAAGAAACAAAAGCTGAAAATTGGGAGGGACATATTGAGAGACAATACAAGGGAAATGGAGAATGTATTGTAGAAAGGGAAGAAGAAGTAGATGAAGATAAGAGGTAGGACACTGCGAAACGAATTCGGTAAAGTTTGTATAAATACTCTGCAAGTCAAATTGAAGTGCATGGCAGAGGCTTTTATGATATTTAAGAAAGATTTGAGACTCAACAAGGCCCCTTGAGCAGATGATATTCCCTCTTAACTGCTGACATCGTTGGGAGAGCCAGTAATGAATAAACTGTTTCACCTTGTGTGCAAAAGAACGCAAGACAATACTCACATTACGACTTACCTTAGGTTAAGGAAAGAAAAACCTAGATTTTTAGCTATTGTAAATAAGGAGAAAGCTTTTGACACTGTTAAATATTAACTGGAATACACTCATTGGAATTTTGAACTGGGCCAAATTATAGGGAACGAAATGTTGCATACAACTTAAGCAAAAACCAGACAGCAGTTACAACATTCGAAGGGCATGAAAGGGGCTCAGTAGTTGGGGAGGGAATAATCAGATTATTCAATCTGTACATTAAGCAAGCTGAGAAAAAATGCAAGGAGAAATTTGGAGAAGTAATTATAGTTGAAATTTCAGATGAAAAACCAGTTCTCTTCAAGGAAGGGAAAGCTGAAAGGTGAAAAGAGTATATAGAGGGGTTCTACAAAGGAAATGAACGTCGAGACAATTGTGAAAAGGGAAGAAGCTGATATGGGAGATATTATACTGAGAGCAGAATTTGACAAGGCACTTAAATACCTAAGTCGAAACAAAGCTCCTGGAGTGGATGATATTTCCTCAGAACTACTGACGTCTCTGGGAGAGCCAGCCATGACAAAAATATTTCACCTGGTGCGTAAAATGTAAGGGGAAATACCCTCAGACTTTAAGAAAAGTGTAATAATTCCCATTCTAAAGAAAGCTGGCGCAAACAGGTGTGAAAATTATTTACAGAAGGATGGAAAAGCTGGTAGAAGCCGACCTCGGGGGAGATCAGTTTGTATTCAGAAAAAATATAGGAACACGGGAGGCAATACTCACTTAACAGCTTATCTTAGAAAATAGATTGAGGAAGGCAAACCTACATTTTTATCTTTTGTAGATTTGGAGAAAGCCTTTGACAATGTTGATTGCAATAAACTGTTTCAAATTGTGGAATCAGCAGGACTAAAATATAGGGAACATAATGTTATTTACAACTTGTACAAAAATCCGATTGCAGTTATCAGAGATGAAGGGAATGAAAGGTAGGCAGAGGTTGGGAAGTGAGTAAGACAGGTTTGTAGCCTTTCTCCAATGTTATTCAAATTGTACATTGATCAAGCTATAAAGGGAAGCAAGGAGAAATTTGGAGAAGGAACTAAAGTTCAGGGTGAAGAAATAAAAACATTGCCTTTTGCCGATGACATCGTAATTCTGTCAGAGACAGCAAAGGACCTGGAAGAGCAGTTGAACGGAATGGACGGTGTGCTGAAAGGTGCATGTAAGATGAACATTAACAGGAGCAAAACAAGGGTAAAGGAGTGCATTCTAAAAAAATCAGGTGATGCCGAAAGAATCAGATTAGGTAATGAAACAATAAAGGAGGTTGGTGAGTTTTGCTACTTGGGCAGTAAAATAACACATTATGGTCGCAGTACAGAAATTGTAAAATGCAGAATGGCAATGGTAATAAAAGCATTTTTGAAAAGGATAAATCTGTTGACATCGAATATTAATCTAAGCGTAAGGAATTCTTTTTTGAAGGCTTTTGTTTGGAGTGTTGCCATGTATGGGAGTGAAACATGGATGATAAACAGAGTGGATTGAAAAAGGGTAGAGGCTTTTGCAATGTGGTGTTACAGAAGAATGCTGCAGGTTAGGTGGGTGGATCGCGTAATGAACAGGAGGTACTGATTAGGATTGGGGAGAAAAAGAATTTCTGGCATAAATTGCCTAAAAGAAGGGATCAATTGATGACACATTCTTAAACATCAAGGAATCATGAATTTAGCGTTGGAGGGAAGTGTGGAGGGTAAAAAAATCACAGAGGGAGACCAAGAGATGAGTATAGTACGCAAATTCAAATGGATGTAGATTGATATTCGTATGAGAAGATGAAGAGGCTTGCTCAGGATGGAGTAGGTTGGAGAGCTGCATCTAACCAGTCTCCGGACTGAAGACCACAACAACAGAATTATAGATCAGGGAGAGAAATAAAATTTGCCGTTTGCCAATGACACTGTAAGTGTGTCACAGACACCAGAGGACCTAGAAATCTATTGAACGGTATGGCCAATGTTTTGAAACGTTTTAAGTTTAACGTCAGGAGAGATGAAGAGACTTGCGCAGGTAGGGTAGCATGGAGAGCTACATGACACTAGTCCCAGGCCTGAAGACCACAAAAACAGCAAAAAACGGTGTTACGAAGTCGGACCTAATGTTAATATGTAATTTAGTTCTACCTAATGGCGTGTCACAGTTTTCACAGGGTTTGTTGTAACTGTGTACAAAACAAGCAATTACTTGTTTCACTCGGTTTACCATTGTAGTACAAGTGAGTTCTTGATCGCAATGAAATTTGCGATTGTGGCCTGATGTGATTTATACAGTCGGCGTGTGATCAATTACTTTGTCTAGTTTGATGCAATAGTATCTGACAGTCAATTTCGAGACAAGCAAAGAAAAAAATTAGTAGCACCATTTTAAAATTTAATTTCTAAATATCATTAAAATGTGTATGTTAAGCCAAGTGAAGAAAAACATATTTATATCTTGGCTTCTAACAGGAAAGTAAGTTTATATATTTTCTTTCGTTTTTCCAATATATTTTGCTGTCTAAACGTCTTGAACTGGGAGCATTTTGTAGATACACAGATGTAGTGTTACCTGCTGTCTTTAATTTTCCATAAATAATCTCCAGTGGTTCAAATTCACTCTCAGAACATCAGTGGATAAAGTTTTATCATATCTTGCTATAATACCATAATTTATATTTTTAACAGTCCGGTTTAGAGTTTTATGATTAATCAGGATCATAATTTATTCAAAATTTATATCATGGCCCCTAATGGGACAGGGAAGTTTATTTATTCCCCATAGTTATTCTATTACATTACGGTATATGTCAAAACTTATTATACTGGGACCATTATCTACGTATCTGGGGTGTATCATAGTGAATACATCTCGTCATTCTCTACTTCGTGTTCATTGATGTGAATTTGTGCCGTAAAACCTGCCAGTTAACGTGTCTGTTAAATAATGAAATCATCTTCATTTGTTAAGAATATGAGGATGCGGTATCCCTAATGCCAGTATTATTCCACAAATAATTTCCAGTGATCAAAAGTCAATCTCAGTTGTCTTCAAATTACGTGCATATGGAATATCGACACATTTGGTGATCGACATATTCGCGATTTCCGGTCAGAAAGGACACAATACGTTGTAATCGACGGGAAGTAATCGAGTGAAACAGATCTGGCGTTCCCCAGGGAAGTGTTACCAACCTGACAACTTCCTCTTCCGAATGAGAACATATTTTGTTAGCACCCTCCGGTACAATATCATCTTAATAAAATGAAATAAATCAGATCGAAAACGGAAAGATTCAGATGTTCACTTTTCCCGCGAGCTGTTAGAGAATGGAACTGTAGATAAATGCCATGAAAGCGGTTCGATGAACCCTCCACCATACATTTAAATATGATTAGAGAGTATTCATTTAGATGTTGATTTATATAGATGCAGAACTTAACATAATACCAAACTTTATTTCTGAACAGACCGTTTCCGACTTTTCTCATTTAGCAGGATCATCTTTCCCATGACTTCAGAAAGGTAACTTCCTGATTCAGTATCGTTACAGTAGAAAGGCAATTTTGTAACAGTAGTTATTATATTAATATTGGAAGAAAACTTACATCTGTATTCTATCAGAATCGCAGAACGATATGACAGCGTTTACGAAAGACTTTGGGTAATTGTTATACTACTGCCTGTAGATATTTGGTTGCTTAAGAGACATTTTTTTTTAAACTGAAGGCAGTAAATAACACACGAACCAACATGAAATGTTTCCTACTCTTCTTGCTTTTGTAATGGAGTACTACCGGCAAAAATGTTGTAGCCCTTTCTGTTATAAAGCACTTCATTATCACGTATGAACATTGAGTTCACTTAGAGTAAAGTATATATGAAGATTTGTTGCTGCCATATGTTGTAAGAGTTTTATTTTTCCTTCTGTTAATGGATCACCTCGTACGCTCTGGTGAAGTAAGTTGTAAGAATGGAGGACAGAAGCCTTGGTTTTCAAAGGTTAAAACGATTTCGCCAGCAGGTATTATCGCTGGATTTTTCTATCAATAATGTCCCCACAAATGAATACTGTAGTATAACGCAATGACATCTCTTAGCAAATCTTGACTGTAGGGTCACCATCCATACAGGGGAAAATTGATTACATTCAATTGCTGCATGAAGTAAAGATTTTCGTCCCTGTGGAACCCATAAAACTGTAAGCATAACAAATAAAAAATGTTGGTACTTTATGATAATCGTTGTTTTCGGCCTACTTGGCCCCGTTCACTTGGCGATTTGCCCATCGCAGACAACGGGTTCACGGAAAACGACTACGTTAAAAACAGTGGGAAATTTTTATTCTTTTGTTTCCGCAGTTACAGAGAACATAGCTAATTTCTAATCTGCCAGCCTCAATAGCAACCTCAATTTAGAATACATTAATGCACACCGTATGAAACCATGCGCGGGAGCAGAAACAACATTTTATATACAATTTGTATAGGTTAGGTAACCATCTGATACAACTGCAAATTGGTCTAATTTTTCCGAGGCATTGAGGCGCCATGCTATAATGCGCGAGGCCGTTCCCCGGCGGAGGTTCGAATCCCTACTCGGGCATGGGTGTTTGTGCCGTCTTTACTATAAGCTAGTTCATAAGTAGTGTGTAAGTTTAGGAACTGATGACCCCGCAGTTAAGTCCCATAAGCTTTACAAACAATTGAACATTTTGAGTCTAATTTAGAAATACATGTAAGGAATAGCATTCATGTACACACTTCTGTAACAAAGTTATACCCATGGCTCAGAATAATGAACATTTTGTTTTACGTTTTAACATTCTTTTAATCAGCAATTTCAGCTCTTAAATAAAATTTATAATTTTGACAAGCTGTTCTCAACAACAGTTACATATTTCCTTCTATTAAATAATCTAACACATATTGATACAAATGTATTCCTTTGAGACACGATTCATGTCGCCTGTGAAGTATGATGGCAACTCCACGTTTATTTCATAACTACTCAGAGACTGCTATCCCTGTGTACAGTGACGGTGCCAATGTCTCGGTCCGAGTGTCAAACTGAGGCAGTTAATGAACAGAATTATTAATCACAACTAGAATATGCCCATTCTCTCCAGAGCATCGTCTGCTGCTACGAGTGCTGCGACGAGCATTGCTGGCGTGTAACCAACAATACGCGCAAGTCATTGCAATAGCAATGACGTATTACTGACACCAATATGCCCAGCGAGAATTTTTAAATGCCCATAGAGTGCAGAAATAATTTGAGAAAACCTACTGTTTTAATCTTTGTTCAAAACGAATTTCTCCAACTTGTTACCAGTCACAACGAATGTAATAATCTGTACGCTCTTGTATATTTATCACCAGTTTTAATATCATAACTGTAGCCTGTAAGACAACTACAGCAAAATTATTAAGTACATGAGTGACTCTCAATAAAGTAATGCAGCATATAAGGGGGGCGGACCTGGTCATATATAGGCTCGACCGTTACTGCAGTATACCGCAGTTGATTTCCACGGCCAACGGTTCCTGACCCTCCCACAATCGGTTGCCATGGGCATAACATATCTCATAATTATTATTTCACTGTTTAATGCCAAAATATCGTCTTCTGTACATCCTTCTTAATATTTCTAACATTACTGAATTGCAGTCGGCATGAAGATGGTCTCATAACTAGACTGAAATCGGTTGCCTAAGAACAATAAGAATTTTATATATATACACGTGGCGTCTGTTCCGAATGAACAGACGTCACTTCTGATCCTTCAGTTGTTATTCTTTAATATTCATAGAATATATGACATCAACTGCGATTGGGCAAAGCTGAAATTGTGTACCCAGCCGGGATTCGAACCCGGGTCTCCTGCTTTCTAGGCAGTTGCGCTGACCCCTACACCGCTGGATACACAGTGATCACCGCACCTGCAAGGACTACCTAAGCACGCCTCCCGTCTTACGGGAGCCCAGCTTCGCCCTGCCCACAGTATATATATAATATGCCGGTGACGGGCAATGGTCCTGTCGTTAGTGGGGAGGGGTGGGAATTAATTTCAAAACTACGGGTTTGAGTACTGTGGGCAGGGCGAAGCTGGGAATTTGTATCTGACGGGAGGCGTGCTTAGGTAGTCCTTGCAGGTGCGGTGATCACTGTGTTCCCAGTGGTGTAGGGGTCAGCGCAACTGCCTAGAAAGCAGGAGACCCGGGTTAGAATCCCGGCTGGGTACACATTTTCAGCTTTGCCCAATCGCAGTTGATGTCATATATTCTATGAATATTAAATAAGAATTTTCTTGCGATCGAGACTGCGTTTTAAAAAAATATAATTTCATTAACGAACGCTGTTTCTCCAGAAACGTATTCTAAAATTGTAAACTTTCATGTCATGTAAGGAATATGTGTACCAAATTGTGTTGAACTCAGTCCAGTGGTTTAGGAGAAAATGAACAGCATTGTCGCGTAATGAAACAGTTTTTCTCGCAGCTCATTATTTATGACGTCATATGTCGTAAACAATGTGTTGTACTTGATTCTTACACTTACGGCGACAGATTTAATGGATTGAAGCTTACGTGTACAAAAGATTTGTACACGGCACATACCCACAAACATACGGACGCTCTGCTTTATATATTAGAAGAAGATTAAAGATTACTTTTTGTTCTAGGTACTTCTAAGCAGAAGGGAATCAAGATGTAATAAGTACACACCGAAATCAAAGAGGAAATTACATAAATTCGTGTTTCCTTGCAAAGAATTCCTAGTAAATGAAAACATCGATAGACTCAAAGGAACACCGTTATGTTTTAAATTCAAATGATACCCGCGGAAAGAAGCATTTTTTTTTCTTTCCCAGCAGTGTAAGGCATCCGGGAAACAGCTAGTAAAAATTATTTTTTTGTGTTGTACCTGGGTTAAATTGTACATGGAGCGGCAGTGGTTTAGTATGCTAACTTTGGCAATGAAATATTGGCTTTAGGAGGATAATTAATTTACTGATCGTAACAAAATTAATTATTTATTTCATTCTCAACTCAAAGAATTATTCCCCTCATTGCACAAGAGTAATTTTATAAAAATGATTCAACGGCCGATGCCAACATCGATACACTACACCGCTGCCATAAGGAAAATAGTAGCCCTTGTTTCTGTGTAGTATACCTTACTTATGGGAATAAAAAACGAAGCATCATCATCTATTAGTTATTTGGTACACTGTGTAAGTAACAGCGCCTCTATCGGATCTTTGCTATACTACGCGGCAATTGAAGCATAGCATACATCAGAAACTGCAAATTGCGATATCTTTTTTTTTTCCCCTGATCCGATTTTGATGAAATGAAGCTTGTGTGTTGCCCCAAGGTATTCTCAGTTGACCTATGAAACCCCATAAAAGTTGTATAGTACTCTTGGAGATTTGCTGTACTACAACATTCTTATAAGCATAGTATACATATATTCATCATTTTCTTGATTTGCAGCTCTTATTCTTGCCGTGTTTACAGTAAAGATTTTTGGGTATGAGGTCAGCCTGGTATGAAAAACACTGTTTTATTATACACCTAGTTTCAGTACCTCTGTGCCATCTTCAGTGGGTTTTTAATTTATTTAATGCTATGAAAAACAAAATACATTTATTTTATAACTGTACTATTTGTAAAATTAGGCCTAAAAACTCGTCAATCTTATTTTGGTTTTTACCTTATTTTACATTCTGTGGTCATATGGGACCCATTTTACGTACTTATGTAGTGGTAGCGCTGTCATCTGCAACGAAAATTATCTCTTTTAAAACCTGTGCGGCTTTTTAAAACGCTTCTTATGTTGCGAAAACGTAATTTTGGTATGTGGGGATATTTCTATCGTCTGCTTACTATCTATTACTTACAGTTTATTTTGGCATACACTTCTTCTTCCGCGCTTTTGTACGTAGCACACACGTAATACACATATTTTGCGTACTTTTTCTATCACAATCACTTCCCACTTTAAAAATTCGTCTCTGTTTGTTAAAATGCGCATGTGTGAGTTGACTTTCAGCTGTTCTCCAGTGGAATGGTCGGACCACGGAATTTTTCAGTCTGCGCTTTAACCCAGCCTTCGCCCCTCAGCGAAGTGAGGACTCGACAAAAACTGTTGCCAATCTGTTTACAAAAAGAAGAAACACGCTGTAAATCATTGAAAGAGCAGATTTAAGGTTAAACCTAACAAACCTGAAACCAGTTACCGATAATTTCCTAAAACAACATCACCTACGTTCCTCCCATTAAAAGCCTGTATCTATCAGTTTTGTTAAATATACTTTTTGTCATTTAAATCAATAAAAGCATCATACTTAACGTCTTTCTTTTCCTTTTTTTCTTGTTTTTGACTTCTCCCTTTTACAATTAAAGTTATCAAAGTCAGTAGCACCAATCAGGCGCGAAAACAAATTTGAAATTAAAAAGTCGTAAAAAATTAAGTACATAAAAGTCTTGGGGTCTACAAAGGGCAGAAAAAGTTGATAAAGGGTCTACGAGACAAAAAAGTTTGGGAACTCCTGTTTTAGATGTTTTTAAGTTCTGCAAGTCTATCCGATGTACACTGGCCTAGCTCTTATAGTTTAGGCTCCAGAGCTAACTAAAGTGCAGAAGCGGTACACGATTCTACGTTATTATTCTTATTTCAGTTGCTTCACAGATTTCTATTGACAATAAATATAACCGAAGTTTATCCCAGGATTCTATAAAAGAAATTAAAAGAAATCGCGTGACGGATATGTTCGGTAGTCCTCGAGTTATGAAAGGTTAAAGGCACAAACAGAGGGGAAAATGTGCTTCTGTTTTATATAATAGTATGATTTAGGGGAGGTCAGGGGAATGGCGCCACCTTTAGGGAAACCAGTTTCTTTCTTTTATTAAAGCTGTGTCTTTTTCGTAAAGAATAATACTACAGCTTCACCAGCTAATACTACTTTATTACAATTTTTTCAGGCATGTATTTTGTTACGTTTTATTGTAAAAATATATTGTGAAAGTATACGTAGTGGCGCCATTACCCTGGGTTCCGGGGTAATGACGCCATACATTTGAAAATCAAGGATAAACCTACACCATGAGTGAGTAGTAGTCAACAAGTGTTACAAATGTTGTAACACTCTTCTGTGTTAGACATTTAGAAGGCTTCAAGTAATTGTCGATGTAAAATTGGAATAAAAGTACATTATATAATTTAGGCTTGATTAAGACACCGCAAAGGTAAATAATTTCGGTGTAGTTTTTGTCACTTAAAGCATACTATAGTATCTACATTCTGTGTACTCTGCAAGTTTCCATTTCACAAAATGTATACATTTGTATTACACTTCATTTTGCCTAAATTCTCCACCATGGCGTCATTGCCCCAGTTGAAATATATGGCTAAGAACGCCAATTTAAAGACAAAGATTTTGCGAAACAAATAGGTTAGAGACACGAATACGAAGCTAAATAACTACAGATTACGTTAATACGAGTATTAAAAAGAACTGACAGCCTATAGAGGTACTGATTTAAATATGATAAAGGCTCGAAAATTAGATCCAGAACGTCGAAACTAACAATTTCTTCCACGCGATTAATTCCTAAAATGTTCAAATGTTTGTTAAGCTTATGGGTCTTAACTAGGGGGTCATCAGTCCCTAAACTTACAAACTACTTACGAACTAGGACGACACAAATATCTATGCCAGACGGGGGATTCGAACCCCCGACCGTAGTGGCCGTGCAGATCGTGACGGGGGCGCCTCAGTCCCCACGGTCACCGCGGCCGGCGATTAATTCCTGTCAACCATCACGGACGGCGACCACAGGAATTAAATGTTCAAATGTTTGTATAGCTTATGGGACTTAAGTACGGAGTCATCAGTCCCTAAACTTACAAACTACTTATGAAATAGCTAATACTAAGGACGGCACAAATATCCATGCCCGAGGGGGGAGTCGAACCCCCGACCGTAGTGGCCGTGCAGACCGTGACTAGATCGCCTCAGTCCCCTCGGCCACCGCGGCCGGCACATGAATTAGATCCGCGGTAGGTAACGGAGATAGACCACTGGCAAGCGTACTCGTACTACACACCGATCGTCATTAAACTGGGGTGGCGCGATTACCCAGGGTGGCGCCGTTACCCTGGTCTCCCCTACTATCCCTAGCAGAGATTTGTAATTACTTATGGCAAAAAATAGTAAAAAAAGGAATGCCTTAAAATATATGAAAAAGGAATTAACATTTGTAATTGATTATTGCATGTGGGAAGATATATATTCTTTCCTACTATACACACCATTTTTGTTTCTTCCTTTCTTCGGTACAAGCCTTTTCTTTTCTTTTTACAAAGGACAAGACATCAATAATACAATTAAGTATAGCAGTAATAATGTTATTGAAAAATAACATGACGAATTTCATGAATAACACAACAATACTGTCACAAATAATACTGCACAAAATCAAAAGAAATTATTTGATAAATTAATACAAAAACGGAAATAAATTTGTTATGAGTAATAAACTACACTACAGGCTAAATAGAGACAAATTACTTCAACACTCAACTGCTCCAAGATTTCTGACGTGGGGCCTTTATAGACACCACTCTAAACACTCAAGCAACCTGTGCTCGCAGCTGTGGCCGGGTGGCGCTCGGCACGAGGACGATACATGGTCTGCGGCCGCCATGTTGGTTGGGTGTCGCGCTCTCTGCCCAGCTTCATTTCATTTTCATTATAAGGCTTCTCTGTGATATTCTCTTCAGCAACAAACTGCTTATTATGACTATTATATTGTTAACAAAATTTGCCGGTTTACAAAATGATAATACGGAAAATAAACCTCAGCTCGCATCTTCCACTTCTATCAGCTCGAAGTCGAAGATAATAAATTACTGCATCTGCAGTTTCCATACTGCAATGAAATTTTCAGATCAGGCGTCGCCGTTGATGGCTGATAACTGTACTCAAAACGTATGCAGTGAAATGTGCGTTTCGACACAGTCTGACTGCGATATCTTTCTTTTCAAAACATGAAAATCCAGGACGTATTTGAAAACTTATTTTGTTTTATAAAAGAAATCATAGTAAACATTCCTTCTATCTGAAAACTCATTTTTGATTGAACAATAATTCTCTATGAAAAACTGAGAAAAATCAGAAGTCTCTTCTTACTCACGAGTCGTTAATGAACGTAATACGTCCCTACATTTACATTATTTTTCTCATTTGTGCTAATTTATACGTTAACACTCTCACTAATGTTCGAAACACATCAATCAATTATTCATCATTGTAATTAATGAGACATGAACGATACGTCTGTGTAGTTATGAACACAGGAATTTTATTCTCATAAAAATCACACTCAAAAACAAAAATTGCATTAATATACATACTTGACTTAATTACAATACCTAACTTTACTCCCCTGAAAATAGCTGTGCTGTCAAGAACATAATTTATCTTCTCCCAATACCACAGTACAAATTAAAAAGGAAAAAGTATTTCCAAGACAAAACTGACTTTAAGCTCCTGTAAAATTCACTTCCTTGAGACACACATTGTCTCATTGTAGGATACTGATTATAAGGAGAGACGTTGAATTACAATTTGTGCTGTGAACGAGCTTCGAACCTGGGATCTCCCGCTTACTAGACAAACGCTTTAACTGCTTAGCTAATAGTCTTACGGATAAAATGGTTACAGGCACTGTTTTAAGACACGCTTCCCTCCACATATCACACTTTCATTCTGCCTCAATGTTCCCCTGTGAAATACGTATAAACTTGCTAGCGTTACCCTACATTGGAACTATACACTGTGGAGGAAGACGCGCCTTGTGATAGTATGTGTAGCCACAGTATAGGTAAGGCTATGTTATGTGACCGATTGAAGTTTCTGCCTACTATGCAGTAAGTCCAGGGTTCGAATCCCGGCCAATGCACAAATTTTAATACAGCGCCTCTCCTTATATTCAACTGTTGTGCTCTTCAGTCCGCAGACTAGTTTGTCTGAGCTCTCTACGCTGCCATATCCTGTGCAAGCCTCTTCATCTGACAATAAAAACGGTAATCTACATCAAACACTGAACAACATAGGGAAGATTACAACCCCTTCTTACTTACTTCCAAACCACTGAGTCCATATCATGCCATTCGAGTCTAATAACTGTTGTCTGGTTTGTTTGTACAAGTTGAATGAAAATCTTCACTCCCTATATTTTACCCCTGCTACTTTCAGTAATTGAGTGTATTTCCGTCAACATTGTAAAAGTTCTCTCCAGATCTATAAATACTAGTAACTTAGGTTTCCCGTTCATTAACCTATCTTCTAAGATAAATTGTATTGTGAGTATTGCATGTTCCTAAATTTCTCCTTTGTCCAAACTGATCTTCCAGAACGTCGGATTCAACCAATTTTTCCGTTCGTATGTATATAATTTTCGTTAATGTGACTTATTAAACTGATGGTTCTATAGTTTTCGCATTTATCTGCACTTGCTTTCTTAGGAATTGGGAATATTCTTCTTGAAGTCGCAGGGTATTTTCCTTTTCTCATACGACGTGCATAACAGGTGCAATAATTTCTTCATGAGAGCCTCTCCTAAACGGAAAATCATCTACTCCAAGGGCCTTGTTTCTACTAAAATCTCTGCCAGGCACTTAAATGTGATTTGCATTGTATCCCATGTAGATGTAGATATTCCTCTGTCAAATTCTTCTCGCAGTTCAAATGTTTGTTAAGCTTATGGTACTTAACTATGGGGTTATCAGTCCCTAAACTTACAAACAACTTATGAACTACCTTACACTAAGGACGGCGCAAATATCCATGCCCGAGGGGGATTCGAACCCCCGACCGTAGTGGCCGTGCAGACCGTGACTGGAGCACCTCAGTCTCCTCGGCCACCGCGGCCGGCCTTCTCGCAGTATTGTTTCTCCTATCTTTCTCTTCTTCGTTTCCCATTTCTAGAATACTGCCTTCAAGTTTATTTCCGTCGTACAGGCTTCCGATATATTCCTTCCACCTTTCATTTTTCCCTTTTTTACTTAATACTGGTTTCCCATACGAGTTCTTTAAATTTAGATTGCTGCTTTTCTTGTCTCCAAATGTCTCTTTTTATTTTCCTGCTAGCTGAAAACACGGCGTTGTCCGGGTATCTGTTTTATTTATTCCTTCCATTTTTCAGGTATGTACTTATTTGTATAAGGGCAGTTTGTAAAATCTATTGGGAATACAATTAGTAGTAAAGTAGTAATAGATTAAAACTTAGTGCTTGATGGAGCGGATTTCCATGAACTGTAATGTTTATGTGATAATATCGCATGAAGTACGTGTCGTACTGTGATATAATTTAGAAGGTGCACTCAACTAAATGCATGTATACTGCCTGTAAAATTTTTAGTGTAGGAATCATAAATTGTAACGTCTTACGGAATGCCGAAGTTTTAGTCCATGAACAGCAGAACGTTACTGTTTATATGCTCATATCCCATGAATTACGTGTCGTACTGTGATTCAATTTGGAAGGTACATTCACCTATATGTGTGTATACTGTTTGTAAACTTTTCTGTTGCTACAATTTATAGCGTATACACTGTAAAATCATACGGATCGCGCGGCCTCCCGCGTCAGAGGTTCGAATGCTCCCTCGGGCACGATGTGTGTGTTGTCCTCAGTTTAACTTCCTTTAGCGACTGATGATCAACATAGTTTGGTCGTATAGTATTACAAACATTTGAACATTTGAAACACAATTCTTCGTCGAGCAGGCATCAAGCCAGTATTTCTCAGCATGTTGTTGTTGTTGTGGTCTTCAGTCCGGAGACTGGTTTGATGCAGCTCTCCACAATACTCTATCCTGAGCAAGCCTCTTCATCTCCACATAAGAACGGCAACCTACATCTGTCTGAATCTGCTTACTGTATCCATCTCTTGGTCTTCCTCTGCGATTTTTACCCCACACACTCCCCTCTAATGCTAAATTCACAATTCCTTGATGTCTAAGAATGTGTCCCACCAATCTATCCCTTCTTTTAGTCAAGGTATGCCAGAAATTTCTTTTCTCCCCAATTCTGTTCAGCACCTCCTCATTAGTTACGCGATCCACCCACCTAATCTTCAGCATTCTTCTGTAGCACCATATTTCAAAAGCCTCGATCCTCTTCCTGTCTGCACTGTTTATCGTCCATGTCTCACTCCCATACAAGGCAACACTCCATACAAATGCCCTCAGAAAGGACTTCCTTAGGCTTAGATCAATATTCGATGTTAACAAATTTCTCTTTTTCAAAAACGCTTTTCTACCCATTGCCATTCTGCATTTTATATCCTCTCTACTGCGACCATCATTTGTTATTTTACTGCCCAAGTAACAAAACTCATCTACCTCCTTTATTGCTTCGTTTCCCAATCTAATTCCTTCAGCATCACCTGATTTTCTTAGACTGCACTCCATTACCCTAGTTTTTCTCTTGTTAATGTTCATCTTATATGCACCTTTCAGCACACTGTCCATTCCGTTCAATTGCTCTTCCAGGTCCTTTGCTGTATCTGACAGAATTACTATGTCGTCGGCAAAACGCAAAGTTTTTAATTCTTCACCCTGAACTTTAATTCCTTCTCCAAATTTCTCCTTGCTTTCCTTTATAGCTTGTTCTATGTACAAATTGAATAACATTGGAGAAAGGCTACAACCCTGTCTCACTCCCTTCCGAACCACTGCATCCCTTTCATGCCCTTCAACTCTGACAACCGCTGTCTGGTTTTTGTACAAGTTGAAAATAACCTTACGCTCCCTATATTTTACTCCTGCTTGCTTCAGAACTTGAAAGAGTTTATTCCAATCAACATTGTCAAAAGCCTTCTCCAAATCTACAAAAGCTAGAAATGTAGGTTTGCCTTTCCTTAATCTATCTTCTAGGATAAGCCGTAAAGTTAGTATTGCCTCCCGAGTTCCTACATTTCTCCTGAACCCAAACTGATCTTCCCCGAGGTCGGATTCTACCCGTTTTTCCATCCTTCTGTATATAATTCGTGTTAATATTTTGCAACCATGACTTATTAAACTGATGGTTCTGTAGTTTTCACACCTGTCTGCACCTGCTTTCTTTGGAGTGGGGATTATAACATTTTTCTTAAAGTCTGAGGGTACTTCGACTATCTCATACATCTTACACACCAGGTGAAACAGGTTTGTCATGGCTGGTTCTCCCAGAGACTTCAGTAGCTCTGAGGGAATATCATCTACTCCAGGGGCCTTGTTTCGACTTAGGTCTTTCAGGGATCTGTCAAATTCTTCTCTCAATACAGTATCTCCTATTTCATCTTCATCTACATCCTGCTCCCGTCCTACAATATTCTCTCGGAGTTCATTACCTTTTTAGAGCCCTTCTATATACTCTTTCCACCTTTCAGCTTTCCCTTCTTTGCTGAGAACTGGTTTTCCATCCGTGTCCTTGATATTCATAGAGCTGTTTTTCTGATCTCCAAATGTTTCTTTTATTTTCCTGTAGGCTGTATCTATTTTTCCCCTATTTATACATTCTTCTACATCCTTGCATTTGTCTTCTAGCAACTCCTGCTTAGCCATTTTGCACTTCCTGTCAATATCATTTCTTAGTCGTCTGTACTCCATTTTGCCTGTTTCATTTACTGCATTTTTATATTTTCTCCTTTCATCGATCAAATTTAGAATCTCCTGTGATATCCAAGGATTTTTTGTAGGTCTTGCCTTCCTACCTATTTTGTCCTCTGCTACCTTCACTATTTCATCTCTCAATTTTACCCATTCCTCCTCTACTGTTTTATTTTCCCTTGTTTCTGTCAATTGTTGCCTAAAGCTCCCTCTGAAATTCTTAAGAACCTCAGGTTCCTTCAATTTATCCAAGTCCCATCTCCTTATTTTCCTACCTTTTTGTAGTTTCTTCAGTTTCAGCCGACAGTTCATTACCAACAAGTTATGGTCAGAGTCTATATCTGCCCATGGGTATGTCTTACACTGTAAAACCTGGTTCCGAAATCTATGTCTTACCATTATAAAATCTATCTGGTATCTCCCGGTGTCTCCTGGTCTCTTCCACGTATACAACCTTCTTTTGTGATTCTTGAACCAGGTGTTTGTTATAACTAAATTATGTTCCGTGCAAAATTCTACCAGGCGGCTTCCTCTTTCATTCCTTTTGCCCAGACCATATTTACCTACTATCCTCCCTTCCCTGCCTTGTCCTACTACCGAATTCCAGTCTCCCATAACAATTAAGTTTTCCTCTCCCTTAATTGTCTGAATAATTTCCTTTAGCTCCTCATATATTTCTTCGATTTCCTCATCATCGGCAGAGCTAGTTGGCATATAAACCTGTACTACTGTTGTCGGTGTTGGCTTCGTATCTATCTTGACAATGATAATTCGATCACTGTGCTGGTCATAGTAGTTTACCCGCATTCCTATTTTCTTATTCATTATCAATCCTACTCCTGTGATACCCCCAATTGATTTTGTATTTATAATCCTGTACTCACCTGACCAGAAATCCTGTTCATCCTGCCACCGAACTTCACTAATCCCCACTATATCTAACTTCAACCTATGCATTTCCCTTTTTAAATTTTCTAATTTTCCTACTCTATTAAGGGATCTAACATTCCACGCTCCGACCCGTAGAATGCCAGTATTGTCTTTCCTGATGATCACATCCTCCTGGGTAGTCCCCGCCCGGAGATCCGAATGGGGGACTATTTTACCTCCGGAATATTTTACCCGAGAGGATGCCATCATCATATGTTCATACAGTAGAGCTGCATGTCCTCGGGAAAGGTAACGGCTGTAGTTTCCCCTTGCTTTCAGCCGTTCGCAGTAGCTGTGTGGCAAAGCCACATTAGCTGATGTTACAAGGCCAGCTCAGTCAATCATCCAGACTGTTGCCCCTGTAACTACTGAAAAGGCTGCTGCCCCTCTTCAGGAACCACACGTTTGTCTGGCCTCTCCACAGATACCCCTCCGCTGTGGTTGCACCTACGGTACGGCTATCTGTATCGTTGAGGCACGCAAGCCACCCCACCTCGGCAATGTCTGTGGTTCAGGGGAGTGGTTCTCAGCATAGGGTTATCTATACCATGGGTTCAACAGAGAAGCAGTAAACAAACTGAATAATGCCGACATCTATGAAATCAGCTGCGACTGTGAGCTGTTTTATATAAGAGAGGCCGGACGATGAATCAGTACGAAGATTTCTGAACACTAACATATACGGATGAACTGCTCACAGAAGTCAGTGATTTCATAGCACCACAATCAGTGCGGAAAACATCATTATTATTCGGTGAGGCTCGCGTGCTAGCGAAACAACCCCTCTCAATGAGGAGGATGTGGTGTCGCACAAGTACAAAGTGCGCGCCACCTACTTTCGTCGCGCGCCGTCAGGCACGCACGGTGCGGCGATCTTACGACGACAGCCACGAGCGCCCTCTGCTGCAACCCCGCTCGTGGCCACCACTGAACGAGATCGGCCACTTCGGACTGAGATAGCAACGAGTTAGGACCTTCGTAATCAGATAGGCACCAGTGAAGACTTTGTTATCGTACAGGCACTAGGCAGGCCTCTAACAACTATGTATCAACATTCTGCAGTACTATGTAAAAGTTAAGTATTGTTACATTCTGTGCGATATATATCTCTTTCTAATTTACCCGAGTGTTTTTAGTTTCTGGCTGCTCCCCTCCGTACCTCCACCAGCGTGGTATCTATATTCCTTATTCCTGTGTCGGTCTCATCCACCCGGCCACCGACACCTACGACGAGGCTGGGACACAAAAGCGGCGACGAAGTCGGGACACAAAAGAGGAAGATTGGAGGCTATAGAAATTATCAAGCGCCCGGCCAATTTGAATAGGGAAGATAAAGACTTCTGACGTCTTGGCTGCCAGCAGTTGCTACGCTGCGAGACGGTTCTGCACGCAGAACTGCCCACGCAGACGCCCTGGAGACTACAGCGGCGCCGGCCGCGGTGGCCGAGGGGACTAAGGCGCTCCAGTCACGGTCTGCACGGCCACTACGGTCGGGGGTTCGAATCCCCCCTCGGGCATGGATATTTGTGCCGTCCTAGTTCGTAAGTAGTTTGTAAGTTTAGGGACTGATGACCCCGTAGTTAAGTTCCATAGACTATACAAACATTTGAACATTTTGAACTACAGCGGCCGCGCACACTCCGTCTGCTCCAGGCGGTTAGTAAATAGCGGCACGCGACAACTGCTGCAGTTCCCGCCAATAGGAAGTTCCAATGCAAAGGCCAATCGAACAAGCCCTTTTTCTCCAATGAGAGGGAAGAATGGGGCCCCCAATCAATGATAAACTGGTCTTGAGAACAGCAATCGTCCTCTCCCTTTTCCACCAATGACGTGTAATAATATAAACACCAATAAAGAATGACCAACATTCCTCTACCTCTTTCTCAAACAGCTCTTATGTAAGTCACTAGCTATCTCACTTTCAGTCAGATCCTGATGAAGGCCGCCTGCAATAGTGGTCGAAACGTCGGTAGTTTTTATAAAAATGACGACGCGGTCTCATACCCCGAAGAATTTTATTGAGAGTGTCAATGGCTGCGAAAGCCTACGCCTGCACTTTGTTCGTTTATTTGGAACCTGTTGTCTTTGAAGCTCTAACTGAGCAAAATGATTCAGTTAGGTTTCCTATATTTTAAAGATTACATAGTTACACATGAAATTTATTGGCTACAGGTACATATATATTTGAGCTATTTTCCAACATCGTCACTCAACTGAGTCGCTTGTCATATCATAAGATCAACGTTTGTATTCTTCTTAGTGGCATATACAGAGGGGAGGGGCGGGGGGGAGGAGTGGCTGTCGGACTCCCCTATGAGTAAAGGTGCAAATTCTTTTTTTTTTTTTTCTTTTTCTTTTAATTTTAGAATTCAGGTCAACTCGGTGACTGACTGTAGCCCCCCCCCCCCCCCAAGAACATGATTTGACCTCACCCCCCCCCCCCAACCCACCCACAGAACACGATCCTGGATACGCCATTGTTTCCTCTGTCCTCAGTTATTTGTCACTGACAAATCGCTGGTCGAACGATACTTGAGCCTCAGCGACCGACGAGCCTATCATATACCCGTCATCAACTTTGGTTGATTCACTACTTGTTGTCATCCGTAAGAGTATCTATTCCACTCTCAAGCCAGATATAAAACTAAAGGAAGTGATAGTTCTTAAGAAGCTAGGTTTTCGTTTACGTATTTTTTGTTGATCCATAAACTTTCTTAGTTTTCAAAGCTTTATTGCTGGAGATATGTCAGTGTCGTTGAACTCTGCCGACTTTGTCGTTATCAGAACGCTGATATGAGGACAGGAAGTTCTCGAGGTGCAACAAAGGATAGTCGCGAGGGACTAGCCGAGCGGTCTAAGGCAGCCTGCTGCGGAGCGTGTGGCTGCTCCTCGTTGTAGGCTCGATTCTTCTCTTGATCGTGGGTGTTGTCCTTAGTGTGAGTTAGTTTAAATAATTCTTAAGTGTAGAGACTGCTTACCACTTCAGTTTTCTCCCATAGCTTTACAAACATTTGAACATTAATTTGAACAGAAGATGGAAGGAAGATCAGTACTGTATGCTAAATGAACAAACAACTTCCTGCAGAAATTCCACTAAATAGCTGCTGTGCATCAGGCCGTGTGGGAAAGAGCATTGCCATGTAGCAGCACATCACCTGCATCAAACATTCCACCTCTCTTGTACCGAATGATGCGTACTTCGACCAGCGTTTTGACAACGACGAAGAAAGAACTGAAGATAATTACCTTCTACGACAGGCGAATATAAAATTTGGTCTCACGATATGGTAAGTGTCTCGATTTGTAGGTGCCTAAGTCGACAAATAGATTAAAATTTGCTAGATCTATTTGCAATATATCCTTCGTTAGAATAACCCTTTTGGAGGGTACGGTGAATTATCTTTGGCTGCTGTTCATTGTAATAGATTTCTTTAGTTTACAAATATCCTTCATTCTTTCCGAGTGTTGTTTCCTTTCTTCTTGTGTCCACTTTCGTCTAGTTGTTTTCTTTCTCTCTTGAAATTCTGCCTTTTGCATTTCTGAAATGTGTTCTGTATTCTATTGTGTCTATTTAAATTCCAGCGTCTTCCATGTCCTTTTCAGTTTCAATGAACCATGCGGAATTGGATTTGTAGATATTGAGTAATGTACATCCATTCTGAATATATGTTCAAAAAACTGTATTCTCTTCCATATTACGTCAGTTAGTTTTTCAGTTTTCAAGTATAGCTCTCCGTTTAGTCTTAACCGGTATTCAGCATTATCATTTCTTTTAGTCCCTTAAAATTCTTGTTTCGACCTTCTCTAGTTTCTCAAGATCTCCATTTCTTGTTAGGCCTACTTTGTGACACATAGAGAGCTTCAGGTCTGGCCCCTGTTTGGTGGTGTCTTAATTTCGTGTTCCAGGACAAGGATTTTTTGTTATAAACTTTTTTATTTATACGAAACAATCTTTCCATTTTGTATACACTCTAATTTCCATGGCTGTCTCTTCTTTTGCATTATATGTAATCCACTCTCGTAGATATTTAAAGGGATCTGTTTTATGTATTATATTGTCAACTGCAATATTTTGAGGAGCATCATATATTTTTGTAATGAACTTTGTTTCTTCAAAGGATATTTGTTGTCCTACTTTGGCAGCTTGTTTTTGCAGCTCTGTTATTTGTTCTTGGGCATTATCTAGCGAATCAGTAATCAATGCCTTGTCATCTGCGAAAGTTGAAGAGTAGGCCGGGATCTTATTTGGATATCTTCATAGTTGAATCCCTTTAGTATTGATGACCTTCCTCCATTCTCGAACTACCTTCTCTAACGCCCAATTGAAAAGCAGACGTGGCAAACAATCTCTCTGTCGGACACCTGACTTTATTTCAAACGATTTTAAGAGCTCTCCTATAAACCTTACTTTAGATTTTGTGTTTTTCAAAGTTGCTTTAGTTACTTCAATTGTTTTAGCACCAAGTACCAATTCTTTTAAGATATCAAGCAGTGTATTTCTGTTAATTGAATTGTAGGCTTCTTTTCTTACTTTTTAATTCACAAAAGTATTTACATATTTGAGTTCCTGATTTTCCGCATTTCAGTTATGTTCTATAAGTTTAATATTTGTTCTTCGCATGACATTTCCTTCCTGCATCCAGTCTGATACTCTCCTAGCTACCAGGGAGTAGCCGTGCGGTCTGGAGCACCATGTTACGGATAGCGCGGCCTCCCACGGGCATGGATGTGTGTGCATTTTCCTACTGTGGATCGGTAATGACGTTCTTTGCCCATTTGAGCGTTGAAGTCTCCCAGCAATATTATTGTGGTTTTGGATGAAATCTGGTCTAAGTATTTAACAGTTCTTGCTCAAAAAATTGTCTTCTTTTTGTGTTCTGTTTTTCTCATTTTTGGTGTTTGTGGATGTATAATGGTGTGCAGTTTTTTTACTGAATTGAAGGTTAATGTTGAAAGACTTTCATTCCTAGATTTAAATTGTATTATTGAATTTAATGTATTTTGATTTACATGAATCATATTCCAAATTGGGGTACATTCTTCATAACTCTTTTTCCCGGCTTCACTTTGATGACTCTGAATCTCTCCGAGTCAAAAGAATGTTTATCACTATTCCTTGTTTCTTGGAGTGCTGTTACCATTATATTTTTCTGTTTTACAAAATTTATTAATATTTTAAGTTTTCCTCTTTTTAGAAGTGAATTTACGTTGAAAGTTACCAAATTGTTTATATTTTTGAGTTTAATTTTCTTTGTTACTTGCTTAAGGCAGGTTGCAGGATACTCCGACTCATCCTTCGCACATTGCGGTAGATTCCCAGAATCCGAATACCAATTTTTAATTTCCTTAGAAATTGGAGATTGGCTACTGCCTGGGGTAAAATCTGTTAAAGTGTCTATCCATGGATGATTGTTTGTTGGATTAGGTGAACAAGTCGCGTAAGGATTCGAGTCGAGATTGTTAGCTTCGATGAACGGTTTTCAGCAGCACTAATATGTATATACAGGGTGTTAAATATATGTTATGTGGACATGTGTCCGGAAACGCTTAATTTCCATGTTAGAGCTCTTTTTATTACTTCTCTTCTAATCACATTAATCATGGAATGGAAACACACAGCAACAGAACGTACCAGCGTGACTTCAAACACTTTGTTACAGGAAATGTTCAAAATGTCCTCCGTTAGCGATGATATATGCATCCACCCTCCGTCGCATGGAATCCCTGATGCGCTGATGCAGCCATGGGGAGTGGCGTATTGTATCACAGCCGTCCACAATACGAGCACGAAGGGTCCTTACATTTGGTACCGGGGTTGCGTAGACAAGAGCTTTCAAATGTCCCCATAAATGAAAGTCAAGAGGGTTAGGGTCAGGAGAGCGTGGAGACCATGGAATTGGTCCACCTCTACCAATCTATCGGTCACCGAATCTGTTGTTGAGAAGCGCACGAACACGTCGACTGAAATGTGCAGGAGATCCATCGTGCATGAAAGGGTAGAGTATCCCGTATGAAATCATGATAACGTGCTCCAGTGAGCGTAGGTGGAAAAACATGAGGCCCAATCAATACATCACCAACAATTCCTGCCCAAACGTTCACAGAAAATCTGTGTTGATGACGTGATTGCACAATTGCGAAAAGAACGTACATACTAACGAAACAATTGTGTATTTTGACAATTTTCTGCACGAATTATTTCAATTTACATTTAAAGAGAAATACTAAAATGAGCTCTAACATGCAAATTAAGCATTTCCGGACACCTGTCCACATATTCTCTTTCTTTGTGTGTGAGGAATGTTTCCTGAAAGTTTGGCCGTACCTTTTTGTAACATATTGTTTCACTAAGTGTGTTTGCCTCTGTAACTTATAAAGTAATAGGTGACGGGAAATTTTAATGCGGTAGGTTCACACAAGAAATGTTACACTTTCTGCAGAGCTATGAACATAGTTTATTGTAGGATTGTAGCTCCCAAACTAACAGTGATAGGAATATAGTTTAAATTGATTTGGACGCAACTGGTTTCAACGAATCCAATGCACGATAGAAAAACTATTGTTCCATTAAAAAAAAAAAATTATGTCTTTGTGCTGTAACTCTTTGAAAAATGATACAATAAACTATGTTCATAGCGCCGCAGAAAGTGTAACATTTCTTATATTGACCTACCGCATTAAAATTTCCCGTCACCTATTACTTTATAAGTTACAGAGGCAAACACACTCAGTGTAACACCCTATATATATATATATATATATATATATAGAGAGAGAGAGAGAGAGAGAGGGGGGGGGGGGAGTGAAACACCCTGTATATATATGGGGGGGGGGAATTACTTTCTCAGTGAGCTCTGTTCAAACGTTGCTTAACCTAAACCTTAGAGACCAAACTGATAAGATCATTCTTTGCTAGATTTGTAAAGTACTTAAACAAAATTGAAGTCATATACAACACGCACACACTTGCCTGAGGTGGGACTCGAACATCCAATGCAAGTAGACGTGAAATCCACGCATGGTGCCTCGGACCAAGCGCTCATTCCCCTGTGACGGTCAATTGAACAGATAATTAGCTCGCATGTAGAATTTCACAATATTACACTGCTGACACAATACAACGTGAAAATAATCGAGAACGGAAGGTGTAAGTACTGCTCTGAAATGAAGAAATACACACACAAAGTGTAGCTGAGGTTGGCCGCTCCATGGCGGTGTCTGGGCTGCCAACGTGGCAACGTCAGAGGGATAGGACGGTAGCCGAGCGAATGCGCGATCATCACCTCCCGCTACCCGCTGCGGTGTCGTGCGATCGGGTCGGCAGATAATGGCGCTCGCTTCGCCCTGCGGTCGGGACTGATTAAGCGGGCCATTATGGAGTCAGCCCGCTGCCAGCTGGCCATTTAGCGACGAATTTAAGCAGCCGCACAGCGCCGGCAACACCGTACGGTCCGATATGCGCTCCGATGCACAAATTTACTTCACGCATTGTTTTCTTCTGCTGTAATACTTAGAATTCAATTTTTTCTTCGACAACTGACAGTACAATTTTGATGTATGAAGCAAGTTTCTTCTAAGGGCCGTGACGAATTAAAGAATTACTGCAGTAACTAATTATTTTTATGTGTAATGTACAGGCGATAGACAGAATAATTATGGACACCATTCACGATACTACATGTTGCTACAAATGTTAACACCGAGGCGCGATCGCAGTGAACACTCTACGTACGAAGTCTTGAGCGTTATGTTGGCTTATATTATAGGGTTTGTATTGCGACGGTTAAAAAAATGATCGATGAAATGCGTGATCCATTAGGAGTCTAAAGTGACCAATCAAAAGATACGCAGTTATTGCCAAAATTATTAATACACGATTAATCAATACACATATTAATTAATAACAACATCTTGTAGTGTTCCTGTTATCCTCCGCCAAGTCTCTTTATCCAGTGCATCTTCCTTGTCGATATTGCGATGTTCCATTACTCCAATTGTTTGTTGTGTCCAAGAACGTCGTGGTCTTCAGCTCATACGTCTGCAGAGTTGTTTCCATTCATAAACCTTCTTTGGCCACCCCTGATCTGGCATTCTCATATGTCCGTACCATTTCAGTGATTTTCTTTCAATTCCATCACTGTCTCATTTGCCTAGCTCTTACTTCATCATTAGTTTTTATTTCCATTCTTGATATTCTGGTACTCATACGCAAATAGTCCATTTTCACAGCTATTATTCTTTTGAGATCGGCATCTAATATCCTTAGTTCTGATCCATAGCACCCACTCGGTTAGCCGTATGGTTTAACGGGCCTCTTTCCGAGCCGCTTCCGAGACGGTTCGAATCCGCCCGGTTGATTAACAAGGGGGTCGGAGTGCCGGCCAGCCTGGATGTGGTTTTTAGGCGTTTTTCCACATACCCAAGTGCCGCCTCAGTTACACGATTCGCAAACATTTCATAACACTTTCACACACTATACACAGACATTTGTGGTACACATTTCCTCACGGGGGGCAGGGACTGGCTGCAGGAAGGGCATCCGGCCATCCCGTCAATATTAACACGCCAAATACTAATAAACAAAGCCGACCCTGCATGAGCGGGAGAAGAGCTGAAGAGAGAGAAAGAAAGAGAAACTTCTGATCCATAGCATAGCACTGATTGAACCATTATCTTACCTGTTGGAAATATTCCACCAAAAAGAATTCATACACCCTAACACCTTTCTGCTTTCCTGTATTCTGTATTTTACTTCAGTGTGGCCCAATCCCTTTTATCAATATGTTCCACGAGACATTTAAATTTCTCTACCTGCCTCATAACTGCTTCATCATTGATGTTTACTCCAAATTTAGCGTCACTATTCACCAGCAGATATTCTGTTTTTTTTTTTTTTTTTTTTTTTTTTTTTTTTTTTTTTTTTTAGACACGTTTGTAGGCCCAATTTGTTGTTGTCGTATCATGAAAACAGGTCATAGTCATCTTGTGCTATAATGGCTTGATCGTCAGCAAAACTTCATGAAAATATCTGTACATTTTTGACAGACTCCCATTCCTCTGCAGCTGTTCTTCCAATTTTGGAGAGCAACTTCAACATATGAATTGAATAAGATGGGTGACATCTGCAACCTTGTCCCAAACGTTCAGGTCCTGATAACTTTGAATCTGCTTTAATCTGTACCAAATTACCTCTGTACATTTCAATAATAATTTGTAAAAGGTGATCATCCATACCTATATCTTTCGTAGCTTCCCACATTTTAGATCGAGGGACTGTATAGTAAGCTTTTGATAAATCTACAAAGGCAATGTGTAGCTCCTTGCCTACTGCTATAAATTTCTCCATTAGTTGTTGTAAAATAAATAGGTTATCTGTACATGCTCTGTTCTGCCTAAAGCCGCTCTGTTCTTCCCCAATATGGTGGCCAACGTTATGTCTAATTTTTTAAAACATTATCTTGCCAAATAAGCGGCTCATTGTTCAGCTGACAATGATGACTCAATAGCAGTTTGCAGTTTGCAGTTTTCTGTTCCCTTTTTTGAAAATAAAACCATATACGACTTTTTCCATTCTGAGGGAATTACAATCCTTTTACAACAGTTGTTTATCAGTCAGGCTATTCGCTTCTTCAGATATCTTCCTCCAGCCTTCAGTAATTCAACAGTAATGTTTCCTGGACCAGGTGATCGGCCATTCTTCATTTTATTTAATGCACAATTCATTTCCTCTGTTGTAATGTAGATATTTAGATCAATTACTTCCATCTTCTCTTCATTCCCTTGCAAGTAATATGGCCTAGCCTCAGTTAAAAGGTCTGCATAATGCTTTTTCCGCCGGCCGCGGTGACCGAGGTGACTGAGACGCTCCAGTCACGGTCTGCACGGCCACTACGGTCGGGGGTTCAAATCCCCCCTCGGGCATGGATATTTGTGCTGTCCTTAGGATAAGCTAGTTGATATGTAGTTTGTAAGTTTAGAGACTGATAACCCCGTAGTTGAGTCCCATAATCTATACGAACATTTGAATGCTTTTTCCATTCCTTTAAGGAAATCAGGTTGTCTACTACTTTGTTATTTGTGTTTTTTCATACTGGTAATTGTCCTCCACACACTTCTGTTGTTTCTGATCCACCTATTAAACTTTCAAGATGAGTAACATACTGCAACATTCTCGCAAACCTTTAGCGACATTGATAGGTTCTGATAACTTTGAACCTCATTTAATCTGTAACATATTACGATGCAGTAGTAGAAAGATATGGAGAAAATGTCATCAATATTGCCAACATCTGCGTCGAAAATAGCTTCACTGTTAACGTTTCACTACTCAAACAATGTAAAACATTATTTGTGATGAGGAACATAGGGCGAAACTCGAACTGACAACTCCCGACGAGCATTAAGAAACATTGAGGCCAAATAATTTCAAAACTACCACTGTAAAAGCGACTATAGCTGGCGTCATGCGGAGCATGGAAAAGGGGAGCTTCGGACGAATGCTAACAGCAGAGTCTGTGGGACACACATTGCGTAACTCGCGACCAGCCACACGCCTAGAGAATGTATATTACTGGCTGCCAATGTTGTAATGGAGGGGGGTGCGCAGAACGGCTGAAAACTGGGCCTCCTTCCTACGTGTGCCCGAATATGCGAATCTTTCACTTGAGTAATAATGTTTCTGTAAAAACAATATGGAAATTAACATTCATGGAAGCGCTTCAGCTGCTAAGCCCTTACTAACGGAAACCAACGCAAAACTTAAAAGGAAGTGATGCTTCATTAATAAAATCTGGATTATAGATGACTGGAAGTATGCGGTATGATCAGATGAATCATTGATGATACAACTCCCTACAACCAATACGGTTTATGTATCGAAAACCAGTAACGAATCGGCAAGTTTTATCCATAAAATCAAACATGGAAGGAGGTCCTTCATGAAGTTGGCACCTATATCGTGGTATTCAGATGTTATATAATTATTCTCACCTGTTCTATAACAGTGAATGAACATCTCACCACCGTCGACAGCAAACTGCTTACAATGACTAGCATGTAGTTATAAAATATCACTAATTCAAAAATGATAATGGGCTCAAACACACCCAATAACAAACAACTGCCCGCGCGCATACAGTCAGTAAGACTCAGCCCTGCCATGTACAGCTTCAGAGAATTATCAAACAACTCCCTTGGACAGAAGAATCGCCATGTCTCGGCATAATTGAACCGTTATGTGGAACAGAAAGTGAGGACAAAATTTGTAGCTCCAATATGGTTGAAGTTATTGGCGGAATGGATAATGTTCCGTTGGAAATTTCACGATAATATACCTTGTAGAAATGCAGCTGTTCTAAAAGCGAAAGGTGGGTCAACTAATAAACTAATATTGCGTCTTTGCTAGGTGTTCGATTATTTTGCCATTTACTATTCCTACGAATCGAATTCACATCTCAACAAAACAGTATCATGAAGTTACGAAGGACGAATGTAACCATGTACAAAATTAGTATTAGTCCTGAGTAAAAGTATAATGGATCCGTGATGAAAAATTCAGCACATGGATGCCAAGTCACTTTATTACCAAACTAGCATTAGTTTCCGGCGTTGCCCAGGTATGTATTGAAACAATTCTTATGTTAGACGCTCTCCTTCTTTCCCTCTGTCCATAGCCATACAAATTTTCATTGATTCTTTAAGAACCCATTCCCAGTAGTGGGAGGGAGGAGCAATCATTTTTGTTTCATTATATTGTGTCCGTCAATCAGAAAATGTTCAGCAGCAGTCGACTTTTCATGTTGCCTGAAGATGGCTGCCAGTTGGTCTGCCGAAATATTGTGTTTGACTATGCTATCCGGTTGCATACCCGGGTGGAATATTTTCAGTTATTTTGCCGAGAAAGTCTACGCAACCATATCATGAACTCTACGGGGAGGAGATGGTCAATCTTTTTAAGGAGTTTGAAAAATTTTGCAAGAAGTAAGGGAAGCAGCTGAGCGCATTGACAATTTCAATAAGATGCGGGAGTGAAGGTATTATTACTAAGTTTGCTAGAACAGTTCACTACTTTGATTCGAAAATGAAGATTAAGAAGCGTGCCAGTCTTTCGGTAGTGCGTGAACGCTTTTGTTTTACCCACAGACAACTGGATTTGGTTTCCAAATACTTATATATGTTGCATCTGCAGATTTCATTACCGCTGTAGACCGCGTATTGGGAATTGGTTAATAACGCTTATTGGCCCTTTCAGATTCGGCTCAGAGGGTTCCTGCCAGTAAACAGTTATCTAAATTTCATCGACATCCGTCGGCTCGTTGTGATCAATCTCGCAGATAAGGAACTGGACAATGCTGCAGAATCGGTTTCGGAAAAAAAATTGCATTCACACCTAGAGTTATCCCTGTTACCGATTTGTGCTTTTTAGCAAGCTGTGTCTCATATTCCAAAAGATCAGGCTGATGAAATTAGGCAAGAGGTGGCCTACAAACTTCGCAGAACACCACCGTCAAGAAGCGATATTCCAAGTAGAGAGATGGCGGCCATCCAGGCTTTGAGAGAAGGACTTGGTTATCCTTCCAGCCGATAAACGATAGACTGTGTTTCCAAGATGAATCTTTTACTGGATGACTCAGCCTAATATAGGTAACGTAATGTCGTAATGATCCCACGAAACGAATAAAAATGGAGACTCTTTCACTTGAAGAATGCCTTGTTAGAGAACGTTGTTAATAAACTTCACCCTGGACCTGCTGTCCCTCCGATACTGTATGGTCTAAAGGTTGACAAGCGTGCAATTCCTCTTCGTCCTATTGTGAATAATTTGGATGCCCCCACCGATAATCCGGCCAAATACTTAGCTGTTCTTGCACCCTCATATTGGAAAGTGTCTACATCACGTCTTGAACACGACACATTTCATTCGGCGGCTGTAGTCAGTTTGCTTTGGTCCATCAGTATTGGTTGTGAGTTTTGATGTTGTTTCCCTTTTTACCTGGGTTTGTGTTCTGTCTCATTTTCCGGCGAGATCGCCTGAAGATGACAGACAGTTGGTCTGCCGAAATATTGTCTTGCTGACGATGCTATCCGGTTGCAAGCCCGAGAAGAATGTTATTATTGCGCTGGGAAAGTCTACGCATTGTAACCATAGCAGTGCCAATGTAGACATTTAAAACTTAATTACATTGACGTATTTCAAACCATATCTTTACGTGAGTTATTACTCACGGGCAAAGTGGAAATATTTGGAATGAACCGGGTCTCCAGCGAACGCCAGACTTTGGCAGAATATAGTGGTTACAACTATACGCAATAGTCTGTTGAGAAATCTATCTGATCAATCCGGTATTGGTGCAATATTGATCACTGACGTCGTGTAGACGTCAGCTTCCTACAACAGCGATGGAGCGGCAAAAGTCTTGTTTTGTCGATAAAAGCAAGCCTGTTGTCTTCCGGTACCTTCAAATCTCTCCGACAGCCACATAGCGACAGAATTATGAGTAGCTCTCACGTGACATGCAATGTTCAAGTTTCTCCGATGTGCATCGGATTGCATTGCTCCATTGAACTCCCTTACAACTCCAGTGCAGAGACAGCTCGGAACAAAATTATTAGCTGCTTCTAAGATAACCAGTTTAAAATTCTCTTATAAATGAGGTATGGAATTTTAAATAGAAGTACGTTTAACTTATACGCAGAGAAATCCTGGAACTGATCCTATTTCTCTGTCTATTTCTCTGATTTTTGCTTTCTCCTTCAGCAGCAATTAAGTGGCTTCGATCGTAATATGTCAATTACTATTGGTTCCCACTTTCTGCAGCGGTTATTGCCTTCAGTCACTGGTATATTCTTCTGACACCGGCGCTCGATGTTCTGACACAGGCCGAACTCGCAGAATAGGACGAAAACTAACTTACGGGAGTTCCCGGAGGATTTCGTTCTTGCCTGCTTGGTGGCGTCGCATGGAGATCCCCAGGGTTTGCAGAGGTCAAAATTTGATCACGGGAACTGCTGCGCCCCAGTGGGACCGGCAAGTTCTTTCTCTCGACGGAGAATTTATTACGGAGAACGGGCACAATCTGATATCTGAACCGGCTGCCACAATGAGACACGTTACAGCTGATTTTCCTCGACAGAATGTATTGCAGCACTACTGAAATTTCACCATTTCTTCTCTGTTGTACGTCGCAAAAATTAACTGGAATCAAAATGAAGTGAACCACGACACGGATGAGCATTCTCTCGTTGCAGTAGTCTCAGAAGACTGTACATATTGTGCCTCTCTGCTATTCCTTAGGGTATTGATCAGATACCAGTTCTTCATATGTACCTTATCTCTTTTCCATTTCTGGCTGAATCTTTTCCTAATTATCTCAAACTTTAAAATAAAGAGGCTCTAAATTTTTAAATAACACATTTTACTTGCTAAACTTTGTGCTGTTGTAATTAGAAAAAAGAAACATAGCATTAGGAATTCTTAAAAAAATAAAACATTTCAATTATTGAGACGCACGGGTTATCTGCTACGAATAGTGATGTAAACAACATACGATGAAGAAGTACTGTCAGAAGAATGATATGGCATTTAGATAAGAAACATGTAAAAGTGTTGATTTTTTTGGTTTTATCTTAGTAACACAATTATGTGTGAGATCTTTATATTTGTAAAAATTTGCATTGTAAGTGAAGGAACTCCATGGAACTCCAAGAATTCTCGAATGGGGTTTGCAGAATTTTTTTATGTGACTCTACGTATCATTGCAGGAATAAATTCCAACATTTGTCTTTCGGAATTCGCTATTATATATAATACACATTTATAATTAGAGTGGAATCACTGTAATACTTATTCATACTGCAATATTCACTTACGTGATTATTGCATCATATGAACAGAATATCATAAAATCTTCTGGTAAGTGCTATTATTCTGTTAACTGAATCTTCCGTCGCTTCTTGGTAGAACGAAATAATTATGAAAATTAAAGTAAACAATTTTGTGTTTGTTCTACAGGTATATTTACTCCGTTAATCGATTTTCAGCTTCTTAGGCCATCATCAGATAATTTACCGAATTCCAGTTAAAGAACTTGCGTTGACAGTAAGCTACATGTTACTTAAAGAAAAATAAATTATTTTCTTTGATGTACCAGTTTCAGTGTAAATAAATATTTGAATGAAATAGATACTATACAACAAGAAACAGTGCAAATATAAATTCTTACAACATGACTACAGTGAATAAAATAAAGTTAAACAAGAATCTAATGTTTGGAGGTTTGTCCAAACAACAAGGTGACACAAAATCTAATAAATATGGACAAAATATTATAAACCTGGCACAATATTATAATTAAATAAACAAATAGACAAAAATAATAAAGTGGGATAGGAGGGTATAGGTAGGGAGCATTGGAGAAATCTTAACGAATTGGAGGTATGTACTCGAACTGATAAACGATGAAAATAAACATTTTCAATCATAATGTTCATAATTAAATAATGAATTACTGTAAGGACAAAGCACAGAATAATTTGGATTATAAGAACCATCAAAGAAAGATACAAAGCTCGTGTGATAGATTGGAAAGCTAGAACGGAATAAACACAGAAAGTAGATAAAAAGTGGGTGTACCAAATTTAAATAAGATTTCAACTCCAAATCAGTAAAGTAATGTTAGACAAATGTACTAAAAGCTATTACAAACATATGCTGGCTCAAAAACAGAGTAAGGTAAAAGAATTGGAGGAATAAAATGGAACATGCCTAGTGAGTTGTATTGGTTCTTCTGTGGATTAGGGTGGGTTCAGAAATGGCGATGTACTGAGAACTGTTTGATCGTTTAATATTAAGTCTGGACTGTGAGCCAAATGTTTGTTTATTTCTAAGGCCTCTAGTAGACTTAGTTTCTGGCCTTTGTTGGCTAAGTGGAGTACTTGTGGTTTGGCTTTACTATTGAAAGTAAAATGGACAGTTGTGTTGTTGGCATAGTCGGAAACCGTGTAATTACTGGATTTCAGAGTTTTGGTTACACTCTCTGATGTACTAGATATGGAACAGTACGGCGCTTCTTGCAAATAGTTGAAGGGCAAGGAGGAGTAGCACAGAGGAGGAGTAGTAGTTTCACTTTTTATTTTCTACTATTGATGGCGATGATGGTCAAACTGTCAGCCCTTCAGACATCAGACCTCTTCCACACATCGCAAAAACACCTGGAGATAAAAAGTTCAAACATCGCGTTCGTGCTCTGCTGCGTTACTAACTTCGACTCCTTACGTGAAGTGATTGCAAGAATCTAAACAGCAGAAATCAGAGGCTGTAGCTACGAAAGCAGCCATAACGTCTTTTGAAAGAAGAGTGAAAAATCTTCAAATCGGAGACCTTGAGCAGAAGAATAGTGACTCGGCATCCGATTTCCATCTTGATGACAATGGGGATTGAGACAGCAGCGATGACGATGACGCAGACTGTCATTTCTGAACTTCTCGCTTTAATGAAGACAAACACAGGGAAAAATAGGCACACTGAACGAAATGTTATCAATGGACACATGAAGACTGCAGTGTCATAGAAGACAATTTTGTTTTCCTGGGTATCGTAAATGTAAACGTAAGTAGTGAGAAATAAGTGAGGGATAACAGAAATGAATGAACATCTATAAATTATGTATTCATTTGTAATTATTGTGTAAGAAAATAAATGAAGCAACATATGATTACTGTCTCATATCAGGAAACCTTTATCTCATTTCTACGAAATTCCTTGTTTGTGAAGATTTAATGATTACTCGAAAGATTGTTTATTCTTGCAAATATGATAATTGTATGATAAAATTATATAATGCAAGATATTATTACCAGGATAAAAATATAATTGACTTACTTTTAGGTCTTTAAAATATGTTTACAAAACTGTGTCTCATATTAGGCACATTTCCTCTACTTATTATTGACATATGTTACGCATGGAATTGTATCCTAAATTTCAATGTTTGTTTTATTTACATCATTGTTGTTTCGTTTCAAATCTATGGAACAGCAGGGGCCAGAGACTACACCATTTTAATGTACCCTTTTTAATCCAAGCTCTTCGTTCTTGGTCATACATCTTAAGATACCATTCTTGTTATTTTTCATCATATTATGTGTAACGTCTTATAGATTAACCCTATTTTTATCTCAATTTTGGTCTTGTACCATTTTACATAGTCAATTGCTATTTATAAATCCATCAATCTCTTAACCTGTCATAATTTTACTTCTGTCTTCGATGTTATCTCTCACTTCTGCAAGCGCTATCGCTCTTTTAAACTGTGAATCTTTTACTGATTCCCCTATATTTTCCATATCAGCACAATTATTGTTTCCTCTACCATATCACCAGACATTATTTTACATTATTGGGGCCTTCATGTATTCATTTCACATATTATCGTCCTCTTCTTCATTTAATAATGAAATTGCCATTGCATTACTAATGTTACAATCATTGCGATAAGTTTGGTTCTTCCAACGATCACTTCCTTTTAGGCACCTTTCAATTTTTCTCCCAGCCATTGTGTCTGTGGTTCCTTGACCCTGGTGCTCATAATATAAATCCTAAAAGATTTTTATTTCTATGATCCTGACATCCCTAGACCTGTTTGTTCTTCTTACATTGATCATTAGGTATTTTCTCTTTTAGTCAATGCAGTTACTTTTCTGGTAGGTACTTAAGCTTGTCTAATATCTGTAATGAACATTTTCATGGATGTCCACTGCTCTTCAAGTGATCTACCCACATTCATTACCACTGTATTCTGATCGAACTACAATGACGTCCTATTATTCCTCAGCACTTTAGTTTCTCACTGTCTATCACACTGGTTTTCAAGTTGATTAAATTTTTGTCTATCTATATCATCAGTAAATCTGCCTTTAACACGCTTTACAATCCAATGTCTTATTTCTGAATCTCCGACCATTACGTAATTCAGCTCGAATGTCCCTTTGCCTCAGGTCTCTCTCGAGAATACCTTCTTCTCTTGTTATTCTTCAGCTGACTACTCGCTTTTAAAACAAGAATTTTATTACAGAATTCAATTAGTCTTTCTCTTCTGTCATTCCTTGCAAGCATCATTTCTGTTCGTTTTTTATTGTAACCGCGTTCCAATTTACATTTTTATCATCCTTTTTCTATCTTCAGATACTAGTTCCACTTCTTGGTTTGTGCCGGTAATGTCGGCTTGTGTACATTAAATACCGTCGCTGACGGTTTTATGTCGAATATGAAGAGAACAGTACTATCACACATAAACAATAAGACGCTTGAAAACCAACTCATCATGCACGGGTTTGAAATTTATTACGTCTTAATGTACGCAACTAATTTGCAGACAGTTTACTGGTATTGCAGCATACGTATCTGGAAATTTACGTTATTTTAGGACATATTAATCAGGAAATATGACGTCATAAAAATTCATGTGTATAAAAACGAAACTGAAGTCGATAGAGAGTGTAAGAGAAATAGAGAGAAGGAGCGATGGACTAACAAAAGAATGGATATATGCCCGGGTAAATCCAGGAACTAATGTCGGTTGTATAATACGACTCGATTGGATATTAAGACAAGTGCTTTCTCTGGTAGAGCGACCACTTGAAGGCTCAAAAATACCACATACAGCTCACGCCTACACAGCCTGCCGTTGCTGTCGGTTGATTACCGAGTTTCCTACAATACAGTGTTCTCCGACTCCTGATGACGGTCCATTATCGCCTCTTGCGAGTCCGTCTGCTGGTCGCCTCGATTGACTTCCGCCGATTGACTGAACAGATTGCTTCCGGGCGATCGACTGTACAGATTGGCCGCCCCTGATTGACTGACCTAAATGAGCCATTGCTCCCCCATGTGAGCTGTCCTCCCGTCTCTAGATTCACTGAATTGAAGAGACTACCAGCCATACACTCTTAAGTTTAATCTACTTTGCCACGATTCTGGGCATAAAAATATTGAGATCCTGACAATATTTTACATCGAAAAATGATTTAAATTTAAAAATGTAAGCTGTTACTTTTCCTTAATTCAAGGAATTTACTACCAGCTGCTTGCTGTCACACATCTTATAATTATGGATCAAATAAAACTATCTTTTGGCCCGCTTTAGCTTACGGTAGTAACACTAAATGTGGGCTTTCGTGATCGTCTTTAGACTGCTCGAAATTCAAATGAAAATAACTGCTTAACTATTCATCTCACACGAAAATTGAAAAACCGAATTTGTAAAGGACAAAATTCTCTACAACTTTGCTCTCTTATGTTTTTTTCATATCTCGTAACGTTTGAGATATATTTGCAAAAATAACGGAGATTTGACGCCCTCCATTGAATTAACGAAAACCAGCCGTTCGGAGATGTCACGTGACATTCCTCGCCCAGAACACTCTTTGGCATATGCCATCTTGCGTTGTGTATTTGATGATTTTCTTATTATAACTTACACGTTGTCATTTCAAAGCAATGGTGCACTGAAGAATTAACAAAAACACATCGTTCTTTGTACGATACATGATAATCTAGTGTCTACAAATGCCATATTAGCATAAGTTAACAAGGGCCATCAATAGTATCAGATGAAAGGATTCATCTTTTGCTTGATAGCCGTAGCGTAGTGGGCAAGGCGTTGGACTGTAACGCTAAAGGTCGGTGGTTCGGAAGCCGCCACTACTAAATTCTTTTTATTTTTTTTCCTAAAAGGGTTTCAGATACTCTTATTAATTATTTTTAATTGTCTAGATTATTATTTTGGTCCAAAATGTTTGCAAAAACGTATAAAAATACAAATCTAAATTTGGCGTAAAACACGGCAGTGCGATTTTTTTCTGTCCATTCGCCAAATTTAACCCCAACCTTGACCAATAGTGTTGATTTTTTTTCCAATTGTGTCCGTCCTCCCTCCAGTGACTGTAAAAAATCTGTGTAAGGCTTGCGACTCTTGATTTATGTCGTACGTCATCTACGAATCTTCATAGCCGTTCTTCTCGTAGCTCGCTTCCGGCACTGTTGAAACGCTAAACTAGGAAAACGTCTGCCTACCATATGCTCTACCTTACACAACTCGATTTGTACTAATAAATCCTTTTCTGAAATGTAATTCATACCGTTTTTCATAAGGTACTTCGTGTGTTTCTCTAAAATACTCCCCCGTCCTCCTACCACTCGCGAATTCATTTTCGTGGTTGACCTAAAATCGCGTTTAATGGTTACAAGAACATCCAACTGTGCATATGTGGATCACAATTTCCGCAACAGGGCAGCACTCCATGTATTGTCGTCCTGTGACACAATGCTGTTCCTCTCCCTACGACCACCATCGCTTTCAGTGCAATTTTACTTGTATTGCACCCATAAACCCGAGTTCCATAAACGTTTTGAGAAGAAGAGTGATGCACAGAGAAGACACTGTCCGATTTTTCATTGTATTCTGACGTATCAGAGGGTACGTTAATGATTGGATACACAAGGGTGGTGGACAGCTTCAGTTGTTCTTTAGGAACATTGAGGTACACGGAGATGAGGCATATTCTTCTGAAGAAGTGTTATTAGCTTCTGACAGAGATTGAAAACTACCTCATTGTGGGGCCAGTCTGACTTGCTAGAGCCACGGGGAATTAGCCGTGTGTACTAAGGCGTCGTGCTGCGGTGAGAGGGCCGTTCGCCGTCGAGGGTTCGAGTCCCTCCTGGGGCATGGGTGCTTGTGTAATTCTTAGGTTAGTTTATCATTTCCATAACGCTGTCTCCACTGTATCGTGACAATACCAAACGAGCTGCCCTTCTTTGGACTCTTTCGATGTCCTCCGTCAAACCCACCTGATAAGGATCCCACAATGGGAGCAATACTCCAAAAAAGGACGGACAAGCGTAGTGTATGCAGTTTCTTTAGTAGTTCTGTTGCATCTTTTAAGGGTTCTGCCAATAAAACGCAGTCTCTGGTTCGCCTTTCCCACGACATTATCTACGTGTTCTTTCCAATTTAAGTCTGAAGTAATAGTAATTCCTAAGTATTTTCTGGAGTTTACGGCCTTCACAAAGATGAACGGATTTCTTTTCGTACTGTGCATCTAGCATTTCGTAACTCTTTCACACAGCTATTTGCAATGCGATCACAGGTCGAGATGGATTCTGGAGTTTGGAAAGTAAATGGTGTTCTTAACTAAATTTGCAGCCCTGAATATGAAAATCATATCAGTTCTTTTCCATCACCCTCAGTTTTTTCTGCACAGCCCCCCCCCCTCAAATCCAAACCTACCATTGGCTACGAAATCTATGTTATGCAGTGTCCACAACTACAGAAATGTGGCAACGCTGCATTTTTTTGCGTGAAGGTGAAGCAGAGGGGGCTAATGAGCTTGGAGCTGACGTTCCATTATCGCCACAGAAATCAGTGAGTGCTACAGCTACAAGAAGGTGCTTTCGCGCTTTGTTGTGAGTGGTGGTATTTCACTGAAGGTGTGTTAGAAATGTCAGGAAGGCAGTGTGTGAATAGCCCAGATACATTTTGTTACATCCATGGAAATTATGTGATACGTGCAAGACGTCGACAAATAAAATTTGTGCAGAAGTCATATTTTGCATATTTCGGCATGAAGCTCGGCGATCAGGACAAGTCATTTGCTTCACACATTGTGTGCCATACATATGTGGAGCAGTTAAGGAAATAGAGTGCAGGTAAAATAGGTGATTGAACTTCGCAATTCCTATGGTACGGCGTGAACAGAAGAATCATGTTGATGACTGTTACTTCTGTATGACGAATGTAGCGGAATACAACAGAAGAAACATGAAGAAGATATGGTATCCAAACTTAGATTCAGCAATTAGACCTGTTCCTCATGGCCCAGGGCTACCAATCCCCTCTCCACCAACATCAGTGGATTCTCTTGAATTCTCTGAACCAGATTTAAGCCAAGAAAGTAGTGAATTCGACTATTCTGTGTGTGGTATCGATAGTAGCCCAAAACCTGTTACTCACACAGAACTTGACAATTTTGTGAAAGACTTAGGACTCTGAAAGATGCAGATAAACTACCGGGGTCACGTCTCAGTGAAAATAACTTACTTGCACACCGTACATCATATTCATTGTACAGAAATCGTGATAAAGATTTCAGGGAATTTTTTGTTGATGATGGTTTAATGGTGTTCTGCAAAGACATCGCCGGATTAGTGATGAAAATGGGAGATCAGAAATATGAGAGTAAGGAATGGAGATTTTTTTATAGATTCTTCAAAGCAGAGTTTGAAAGCAGAGTTGCTACATATTGGAAATGACCTAGGATCAATTCCAATTGCATATTCAGTACATTTAAAAGAGACATACAATACCATGAAAATACTTCTACAAAATGTGAAGTACAAAGAACACCAGTGGTTTGTGTGTGGTGACTTTAAAGTGATTGGCATTCTTCTCGGTCAGCAAGCAAGGTACACTAAGATGCCTTGCTATATGTGTGAATGAAACAGCAGAGCTTATCATGAGCATTGGAGTAGGAGAAAGTGGCCCAAGAGGCAAAATCTGACAGTGGGATCAAAGAACATAGTGAATGAACATTTGGTTAATCCAGATCATATTTAATTGCCTCCACTGCACATCAAATTAGGACTCATGAAGCAGTATGTTAAAGCACTGGACAAAACAGGAAACTGTTTCCAATACCTGTGTAGGCAATTCCCAAATCTATCGGCTGCAAAGTTGAAATAAGGGATATTTGTTGGACCAGATATAAGGAATTTGATGTCTGATGAGCACTTTGACACTTCTATGACGGAAATAGAACTTAAAGCTTGGAAAGTTTAAAAAAATATTTTATATCGTTTCCTTGGCCAGAATAAGCAGCCTGATTACAAGGAAATAATGGAAGACATCCTACAGTCCTCTAAACAGTTAGGATGCAAGGTCTCTCTAAAACTACATTTTCTAATGTCACACTTAAAGAGTTTTTAAGAAAATTTGGCTGACACATCAGAGGAACATGATGAACGATTTCATCAGTAACTTAAAACATCGTTATCAAGGTCGTTGGGGAATAAATATGATGGCTGATTACTATTGGTGCATCACTCATGAAGGAGAAGTGACACACAACAGGAAGGATATCAAGTGTTCATTCACGGGCAAACGAAAACGGAAGTAATACCTCTACCTGGTAAGTGCCCACCATAATATTTTCTTCTGATAATTCATATGCCTTTCTTCCAATTATTTTTTAACCACTTTACTGTTCCATTTCGTTTCCATTGTCCCGTAATTGCTTTCCAATTTCATTGGGCGCAGAGTTAGACAATGGTGAATATGACGATGATAGTGGTGGTGCAAAAACCTGACGTGCTACAGAGAAACAGGCTGCAGATTTGTGATCAGCAGGGTCAATTTAGTCAGAAATTCATATTTTCATGCAAACCCCAGACAAAAAGTCAAAATTTGTCGACCTGTGTAATGGTCTCCCTAAAGTATTCTGTGTTAACTTCGGTTTAAAGTTTCGAAACACAAAGCTCAATATCTCTGAAGATTTAAACTCATTAGACCAACACCAAGTGATCTTGGCAAAGTTGTGCAGCGTCAGAGAATAATTTCGTATCATTTATAGCATATTAGTGACCTGTTACCTGACATTCTACTCGTAACAGGTAGTAAATATTGCAGTATTAATTTCGCTCCATTTAACTGCTAATTGGAGATTTAGGTATAAATGAAATTTGATTGGTTTAAAAAGAGTACAAGATATCATGAGATATGGTTAATGTATGATTAATGTCATCACCGATTCTAATTATAGGTGAATACATCAGAATGGATTCACTGAGATACAGAATTCCATTCACAGTACTTATGTGGAGAGAAACGATTTGGTACCCGTTTGCATTAATATAAGGTGCTCGTTCTTGTGTAATTAGGGTGCTACCTTGACTATGTTGCCAGCACACTACAATTACTTTTTTTTATTAGTTTCCATTAACTGTTATACGAAATACAGTTTGCGGATTTCGGATTTTTCTGCCGGCTCTCTTAATTATGGTTGACTTGTTTGTAGCTAAGTCCCATCGGCTTCCTCCTCATCCTCCCGGTATCACTGTTGTCGCTATAACTGTGTCTGTCACTGTCCACCGTCTGGAGGTTTTTGTTGCGTTGCCAGTCTCCTTGTTTATTTCGTCTTGGTACGCTTTGTATATACACCGTTACAATTATTTAACTGTATGCAACAATACGGAAATTATTTAAACACACTTCATTCAATGTGTAAACGCCAATACAGATAGTACGATTTAGGTAACGAATATTCGATATGCCTGTTGTTAGTGGCGTAAACAAAGAGAGATATTCTGCATGCCCCGCTGAACTCCCGTAACATCGTTGCTGTCGATGACCTCCTCAATGTTTTCAGCTCAGCAATGGTTTTGGGGTTACTGCTGTACACCTTGTCTTAAACGTGGATCTACAAAAAGGTGTCCTTTGTATCACTGTAAATGGAAATTTATTAACCCTGAGACTGTTTTTGTCTCGAAGATGTCAAAGACATTAAAGATAAAGGTGAAGCATTGAATTAAAATTATTTATGCGGCCGCGAATCGAACCCGGACCTCCATGCTTACTAGGAAGACGTCTTACCACTTTTCTTTTATCTTTCGTTTTTGGTACTTGGATAACTCTGTTTCTTGAGGTCACTGATTGTGTTTGTTCGTTGCTGTTCGATGTCTTATTAGCTCAGCTTTTTTACTGCAAAGAGCGTTCAGCTCTCTGGCTTGGCGCACTGAGCCACGGCGCCCAACATCATTACTCACTGGTTCACAATTGCTTGTGATACCGCTGTGGCCTGTTGGTCCCGTGTGGTGGCCATAGGCGTAAAGTGCGAAAATCGACCAATTTGTTTGAACCAGGGTTTATGGGTATCTAATAATTTCTCAAGCAGCCTTTGAAACTTGATTTTCTGATACCGAGCTCTGATGTGGAATGCAGACCCTTTCGTAATGCTCGACATCTTTCTTGCGCATACTCAGTGAGGATTTTGAACTATCCATCGCTAAGGCTCTATGCCATGCGTGTCTCACAAAACCTTCCATGCTACCAAGTGTGGTCCACTTCTTGTTCATGTATAGAATGTTCCTCCTTCGATCTGGACTTGAGGGTTATTACAGTATCATTGACAGTCTGAGTCCATGCGCCGGATCTACTACCATTCGTCCTTATCTATACGATCACATTAAACGTTGGTAACTTGTGCCTGAGTCTGTCGGCATTGGGTTGTTTGGTTGGGATAGGGGGATTAAACTACTAAGGTTATCAGTTCCCTAGTGGCGAGAGGAAGGAGTGAGGATAGGAAAGGAGAGGAGGGGGAAATGAAATGCAGTCCGGGAAGTAAAGAAAGAAGGAACAGTGCATTAGCTCTGGGTCCTGTACTCACGCATGTACCCACTAACATGTAATGCCGTCCTTTCTAATAGGTTTCTTAAACACTAATAAACAATTATTTGTGGAACTGCCAGTAATTATAGTGAATCGACGACGATAGAAACAAGATCCAAAATAATTTACCTCAAACATTAATGCAAGCAATTTTTTTCTCGCTGAAAAATGTCTTTTAGCCGTTCTCTGTTTTTTGTTGATATCAATACACTCCCTGTCACAAAACAAAGCCTAAAACTACTTGCATCTCACAAGGGCATGAAATATTTCTTGGTGGAGAAAATCCAGTAACAGACTTAATTTCAACAAACCTTCCAGTTACTCGAACGCTGCTTCACATTTCTAAGTCTACATCTACATAGATACTCTGAAAATCACACTTAAGTGCCTGGCAGAGGGTTCATTAACCACTTTCATAACTTCTCTCTACCGTTCCATTCTCTAATAGCGATGGAAGAAAGAAAACCTAAATCGTTTCGTTTTCGATCTTATTTCTTTTATTTTATTGGGATGGTCATTTCTTCCTAAGTAGGTGGGTGCTAGCAAAATATTTTCACATTCAGAACTAAAAGTCGGTGACTGAAACTTCGCAAACAGATCACGCCGCAATGATTAACGTCTTTCTTTTAATGATTTTCACCCCAATTCGTGCAAAAATTCCACGACGCTTTCCCCCCTGTAACGTGATAAAACGAGCTGCCCTTCTCTGAAACTTCTCAATGTCTTCCGTCAGTCCCACCTGGTGAGGGTCCCACAAGGGGAAACGGTACTCCAGGAGAGGACGCACAAGTGTGATGTAGGCAGTCTCTTTGGTGGAGCTGGTGCATCGTCTAAGCGTTCTGCCAATGAAACGTAACCTTTGGTTCGCCTTCCCCACAATATTTTCTATGTGTTCTCTCCAGTCAAAGTTGTTCGTAATTGTAACTCCTAGGTATTTGGTAGAATTTACGACCTTAAGGTTTGACTGATTTATCGCGTAATTGAAGTTCAACGGATTTCTTTTAGTGGTCATGTGTATTACTTCACACTTTTCTTTATTTAGTGTCAATTGCCAATTTTCGTACCATGCAGAAATTTTGTCTTTGCAGTTGCTTTTGATCCTCTGTTGACTTCATTAACAGATAAACGACAGCATCATCCGCGAACAGTCTAAGGGAGCTATTCAGATTGTCTCCTAAATCGTTTATAAACACGAGAAAGAGTAGGCGACCTATAACGCTTTCCTGTGGAACGCCTGATATCACTTCTGTTTTACTCGATGACTTACCGTCAATTACAACTAACTGTGTTCTTTCTGATAGGAAATCGTGAATCCAACCGCACAATTGGGGAGATAGTCCATAAGCACTCAATTTCATTAGAAGTCGTTACGTTTCATTGACAGAACGCTTAGACGATGCACCAGCTCCACCAAAGAGACTGCCTACATCACACTTGTGCGTCCTCTCCTGGAGTACCGTTTCCCCTTGTGGGACCCTCACCAGGTGGGACTGACGGAAGACATTGAGAAGTTTCAGAGAAGGGCAGCTCGTTTTATCACGTTACAGGGGGGAAAGCGTCGTGGAATTTTTGCACGAATTGGGGTGAAAATCATTAAAAGAAAGACGTTAATCATTGCTGTCGTTCTCTTCGTGGTAGTTAATAATATTTTAACAAAGTATATGTTCCAAAATCCTACTGCAAATCGACGTCAATGAGATAGGCCTGTAATTTTGGGGATCACTCCTATTGCCTTTCTTGAATATTGGAGTAACTTGGGCAATTTTCCAGTCTTTGGGTACGGATCTTTCGCTAAGTGATCGGCTGTAAATTATAGCTAAGTACGGAGCTATTGCATCAGCATACTCAGCATACTCTGAGAGGAACCTAGTTGGTATACAATCTGGCCCGGAAGATTTGTTTTTGTTTAGTGACTTAAGTTGTTTTACTACACCAAGAACATCTAAGTTTCTCATGCTGGCAGCCGTTCTTGGATTGAATACTGGAGTGTTCACTTCGTCTTATTTGGTGAACGAATTTTGAAAATCTGTGTTTAGTAATTCTGCCTTAGCAGTACTGTCATTGGTAGTATTACCATTACTATCGCGTGGTGAAGATATTGTTTGTGTTTTCCGCTAGTGTACTTCACATATGACCAGAATTTCTTTGGATTTTCAGCAAGATTACGAGACAGGATTTCATTGTGGAAACAACTATAAGATTCTCGCATTGAAGTCCGCGCTAGGTTGCGAGTTTCAGTAAGAGATTGCCAGTCTTGTGGATTCTGTGTCTTTTTAAATTTTGCACGCGTTTTTCTTTGTTTCGGCAACAGTGATCTGACCTGTTTTGTGTACCACGGGGTGTCAGACCCCTCTTTTATTAATTTATTTGGTATAAATATCTCGATTGTCCAGTGAAATTTTATTCTCTTCTCAGTAACTGATAAGAGACTTTACAATATTTGTAAATTTTGACGCGTACTTTCCAAAAATTCGTGATCGTAATAAATCAATTCCATTACCGTTGTGAGCGTTGGAAACCTTTTTAACCGCTTCCACTATATTCGAAACGGTGTTCATCCCAACTTTCCTCCAATATGATCTAGATATAGGTCACACCTACGTTACACAATATTTGAAAAGCGCAAATGCTAGCCAATTGCGTTATTTCAAAACGACTATTACGAAATTTAAAAAGCTAAATGGCTTATTCAGAACCTAATGAATACACTATGAAGTGCGAAATTATCAGCCTTTTGCAGCGGTTAATTTCTCAAAAATTATAACACATATCTCAAATAAATGTTGAGAAATGACAACCAATTTTTTTTTTCTTTTTCTTTTTTTTCCGAACAAAGCTTTCTGCGAAGAAATTTATTCATAAAATTACTTGTTGTTGTGTTGTAGATATTCAATTATTCTTGAAGCATTAAAATTAGATAAGTAGATGGGTCCCCTTTCTCACAATTGGCACTTATGTATTTCGTGCGTCGTATGCTTGAACGAGTACGAGGTAAATGGAATTAAGTTGCTTTCAACATGCTAATCTACCATACTGACATGTACTAGAATGTCATGGAACTACGTCCACCCTATAATTCGATCGAGCGTAGGCGCTAGATACTGATCATTGATGGACACAGCACGTTATTTGACTTTATCACTGCCCCGGTTTGAATGAATTGTATTACTGTAGTCGAAGTAACACAGTCCTGGTACACAGTGATAAAACATTATCATGTGTAGTTGTTTTTTAGATATTCAATTGGTTTTGAAGCATTAAAATTAGAGAATTAGATGTGTCCCCTTTCCCACACTTGGCACTCATGTATTTCGAGCATCGTATGCTTGAAGGAGTACGAGGTAAATGTGTCTGTTTGCTAATATGTAGAAAAAGCAGCAGAGATTCCATGAATTTCTTTAGGAGTTTGGTATACGAATTGTTGCTTATACCACTTAGAGTAAGAGTTCTTTGTTTTTAAGCGTTAAATCTGTTAAGCACGACAAAACAGAAGTTTTCACATTGAAAGAGCTGAAGCTTTACGAGACCTCATTAAAAAAATGAGAAAAGTTTAAAAGAACATCCGCCCTAAACATTAATTAAAAGTAACTCGAAAGAAGCCAGAATATGCAGTACCTTTATTTCTATGCTAACGCTATATACGAGTAACACAAAAAAATACAGTACATTATTATTTTTCCTAGCACTGGAAGAACTATGTTTCAGGGGTAAATGTTGATGTATAAGAGAAAAAGAGTTTGTCAGAAAGAGTTTCCGTATAGCATTGTAACTATGACGTTTATATAAACATTCGTTAAATAATAGTGAAGCAATTATTTGTAATGTTCAAAATAAGTACAAATATTACCTATAATTAACGGAAAATACCTTACATCACTGAAGTATCATAGTGTCACACTGCAATATTTATTTACAACATAAACATACCGTCCATTACTTGCCTTGCAAGAATGTTTATTCATAACGATAAAGGCAACAACGAAAACGTTTGTATTCCATGACAAAGTTTGAAGCAAAACAAAAATGGTTAACAAAATTGAAATGCATTAAAAGTACAAGAAGTGTACTGAAATAGAAGAACTGTATAGCAATAATAAATACTTTTGCAGAGATTGTAAATAAACTGGAAATCAAGTGGTAAGTTTTAATCTAATGTAAAATACGTAACAAATTACTATAGTCGTGACAGATTGATAAAGACAATGAAAAGAGCAAAATTAAAAAAAAGGTTTTAGTTGTTTAATAAGAACCTGCTCGATAAAAAAAAACTTAGACATTATGACACAATGCAGTTAATATTTCGGTGTATGAATGAAGCAACTGCTTATCTACATTTACATAAATTTGCATTTAAGTGCACGTCAGAGGTTTCATTGTATCGCTTTTATTGTATTTGTCCCTCATTGCATTCTCTAATAGCACGCAAAAATGGAAGAACTAAATATTTTCATTCAGGACCTGATTTCTCTTATTATCATGATTGTATACCTATGTAGGTGAGTGTTAACAAAATATTTTCCAATTGGGAAGAACAAATAGTCTTGCCACAACGATTAATGCTTTTCTGCATACCAGCTCATGTGTTATTTACATGACACTCTCACTCATGTATCAGGATAATACAAAACGAGCTGTCTTTCTGTAAACATTCTGTATATACTCACAGAGTTGTGGGGATCTCACAAAGCACAACATACTCAAAAACAGGACGCAACGCACAAGTGCCGTGTAGGAAGTTTCTTTAGCGGAACTTTTGTTTTTTCTAAGTATTATGATAATGATAAATAACCTTTGGTTCGTCTTTCCTTCGTAGCTTTCTGTATCTTCTTTCCAGTCAAAGTTGTTGGTCATTTTTATTCCGAGATATTTAGCTGAATTTCCGGTATTCATATTTGACTGATTTATCACGTGAATGAAGTTTAACCGATTTATTAAAGTGGTCACACGGATAACTAAACACCTATTAATATTTATGGTCAACTGCCAATATTTGCATCATAGAATTATCTTAAATAAGTGGTTTTTTAGTTGCTTTTATCTGGTGAGTTTACTAAACGATAAATAACATCATCAACCACGAAGTCTAATATAGTTGCTCATAAAGTCTCCTAAAGATTTATAAATATAGGGATCAGTAGGGGTCCTATAACACCTCCCTGAGGAGCGCCAGGTATTACTTTTTTAAACGGTGACTTTCCGTCAGAAATTACGTACTGTGTTCTTTCTGACACGAAATCCAGCCAATCTTACAACGCCATATTCCATAAGCAAGAAATTAGATTGGAACACGGTTGTGAGGTACAGTGTCAAAAGCCTTCCATAAATCTAGAAATATTCAGTCGATTTGCGATCCCTTGACGATAGCATCTATCAATTCATGCCATTAACCAGGTAGCTGTGTTTCACAAGAACGGCACTTTCTGAATCCTTGTTGACTATGGGTCAATAGACAGTTCTAGATAGTTCATTATCTTAGCGAACAGTATATGTTCTAAAATCCCTCTGCAAACCGACGTGAGTGATACGGCCTATAAGTTTGCGGATCACTCCTAATGCGTTTCTTGAATATTAGAATGATCTGTGCAACTTTGCAGTCTTTTGGTACAGATTCTTCACTAAGGGAGAGGTTGAATATATTGGCTTCATATACAATTATTCGATGAGCATTCTCTGAAAGAGACTTAATTGGTATAAAACCGGATCGGGAAACTTAATTTTCTGTGGTAATTTAAGTTTCTTTACTTGTACAGGGATATCTACTTCTAAATTACGCATGCTGGAAGCTGTTCTTTATTCGAATTCTGGGGTATTTGCTTCGTCTTCTTGTTGAATGCATTTCGGAAAGCTGTGATTAGCAAGTCTGTTTCAGCAGAACTCATCAGTGTCATCACCACTGCAGTTGCGAAGTGAAGGCAGAGTTTGCATATGACCAGAATGTCTTTTGATTTTCTACCAAATTACATGGCACTGGAATCTATAGTAAGTTTCTTGCATTGAGGTTCGCCTAAATTTCGAGGTCTGTAAAAGATTTAGAGTCTAGGTGACTTTGTGTCTGTTGAAAATATGCATGCTGTTTTCCTTGTTTCAGAATTAGTTATGTGTACCACGGCGGGTCAGTCGCCTCTTTTGTTATTTTATTTGATGTAAATCTTTCAACTGCTATCGATATTAATTCTTTGAATGTAAGCCACATCTGATATACACCAACATTGTTATTTGGTAAATACTGGAGATTCCCACTCAAAAAAGCATGAAGTGAATTTTTAAACTTGTTTTTATGGATACGTTTATTTAGGTGAATTTGGGAATTTAGATATTCGGTCTCACTACAACAACTCTGTATTCACTAATCCCAGTGTCTGTTTTGGTGAACTTTATTAGCTCCGAATTATTTATTATTAGCAAACGTGGTTTCGTAACCATTTCCTACTTTAGTGATATCATGAACTAATTTGTCTAGAAAGAATTCGGAGAATACAATTTCTGACGATGTTTATCCACCGGTATTTGAACATGCATCTTTGTCAACATATCGAGGGTATTAAACATAAGGAGAGACATTGAATTGAAATTTATACCGTGGCCAGGATTCGAACCCGGGACATCCTACTTACTAGGTAGGTGCTTTACAACACTCAGCTAACACAACATTGTAGCCAAAGCATCTACACGGACTGTCTTAAAACACGTCTCCCTCCACACCCTATACTTTAATTCTGCCTCATGTTCCCTGTGAAATGCGTATAAAATTGCCAGGGCTCTCCTACATTGGAATAGCACCCCAGCAGAGAACGCGAATAGGAACTATCCCGCCTTGTTCCTCAGGCCGAGGTGATATAAATATCAGCAAATAATACAGTTCCACGAGGCAACCTTATACCAAAGGTATTAAACATAAAGAGAGACATTTTGATACGCATTTCACAGGCATGAGTCAGAATTAAAAGTATACGGTGTGGAGGAAGACGTGCTTTGAGACAGTCCGTGTAGATGCTTTGGCTACAATGTTGTGTTAGCTGAGTGGTCAGTCTGCTTTCGGCTCGCGTGCTGTGTGGACGTCTGTTTACTTCCTCGCTGCGGCCGGACGCGCGCTTACAGTGTGTGGTGAGTTTGACGCTCTTGTAGCGTAAATAGTAGCTTTAGGTTTCAAAATGTGTAGATCACCAAGATGAGTCAAACTAAAAGAAAATATACTTTGAAGTTCTCGTTCGATGAACACTTTGCTCGGCCAAGAGCATTTGAAGTAGAAGTGTTTCTACGAGATGTAGTAAAGCTCAGTTTTAGTGAGATAGTGGGGATAAATTTTATATACGTAAAAATGATCAATGCTGAATGCTGTGATAAAGTTATTGAACAATGTAGAGGCAAACTGAAGTTTAATCATTGTGACGGCAACGATGGTAACGTTAAAGTTGATCATGCTGGATTTGAAACTTGGACCGTGCGTATCCTTGAACTGCTTTTCGAGATAACCGAGGATGAGATTAATACAGCTCTCAAACCGTACGGGAGGGTTATCAGCAACATTGCGGAAAAATGGACAACTTTCCAAACGTTCCCGGTACTAAACGGTGTCAGCCAAATCAAAATGGAGCTACAGAAACATATACCATCTTACATTTACGTTAGCGGATATAGAGTCATTGTCATGTTCGACGACCAACCACGTACATGCTCAGGCTGTGGGCAGACAGGGCATGTTAGATCTGAATGTGTGCAGCGGAGATTGACGCAGGTGCCGGCCGGGGAACCGGTCGCGCCAATGAAGATGACGTCACTGCCTGTGACGTACGCCACGGCCCTCCGAGTGAATACGGCCACCACGTCGAGCGCCGTAATAGACGGAAACTGCGGGACAGACGACGATACGGTAAGCGTGACAATGGACACCAGTACAAATGGAACAATGGCTGTCGCTCCCTCCCACACGACGGAAACAGGCACTGGAGGTGAACACGATAATCATCTACCGGAAAACTTGGAACAAGATGTACGGCGTTGAGGAGGAAGGCGCTTCTATTCAAGATATTAATACTCAAGATCCCAGTAGCACTTCAGAGAATGAGAGCAATCCACAACCTGGTCCTTCTCCAAAGAAGCATAAGAAACGGCGTATAGCACCTCCTGACGCGATGCAGAAAGTACAGTCAGTGCGTGAGAAAGTAAAACAAATCAGTCAAAAACTAAGCGACGAGACGTCTGGAAAATCGCAACGGAGTAAACAGACGACAAATGTTTTTAGTATGGACGTTTCGCCAATTATAGAAACGCACACCCAAAAGGACGGTGCAACGACTAATTCTACACAGAAAGATTCGCGAAATAAAGTTCCATCTCAACATGGCTCTGGTAAAGAGATTCTTCAATGCACTGATCGAGGGAACTGGGCAGAAGAAACCGCAAAATTCCCTGAGGACGAAGAAATACAGGAAGTGTCAAATACAAAAAGAGGCTCGTTCTCCACACCGAGAGACGAGAAAATTAAGGGGACATCACCTCCACTTCCGATTCGTTAAATAAATCAGACGCCACGAGTATTAGGCATCATATTCACCATTTTCGTCAATGTAATGTTCATAATTGCATTGCAATCATATAAAATTGGAACGATAAACATCAATAAAATCCGCAGCGATTTAAAACTCAAGTACGCCGGCCGCGGTGGCCGAGGGGACTGAGGCGCTTCAGTCACGGTCTGCACGGCCACTACGGTCGGGCGTTCGAATCCCCCCTCGGGCTTGGATATTTGTGCCGCCCTTAGGATTAGCTAGTTCATAAGTAGTTTGTAAATTTAGGGACTGATGACCCCGTAGTTAAGTCCCATAAGCTATACCAACATTTGAACATTTTAAAACTCAAGTCCTTGCAAGATATGCTTTATGCAGCCGATATCGATATTGCCATGCTGCAAGAAGTTACAGACATTCGCCTTGATTATATCACAGGATATAATGCAATTGTCAATTCAGGAAATGACTCAGAACTCGGTACAGCAATATTAAGCAAAGAGGGCTTTATTGTGCACGATGTTACAAAACTGACAAACGCCAGAGGTTTAGCTGTCACCATCAACGGTACTCGATTCATAAACATCTACGCACCCTCTGGCTCTAGTAATAGGCGGCGTAGAGCTGAATTCTTTAAAGATGATGTTGTACCTCTTTTTTTCTGGATGATATGACAATATTATTTTTTAACGGGACTATAACTGTGTATTGTCGGCTAAAGATCAAACGCCAAATTTTAACTATTGTGCTGAACTTGATGTAATAATTAAACAACTGAACATGACTGATACTTGGGAACTCAAAAACGGTGCACTGCCAGGATTTACTTACATCACAAGTCAGTCTGCCAGTCGCAGCATATATCTGCACCATGAACCTTAAAAGACAAGGAACATACCAGGGACGAGGCCTGTGGAAGTTAAATGTAGCACATTTGCAGGACCCCGAGTGGCATGATATATTTAATACTGTGTGGAATGAGTGCGAGAACAAATTCACCAGATACTCCTCGACACTCACACGGTGGCTAAAATGTGCCAAACCGTCGATACGACGAGTGATGGTGAACAACTCAAGTGACAAAAATGCTTGGAAAAAACAGACAACTGAATTTTATTTTACTGTCCTTCGAGACTTGCACACAAATGATCCATCAGTAATTAACAACCATTTGGAGATAAAAAGAACTCAGGCGAAACTCTTAGCTCTGAAAAGAAAACAACTTGAAGGATGTAAAATAGGCTTCGAAACGACATAAAACGAGAACAAACGTCAATTTATCACGTGATCAATAAAAGAAAGCTCATCGAAAGAAAATATTTACTGAATTGCGATCCATGGATGGTAGATTACTTACGCAGCAACATGAGATTAAGAATGAAATCCATAAATATTTCACCAAGTTATTAAGTAATACAACAACGGACACTATAGCGCAAAGTGTTCTGACAATAGGACTACCACGGAAGCTGGACCAGTACCAAGCAGACAACCTGTTAGCTGAAATAACGCAAGATGAAGATGAGGATGCCAAATACAAAGTCCGAAAAATAAGTCTCCAGGGCTATATCCGAAGACAAATGATACCCAAACTGACAAGCCTTTGCAACGAACTAATGAATGCCAACAATGATATCCCAAGTGACTTTCTAGAAGGAATAACAGTTCTAGTTCCGAAAAATCATTCAGGAAAATCTATAACAAATATTAGACCACTCACATTACTCAATTGTGACTTCAAAATATTTTCCCGCATTATGAACAAAAGATTAAAAACCTTAATGAACACCGCCACGGGTTCGTATCAATCCAGTGTAGGACGAGACAGATCTATCCACCACACACTGTGCGACTATAGGGGCATAATATCAATTGCCGGAGCTTGTCAAATACAATGCGCGCTAGTATCATTAGACTTTGAGAAAGCTTTCGACCGAGTCAATCATAATTATCTGTTTCACACTATGGGTTGCATGGATTTTCCGCAACGTTTTATCGGCGTCATAAGGAATTTTTTAAGCAGTGCTACCTCCACAGTCATGGTCAATGGTCAACCCAGCAAACCCATCACAATAAATAGTTCAGTGAGGCAAGAGTGTCCACTATCTATGTCCCTCTTCGCAATAGCCATCGAGCCTCTGCTTTTCGGCTTAAGTCAACACCTCCAAGGCATAACAATATACGGAGAGAGGATAGTATGCAAGGCCTATGCTGACGATGTTGTGTTCCTGGTCCGGAATAACGAAGAGATATGCACGGCACTAGACATAATAGATAAGTACGCACTTGCTTCCGGTACAAAAATGAACAGCAATAAATGCGCAATAATTAATATTGGGCGTGGCTGAGGAGTTCCAATCCAAGGAACAATAAAGGAGACCCCCACAATAAAATGTCTTGGAATAGAATTTGCACCAAACATCCGGCAGACAATTGCTTTGAATTATAGAAAATTACTTGATAACATACGTACCAGCATCCACCAACACACTCTCAGGACAATTGATGAAATACAGAGAGTGGAACTAGTAAACATCTATCTAACATCTAAAGTCAATTACGTAGCACAAGTCTTGCCCATGCCGAGAGACGTGGCAAATAGGATTCTGGCTGCCTTTTGTCATTTCGTTAGCCGTGGTCACATGTTCAAAGTTAAGTTTGAAACCTTGACCTTACCACCTACTGACGGTGGCTTAAACCTTACAGACGTCTACAATAAAGCACATGCGCTATACACCTGCAAGACTTATAAACAGTGGAAAAAGTCACCGAATAGCATAGCAGCATTCTTACTTAATGAAATAGTACCAGCCAACTGCGATGCACCAATTAATGTTCACCATATCCCCAATAAACTGAACCATTTCAAGCATTTTCTAATAGAACACATCTTAGAATGAGGATTGCAGAGAAATATGTAATTAATGTTAAAGAATTTTACAAAAATTTAATGAAGTTTCATAACAAGAATATAATAGAAGAAAAGTACAAGGCATTCAATTGGTCAAATATCTGGAAAAACATCCATCATTTGCACTTACCAACTAACGTGCGGGCAACGTGCCAACGAACGAACGATTTCATTCCATTCACATGACAGATTCCCCTTTCTGTAACACCTGCAATCTCAACGATACAGATGAACACCAGTTTGTATGCCATAATGTAAACAACATTTGGTAGTCGGTTAGGCGAAAACTGGCAATGATTCAGAGAAGATCGCCGCATACAATAACACCCACGAATTTTTTGCTACCCGACAAATGCTTTACCCCAACACAAAGAACAATGCCGTCAACTGGTTAAGGGGACATACAGTGAAATAACATCCTTAACGATGGAGCTTGCAGGATAACTCTAACGATAATTATATAAATAAATAAATACAATCATCCACATGAGGAGTATATGAACATTTGAAGAACAAGTAACGAAGAAACGAGCAGTATCTAAGAATTTTGGTTTTGAAACAAGATATATCATTAAGCCCTTCTTTCGTTTGTTTATTTTATTCAAATAAATCCTGTGCACCAGCCGACGGACGTATTTCAGGGTTAGAGAAGAAGGAATTTTATAATAATTACATAAAACAAGGTAAAAAGAAAATGAACTTCAAAGGACACACAAAACTGCGAAAACAATACGTGAAGACGAACTTTGAAATCGACGGTGAGCAGTGCCATGGAAAAAGAAGAAACAGTTACTTTACTAAATAGTAAATAGAAGAAAATAGTTTATGTTTACCACTGAAGAAGTGACCTTGCTTTTACTTTTTTTATATTTTATATATAAATCTTTGGGGCAACAAGACGGAAATTCGTCAAATCAGCTTCATCTTCCTTTTTTTATCAACACAAGAAGAATTTTCATTTTCAAGTACAAGATAGAAGTAAAAACTGTCCTACAAAAGGAAAAAAAATGGCCGATAGAAGCCGACGCCGAAGAAGGCGATTTTGGTGAGCGGAAGGACGGGTTGAAGGGGAGGAAGGAAACCGCAAAAAAAAAAAAAAAAAAAAAAAAAAAAAAAAAAAAAAAAAAAAAAAAAAAAGTGGTCTATAGCAGATACATAGTAAGTAGGTGATCCCGCGTTCGAAACCCGGCCAAAGCATAAATTTTAATTCAATGCCTCTCCGTATGTTTATTAATACCTTTGGTATAAAGACACAAAATTGTCTCATGTAATTGTGTTATATCGAGGATAAGTTGAAGTCAGAAGAAATTAAAACTGGATGATTTGAGTACAGTTTTAAAACTTGATCCAAGCTTTCTCTGTTTATTCCTCCAATCGAACCGTCTGGGCAGCATGCTAAAAACATGGTGGACACCGGCCGATTGGCTAATCTCTCCCTATACAGGCTCTCTATCGTTAACCTCTCTGCCTCGCTTGGCGCGCCGACTAATAAGAAGAAGAGGGCTCGTCTATAACTGAGCCGTAATACGATGATCCCTGGCGCTTGAGCCAATCAGCTTTGAGTGCCGGCTGCGGCAGCAGACTATTGGAGTAGTTAAATGCGAACGTTGCTCTGGGCATGCGTGTGTTCGGCTGCGCTGTGCACTGTTGCCAGTTCTGTCAGGCAACAGCGACCGTTATAGCTATACTATACAGCCGCGAACTCACTATTTGACAACATGGTTGCTTTTCGTTTCTCTGAGCAGGGCGTTCTCTCAGCCTAGTGGGCGGAGCCGGGGATCAATGTGTTTCGGTCTGACTGTAGATATGCACAGCCACTAGAGTTCAGTCTGCCAGTCAACGAATCAACGGAAGAGTAGGGAGCAAGTACAACGAGCCAACCATCTACGTTAGCACAACCTGGAACACTACTGTTAACTGTATTTAGGAGGAGATCGTTGCATAACTGTTTTATAGTTAGGAAGCAACTGTATTAGACCACAAGCACATCACATAAAAGTTGAGTGTTATCTTCAATAGTAATAAGACTAAATGTGAACTTTGCGAGGGTGAATATCGAGGTGAGAGTTTAATTTTTTAAAACTCACAACCACCAACTGTGAACCAAAAACCTAAACATGCAAAAACACTGGAACTGTGATCGCTACTGTTTGACTCGTTTTATAGGGTATATCACACGATCGCAGTTTTCCTTCCCTGCATATGATTAACAAAAAAATTCATAATAAAGTCAAGTTCATGAGAGAAAAGGGTGTACTAACAACTATTTTTGAAAACACTTGAAAGTTCACTTTATGTTGTTTATTACACCATATTAAAACCCTGTGGTTGATACGTCTGTACGTCGACACATTTATCAAATAAAGTTATAGCTCGTGAGCCCCCAGACAAAATGAATATTTGTCGCAAATTGTTTTCACACCATGTGCCTGTCTCAAACACCGTTTATGTTCATGCCTATGCGACGACACGTGTTGCATTAACAAAACACAGTCACTTTTAGTGCGATGCACACCTTGTTCCACCGGCTAAATATTCACAACACACAGTAGCACTCGATACAACTTGGTGCAGTCTACGACGAGCAACCACACTTGGCAATTGCCAAACAAAAATCTAAGGTCTCCACCTGGAGATCCACATGCCCACTGTGTAGAGTGACGCTGCCCGGCCAGCTACACCACTTGCTCCTGACACGTCACTTCCTGCCCATGCACGTGTGCGCCAAAAGCCCAACTCGTCATCAACTTCCCCATCTGAGCTGTTCTAACCGACTTGTCAACGTACAGCTCTCAGCCAATACATTTCTAAAACTTTACTTAAAATCAAAATAATTACACAACACATTAAACAAATGTCTTCTTATTAGGTTTTTATATTGGTATAAACATCCTTTGTACTATTTATCATAATCGTGCAGTTTCTTATATCACAGATAAGTGATTTAACTGAATACTTCAAGATAAAATACACAAGATTAATTGAAAATAAAATGAGAAATAGTTAATATATTATTTTTATAAACAAAACATTGACATGCTAGTTGTGTAACTGTCTTGTATTCATTGGTAATTTATTACTTTTCATTGTCAATTAAACATATTACGTCAGATGTGACTATATCAGCTAATGTATTGTTTATTTGTCAACAGGCTATTTTGTATTGAGGGCCATAAAGGTTCCTGACTGCATCGTATTACTTCAAATGCCATTAGTATTAGAATATTTTATTTCACGCTGTGCACTGCACTGAGCCTGGCACTCGCCATTGTCCCTCTCTCCCCTCACCGAAAACGAACCTCGAAAATCCTAAGCTGGAACAAGCCACCAACGTCGGCCTGCTCGCTGGCTTCTCGTCAGCTACAGGCACACAGCAAATCTCAACGTGGACAATTTCTACCTATGGCCTAACTATAAATGTTGTCACCCAACTGCGTACATACATTGCTACCATAATTAATAAGATAAAATTGTGTAACATTTAGTGCATTGGTATGGTCAATGTTTGCAGTGAACATCATACTGTTTAATTATCAAATGATATTAATTTTGAACCTAAGCATGCCGAGGACACAAAAAGATGAACCAGTCTTTCCTCAACACTCGACCAAACGATTGTGATAGGAAGAATCAGTGTTAGGAGGCACAGGCAGGGGGCGACGAAGAAGTCTTAAATATTCCGTGCCACGAGTAGTGGTGTATTATCCGTTAGAATGTGTTATCAGAAGATAGGGAGGAAAATAGGCTCCAACACTTCAGAGATGTACCACTGGCTGGTTAATTTAGCGACAAGTGAAGAAGTGAGGCCAAGGCAGGAGGAGCCAGGGGGTGTTGGGAGGGTCACCACCCACACCGTAATTGCGAGAGCAGGACAAGAAGGGGGAGGCATGCTGCCACACTTCATGGTTTCTCCAAACTCAGATCCGATCTTCATGGTGGTTCAGACTAAATCTTTATTCGTCGCTAAACGGAATGTTCTTTCATGCTGTTGTCTATATATTTCGTTCATCGCACCATTGTCGGCGCAGATAATATGGTGTTGTCTCAATGGTGAACACATTAATGGACGCCTTGTGGATATGCCACTCTGCTGCAAACGACGTCGAATGATTTAGAACTGTGATCAGAACTACGTTTGTGCTAATAGGCAAATAATTATTTAAAAAAAAAAAAAACTAAAAATCTCAAGTTTGTGGTAATTATTACTATTTTTTCGGCGAAATTCTGCAGAACTATTCAAATTTTGTACAGAGAACTCCAGAACTATTGCATATCTGTCTAGAACTCTGAAAAAATTTACATTTTTGAAAAAAGGGGTGCCAACTTCACAGCTCTCTCACTATTCAGAATTGCGATATTTCACGAAATTCTGCAGAACTATTTAAATTTTGTACAGAGAACTCTAGAACTATTGCAATCAGTCTAGAACTCTGAAAAAAATTTACATTTTTGAAAAAAGGGGTGCCAACTTCACACGACTCAGGCGTAATTTTGTGTAGTTTTTCTCCCTATTTACGCAATTAGCTCGTGAACTATTATCTGGGCAAAAAAATATCATTAGGATTTTCTGCAGAACTCTTTGAGAGCTATTTAGAACTGTGATCAGAACTATGTTTGAACAATTAGGCAGAAAATTATTTTGAAAAAACTAAATTTTGTGGTAATTTTTCCTATTTTTTCGGCGAAATTATGCAGAACTATTTAAATTTTGTACAGAGAACTCCAGAACTATTGTATATCTGTCTAGAACTCCGAAAAAAATGTACATTTTCCAAAAAAGGGGTGCCAACTTCACAGGACTTTATGCTTGTTATCACGTATAGAGGTGCTACGAGGTGTGAACAATCGGAGCGATTTGAAATAAAACGACCATATGAAATTATTGTTGTGGTCTTCAGTCCAGAGACTGGTATGTTGAAACTCTCTATCCTACTCTGTCCTGAGCAAGCCTCTTCAACTCCTCATAAGAACGGCAACCCACATACATTTGAATGTGCTCACTGTATTCGTCTCTAGCCAATATCTCCGATTTCCCCCCCACAAACTTCCCTCCAATGCTAAATTAACTATTCCTTGATGTTTAATAATGTGTCTTACCGATCGATCCCTTCTTTTAGTTAAGGTATGCCATAAATTTCTTCCGTCAGCAATTCTGTTCTTTACCTTTTCATTAGTTAGGTGATCTACCTACTAAACTTCAGCATTATTCTGTAATACTATATTTCAAAATCATCTACCCTCTTCACTCCTCAAATTAATATTCGACGTTGACAAATTTCTCTTTTTCAAAAACACTTTCTCTTTCCATTGCCATTCTTCTTTTTATATCTTCTGTACTGCGACCATCAAGTGTCATTTTTCTGCCGAAGAAACACATCTATTGCCTTAATGTTTCGTTAACTAATCTAATTCCTTTAGAATGGCGTGATTTTCTTAGACTCTATTCTGTTACCCTTGTTTTGCTCTTATAAATGTTCATCTTATAGGCTACCTTAAAAACATTGTCCATTCCGTTTTATTGTTCTTCGAGGTACTTTGCTATCTTGTCATGTCATCCGGAAAACACTTTGTTTTTATTTCTTCCGTCTGAACTTTGACTCATTCTCGTAATTTATCCTTATTTTATTTACAGCTTGCTCAATGAACAAAGTGAATAACACTGCAGAAAGTCTACAACCACTTTGTCACTTTCCTGCCATTCAACTCTAATAACACAGGTCGACAAATTTTGACTTTTTGTCTGGGGTTTGCATGAAAATATGAATTTCTGACTAAACTGACTCTGCTGATCACACATTTGCAGCCTGTTTCTCTGTAGCACGTCAGGTTTTTGCACCACCACTATCGTCATCATATTCACCATTGTCTAACTCTGCGCCCAATGAAATTGGAAATTGCAAAGCAATTACGGGTCAATGGAAACGAAATGGAACAATAAAGTGGTTAAAAAAGAATTGGAAGAAAGGCATGTGAATTATAAGAAGCAAATATTATGGTGGGCACTTACCAGGTATAGGTATTACTTCCGTTTTCGTTTGCCCTTGAATGAACGCTTGATATCCTTCCTCTTGTGTGTCACTTCTCCTTCACGTGTGATGCACCAACAGTAGTCAGTTTATTCCCCAACGACCTTGATAACAATGTTCCATAGTTTTACGTCCCTGATGAAATGGTTCACCATGTTCCTCTGATGTGTCAGCCAAATTTTCTTGAAAACTTTCTAAGTGTGACATTAGAAAATGTAGTTTTAGAGAGACCTTGCGTCCAAACGGTTTACAGGACTGTAGCATGTCTTCCACTATTTCCTTGTAATCGGGCTGCTTATTCTGGCCAAGGAAACGATGCACAACATTTTTTAAACTTTTCCAAGCTTGACGTTCTATTTCCGTCATAGAACTGTCAAAGTGCTCATCAGACATCAACTTCCTTATATCTGGTCAACAAATATCCCTTCTTTCAACTTTGCAGCCGATAGATTTGGGAATTGCCTACACAGGTATTGGAAACAGTTTCCTGTTTTGTCCAGTGCTTTAACATACTGCTTCATGAGTCCTAATTTGATGTGCAGTGTAGGCAATATAATATGATCTGGATTAAGCAAATGTTCATTCACTATGTTCTTTGATCCCACTGTTAGATTTTGCCTCTTAGGCCTCTCTCCTACTCCAATGCTCATGATAAGCTCTACTGTCCCATTCACACATATAGCAAAGCATCTTAGTGTACCCTGCTTGCTGACCAAGAAGAATGACAATTATTTTAAAGTCTCCACACATAAGCTACTTATGTTCTTAGTACTTCACATTTTGTAGAAGTATTTTCATGGTATTGTATGTCTCTTTTAAATGTACTGAATATGCAGTTGGAATTGATCCTAGGTCAATTTACAATATGTAGCAACACTGGTTTCAAACTTCGCTTTGAAGAATCTATAAACAATCTCCATTCCTTACTATCATACTTCTGAGCTCCCATTTTCATCACTAATCGGGCGATGTCTTTGCAGAACACCATTAAACCACCTTCAACGAAAAATTCCCTGAAATCTTTATTACGATTTCTGTACAATGAATGTGATGTACCGTGTGCAAGTAAGTTATTTTCACTGAGACGTGATCCCAGTAGTTGTACTGCATCTTTTGAGAGTCCTAAGTCTTTCACCAAATTGTCAAGTTCTGTTTGAGTAAGAATAATCGGATTCACTGCTTTCTTCACTTACATCTGGTTCAGAGAATTCAAGATAATGCACTGATGTTGGTGGAGAGGGGATTGTTAGCCTTGGGCCATGCGAAACAGGTCTAATTGCCGAATCTGAGTTTGGATACGATATGTTTTTCATGTTTCTTCTGTTGTATCCCGTTACATTCGTCATACAGAAGTAACAATCATCAACATGATTCTTCTGTTCACGCCATACCATAGGAATTGCGAAGTTCAATCACTTGATTTTACCTTCACTCCATTTCCTTAACTGCTCCACACATGCATAGAACACAATGTGTGGAGCAAATGACTTGTCCTGATCGCTGAGCTTCATGCCGAAATATGCAGAATATGACTTCTGCACAAATTTTGTTATTTGTCGACGTCTTGCACGTATCACATAATTTCCACAGATGTAACAAAATGTATCTGGGCTATCCGACACTGCCTTCCTGACATTTTTAACACACGTTCAGTGAAATACCATCACTCACAAGAAAGCGCGATAGTACCTTCTTGTAGCTGTAGCACTCACTGATTTCTGTGGCGATAATGGAACGTCAGCTCCAAGCTCATTAGCCCCCTCTGCTTCACCTTCACACAAAAAAATGCAGCGTTGCCACATTTCTGTAGTTGTGGACACTGCATAACATAGATTTCGTAGCCAATGGTAGGTTTGGATTTGAGGGGGGGGGGGGGGGAGCTGTGCAGAAAAAACTGAGGATGATGGAAAAAAACTGATATGATTTTCATATTCAGGGGTGCAAATTTAGTAACGAACACTACTTACTTTCCAATCTCCAGAATCCATGTAGACCTATGTAATTATTGTTTGGATTTCGTACGAGTTGTAAATAACCTTCCGTTCCCAATATTTTACCCCTGCTGATGTCAGAACTTGAGTTTATTCGAATCAACGTTGTCGAAAGCTTTCCCCAAATCTCCATAAACTAGAAATGTAGGTTTGCCTTTCCTTAATCTATATTCTAAGATAAAATCGTTTTACCTCATATGTTCCTACATTTCTCCTGAATCCAAACTGATCATCCCAGACGTCAGCTTCTATCAGCTTCTCCAAAAATTCTGTAAATTATTTGTGTTCATAGTTTGCAACCATTAGTTATTAAACTGATGGGGCTATAATTTTCACACTGCGCCTGCTTTCTTTGGAATGGGGATTACTAAATTTGTCTTAAAGTCTGAAGGTACTTCTCCTGTCTCATACATCTTACACGCTAGGTGAAATAGTTGTCCATAGCTGGCTCACCAAGAGACTTCAGTAGCTCTGAGGGAATGTCATCTTCACTGTCATCTTTCATTGTTTATCCAATTCATCTCTCAATGTAGTATCTCCCATTTCAACTTCATCTGTATCTTCTTACATTCCTACAGTATTGCTTGTAAGTTCATTTCCTTTGTACAGCTGCTATGTTTATTCTTTCCATCTCTCAGCTTTCCCTTCTTTGCTCAGAATTGGTTTTCTATCTAATTTCTTGAAAATCATAAATCTGCTATTCTTGACTCAAAATGTCTCTTTTATTTTCCTGTAGGCGGTATCTAATTTTGCCCCACTAAACATTATTCAACAGACTTGCCCTTGCCTTCTAGCCACTCCTGCTTAGACCATTTGAAATTCCTGTCAATGTCATTTATTAGTCGACTGTACTCCATTTTATCTCCTTTATTTACTATATTTTTACATTTTCCCCCTTTGATCAATTAAATTCGGTATTTCCTGTTATATCAAAGATTTTTTGTAATTCTTGCCTTTCTGCCTATTTGTTCGTTTGCTGCCTCCACTATTTCGTCTCTTCCCTTCAAGTGTTCTGTTTTCCCCCGTTTCTGTCAATTTCTGTCTAAAGATCCCTTTGATAAACTTCAAGTTCCTTCAATTTACCCGGATCCCATGTCTTTAATGTCCTACCTTTTTGCATTTTCAGACTACAGTTCATTACAATCATGATATGATCAGAGTCTAAATTTGTCTCCGGATATGTCTTACAGTTTAAAACCTGGGTCCGAAATTTATGTCTTACCATTATAAAATATATCTGGAACCTTCCGTTGTCTCCTGGTCTCTTACAAGCACACAACCTTCTTTTATGTCTCTTAAAGGAAGTATTTATTACGTTTAAATTATCTTGCGTTCAGAATCCTACCAAGCGGCTTCCTCTTTCATTCATTTTCCCTAGTCCAAATTCACCAACTATTTTTGCTTCCTTTCCATTTCCCGTTACCGAATTCCAGTCACCCATCTCAATTAAGTTTTCCTCTCCCTTAACTGTCACAATAATTTCCTTTATGTCCTCGCATATTTCTTCGATCTCATCAGCAACAACAGCACAGCTATTTGGCTAGTTGTCATGAAAACTTTACTACTTTGGTCGGCGTTGCCTTCGTATCTATCTTGACTACGATAATGCGATCACTGCGCTGGTGATAGTAGTTAAACTGCATTTCTGTTTTCTTATTCATTATTGAATCTACTCCTATAGTACCACAAACTAATTTTGTTTTTATAATCCTGCACACACCTTACTAGAAATCCTCTTCCTCTTTTCACCAAAGTTCACTAATCTCCACAATATCTAACTTCAAACTATCAATTTCCTTTCTTAAAATTTCTTACAACCCAATGCGATTAAGGGATGTAACATTTCACGCTCAACTCCAAAGACTGCCAGTATCGTCTTTCATGGTGACGACATCCTCATGAGTAGTTCGCGCCTGAAAATCCGAATGGGGGACTATTTTACTTCAGGAATATTTTATCGGAGAGGATGCCATCATCGTACATTCATAGAGCCGCATGTCCTCGTGAAAAGTATCGACTTTAGTTACCCCTTGCTTTCAGCCGTTTGCAGTAAATGTGTGGCGAAGCTACATTAACAGATGTTATAAGGCCAGCTCAGTCAGACTGTTGCCCCTGCATTTACTGAAAAGGCTGTTGCCCCTCTTCAGGAACCACACGTTTGTCTGTCCTCTTCACAGATACCCCTTCGCTATGGTTGCACCTACAGCACGGCTATCTGTATCGTTGAGGTACGCAAGCCACCCCACCTCGACATTGTCTGTGGTTCATAGACAAGGCAGATGAGGGACAAAGATTCATAGGAAGAATCCTCAGGAACTTTAGTCCATCAAGAATGTAAGTACATCACACAACACTCGTTTGGCTGATGAGTGAATATTGCTTATTAGTGCGGGACCGTACCACTTAAGGTTCATAGGAGACACAGAGATGATTCACGATTAAGATAATCCAGTGGCAAGCGCTACAAGAGGGTAATTCTGTATCGCTCCAGTTAAAAGCTTCGAGAGCACACGTTGCTCGAGAAGTTTATTGGTTCCTCTAGTTGAGAACCAAAAAATTAGAGAGAGTCGAGACGGCAACGTAATGGCAATCCTTTCGTAAGCCGACCATATGCGGGTGGAATAGAAGGAAAATTAGAGAGATTAGAGCCGAAACGGCAATATAATGGCAATCCTTTTGTATGCCGATCATATGCGAGTGGAATATAAGGTGTAACTGACTGGTACGCGAAGTGCCCTCTGCCACAGACTAGAAACGGACTTGCGGACTATGTATGTAGATGAAGAGGTACTAGATCCTGAGGTCCATGACATTTTGAGTTCAGCACAGGAATGATGAATCTTCAAATAGATCCATTGGAAAGTGATACAGGCGTACACATACATGAAAGTAAAATATATATAGGATTACTAGCTGCTCCCCGCGGTGTTACCCGCGGTTCAATAGTCAGACATTAAAGTGCCAAGAAAGGTCATAAATAACGACATGACTGTTTGCGATATTGTTAGCACGGAATATATAATTGTCTTGGAACGGATGGAGAGCCAAAAATCTACTGCAATACGTTCCTGTAAACGACGTTTAGAGACTTATTGTTCTCCGTGTATACTTAGAGATTTCTAGCTCTCGATACACGGGAGCAGCCTACGTAGAGCTGTCCGTGCGAGAAACATGGGGTGGCCACATGAATACCTGCCACTTTTAATGTTTTTCCTTGACTCTTGTTTATAGTTATCGAGAAGGCCACTTTCAATTGGAACTGTAACCGGTTAACCTGGAATGGCATGTTTGTTGGGATGATGGGAATTCGTGGTATTAATACAGTCTCTTGGCTCCACCGGTGATGATGGTGGCCTGCACGATATGCCTTCTCAGGTCCGTAATGCGTAACCTGGTGCCATTGCATAATCCTGGTGCATCCAAGTTACGCATCAATAAAACAGGCACACCCACCTTCAGCTCCAACTTTTGGGATGGCACCCCTGACAGTAAGTAACTACAACAATACAGCAATCGAAAACAAATGCCAAGTAAAGGAACAAAATAAACAGCGAACCTAACGGAGAAATGTAACGAAATAAACAACAAACCTAACGGAGAAAAGTAAAGAGATAAAAAAGACATCTAACGGAGAAACGAACTGTTGAGAGCCTACAAATGCAAAGCGAACCAACAAAAGAACTAAATGCAAACGTTCGAATGCTATAAATAATCGAAATCACCAAAGAAACTATTATTCATTGAAATCCAAAGAGAATACAGTTTTAAACAATTACGATAACATCACAATGTTCGAACATCTATAACGTTTCATATGTTAACTGCAGCGTACCGCCTGCCATCTGTTGAGTGCATTTGCTACTACTTTCGTTGCAGTTTACGTACGCTATTTATACGTGGCAGTTCGCGCTTTGTACACAAAATAGGGCTTGATATCTAGATCCCATTGTACACAAAAGTCAATGTTTTTTCTTGCCATGGTACTTAGAGCATATTTTATTTAAAGTCTTCAATTTATATACATACTTCCTTCATTTGTTGCAACAAATGAAAATGAATGCGGCATAAGCACAAACATTCAGATTTCTTGTGTATGTAATTATATATCAGTTAAGCCGTTTTGGCAGTATCCAAGAATCTTTTTGTATTTTCGAAAGTAAAAAAGATAACAATAACAAAGAAAAAAAATTTCACTATAGCAGGACCCGAACCATTGCCCAAAATAACAGAAGTTTACTATATGACACGTTAACCCCCGCGGCTAAACGTGACATACCATACAATGATCTTCTGCTGTTGTATTAGAAACTTCTTACAACCGTTACGTATTTCTATGGATATATTTCAAATAGATAACTTGTAATAAAAATTTTGAAAAGTAGCCTATGTCCTAACCCAAGACATAAGAAATCTCTATATGAAATTTCATCTAAATCAGTGCTGTAGTTTTAGCGTGATGCGGTAACAAACATAGAAACTTTCGCATTTATAATATGTATAGGATAGGATTAGTAGTATTTGCCAATTACAATAAAGAGCAACATAATTAATGAATAAAGAACGGCGAATAGATAAATATACACTTAAAGACGGAATAACTCTGAAAGTGATTCCTAGGGTATATGTTTAGAGAGATAAGGGGTCTGCAAGATCCGGGCATTCACAAACGGTGGGTTTTCTCGTAGTTTTGAGCTCCAACGTTATTCGGGTAATTGAGTACCTTAGATGGCTACCAAAGTAGGGAAGAGGGCCAACGTACACTCGGCGTGCATACCGGGAGAAGTCGTTGCAGACATGGGTCCTTCCGGATGCCATGACGGGTACGGAATGCAGCCAGCTGCAGTAGGTGGTTCACATCGGAACCAATGATGTGCGTCGTTTTGGATCAAAAGAGATTCTCTAACGTTTTGATCGGCAAAGAAGTGGAAAAAAACTGTCAGTCTTGCCTGCAAGGTGAAAGTAGAGCTCACCATCTGCAGCATAGTTGACAGGACTGACTGTGGATCTCTGGTACAGAGCATAGTGTACGGTCCGAATCAGAGGCACAAACAGTTCTGCGACTGTGTGGGCTGCAGATTCCTTGACTTGCGCCATTGGGTGCTGGGGTTCTGGGTTCCGCTGAATAGGAGTCTACTACACGCTGGAAGCGTCTAAACGGATAGCGGGAGCTCTGTGGCGTAGAATAGGCAGCGTTTTAAGTTAGACGGCCTTGGGAACAAACAGAAAGGGTTTCAGTGTCAAGGAGTACAAGTCAAAGATAGGACTATCACAGAACTAAAAACCACTGGTCTAACAGTTGTAAATTGTCGTAGCTGTGTGGGAAAAGTACCAGAGCTCCAGGCACTAACAGAAAGTAGTGAATCTCAAATCATTAAACGTACCGAAACATGGCTAGAGCACGAGGAAAGTTCAGCTGAAATTTGTACAAATTGGCAAATGAGGAAAGATAGATTGCCTAAAATAGGTGGTGGCGTATTTAGTGCTATCACAGGCGGTTTATCCTGTGGCGAAATTGACGTAGATTGCCCCTGCTAGTTGATATGGATAAAGGTTACACCAGACAACCAAAATAAATAATTATTAATTAGTTCTTTTTATCGACCTTCTGATTAGGACGTTTCGATTGCAGACTTGTTCAAGAAAGCTTGGATCAAATTTCAAAAACCTACGAAAAGCATACAACTTACCCTCGATATGTTGGCAAAAACACACGTTGAAATCTGGAGGCAAGCGCAAAACATAGTCCAAAATTGTACTGAACGCATTCTCCGAAAATTATCTCGAGCAATTAGTTTATGAATCCGCTATAATATTATACGGTTAAGAGCACATATTTGACCTCCTAGCAACAAACAACTCGGAGGTAATAAAAAGCATCAAAACAGACAAAGGGATTAGTGAACACAGAAATGTCGTATTGAGATTTAATATCGGACTTTCCAAATCCACCAAAAATTAAAAGAAAAGTATATCTTTTCAAAACGGCTGATGAAAATTCGATTAACGCATTTCTGAGTGAGAGAGAATCTCTAGTCTTTCGAAAGTATAATGTGGCTTACATTCAAAGAAATAATATCGACATCCATTGCCAGATTCATTCCAAGCAAATTAACAGAAGAGGGGGCTGATAAGCCGTGGGGCACAAAACACTGTTACAATAGTAAAGAAAAAAGCATGCCAAAATAAAACGCACAAAACTAATCCCTAAGAATGCCAGACTTATACAGAAACTATAAATTTTGATCGAACTTCAATGGGAAGAGCTTACAGTAGTTGCCACAAATAAACCATGCCATGTACTTAGGTAAGAATCCTATAAACTTCTGGTCTTATGTAGAGTATACTATCGGTAATACACAATCAATGCCTCTTTTATACGATAGAAATGGTGATGCTACTCATGACAGTTCTGCTAAAGCAGTATTGTTTAACACAGCTTTCCGAAATTCCTTCACGAAAGAAGACGAAGTAAATACTCCAGAACTGGTATCAAGCATGCGTAATTTAGAAGTAGATACCCGTGGTTCATTAAATCAACCTAAATCAGTAAACAAAAGTAAGTCTCCAGGTCTCGACTGTATACCAATTAGGTTTCTTTCAGAGTATGCTGAAGCAATAGCCCAATACCTATCATATACAACCGCCCTCTCAGCGAATGTTTCGTACCCAAAGACCGTAAAATTGCACAGGTCACTCCAATATTGGAAAAAAGGCAACAGGAGCGATCCGCCAAATTATATTCCTGTTTTATTGGCGTCGGTTTTCAGCAGGATTTTCGACCATACTTAAATAAAATATTATGAACTATCTCTAAGATAACGGCCTATCTTCGATTAGTTAACACAGATACAGAAAGTATCGTTCTTGCGAAACACAGCCAGCTCTTTACTCACATGATGTGATGCTATCGACAAGGGGTGTCTAATAGGTTCCGCATTTCTAGATTTCCGGAAGTCTTTTGACACTGTATCTCACAAGCGCCTTCTAATCAAATTGCTTGCATGTGGAATATGGCCACTGTTGTGCGATGAGATTCGCGATTTCCTGTGAGAAAAAACACAGTACGTTGTAACTGACGGTAACTCATAAAGTAGAACTTGAAAGGAATAGGCAGTATAATTTTCACTTCATTTTGCCTGTCATTCAGCCTTGAGCATATTTTGTTATAGAAACCTAAGCTATAATTCTGTAGAAAAATTTATGTAATGTTTTATATCATTTTATTAAACGATATAACATGCTGTACTTATTTTCATATCTTTGCTGTTAACCAAAGACTTTGTTTTATCTTTGGAATGTGTCTTGCACTCGCAGTTAGAGCGTTAAATTAGTCGTTATGTGACTGGTAGAGTTCAGTCGATGTGGAAAAGTCGTTGCGGAACTGCCGATTAAGTTCATATATGTTTGTTAAGCTTATGGTACTCAACTACGGGGTCATCAGTGCCTAAACTTACAAACTACTTATGAACTACTTACGAACTAGGACGGCACAAATATCCATGCCCGAGGGGGGATTCGAACCCCCGACCGTAGTGGCCGTGCAGACCGTGACTGGAGTGCCTCAGTCCCCTCGGCCACCGCGGCCGGCGCCGATTAAGTCAGTCGGTGTGTAAGTTTCGAAGAGAAAAAATAGAAAGGTTTAAGGTTTCAGCCATTTTGAAGAGCCGCAACCAAGTCTGCAGATTGCTGTCATTAATAAATCTTGTACATTTTTATTGTTATGAATGGTAGCTTGTGCTTGAAGTATTGTAGTTGGTCTCTGTCTTCTGCTAACGAATACTGTTCAGTGCATCTTGCATTTATCATTTAACCCTGAATCATTTTGTCAGTTCCTCTTTCATTTGACCAATTTGAAAGCAAATTTGCAATCCGACCTGATCATTATTTCTTGTGATAGTGTTGCATAATTAGAGTGTTATTAAATTTATACGTGTTAATTAGATCATTTAACCCTGAATCATTTTGCCAGTTCCTCTTTCATTTGACCAATTTGAAAGCAAATTTGCAATCCGACCTGATCATTATTTCTTGTGATAGTGTTGCATAATTAGAGTGTTATTAAATTTATACGTGTTAATTAGATCAGTTGAGTGTATGTATATTGACATGTTCAATTGGTCGATTAATGAGAGCAGGAAGTAGTTTGTTCATAATTCCAGTGAAGTTCATAGAGATTTTCTCAGTGCTAATGAAAGTTCATATTATTAGGTCACTTAATGTTAGTAACAATTAAAGTGATTTGTCTGATGAGAAGAGAAACAGACCACGTAAAGAGATAAGAAATATTTTCACTGTGATATATTTTCAAAACATTACCAGATTTGTAAGACATTTTTATATCATTGAATCAGTTTGGTAATTGTTGTACAGATAGGCACATTATCAAGTGCAGTGGTTTTGGTATCCAATTAATCTTAAATGTCTGTTTGAAATCATATTTATTCAATGGCAAAATATTACAGTAGTAGCACACTGTTTTGTTGCCTCTCGCAGTCGAATTGTGCAAATATGGTCTGGCTACTACTATATGCTGTTCGCTAACAAATCTGTACATTTCATTTCCTCACATTGTTTCTCACACATGAAATTAATGTGTAGACCAATTACGAGTTTAATTACTGTTAACGTATTAACTACTGTAGAATTTAAAGTGTTATCCGTTGAGCATAAAACAAAACCACTTACACGTAAGATTGCTGCATTCGTCAGTTATTCTAATGGGGCAAAGGAAGGCACTAAGTCTTATTGCTTAGTCAAGTTATTTTGTAGCCAAAAATACAACAGAAAACTTATTTGTGAATTTTAGCGGGCACGGCCACTTAACACAAACAGTGACACGGTTGTACCAACATACTCACTATCTCTTCCAAACAAACACACACCACTTTCAAACTGACATCTGGCGTTTCACAGGAAGTGTTACTGTTCCTTATTTTTATAAACGATTTAGGAGATATTCTGAGTAGCTCTCTCAGACTGTTCGCGGGTGACGTTGTTATTTAATGGTCATTTTCGAGTACTGCTGCGCATTGTGGGATCTTCACTGGGTGGGACTGAAGGACGATTTAGAGAAAATTCAGATAAGGGCAGCTCGTTTGGCATTATCGCGATATAGGGGAGAGAGTGTCACGGAAATGATGCATGAGATGTTTGGAAATCATTGAAAGAAGGCGTTATTTCTTGCGTTGAGAGGTATTTGTGTAATTTCTTTCACCAACTTTCTCTTCAGAATCTTACATCTTAAAAAATAGGGTCTATGTGTGTATGTGTGTGTATGTATGTATGTTCCACATCGCCTCCTAAACTACTGGATCGATTTGAACCAAACTTGGTATTAATATTATTTCAGATCAGGAATCATTTGCTGTGGTTACAAAAATCTTGCGTCGTGTGATAGCGTGGTTTTATTCGTCACCTATTTGAGAATGAGAGCACTTAGTGGCATGCAATAAATTGTAAGCCGGCCGCGGTGGCCGAGGAGACTGAGGCGCTTCAGTCACGGTCTGCACGGCCACTACGGTCGGGGGTTCGAATTCCCCCTAGGGCATGGATATTTGTGCCGTCTTTAGTGTAAGGTAGTTCATAAGTAGTTTGTAAGTTTAGGGACTGATGACCCCGTAGTTAAGTCCCATAAGCTTAACAAAAATTTGAACATTTGAATAAATTGTAAACATCATTTTAAATCTTTACGAAACTTTTCTCTCTGACAACCCCAACAAAAGGACGAAAGGAAAATATCGCTTACTACTTTTCCGATGTTCATGATGTATATTTAAGGCATTTGGCCTGACGTTGCAATTTATTAATTCTACACTGTAAATTTTATACGACAGACAATTCACAGACAGTACACATATATACCACTGAATGTTCATTCTATATAATATCACAATTCGACATATAGTTCATGAGATATGAAGTCATAAGCAATTTGGTTCGTGAAAAAACGCATGCATGAAGATTTGATTTATTACGTCTTTACTGCTAACAAAATTTACGATACATTTGAAGACATTAAACACATATACCACTGAATGTACCTTTGAATTTACATCATAATACGACACATATTTCATGAGATATGACGTTATAAACAATGAAATTTACGAATAACGGCTACATCATGCGCTCTTTTTCCACATCTCCTCCTACAATGATGAAGCGATTTCAATTTAACTAGGTACACATATTGCTTACTATCAGACAACAGTCGCTGTGGGGTTAAAAACTACCTACGATTTCATTCAGCTACTATTTATTCGTCACAGAGAGTTTGCTAATATTATTTTCTACAAATGATCTGCATGGAAACGAAACTTAAATGGACAGATAGTAAGGTAGAAGTCGATGGACAGAAAGGTGAAGAGCGATATGCTCTAGGATAAGGAAGGGATAAATACAACAGATTTCACAGAGGAAGTTACATATAGCATTTATACGAATGAATATATACCTGCAAAATTATATCACTGTGCAACACAAACATCATTAGATATGACATAATAAATGCCTGATACGCACATGCCCCTCTTAACAACGTTGCAAAGCACGGGCAAAGAAGCCAGTGGGAAATTGTTAGAACCTACGTACATGATCATCATAATAAATTAAAAGATATCCGATCGAAAACAGATTTAGGTGTGCCTTTCTCCCGCGAGCTATTAGAGAATGGAACTACAGAGAAATATCATAAAACTCTGACAATTGAAAAACCTCCAGCAGTTATTTTTTGAAATTTTAATGACATGAGAATATATTAGTCTCATCTTCAGATCATAAATGTGATCAGATGCAGAGTATGCATGATATGAATGTGTGTGTGTAGAGAGAGAGAGAGAGAGAGAGAGAGAGAGAGAGAGAGAGAGAGAGAGAGAGAGAGAGTGTCTTTAGCCTGTTAACATTGTGTATTTTAATAAATATTTTCGGTACTCCAATATTACCATCTCCAGCCGCCTGTTCAGTTTTTTTTTTTCAGTTTTGTCATGCAAATAGGAACTCCAATGGTTAGGCGCGGTGGAGTGGCTGAGCACTGTAAGGGGCCTTGCCGCGGAGTGCGTGGTTGCTTGCCGTCGGAGGTTCGGGTCCTCCTTACGTCATGCGTGTGTGTGTGTGTGTGTGTGTGTGTAGTCTTTAGCTTAATTTAGTTTGAGTTAGCTTAAGCAGTTTGTGAGCCTGAGACTGAAGACCGCAGCAGTTCTCTTTGATTTACAAATATTTAAATATTTTCTAATGGTTAGATAGTATGTAGATCCATCTTTCTTGGTCCTGCGTGACGATGTTAAACTTCCAAACAGAATTTATTACTTACTGTGTCTTAGGAACCGTATATGAATAAACGGTGATTGTATAAGCCGTATGAACACCACTTCAGAACACAGCTCAAGTACAAATCGAACCATTTCCTTAATTTTTCTGTATTATACTGTACGGTAGCTACTTCAATTCTCCTGACATTTTTATAACTCATGTCTAGGCAAAATACTTCATCCTTTAACCTCTGAGAAATCGCAATATCGCACGTGGCGGTTTCAAATGTATTAATGCCGTTTATTTGATGTCACGGTATTTCAAGCAAGAACTTTCATTGTTTTGGAAGAAATGGTATACAGTTAAAGGATTGTACGAAGGCAGACTGACAAATATTTTTCTGTGAAAGAGCTACGTATACAACACTAAAAAAAATCGTTGCTTGCAAATGGCTCAGGAAACAATTGACACATTACAATCGTTTCAGAGCTTTAAGTTGCCTATGGAAATATACCTAAAATACGTGACAATATTTCGGTAAGTACTGTACTCTTCAGTCACGTGGCATTGTACGTAGCTACCCACAGTTGGAAACTCGACGATATAGGTTCATGGGTGCTTCGACAGCACGGTACAGAAATTCTGTACACACTAAAAGGGGTACCTAACAGTTTACATGAAAACTGCACTCGGACAAAATGTGGAGGAAATTACGTTGTTAGAGCACAGAGCTGCAACCGACAACAAAAACACGCCTCTGTAATGGTATGTTTTATGTCTCTGTCACTTTAGCGAATTCCAGGTTGAAAAATTACCCCCGAGAGAAATAAAGAGGAAGAAAAACGTAAACATGGATGGAGCGGGCTGCAACTTGTGGCCCAGTCGAGCACACGCCTGGAAGACCGCGTGTACCCTTTTGCGCATTTTTTATGTATGTGCTATTCTGTTCTGAACGCTATTTGCATTTAGAAGCAGGAAAAATGCTGTATGTTTACGTCAGAGGCGTTCTTTTGTTCAGCTTGGTAGTGCTACTACTCCATGCGTTTTTCCCGTTTCCTGGAAAAGATAAATTCGAAAACTAAGGACGTATGTACTGTTACCTGTCTGGCCCAAATACGATAGAAAATAATATTGTTGTAATACTAAAATACCGGGTGATCAAAAAGTCCTGCCCGACTTAATAAATCACGGAGTAATGTAGATAGAAAGGTAAAAATTAACACACATGCTTGGAATGACATGGAGTTATATTAGAAAAAAAGTTCAAAAATGTCCGCCAGATGGCGCATCATCTGATCAGAAAAGCAATAATTAGCATAACAAGACACAACAATGATGATGTTCTTTACAGGAAATGCTGAATATGTTCACCATCATTCCTCAACAATAGCTGTAGTCGAGGAATAATGTTGTGAACAGCACTGTAAAGCATGTCCGGAGTTAGGGTGAGACATTGGCGTCGGATGTCATCTTTCAGCAACCCTAGAGATGTCGGTCGACCACGATACACTTGCGACTTTAGGTAACCCCAAAGCCAATAATCGCACGGACTGAGGTCTGGGACCTGGGAGGCCAAGCATGACGAAAGTGGCGGCTGAGAACACGATCATCACCAAAATACGCACGCAAGAGATCTTTCACGCGTCTAGCAATTTCTTTTTCTAATAAAACTCCATGTCATTCCAAGCATGTGTGTCAATTTTTACTTCTCTATCTACATTATTTAGTGATTTAAAGTGACTTTTTGATCACCCGGTATATTAATAAATAAAATAAAAACAAGAAACTACAGTTGAGAGTGGCACTCCTGCTCTGAAGCTTTCATCGAGTGCAATTATGAGATACTTCTACAAATCCCTTACAAGCAGGAATCTTAGCAGACATACCGAGAGAGACAGACGTGAAAGTTATTTTAGGTTTTCCGTCAGTCGTCACTAAATGACAAAGGAGTTGTTTTCACACCTAAAGGGGATTTCACTTCATTATAGTTGATAAAATTATTAGATTCGAATATTTTAATGGTTAAATCTATAAGGTGCAGAAGTCTGTTGAATTCAAGCGTCTCATTCGAAAAATATTAGCGAGTTATCTTTGGAGCCAGCATTAACTCAATTTGAACAATTTGCTAATACTTTCGGAATGAGGCAGATTTGGTCGTTTCACTGAAAGTTTCCTCACTGGATACTGCCCAGTGAACATCTACCGATTCAACTGTACAGTACATTTGCAATCCATCTTCGGGAATCATTGTACTCAGTGTTGTAAACCAGATCAGCATCACAATTGCAGTTTCTCTGATTTTTTTATCGATTTAACGAGCGAGGTAGCGCAATACTTAGCACTTTAGACAAGCATCCGGGAGGACGTTGATTCAAATCCACCTCCGAAAATGCGGAATTTTTTCTTCATTATTTCGTCAAGTCACTCCTGGAAGATGCCAGAATGTCTCATTTGAAGGGCACTCCTGATTTCCTTGCCATAGATGCAAGAAAAATGATGTATGTGCACTATTACTATCAAGTGAGCTGCAAAATCCAGTTTCTTTCTTCCTTTTTCATTTTTATCAATTTATCTATTTAAGTTGGTAATAGTGAAAAATATAATTATGTGATATAATTACAAATGATCTTGGAATAGATTTTAATATGTGAGCACGCCTGGATGGAAAAACTACCATATCTTTCCATGATATTGAATTAGATGGTTGAATCTCTTACACTGCCAGCTAAATTGACGTTAAATAATAATTTGACTAAATTTCAAATTTATACATGTACCCGCTGCTAATAAGATATGTTTGTTATCAAAATGACCGTGGTAATGGACGTAATCAGTACGTCGGTTAATATCGGAAAGTTGATGAAACAAAATGTTTAACTCCCGTTTGTTCCTTAATTATTTTACATTTTACCCTATTTTAAGGGCTTGATGATGATGGTTTGGTCTATCGAAACTGGTTGCTAGTAAGTGACAATATAAAAATATAGCTGATGGTGGTGTCTTTCATTGTTTTCATTACAATGTATTGAGGGGTGTTTTTAGAGAATTTAAGCGGCTGACATGAGGCGGGACGCCTTGTAGAATTTATACAATGCGTCTGATATCAAGGAGAAGTGGGATTGTACAATACTGGTATCTACTTCATGGTTTCACTTATCTCTCACATTGTCCTGTTTTATTGTACGCCGAGACCTTTCGTATGAACTGTGTTCATTCAGACCGGAGCACAATCTTTAGCACCAGATATACTTAATACAAAACAGTTGTTCTCATAATCTTTGTCTCCCACTCTCTAAGTTTATTCAGCTAAGTCCTGTAAAATGTTTCTTTCTTTCTGTGTTTTGGAGGTGGTTCTTGCAACTTGAGAGAAATGTCCAGATTAACTCACAGGTATTCCGTATTTTAATTGTAAGCTGAAAGTAATCAAAGTTTGTAATTATCGAGGTGGAAATGATTAGTTGTCAGTTGCGGATTAGTCAAATGTTGCAGTGGATTCTGGTATGTGAACGTCTGTATGCTGTGGCAGTGTCGTCTGCGCAAATGAACTTTCTAGACTGCGTACCAAGTGTCAGCTAGCCGGCCGCGGTGGCCGAGGGGACTGAGGCGCTCCAGTCACGGTCTGCACGGCCACTACGATCGGGGGTTCGAATCCCCCTTCGGGCATGGATATTTGTGCCGTCCTTAGTGTTAGTTAGTTCATAAGTAGTTTGTAAGTTTAGGAACTGATGACTCCGTAAGCTATACAAACATTTGAATATTTGAAGTGCCAGTATGTAAACATTGAAAAGAATGTAGGCGAAAATAGAATGTTTAGGAAGATAACACAAAGCCGTCTAAAACATCCCCCTTCCATGGTAGATCATCATCAAATAGTCACTCAACATAGAATTCTGGAGCCGTAAATTGCGGTAAGGAGTGTAGCTTAAGAATTTCACTACAAGCCACTTCCTTCAAAATGTGTCATTCACAGCAGAGATTTATACGATATAAATTGCAGTTAAAAGTTTATTTTCATATCCAGACACATTGAAATATGGTCGCCCAGGTTTGAGGACATCTTGCTCGACAGGGGTACTGGTTTGAAGAATGGGAGCGATGTGACTGCAGATGAGCCTGGCAAGTATCTTACAAACTTTACTTATTAGTGTTATTGGGCGGTATTAATCTACACGATCTTTTGGCTTACTTGGCTTCAATGCAGTTGTTATTTTGGATAATTAAAAGTTTAAAAACTTTTGGTGATGATCTCTTTTCAAGGATTTTGCTGAATTAATGTAATATCAGTTTGGGGTTTTAGATGTATATCATTCCATACATTTCTGACGTTCAGATTTTGATACAGTAACTACTCTTTTTGTAATATCTGATGGATCAAGGTGCGTAGGAAGAAGTTCATCTGATGGTATACTAGTGGAAAGTTTCTATAAGAGTGACGAAGCTTTACGACTGCTTTGTGTGAATTGGAGGCTCTGACCAATTTCAGCCACCTCTCTGTCCTAGCGCTTTCGCTCCGTGTTTGGAACTTCAGTACTGTAAACTCCGCCGTACAGGCTCAACAGGTACCAGTCGGCCGTCGTTACAAATATTCACGTTTGTTATGCTTAACGGACTTAACTGTGGTGTCATCAGTCCCTAAACTTACAAACTACTTATGAACTACCGTACACTAAAGACGACACAAACATCCATGCCCGACGGGGGATTCGAACTCCCGACGGGGAGCGGCCTCGCAGATCGTAGCATAGCGCCTCAATGCGCTTGGCCACTTCGCCGCCACTCCGCCGCATCCTCCATCCAACAGAATCGGTACGTGTTCGACTCCTAGTACATTATTACCCTTCGAAGCAAATAGAAGTGTAATTTAACGGGTTTTCAGTTAATTGTAATAAATATTTTATCCAATCTACTAAAAAATTTGTTTTTATTTTCTGTGTGTTGCATCCTGGAAGATAGGTTGAAATCCTTTATCTACCGCATATTATTACTGTTCTCGCAAGTGTCGACTAAAGATCCAGTTTTATGGCCTTGTGTAATGAAAACATGTGTTACTGCTTGGTCTACATCTGTTATCTCTAAGTGCGTCCCATGCTTGGTGAATTTATGTTATACTGACAACGGACACACTACGGTCGGGGGTTCGAATCCCCATTCGGGCATGGATATTTGTGCCGCCCTTAGTATTAGCTACTTCATAAGTAGTTTGTAAGTTTAGGGACTGATGACGCCGTAGTTAAGTCCCATAAGCTCTACAAACTTTTGAACATTTGACAACGGACAAATATGAAGTCCGCGATCGCGAGTATAAAACTAACAGAAGAAATTATTATGGCGCAAAAGGAAAACGAATTGAAGCGGTATATATATATATATATATAAACAACGTCTCAATTTATATATATATATATATATATATATATATATATATATATATATATATATATATATATATATATATTCAGAGCAAATTGAGACGTTGTTTGGACAATGCACGGACATTATCACAGTTTGCTCAGTACCAAATTATTCAGCATACGACGCAGAAGGCATGTGTGCAGTTCAATAAGTACGTTACTTCACAACCACGAGGTGAATTTGGGAGCACTTTTTGAGTCAATCATTGACAAAGGTTAGCTCTAATGAACATGTATTATAAAATTCATCACTCAATGGTTCTCTTTCACCGTTCAAGAGTTTCATTATTATTTTATTCATAAAATAACCGTGTTCCGTTGGTGTCACAACGTGACGTAGTCCACAAATTTGAGTCAGCAGAGGAGGTTCAATAGAGTCCTCTAACGACTAAGTATTGATACCTTCACAGCCAAATTTATCTGCCAGGCATAACATTCGTTAAAGCTACATCAAATGATGTTATTGGAGACTGTCACTTAACCAAGGGACGACACGATTTCATGACGGTAATCAAAACACATTTCTATTCATTAGTGGCTGACGGTCCAAGCCACTTTCATTAAATAATTAAGAGCTTCTACAAAGGCATAGGTTAAATGAAATGAGGACACGGATCCTGAACTAATCGAGGCCAATATCTTAGAGCACTTGCTGGTTTGAGGTCGATCCACACACATACATAAGGAAGGTATACAAAATATCTCAACCTTTTGCTCCAAAATGTACCGAGCAATCGTATTACACTAGTTATCCCGTACCTAATAATACCGACCTAACACTCAAAATGTTCAAATGTTTGTAAGGCTTACGGGACCTAACTGCGGGGTCATCAATCCCTAAACTTTGAAACACGTTCACATAACGTGTTCCATTTAATTGACTCACCATGAACAAATGTTGACATTTTTTCTGAGTGTAGCAAGACACTCCACTCGCAATATGCGAGATACCAGGCGTTATATATTGATTTAGTTCTATCGGTATGTAAAATTCTAAGTGTCTATGTTGTACATGAGGCCCCAAATATCTATTAGTGTGTACTGTGATGTGATCCCACTGGCCCTGGCTTCCACAGAATGAATGAAACTTTGCATGTAAGAGAGTTTAGGAAGTGCTAGACGCGCCTCGTCTGTTTTGTGTCGTCGTTGCTTTCAAACTCTGGGCGTTGAATGTCTCTGGGCGAGTAGGTTCGCAAGCTGCTGAGAAGAACCAGTCTTGGCAAAGATTCCTAATGTAGCTTGCTCTTATCCTCCTTGGCTGGGGGTTGGTCAGGTTACCTGTCTGACGAATGGTGACGCTCTCTGGGCTTCCCTCCACTACCCCTCCTTGGCAATGGCTAGACAGTGGTCAAAAGAGCTATTCATTCGCTTCTTGGTTCCTGGTAGGGTAAGTACCTCTGGGTTTGGTACTGCTATGGCCCTGTGGCTCGACTTAGTTCAGGCTCCATAGTCATACTTACGCCTTTTCACAAGTTTAATTTCGGGAGTAGCAGCTACACTATGTGTAGTAGTGAGATTTTGCTTAACTTCGTACAGTATTGCTAATTTTATGTCGATTTTTGCTGGAATTTGATTCCGATGCTCTGATGGTGTTTCGTTAGCATATTTCTTGCACTTTATAACTTTTAAATCACTTCTTCTCCTGTTTAAATATGTTCAATGTCTTTCGCATTCTTATCGTAGCTGAATTCTAATATTTTCGCGGATTGGCGGTGCCTATACTGTTTGTACTGTCGACAGAACACGTGGACGATATCAGACTAAGTCTTCAGCTTTTCCATCATTCAGTACACATGAGTGGTTAATAATTGTATAGCTAATTTGCTGTTTCCTAGTGAGTGTAGCGTGATAATTTTCCCCGAAAATTGTCAATTCTAACTTGTAATCTGTGTACTTGTCGGCCCACTTGTGCGCCGATTAGCGTGTTCCCTGTCGTGGTTATTACCATTAAATAGATCTTTTTCCTCAGTGTAAAAAGAACCGTTGCATGACGTATATCGTGTTTTTAATTTTCATGAAATAGAATGATTTCACTTATCTGAATTTTTGTGAACGAACTCTGTATTTTGCTGTAGCAATCTGTAACCTTGCTTATCTAATAGATATCATTCCTCTGATCAGAAAGAAGGGTCACACGATATATTTCGCGATCTTATTCTCTTCGAAAATGATTTTGTTAACTTTGTGCATATTTTGTGTTCCGACTTAGTAGAGTGCTGTATTCATCTAACAACTTTAACCTTCTGTAGTTGTTTTCTCCCTGTGCTAAACGAACGCCAGAGCGACCGTTTTTAGATATTATTTAATGAAATCTTGACTTAATGTATAGTTAGAAGTTCTAGGGAAACTTTAACTTCCGTCTGTACACCACATTTTGTGGTCTTAAACCGTTCGTTTGTTTCTGATAGTTTATCATAACACGTTATGGAACCGAATTACTATTTCATTGTTCACGAGTGAACCTTCGATCGGGATTCTCCACATTGCTTGGCTGTCGTCTTGGTGTATTGGTATCGGGTGCTTAGTAAGTACCTGCATGGCTTGGCGTATGAATCTGTGTGGATGTGCTGCAATTCCTCCGTTCCCCCCTATGAAACGTGATCGTAAATTAAACGGCACTCAACTTTGCAGGTGGGCAATTTTAGGGCCATGTAATTGTGGATATTTTGAATATTTTGTAAGGTGTGTTTTTATTGTAATTTAAAAAAATGGTCTTCCCCCTTGTTGTTCTTGTTTAGAACAATAAATTAATTTGTTGAACTATAATCCTTTTGTGCTAATTTAAATTCTCCCCTCATCATTTATTTTGGATTAATGTGGGGTAATTTGTTCATGTATCTTGTGTCTCTACTCCCTTCTGGCATAGAGAATATTTGCGTTTCCGTTGCCAACATTTATTTTTTATTTAGATCCATAACAGGCCGAGGGGACTGAGGCGCTCCAGTCACGGTCTACACGGCCACCACGGTCGGGGGTTCGAATCCCCCCTCGAGCATGGATATTTGTGCCGTCCTTAGGATTAACTAGTTCATAAGTAGTTTGTAAGTTTAGGGACTGATGACCACGTAGTCAAGTCCCATAAGCTATAGAAACATTTGAACATTTGATCCATGACTGCGGATCATTATTTAATTGTGTGCAGTTTCCTCTAAAGATTACAATAAAGGTAGAACTGTTTGCTTAACTTATAGAATCAGAGTTTTGCTTAAGGGAACTGTATACTTCCGCCGCTGTGTGAAAAACGCCGTAATTAGATTTTGTGAGCAAGCAGTCAATTGTTAACTTCACAAACACGGCTAGTTAACAGTCGAAAGAACAGCGGCCAAGTTTCAACTTTCAAACTACTTACGAACTATCTTATACTAAAGACGACACAAACATCCATGCCCGAGGGGGGATTCGAACCCCCGACGGCATACTGCCGCGCGCGCCGCAACACGGCGCTCCAACACACGCGGCCAATCGTAGCATAACCGAACTAAGCAATCCCTTTGTTTAAACGAAGCAGAAGCGCAGCGTGTTAACTCACTCAAGCCTCAGACTGGAGTAGCGCCTATTTTCCAACAACAGCCGTCGACTAGCGGTCGGCTAGGGACTAAGGAGGGGGACCTGGAAACCCCTGCCAACCTCCTGATGTGAGGCAGTCTCCTCCGGCACGATAAATATCTTCCATTTCTAACCACAAAATATTAATGGCGTGAACCGCAAGCCGTAACGATTTGCAGCAAAGACACTCTCGTTTTACGTTTGCTATGCCTACAGCTAGAAGTAACAATGTATACCATTGTAAACGGAGCATGACTGTATATGGTCACATTGGCCTCGTTATCATTTGGATTTCTCTGGTTATACAGGGTGAATCACCTAACACTTGCACCACACATATTGCGGAAACGGAAAGTGTGATTGATGTGCGGTTGTGACAGAATGGAATGGTAGTCATGGGCTCGTATTTTTAGCCAACAAACAGATTGTAATATTACTTAGAAAGTGTATTTTATGCAGTTTTTTAAGGGAACAATCGTTGTTTCTATTATGCACTGGAATTTTTGACACCGGCTGTGTACAAAGAATTTTTGCAGTTTTTTTTAATGGAACAATCGTTGGTTTCTATCATGCACTGGAATTTTTGACACCAGATGTGTACAAAGAATTTTGAATGACTTTGAACAGTTGTAGATGCCAAACTAAACGTGATAAAAAGTCATTCAAAATTCTTTGTACACAGCTTGTGTAAAAAATTCCAGTGCATGATAGAAACAATCATTGTTCCATTTGAAGAATTGTATGTTTACATAAAAAATACACTTTCTGTTTAAAGGCTAACAATACGATTCCTTGACTACCAATCCATTCTGTGAAAACCGCACATCAATAGCACTTTCCGTTTCCGCAATATTTGCGGTGCAAGTGTTATGTGATTCACCCTGTATAATAGTAAGACAGGGATACTTTACGTTTCCCTTCCAGCAATAAATTCTATTATAATTTCAAGAGTAAATCACGCAGGATTCAAATCAAATGTTTGTTAAGCTTATGGGACGTAACTACGGGGTCATCAGTCCCTAAACTTACAAACTACTTTCGAACTAGCTAACACTAAAGACGGCACAAATATCCATGCCCGAGGGGGGATTCGAACCCCCGACCGTAGTGGCCGTGCAGACCATGACTGGAGCGCCTCAGTCCCCGCGGCCACCGCGGCCGGCACACGCAGGATTGACACACTACTATTACATCCGTATTGGAGCTCATTATTATTAAAGGAACCTATGACTAAATGCCGCTCCTGTTTATTGAGGTGGTAGACGTTAGCCACGTCGCATTAAATTGTTACGGTACAAAAAATATTTTTAACAAAAGGTAGACCTACAAGAGTCCATTGTGCCACTGTGCATAAACAGATGCTAAATAGAGGGGATTCTGACACAGTTGATGGCATGCAGTGTGCTAGTAGGCGGTGGTAATACGGCTGTGGCAATTGGCAGTAACTGTCTGCGGCGCAGACATATTGGTAAACAATCTGCGGGCAATCTCGCTGCAACAGGTGCGCCAGATGCGCTCCGTCTCAGACATAGATTATCGAGTTAATTGGCAGGACACCTCTCACTGTGCGGGCCTCACAAGACTGCTGCTAAATTCCCACCAGGTGCAGAACGGCTGTAGATTTGGGTATAATTCTGGAAACTAATAAACACCAAACACACAACGAAAAAAATGATTGAGGAGGATTTTTGCATTTGGCAGATTTCAGAACTGGGTACGATCCTAGTTTTTGGAGGGCAGGGCTAGGAAAGCTTATTGCAAAATTCTGGAGTGAATGACGCGAATATCGTCACCGAAGGCGGTCAGGAATAGTTTCGTCAGGGTTTGCAGTGACAACTGTTTTGTGCGGAACACAAAATCTTGAAGTGTAAAAGACGGTGTACCATTGCGATTCTTTAAATAAATAAATAAATAAATGAAAAAAAATAAAAAAACGCTTTATATCTACATATTTACTTCGCAATCTTTCGTAAAGTGCGTGGTGGAGGTTACACTGTACCACTACTAGGGATTTTTTCCTATTCCACTCCCAAATACAACGAGGGAAAAAAAGGAATATATGTACGAGCCCTAATTTCTCTTGTCTTTGAGATCTTGACGTGAAATGCAAGTAGGCGGCAGGAAGAGCATTCTACAATCAGCTTCGTATTCTGACCCTCTAAATTTCCTCAACAGACTTTCTCGGAAACAACGTCGTCTTTCCTCCAGCGATCCCCATTTGAGTTCCCGGAGCATTTCCGTGACACTCGCGCATTGGTCCAACCTACCAGTAACGAACCTAGTTACTCGCCCTTGAACTGCCTTCATGTATTCCTTTAAACTGATCTGCTGTGGGTCTCAGACACTTAAGACGTGGCCGTACAAGCGTTTTGTACGCGGTCTCCTTTACAAATGAACTGCATCTTCCCAAAATCCTCTCAATAAACCGAAGTCGGCTGTCCGCCTTACTCAAGGCTGTCCTTACATGTTCATTATATTTCATATCGCTCTGCATTGTTACGCCTAGATATTTGCATCAAGAATCTCGCTACTAATGCTGTTTGCTGTACCCAAACGTTATGGGACTACTTTTCCTACTCAGTGCGTCACCTTACGTTTTTCTACATTGAGAGTTAATTGACGTTCACACCAACTAGAAATTTTGTCTAAGTCACTCTGTATTCTATTGCAGTCAGTTAAAGACGACACCCTCCCATGCACCACAGCACCATCAACAAATTGCTTCAAATTACGAGTATTGTTTCCATCAGATCGTCCTGTTCCATATGCTCGTATCATCGTTAGCAATCTGCAGTTTGACACCGCGTCAAATGCCTTTCTGAAATGGAGAAAAGCACTCGATTGTTTGAGTGGTTCTTCCGTTTCAAAAATGGCGAAATGTCAATTGATGACCCTCCCAAACCAACTTCTACAAGTACTTCCAAATACTTAACGCTAGAGACTGATGACCCCGCAGTTACGTCCCTTAAGCTGAACAAACATTTGAATACTTAACGCGTTCTAGTCCACCGTGCGTTTTGCATCCGCTTAACTTCCTTCATTGTCACTTAACCTTACAACGAAAACATCTTAACAAACTATAACATTCGAAAACTCTACTCAAACGATGATATATTGCCTCTCGAGTTTTCATTTCCAGTATTTACACATCCTACTAACCTTCCATTTGCACACACTCCAGATCATCTCCCCTCGGAAATTAGACCATGAAATGTGCCCCGAAATAAACCAATGACATAAATCCTGAAACAATCCCCCCCCCTCTCGTGTCTACCTACCGATGGTTCCTTCATCGTCCTCCCTCATGTCAAACCAGTCCTTCCCTCTGATTACTCCTGATCCCCTTGTCCTTCAATATCCAACCTCTCCACCTCCTCTTAACATTTTACCATCCTTAACAACTCCATTCCACTATTTTCCTGTATACCCTCTTTCATCAACGATCCCCTATACCATAGTAAATCTACATCTACGTCCACATTCCAAATGCGCAATCCACCGTAAGGTGCATGGCGGAGTGTACATTGTACCACTACCAGGCGTTTCCTTTCCTATTCCACTCCCAAATAGAACGAGGAAAATAAGAAAGCCTATATGCATCCGTACGAGCTCTAATTTCTCTTATCTTGTCTTTGTAGGCGGCAGCAGGAAGATCGTACTACACTCAGCTTCAAATACCGCCCCTCTACATTTCCTCAACAGAAATTCGCGAAAAGAACGTCGCCTTTCCTCCAGCGCTCCCCAATTGAGATCACGGATTACCGTGATACTCGCGCATTGGTCGAACCTACCAGTAACGAACCTAGTAGCTCGCCTATGAACAGCTTCCATGTCTTCCTTTAAACTGATCTGTTGTGGGTCAAGCACTTGAGCAATACTTAAGACGTGGCCGTACAAGCGTTTTGTACTCGGTCTCCTCTACAGATGAAGTACATCTTCCCAAAATTCTCCCAATACACGGAAGCCACCTGTCGACCTTACTCACAACTGTCCTTACATGTTCGTTCCTTTTCATATCGCTCTGCAATGGTACGCCTAGATATTTGAACGAGGCAACAACATCAAGAAGCTCACTACTAATGCTGTATTCGAACGTTATGGGATTGTTTTTCCTACTCATGTGCATCACCTTACATTTCTCTACATTGAGAACTAGCTGCCATTCTACACACCAACTCGAAATTTTGTCTAAGTCATTATGTATTCTATTGCAGTCAATTAAAGACGACACCCTCCCATGCACCACAGCACCATCAGTAAACTGCTGCAGATTACAAGTTATTGTTTCCGTCAGATCGTCCGTATAGACAGAAAATAATAACGGTCATATCACACTTACCTGGGGCACGCCCTAGGACACACTCGTCTCTCATGAATACTGACCGTCGAGAACAACGTACTGCGTTCTATTACTTAGAAAGTCTTCCAGCCAGTCACAAATCTGCGAACCTGTTCCATATGCTCGTATCATCGTTAGCAATCTGCAGTTTGGCATCACGTCAAATGCCATTCTGAAATCGAGAAAAGCACTCGATTGTTTCAGTTACTTTACTCATTTCAGAAATGGTGAAATGTCAATTGATGACCTTCCCAAACCAAATTCTACAAGTACCTCCAGAAACTTAACGCTAGAGACTGATGACCCCGCAGTTAAGTCCCTTAAGCTTAACAAATATTTGAATACTTAACGTGTTGCACTCCGCCGTGCATTTTGCATCCGCTTAACTTCCTTCATTGTCACTTAACCTTACACCGATAACAAACTATAACATTCGAAAACACTACTCAAAAGATCGTATATTGCCTCTCGAATTTTCATTTCTAGTATTTACACATCCTACTACAATTCCATCTGCACACACTCCAGATCCTCTTCTCTGCGAAATTAGACCCATTCCCCTTCTAGACCATGAAATGTGCCCCGAAATATACCCATGATATCAATCCTGAACCCCCCCCCCCCTCTTGTCCACCTACCGAAGATTCCTTCATCGTCCTTCCTCATGTCAAACCAATCCTTCCCTCTGATTACTCCTGATCCCCTTGTCCTTCAATATCTAATCTCTCCATCTCCTCTTACTATTTTCCCATCCTTTACAATTCCATTCCACTATTTCCCTTTATACTCTCTTTTATCAACGATCCTCTATACAATAGAAAATCTACATCTACATCCACATACATACTCCGCAATCCACCGTAAGTTGCGTGGCGGAGGGTACATTGCACCACTACTAGGCGTTTCCTATTCCACTCCCAAATAGAACGAGGAATAAAAAAGCCTATATGCCTCCATCCGAGCCCCAATTTCTTTTATCTTGTCATTGTGGTCACTACGCGAAATTTAAGTAGGTGGCAGAAAGATCGTACTACACTCAGCTTCAAATTCCGGCCCTCTAAATTTCCTCAACACAAATTTACGCAAAGAACGTCGTCTTTCCTCCAGTGATCCCCAATTGAGATCACGGATTTCCATGACACTCGCACATTGGTCGAACCTACCAGTAAGAAACCTAGCTGCTCGCCTCTGAACTGCTTCTATGACTTCCTTTATACTGACCTGCTGTGAGTCCCAAACACTTGAGCAATACTCAAGACGTGGACGTATAAGCGTTTTACTAAGCGGTCTCCTTTACAGACGATGTACATCTTCCCGGAATTCTCCCAATTAAACCGAAGTCGGCTGTCCGCCTTACTCACAACTTGTTCGTTCCATTTCATATCGCTCTGCAATGTTACGCCTAGACATTTGAACGACGCGACTGCAGCAACAAGTTCACTACTAATGCTGTATGGAATTTTTTCTCCTACTCATGCGCATCACATGTTTCTACATTGAGAGCTAGCTGCCACTCGTAGCACCAACTAGAAATTTTGTCTAAGTCATACTGTATGCTATTACAATCAGTTAAAGACGACACCCTCCCATACACCACAGCATCACAGCCGCAAATTACAAGTTTCTCTGTCCATCAGATCATTTATATAGATAGAAAATAATAGCGCTCCTATCACACTCCCCTGGAGCACGCCTAACGATACACTCGTCTCTGATGAACACTTGCCGTCGTGAACAACGTACTGCGTTCTATTACTTAGGAAGTCTTCCTGCCAGTCACAAATCTGTGAACCTATTCCATAAGCAGTCTGCAGTGTGGCACCGCGTCAAACGCCTTTTTGATGTCGAGAAAAATACAATCCGCAAGTTGCCCATCATCCATGCCTCGCAAGATGTCATGTGAGAAAAGGGCAAGCTGAGTTTCACATGAACGGTTTCATAAACCCGTACTGATTCATAAAAAGATGCTTTTCCATTTTTAGGAAATTTACTATATTGGAACTGAGAATATGCTTCTAGCATATTATGAACTTTGGTCACTATCAACGCTATGACGATATCATGATCACTAAATCCTGTCTCTCCACAGTCATCGTTAAAAAGGTCAGACCGGTTCGTAGCTGTCTAAAATTTTTCCATTGCGCGTGATTTGCCATTTTAAGTGCTGGAGACAGTTTTCTGTTCATATTCAAACGTTCAAATATTTGTAAAACTGACCAAACTGGTAAGGTCAACGCTTCCTAGACTTACAGACTAATTTATGCTAGAAACAATATACAAAGGAACTTAAATTTCACAAAGTGGCTTAACAAACGCTTTACAGCACTCTTTGCGGCAAGCTGTGTAAACTTGGCCGCCACGGTGATCACTACACTTGAGAGGAGTCCGTCTATCGTACGTTGTTGTTGAGCTAGAAGTGCTGAACTTTGTGCACCTTGTATGTATTTTCCCTAGTGTGCATTGTCTGTAAAACGAAAAGTACTTCGTGCAAGAACAGTTTTGCCACGATTGATCTGTCTGTCTATACTCAAGTAAAATTCCTGACTGATGGCATTTATCTGCCCTAAGAGTGAATCCCCTTGCACTACACACCATAAAAAAAGCTCAGTATTTTACGTGGTGCTTGTGTGTTTTTTTAGATGTTTCCTCTTTTGTTCCTCCTGTGGTTGATGAAATCACTCTTTTGAGGGTCTCCATCTTCTTCGAGATTATCTTCATTTATTGTTGACAATAGATGTTCGAGCATGTTTGACATGGAACCAGTCCAAAGTGTGGAAGCAGTAGACACAGCCACAATGTTTTCACTTGTATATGTCTGTGTCTATGCAACAGATCTGTACTTGTTTCAGCGTGACACAACGAAAGATATTAATGATACGTTATTTCGGTGCGGAATGCTTTTGTGGCAACCAACCCAGACGTATTTTTATTGCAGTATTCAGCTGTCACATTTTCCTTTGTACTCAAATTTCACGTACCAAACATCACTTATTTCAGCATGACAACAAGGAATGTTACAAACGACACGACGGGGTATGCTTTTGTAGCAACTGACCTTAGCGCATTTTTAACTGCAGTATTTTGTTGTCTCTTTTGCTTTTGTATTCAAATTTCGCCCACCAACGTACACAACCGAACCCTTTGAGAGCAATTTTACAAGTTTATAGATATCATACGTTTAGTAAACACCACATAAACTAGATTTTATTCAAACAGTTGTTACAACACAACAGATGCAAATCCATGATCACGACAGTTCGACATAACAATTGCTGTTTACTGTGTGTTTCGTTGTTGGTTTAGGCCATGTACTTGCGTTATAATCAACATAAATATTTTCATAGCGGCACTTTCGTTGTTATAGAAAATCTCAGCTAATTGTTTTACTTCGAAATGGAACTGTATTACTGACAGGTTCGTGAGACTTCATTACCGCATTTTTAGGAAATATACCATTAGACACGTCAATTCGCAGCTTCGGTAAAGGTTGACGGAACTTAAACGCACATCCATTTTTAGTGGTCAATCTTTATTTAAAACGTGAGAGTGCTTAAATAGGTAAAATTCTCTAGTGGGTGTAGCATTCCAACTGCCAGCCGATACACCAAATAACACTTCGGACGCCAATTGATTTTGCCTCAAACATGTCGGATTTATCACCTCTCAATGAAATTTAAACTCTTTGCAATACACACACACACACCCATTCCCCAGGGAGAACTCTAATCTCCGGTGGAAGCACCCAGACTGCTCCTTCATTCCCGCGCGGATTTAGTTTTTTTATTTTATTTATTTATTTTTTTATATTTTTTTTTAAGGGAACAGTGAAGAGCTCTGCCTAAGACGGTGCCGTGTTCCGTGATTCGTCAATTGTTTCTCTTTAATGTGCTGTCTTTTTGTATTTATTTCTTTCACTGTTCGTAAACATGTTTATTTCCTCATTTATACCACCTACTAAACATCTTAAATTCATGTTCAATACATCTGCATGCTATTTTAATAATTGCACCAAACATTATAACGTACGTTTCTGACTGCAAATCACAAAGTTTGATGGCGAATTAACTATCGTCCACGAACGAGCTGTATGGATACATCGTCTTGAGCAGCAATGCCACCGAAGTTTTTGTTCTGTTCATGTTGTGCGGTAAAAATATCACAAGAACCAGTAAGTGCATTCAAAACAGTATCAGGCTGAAGAAATGGCTGCAACACAGGAAGACACAAAGATCTGAAAATTATTCATCCGTATTTGAAAGTTACATGTAAGCCTGGTATACGCATTATTGTATTCTGATGATCAATTTTATCAACGTAACATCTACATCTACATGGGATACTCTGCAAATCACATTTAAGTGCCTGGCAGAGAGTTCATCGAACCACAGTTATACTATTTATCTCCCATTCCATTCTCGAACGCGCGCGGGAAGAAAGGACACCTGAATCTCTCTGTTCGATTTCTGATTTCTCGTATTTTATTCAGATGATCATTTCTACCTATCTAAGTGAGAGTCAACAATATATTTTCGCATTCGGAGGAGAATGTTGGCGATTGGAGATTCGCAAGTAGCCTACGCCGCAGCGATAAGCGCCGTTTTTGTAATGATTCCCATCCCAGATCCTGTATCATTTCCGTAACGCTGTCTCCCCCTGTATCGTAACAATACGAAGCGAGCTGCCCTTCTTTGGACTCTTTCGATGTCCTCCGTTAAACTCACGTGATTAGAATCCCACACTGGGCTGCAATACTCCAAAAATGGACGGATAAGCGTAGTGTATGCAGTTCCCTGCATCCACTTGTATTCGATATGTGACGTCATTCCAGTTCTGCAGTTGGTTTTGATCTTCAGTTAATTATACTAGACGGTAAAAGACGGCGTCATCTGCAAACAACCTAAGAGAGCTACTTAGATTTTCCCCTAAATCGTTTATGTAAATAAGGAACAGCAGAGGACCAATAACACTACCCTGTGGAACGCCCGATATGAACTCTGTTTTAGTCGATGCCTTACCATAGATTACCACGAACTGTGTCCTCTGACAAGAAATCCCCTATCCAATCGCAAATTTGGGGCTATGTACCATAACCACGCAATTTGAGGTACGATGTCAAAGGTTTTCTGGAAATCAAGAAATACGGAATCGATTTGCGAACCTTTGTCGATAGCACCCATCACTTCGTGTGAATAAAGAGCTAGTTGTGTTTCGCATGAACGATATTTTCTAAATCCGTGTTGACCTTGGATCAATAGATCGTTCTGTTCGAGATAATTCATAATATTTGAATACAGGATATGTTCCAAAACCCTGCTGCAAATTGACGTCACTGAAATAGGCCTGTAGTTTCGTAGGTTACTCCTACTGTCTTTCTTGAATATAGGTGTGACCTGTGCAACTTTCCAATCTTTTGGTACAGATGAGAGAGCCGTTGTATATGACTGTTAAGTAAGGAGCTATCGCTTCAGCATAATCAGATCTAATCTAATGGGTATACAATCCGGACCAGAAGGCTTGTTCTTGTTAAGTGATTTTAGTTGCTGCACTACTCCGATGATGTCTACTTCTACGTTACTCATTACGGCACCTGTTCGTAATTCGAAATCTGAAATATTGATTTCGTCTTCTTTGGTGAATGAGTTTCTAAAAGCTATGTTTAGTAACACTGCTTTAGTAGTGCTGTCATCGACAGGATCGCCATTACTATCACTTAGTGAAGGTATTGTTTGTGATTTGCCCCTAGTATATTTAACATATGACCAAAATCTCTTTGGGTTTTCAGTCAAATTTCGAAAGAGTTTCGTTATGATAAATATTGTAGGCATCTCGCATTGAAATCCTCGCTAAATTTCGAGCTTTTAAGTACGATCGCCAATCCTGGGGATTTTGTGTTCATTTAAATTTAGTATGACATTTCCTTTGCTTTTGCAACAGTGTCCTGACCTGTTTTGTGTACCAAGGGGGATCGCCTCCTCCTTTTATTAATTTATTTAGTGTTAAACTGTCAATTACTGTGGATACCACTTCTTTGAATTTGAGCCACATCTGGTCTATACCCTCGTTTAGTGTTAGAAACGAGTGGAAGCTTTCTTTCAAGGAGCAATATATTTTGTTTCCATCTGCTTTCCTGAACAAATGTACTTTGCGATTATTTATGGTAACTTGGGGACTTTCGATATTCAATTTCGCTACGAGAGCTCTGTGTTCACTAATACCTGTATTCGTTTTGATGCTCGTTATGAGCTCAGGATTATTTGTTGCTAAGAGATCAAGTGTGTTTTCACATCCATTTACAATTCTAATTGTTCGAAGTAATTCTCAGAGAATGCGTTGAGTACAATTTCGGATGATGCTTTATGCCTACCTCCTGATTTGAAAATATAATTTTGCCAACAGATCGAGGGTAAATTAAAATCACCACCTACTATTATCGTGTGAGTCGGGTAAGTTTTTGTAATTAGGTTTTCTTTGAACCTTTCTGCTATTGTACCGTCAGAGTCGGGAGGCCGCTAAAAGGAACCAATTATTAACTTCTTACGATTTTCGGTTACAGCCTCTACCCATAATAGCTCGCAGGAACTATCAACTTCAACTTCGCTACACTAAATACTACTTTTGACGGCAACAAACAGGCCCCCCACACATTTTGTTTAATGTATCATTTCTGAACACAGAACTTTTGCAAATACTTCTGATGAACTTATTTCCGGCTTGAGCCAACTTTCACTGCCTACAATGATGTGCGTTTCGGTGCTTTCCCGACAAAGTTACGACAATTTACAACTGTTATATTGATAGTTTCCGGATCTACATTTCTCCTGTGATCCACCTGCACCCTTTGAGATGGCCCATTTTGTTTTTCCCCGAAGCTCTTTATCCTAAAAAACCGCCCAGTCCACACCACACAGCCCCCGCTACCCGTGTAGCCGCTTCCTGCGTATAATGGACTCCTATTCAGCGGAACCCGGAAACCCATCACCCGATGGCGCAAGTCAAGGAATCTGCAGCCTACACGGTCGCAGAACCATCTGAGCCTCTGATTCAAACCCCGCACTCTGCTCTGTACCAGAGGTCCACAGTCGGTCCTGTCAACAATATTGCAGATGGTGAGCTCTACAAGCAAGACTGGCAGTCTTTACCACTTCAGATAGCCGCTCAAAACCTGAGAGGATCTCTTCAGATACGAAGCGACACACATCATTGGTACCGACGTGAGCCACCACCTGCAGTTGGCTGCACCCTGTACCCTTCATGCCATCCGGAAGGACTCCACCCGGTATGCACACGGAGTGCACGTTGGCCTTCTTTCCCTCCTTGGCAGCCATCTCTCTAAGAGGCTGCATCACCCGCCTAACGTTGGATCTCCCAACTACAAGTAAATCCACCCTCTGTGAAAGCCCGGATCTCGCAGGCTGGGTGGTGACCTCAGGATGAGAGACACCATGCGACTCAGCAACGTTGTCCTGGCAGATAGCGCCTCAAACCTGTTCGCAAGACGAACCGGGGAGGCCTCACGATCGGTCCCCCGGAATGTCTTGTGCTTCCTGCCACGCACTGTAGCAACCTCGGGTGGGAAGTTTGCCTCACTGCTAACAGTATCAGGGCATGTCGCTGCCGCAGGCCCATCGGTGGAGACGACGGGAGTCCGTTCGGTCTCCACTGCCGGTCAACAACAACGACGCCCCTCGATCGCAGCTTCCAACTGTGCAACCGAAGTTAAAACAGCTTGAAGCTGGGAGCAAAATGTCACCAGCTCAGACTGCATCCGCACACAGCAAAAAATGTTCAAATGTTTGTAAATCTTAGGGTATTTGACTACGGGATCATCAGTCCCTTAACTGACAAACTACTTATGAACTACTTACGAACTAGGACAGCACAAATATCCATGCCCGACCGTAGTGGCCGTGCATACTGTGACTGAAGCGCCTCAGTCCCCTCGGACACCGCGGCCGGCCGCACACAGCACTCACAGTCAGTATTCGTGATTACAGTGCCGACAAAAACAAAAACTACAGTTGCGATGCGTTCAAAGGAAGACTACACTGTTTGTTAAAACGCGGATCTGAATCTAATACGCACGAGAGCACAGTATAAATTTACAAATTGAAACCAGAACGTGCAGACGAAAATCAAAATACTATATGTCGCTTCTAATCAGAAAATAACGACAGACGACTGTCGTGACGCGATTCACACGGCGGAATAATATACTAACCAGATATTTAACGCGAATATGACTCAAATAAAAACGCGAGCACACAATGACTTCAATGAACTGAAGCGAAAGCGCACTGAAAAGTCGAAATATGTAGCTTATAGAGGGAAGCCGGTTTCACTTACAACTGAAAATGTGCTGGCTCTGGAGAGGTGCGCTCTGCACGAAGACCACTCGACAACTGACGGTAGTAAACAAACGGTAACTGTTTCAAATTATATTTAGCATTACGGACCCATTCTCATGATTTATTGCATTTGTGATCCTTGGTACTCATATAAAATGTAGGACATGGCGGGGATTTTTATCTGTCATTTTCCACTTCTTTCACCTCTGGCAGTATTGCTCATGTGAAAAATACCGAGTTGCACCGTGGTTCGGAACCCACGTTAAGCTGTAGGTCCCCTATAACTGGCTGGGTAAGTCAGTTCGAAGGTCGGAGGAAGGCAACGGCATACCACCTCCAAACAGGACCATGCCTAGTAAAGCACTGTGGTGTTCAAACCAATCTTCGGATTGTTGACTGCTTTACTTCTTTTTAAGCACAGGTATTATTTCAATAATTAGTTGTAGTCCTGCTAACTTATTAATGCTCTGTTATTTTCACTAAACTGTGACACACTGATTGATCCTCATGGCTTACATTACTTCCACAACTACGTGAAAATGGGCCCTCCTTGCTGGTCACATGATACCATCTGTAATTTTAACAGTATTCTGCATTGGCCTACCAGTTAATGAAATAAGACCCCCACCCCCGTCATTACCATATATATGGTTTCAAGTGAAAATGATACTCATCTGCCAGAAGTATTTGTCCATGCTACATTTGATTTCCTTTATAACTTGTTAATTCACTGATATTTTACAGTAATTCATAATTTGTTATTGCAGTATGCTGAAATCTATATATATGAACATGAATGTTTGGCTGTATGTCCTCTGTGTGTTCATAAACCATTCACTCGATTGCAATGAAACTTTGGTGAACTGTTCATCGTACGCCCACGAAGGTCCCTGACCCTAAATCAACAGATCACAACACATAGCTCAGGAAATATTACGTCATAAATAATGAGAGGTCACCGCGTGAGAATACCCAGGTTTATGCGTCAATTATTGGAAAATGGGAGTAGTTAGGGATCTGCAACAAAGTTTGCATGTAATTTCGGACGTTGATGAAGCGTTTTGTAACTGCCTCACCCACCCCATCCACAAAATTATGAAACGCTACCGCTCACAACAGTTTCGCTGTAGATACCGTAAATCTGTCGCATCAGGAATGAACTTGTATCAAATAAAGTTAGCATTAGCATGTTCCCATTTATTTTTATCGGCAAGTCTCCCGTAATTATCTTGCACCCAAAATCAATCAACCTCTTTTCTTAATATAAAAGCGAAAGCACACTCAGGAACTCACTGACTAAAGACGAAATTTCGAAAACTAGTTCACCTATGAAGCTGAAATTTGGCAGGAATGTAGTTTTATAGGTAGAAACGTCAGCTAAGAAAGTATTTTGTGATAGCTGCATGGTGGAGCATACTTCTCCTACAGACTCTCGAAATCTACAGTTTCATTCCGATCTTCACCAAATTTAGCACACTTGACGTTCAAAACAAGAGGAACGTCACCGTCTTTCTTAAGTTTCTTGCTGTGCCTGGGGGCGGGTACTTTACAACATAAAAATGGATCCCTAAATACCTTGGTCGTGCCATAACTTCAGAATGGCTCGACCGATTTCACAGATCCTTTTTTTGTCGTTTTTGTTATTCTCAGAATAATCTACATCTTGTAGAAAACGATGCCGAGAGGGAAATGTGGAAACGAACAGAGAGATGGGAGAGAAAGAGGTGGATGCAGAGAGAGGGAGGAAGGGAAGGTGGACTAAGAGAGTGTAGTATAAACAAACACCCGGGCAAGGCAGTTTTTACAGCTAGGAGTTGTATAAATATTATCTTGGTTCCACCACAATGGGGACACGGGCATCTCAACCCCTATACCACTACAGTACCTTGGAGGCCCCCTCCTCATTCGACGCAAATAGACATATGAACCAATTACGTTTGTGGTTTATTTAATGTTACTTTTCCATCCCCTCTCCCCATCCCCTCACCGTTTTCCTACCCGTGTGATTGGTCCTGTTTGGAACATTTGTATAGTGCTGATGTGATTTTTGCCGATGCTGTATGATGTTAATTTATTATCTAGACAATGTTTTTACCTTTTGGAGTGATAAATGCCCAACAATGTATATATATATTCCGCACTTGTGTGACTGTAGTGTCATAACATGACTTACAACTATGTCGTCCGCAGGTAACCTAAAAGTAACAATACATTTCTGTACTATTAATAATAACACTGCAACCATCCCCCCCATCCACCATCTATCCATCATTTTACTGCCAGACATATGGTGGGATATCTTTGTAATTATCTTTGTAATAACCTTTGGCATACCCTCTCTATACATCAACCACGTGCTTTTGTAACGTTATAACGAACACATGTCTGTATAAATATTTTAAACAAACATGCGGGTACAAACGTGGTACCTATTTTATGTTAATCACATAGACTTAACAACCCTGTCCTAAGGATTTTATTGCAATGACAATGACTTAGAAAGTGTTTCATGTAAGTAACCACCAAAATATGCTACATGTAATGTACCCTACATCCGTAATTTATATTGCCTTTTCATAATTTAAAGAATAATAATGTTATGCACAACACTTGATAACGGCCTAAGGCCGAAACCTGGTTAAGGAAATAAACAACATCTTTCAAATGGCGGTGAATTCCTTTAAAAAACTGATGCCCAAGATGCATACAAAACATAATTATGTTGAATTGTTGCTATTGTCGTAGATTTGCGGCTTGATCCGGATTTTCACTAATCTACCTTGCTTGTCAATAGGAAAAATTATCGTCTGTTGTGTTGTTAACTGTTATTGCAGAGAAATGACATTTTGTTAATTTTAAAGTACTTTGAAAAATAGTGGGTTTTACAGCTCACTTCAGATTTGCCTGTAGTTTTATGATTTTTTGCATACATTTCAGACAAACATAATATAAATATAAATAATAAAAAAAATATGGACGCTACATTACGACTTGAATCATTACAAGTGGTCTTTGACGGCATTCCATAGATAGTTTCCGTGCAGGCCTTCTCATTTCTTATCGGTGAACTGTCGTCACATTTTCCCTATTGTAAAAGGAAGGAGAATGCATTGCTCCTTATCAATCGGCTTTTGTTCTTCGATGTATGCCTTTTGGTCTTGGTAGTGGGATAAAAATGATTAATTGAACTGGCTTTTCTCATTGAATTCTTATTAGGTATGTGAGTGTGAATATCAATATTTTCGTAAGAAATATTAAAAATATGAATTTGAACATTAATGATTTCATTATTGTATTTAAATTGATTTAATCCTCAGTAGTTTTTACCATAGGATCTCTGGAGATTGTGTGACGCCATGTTGATTCCTAATACGTACTGGTAACATTTTATAATAATTATTTTAACTAAATAACCAGAAAGGGAAAGTAATTATTTTTGAATGTTATTGCAAAATCGAACCTGCAGTTAAAGTTTTTCTCTTTTTGTACAAAATCTTTATGGCATTTTCGTGTTCGCTTGGGTCAATAATGAGGTACCTAGCAGCTAACGTATGTCATTCAAAGGCGAAGATGCCATATTATATCGTCTCCTGCAGCCCCAACCAATCTTAATCCGCATCTGTTTGCAAATTTTATTTAAAGTAGAGGAAGATAATCATTTACTGAAAGCCTGTACATCATTTTTCACAATTTATTAAACCTATACAAGCAGGGAACGATATAGACTCTACATATATATCTATGCAACCAACATGTGATATTTTTTCTGACAGTATTTTAACAAACAGCAGAAATTATTTTATATTTGAGTTGAGCATTGACAAATATAAGGTTCTTGAACTTTTTATTTTAATATGTCTCCCACAGTCTCATTATCATTTTCCGTTAAAATATTTTCACCTGTCTTGTTCTGGTAGTTCGTTCTAAGTTAATTTTTTATGTCTGTACTGGTTACAAATGACTATAGGCTGAATGGAGCGTACCGTACATTTGGGTTTCGGACGAGTGACTGTAGCCTGGAAGGAACACAGCGTGCATTTGGTGTTTGTAAATAAGACACGTGACTTCCCTCGCTTGTAATTTTGCCCGGAACTCTCTTCTGCCTACGCCATCTTGCATTATGTATTTGATGATTTATCCTTTTCTTCAAACGATAAACAATAAACGCTGGCACCACACATTAAATCCTTACATACTGATAGCTGTAGTGAATTCGAGTTAGTTAACGACACTACATGAAGAGTCTAGAGAAAAAAATTATAAATAACAATACTTAGTTATTGCAGGAGTCGAATTTTAAGGTTTAAAGACTCATAAAAGTTTGATTATTCGAATTATAATCTTTATTTTAGTTTAAGGCGATCATACATCTTTCAGAGAAAGAGGTCTGCTGAAATTATAACATCTGATATTTACATTGATATTTCGAATTTTTTATGATAAGTACAGTTCATACAGAGGACAAATATGACAATTCCTTAATATATTTTATTTTATATTCAGTACATGATCTTGCTTGCAAACATTTATTTCTTGTACACTTCTATTAAGGAAAACACAAACACTGAATTTAAATGAGGCTTCACGAAACTGAGCCATTTGATCTTCTGTTCTCGGACCCTTGCGTCTTGCAGGGACCATTGTGATTAAACCATTTAAATAGAGATTTATTGAACATAACTTTCCAATTGCTACATATTATTAATAATATTCTTTAATTTCGTCACTGACCATATAAAATAATTGTTTTTGCACTAACGGAGTTCGCCTGTTTCATGTCACCGCAGCCTACATCTACATATATACTCTACAAAACACATTTAAGTGCCTGGCAGAGAGTTCATTAACCACTTTCACAACCATTCTTTATCGTTCCATTCTCTAATAGCGCGCGGGAAGAAAGAACACCTAAATCGTTCCGTTTTCGATCTGATTTCTCTTATTTTATTGGTATGGTCATGTGTCCTTATGAAGGTTGGTGCTGGCAACATATTTCACATTTAGAAGAAAAATCTGCGACTGAAATTTCGCAAATAGATCTCGCCGCAACGACTAACGTCGTTCCTTTAATGATTTCTACCTCAATTCGTGCAGTATTTTCTTGACGCATTCCCCCCTGCACCGTGATAAAACAAAACGAGCTGCTATTCTCTGAATCTTCTCAATGACCTCCGTCAGGCCCACCTGGTGAGGGTCCCACAAGGCGCAACAGTACTCCAGGAGAGGACGCACAAGTATGCTGTAGGCAGTCTCTTTGGTGGAGCTGTTCTGACAATGAAACGTAACCAACTTTGGTTCGACTTCCACACAATATTTTCTTTGTGTTCTCTCCAGTCTAAGTTGGCCGTAATTGTAACTATTAGATATTTGGTAGAATTTACGCTCTTACTGTTTCACTAAATTATAGTGTAATTGAAGTTTGGCAGATTTTTTTTAAATTTTTTGTGTTTAGGAGTATTACTTCACATTTTCTATTACTTAGTGCTGGCCCCGGTGGCCTAGCAGTCTGTGGCGCGCCAGTCACGGTCTGCACGTCCACTACGGTCGGAGGTTCGAATCTCCCCTCGGGAATGGATATTATTGCCACCCTTAGTATTAGCCAATTCATAAGTAGTTTGTAAGTTTAGGGACTGATCACCCCGTAGTTAAGTCCCATAAGCTATACAAACATTTCCATTATTTAGTGTCAACTGCCAATTTTTTCACCATGTAGAACTTTTTTTCTAAATCGTTTTGCAGTTGCTTTTGATCCTCTGTTGTCTTAACTAACCTATAAACGACAGCATCATCCGCGAACAGTCTAAGAGAGCTTGTAACATTATCTCCTAAATTGTGTATAAAGACAAGGAAGAGTAGCTGACCTATAACTCTTCCCTGGGGAACGCCAGATATCAATTGTGTTTTCCTCGACGACTTACCATCAATTACTATGAACTGTGTCCTTAATGAAAGGAAATCTCGAATCCAATCGCACGCAAATTCATTAGAAATCGCTTCTGGGGTACAGTGTCAAACTCCTTCCTTTTCTTAGTCATCTTCTCCAACGTTATTCTATATTATTCTTCAAAAATAGATGTGTCACTGCCTTCTTTATTAATATTAAATTGACGTAACACAATTATAGTATAATACTTAAACAACAATGGTGGCTTTAGAGTGAACAGACGTGCACGGGTCAACAATCATTACATCATATAATTTTGTAGTTGCATTCCCTTGACTTGTCACGAAATTCCTCTCTTTTCCACGGAATTGTAAAATTTTCTATCTGTAAACGTTTCAGATATATCGAAATATCTCGCAACGTATCAGATTTTTGAAAGAACTGTAAAAATCGTTAATGCTACACTGTCTTTGGAATTAATTATGAAAAAAGACTAATAAGCGGAATTTCCACTTACCACGGTTTATTTTTCCTCGACTCTCCATATTCAAAATGGAATTCATTATCGGTATTCATTGCAATGAACTAACATGACACTCAGAAATTAAGACTTGTTACAACATCGTCATCGAATTTAATATAGCTTGCAATATCATTATGGACAATATTGCCGCGAGAGACGACGAATACCAAATGCCGGCGTGGCGCATGGGATAGCGTCACGGACTGCGGAGCAGAAGGTCGCCGGTTCAATCCCGCCCTCCGGCAAAAATTTATTTCTTTGTAATTTACAATTCCAGAAGGTTCTACATCTTTCTTATGTTCACTTGTAAATTCTACTTGTTTCTTATGTTAACTGTTCTTCTAATTTCTGGTAAATTCTGTCTGTGTATAAATAGCAGAGCACTCTGCCTGAGAGGCAGTCAGTGCTGCGTGTATGTTGAGTTCGTAATAAACGTGCTTTCAGTATAAGTGCTGTATTTAGTTGCCTTCGAAGTCAAGCCTGCTTCCATTGCAACGCGACAATATGAAACATGGTTGAGTAGGACAAAGCGAAGCTTCCAGTAACAATTCCGAGGCGACGGCTGTTGCTAACAGTGAAACAAAAATCAGCATCGTCGATTGTACTTTCATGTCGCAGTTTCTGCTGTACAGATCGGAAAGTCATATAAAAGCGAGTAATTCGAAAAGCTTCTTTTTAGGAGAGTCCGAAGTATAGTGAGCAAATGACTTTTATATATTTATTCCTTTTTAATGCTGCACTGTTATTATTTTATTTATTGGTTGGTATTGCATGGCAAGGATAGTTTCGGATTTCCGCCATTTTGTATTCAAGTTCTTCCCTTACAGCATAATGTCTTCAATGATTTTTCTCGCAGTTGTTGTGCTGATGTTTTCTTCTAGAGGATTTTGTTTGCAAATTATTTGCATTTGCACTTGCATTCCTTTAACTGGAGTAGACTGTGCTTCTAAACCAATACAAGTGGAAAAAATAATTTGCACAAAATATCTTCTGGAAAAGATCAGCACAAAAACTACGAGAGAAAGCACTCAAGGACATTAAGCTGTAACAGGAAAATTTGACTTGAAAATGGCGAAAAGCCGAAACGATGGTCTCCATTAAATAATAACTAATAAATGAAATAATAACATTGCCGCGTTAAAAAGAAAGAAATTTTGAAAAAGCGATCGAGATATTGCCTAATTAGTGCAGTTATAGTGTTATATCTTGCTCTAAGTGTGGTTTTCCAAATTATTACCAATAACTAAATAAATGTGCCTTAGAGTCTTTAGTTAAGATGTGACTTATTAGGTATGGCAGTTTTGTATCCTCTAATGCCAATACTTAAATGCAAATTATCCGATGAGAATCATTTTTATCTGATAGTAAAATGATGTTTTTAAAAATTGTCCTTACAAAGACCAGTTTTATTTTTCTTTCACCACTGAAAATTGTTTCTGTCGTGGAGGGCTGCGCATATTTGGAGATCGTCTCAATTTTTTGCTAGCTTGGAGTGATACACCAAGACTCAGCAATCATGTCCGAATAAGACAACAGACTGAAAGGAATTAAAAGGCGCGTCTCTGGCACAGCTAACCGCTTCTCGCCCCCAATGCAGCAAAGAATTCATTTCTAGATCGTTAAGCAACAGATATAAAGTTACATACATTGCTTTTCAAATCACTGACGTCGTTTTATTACGACTTTGTAGGCTGACCATATTGTTTTACGTAGAAACGGTCGCATATTAAAATATAATTAAAAACACTGATTATTCAAGATAAACGATATTCTCTGAAAGGCCGCAACAGCCCCAATAATGATTTGAACAATAAGGCAAAGCACGTTACATTTTCTCATCCGTAGTAATACGGGTTTTATGAATTTATTCCCATTTCAAGTGCTATGAGAGATACAGATGTATTGAATTTTATCTCTCACCCTCTCCCTTTTCCTCTATCGTTCTGTGTGTGTGTGTGTGTGTGTGTGTGTGTGTGTGTGTGTGTATGTGTGTGTTTTGTTCTGTTTCACTCCCCTCGTACAGGCACGTCTGTGAACATCACAGCGCTTACAATTGAGAATACATTTTTTAAAAGCGTTGTGGCATGAATGGAAAATGCGTTATCGGTGCGTCATTTTGTTATTTAAATTTTTTGATTGGAATGGTTGAGATCGTACATTCACATTTTAAGGAGAGGTATTAATATCTCCATAATTTATAGATGCAGATTGCCTGTTACTGCGTCTGCACATCACTGAAAAGATTACATGGTAATTTTAATATTTTTCCAAATGCCCTTAAATTTCATAGCTGTTCTGCTGTAAATTCAGGTGAAGTTGACACAAACGTAAGCATTTCTTTCTGAACTTAATTGTGTTTTTCTAGGTGCGATCGTATTGCAGGTGGTGAAACCCCATTATTCGCAGAAATTCCTCCGTCATTTTGACACACATTCAGAGCCACTGATCGTCTGATCACATTTCGCAGTAATAAATGTGTGGGGCGGAAATATAGGACACTATGTCATATTTACTGAATTTTACAGGAGAGCAGTTTGAAAGTGTTTCACTTTGACTTTCGTTAAATATATTGCCTTAAACGTCGTAGTAGAATCACCATAACGAAATGTGGTCCATTTACACATTGAACATTAAGTATCATGTTACTTTATATGTAATAGCCTCTTTTCGTTTTGTACAAATTTTCCAGATATGCAAAACATGTTGCATTGTGTGACATAGAGCTCTTCGTATTTAATGAATAATATCACCCAGTCACATTAATTTTACCGTAAGAATACATTACAGAACAGAACATTACTCTCATTGTGGTACAACGTGCTGTACGATCATAAATGTCATATTTGGTCCTAAATCAAGTCTGTTACGTTTGTATTGTGAGTCTAAGTTGTTATAAAATCACGACAAACTGAAGGGATATGTGGCAACAATGACATTAAATCATTATACTTCTGCAGCGAAATACTCGTAAGTCTTGGAACATCTGATAGTTGGTTCAACTTTGCTGTAAATGTACGACCATGTCTGCGTAACCTAACGTAGTCGGCTGTTTCTTGTCACATCAGAATGTTTTGAAGTACAGAATTCCCATTTTTTCCTGTTTCACTTGTAACAGCACACACTTTGATAACAAATATGGCCGTTTCTCCATATCTATTTTCCTCTGAACAAGGGGTGGTCTTTCTGAGTCTTTGTATCATAAATGGAATAAAAATTTTGATATCTTAAGTTCCATGTTATGAACAATATACCTGGTGTAAGGGTGTCTCAGCAATTGTTTCCAGTCCCAGGGTGTTAAAGTGCTCATATTATTAAATTTCTTCCATTTCCTCTCGGTCAATGGATGAACATTGTCAGCCTCCATATGGTTATGGCCTTTTAGTAGAAACTTCTGAGTTACGTTCTTAATTTGTAGATTATTATGCAGTAACGAAAAAAAAAAAAAAAAAAAAAAAAAAAAAAAAAAAAAAAAAAAAAAAAAAAAAAAACATTACAATATTCACATTCTTATTTTGTCCATAGCAGTTGTCCGTCCAAAGTGTTCACATGTTCAAATGTTTGTTAAGCTTAAGGGACTTAACTACGGGGTCATCAGTCCCTAATCTGATGTATCATACGAGATAAAATTTAAGGCCTAAAGTTATAAAAACTAATACTGTAGTACGCAGACGTATATAGCACTAGCGAATGTCCAGATGGTGTTGTATACCTCTAAGGTAAAGTGAACTTGCTGTTATTTCAATACACCGTAACTTCGCCAATATTCGATGAAGGATATATTGAGTACGGGACAAGAAATTCACACGATTGTGCCAATAATCTCATTTTGCCGAACAATAGACATATTGTCATGTACCTCCGACCCACAGAAATAATGTCATGTGAGATTATTTGAAGTCATGAAACTTCAATTTGAACTTTTGGTTCCGAAAATGGCACCTAACTATGAATCCCATGAGTTTTCAGTAAAGTCTTGAATTTCAGCATACGTCGCAATAAGTTGTTCGTCTGAATAGACTTGGCAACAAAAGAACTTTCTCATTAGGCAAGTATTATCGCATATGATTTCAGATCCGATCATCTTTTCTTCGGGTGCTGAGGGAACATTTTCTCACTTCGAAGTTTATGATTCAATCTATATAACTGGCACATTGAAGGAGAGAGAGGAAGAAGGAAGAGGAACGAAAGGCATGGCTTACTGCTATTCTTCAGCTAACAGTGACCAGTTGACAACAGATTTGAAAACAGAAAATGATGATGAGCATGGGGACATACAAAAGACGTGTAGAAGGTGATGCGATGGAGCATCAGGTAGTCGTATGGCGGAATCGAGGTGCTTGTCGGTGGGTGGGGAAGCGGTTGTAAGACTACATGGAGGCAGGTGCCAAGCTCGTCGGGCGGGTAGGGGGGAGAAAGAAGAGAAGGTGCCATCTGGGAGAAGGGTGGAACGGCGGAGCGTTTATTAAAGGAATCAGGAGTAAGACAGTTGGAAACAGGGGTACATTTCTCGGATAGATTCAGGTAGCGGAGGGGGGTTGAAATTTCGTTGAGAAAGGATATAGTGGGCGTGCAGACTGAGCGAAAGAGAAACATAATGATAGAGGCGCAGCTACTGTCCAGGTTTATACGAGATTGGGGAGACAAGAGGGTGTTGAGTATCACGTTTACTGTAATCATAGGAAATATTTAGGTGTTCTTTGTGCCAGAAAAGATGTGGTAATTTGGTAAAGGTGGCGGTTGGGGAAGTGGTGGCGAATGCGGAATGCAAGAGGGGGAGCATGGTACTCTAGGAATTTGAGCGAGTGGTAAAATGTCAGGGGACGAAGTCCTTGTTAGTTTGAGGTGGAACGGATGAGGATCTTGCAGTTATAGCGCTCCCTTCATCCATATCCTATTATGCTCCCCATTTTGGATTCCTCCACAAGGTCGAATGTTATTATTGCATCTTCGGTGTGGCAATGAACCATACATCGTCGACGCGTAGAAATACATTACGAGATTGTCCTGGTGTGCTCTTTTCGAGATGTATCTATGTACGTTAATTAAGGCAAAGATTGTCAACGATACTTTGTGAAATCTGGATGCAAACTAAGGCAGAACACTTACGGGAATAGTCGAAATTCCGCGAATAATTAGTTGTAATGGAAAGGGGCACTCTTTTAGTGGTGTGTGTATCAGCTGAGGATTTGCGTCTCATCTTAGCTCGGGGGGGTGGGGGGCGGACCCGAACTTTTTGCGGCCATTAGAAGGGTACTCTGGAAAGGACAGTTCATCTCACACCAGAATTGGGCAACTTCCGTTCGTAGGTAGCTGGACGGTCCGACCCAAGCCGTTCCTGGTCCTCACTGAACTCGTCAATCCTGTGAATGACACTAGTTCGCTGACATCTGTGTAGAATCACATAGTGTTTCGTTTTGTACTTCAGTTTAGTCAAGGGCGCGAATAATACTGCAGAAAGTCACGATTTGCAACCTGTTATTAGTGATCGTGATAATACGCATTTGATCTGTGACAGTTATAAATTCAATCGTTACAGAAGAGTTGTAGCAACGGAAGAACGTGGATGGCGATGCTGCAGTAAACGTCCGCGGAGTGCTGTTCAGGTATTTAGAATAGGCAGGGAACAAATATTTTCACTTTTGGAAGGCACTCACGACCACGCACCAAAAATACAGTCACTTGGTTTGGCTCAGATCTACAAAGATAACGATATGAAAGAGGCCAATGGCTGCGTTACATCTTTGGGCTTATCTATTTAAATCCTTAAGATTTCTGGTGTTCAAATGTTCAAATGTTTGTATAGTCTATGGGACTTAACTACGGGGTCATCAGTCCCTAAACTTATGAACTACGTACGAACTAGGACGGCACAAATATCCATGCCCGAGGGGGGATTCGAACCCCCGACCGTAGTGGCCGTGAAGACCGTGACTGGAGCGCCTTAGTCCCCTCGGCCACCGATTTCTGGTGTTTTCGCTGAAAACATCACAAAATTTTCGGATTACATAACTGAATAAAATATCGATGTGGAAAATGCAGTCTTTCCTGAAAACGTTTGGGCAGCAGATAGCGCTTCTTTGTGAAGGACGAATAACGCTTGCGAAAGCTTTTACTCCCGATTCAATGCTTCGTGTGAATCTCCTCACCCAAACATATTTCAGTTTGTGAAAAGTCTGAAGCATGCACAAACTGATACTTATATGAGAATCAACTCAGCAAAAAATAAAATCACTATCCAAACGGACTCAAAAACCAGGAAGAGGCACGCTTTCCTGCAACAGAAGTTATTTAGGAATGGTGAAATTAGCAAATTAGACTTTGTAAAGTGCTTTTCATACCAACCATCCGTGAGCAGACTATGAGCGAAACTAAATGGATTTGTTTTCTGCAAATGTTTTTATATGTGAAATTTGTAGTAAAATCTTTGTGTATAATTTGTCTTTTATGTCTTGTACCTTGGCACATTATTGACATTATTCCTTAAAAAGTCTACAAACAGGGGAAGAGGTCGCGTACTTGGTAAGTTTAGATTTGGAAGCATTTTGCGAGACTTGCAGTTGGCCTGCCAGGAGCAGATAGGACTTGCCCAGTTCGCGCGTGCCTCTCAGTCTAACCGCAGCAGGTAAAGTTGTCCACTCAGGGGGCACTTTGGGGACAGTTGCCCAGTTCGAGTTTTCTGTTTATCACCAACAGGTAGAAGTTACCCAGTTCGGACGAGCCCAGCTCGCGCGGCTGTGTGTCTTCAATGGCTTAATGGTCAGAGGGGCCGCCTAGTATGCAGGGGAACTCCAGTTAGAATATCAGCTGGGTACAAATTTTTAAGTTTCTCCAGTGATTAATTTCGATGTCCATTGGCAACTCAAATAGTTAATTTCTTAGTTTGTTCATAGGAAATTACCGATTTTTATCAAAAATTTGAGTAGAAGGAATTGTCATTCAGAAATTCAAAAATGTTCAAATGCTTGTATAGTCTATGGGACTTAACTACGGGGTCATCAGTCCCTATTCAGAAATTCTTTTACTTTCTTTTTAAATGCTGATTGGCCATCTGCTAGACTTCGTTGCTACTTGGTGAATGACCAAAGACTTCTAAGAAAATTTAATTCACTTCTTCCTGTGCTAAAGTACTACAAGAGTCACAGTTATACTACAGTTTTTATTCTATATGTTAGAAAGTTTTACAGTCTGTAGATACATTCTTTAGGAACAATATTTTCATTTCTCCATATAATCCCCATCCCTCTCAACAGCCTTACGCCATCTTGGAACCAGTGACTGCATTACTCGCACGGTAAAATTCTGGACCACCACGTCGGAGTCATTATTTAGCAGCGTGCACTAGGGAGTCATCATCTTCAAACCATGTTTCACGAAGAGAATCTTTCAGTGTCCCACAGACACATGCAGCCAGGTCAGGACTGTAAGGCGGTGTTTCATTGTTGTCTATACGAGTTTTGTGATCGCTTCCATGGATTTCTGACTGAAATGTTTCCGTGCATTGTCGTGCAACAGCAAAATATCCTGCTTTTACCGATGTGGTCGAACACGACTCAGTCGAGCTTGAAGTTTCTTCAGTGTCGTCACATATGCATCAGAATTTATGGTGGTTACACGAGGCCTGATGTTCACAAGCAAGAATCCTTCGGAATCGAGAAACACCGTAGCCATAACTTTTCCAGCAGGTGTGGTGTGGTTTTTGAATTTTTTTATTGGGTAAATTTGCATGATGCCACTCCATTGATTGCCTCTTGATCTCTGGAGAAAAATTATGGAACCATATTTCATCACCTGTCACAATTCTTCCAAGGAATCCATATCCACCATTCCCGTACTGTTCCAAAAGTTCGCTGCATTCCGTTTTTCGTGTTTCTTTGTGAGCCACTATCAACATCCTGGGAATCCACCTGGCACAAACCTTTTTTATCAGCAACATATTCAGTATTCTGCAAACAATTCCGTTCCCTATCCCAACGTATTGTGTCAATTCGTTCGCTGTGATGCATCTGTCAGCAGTCACCAATTCCTTAACATTGTCTGGAATGCGTGTGCAGTACGAGGCCTGCCGCTGCGAGGAGAATCCTTAATATTGCCGTGCCCAAATTCGTCAAATGTTCAAATGTTCGTAGAGCTTATGGGACTTAACTACGGGGTCATCAGTCCCTAAACTTACAAACTACTTATGAACTAGCTAATACTAAGGACGGCACAAATATCCATGCCCGAGGGGGGATTCGGAACTCTGACGGAAGTGGCCGTGCACACCGTGACTGGAGCGCCTCCGGCCACCGCGGCCGGCCACATTCGTCACGTAACCTGCTTGCACAACGACTAACTGTACTGCCATCGACTGCAGCATCTCCATACATCCTTTCCAACCTCTTGTGGATGTTTCCGACTATATCGTTTTCACAGCATAGGAAGCACGTTGCTTCTGACGAAGATTACGGGCCGCTTGACGGGGGTTCAACCCTCGACCTTTGGAGCTTTAGTCTGGCACTCTACCACTGTGTAGAAGATTATATAAACGTCATGTAGTGCACTATATTTCGTTACAAACTGGCAGAAACTACGTGCATGTTAACAATGAGACAGCACGGTAGTGCACAATTGACATACGATGTCTTCGACGTTACTTTGTAGTATACTTTCCGTTTTGTTCTGCGATAGTCCACGTAAATTATAAATAAAATGCGTGATCTCTCATACATCCAAACAGAATAACTGGACTGTGCGCAGTTAGTAGGAGCATATGTGACGAAACCGATTGCACGGTTTAACGTTTCACTAGGAAATTACGAAATTATACTCGGTAGTGACAGTGTACGCAAAACAATGTAAAACATCATTGGCGAAGAGGAATAGTGAGCAAATCACTAACTTTGAGCGACGTTATCTTACACTGTAAGCATCAACGAAATTTCGATGTTGCCATCCACGAAGGGGTGAAATAGGGGATGAACGGTTTTTTTGAAAATACGTTGCTATTCAGGCAATTTTTGAGCGACGAGTATTTAGAACCACTGTGGTCAAAAAAACATAAAACTACAACAACAAACGCTACTGAAAACTCAACACTACTTGATATTATATATATATATATATATGTGTGTGTGTGTGTGTGTGTGTGTGTGTGTGTGTGTGTGTGACTGTGCCTATATTTTTCTCTGCAGCCAAAATTACACATCGCAAACGACTAGTGTTTCTTAATATCAAAACGGAATAACTTCCTGATGTTCTGCAAAACTTTTTTATTGGTTACAAACCGGCTTTCAGCTTCTTAGGCCATCATCAGGTGACAACTAGTGTTTGTATGTGGTATTAGGTATCAGTCTCCCATTGTGAACTATGGTGGTAGAGGTTTGATAACGATAAGGGGATGGAAGATTTGGGAGTTGAAAGTTACAGACTTGCATACAATTCTACGTGTGGGTGTTAATATTTTGCTCTCCAGCAAAATGTACACAAAGAAGTTTGAAAAGTAAAACTGCCAAGAATGAGCAGGAAATATAAAACTTCAAATTTATATCATTGATTGGAATTTTAGAAACGTGTTTCGATATTTTTGGAAAGTCAACCATTAAGTGGGTGAAATAAGGTAAAATCTTTTAAGGGTGCTACTAAGACTATTTTGTTACTAGAAATGCGAAAATTTGGATTTGGAATCATGGTTAGAATTTAAAATAAGATGTTTTTCGTGATGTTTTGGTTTCTGCCATCAATCTTGCAATAAGGGTGGCAAGTTGTATCAAAATACTTGATTAGGAAAGCATTTTTAAAGCTAAATGTATGAAAATTTATATTTAGAAGTAGAAACAACCAATGGAGACTGTCCAGCTTACGCGTGCGAAAATGCGGGAATTAAGCTAGTTGTTTGATAAAAACAGTACCGTACGGTTCAAACTTAAATTCATCGAAGGTCTCCTGTTGCTGATTTCTGAATAATGGAAGCCAACGCTAAGCTGTGACGAAATCACTATCATAAAACCTGGACCTTCAAATGTTCAAATGTTTGTTAAGCTTATGGGACTTAACTACGGGGTCATCAGTCCCTAAACTTACAAACTACTTATGAACTACTTACGAACTAGGACGGCACAAATATCCATGCCCGAGGGGGGATTCGAACCCCCGACCGTAGTGGCCGTGCTGACCGTGACTGGAGCGCCTCAGTCACCTCGGCCACCGCGGCCGGCAAACCTGGACCTTAGATGAGTTCTTGTATGTCACATGATCTGATTAATCAACGTTGCTTCCTACAAACAACAAGATCTATGTGCCGAAAAGCCTGAAAGAAGTTTACGTGCGGGAAATACCGAGCGGTCTTAGACGCAGTGTCATGGATTACGTTGCTGCTCCCCTAGGGCCTGGAAGTGTGTCTTCGCCTTAGCAGTAATTTAGTTCGACTGTTTCTTAAGTCTAAGGACCGATGTCATCGAGTTTAAAATCATTAGAACATTTGAGAAGCTTACGACAGGCATGCCTGCTTCTTACAGCCTGAGGATAGTTCCGTCGTGATTTAGGCATCAATATCACGGCATTCAACTGTTTCTATTACCATCCTCAACGATAGGGTTTACTGAGAAAAATCCTTAAAATTATTATGCATTACTAGCAACAAGAAATTCATAGTAATCTATATAGTGCTTTCATTATGTACCGAATGCAGTAAATGTCACTATTATGCCTCCCATCTTTCCAGAAAATAACTCATAATGCTACAGTAGTATGGGATTGACTACTTTAAAATGCACATGTTAGGAGTATTCAATGCAGCTAATTGTCGAACTGATTCAGTAGCGCTCTGTAATTTATAACTTCTAGGAAGAGCTACTAGCATATGTAACACTATATATACAAGAAGAAACAATTGAATTTGTGGTAAAAAGTTTATCAGTATGAGTGATAATGGAAAAAACAAGGTATGCTGCTGATCAGCTACACTCTGCATTAAAGGGTTAAGGTGTTGTTCGTGTTGTATCTTAATTTTAACAAACATCTACTCTGGACAACAAAATGTCCATGTCACAACATAACTGAAGTGTTAAAGGGAGTTTGGAACTGAGAAGACCAAATTTACGGTTCCAACATCTTTGAAGTTATAAGTTCGTAGGCCTCCCACGGCCGGTATCATTTTTAATAAAACAATACTAGGTATAAGACAAGTGCTTCAATAACGACGTGACCTAAAACACAGAATTGTTTTACTCAAAATCGGCGGACCTTTTTAGTGCAAAAATGGATAACAGTTTGGTAACTATAAAGACACTATACGAAATATTTATTTAGAAGTGCACCTGTCCATAAACGAAATGGTGGGTTAGCGCCTTACTAATCAGTGAATATTGCGTCTATTATTTTGTTCACCCCTAGTATAAGGAAAACATCCTGCCAATCCCTTTTTCAAATTGATGACGATTTGATTGAAGAACTTGCATATGGTCATCAGAGGTTTGTGATAGCAGGACTCATCTACTTCTGATTAGTGTCTACGAGTAATTTTGAAAGGAAAAAAGTGCACAATAACCCTCAAATGGAAGATGAAAAGAGGGGGAATTGTAGGCCGAAACACTGAAACAATGGATGCTAGAGTTCTGTGTAATGTAGGTCTACAATGGATTTCACAAATAAAGAAATGGAAAAATGATCCTAATGTATTTTGTAATTGTAAAATCGCAGTAAATAACCTTCCCAACACAACCTGGTACCGGAAAGTAGCACAAGTTTTACACTTTAAATATCTAGGAGAGATCATCCAACCATCAGGACTGAACACAATAGCCAATCAAGAATTTCAAAATTATAAAAAGCATATATGGTCACTTGGAATCAATACAATTGAAAGACGACCGTCGGTCGTCTTCCATATATTTTTTGTGTAGTTCTGTAAAGTTATAATTTATTTAATGTCTTTAGATTATCATTTTGTTAAAACTTGAGCCCCACTCTTTTCAAGGCTTGAGGAATAGCATCTTTATTTCATGTGTTAAAATATTAGTTAATATTGCTGGGTTCTTCTTATTTTGTTATGTTAATAATTTATTATAATATTAATTAATGTGGCATAAATACGGATTCTCCGCTACGTCACTGTCCCTGTGAGAATGTGCAGTTGCGAGAATATATAGCTGACTGAATATGGGGAGTGATAGCTCGCTTTGCATCGTTCTCTCTGGCTCAGAGTCAATAGCTGCTGAAGCTACCAAAGAGGTTTCTACACCCTTTGGATACAGTCTAGTTAGCGAGACTTCCCTCCAGCGTGAGTCTGGCTGTCCGTCCCCACACCGCTGTTTCTTGGATTTTCCGGCTTCCGGTGGCTTCCCGCGCCCCAGTGGCCGCTCGGCTGATTATTCTGCTGGGCTGGTCATCTGGTGAGGTAAGGTTGGTTCTGCTCTTGTCTCTAGATATGGTAGCGTTCCATTGACCAGCACATTTAACTTAGATTCCTGAACTTAGAATCATTTTCTGGAATATTTTCTCCGATCGTGTGTGGAAATGTGTTCTGGTTTTTAGTTCAGAGATTTCCAATAGATAATCGCGGTGTGTGTGATTAAAGTTGCAGTTTGATAATGGCCTGATATGTTAAAACCTTTTGTGATCATGTGGTGGTGTATGAACTGTGTGTAAATACTTTGTAGCTTTGTGGGGCCCAATTTCTAATAGGTGATATCTTCATTTTGTACAGTGCATGTAAAAATCTTCTCAAACTATTCTTCCGAGAGCGATATGTGTTCCACGTGGTTGGTTCATAGAACAAAGCCTTCAGCTTCCACTCTTCTTTGTTCCATGCACATCAGGCAAGTAACTATGCGGGTATCCTTCTGATTTCCACTAATATTTCGTGATCTTCTCTCCCCGCCTATTTTAATTTTGCTGTCTCTTCTCCGACTTGTTGTACGCACTCTGCCTTTGTCTGTAATTCTCTCTGAGCCTTGTAAAACCTCCTTCAATAACTTCCTTACGTAATTCTGAACATTTATATGGATTGCATGCTGTAATTCTTAGTTTCATTTTACGGACTTTGTAATTATTTCCTTTTTACGAGTTTTTTGAGACTTGACTTCATCCGTCTACGTAAGCGCTCCCTATTGCTTGTAGCTGCATTTCTTTCGCTTTTTCATATAATTTTAAACATTTCTATGGGTTGCATGCCGTAATTTTTATTTTCATTTTCCGACTTTGTAATTATTTCATTTTTGTGCTTTTTCTGAGAAAGGACCTCATCCGTCTCTGTAACCGCCCCCTATCGCGTGTAACTGTATTTCATTCGCTTTTTTATATAATTCTACTTAATTTGAAACGAGTCAGCTCTCAGTTTGGGCCAAGGAACAAGGCTTTGTAGCAGGGAGTAACCAGTAGTTCATACGGACCTCATATGCTAATTCTAGTGATAAAGCAAGGCTCTTGTTACGTACTGTGGTCAATTTTTACAATACAAGATGTATTTCTGTCAACGCAAAAATAATAAGGAAGGAACCTTAGGGTTTAAAGTCCCATCGACAGCTTGGTCATTACAGACGGAGCTTACGCTAGGAGATTTGGGTAAGGACGGGGAAGACATTCGGCCGTGCCCTTTGAAAGGAACCATCCCGGCATTTGCCTGGAGTGATTTAGAGAAATCACGGAAAACCTAAATCTGGATGGCCGGGGGTGGATTTGAACCACCGCCCTCCCGAATACGAGTCCAGTGCGTTTCCACTGCGCCACCTCGCTCGGTTCAAAAATAAGACATTACTAAACAGTAGTTCTACCTGAAGGACTCTACGCTGCAGAAATATGGTGATGCATGGCCACACGAAAATAAAAGAAATAGACAAGAAGGAAATGGAAATTCTAAAGAAAATACACGGGCTAGTGTTTCGTGAAGGAATTTATATAAATATACAAACACACAGACACAATATTTAACATATTTAGAAAGAGAAAGTTGAAATTTTATGGACATATTAGCAGGATAGGCAATAACAGGCTTTTGAATAATGAAATGGCAATATCGCGGAATTTCGTCTTTATTATAATAAAGACGAAATACCGCGATATTGGCATTTCATTATCCACAAAATACATTTATAAGATCGCTCCCTGACATGAGCAAATTGTAAGAACGGGCTTACAAGACAAATCTTTGAGATAGTTAAAACTAACAAAAACAAGACAAAATGGATAACTGAAAAAGAAGACATTAAAGTCTGGGAATCACACACGACAACAAAAACAAACGAGAGCAGTTCAGAAAATTCATAAACAAACATACATAAATGATTTAAACAGGAATACATCGATAAAAACAGGAAATAAATGGTCAGAAGAGCGCAAGAAAGAACACAGGAGCGTATGAAAAATTGGGAAGAAAGGACGAAGAAGAAAAAATCATGGCTCTCTTAATAGGGAACAGTCGTTAATAATAATAAATATTATTGCTGTAACATTTTAACCCAACAAGTGTACACAAGGTTTGAAGGAAATGAAATAAAAAGTTCAAATGTTCAAATGTTCAAATGTTTGTAAATCTGTGGGACTTAACTGCTGTGCTATTAGTCCCAAGCTTACAAACTACTTAAACTATGGTAAATTAAGGAAAACATACACATCCATGCCCGAGGGAGGATTCGAACAACCCGACGCGGGAGGACGCGCTATCCGTAACGTGGCCATCCAAACCGCTCGCATACTCCCGCGCAACAAATAAAAAGTACTAGGTCATTATAGAAGGAGTACAATTTCAGATTGTTTCGGTAAGAATTGGTGAGAAAGTCGTGCTCTTTGAATAGTATCATCTGGCTCTTGCCTGGAGCGATTTAGGAAAGTAATGGAATTTTTATCGCTGAAGATGGATTTGAATCGGATCATTTTTTAGCTTCATCACTGTAAGGAACGATATCGATTGGTTTCCTACCTTGAATTATGGACGCTTGAAAATATTAATTCGTGCCTTATATGAAGTAAAATGTAATCCGTATATTATACAGCAATTTCAGTATAAAATGATCTATATTCAGCTAACGTCTCCGGAAAGTACTGTAACTGACGTCTCTAGGAGCCTAGTGTACTATTCATGTGACTGTGACGGAAGTACACAATGTTAGTATGAAAGGTATTTTCTAACTTCAACTGATTTTTTAACTTTTTCTAACAACGTACTACACCAATTTGGAGCACAAAGCGCGCTAGTTTCACAGCAGAGAACGTCGGAAGTTACTGCGAGTGAACAGGCAATCAACCGCTGCGATGAAGTAAGACTAGCATCGCTTGGACGGGCCGAGAGCACATGGAAAACACGCTGGCGAACGTGACGTCATGTGCAACGGTCAATTTTCCCGCCGAAGTACGGCATTGTCTTAGTTTTAGATACTAAGCTGACACTATTAGAGTGACAGATTAACATGTAGAAGCAAATGAAAGAGGGGAACTGCGCGATTCAGATGATGTGTTGACATCGATTTTATTAATTTTATAACAACAATTATTCAGAAAACTAAAATTTATTCACTTGGAAAAATCCAAAGGCTAAAGTAATGGCACTACAGAAACGAGCGAGGGCTCGAATGAAAGGTCTCATCGAGACGGGAAGTTTAGTATAACCATATTATCTACAACATTTATATTGCCCGTAGTAATGTACTTTTAAGGAGGAACAATAGTGATTGGTAAATAACAATTAATACAAGACAGTTACATGAACAGCGAGGCAGTGCTAAGTTGCAGGTGTCGTAAACACACATTATGATTTGTTTGGGATAGATTACTATTGTTTACTTTAATATGTTGACTTTGTGTAAGTTATTTTGTTTATCGACCGTAAACTGTTTAAACTCAGGAGCACAGCAATTCTGAACAATGCATTCGAAAGAGAAGTGGAAAATCTATCTGAAAAACTCTTCACCTAAGTGATTATTTAAATAGTCATCGTGCGATGGCCGAAGGACTTATTTATCGGTCATTATGAAAATATTAATTTGTTTAAACGTAAGATTTAGAGGGTATTATTAATGTTGGATTTTAAAGTGAAGCATCTGTTTGCATTAGAATCTTAGCGCGCATCTAACGATGCCGTCATATCAGCATTTCAGTCATTATTTAAAAAGGTTATACACTACTTGGAGAATCACTGGCCGCGGTGGAGTAGCCGAGAGGTTTAAAGCGCCTCGCTGTGGAGTGCGCGGTTGCTCGCCGTGGAGGTTCGAGTCCTCCCTGGGGCATGGGTGTGTGTGTTTGTCCGTAGGTTAGTTTACCTAGGTTTAAGTAGTTTGTAAGCTACGGACTGATGCCCACGCAGTTTAGATAGTTTTACAAGCATTTGAACATGTTGAGAATCACTGAACCTCGTTAAAGGGACGTATAACTGGAATGACGTCACAGATCGTATATAAGTGGATGCAGGCAGGCACTCAGGATCAGTGTACAGCAGTTGAATTTTGGTGGTAGACGTGTGTTGCGAGTGCAGTGGAATCGATTGAGACGATAAGGTATTCAACAGATCCGAAAAAGCCGCCACGCTGGACGTGTGTGGACTTTGATTTTAAACAGTAGTCGGAACACAGAAATTATTCATCGCTTTCTGACTAGGATTTGTGTGTGTGTGTCTGTGTGTGTGTGTGTGTGTGTGTGTGTGTGTGTGTGTGTGTGTGTGTGTGTGTAGATCAATGAATTTTAATAGCAATTATTTTAGAAACATTATCCAAATGATTCATATACTCTACTGGCCATTAACATTGATGCACCGAGAAGAAATGCAGATGATAAAAGGGTATTCATTGGACAAATATATTATACTAGAACTGACATGTGATTACATTTTCACGCAATTTTTGTGCATATATCCTGAGAAATCAGTACCCACCTCTTGCAGTAATAGCGGCCTTGATACGCCTGGGCATTGAATAAATCAGAGCTTGAAAGGCTTTACAGGTACAGATGCCCATGCAGCTTCAACACAATACCACAGTTCATCAAGTTGCTCGGCCACCATTGACCAGACGTTTTCAGTTGGTGAGAGATGTGGAGAATGTGCTGGCCAGGGCACCAGTCGAACATTTTCCGTATCCAGAAAGGCCCGTACAGGACCTGAAACATGCGGTCGTGCATTATCCTGCTGAAATGTAGGCTTTCGCAGTTACTGAATGTAGGGTAGAGCCACGGGTCGTAACACATCTGAAATGTAACTGCTCAAAGTGCAATCGATGCGAACAAGAGGTGACCGAGACGTGTACCCAAAGGCACGCCATACTAACACGCTGGGCGATACGCCACTATGGCGATCACGAATACACGCTTCCAATGTGTGTTCACCGCGATTTCGCCAAACAGGAATGCGACCATCGTGTTATCAGAACCTGGATTCATCCGAGAAAATGACGTTTCAAGGGTAACCGCAGCCATCCTATCCGAGCTGATAGTCCATACTGCTGCAAACGTCGTCGAACTGTTCGTGCAGATGGTTGTCTTGCAAACGTCCTATTATCTCGACTGCTAGTGTTAGGAGACCATGGGGATGCAGCACGGCGTTCCGTATTGCCCTCCTGAAACCACCGATTCCATATTCTGCTAACAGTCATTGGATCGCGACCAACGCGTGCAGCAATGTTGCGATACAAAATGTTTCATATGTTTGTATAGCTTATGGGACTTAACTACGAGGTCATCAATCCCTAAATTTACGAACTGCTTATGAACTAGCTAACACTAAGGACGGCACAAATATCCATGCCCGAGGAGGTTTCGAACCTCCGACCGTAGTGGCCGTGCAGACCGTGACTGACGCGCCGCAGTCCCCTAGGCCACCTTGGCAGGCTGTTGCGATAGGATAAACTGCTATCGCGATAGGCTACAAAATCAAATGTTTGTAAATCTATGGGATCAAACTGCGTGGTCATTAGTCCGTAGCTTACAAACTACTTAAGCTAAGGTAAACTAACCTAAGGACAACACACACACCCATGCCCAAGGGAGGACACGAACCTCCACGGCGAGCAACCGCGCGCTCCGCAGCGAGACGCTTTAGGCCGCTCGGCTACTCCATCACGGCGATAGGGTACAATACGACATTTATCAAAGTCGGAAACGTTATGGTATGCTTTTCTCTTCCTTACACGAGGCATCACAACAACGGTTCACCAGGCAACGCCGGTCAACTGCTGTTTGTGTATGAAAAATCGGTTGGAAACCTCCCTCATGTCAGCACATTGTACGTGTCGCCACCGTCGCCACCCTTGTGTGAATGCTCTGAAAAGCTAATCATTTGCATACCACAACATCTTACTGGTTAAATTTCGCGTCTGTAGCACGTCATCTTCGTGGCGTAGCTATTTTGTTAGCAATATTGGGGTCTCGAGCTTATAATATCAGACGGAGTTTAAGGAATTTAGTGATTATCGCAAGACATAATCATGCAATGGGCAATAAACAGTTTTAGTTAAAACGCAACCCACATGTAGTCATTTATTTAGTAGATGCCATCCTTCTTAAAAATTCCTTGACCTTGAAATTGAAAGTTTAGTTTTACAATTAAATGTATACATGTACGGACAGCAACGAGCCAAACTGTAGCAGGAATAAGTCATCCCTTAAGACAAAGTAAGTTGAATTGAGGGTCCATCCCGTTACAAGATGCACATTATTACAATGAAGTGTATAACAGCAGCAGTTGCGGACGAACGATTGTACACTGGTCACAGGCATAACCGAAAGGTGCCCGCAATAAAAACAGTCCTGTCTGATTATCCAATAAAAATTATTCCTCGAAAATCGTCAGAATTTTCGTCTTCTAACGTAAATATGGTTTTTTGTGACATCGACGTGAAGTAACGACCGTCCAAAAATCACGTTGCCGTCCGCGGCGCGAGTTTAGAATAAACGAGAGGCGACCGCATTCGGCCAGTACTTGTGACCGGAATAACCGTCGCAGCGATTGGAGATAATTTCCTCCGGCCAGGCGTCCCGGCGTGCAACGCGGCGGTGACGGACGTCATACGGCGGCTTCCCGCGCAATCGATGGCGGCCCGCTAAGTGCTACGTATGAGTGATTGACACAGAAAATTGAATCGTGTCCGCGCAAATTGCTTCCCGGCGCCTCCCATCTGCAGGCGTGATTAATTGCATTTGTTTCCCGATGACGCGTTTTTCTCAATTACCAGCGCCGCGTGGCCGCCACTTTGCCGCCGGTGACAGTGGTTGGGGGGGGGGGGGTTGGTAGGGGGGCGAGAGGGGGTTGGACTCCGCACCCGGCGTTGCAGACACGGTGGGGCCGTCACCCAAAGGGGCGCAGGCGAGCAGCTGGCCGGAGAACTTTGGGGCAGCTCGCAGAAGTGCAGATGTTTTGCTACGTGCAAACTTCCCCTTGTGCGTTGATGATTAGCAGCATTCAACTGTTATATCTTTGGTAAGACCCGGAGAGCGATCACCTTGTAATCGAACATATTTTTTCGAGACTCATGCATATGTATATATATATATATATATATATATATATATATATATATATATAACTTCCCATCCCTACACCCTAACATCTTCCCCCCCCCTCCCCAATTCCTATCCCACTCATTATCCCGCATGTATGTCTTCCTTAGAACTGTGTTATTTTTTATTATTTTTTCCTACTTTTTTTCTTTTTTTCCTCAGATAATTCATTACTTTTTACCGGTTTTTACTTTTTCACCGATTGCGTCAATGGATGGGACGTAGATGCTGATTTTCAAACCTGAAACTAACAGCCTGTTAGGGTAGTGAAAGCACAAGGACTCACCGCCACCAAAAATATTTCAGTTACGTTCCAATGCTGAAAACAAATGGTGGCAGTCTCCTGAGATATGTGTGGCGTAATCCTTACTCATTGCGTTCCAAAGGGAACAACGGTCAATGGTGTTTCCAACCCAGATGATTTGCAGAAAAGTTGCTACCAGAAGTGGTGTGGAAAACGGCCGGAAATGGCAGCACAGGTGCTCTTTTATCATGACAACTACCCTGGATATCGGGCGAGCGCTAGGCTGCAGTCCTTTCATGACAACTTTGAAGTTACTCCCTACTCACCTGACCTGTTTCCAAGCGACTTTGAATTTTTTCCAATGATGAAACACGCTCTTCGTCGTCGCACATTCACAAACCTTGTTGCAATTGCATCGATACTTTTCCAGACCCCTAAAGAAGATTCTATATGACTGACCATATATGCTGCGAATCACTGGAATATTTACGAATGTGAATTAAAACACTCGTGCATCAGGCAGGTTGTTCGCACTCACATGAATGTGCGACAATGTGCAGTATGAAGTTTTTCTTTTAATGATTAATAAAATATTTAGTGCCTGTGTTAGTAATGCACTTCCTCATAACGACAATTCTGTTCTCCTGCACAAACCCAAAGTCTTAAAATAAATAAATAAATAAATAATTAAAAAAAGTCCGCTATTGCAAGGTGCAGTGTTATTTCATGGTGAAAATGTTTCTATGGTCGAATTTTGATTTTTTTTTCTTATACTTTAAGTGAAAGTTATATTTTTCCGAATTATTTTTTTCTAATTCTTAAAAAATGATCCAGAGATGTTTACCACACCATATCATTTTACTATCGAGAGTAGAAACTTGAAATAAATTCAAACATTGGGAAACATGTTACGACGGTGTGGCTGTCAATTTTTGTCTTTATATTGGTCAGTCCTTTTTTGTCTTGTAGTCGTTATTGAACGATCAGATAACCTATATATTTAGTGTGAAAATTTTTATTTCGATGGTATATTCGTGAATAAAAATGATCAGTGAATATTAAAAAAGTGTCTGACTTACTAGCGGAACTCCTCACCAATTTAAATGGATGTTAACGTTCTGTCAATGGACATCGCGCTGTAAGAATCCGTATCTGTAATCACTTTTGGGATTCTTGAAATGTTTAAAATTTAGAAATATGTAAATCTTCATAGACAAGTTCTTGAATACATAATTATATAGAGGAGACGATGAAATCTTTTGGACAGTAACGATAAATATTCTTTGGTGTAAAATTTATATTAAGTAATAAATGGATCTACGTTGCATGGATACGGCAATTTGAATCTTGTCTTCTCACTTCTTATTCCAGCCAAAACTTCAAGTATCCGTTTCATTTATTTCTGATAGTGTTAATCATAAATGTGTCTATTTCAATAACAATAAAAGTGATCATAATTTTCGTCAATTGCAACTAAGTGGAATGCGTTTTTGTGCCATACGCTTTTCGCTTCTTTATTTGTGAAGTATCGTAAGTGGCAGTTTCTTGTGTTAGTCCATGTGTGTCTTCACGTAGCTGTTTGTGTGTTTTCCAGGTGGGTGTATATTTTGGGGCTTGTAAACAAATTTGTACCATCAGTTCACTGTGTACTCGTTTTGTGTTTGTTTACCATGTTCAGTGACTACACATGGAAAGCAAACCGTTACGAAAGGAGTACGCAGTGAAGTGATGATATATAAGTGTTTATTAAGAACCAAAGTATACAACCACCTGAAAAACACACAAACCGCTCGATGAAGACATACATGGAATAAACACAAAAAACCGCCACTGATGATGCTTCACAAATAAAGTAGCGAAACGCGTGTGGCACAAGAAACGTCTTTCATTTAGTTGCAATAGATTACGTAATAGATTTAGCCCTAGGAAACCCGTTTGTTTTGGTAATTGAACACCAAGAAATCCATGTATGTAACGGTAGAAAAAAACCACGTATGTAAATTCATTTTTTATCTACATATCTGCCAGTATTTTACTCAAAATTTGTCGTCAATATTTCAAAGTACTTTGTTCTGAACCAAACGTTTTTAGACATGAAGTAATCATATCGTAATTACATAATGTTATAAAAACACTCTGTCGTACCTTAAACTTTACCATACGGAGCACTTTGAAAAATTACTTTTGTTTATTCCTAATAAAAAATATGAAGGCTTGTCGAGCTTATGGGACTTAACGGCAGGGTAATACCCTCCTAAACTTACAAACTACTTTATACTAAAGTCAGCACAAACATCCATGCCAGGGGGGGATTCGAACCCCCGACAGAGAACGGCCTCACGCATCCCAGCTTAGCACCTCAATGCGCTCGGTTGATCCGCCGCTGCTTCCTCGATATAAGTGATATTGTTGCAATGTAATATTATGCAGGGATTGATATTACTACTAGAATAGAATTAATAACATCTCCTGAAGCTTGTAACAGGATTTGATAGTTATTCTATTATTTAAGAAATTGAAATAATTTAAACATACCCATACTACTCTAGTCGTAAATTGCATATACCTAAAAGGTAAAGCAGTCAACAATCCGAAGATTGGTTTGAACACCACAGTGCTTTACTAGGCATGGTCCTGTTTGGAGGTGGTATGCCGTTGCCTTCCTCCGACCTTCGAACTGACTTACCCAGCCAGTTATGGGGGAACTTCAATTTAACGTGGGTTCCGAACCACGGTGCTACTCGGTATTTTTCACATGAGCAATACTGCCAGAGGTGAAAGAAGTACAAAGTGACAGATAAAAATCCTAGGACCTGGCGAGGATCGAACCCGCGAGCTTTGGACTTGTAGTCTGGCACTCTACCACTGTGCAACCGAGGCGCACGACAGACCTATAACCTCTATTTTGGTTTGTTATATAACATTTGTAAACATATTTTTGTTTATACTATTGCCTCAGTATAGAGTGGGGTGGAGAGCTGCATCACACCAGTCTCTGGACCACAACAATAACCGCAACCTCGGGTGTCCCAGCTATCTTGTCCACCCAAAATATCTCTGTAACAATAACAGCTATTGAAAAACGACTTTCACCGGTATCAATGTAACACAAACGTATGTTTTTTTAATGGACACCCTATATTTTTTCTTCAGCAATCTATAGCATGACGAATCACATAAACAATGGCGTTGATTGCATCGAAATATTCCAATTACATCCCAAGATATTGCGACAAGAAGTTAACGCTTGAAAAACCCGTAATACGCTGCTAGCGCACGTCCTGAGGCTCAGCTGTGAACCCCATGCTGCCCGTAATCGCGATGTGATTGACATGCGTAATCGCACTTCCATACTTATCAAGAGGTCCGAAACGAATAATACGGTCTGCTGCCATCAACTCTCATAAGCACATGATGGTTTCCCTCTTCCACGTTTACACAATATGAACCAGTACCGATCGGTATACACCAGTCAGGTTGTCTTATTTATCCTGCACACCCAAAATACTGTATATCGAATGCGTTAAATGACCCATTGTGCCTATCGCGCACTCGTTCATCCAGGACATAGCTCCACCTAGACCACGTGTCCAACGTAGTCCCCACTACAGACACAGTTACCACTTCGCCTTGTTTGTGATTTGCGACTCATGCAAACTCCTGTACTCCACCACCCTCCGAGCATCCCATCTGTTGTTGCTTTGGCATGCAGTACACCGCTTGCCAGTGTAGTCGTGCATCAGAGTAATCTAGTGATGGCACGGAGGTAGTACACTCTGTGAATAAACGTTGTGTTGTGGAACTTATACTGTATTATGTACACACATGAAGATATGGTAGAAATGCTGCTGATCTATGGAGAATGTACGTTGACGGGAAATATGTTATTAGATTGCTTGTTTGTTTATAGTACTGTTAGAGAACATTATGATTATTACGTTAATATTCCTACCCTACTCTACATACCTGTACTGTACCCTGTTGTAGGCTGGCGAAATTCTGTTCAGGCAGGACGACTGTACAGAAGACGATTCCCTGACAAGCCATCGCCTTCGCGCCGGATGTTTCGTCATCTCACATCTCGTCTACGTGAAACGGGAAGCTTAAATCCAAGTCCTAGACATCGTCCTAGAACACACACAGATGAACGTGCTGAAGTTGCTGTGCTCGCTACCGTAGCTGTGAATACTCACTTCAGCACACGTCAAACTGAATGTGACGTTGGTGTGTCGAAATCAGGTGTACAGCGTATTCTTCAACGTCATAAATTTCATCCTTACCATGTTCATTTACACCAGGATCTTCATGAAAATGACTTCAGCAACAGGGTAACATTTTGTCGGTGGGTTCAGCAAAAACTTCTGACTAATCCAAATTTTTTCGCAGATGTTTTCTTTACTGACGAGGCATCATTCTCCAACAAAGGAACTGTCAATATGAGAAATATGCATTATTAGTCCGCAGACAATCCAAAATGGCTCCGTCAGGTAGAGCATCAACGTCCGTGGAAAGTGAATGTTTGGTGTGGGATTATTGGAGATACCATTATCGGACCTTTCTTGGTAAATGGCGTCCTAAATGGCAGACAGTACTCCAGATTTATACGACACCATCTTTCTGTTCTCTTGGATACCGTACCTCAGAACAGGAGAATGGTCATGTGGTATCAGCATGACAGATGCCCTGCACATAACGAATTAAGAGCATGACGACTTCTGAACCGTAAGTTTCCTGGTAGGTGGATTGGACGTGGTGGCCCAGTTAGGTGGCATGCCCGATTTCCGGACATTACACTGCTGGATATTTTTCTTTGGGGAGCAGTGAAGGATGCTGTTTAGCAACATGATCCAACAACACCAGAGGACATGAAGCAACGCATTATTGATGCTTGTACAGCCATCAAAGAGGAAACAGTAGCACGAAGTAGGGCATCCTACATCCGCAGAGTGACCCTATGCATGCAAGCCAATGCTTGTCACTTTGAGCATGATATGTGAACGCTATCTTTAGTATGTAGTGCTGGTATTGAGAGATGGCAGTCCATCTCTCATCTTTATTATCGATGTTTATTGTTGACGTATTGTCTTAATGAGTCCTGTACATACAATTTTCTATTGCTGTCGGGAATACGATGGAGGGAAGATTTTGCTAAGGTGAGATGCAGAGCTGACTTGGCCCTGAGGGGGCCAATTCCTTCCTACCTGCGCCCTGCGGCGCCGTAGGAGGCCAGGCGCGCTGGGCTTGGGTGGCACACTGGCAGGACAGTAGGTCGTAAAAATATAGCCTTGTATCCCAAACTGTGAAGGACAAGAAGATAGCAGGGCACACGGCTATGGCCGAGGGAAAGCGACGGAATGTCGCTGGAGGCTAGGCAGCCGCTCCCACGGGCGACGGTTAGAGCCGTTTAGTGAGATTCGCGCCAAATCAGCGGTTGTCTTGTGAGATTTTACTGGCTGGAGTTCGAGAACTCGACGCTGATTGGCTTTACGTAAAAAACGGCGTTTCTCGGGGGGTCTTGCGCAGAGACTAGGTGATAGATGGGGACTTCGTGTTTCGTAGCGCTGGAGTACGAACGCGTCTGGTGGCGTCCTGGATTTATCATTGAGTGTTTTATCCTACTTAAAAAGGTGTAATAAATATTGCTGGATTTTAAAGATGTTCTTTCAACATTATTAGTCGTCAGATCCCAGTTAGTTCGTTAGATTTTTGGTGGGGACAAATTATTAATTATATTTTATGCCACTTGCAGGAAGTGGAAGATTCTCATTACAATTAGAACTGAAACAGGGCAGATCATGAAAATTATTTGATTTGATGTTTAATATCAGTAATTAATTCAGGGTCAGCTGCTCCTGTCTTCCTATTGTATTAACCCACATTAACCTTGCCCAGCCGGAATCCTTCCTATTCATTTCACATTTTTTTCACCACCACACCTTACAGTATCACAGTGCTGGTTTCTTAAAGGGCCATTTTACCCAGTGATGTTCGGTAACATTTGTTTGAAACAATTTGTCATGTAACGCATTAGATAAACATAGCATTGATAATTATGTGATAATAAAACTAATTGGTTAAACGTGTTTCCATTCATCTTCTATGTCTTACTTGAACTTCCCAAATCAAAACATTTTTACCTAAACAACGGTAAAACCTTTAGTCCTCTTGCGCGTTTCACTAAAACCATCAACATGATGTTTCACTGTCACGTGCGCTAGATCTACAGTAAAGTAAAGTTTTTAACGTTGAACGGCATTACCTTTCTAGTAACGGATTAACGATAAGCGAAGTTAACTTTAACGTTGCGGTACACATATATGTTACAGAATCGCATCACCCCTAGCCTTTGGGATTAATACCTGCTGGAATGTACGACTTTAATGCAGGATGGCAGCAGACCGTATTATTCGTTTCGGGCCTCTTGGTAAGTATGGAAGTGCGATTACGCATGTCAATCACATCGCGATTACGGGCAGCATGTGGTTCACTCCTGAGTCTCAGGACGTGCACTAGCAGCGCATTTCGGGTTTTTCAAGCGTCAACTTCGCGTCGCAATATCTCGGGATGTAATTGGAATATTGCGATGCAATCAACGCCATTGGTTATGTGATTGCTGGATTGCTGAAGAAAATATATAGGGTGTCTTTTGTATCCCACCCTCGTCGCCACTTTTGTGTCTCGTTTCCGCCGGTTGTCGTAGGTGTCGGTGGCCGAGTAGAAAGAGACCGACACATGAATAAAGGATGCACGCTTGTGCAGGTGCGGAGGTGACCAGCCAGTGGGACAGCAGAAACTACAACACTAGGCTAAATTAGAACAAGATATATATTTCGTGTATTCTTGGTAATACTTATCTTTTACATAGTTCGTGACTGCATAATGCTGATACATAGTTTAGATAGAGGCCTGCATACTGATGATTTCTAGTGCCTATCCGATAGCCTAGTCTTAACTGGTGCCTATCTGATTCCCAAGTGTTAACTGGTTCCTATCTCAGTCCCGAGTGGCTGATGCAGACGTCGTGGCCACGAGCGGAGTTGCTGCAGAGGGCACTCGTGGCCGACGTCGTAAGAACGCCGCGCCGTGCATGCATGGCGGCGCGCGGCGAAAGTACGTGGCACGCGTAGTTTAGACTTGTGTGACACCACACCACTCCCCCACAAACCGTCGCGCCGTCGTGGCGTAGGGCTGAGGGCCAGAGCGATAGCACTGGGGGGAGGGCCTGGGCGGGGGCGTTATCTAGTGGTGGGACGGGCGTCGTACCTGAGGCTGGGATCGAGACGCCGTCCGCGCCCCGGTATACACCCTGCGATCCCCCGGAAAACCCACTAAAACGAGGGAAAGGGCGCAGACCTCTGCCCAGAGGTGCATGGCCCAGGCGACGGGGGCACGCACGGTCCCGGAGTCCCTCTCGGTGACGCTGGCAGCTGAGGCGGCGACGGAGGCGGAGGGGCCGACTGCGTAGGAGGCGCATCGACATCCATCGGGACGATCTCGTAGTCCAGGGACGCTGGATCCGGCGGCGAGCGATGTGGCTGTGCTCCCTGGCAGTGAACTGGATCTGGAATCAAGAAACCAGAGACAGGATCGCGCGGCCTGTGCAGGCGCAACTGGTTTGCGTGGCGCCACAGCTCCGACCCTGTGAAAGAACGTACAACATACATATTGCGACCAAGCACGTGTTAAATGATGCCCGGTAACCATCTCTTCTTGTTTCCAACAAATACCCTGTACAGCACCGGCGTAGAAACCTGAAAACGCGAAGCGCCATACGAACCGACCCGGTCCGTGAGAGGCTGCAGCAGTGTAGGAGAGTTCGGTGACGGCGGCCGTGTAGCAGTTCGGCAGGAGACGGGCCGTCACGTGGCATGCAACCGATACGTAGACAGGAAAATTTGAAGAGCTTGCTGCCTTGAGTGCTGACCTTTCATCTTTTCCATGTGAGACTTGAATGTACGAACGAAACGTTCTGCTCCACCATTGGACTGAGGGTGAAAAGGTGCAGTGGTGATATGCCGAATGCCATTCACACGACAAAACTGTTGAAATTCCTCACTAACAAACTGAGGTCCATTGTCACTGACGATAGTTTCAGGCAAACCTTCGATGCAAAACACTGATGTTAATGCACTGATTGCACTACACGCCGTCGTAGAGTTTATGGCAATCACAAAAGGAAACTTGCTGAAAGGGTCTACAACGATTAACCAGCGCGTATTCCAGAAACGTCCAGCAAAATCAATGTGTAAACGTTGCCATGGTCCCTTGGGGCGTGGCCAGTCAGAGAAACGTTGCGGAGGAGACGCCTGATGCTCCGCACAAACAGTACACTGTGACGTCATGTTCTCCATCTGAGCGTCCATACCAACCCATGTACAATGACGTCTAGCCAGTTGCTTTCTCCTAACAATACTCCAATGTCCTTGATGCAGGAGGCGTAATACTTCTCGTTGCAGAGAACGAGGAACAATCACTGTTGTTTGGTCGTTGTCGGTATGTAACAACAGAACACTCTCACGTGAAGACAATGCATGACGTTGTGCAAAATAACGTCGAACCAGAGGCTGATCAATGTCTTTGGCTCTGGCAGGACACCCTGAGCGAACAAAACGTGCTACCACACTTAGGTCCGCGTCCGCAGCTGTTTCCTGTGCAACTTGACAAGAGTGCAAAGGGAAGTCTGCGACAGCGGAAGCATCTCTGGAGTCTATCTGACAACATGCCATTTCTGAAGAATCAAACGACACATCCTGGCCAACCGGAAGCCGTGAAAGTGTGTCCGCGGTGGCATGTTTAGTAGTAGGTCGGTACAAAATCTCATACTGATAATTTGACAATATCAAGGACCATCTCTGAAGCTTTTGTGACGTTCGTGGCGGAATTGGCTTTGTGGGTGAGAACAACGATGTGAGAGGCTTGTGGTATGTTAACAAATAGAATTTTCTACCATAGAGATAATGATGAAACTTTGTGACGCCGTAAATGTTTGCTAAGGTATCCTTTTCTATCTGACTGTAATTCTGTTGCGTTGGCGTCAGTTACTTGGATGCAAAACCAATAGTTCGATCGTGAGATCCAATACGATGTGAGATTACTGCACCCAGACTGTACGACAGGGCATCCACTGCTAGCACTACAGGCTTCTGTGGGTCAAAGGGAATCAAACATGCATCACTGAGTAGCGCAGACATTAATTTGTCAAAGGCAACCTGACAATCTGTAGACCATACGAAAGGAACATTCTTCCTACGTAAGCGATGCAGTGGAGCTGCAATCTCAGAGGGATTGAGAATAAACCTGAAGTAATAGTTAAGCTTTCCCATTACTGCTTGCAATTCGTGCACATTCTTAGGAGGAGGCAAGTCTTTGATTGCTCGAAGATGTGACTGTAAGGGATGGATTCCTTGGGCATTAATCACATGGCCTAGGTACTCTATTTCAGTTTGAAAAAACGAACACTTTGCTTTATTACAACGTAGACCTGCTGCAGTCAACACTTTGAAAAGGCACTCCAGGTTTGCTAAATGTTCTTCAACTGTACGTCCGGATACCACAATGTCATCTAAATAGTTCGAGCAACAAGGTACAGAAACTGTCAGCTGTTCCAAAAATCGCTGAAAAATAGCGGGAGCGGAAGAACTGCCAAAGGGTAGGCGTTGCAATTGAAAAAGGCCGATGTGAGTATTAATGACGAAAAACTTTTTTGACTCGTCATCAAGCGGAAACTGTAAGTAGGCCTCTGCTAAATCAATCTTAGAAAAAAAGCGAGACTGTTCTAATTTGTCCATAAGTTCCTCAGGTCTGGGCAGGGGGTAAGTGTCTACAATTGTTTGACCACTGTTGATTTGAAGTCCGCACAGAGACGAAGTTTTCCTGACGGCTTGGTTATAATTACTAAAGGCGAGGCCCACTGACTCGCAGAAACAGAAGAAATCACCCCCAGTATCCTGCCAACGTTTAAGTTCCTCAGCAACTGTATCACGAATTGCTGTAGGCACTGGTCTAGCTTTACGAAATTTTGCTATTGCAGATTCTCTTAAAGTGACATGTGCCACAAAGTCTTTTGCACAACCTAGTTTCGGCGAAAACAAGTCGCTATATTTTTCACACAATGCATTGATTTTGACCTGAGGCACTACTGACGAAATTTGAAGCACATCTCTTTGAATTGATAAGCCAAACAAGTCGAATGCATCTAGTCCAAAAATGTTGTGTAGATTTGGCCTGAGGAACTACAAATGCTACTGTTTTTGCTACACCTTGAAAAGTAGCGGGCAGGCTACAAGTTCTCAGCACGGGAATATTTTGACCTGTATATGCTGTTAGCACTTGTTGACACTGCGACAATTTTGGCGAACCCAGAAGTTCATAAGTGTCTTTATTCATTAATGTAACAGCGGAACCAGTGTCGAGCTGAAATTGCACAGTCTTATTTTCTATGTAAAGAGTCACAAAGAGTTTTTGCTTGTGGCGCTCGACAGGTGCGCGAATGTGGGCAACGTCTGCTACAGTTTGGTTGCTACCCTTGCGCATGCACGTGCCGCGTAGTGAATGAAGCGGCGCAGAATCAGCACACAGAATATTAATATCACTGTCCCTAGATGGCACTACCACCGGATCGGCGCCCGCGCGAGCATGCGAAGCTACTCCAGATTCACTAACTACTGCACTAAAGTTTTGAGTAGCTACATCAAGTCTACTGTCACTAGCTACAGAGTACTGGGCACTATTACAATGAGAAGTTGCAGAAGGCACTAGGTTCACTACAGAATTGCACTGTACATTGTCATTTTGCTTGTCCCAAACCCTTTTCCATTGCCCAGATTTACACGCTCGATGGCGCTTGCGACTTGGCTCACTACATAGTTTTGCAATAGGTGCAGACAAACTTTCTTGCATTTGAGAATCAAGAGATACACCGTCCAAATCCACAGCGTGTATGACATTTACAGAATGAACTGTTCTCGCACTCTGCGAAGCACTGGTTCTAACGACACCGTTCTTAAAATTTCTATTCTGCATACATACAGTTTGCACATGTCCTGATTTTCCACATTGATAACAAATGGCGTTGCGACTTGGGCATTGCACACGCTTGTGGCGAGATACACACTGCGGGCAAGATTTACGAACATTTTTCTGAAAAGAGCATTGGCGCCCGTTATTCAAATTACTTTGTCTAACACGATGGGGCGACCTTTGTGTCGCACTTTTACACTGGCTCCTGTTCACTGTCTGTTCAGCACGGCCGGTAGAAAAGTAAGAATCACTAGGACTAGACTGAGGACTACGGCTAGGAAAGTGCCCGTTACGGCGCACTGAGTTAACACTATGGCTTTGCAATTCTACTTCTGCTAAGTCAAAGGTATCATGCGCTTCTATAAGCTGCAGTACACTGTCTAATGAGGGGTCAGACTGTTTCAGAATTGCTGCCCTAATTCTGGGGTCCTGAATGTTCTGCGTAATTGCACCTCTCAGCATAACGTCACTATAAGACAGTCCATAAGAGCAAGTAAATTTACATTTGCAGGTTAAGCCCTTCAACTCAACGGTCCATTGCTGGTGTGACTGTTCCGGTGATTTTTTTCAGTCTGAATAATCGGTACCGCGCTGCTGCTACGAGAACTTTTCTCTCATAATGAGAATTCAGTGCAAGTACAATTTGATCGAATTCTAGATTACGTGGAGATGAGTGGGGAAAAAGTTTCTGCAGTAACACGAAGGTGTTGGGGCCCACAACCGATAGTAAAAGGTGCTTCACTCTCTGACCTGTAAGATGATGAGCCGCGACGAGTCCTTGAAATTGCGCCAAGTAGTCGCTCCATTCTTCCTCACGTTCGTCGTACTGGCGAAACGTAGGGAGCGGTGCAGCGGCAGGTGTGGGCGGCTGAACGACGGCTGTTGTTGGTTAGCTGCTTGCGCTGTTAACTGGGACACCGCTTGGAATAGTTGCGTGATTTGCGTCGTCTGTAACTGAATAATTTCCATTAAGTTTGGGTTCGGGATAGTGGCCATGCTGACCGATTAGGCGCCGCACATACAAGTAACATATAACAAAACACAAAGGCAATGCGAAAGAAGACACTCTGCAACAATAAAAGTTCACAAAACACTTAACAGAATATGTTCCCTCAAAAATCTTATAATAAGGGTGCGTGGGCGGGAGCAATTTCTGCGTGCTCCGACTGGTGCTATCTGGCTGCTGCGAGTGGGCTGGTCCACGGTTCTTCAATCGCTCCTCGTCGCCACTTTTGTATCTCATCCTCATCGCCACTTTTGTGTCTTGTTTCCGCCGGTTGTCATAGGTGTCAGTGGCCGAGTAGAAAGAGTCTGACACAGGAATAAAGGATGCACGCTTGTGCATGTACGGAGGTGACCAGCCAGTGGGACAGCAGGAAATAGAACACTAGGCTAAATTAGAACAAGATATATATTTCGTGGAGTCTTGGTAATACTTAACTTTTACATACTTCTTGACTGCAGAATGCTGATACATTGTTTAGATAGAGGCCTGCCTACTGATGATTTCTAGTGCATATCCAATAGCCAAGTCTTAACTGGTGCCTATCTGATTCCCAAGTGTTAACTGGTTCCTATCTCAGTCCCAAGTGGCTGATGCAGCAGTAGTGGCCACTAGCGGAGTTGCAGCAGAGGGCGTTTGTGGCCGACGTCGTAAGAACGCCGCGCCGTGCGTGCATGGCGGCGCGCTGCGAAAGTACGTGGCGCGTGCACTTTAGACTTTTGCAACCACACAGTGTCCATTTAAAAAAAAGTTTGTGTTAAAAAAACACATTTGCTTTCGTTTTATATAAAGAATTCAAAATACTATTGTATCAAATTTATTCTTGAGCATAATGAAAACCAACATTGTCTAGATACACGAGTGCCTTGTGGCACACAGACAGTCCGGTCCATCAGTCAGAGAATGAGTTCCTCAGACGAGTTGTTAAATGTCTTTGTAATGTGAAGTCACCGATGCAATAAAAATGAACATTTCATGTAACCTTTGTAGTTCCTATGAAACAAAACACTGTCAAACTATGATTACTGGATGTAAGCAGGCTACCTGACGACGTGGGATATCCTGTACCCCAGATAACGTAATTTACTGTTTTGAAGTTGTGGTTGCTGTTTCTGTGTTATAAAGTAAGGAACACCCTACCATAATATAAACAATATTTCAAAGGGAAAAATATGTTATTACGCGATTTGGATTTGATTTTTAAATGAACTAACAGGTCTACTCTTATAATATTTATTATTGCGTACGTAATAATCAGTTAACAATTCAGAGACATGAATATCAATTAAATATCAAATACTTCGTCAGATGGCAAATATTGGGTCATATGGCGATGTCTGACGTGGTGGTCTGCTCTGAATATGCGTCAGAATTAGTAAAAGAAACCTCTATCAACTGGGTCATTATGAAACGATGTATCGTAACTCTTACCCTCATATGACTAAATCGCAAGGAAGATGAGCTGCGATCAACAAAGTAAGTTAATACGGCAGTGCTCCCATGAAGCGATGAGATCATCGCAGAATGACGACGTCGGACACGATGTCGCGATGTGTCATGCTGAAATAAGCAGCTCGTAAACACGACAGCCAGGAGTGGCAACCCTTAAGCTGGGTCCAACAAAACACTTGCAGAAGTTATTGCTGTAAGTTGTTGAGGATTCACTACCCGCTGTGTTTATACAACACTCGCAAGAAGTAAGCAAAAAGTTCCGCATATACTTTCGCAAATAACTTGCTTCAATAACTTGCAGACACCGTTCACATGTACCTACAGTGAGACAAATTCAAATGAGAGTAAGTGCATCATTTATTGTGTAGCTCTTTTAATTATTACGAAGATCACGGAAAAGAGAAATATTTCGGTTTGAGAGGATACTTAAATGTATCTCGTATATTTTTCACAATGAAAGTCGGATACTTGCAGCAAGTGACTTGTGCAATAAATGTCAACGGCCGCAAATTGACTTGGTGCCGTATTTACACTGGGGAGTAGTTCGGCAAGTTTCTACCCACAAGTAAATTGCAGCAAAACTTGCTACTGTAAATTCAGCATTACTCAGATTGCAAATTACTCCCCTATGCCTACCAGAGCCCAGAGAATATCAGCTGATCTGTGTCTATGCTTTCTCCTAGTATCTTGACGATCAAAGCCCCGAATTTGTGAGCGCTTACCTATAGTGCCCAGCGTACTCCTTGCTAAGTGAGTCTGCACATTCTCAATGTTTAAAAATATCCCCCAACCAATAGCACGTACTTGAGCTTCACAAACTGGATCGCTGCTTTTGACACAAAGATTCATTCCTACAGAGAGCCAACAGACTGTAAAACGTACCGCTTTTTGTGTGTATTGTATTCAGATCGCTGTCTGTCCGCTGCAAGTGTAGTCCGCAATTATCTGCTGTCAGAAAGCACACTCAGGGGGCAACCCATCGATGCTTCCTCGACGCCTTGTGCAGACAATCCTACAGTTGATAAAGCTAACACTACATGGCTAACACTACATGGCATTCCCTTTTATGGCTGCCCTTGTACACTATAAAAGAGTGTGTCAGCATACTGCAGTGCCAGCAGTAGTATATTGTCCCTTTTTTTCTCTGTGCCAGCCCACTCTACCGAGGTTGGACGGAGCGAAGGCCCCTGTTAGTCGCCTACCCTCTGTAGTGCTCTCCAGTCCTTCACAGGTGTGGATGGCTTTCAGTCGTGTTGGCTGTCACGAGATTTACCACTCTCTGGTAAACACTTCCCGGCCATAACTCCAGGAAACACACGTAGTTCAAAATACTATGGATACGAATTTTCTTTACGAACTATTTCAATTTGACTATTCCTAGAAATCAACGGTAGTTCATTCTAGTTCACTTTTTCGAACTGTAGTTCTTCTTGCTTCCCCCATCTATTGGAAATAAGAAGGCGCATGCTCAAATATTCTTTCCCTCGATAGTGAATATTTCTCTCCCTTGGGACCTAGAAGTATGTATTCCAGAAGTCCTAACTTATAATTGTTCAATCATCCGATTGGAAGGCCGAAATCATTGTTCACTTACTTCATAAATGGAAGGATATATGCCAAGATCGCAAATTGATTATTCTATTTATTCACGACGAACGGTTTCGACACTCTATGGTGTCATCATCTTGTCTCGTTGACAAAAAATGCTTGTAACAATACTCCACATAAAAACTGGGCCGGCCGCGGTGGCCGAGGGGACTGAGGCGCTTCAGTCACTGTCTGCACGGACACTACGGTCGGGGGTTCGAATCCACCCTCGGGCATGGATAATTGAGCCGTCCGTAGTTGTAGGTAGTTCATAAGTAGTTTGTAAGTTTAGGGACTGATGACCCGTAGTTAAGTCCCTTAAGCTTAAGAAACATTTGAACATTTAAACATAAAAACTGGTAGGTGTATGGCAGATATTTATATATAAAATCATGTGGTGGTGCGTAGTGGAGTATTGTTGTAAGCAGTTTTTGTCAATGAGAGCAGATGATGACACCATAGAGTGTCGAAACCATCGTGAATAAATAGGATAAAAGATTTGCGATCTTGGCATATGTCCTTCCATTTATAAAATAAGATCGCGCCATAAGATGAGTAAATTATGTCATTTAGTTCAGTTGAGGAACTGGTGGAATTGTGCGAACTACGTCAGATCGTAAGGTCGAAACAGTTGTGTTAATTCACTTGCAAGGAGAGTGTATGTCAGTCGGATGTGTTTGTAATCCTCGTTTACAAATGGCAGTTTTGCTTCTAGTAGTAAAATTGGCAGTTTTGCTTCTAGTAGTAAAATAATTGTGTATGGTTTTTCAATCCGCTTTTTAAATATCCGGTAATTTGGAAATTCAGCCTGTAAGAAGGTGAAAATAGTGGATGATAGTACTTTTTTCTGAAAATAAATAAGTCTAGAGCCTTTGAAGCATTTTAAAATTACGTCTATTAAATATGGTATTTGACTTCTCGGCTGGAAATTAATAACTACGTGTTTTGGGAAATTCAACCTCTTTGGGGTGAAATATGACATACAATCGTCCAAACGAAAGAGATAAGGAGAGGCACTTGAAATCTGGAGAGGATGGTAATTTATACTGGTGGTGTCGTTTAAGAAGGGATTTTTGCGAAATTTCTTCCCTAAGGGGTGAAAGGGACGATAAAATACACGTGAAAATATTTATGAAAACACGCTCGTATAAGGCAATATTTAAGCTAGAAGTACGAATGTTTTCTTGATTGGAAATTATTGTAATTTCAGGAGTATTGGTAATTTAATTCGTAAGGGGGTGAAGTAGCTGATGATAGTCTTTTTTTTTCTAACTAGTTAACTAAAGATATGAAACTAAATTAGAGCCGGCCGCGGTGGCCGAGGGACTGTGGCGCTCCAGTCACGGTCTGGACGGCCACTACGGTCGGGGGTTCGAATCCCCCCTCGGGCATGGATATTTGTGCCGTCTTTAGGATTAGCTAGTTCATAAGTAGTTTGTAAGTTTATGGACTGATGACCCCGTAGTTAAGTCCCATAAGCTATACAAAAATTTGAACATTTGAAACTGAATTAGACGCAGGGAATAATAATTTATGTCGTGGCTGGGATTCGAACCCGGGACCTTCTTCTTACTAAGCAGACGCCATAACCACTAGGCCACCGAGGCGTAATGGTTATAGCGAATGCAAGAGTAGTCCTAAGGCACGCCCCCCTCGATTACGTAAATTTCAGCTCTGCCTCTTGTTAATTTATAAACACGTATCAAAATGCCAAACCTGTACAACAACGGATAGCACCCTACAAAGAACGTTAACGGGAAATTGTGCCTTATACCTCAAGCACAGGTGATACATGTCTCGATATTAATTAAACTGAATAAGAGGCATTGAATGCTGCGGCCGGATTTCGAACAGGGTCCTCCTGCTTATGGCGTCTGCCTAGTAGGCTAGTAAGAATCCCGGACCCCGCATAATATTTTAGTCAATGCCTCTAATTCAGTTTAATATTTTTAATAGATATGTGTCTGGACAATGTTTATTTGATACTTACAGTTCACTAAACTACTTAAAGTGAATTATATAGTTAATCTGAACTAGTTCAGTAAGAATAAATATTCCGAAATGAACGGATCCGTAAAAGGAACTACCTTTCCCAACTCTACAAATACTATTCTTACTGCATATTTCGTCTCTTACGTAACGTGATTTTTATCCACTTTTTAGAAAATCCAACGCTTGATCGATAAAACAATACGAAACAAAATTTGCTTATTCCAAAAATGTTTGGTTAACAAGGTAGAGACAATTTATTCAATGATAATCGAACTTTTATTGAGATGTGGTTCAGCAGCCGTGAGATATTTGAGGAAATGCATACTGTAAACCATTAGCTGTTTATCATTTTTCAAACTTCTACCGGTTTCGGTTATAAACCATCTTCACAGAGGACTATTAAATAAAAATGCAGAAACAGAATATTGTACACAAGCTGAAGTAAAATACATAATATAACCCAGTAGTTTCATATAGTAAGTACTTACGAACTAGACAGACTGATTAAACAGGTGCATCATATGCCTCCTTATGCATACTGGCATACATGTCACACAATAAAATAAATAAGACATCACTAGGCATCAAGTCTTAATTAAAAACATAAAAACAATGCCAGGATGTGTGATGGCGAACCAAGGTCTATTACACGAGAACCTAACACAACTATTGAACACATCAGTGAGTCAGATAAAATTAGCGATGATCAAAGTATACATCGTGTGAAAATGATATACCTTAGGTAACCATCATAGGTTACATCTTTGACAAGGTGTCATGGCGACATGTTACAGAAAGCAGTATGAAAACAATACGAAAATAACAGGATCGATTATGAAAACAATAAAAATGTTTAACAACAACAATTATCTGTCAAAGTATAAAAGTAAGCGAACAAAGCATACATCAAAGACCTAATGTTAGGAAAAAAAGCAAATCTAACCCAATAACAGGATCGTAAAATTGTAATTAGTTTATGTAGAGGTAGGCCAGAGGCTACTGATGAGCATAATGGATAACACAGTATGTCAACAGTATAATACGTGTGGATACATCTTTCAATGAACAAGTCCTGCCATATTATGAACAAGAACAAAGTAACATTAAATTGAAGTAAACATGTAAACCTTAGGCTACGTAACATAATAGCTAAAGCATAAAAGCGACAGTTTAGGGTGACGCGATTAAATTAAATATGGATACAGCATCCAGTCACATAAAAATGTAATACAATTATGTCAAAAAACAATTGCATTAATTTGGCATGTAGACCTTAAGCATGTAGTACACACAATTAAGTGAATATGATAATTATGTATTGGCACATATCTAACAGAACAGAGGTACATAGGAAGATTTATTAAGATAGTATGTAACTAGCCATAGGGTTGCATACGAATAGATAAGGCTCGTAATATAGCAGTAGGGATGTATGACAATACAAATGTATATACATCTGGTCATATAAGTTATTGGCTTATTACACAGGTTAAGCAACTGTAAAATCTCTTTAGACCAATATGGTCATGTATTATTAAGAATAAGTATCTAGGCTGCTAACATTAACGAATGAGACCTATCTAAGAATGATAGGTAGGGATGCGTATGATAATTAAATTTTGACATAACACAAAGTAACATATCATGGTTATGAATACATAGGGATGAGAATCCCCATTGAGGAGACAACAGGTTGTAACATATACAAAGTAAATAAAAAAGGGTGCATATGTATTACATAAGATGTACTAATGAAATAAGTGAAGGACCATAACTGCTCTCTCACTGACAAATTGGGATGTATCCATTGGAACCGTTATGCATTAAGTAATATTCTAAAAGTGCAGTTGAAATGCCATACGGAACATGGGACATTAGTTTGGGAGAACAATTAATATGCAAGTCGGGTTCAGAATCCATTAGTGAAGTACATAGTACTTGGGTTACACAAATATCAATTAGACAAAATACTTTAATGTAAAACAGTCGTAGTGAAAATAATTATGAGGTTAGCAATATGGTTGAAAACATGTTATATAAATGGGACATAACCTATCAGAAAGATACATGGTACTACAATGCGCAAAAATATCCGAACTACCTAAATTGCGTTTCGCCTGATGTGCATGCAACCCAACTAAAGTACGTGTCTTGCGGGTGCTCTGCTCGCTCCGCGGTATAGTCGTTCAACTATTCAAAATGGATCCACTACAGACAACTGCTCTTTATGGCAATCATTCCAGATGTAAATTAACACCACGATTTTGCAAATAAAAGGAAACACGTTATTAAGTTCTTGACGTTTGTTAAATCCAATTTATTACAATGACATATCTTAAGTATTATCACGCTTATTACCGTCTGATATAACAAACTCCGTCACATAAAACATTAATTAATCCTTAAGCAACATTTTCTATTGTTACAAACAACAGATTTTACTATAGATCGGAAATCCTAAAGTCCTGTAGAAATTCGAAGTAGTTTTGTTCTCTAAATCGTTTTCTCACAATTGCGAAACTTCGTTCCACTGGCGAGCGGATTGTTGTTATAATAATAATAATAACGATAGGTGCCGTTGTTACTAGTCAGACAAGGACGCATCGTCATTCCTGTTGAGTTCACATTTGAGACTTAACGTCCATTCGTGCTTAGAAAGGACATCGGTAGGTTCGGGGTTCGATTCCCGGTAAAGCATCACGTAATTATATCCTGATTACAGATTCAAACATCCCGCTGCTGATGAAATAATTCGACTACTAACATCGGACTTCACTTAGTTATCTTCTATTTAGATACCGGGTATGTAACTCAAAATCAAATGTTTGTAAATCTATGGGACCAAACTACTGTGGTCCTCAGTCCCTAGGCTTAGAACTACTTAAACTAATCTAAGGACAACACACACACCCCTGACCGAGGAAGGACTCGAACCTCCGACAGGAGCAGCTTCGTATGTCAGTCCCACATAGAACTGAATCTGGGCACTTCTGATTATGGCCATAACGGTGATTATTAAGTTGCTGGTTCAGTAATAAATAAATAAATAAATAAATAAATTTTAAGAATTGCCATTTTATATGATTCGATATTTGCGAGGAAATCTCCAATATTTCACACATCTTTATGCTTCGTCAGCTGTGACAATCTTAGACATAATCAAGTATCTAGAAGACATGAATGCATTGCTTGGTTAGCTACGGCTACAGGTGGTTGGTTTGATTCCAGAACAAGGTGTTCGCCTTATCAATTCAAGTTCAGAGATGTGTACAAATATTTCTTCAGGTATGAATACGGAGAAAATGTTGGTGATACACAGTTAATATTGAAGTTTCCATAGTGCTGCTGTTAATTGAGTTTTTATTATCTGGTTAGTTCTACAATCGGTTAATAAAAATCCGCTCGCCAGACGTTTCGCAATTGTGAGAAAACGATTTAGAGAACAAAAAACTTCGAATTTCTACACGACTTTAGGATTTCCGATCTATAGTAAAATCTGTGGTTTGTAACAATAGAAAATGTTGTTTAAGGATTAATTAATGTTTTATGTGACTGCGTTTGTTATATCAGACGGTAATAAGTGTGATAATACTTAAGATATGTCATTGTAATAAATTGGATTTAATAAACGTTAAGAACTTAATAACGTGTTACCTTTTATTTGTAAAATCGTGGTGTTAATTTACATCTGGAATGATTGCCATAAAGAGCAGTTGTCTGTAGTGAATCCATTTTGAATAGTCGAACGACTATAACGCGGAGCGAGCAGAGCACCCGCAAGACACGTGCGTTAGTTGGGTTGCATGCACATCAGGCGAAACGCAATTCAGGTCGTTCGGATATTTTTGCGCATGGTAGTACATGTACTGTGTACTGAAATACATAAATGGTAAGTAGTTGATAGAGAAATCTTAAATGCCAGGTTAGCTGTATGGTAGAAACCATTGTTGCATAAAGATATAATCCATCAGAGGGGTGAATGGTACATGTGCTATTTTATTAGATATTTAATGATAACCATTTAATATGCTGGAGAAATGTCACATTAAAGGCTATTGACAGGGTGTCATAAACAGCCACAATCGTGACTTCTCCGCTCAATGGAGCGGACGAGGAGCTCCAGTTTCATGGCCTCCTTGTCCACCGATCTCAACCCTTGCGATTTTTGGTTGTGTCGCATCTCAAAAGTATTACGTATGCAAGACCATTACATATGGGAGACAAGTAACAGCGTTTGCATGCGCCTTTGGCCCTGCTAAGTTGCAGCCTGGCAGATGGGAAAGTGTGTGACATAAAATTAATGCGTTGAGGTACAATGAAACCGATTACATCACATACTATAAGCTTTCCCGCCTGGTACAGGGCATGTTAGACCGCATACTGTGTAACAAAGTGTGACTGAACAGACAGCCTCCAGCATGAAAACCGTGCATTTCCGGACGTATTTTCATTTGACATTAACCTCCGCTCGATCAGTACCTTGCAGTTTGTACACGGTGGTAAAAAAGCTACCCTGCACATTGTAATGCACATTATCATCATGACGGTTAGGTTAGGGGTGCTAGGCAGCATGATTGACACATGATTAAACGAGGGAATAAGTGACAAACTTCTCAAAGAATATCATATCTTTTGTATTCAAAAATCAATGGTGAGTGATGAATGATGAATATTGTAATAAATGTCTGTTACGTGTTGTTTCTTAGTTAATAATAAATAAATTAAATGATTTTACGTGTTGAGATGCACTTTATTGAGGTTCAAAAACTGTTCCTAGTTCCTAGCATTCGAATCGTCTTCATAAGAGTCAACTCTACTGTTGCAGTAATTGGTTAATCAATCGATACAAAGAAATTTACGACAAAGCTGTCAATGAGCAATGAATTAAATTATTTGAGGACATATCTGTGCTCTATTGTCCGATTGCCGGGGTAAAATAAATAAATAAAAAGTAAATAAATACATAAATTTGGGGCTACAACTGGAAAGCGATTCCTTAATCAACGTATCCTTGCATTTATCTGCTTCGTTGGAGTCCGTTTTGCAGCTGTAGACGACAAAGACTGAACCATACACACTGTTTTGTTGTCCTCATGAGCCACAGTCAAGCTATAGTTACTGAATGATTTCACCGCCATTTGAATGTATTATTTTACTATTTTTAAAAAATATAGAGCTATTTGTACATTGGAAAATGGTTCTTAACCAGAAAACCGGATTGGGATTAAAATGAATAAAATAATGCAGTCAAATGGGTGAAATCATTAAATAACGCACATATTGCGTCACGATTCCAGTACCAGGGTTGCATACTTCTGCACACTGATGCGCAATTAGAATGTAATAGAACGTCACGAAATATCAACGTGAAAATGTTTTTTATTCACAACTGACGGATGCCAACATGACGTAAAAACGCTCAACTTAGTACCGAAAGGCGAAATATAACCCTTCTTCATAAGGCTGAATTTAATGTGTAGAAAATGGAGATGAATGAATCATCACGCAGATTACTAAAGAATAATTTTCAAAGAAAAGTTTATGATATTTTCTGTTGTTCATCGACGATAATGGAACAGCCGTTTGGGTAACCTTTGAATACTTGTAGACGTCATGAAGCCAAAACCCACTCAACTCTCTCAGCAGTGTAAATATTCAAGTTACCCGTTCGTCCTCAAGCACCCTCATTGTTGATCGAAATATTACGGAATCATAAACTCACCAAAACTTATTTAGAGTTTGCGTGGCAAGACTCGATTATCACATACTCTAAGCAATTAATCACGCTATTTTCCTGTTCCTCCGCTCGTTCCCTCGTCGAAATGCTACTAGAGTCAATTTCACAGATTTCATTCCTGTCCAAATTCCTTGACGCGCTGTGTGAATACCGTCATAAGAAATTTAATGAGGAGTACTTTGGATTTCCGTTCCTTGACTGTGCAGTATTTCCAAAAACTAACATGTATTGAGATACATTGTCCTTACTTTGACAATTACTGAGCAGACGTGTGTTAGCTAAAAAAGAAAAAAAATCTGTTATGAGTCTCTCAGAAGTTTAAATGGCGATATATTGCATCAAGGAATAGACTTGCGCCAGCCGCGGTGGCCGAGGTGATGTTGGCGCTTGAGTCGCGGTAGCGTGAGGACGTCCGGGAGTGTGCTCACAGTTTAAAGCGTTCACTAGTCGCGAACAGCTTTCTTTCGTGTTAAGTGTTAACTTGTTGTGCAGTATCGTCACTTAGTTGTTCTGGTGCGTGTGTTGTGTAAATGTTAGCGGTCTCGGCCGCTAAAACCGTAAATATGGAAAAGAAGGTCCCCAGGAAGTGCACTCTGCGTTTCGAGTTTGATAAGGCAACCAGGAATAAGCAACCGAGTTCGGTAGAAGTTCATGATTGGATCGACAGCGTTTTTGGAATCGTTTCTGAACAAATACATACCGCTTATTACGATTTGGATGAATACTGCTTTTACGTCAAGTTACTGGAACCCGTTCAACTAGACAAAATCCTGATAAAACACGGAACATCTGCTCAATTTCGACATCGAGACTCAACGGTGAGTACAGTTTCCATATCTAATGCCGGTATTGAATATAAGAATGTTCGCGTTTTCAATTTGCCGCCAGAAGTAGAAAATTGTTATCTTAGGGAGGTGTTATCATGTTATGGCGATATTAAACAAATTAGAAACGAGCGCTGGTCAAAGCAACATAAACTTCAGTGTTTCAGTGGTGTAAGATCAGTAGAAATGCACGTTAGAACTAATATTCCCTCTCATATCACTGTCTGTGGATACAGGGCTCATGTGACATATTCTGGTCAGGAAGAAACGTGTTACATCTGTAACGAAAGCGGACATATTCGTCAGGATTGCCCGAAAAAACCGGTTATATTAAGAAACAACTTGCAGCAACGCAAAAAACTAACGTTAGCTGAATTAGTTGCACCCACTCGGGAAGTTGATGACCCAACACCCAGTAGCAGTTTTTCTGAGCAACCACCTGTCGTCCCGGCAGAGTTTCCACCACTGACACCAAAAGTAAACGTAGATCAGGTGCCCACTAAAGTTATTACCCCAGTTGTAACCCAGTCCATAACTAACAAACGGAGACGGACCTCTGACGAAAGTAGTGTGGATGACAAATTCGAATATTCGTCGCAGGATAACAGGAAAAGCACGGTTAACACCGTGTTAGAAACTAAAGTTCCTACACCCGGTACGGACACAGAGATTTCAAACAGTTCTAGTATCGGATCCGAGCCGCAGCAACGGGAAGAAATTCCATCACCCGTGCTGCAAACATCAGTAGAAGAAATACAGCACGTAGACCTAGGGACACCAGACAAACCCGACACTGTTGTTAGTGGAGAGCAACAAACCGAACCAGTGATAGTAGACAACCCGGACTGTGATACTGTTGTCAATGCACAAACTGCGCCAAGTCAGAGCAGCGTCCAAAACAGAGCGGACGTAAGCATAAACAGGGACGCGGTAATGGAAAGCGAAGCAGGAAGTGGCGAGTCGGCGGGGCCACAGCCTGCCGCCGCGGTGGCCCGCCAACTGTCGCACTCTGATATGGAGCTGGACGTCTGCAGCGAGCCGCCCACCTCGCCTTCTGATGTGGGTTTCACCAGCAGTGGGAGGCGTAGGAGTAAAGTACAGCCGAAAATGAACGCTGCGCGAAAGAAAAATAAAAACGCTGACTCTCAATACAAGACTGATACTAAGAAAACAAGTGGCAAAGCATCAAAGGATTGGGACGCGGACGCAGGAGGGGGGAAAGTTAAAAAGTAGTGCTTTTCTGGACTAGATAGATGCAGGCATATAAAGTTGTAACCCTGAACATCAGTAGAATCACCTCTGACCTGAAACTCGCGGCCTTCAAACAGTTCGTGTACGAATCTGAAGCCGATATTTTGCTGCTACAGGAGGTGTTAACAACGAACCTCCGTATATCGGGCTTCAACACCATAGAAAACATAGCCCTGGAGAACAGTACCGGTACTGCAGTTTTAATTAAAGACGGTATTCCATTTCAAGAGATTGAAAAATTGGAATCCGGTCGAGGTATAAGTTTTAAATTGTATACTGTCACCGTGGTAAATTTATACGCTCCGTCGGGGAATTCTAATAAAACTGAACGTTCCAGATATTTCAAGGAGGAGATTATCTACCTTCTAAGGAAAAACCCGCAATACATATTATTAGGTGGAGACTTTAATTGCGTTTTACATGCGAAAGATCAGCGTCCTCATTTCAATTACTGTAAAGAGCTGCACGAACTTGTAAAACATATAAAGCTGCAGGACGCGTGGGAAGTGAAATATCCCACACTGGTGAGATTCACCTACTTCACCGCCCACTCATGCAGCCGCCTTGACCGACTATATGTGACGGATAACATTAGTGACAGGCTTCGCGCCGCGGAAGTAATCCCTGCAGTATTCTCTGACCATTGTGCGCTTGCTGTAACACTTGAGCTCGATAAACAGCCCACCAAATTATATAGATCACACTGGATGCTTAATATCTCGCTGTTGCAAGACAGAGAATTAGAAGACGACGTCAGGCACACATGGAACGTTTGCCTCAGATCCCTCAGCCGCTATCAATCCAAAGTAGACTGGTGGACAAATCACGCAAAACGAAAACTTCGTCAGTGTGTGATAAACTACGGCAGACAAAAAGCTAGGGAAATAAAAAACACCACAGAATTTTATTACTCTATATTAAGAGAGCTCTATGATAAATCTGACAACAATGGATCGCACTATCAACAAATAAAGTGTATCAAAGCAAAATTACTTAGTATCAAGCGCAAACAGTTAGAGGGTCTGAAAATAAAGTCCAAATCACGCTCTCTGGTAGTTGAAGAGGTAACGTCTCTGTACCATTTAATTAAACATAATACGAACCGAAGACGGACGTTCATTGATGAGCTATTGACGTCAAATGGTAGACTGCTCGTAAATCAAAACGACATAGTACAGGAAATACATCAACATTATAGAGAATTGTATTCTCTGGAAAATGTTGATGAGGGTGCAGTAGGTGAATTTTTTCAAGTACTTACTCCGGAAATTAACTCTGATGATAACAGTGACATATTAACTGCTTTTACAGAACGTGAAGTTTTAGATCTCATTTCAAGGTCGCCGCCCAACAAATCCCCTGGACCTGATGGGTTGCCGAAAGAATTTTATTGTAAATTTTGGCACCTTATAGGACCAACTTTTACGGATATTCTAAATGAAATATTAAAAGGTGTCGTAGTTCCTAAAGAGTTTAAGGAAGGGAAAATTGTTTTAGTTCCAAAAAACAAGGGACGAAAATGCATCGACAACTTCAGGCCTATTACTTTGCTGAATTTTGATTATAAAACCATCGCCCGGGCAGTTGCCAGTAGAATGAGTCATCCCATAAGTAAAATTATTGGAAAACACCAATCCTGTTTCCCTGCACGAACTGTCATGAACACAATTTCTGCTTACAGAGATGTCATATCCATAGCCTCCGTTACAAATATAAAGTGTGCTCTATTTTTTATAGATTTTAATAAAGCGTTTGATCGAGTAAATCACCAATACCTGGAAAAAGTAATGAAGGAAGTAGGCCTGGAAGAAAGAGTTTTAAAAGTGGTACGAAATTTGATTACAGGGATAACGACTAAAATAGCTGTCAATGGACAATTAACTGGGGCTATAAACATTGAAAGGGGGGTCCCACAGGGCAGTCCTCTCTCTATGCTGCTGTATGTGCTCTCCTTGGAGCCAATACTCAAAAGGGTTACCACGAAACTCTCTGGGTTACAACTTTCGGGTGTTAAATTCACTACAGGGGCGTATGCTGATGACGTGGGAGTGCTACTAAGAACAGTAGATGAGGTCACAAGCCTAAAAGAGGACTTTGACACCTACTGTGCAGTTTCAGGTGCAAAAATTAACACGGGAAAGTGTAAATTAGTAAATATCAGAGGGTTCGACGACGTAGCCGTGCCATGGGCACAAACCGTCGAACAACACAAAACCTTAGGGATCATCGTTGATAAATGTCCATTAAAAATGGCGGCCCTGAACTGGAGATCGACAGTTAACAAAATGCAAGGAACTACTTTAGAAGCAACTTGGCGATCACTAAACCTTATTGGAGCCGTGAGGATAGTCAACACCTATCTATTGTCCAAGGCCTACTATGTGGCTCAGATTTTCCCGATTCCAAAAGTACAGGCAAATAAAGTAATGCAGTTAGCAGCCAGGTATGTGTGGAGAGGAAACATTTTTAAGCTCACACCCGGAACATTAACAAAACCAAGATTGACTGGAGGACTCGCACTCACTGATATTCATAGGAAGGCAACTGCTTTATACCTTAGACGAACAGAAAGATTAATACATGGCAACCACAGTAATATTACAGAAAAACTCTTTAAAATACTGCAGCCAAAGAGCATGAATCCGCCGATAGATATCAGCAATCATAACTTCCGTCTGAAACATATCAGTCTGTTTTACCTGGAGTATAGTTACTTAAAAGAAAGTCGTGTACCATCTACGACTTTAACTACAACCCAAATCCTACAGATATGGCAACAGAAAGATATGCCAAACAGTATTATGCTAAAGTTTCCACATAGAAACTGGTTAACAGTGTGGAAAAACATCAGCCTTAAAATCCACACGTCAGAAGTTGCGTCCACCTGGTATAAAGTCGTCAACCAGACGATAGAAACGAACGAAAAGCTACATCGCATCGGAAAAAGTGATACAGACAAGTGCAGAAAATGTGGACTACTGGACACCATAATACATAGATTCACATGTAGCGGACATATCGACAACTGGAAGTGGGTGAGGAAACGAATAGCATTACTATCAAGAACCTCCGAAACTAGTTACACTTCAGAAATTATGATGTGGCCGGAAACAAGATATTACCCGAAAACAAAGAACAATACAATTATGTGGCTTCTCGGTAATTATGTAAACTATATATTCCACGGACCTGCAGAAGACAATCCCATAAGTTTTCAATCGTACATGAACACTGCGAGATGGAGAATCATACGCACTATTGATGAGAAAAAACAGTTTAGCAACATGCTAAATATAGCATTTGAAAAGGCTGGAATAGGATAAACTTTTTTTTTTTTTTTTGTCTTGAGACTGTAATTACTGCTACTAAGCCATTTAAAACAGCAACAGTTTTACTTACATTTAAAGAAGAATACTTTCGTTTCTGTTTTGCAATGGATATTGCTGTTAATTCCTAGATTTTTTTAAACAGTTGCTTTTAACGAAAAAAAGAAAAAAAGCAGTCTACTGCATATGGTAACGGTGGATTGTGTGGGCGGCCAGACGCCTGCCGCCGGCCTCCTGTAGCCGCGGCAGCGCGCACCTCCCTCCTCTCTACAAGTTTTGTTTGGTTTAGTTAATCTGTAGTAGTGTGTGTGCACTGCTTAAACGCGGTCAGGTGTTGCTTTCCTTTTAAAGAAGAATACTTTTGTTTCTGTTTTGCAATGGATATTGCTGTTTATTCCTAGATTTTATTTAAACAGTTGCTTTTAACGAAAAAAAGAAAAAAAGCAGTCTACTGCATATGGTAACGGTGGATTGTGTGGGCGGCCAGACGCCTGCCGCCGGCCTCCTGTAGCCGCGGCAGCGCGCACCTCCCTCCTCTCTACAAGTTTTGTTTGGTTTAGTTAATCTGTAGTAGTGTGTGTGCACTGCTTAAACGCGGCCAGGTGTTGCTTTCCTTTTAAAGAAGAATACTTTTGTTTCTGTTTTGCAATGGATATTGCTGTTAATTCCTAGATTTTATTTAAACAGTTGCTTTTAACGAAAAAAAGCAGTCTACTGCATATGGTAACGGTGGATTGTGTGGGCGGCCAGACGCCTGCCGCCGGCCTCCTGTAGCCGCGGCAGCGCGCACCTCCCTCCTCTCTACAAGTTTTGTTTGGTTTAGTTAAAAAAAAAAAAAAAAAAGGTGACTGAGGCGCTCCAGTCACGGTCAGCACGGCCACTACGTTCGGGGGTTCGAATCCCCCCTCGGGCATGGATATTTGTGCCGTCCTAGTTCGTAAGTAGTTCATAAGTAGTTTGTAAGTTTAGAGACTGATGACCCCGTAGTTAAGTCCCATAAGCTTTACAAACATTTGAACATTTTTTTTTTAATAGACTTGCTGTGGGAGTTGCAGTAACAGAAAATTTCCTTACCTAAACGGACACATCTGGATTACCTGCATCTGAAATGTACGAGCTGGTTTGGCTCCTGACACAGACAATTTCAGTAGCCTTCCGGTGGTTCATCAGCAACGTGATGATAGTCTTCCTGCACATTACGTACTAGATTTACATCCCTGTGACAGTATGGTCCGCGCAGTATGCAAATGAAATGGAAAGCGAGCTGATCCTCAGTGGACGTTCGGAGTGGTTTGCAGAGAACGCCAGAGGCGATGAACCAAAGCTGGCCTCGTCCTGTTGCAGTCCAGCGCTGATACTGCCAGATACGCATTACTGATTACATCAAGGCTGGCAGCCGAGCAGAGGTGCTCCCTTACTTCCGTATGCTGGCTCCGAAGTAGCAAGTAGGCGTTCAGTGATGTACGGAACGAAACGAACTAAGGGACAGCCGATGTATAGGCTTTCACATCATTTACTTTCTACTTTATGGGTGCGCACTGTATTATCACAGTCTAACACATACAGTCACGACATTCCCATTGATTTTTTTTATACGCCACAACAGCAGCGCTCCAAGCGGCTGTCATGGTACATTTCTCAATACGATATCGGTGAATGTGAATAGTGTCGTTTCAACTGACTTTAACATACATTTTACAATAGGGAATGTATGCAGTGCCATAAAGTTTGTTTACAAGGTAAATCAATCAAATGTGAAGGCCGCAAACTCCACAAAATACCTAGGAATACTATTACTTCAGACTTAAATTGGAAAGAACACGTAGATAATATCGTGGGAAAGGCGAACCAGAGACTGCGTTTTATTGACAGAACCCTTAAAACATGAAACAGAACTACAAAACGAACTGCATACACTACGGTTCTCCGTCCATTTTTGGAGTATTGCAGCCCAGTGTGGAATCCTTATCAGGTGGGTTTGACGGAGGACATCGAAAGAGTCCAAAGAAGGGCATCTCGTTTCGTACTGCACGATACAGGGGAGAAGCGTTACGGAAATGATACAGGATCTGGGATGGGAATCATTACAAGAACGGCGCTTATCGCTGCGGCGTGAGCTACTTGCGAAACTCCAATCGCCAACATTCTCCTTCGAATGCGAAAATATATCCTTGACTCCCACTTACATAGGTAGAAATGATCATCAGAATAAAACACGAGAAATTAGAGCTCGATAGAGAGATTCAGGTGTTATTTCTTCCCGCGCGGTATTCGAGAATGGAATGGGAGATAAATAGTATAATTGTGGTTCGATGAACCCTCTGCCAGGCACTTAAATGTGATTTGCAGAGTATCCCATGTAGATGTAGATATAGATGTACATAAAAATCGCTAATAACTAGAAAATAAAAGTAGGCAGCCATAGACTGAAGTTCATTATTTATGGATTTTTAGCTTTTTTTTTTGTGAATCTGAACGTGTATCCGCCTTATAGCTTTATTTTGTAGCCTAAAGTCATCCATGGGCGATAATATCAGTCCATGATCGTAGCTACTGCACATCATAATGTCTTTGCAACTGTGATATAGCACTTGCGTCACAGCAGCTTCTTTGGCCGCTGAGTAGAGTAGTAGAGAGTGAGCTGTTGAGCAGAGGAGTCGATTGTGGGCTAGATTAGCTGACAGAAGTAAGGGAACTAAGGTTGAATTGGTCAGCAATGATTGTATTGAGTTTGATTTATTTCACTCTATATTTATTAATGCAAACGTATTATATTGGACAGTGGATTCTGTATCAAGAGGAAGATAATATTTGTGTGGAACGGAATTGTATAAAACCATTGTATTATATTGAAGACTCAACAAAGGTATGTTTCTTTAATTCAATAAATAACTTAATCATTACTAATTTTTCTTATTTCAGCTCAACCTCGTCCCTTATTTTCCTGATTGTGGCGTTTTTGATTTTGTTGTATGGTACGTGTTGAGTTTTGGGAGAAAAGATTTCCTTTTAAATGTAAATTTTCATGTACCAGTAATAAGTTCTTACATGCCACTGAATCTGAATGGCAGAAATAATGTTCACAGAAGTACAGATTGTTTTACTTACAGGGCCTAATTGTGTTTGTTAAATCCGTTGCGCACATATGATTAGAGAAACCCCTTGATTTAAATAGAAAGACTTAATAAGAATAGGAAACTTTCACTTAACAAACTTTCATCAAGCTTTCACCTTCACTTAATAAACACAATAAGAAGCTTTCAAACTCCACATTTCTCTTCATTAGCTTTCCAAACAACCGTTGAAAGGTATGAAAAAGTACTCTTCAGGACAGATTATCTCGAAATCCACGACTTTTCAATCAAGAATTTCATTTTCTATTAAGAAAAATATGGCTACTCAACAACAGAAGAGCTAACTTTCTACAGTATGGCGTCCATTTTCTGTTACAAAACGTTAAGGTTTCTTCAATACATTTTCAGTCAAATCAGTAGGTGTTGCATGTAACAAACTAATATTTAATGCAATACTTACATTATTTAATGTACCAGATGAAGCTCTACAGTTGTAACTAAAGGACAATCGTCACAAACGTGACAAAATATCGAAGTCGACAAAAAAAGGGCAAGCATGCTCAACACTTCCATTTTATAAGCAAAATTAATTACACTCAAACATTTATGCGTTCATAACAACGACGAGTAAAGTGGAAAACTGTCCGAATCATTAAACTGCAAGTCGAATTTTTACACGTCACATTAAGTGCGTGTCATATAAGAACAGACCACAGAAGGAATTAATGTTTCTCCTCTCTTTATGTTCTCATAGTCTCAGGGCAGTAGGCCGCAAAATATACACATATACGCAAGTGTTTCCTCACGAGTAAGTTGTTGTTTATATCACTGAATCAGGGAAATTCGGTCGTTTTTACATTTATTTCACGATTATTTACGTCTCTAGATATTTTACAAATGCTTGCACCGCATGAATTACAAACATGTATTTGGTTATTTAACAGAAAAGTAATTATAAACAAACTTACTCTTACGGCTCCTTCCACACCACTAGGAGCACAAGTGTCGTTGCAACTGTCAGTTGGTAATCACTTTCGCCCCAGTGAGTGTCTCGACTGTTAGACCGTGGCATAACTATTTCTGTTGAGTCGCCACGAAGAGAGTACAATATAGCACATAAATGTAGCACAATTAAGAAGCAATTATACGGCAATTGTAATTCAAGAGGTCTACTAGTTTGCATAATACGTGCAACTATCATATTTATTTGTCATAGTATCGTTTCTTCGTTTGTATGTTCTCCTACAGATGTTCTCTATTTCTTTGAACGGTGAGTTCGATGGTAGCGTGCGTATAAGATAATCAGTTGTACTGACGCTCTTCAATATGTATGACAGGGGCAGGGGCTAGTACTTCAAATACAACATGAATAACAGTAGCTCTTTAGGTTTTTACAGAAACAATTTGTTAAAACTGTAAAAGTAAATTGAAGGAAGGTGGGGGCGAAACGTTTCCAGCCTCAATAAATGAAGAGAGGAATTTCACAACACAAATGTATTTTTCTCAATAGTACCCGTGTACGTTAGTACATTTGCGGGCACGTCCAGATAAGGTCTGAAACCATTAAAACAAAAAGTCTTCGATTTCATGTCCAACCAAGCGTACACAGCACAATCTCTGCATCTTATTTTTGTCTTTTTATTTTAAGTATTGAAAAGAAAAACATCTGATGGAATCAAATCTGGAGAATGTCGCGTATGACAGAACAATTTCAACCCACAGTAACGCAGTTTCCAGTGTTACCAGGGCTTTTTGTGTCGTTGCGTTGTCGTGTTCGAAAAATACTTCCCTTCGCTCCAATGTTCCTGGCCTTTTGCGCTTCATCCACTGTTTAAGTTACAGTCGCTTTTGTCTCATTATGCTACTCGATGTAGTGCAATGTGACAAGATTTAAAATAGCATTCGCAAAAAATTGCGACAACATTCTGCCACACAACCAAACAATAGAGGTCAACAACACAACCGTTCAAGTTCGATCAGGCCTTAACAATATGCCTCTTTCCCTCGCAGCTTGCAGATCTAATTCCAGGGTTTTTTTTTCCTCTTCGGAACGCTTGTTCTTGTCAAATGCAGACTGTGCATGTACGTTTGAAGAAGCAATGAATGAAACTAAAAATCGACAAAAAAGTGAGAGAAAATACAATTGCAATGAGCAAATCATATAAATATCAGTTTTTTTTCCACATCTATCAATTTAAATAGTTACTGCAATGCGCATTGTTTAAGAAGATGTAAGAAGATGTTGAACAGTAGATGGAATGAAATGAATTTCAAAGAGCTGGTAGACTTCATTTACGAGCGAACAATTCCCTATTACGGATTTAATTATAGGATACGCCTCCAGTATTTCCCTGTACACATTTGACTGCGAGCGATGGTTTAGTTGCATGAACAAAATAAAAACATAAATCAGAAATCTCGGGTGGAGAAACTTATAAAACTTATAATGATTAATACTGAAGGCCCATCTCGCAATGACTATAATTTTGAATGGGCATTCAGTGTGTGGATTATGCATAAAACCGGCGTAATCTAATCTGATATATTAACCTGCAACGTAAAATAGCAAAACCATTACTCGCAGTTTTGTGTAGTGTAGATAAAATATGGAAGGCATGTATCTATTCATGTGTAAGTTATTAATATAAAATAATAATAATAATAATATAAAAGATAATAATGATAACATTTAATTTAGCAGATTAATGTTAACGTCAATTGAGTATAAACGAACTTCAATTTTAAAACCCTAATTAATAGCGTAAATTATAATTTTCTACTAGCAGTATTTAGCACAAAAATTTCATATTTTTCACGAATATAAATTTCGATTTGTGTAGTTTTGCGAAATTGTTTTGTTTTCTATCTTAAACACTGTATTCCTCTCCTGTCTCAAACGTTGCAGAAGAGTACAATTGTATGATGCATTGACAGGTACGCCCTTTTGCAAGTAGGGTGCCATGAGATTCCTTAACTTCTCCTGGCAAATAACAACTTCGAGAAACTTACGGGTTTGCAGCCAGGTATGAAATTCGATGTCGGCCGATATTTCCCCAGGAGACCACCCTGCCATTTTCAAGGCGAAACTGCAGTGATGAAGCAATGTGCAAAGATCTTTAAAACCTCGGTTTTCAATGAGTAAACAGAAACGACAACAGACACCGAGCAAGCAAGCACACAACGCCGACACGACTAAAGATGAAAACGGTCAGGATATCGATAATAAACATCAATTCTCGACGGATGAGGCAGATTAGTTTTGTCCCTCTGTTTTTGACAAGTGAGAGAGCAGGATCCCAAGCGGATTTTTAAGCAGAATTTAACCAAAACCCTCCATCCCTATTCATAAGGTTGTCAAGCTAGTTTTATTTTTATCACTTTCTTGATAACCCAATCCCAGTAGCTGGAAGTGCATGCCAGACTTTCCTTTTTGTTCTATTCCATAAAGTGGCCTGTATCAGGACAGTGTTCGGCCACAGCAGATTTGTTTGGCTGTTGCAGACGCGTGTGATGTTTATACTCAATACAATGGTCCTCAACAGTCCTAGTAGTTTGGACAATATATGACATGCCACAGCTGCCTTGCGGTTTGCGCAAACCGAGAGCACCCTTAACGGATCCTAACAGTGCCTTAATTTTAGATGGTGGACGAAACACACATTTTACATTGTTTTTACGCAAAATACGACCAATCTTGTTGGAAGTGGTGCCAAAGTATGGCAGAAAGGCTTAAATTCCGCTTGGGATCCTGCTCTCTCACTTGTCAAAACTAATCCGACCTCATCCGTCGAGAACTGATGTTTATTATAGATATCCTGACCGTTTTCTTCTCTGATCGTGTCGGCGCTGAGTGCTTTCTTGCTCAGTGTGTGTTGTCTTTCCTGTTTACTCATTGAAAACCGAGGTTTTAAAGATCGTTGCACATTGCTTCATCACTGCAGTTCCGCCTTGAAAATAGCAGGGTGGTCTCCTGCCGAAATATTGACCGACATCGAATTTCATACTTGGCTGCATACCCGTTAAGTTTTTCGAAGATACCATCATCCTGACAGTTATAGTTTTGTACCCGGAATTATCTTGGGGTAGGGATTGAAGGCAGTTTCCATTGTTGTGACTGTTGTTTTGTCTCAGGATCCTAGAGGTAAACTCACGTCTCGTCAATTGTCATACTCCTTGTACGAAATCCGTCTATAACCGCTCCAAATTGCGGACAATGTCTTCACAAAACTACACACGCTCCAGAATCTGCACAACACTGAAGTCTTTCGGGACCAGAAGAAACTTTCCGCCTTGCCAAAATGTACACAAAAAATGTCATGAGTAAGTCTGTTCCGCATATCCTCCACAATTTTCTTGGGCGTCATTCCTTCAAAGAGAGATATTCAATCACAGCGCAGTCCTTGATTCTCTAGATTTTCACCATTTTCCTTACACTGTGATATACAGTGTATACTAGTGACAAAAGTAATGAATCTGCACATGCGAAATTTTAACACCCACAAAATGTCTCCATAATAGATGGCGTCCTCTGTGCAAGGCAAAATGTTCTAATATTTGCAAATGTATGAGGCCAGACTACTGTGGTCATCAGTCCATAAGCTTGCAAACAACTTAAGAAACAACCTTAGAAGACACCTATGCTCGAGGGAGGAGTCGAACCGCCGGCGAGAGAACTACGAAGCCTCTGACGCATATGCTCGCTCGTCTGTACTACTCATGACGGAAACAATATTGGTCTAGAAACTTTTCGACCACTCGTCATATTACTAAACGGCCATATCAGACTTTCTGTAGAGGTATCTACTGCTTGAGGGATGATACTGAGACAGAAGTACAAAATGAAAATCTAAGTGGGAAACTGACGATTTACACTACTTGACGTCCATAACTATTCAGAGCGTATCTACACGGCTGTTGTATAATATTACAATCGATGATTATCAGACAATTTCCTGAAATGTTTCTTCAAAATTTTACATTATGAATTATATGAAAATTATGTAACTGAGAACCAAAAAGGTGTAGAGACTCAATCGGAGATGAGATCAATTGCTTGTTACACTTCAATATATGTTAAACTTAGTCACTTCGTGCTGTTCTAGTGTCAATTGTTGATTTTTTTCTTTAGAAATTATATAATCGTGTATACAGCTTCCGTGAATAAGGCGAAACTTGCTTGAAAGCTAAAGCAACAATTTTCTCCATAAAAAATGGATAAGCAATCCTTCCTTCAATATTTCTATTTACTTCAAACTGTAACCATTACAGAAATAATATGTGTTTACAAGCACAGTGATCAAACATGACTATGTTGGTACTTTTTGAAGGAGAACAGGTACAATATGCGATCAAAAGTATCCGAACACCTCCAAAAACATACATTTTTCGTATTAGGTGTATAGTGTTGCCACCCACTGCCAGGTACTCCATATCAGCGACCTCAGTAGACATCGTAAGAGAGCAGAATCTGACGCTCTACGAAACTCACGGACTTCGAACATGGCCAGATGATGGGCTGTCACATTTGTCAGAAGTCTATGACCGCGATTTTCACACTCCTAAACAACCCTAGATACACTGTTCCTGTTGTGACAAAGAAGTAGAAACGTGAAGGGGCACGTACAGCATGAAAGTGTTCAAGCCGACCTTGTCTGTTCACTGATAGAGACCGCCGACAGTCAAAAATGTTCAAATGTTTGTATAGCTTATGGGACTTAACTACGGGGTCATCAGCCCCTAAACTTACAACCTACTTATGAACTAGCTAATACTAAGGACGGCACAAATATCCATGCCCGAGGGGGGATTCGAACCCCCGACCGTAGTGGTCGTGCAGACCGTGACTGGCGCGCCGCAATCCCCTCGGCCACCGCGGCCGGCCCGCCGACAGTCGTTGAGGATTCTACAGTATAATAGGCAGGGATCTATCCAGTCCAGCACAAAGGAATTCCAAGTGGCATCCAAGTACCATGACCATTGGGAGGGATATGAGAACATTCGGCTTTCAAGGTCTAGCGACAGCACTTACGTAACATGTCATGCAGTTTAATGGCAAATGACGCCTCTCTTGGTGTAAGATGCGTAAACATTGGACGACTGATCAGTAGAAAAACATTGTGTGGAGTGACGATTCACGGTAAACAATGTGGCGATCTGATGACATGGAGAAGTTAAGACGAATGTCAAGTGAACGTCAACTGCTAGATTGTGTTGTGCCGACAGTAAAATTCGAGGGCGGCAATGTTCACAGCACAGATCTGCACTGATGTTTTAAGCACTTTCTTCCTTCCTACTGTTGAAGAACTATTCGGGGATGGCGACTGCATCTAACATCCCTGTAGCGGACTGGCCTGCACAGATTCCTGACTTGAATCGTATAGACCATCTTTGGGATGTTTTGGAACGCCAACTACGTGCTTGGTCTCACCGAAGTACATCGTTACCTCTCGTCATTGCAGCACTCCGTGATGAATGGGCTGCAGTTCCACAAGAAAAAATCCAGAACCTGATTAAACGTATGCCTGCGAGAGTGGAAGCTGTCATCAAGACTAAGGGCGGTCGAACTCCATATTGAATTCCAACATTACCGATCTACTTTCATTTTCAGCTATGTGTCCGGAAAATTTTTCAAATGTTCCAATGTTTGTTAAGCTTATGGGACTTAACTACGGGGCATCAGTCCTTAAACTTACAAACTACTTATGAACTACTTACGAACTAGGACGGCACAAATATCCATGCCCGAGGGGGGATTCGAACTCCCGAGCGTAGTGGCCGTGCTGACCGTGACTGGAGCGCCTCAGTCACCTCGGCCACCGCGGCCGGCGGGAAATTTATAACAGATAGTGAGTAAGGGGAAATATAAGAAATGAGACATGCAATAAGTAAATGTGTTTTTGCAGTGAATTTGGTATCCTAAAGTGCTAAAGTTCACCATTTTGTTAAAATCATGTAAGAACTAATTACACAAGTAATCTTGAACATGACGAAGTAAAAGATGAAAACGAGAAGATTCTTTTGTGCATTTTGTTAAATAAACGACAGAAAACATGCACCATCCCGAACAGTGTAATAGTGTAAAAGGAGGTAGAAACCGGACAGGTGGCTGTATTTTCACCTACAGAGAAGACTACCGAATACCTCGGAAACGGCTCTAAGAATTTGCATGAAATTTTATATTCAGGTCAGGTTTACGCTGTTTACCGTTTTCCTGTGTAAGTGACACCCTTCAAGGAAACGAGCTTCTCAACGTAGTGAACACAACCACACTTGCATTACTACAGCTTTATTCAACAACCTTTGTCATAGAAAGAGTAAACACAATCACACGCTTCGCTAACGCAAATAACCGCCGTCTCCGGCCACTGCGCTCCGAATGAATGATTTGGACGCTAGAGAAATAAAGGGTTAGTAGGTCATCACGTGGATAGAGTTAGTCAAATATCTCAGGCTATGAAGATTATCTTTCTTTCATCAGTTATACTTTCCCAATGAAGGCCTGCTTTCATATTTTTGTTTAACAGGAACATATTTAGATAAAAAATATATACTTCAAGTATTTTAGCGATCAAACGTAAACATTCCTACTGTGTAACACTGCTTAGAATTTTTAGTTAAGATCTTACAGTTGGGAAAAAGTGTTAAAACTTAAATTAAATGTTCACAGAATATTTGACATCAACTAAGAAAGCTGAAAATGTGTACCCAGCCGGGATTCGAACCAGGATTCCCATTTTCTAGGCAGTTGCGCTGACCACTACACTACTGGGGACACAGTGCCAGGAGGCGTACTTAGGTAGTCCTTGCAGGTGCGGTGATCACTGTGTCCCCAGTGGTGTAGTGGTCAGCGCTACTGCCTAGAAAATGGGAATCCGGGTTTGAATCCCGGCTGGGTACACATTTTCAGCCCATTCGCAGCTGATGTCATATATTCTGTGAATATGAAAACAATAACGACTGCAAGATCAGAAGTGACGTCTGTTCTTTCGGAACAGACGCCACTGTATATATTAAATTAAATGCTTCGATACAGCACAACATTTCGTAGCACAAATCGTCTTTTTTCGCACGACAATGTTATGAACATAACTAAGTAAACGTTTGAGGGGTGTTCAAATGAAAATGTACGAAACTTGTAACAACCAAAACGGTTGAAATTTGAATAGGCCGCTTTGGGATAACGTAGTGTGACATCCAAGGTCACGAATCATGCGTCGTCACCTCTCCATACAAATTTAAAGCCTTTGTTCTTGGCAGGCAAGGTGATGCTCACCGTATTTTCGACGTCCGACTTCCGAAAACTCATTGAACTCCCTGTGCAAGGAAAAACCATTAACAGTGACATGTACTGTGAGACATTCCGTAGCCTACGGATGCCCATCAAGAGCAAACGGCCTGGGAGTGATTCTGCTCCATGATAACGCACGTCCACACGTCCAGATCACACAAAGTGTACTGGCCTAGTTCATGGGGGAACTGCTTGAGTATCCGCCCCGACATGTCGCTCTATGACTACCACCTGTATGGTCCGCTAAAAAGAAAAAAGAAAATAAATGAATAAATAAATAAAAACTCTAAAAGTGGAGCGATTCAGCTTGGACGACGAACTGGAAAACACAGTTGAGGACTGTCTCTTGTCACAGCCACATGAATTCTGGGAACGTGAAATCCATCGGCTGGTGAAACAATGGAAAAGTTGTGCTCGGGAATTTTCTGATTCCTTTAGAATTAAATTATATCCATAGTATCGTTTCGAGCGTTTTAATTTGAACACCTCTCATATTAAACATTTGAAAGAATATGCAACAGTCTGCCTAGTAACAAATCTGTTGGAAGTCAAACTACGAGATACAAATGATAAGCCGCTCCCCGTCGGGGATTCGAAGCCCCCCTCTGGCATGAATGTTTGTACCGTCTTCAGTATCAGGTAGTTCATAAGTAGTTTGTAAGTTTAGGCACTGATGACCTCCTAGTTAAGTCCCTGAAGCTTAACAAACAATTGAACATTTCGGACAAATGAAAAGTATTGGCATCTCAATCGCCTATTTCAAATTAAAAAATCGGATTCTTAAACAATATTTTCTCATATTTCGGAGTTCACCTACCCCTATTTGCAGTACTGCTGTAGTTCTCACAAAATTAAATTTAGTGAGACAAGCGTGCTAGCTAAGACATCGCATTATTATGCACGTATGAATAGAGAGGCTATAGAGATTTTTAAACACCACAATAATTTTAACAGAAAGGAAGAAGGCTTGAAGTTAGACAAGATATGGCGGTCTGCTTTGTACCAACGACGTGACAAGCGATTACCTTCGATCGAGAGTAATGACGCCAGCCAGAGATAGTTTTACTGTTGACATCACGTGACGAGTGGTGGCGCCCTCTATGCCCTCTGTATATGCAGGATCGCCACGGCCCAGCAGCCAGTCGTCGACTCACCTCAGAAGATGTTGCCCGCAGCCGGCAACGAAACGTCAGGGGAAGAAATTTCTACTGTTCGACCACGGCCTCTCTGCCCGGAAGTTTTAATTACTGAAGACGCCGGCCGTGAAAGCCTACACGTTATGCTGTAGTTCTGTTTCCGTATTATAGGCTTTACACTTCTCACATAATGATGTTATGAGGATTCGACTACATGCAGTGTGGGCAACTGGATGCAGTGATCGATTGTAGGCAGACCTGAGTGCATAAATGGGAAGAAATGCATGGCACTGGGTATGGGTTCTGTGTTGTCACATAATAAGATGAACACGTGCGGTGACACAGTTCTTGAAAGCACTGTCCTCCGGTCAAAGTACATAAAAACTATATTTGTGCCTATGAGTCGCATTTCAAGTAGGATGGTTCGACGGTGTGTGGAGTCGCAGGGGGCGGGGCATTCATAAAACGCCTGTGATGACTAATTTACTTGATTGTGACACCATAATTAATTTTTTGTTATTTTATGAATTTTAATTTTTTGGTAATATTTATATGACATAATTTATCGATTTAGTTCGATGTGCATAAATATGTAAATTTATTATCTGTGGATATAAGAGTTACGCTATTGAAAATTTGTAAGTTACTAATGTAAAGAGTGTATAAACATTGTTGACTTTGTACTATTTACTATATTAAATATTTTGTAAATTAATAATATTGTAGAGGTTCTGGCTTAGGACTTTTATAAATAATGTCCAAGTATAAAAGATGGGGTGCGTTCCCACTTCAAGGGAGAGTGATGACATGGAAGTAAAAGGTGGAAAAAAAAACCCGCCAGATGGCCGGTTTTGCGCAGCGAAACAGTTAGTTGCGAGAGAGTCGTAGCTGGGACGCAAATAAGTGAACAGTGCTTATGTCTTGTGGCCATTTGCTTGAGGCTGTAAATTGCCTTCGGATGGAGAATATCTTTCAAAATGTTCACTGGCATAATATTTGTGGCTTAGTATTGATATTATTCGACGCCAAGAAGACTAAATTCGGCCACATGCTTCAAGATCCAGTGATGGAATGTATTATGCAACAATTAATTGCACTGCAGCGACAACCTTCCACCTCAGGAAAAGTAGACAATTTTTTACTATTGTAATAACAGCCTGAACCTCCCATTTGTAAAAATTTTAATAATCAATTTCATAAACTGTAAATAGTGCTGTTAACCTGTTATTGTCCTGTACCATTAACCTATGTAGGGCCCTTTCCTTATTTAAAATGAAATACTTCCGAGTGCCGACTGAAATAATTAACATTTTTTTTAATTTTATAAAGTGCAAGAAGTTATAGTAATTTTTATTGCATAATCGTATAGTGAAGATTAACGTAAAGTGTAGGCTAAAGTTCAATTTTATCTCCACTCAGCACAAACATTTCTTTTTTCAAATCATATTGCATCCTTTATATGTTAACTTTATTCAAGTTTCATGATTGCAATAAGAAAGTGTATAGTTGTTTGAATTAAATTAAAAGACTGCATATCAGATTCAGGTACCTCATTTTCCAAGTGTGTTTCTTCTTAAAATAAAAACTTACAATACTGAACGATTATTATTAAGTCAATGAATAGAAGAATTTATCTTTATAGTTAAGGGAAAAGTGAAAATACCAGTTCTTAACTTATGTTTAGACTAGGTTCCTTAAAAGATTTTCTGCTGCAGTGATTTTACAAAATTAATACACAACAGTAGATTTGCTGAAGTTTATTGACTGTGGTTTGGGATAGGCCTAAATGAAATATCTATATTTTAATTTTGATTCCAAAGAGTAATCTCTTTACTTACAACTTTAGTAAGATGTTGTATACTAAGATCCCATAGCAAATAGATGAATCATGCTGCTATTTTGTTCAATAACTACATTCAAGTGTAGATTGCTGTGATGTTGTCTAACACCCACAAAAGTGATAATTTCCAGTAGTGTTGTTTTTAAAGTCTGTTTCATCAATGCGATTTATTAGTTTACTAGAGAAACATTTTTGTTGCATGTTACATTCAGATTATAAATCAAATAATTAATTATTGTCCATAGAGACTGTTTTGCTCTTTAGGTAAAAGCTTTCTGAGTCCTTGTGGTTTCAACACTATCTTCTCTTTTGGTACTATATATCACAAAAGTTAGCTCCGATGCGTTCATCTATTAGGATAACACGCGGTCAAATTAAAAATCCTCTCGGAGGGGCACAATTCTGTAGGCCTATGTTTGCAGTAGCGAGTCGGTTCAGTTAGTAATATTACAGTATGCGAACGAATCTGTTGCGAGTTATTGTATATTGCTAACTATGCCGTAAACGGCTACAAAGCTTCAACAACAGTCAGGAGTGTTGCACGATGTCTTGTGAGAGGAAGTCGTGGCGATGGTGCGACATGCTGGCGTGTCTGGTGTAGACCTCATCTTGTCAAGGATGTTGTAACATGATTTCTCATTGGTTTAATATTAGTAATGTAGAGAAGACGAAACTAGGTTACCAGTTTGTGAGAACTACTTATAAGGATACAAGTGTACTGGCCAAAAAATGTATCAGAGTTATGCAAAAAATCGATTGGTTAATGTTGTAAAAGTTTATTGATCTCTCACATTCCAGTAAGTTGGAATTCTCTAAAGAGTTGAAAAATTGCTTTGGGGAATCGCCGAAAGTCTGTGGAACACATTGCATCCAAATTCGTCATTTCTGAGGATCCTGTGGACAAAGTCCTGCCTGAGGATCTGAAATTACGCAAACTGTCGTCCACATCGCTTCCGAAAATGGTGTACACGTGACTGCGAGCCAGAAATGTTGTATGAGACATGGATGGCGTTTTTCAATCGTTAACCCAAGCGACAGGCAGTCATTTTCCAGTCGTCAAAACAAACTCACGCACGTTGTCATGGAAAATGTTTAAATATATACCTCTGGCGTCTATTGCGAGAGGACACACGTCACTTCTGATCCTGCAGTAGTTATTGTTTTCATATTCACAGAATATATGAATTCAACTGCGAATGGACAAATCTGAAAATGTGTACCCAGCCGGGATTCGAAGCTGGGTCTCCTGCTTTCTAGGCAGTTGCGCTGACCCCTACACCACTGGGGACACAGTGATCACCGCACCTGCAAGGACTACCACCCCCGTCGAAGGTTCGAGTCCTGCCTGGGGCTTGGATGTGTGCGTTGTCCATAGGTTACTTTATCTTAGTTCAAGTATTTTGTAAACTTAGAAGTTAAGTCGCATCGATTTACAAATATTTGAACATTTTTAAAATTTCCATAGTTGATTATGTTTTACATGAAGGAGAGACTGGTTTCGTCCCATAGTGCTGTGCATACTTATAACCTACGACCCTTGTGTGAACCACTCGATTTGAACGCGATTTAAATGTTGTTTTTACTATATTTATATAGGCAACCGTTTTTGTAATTTCTCCCCTTTAGGGGAGAACTTCGTGTAGCAGTATTTTACAGAATTTTTATTCAGCTTTATTACATGTTGTCACGAAATGGCTACCAATATGTGTTATTGCTTTCAAAGGCGTGTAAAAGTTTATTTTTGTTTTTCATTTCAGTTCCTTTCCGTTCACTTTTTTAATTTAAATAAAAGTTACACGTCGTTTAACAGAACCACAGAAGATGCTATATAAATAAGAAGAGAAAAGTTTCAGGTTAAAAAAATTGTCGTAATTGTAATCAAAATAAGACGGGGAAACTGATGTGTTCCGTCCCGCACACTATTTTGTTTTCCATTTTTACATTAGAGTAATAGGAAAACGTATAGTATCGATAATAATAAATGCATACATGATGAAGTGCGCATTTATTCGAAACAACCTTCGACGTAGGTTACGTGCACCGTGTATGTGACCGCATCACAAGCACATACCGAACACGCGTGCAGCTATACAGAGCTATTTTTGGGATGTTCTGACAAATGCACATTTGGAATTCCACTTCATCATAGCTGATTACATTTGGTTTTAACAGTACTACACGTTTTACAATTATTCAAACCGGGAAATGAAAAATAAAGTAGTGAGAGGGAGGGAATTTCGAAAAAATACAGTTTTAACGTGGATCAAACACATTAACCATTTATTTCAAGTATATTTTTATATTTTCCCATTCCAACCGTATTAAATCTATATTATTAAACACATTTGTTTTTTATATAAGATATACCGACCCATAAATGGTTATATCGGCTGGTAAATTTTTCTGTGCACGATAACGGATTCAAGGCCGTACAAAGTCGACATGTATTCATTGGATAGGCTTTCTTGTGAATAATCGATACGGAGTGGAACTTCTGCATTTTGGGTGAACAAGATATGAGAATTATCAACTTTTTGACGAGACGGCCAGCGAGGTTAATAACATGGATTCGCATTCGGGAACAACACGCATGTGACCTTTCATATTTAGGTTTGCAGAATTTCCTTAAATTCATCCAGAGATATTCTGGAATGATTCGTTTGAAAGGGCACCGCCGAGTTCTTTCCTGATCCTTTACACAATCAGTCAGAGCTTGTTCTTCGTTTCAAATGACCTCTTTTTCGACGAGAAGTAATACCCTCATCTCCCGATCTCCCTTTGTTTATAGACATGTTGTTAGATCAAGTACAACCATGAACTTTTTGTTCGAGTGATGGATGCGAGTCTTACATTGAGTGAACGTCAACAGTGCTGTGCCGCGTTCCACCAGCATTCGGTAGATTGCTACTTGCTAGAAGCCGTACAACTGCGTCGAAAGCGTGCTTTGAGGATGGACGGACCTGCCTCTGACATAAAGTGTAGTAGATAGTTCACAAAATATATTATTAAACGGTATTTCAATTGTTACGGCCACTGCTGGAACGTTAAATTTAAATGAAAGTTTGGAAGCCAAAACCTCGTTAACTGAATAAAAATGAACTTGTAGGACACACATAAAATTTTGCTTTCGATTCAGTAGGCTATAATGATCTTCCACTCAGAACCAACAGAAGAGTCATTGAAAATGTCCCAACTGCCCTTGCTTTTTCTTGGGTTATATCCGAACTGCTGTATCTCTATACACAATAAAACTTGGACATATATTGTATACCTTGTTTTATTTTATTTATTTCTTTTTTCTTTTCTTTTTTCAATCCGTCTACAGTACCACCACGAAAAATATTTAGCGGTCCTCATAAACACTGCGTATATCGACGACAGTAGAACATTCGTCAGTCATCACTTTACAGTGGCCGTCGGCAAATCGGTCTAAAGCCCTGGATTTCAAGCTACTTGACTTGAGTTTGAATTAGATTAGTTTAGTTGTTTGTTTACCACTTTCTTATGGAAAATCGACGAAGACACTTGAAATATATTACTTAAAACAATTGCTGTTCCAAGACATTAATTGAAACTTCTGTAATGAATCTAAATATATTAATACTGCGTTCTAAACTCAATTGTTTAATGATATTTAACAACTATATTTAAAAGTTAAGAATTGAACATTACGAGGAATTTAAAAGAAATGAGGACCTTAAGATTTGAACTCCAAGCGCCAACTGAATGAGCTAGCTGTACCTGTACCATTAAACCACCTACAACTGGTTACAATATACTGGCAAAACTTATGGAGAATTTGCAATATCATCCTAAAATTTCGTTTTATCACTCTTAACGGCTACATGCACACATAATTTTCAAATTCGCAACATTTATGACAAACCACCTTTCGAATTATGTATGTTTCATTGGCCTTCTTGTATGAATAATATAAAAAATCTTTACCCTCAGTTTCGTGTTAACGTATTTATAGTATGAATACAGATACATACTTCATATGGTTTACTTAAAAATTCGTTGGTGGAGTACAAGGAGTTGTCCACTAGAAAGTCTTTTAGGCTTCTCTTAAACTGATCTTTATTTGTAGCTAATTTTTTATGCTTGCTGTTAAATTATTGAAAATATGTGTTCCTGAGTTGTTGACCTCTTTTTTAACTAAAGTAAATGCTTTTAAGTTCTTGTGCAGAAATGCTTGTTTCTAGTATTGTAAGTGTGAACTGAGCTGTTAGTCGGGAATAGGGATATTTTATTTATGACAAATTTCATTGAGGAATAAATATACCGAGAGACAGTACTTCGAATAAGCTCCTACAGGATGTCCCTGAATTTAATCCACAAATAATACGTATTACTCGCTTTTGGACTCCGAAAAAAACTTTTGCTTGACTTGAAGAGCTGCTCCAAAATATTATACCACATGACATATGAAATGAAAGTAAGAAAAGTATTCAAACTTTTTTATTTTTGTTTCCTATGTCTAATACCACAAATACAGATTTAGAAACCCCAGAAAAATTATCCACGAAACAATGCATTTGTATAAACGAAATTATATACTGATGCTGTGAATCAGAGCTGAATGGTAACAGATTCCTTCTGCAAAACACAGTTACAGCTGTATATTTCATTATTTTTCCTTACGGCTCAAAAGTTTGTAAACTGTGAATATTTTTGGAGCACTTTCATGGACTCAGTTTCATATAAAGTAGTACAAAAAATTTTTACACTTGTTGCTGGGTGTGATTGCAACACTCTCCGTCGATCAGTACTATACAGGACTAAATGCTAATGTGGACAGAAACACACAGTAAACTATAACCCTAAAGTTTCACCCACTGCTTTGCATCACTACATTCAACCTTTTCCCTAGCACCGATTTCGTAGAAATGAGCCCTCTGATAGGATTTAAAGTTGACCGAATGTATCCTAACAGATAATGACAACACAGTATACCTTTCGTCGCCCTAGACAATTAATACCTGAGGAATAAGTGCTTTCAGAATCACAGGAATTAAACATAAAGAAACAAAGTTATGTAATAACAACTGCTTATGTTTGATTAATAATAGGTCGCCAGTCCTAATGGACGTTAATTTAAGTATATTGTTGACTTTTAAACTAACAATGCAAGATTCTGTTAATATGTAGTAACCAATGACGTGAGCAAACATTAACTTTCCAATCAATAGTAATCACTGTATTCACCACACATTTCAATTTTAAAGCAATAAAAGAAATGAAACAGTTACCTTTTGATGGAGGCAGGGAAAAATCAAAACAAGGACCACTTCAGCTTAACAATCATATGTGCAAGCAATATAAACAGCTGATTCACTGTCTATCAATGATGCAAATATTGATGTAAATATTTCAAATGTTCAAATGTTTGTAAATGTATAGGACCAAACTGCGTGGTCATCAGTCCGTAGCTTACAAACTACTTAAACCTAGGTAAACAAACCTAATGACAACACACACACACCCATGCCCCAGGGAGGACTCGAACCTCCACGGCGAGCAACCGCGCGCACCGCAGCAAGACGCTTTAGACCGCTCGGCTACTCCACCACGGCGGTAAATATTTAAAACGTGGATAATGTATTTGCGCTATCTGTTCAAATTACTAGCAATATTAGTCTTTTAAATTTACACTGTTGGATTTTAAGAGTAATTGTAACAAAGTTAATAACTAGTAAAGAAACAAAGCTTTATAGTAATTGAGTTCAGTCTATCATATAGTATACTACGTTTGCATAGACATTAATGTAGTTATTTGCGGTACTTTTATGTGAATAAGTTCACTTGTGCACTAATCCAAATATGACCAATAACAAAAATAAAATAATCAACCATTTATGCTGATCTGAATAATCACAATCTCTCCTACAACACTTCCTGAAAGGAAGCATATAACCCTCTGTTTGACCACGTTTAAACTCTATTGATTGTTTATTAGGTAAAGTTCACTCAGTATTCTCGGAAGCTTTTTCTTTTTTTAAGAATAGGACCCTGCAGAGGATAATGACGTAGGATAATGACCAGGTTAACACTGTCATATAGCTTTTGACCAGTAATTATGTCACAAGACACACAAGATGTGAGGTTCTTTGCTTTACTACAATGTTAAGCATTCCTACCTTGCCTGTAAGGAAGAGAGAGAAGTGCGACGGTATGGCCCACCGTAATGAAGTGTTGGATCATACTGGCTGAGACTATAAGTGGCTGAATTCTTCTTGGCGGCGGCGTTATATATATGTAAATTGCCACAATATTACTGCCACTAATCCAAGTGCAACATGTACACAATCCAAGATAAATTCATTCTCTTCTTATCGACTTTTGCCTTTTTTCTTGGACTTGACCATGCTTCGAGCCACACCAAGCCTGGCACTGTTAACTCTCTCACATCATAAATTCAAGTCCTGCCTAAACTTGCTATTGTATCAGCACGATAAACGTTGGCGCGCATTTTTTTTTTTTTTTTCACCTTTTCCGGTCCTTTTCCGTTCCTTTCGTTTTGCATCACAGCACAACACATTTTACATCCATAATAATCTGACCAAAGTCCCTAAGCCAGAACCTCACTATACAAATCGATATTTACAGATAATAGAACAAACAATATTAATCATACAAAGATTACATAAGTTGATACAATATTAAATACACTCTGTTATATAACATTATTTAAAGTATTCCATTTCTTAAATGAGGGAAATAAATAAAAAAAAAAAATGTAATCTGGAGAAAACACTTACAGGTTATAAATATTGGTGTCACACTGTGGTGTGCTGTGCGTGTGTGTAAATGTGCGTTCATAATTGTCACAGTATCCACTCAATCCACAAAAGTAAGTATTAGTTTTTTTAGACGATACACTGCAAAAAAGAACAGTGAAACAAGAAACGTCTTCAACTTAAACTCGAAGTTGTATGGCGGGAATCGACGTATATCGAATAGCGATTACGTTAGCATTGGCACGCGACTTGTTAAGTGTGGAGAACGTATTTCATTAGCGTGTTCTTATTAAGAAAGTGCATATACAACTGATAAGGTAGTTAAAGATGAATACTTCGATCATTAATGAAGTAAGTGAAGTAAGTTCTTTGGTATCGGTAGATTTCTATTAATAAAATATATTTGTATGTTATGATGGTAAAACTTTACGACGCTTCTCGCCAGGCTCCAGTGCTTATGTTGGCAACAGATGAACAATGAAGTGTAGAATTGCGTTTTTCACGAGCTACAGAGTAAGTGCTATTGCTGCTCGTTTCACCCCCAGCAAAATTAATACTGTACCTGCTCTATGGATGACAGGTTCTTGGATGTACCCCTGTCCTTTCAGAAAAACATAATTTTCGTTATAATTGAAGTTGTCAAGGCAAAACATTTATTGAGCATCTGAGTTACCGCCATTAACGATTAGCACCAACTTAACCTCTGGAGCTTGGCGAGAAGCGTCGTATAATTTAACTCGTTAAGATACATTAGTAAATATACGGATTTACTCATCTCGCAAGTGAAGTAACTACTTTGTTATCGGTATATTTCTAGTGTTAAAGAAGTATTTGTACGTTGTAATAAAATGTGACAAGTAACCGCAAAGACAAATGTTGAGCCACCAACAGATACAAATATTATTATTATTATTATTATTATTATTATTATTATTAACATTCCTTCCTGGACTTTCCATTGTTGTTATTTGTTGTTTATGACACATTAGTAAATATATATATTTACATATCTTACAACTGAAGTAACTTTTTTTTATTATCGATAGATTTCTAATAAGAAAATGTATTTGTACGTTATGATGCCCATATTTACACATCCCGCGCGTGAATAGCCGCGTGATAGACATTCGATATACATCGATTCCGGCCATACAACTTCGAGTATAAGCTTTCTTGGAAATTACCCCTTGTTCAAACAATTATTAAACCATTGACCATTTTGAATATCAGTTCTCGTATTCAAGTAATGACGGCTGTCCTTTTATATTGGCTTCATAATTGTTGTAACCAAACTCACTAAAGAAACAATTATTTGGGATTGTAATTAAATACCAGATTACTTCAATGCTGGTTATATTTCGTTTTAGAACAATATAACACAGATTACCAAAAATTCATACCATCCGTTAATTAGGAACAATACGTACTGTGACAGCCAACAAGCTAAAAATTTCACACAGTGGCTAACACACGAGGTACAGCGCTCTTTGCGGCAACCTCTGTAAACTCGGCCGCCATTTTTATTTATTTATTTTTTATTTTATTTATTTATTTATTTATTTATTTTTTTTTGTGGTCAGCACACTTGAGACGAGTCTGTTGTTGAGCTTGAACTGCTGTATTTAGTGTATATATATATAGAGTGTACTGTGTGTAAAGTTTTTCCTGCTGAAATATGCCCAAAGAGTCTTCAGCATTTAAATGCGCAAATCGAAGTGATAAACGACAAGTAATTCATGCAAGAACACCAGGTGTTTTGCCTTGTTAGATCTGAATCTGTCTATACTCAAATCAAATTCCTGACTAATGGTACTTAGCTGCCCTAAGAGTGAAACTTCAGATGACGTATCATGCAATTCCTTTGAAGTACACATCATTAAAAGATGCTCAGTTTCCTACCTAGTGCTGGTGTGTTTTTTTTTTTTTTAGATATATCTTCTTCTGTCGCTCCTGTGGTTGATGAAACCACACTTTTTGAGTGTCTACACCTTCCTTAAAAATATTTTCACTTGTTGTTCACAATACTCGATCGAGATTGGTTGACATGCAAGCAGTGAAAAGTGTAGAAGCCGTAGTCAAAGCCAGAATTTTTTCACTTGTATATTTCTGTGTTCTTTGGGACAAATATGTACTTATTTCAGCGTATAAACAACGAAAGTAATTAATGATACATTATTTCGGTGTGGAATGCTTTTGTGGCAGCTGGCCGAGGCACATTTTTATTGCAATTTTCTGTTATCACTTTCGTCTTTGTATTCAAATTTCACGTACCAAACGCTACTTATTTCAGCAGGACAACAAGGAAAGTTATTAACGACACCTTATTTCGACGTGGATTGCTTTTGTAGCAGATGACCTAGGCGCATTTCTAACTGCAGTATTTTGTTGTCACTTTCGCCTTTGTACTCAATATCGTCCAACGAAGTTTACAACTAAACCCTTAAACAGCAATTTTAGAAGTTTGTAGACGTAATAGGTTTAGTAAACACAAGGTAAGTGTATACAAAATTTTATGAAAGGAGGTGTTACTAAACATTAACAGCAGATACAAATCCATGTTCATGATTGTTCGTCATAGCAAATACTGTTCACTTCATGTTTCACAGCTAGTTTAGACCACACACTTGCATTAAAATCAACACAAATATTTTCGCAGCGGCACTTTCGTTGTTATTGCACACCTCAGCTGTTACACTTCCAACTGGAACTGTATTACTGACAGGTTTGCGATAATTTATTACTGCATTTTTAGGAAATTTACTACCAGGCTCGTCAATTCACAGCTTTAAAAAAGTCTGACGGAACTTGACACACATCCGTATTCAACAGTCAATATTTATTTAAAACGTGGAACAGTAAATAGGTAAGCCGGCCGCGGTGGCCGAGGGCACTGAGGCGCTCCAGTCATGGTCTGCACGGCCACTACGGTCGGGGGTTCGAATCCCCCCTCGGGCATGAATATTTGTTCCGTCCTTAGTCTTAGCTAGTTCATTAGTAGTTTGTATGCTTAGGGACTGATGACCCCGTAGTTAAGTCCCTTAAGTTCTACAAACATTTGATTTTTTTTTTTAGTAAATAGGTAAAATTCTCGAGTGGGTGTTTCATACCAGTTGACGGCCAGTGCCCCAAATAACATGGCGGATACCAGTTCAATTTGCCTCAAACATTGCGGACTCTATGAAATTCAAGCTCGTTGGTGACAGCTAAGAGATTATAAACATTATCTTTGTCACCACTAACTTTCATAACAGAATTGTCAAAACAATTAATACTGCCATTCAAATGGCTTCATATCTGAAACGTTATAAAAACATTGTTTGAGGTACGATGCTACGACACGATCTCTTTTTCTGTGAATCCTATTTTACTCTTTTGCCAAGATTGCTTATTTATTTACCACAATAACCGGTTTCAACTGATCTCGAAGTCATAATCAGATCTATAAAAGGAGAAGATGAATCAACATACCGCCACGGTGGAGTAGCCGAGCGGTCTAAAGCACCTCGCTGCGCAGCGCACGGTTGCTCGCCGTGGAGGTTCGAGTCCTCCCTGGGGCATGGGTGTGTGTGTGTTTGTCCGTAGGTTACTTTACCTAGTTTTAAGTAGTTTGTAAGCTACGGACTGATGACCACGCAGTTTTGTCCGATAGATTTACAGACATTTGAATCAAAGTACAAACCACTTACTACCAATGAGCGCTAAAATCACAGCCTGTACATTTCTTTTCCCAACATACGTGTGGAGCTGTGGTGTAACCACCCATAATATGTAGCTCCGTCTGTGCGGCGTTGTTGGGGTTGTCAAATACACAAAATTTGGTTTTTATTATGTAACTATGCAATTTTGTGTATTAGAGGCATTTCATAGTCACATAATAAAAAGCCAAACAATTCGGTTTTTATTATGTGATTATGTATTTGATAACCCCACGGAACGCCATATAGACGGAGCTACACATTATTAGTATTCTTACACATTTAGTATATATAAATAAAAAATAAAATATTTAAGCTGTAATTTTAACCGTCATGGGTAGTAAGTTGCAGGTACATTGATTGATCTTCTCCTTTTATAAATCTAAATCTACATGGGATACTCTGCAAATCACATTTAAGTGCCTGGCATGGGTTCATCGAACCACAATTATACTATTTATCTCCCATTGCATTCTAGAATAGCGCGCGGGAAGAAAGAACACCTGAATCTCTCTGTTCGAGCTCTGATTTCTCGTATTTTATTCTGATGATCATTTCTACCTATGTAAGTGGGAGTCGCATTCGGAGGAGAATGTTGGCGATTGGAGTTTCGCAAGTATCCCACGCCGCAGCGATAATCGCCGTTGGTCTAATGATTCCCATCCCAGATCCTGTATCATTTCCGTAACGCTGTCTCCCCTGTATCTTGACAATACGAAACGAGCTGCCCTTCTTTGGACTCTTTCGACGTCCTCCGTCAAACCCACCTAAAAAGGATCCCACACTGGGCAGCAATACTCCAAAAATAGAGTGACAAGCGTAGTGTATGCAGTTTCTTTTGTAGTTCCGTTGCATGTTTTAAGGGTTCTGCCAATAAAACGCAGTCTCTGGTTCGCCTTTCCCGCGATATTATCTTTTGTGTCTCGTTTCCGTCGTAGGTGTCGGTGGCCGAGTAGAAAGACCGACACAGGAATAAAGGATGCACACTTGTGCAGGTAGGAGGTGACCAACCAGTGGGACAGCAGAAACTAGAAACACTAGAGTAAATTAGAACGAGATATATATTTCTTAGAGACTTAGTAATACTTAACTTTTACATAGCTCAGTACTGCAGAATGCTGATACATAGTTGAGCTAGAGGCCTGCCTAGTGCCTGTCCGATAGCCTATCTGATTCAGATAGCCTATCTGATTCCGAAGTTTTAACTGATTCCTATCTCAGTCTCAAGTGAACGATGTCGTTGTTGTAGCAGAGGGCGCTCGTGGCTGACGTCGTAAGAACGCCGCGCCGTGCGTGCATGGCGGCGCGCGGCGAAAGTAGGTGGCGCGCACGTTAGACTTGTGCGACACCACATTATCTACGTGTTCTTTCCAATTTAAATCTGAAGTAATAGTAATTCCTAGGTAATTATAGATCTGATGATGACTGCGAGATCAGTTGTAACCGGTGCACTGTGGTAAATAAATATGCAATCTTAGCAAAACCGTAAAAATGGTTCCAAAGTAGTAGAAGACGTTCAATATTCTACAGATGACCTCCGAAATTTTGACGGCTGAGTTGGGAATGGATGTATAAAACGGAAAAGAATTGGTAGCTGCCGGTGAGGGCTGAGAGGTGTCCTGCAGAGGGCGTGGCCCGCGGGCTGGATTCGTGCGTGCGGCCGCGCAATGAATGTCCCTGTAATCGAAATAAATGGGCCAAAACGAATCGGCCGGCGGGCGCTCACAGCTGGGCGGTGTTAACGCGCGCCGCTGCATGTCGCCCGTCATTAATCACGATGAACACAATCCTGTTCGACCTCGTCGGTCGCGATCCAGTGGCGGCCGCTGGAATTCCACGCCTCATGATCACTGTCGGCGTGACGAGCCGCCGGACTATTGACACCTCTGTACTTGCTCCTGCTGCTGACCGCTAACGTTCGATTTCACAACCATTTCGAAATTGATGCCTATAATCCGGTAGATAAAATCTGTTAGTTTGGTTACGTGAAGATTTCATAGCTAAATTGTCCCATTTTGCAACACTAGTGAACGATTATAATTAATGATATTACGTATTAAAAGAATCTACGAAAACTAAAGTCATTCGGCCTGACCAAACTACCTGGCCGATTTCCTTCATTTTTATTTTAATCGAAAGGTATTCATCCACAGATCTATCATCTAGTATCACAATTTACATAACTCTCGCCTTCCTTTATATATAGGGTGTTTCACTGTGTTTGCCTCTGTAACTTATAAAATAATAGGTGACGGGAAATTTTAATGCGGTACGTCAACACAAGAAATGTTACACTTACCGCGGAGCTATGAACATAGTTTATTGTATCATTTTCCAAAGAGGTACAGCACAAAGATATAATTTTTTAAATGGAATAATAGTTTTTTCTATCGTGCATTGGATTCGTTGAAACCAGCTGCGTCCAAATCAATTTAAACCACATTCCTATCGCTATTAGTTTGGGAGCTACAAGGGAGGAGGCTACGACAGCGTAGCTAACTGGCTGGTGGTCATGAGACAGTGGGCCGTGCCCCAGGGGATAGCCACTCGGCCAGTGAGCTACGCTATCGCAGCCTCCGCCACCAGAACTTTGAAGGGTTGTAGCTCCCAAACTAACAGTAGTTACTAAATGTAGTTTAAATTGATTTGGACGCAACTGGTTTAAACGAATCCAATACACGATAGAAAAAACTATTGTTCCATTAAAAAAATTATATCTTTGTGATGTAACTCTTTGGAAAATGATACAATAAACTATGTTCATACCTCCGCAGAAAGTGTAACATTTCCTGTGTAGACCTACCGCATTAAAATTTCCCGTCACGTATTAGTTTATAAGTTACAAAGGCAAACACACTTAGTGAAGCACCCTGTATATACGATGTATGTCCACAAAGTAAGTTCCGTTTGGTTACATAAAACAGATACAGAAAAAAAATTGTTGCTCAAAAATATACAACTATTAAACTACATTTCTACATAGCTTCTAAAATTTTGTAGGCATTTGACATAGCGTGGCAGAAGTCTTTGTATGCCTTCTTCGTAGAAGGTTGCCGCCTGTGTATTCAACCATGTGGTAACATGTTCTTTCAGCTCGTCATCATCGCTGAAGTGTTGACCACCATGGACAGGTTTAAGGTGTAAGAAGAAAGTCGCTAGGAGCGAGAATGTACTGAGGATGATCAAACACGTCCCAGTGAGATTTCCGTAAGAGTTGTTTGGTCACATTCGCCTTATGAGGTCGGGCGGCAACGTGAAGGGAAGAAGAAGATTCCTTTCATCTCTTCTTCAACCTAAAATCTGTTCTTGGCGGTCAATTCTTCAATGATGATGAGCTGAAAGAACATGTTTGCCACATGGTTGAATACACAGGCGGCAACCTTTTATGAAAAAGGCACACAAAAACTTGTCCTACGCTATGACAAGTGCCTACAAAATTTCGGAAGTTATGTAGAAAAGTAGTTGAACAGTTGCAGATTTTTATACAATAAATATTTTTTCTGTATCTGTTTACCTTTGGTTTGTATAACCAAACGGAACTTACTTTGTGGACATACGATGTTCTTTGTTACTTTTCACTCCTCTCTCTGAGGGGAAGAGGCAGGCCGTTTTAGGGCTACTTCTTGCCATTTTCAGCCATGGGTTTTTAGGGTTCTTTCTGGATTTTGTTATTACTTTATTAGTTCGGGTGTGTAGTGTTTTGTGTTTTTTTTTCTAACAGTTTAACACTTAAAGTTTTATGCTGTGTTGTTTAAGTTATGTTATTGGTGTTTATGTGTCGTCCTTTCTTCTTCGGACGTCTTCTCCTTACGACGATGACGCGCATTCTCTTGTTGTGTCATCTCCTCCGGGAGCTGCTGGAAAGCCTCCATGATTTTCTGGCAGGCTGCTTCCATCTCCGCCTGTATGGTCTCCCTGAGGTGCGCAACTGCTTCCTCCAGGGCGATGTTTATATATTCAAGCGCGGCTTCTTTATGTATATTTCTTAAGGGGATGTCGTTGCTGTAAACTAAAGTCAGTCGGTCAGGCCGTTCTAGCCGTTCTTTCCTTCACTTTTGCTTGAAACGAAAGGTATTCATTCGCACATTTGTCATCAAGTATCAGAATTAACTTACGTCTCTCCATAGTTTATTTCTATTCAAACGCGGTATCCTTCTGTCTTTGCATTGAATATTTTAATCGGTTTGTTTTACGATCGGTTCTAATTAAGGTATCCAGTTCTTTTTGACCTCAAAACACTCAGTGGATCAAGTACCGTCATTTATGCTTTTAAACACTTCCGTTGATTGTTTCTGGAAAAAGCTATGCTTGAACATTCAACTAACGGTGCGAATTATTCGCGCAGGTCCTCTAGTATTTATGAAAAGTAAATTGATACCTTATTTAAAATGTATAACAGCCAGCGGTAGCGTAAAATTTAAGGTTCTTGACCCGGTTTCGACACCGCTAAGGGTAAGTTCATCAAAAGAAATAAAAACTTTACATGTGAAATATGACAAAATTATATATACGAGCAAGGTTGCCCAGGTTCACTGTCGTTAAAATACTTCAAGACCTTCACACCACACTGGTGTTTGTCACTTTTATTATTTTATATTTTAGGAAAATGTCATTTTCTACCATTTTAACTTGAGCAACCTGGCGCTAAGATATAATTTTCACGTGATGTTACTCATGTAACCTTTTTATTTCTTCTTCGGTGACGAAACACGGTCAGCAAACATAAATTTTACACATCCGGTTGGCTGTTGTAAAATATATAAAATTACCGTAGTTCCTTTTCAGCCTTGTTTAAAATTAGGTGTTACCTTGTACATTCACATAGCGTATGGCGTTAACTGCGACTGGAGACTGTGTATCCAAACGGTAAAACGGGATTCGTCCGCGGATCTCCTGCTTGCTAGGCACTTGCGCAGACACCTACTGCACTAGGGACACAACGATAACCTCATCTGCACGGGCTGTTACATCTACATCTACATGGGATACTCTGCAAATCACATTTAAATGCCAGGCAGAGGGTTCATCGAACCACCTCCATACTATTTATCTTCCATTCCATTCTCGAATATCGCGCGGGAAGAAAGAACACCTGCATCTCTCCGTTCGAGCTGTGATTTCTAGTCTTTTATTTTGATAATCATTTCTACCTATGTACAAATGTTTGTAAAGCTTATGGGACTTAACTACGGGGTCATCTGTCCCTAAACTTACAAACTACTTATGAACTACTTACGAACTAGGACGGCACAAATATCCATGCCCGAGGGGGGATTCGAACCCCCGACCGTAGTGGCCGTGCAGAACGTGACTGAAGCGCCTCAGTCCCCTCGGCCACCGCGGCCGGCTCTACCTATGTAAGTGGGAGTCAACAATATATTGTTGCATTCGGAGGAAAATGTTGGCGATTGGAGTTTCGTAAGTAGCCCAAGCCGCAACGATAAACGACGTTGTTGTAATGGTTCCCATCCCAGATCCTGTATCATTTCCGAACTGCTGTCTCTCCTGTATCGTGACAATACGAAACGAGTTGCCCTTATTTGGACTCTTTCGATGTCCTCCGTCAAATCCACCTGATAAGGATCCCATACTGGGCATCAATACTCCAAAAAAAGGACAGACAAGCATAGTGTATGCAGTTTCATTTGTAGTTCTGTTGCATGTTTTAAGGGTTCTGCCAATAAAACGGTCTCTGGTTCGCCTTTCCCACGACATTATCTACGTGTTCTTTCCAACTTACGTCTGAAGTAATAGTATTCCTAGGTATTTTGTAGAGTTTACGGCCTTCACTTTTGTTTGATTTATCTTCTAAACAAATTTTAACGGATTTCTTTTCTGCAGTTGTTTTTGATCTTCAGATGATTTTACAAGACGGTAAATGACGGCGTCATCTGGAAAGAACCTAAGAGAGCTACTGAGACTTCCCCCTAAACCGTTTATGTAAATAAGGAACAGCAGAGGACCAATAACACTACCATGTGGAACGCCCGATATCACCTCTGTTTTATTTGATGCCTTACCATCGATTACTACGAACTGTGTTCTCTCTGACAGGAAATCCCCAATCCAGTTGCAAATTTGGTGCGTTTGTGAAGTACGGTGTCAAAAGCCTTCTGGATATGAAGAAATACGAAATCAACTTGCTAACCCTTGTCGATAGCACCCATCACTTCGTGCGAGTAAAGAGCTGGTTGTGTTTCGCATGAACGATATTTACTACTGAAGCGGGCTGCCCGTAAGTTACAAATTCCCAACTATTCCCTGCCCACTAGTGCTGAAATAAGCGTTTTTTTAACTTATTTCCGTATGAATAAATGACTAGGAGTGCCTCCAAACCGAAGAAAGGATCATTGCCCATCATCGGTATATTACATAAGACAAAATGTGTGTTTTCTGATCTTTGGGACATGATCTTTGCGTCACAGGTTAGGCACTCCTAGTCACTTACTCTTACGGGAATCAGATTGAAAAAAACGCAAGTCTTAGTAATAACAGGCAGAAAACAATTGAGAATTTGTATCTGACGGGCGTCGTGCTCGAGTAGTACATGCTGGCGTGGCGATCGCTGTGTCTCCAGTGGTCTGCTGAGAAAACAGGAGAGCACGAGTGGAATCCCGACTGGATACACAGTTTCAAATTTGCTTATTCGCAATCATCACTGCAGGATCAAAAGTGGTGCCCGTTCATTCGGACATGTCCGAAGGAATAGACATCACATTTACGAGAGGTGTTGAAATGGCAAGAAAGGTCTTTATTCAAACGTAATCAGCAGAGACCTGAGTGTTGTGACCTCGTCGCCCTTTTTGTCGTTTACGCGTCCCGGTCTGGTTGTCAATAAAGGTATTGGTGCAGGATACTTTGACATCTAAAACATTGATATAGTTAGTATTACAAGATATTTATGGACTGAAATTTATTATTCTCAACTTTAGAACATAAGTGTGTTTCTTCTCTCTTCTCGCGGCGCTGTGACCTAATTACTGCTAAGTTCGTAGCCGCGTTCTTACTTAGTATTGTCCTACTTCTGTCTTTATAACTGTCCGAGTTCTGAATAGTAACTGCCAAGTTCTCACTAGTAACTGCCGTATTACTGAATACTTGACGGGCATCCAGACATATGTCGGCCTAGATATAGCCGCTTGTAGAGGGCGCGCATCTTCGGTTACTCCCTCCAGGATGCGCGGCGCCTGCTTCCTATTGGCTGTCGGTCGATCGATGTCTTCTCCACGATCGTTGTATTACGTCTGGCGTGTGGCGCTGACTTTACGCCACAGCACTGAACATAACCATCCCAATGTTTAACGAGCCGAAGGGTTTCCTGTTTCCATATTTTCCGTGGCTGTAACAACAGCGAGTCCTCTACTGTGTCATTCATTTCGTCGTTCGAGTTGAAGAGCTCCCCCCTTGGAGATTGTTTTTGGGGGCCAAACAGATGGAAGTTACAGGGCGACAGGTCCAGTTACTAGGGCGGATGCTCAAGGTGCTCGCGCTTGAATTTGGCCGGTACTCTCTGTGTGACTCTGGAGACGTGTGGACGCGCGTTATAATGTAGCATGCCGTGTGTTATTGATGGGCTTGCTTAGTCTACGCAGTGTCTCACAGTACATGTCAATGTTAATGGTTTTTCCGCGTTGCAGAAATTCGTTGAGTATCGGACCTCGGACGTCGAAAATGAAGGCGAGCATCCTATTGCCTGCTGAAGGCATAGCCTTGAAATTTTTGGGGTTTGATGACGATGAATACTTCGCGCCCTATATGTCGCACTACGTTATTCCGAAGCGGCAAATTTAAATTTCAACTGGTTTAGATGTTAAGACCTTTCTATTTAAATATTCTTCCTGCACGACCTATGTCACCTTTCAAGTTCTTTGAGGAACATAATTTTGCTGAGCTATAATTTGATGTAACGTTAGCAAAAATGTTCAAATGCTTGTAGAGCTTATGGGATTTAACTACGGGGTCATTAATCCCTGAACCTACAAACTACTTATGAACTAGCTAATACTAAAGACGGCACATGCACGAAGGGGGGGGGGGGATTCGAGCGTTAGACATTTGTCTGCATATAATTATTTTTGTGCAACATTAAAGCGATAGAAAAATATTTCTGTGCTTGGTGGTTACGCTATAAAATATTTTGTTAAAATTATAGTATATAGACTTCCACAGTGCAGTCTTAGACCTCGGTTTCTCATTTTCACCATTTGAAATAACTATAACAAAACAATCTTAAGCGATAAATTATACTTGAAACTAAAATGAGGTTGTTCATACAATGAAAGAAATTCATTCGCTATATTTTGAAATAAATGTTTTATGTCAAATGCACGAAGCCGAGCGGTCTGGAGCGCCACGTAAACAATCGCGAGGCCTCGCGTGTCGGTGGTTCGAATCCGCCCTCTGGCATGATGTGTGTGTTGTCCTTAGGTCAGCTGTACTTAGCTCAATTGGGCTGCAAGTATTGGGACTTACGACCAAAATAGTTTGGTCCCATAGAATTACAAACATTTGAACAATTTTTTGAAATGTAGGAAGCGGAAATTTCTATTATTATGAATGATATTGTGGTGGTGCAGCATACGACTCTTCATGGAGTCTCCATACAAGACGTTTTTCTGTATTCAGAGAATAATGTTTTTATTCTTTAAATTTATTTCCTGAACCTGCACTATCTCTGGAACATTTGTATTAGGGAAAAATGTTCTGTTACCTTCTGTTCCTGCTATTTTCCTCCATAGTTAACGGATGCTGACGTGATACCTAACGTTATTTTCATTACAGTGATCGCGATGTTAGTGAAATAGTGGAACAGACAGTTGGACTGTTGAAGTGCATAATGCGAATCCTACGTCATTGCCTTTCGTTTAGCAAGCACTATTCTTCTCTGATATTTTCGAGCAGAACTAAAAAATGTTCAAATATTTGTATAGTCTATGGGACTTAACTACGGGGTCATCAGTCCCTAAACTTACAAACTACTTATGAAGTAACTAAGACTAAGGACGGCACAAATATCCATGCCCGAGGGGGGATTCGAACCCCCGACCGTAGTGGCCGTGCAGACCGTGACTGGAGCGGCGCAGTCCCCTCGGCCAACGCCATCTTCAGGTGTGCGTAACACAATGACTAACTGTTTCCGAAGACTGCTATTGATATCACTTTAAAAAGGAACGTAATGTTACTGACGAATATATTATACCTTGCATTTGGGAGATCACAACTGTCTCTACAATATAAATGCTAAATCATACGTAACTCGTTTGTGAATAAAATGTTCGAAGCAATTGACCACCTACATATGTAACGTTCGGGAGATACAGCAACCACAATTTGCTTAAATTCATAGCCACAAATGTCTATTCCGTTCGCCCTACAGGAAACGTTACCGGTAACAAATACAGAATTTAACGATACGTTTTTCCTGCGTTGAGAACAGTAATGTTGCGGGTATTAGGGACAGACAGGGATTAGTTTGGGTATATGAGCGCGGTGATTATGCTTCACATTCCGCACCAGTTAGAGGTGGCCGTGTTATCTGCTGCTTGAACGGCAGATTTCCGAATAACTGCACCGCACCTGCCACCGAGCATAACGGTCCGCGTGGCCGCGCCATGAATTTCATTCTGCGCTACCTGCCTCCAAATAAAAGAGTTTATTCCACAATGTAGTGTTTGTGAGAGTTACTAAAACGCAATACACACATTTACCATTGTCATATATTCGTTTAATGTACGTTTCGATACGGCGAGGCAAAGCAGCGTGTGCTGGAATGATAAATCTTTGTTCGTTGCGCTCATTCGTTTCCACTGCTAAGTACGAACAGGCTAGTTTAGAAATCACGCCTTTTCGTTACGTTTATAGCCATCAGTGAAGATTTTTTTTTGTAATTGAAGTTTTGATTTTATCCATTTGAAAATGGGGTTAGAAAGGGTGCGACTGTGAGATTAATTTATATACCGGGTGATCAAAAAGCCAGTCTAAATTTGAAAACTTAATAAATCACGGAATAATATAGATAAAGAGATAAAAATTGACACACATGCTTGGGATGACATGGGGTTTTATTAGAACAACAAGAACAAAAAGTATTGATAGTCGCGTGAATGATCTCTTGCGCGCGTCGTTTGGTGATGATCGTGTGCTCAGCCGCCACTTTCGTCATCCTTGGTCCGTGCGATTATTGGCTTTGCGGTTACCTTAAGTCGCAAATGTATCGTTATCGACCGACTTCTCTAGGGATGCTGAAAGACAACGTCCGATGCCAAAGCCTCACCATATCTCCGGACATGCAATTGTTCAAACGTTTGTAGAGCTTATGGGACTTAACTACAGGGACATCAGTCCCTAAACTTAAAACCTACTTATGAACTAGCTAATACTAAGGACAGCACAAATATCCATGACCGAGGGGGGATTCGAAACCCCGACCGTAGTGGCCTTGCAGACAGTGACTGACGCGCCGCAGAATGATCGGTCCGGACATGCTTTACAGTGCTGTTCACAACTTTATACCTGGACTACAACTATTGTTGAAGAATGATGGTGAAAATATTGAGCATTTCCTGTAATGAACAATATCTTTGCCTTGTCTGAATTTGATATGCTAATTATTGATTTTCTGATCAAATGAGGCGCCAAAACCCAAAGTGTGTGAAATTTTACCTCTCTATCTACATTATTCCGTCATTTATTAAGTTTTCAAATTTATACTGACATTTTGATCACCCGCTAAATCACACTTCTGATACCAGTCACGTTTTTTTAATTTTGTTTAGCACACCGCGTTTCCAGAAATAATTCCCATCTTCAAGTGAGTTATCGCGCTGTCCCATTTTAGTAGCGGTGTTTCTGATGTGTGAGGTTCTGCATTATTTTGGTGCCTTAACTTCTGCTTACAGTTTGTGGATGTCCATTTGTGTAGAATCTCACGCATTTATAGCATCACTCACTTATCGCATGGCAGTACGGTCCTCTGAGGACCTTGGCCTCCACAATCACAGATTTCCAGCCGCCACGGCCTTCAGTACACCTGAGCCACGTTCTCACTCCCACTGGCCTCAGGTCGGCTTCCACATATTCCAGCCACCTCACACGCGGTCGTCCTCTCCTCCTTCTACCACCAGGATGTCCCATCATCATCTACATCTTCATCTACACGGGATACTCTGAAAATCACATGTAAATGCCTGGCAGAGGGTTCATCGAACCACCCTTATAGTATTCATCTCCTATTCCATTTTCGAATAGCGCGCGGGAAGAAAGAAAATCTGAATCTCTCCATTCGAGCTCTGATTTCTCGTATTTTATTCTGATGATCATTTTTACCTATGTAGGTGGGAGTCAACAATATATTTTCGCATTCGGAGGAGAATATTGGCTAATGGAGTTTCGTAAGTAGCCCACGCCGCAGCGATAACAACCGTTGTTGCAAAGATTTCCATCCCAGATCCTGTATTATTTCCGTATCGCTGTCTCCCCTGTATCGTGACAATACGAAACGAGCTGCCCCTCTTTGAACTCTTTCGATGTCCTCCGTCAAACCCACCTGATAAAGATGCCACACTGGGCAGCAATACCCCAAAAATGGACGGACAAGCGTAATGTATGCAGTCTCTTTAGTAGTTCTGTTGCATCTTTTAAGCGATCTGCCAATAAAACGAAGTCTCCCAGACGGTGTCTTGGGATACATTATTCCACACCTGTTCGACATGCTGAGGTAGTACTGCAAGAGTTTTCGCTTGACGAGTGACACATGTCAGATGTCTTCCCATCATATACCACATATGCTCGATTGTAGTTAAGATCGGAGATCATGCTGACCAGGGAAGTTGCTGCCCGTCTTGACAGCACATTCAGTTCACTATGGGCGAGCATTATCTTATTGGGTCAAGCACAGTACATGGGCTCGAACAAACATATCTGTATGAACGTTTGATTACACGATCTCTACGTACACCTCAATGTGCTGGTGGGCGTAATTTTTCTGCAAAGCTCCATGCTCTAGATAGCACTGTTGATGTAACTGTAGACGCCATACGTAATGTAGATATCTTAACTATAACATGTTCTATAGCGAATTGTCATCAAAATCTCACTGCCACTGCTTCCATCGCCTCTTCCCGCACTGACCGCAGCACTACCGCTTGCAATGAGTTGTTCGTCATTATCATCCCTATTATTATTATTATGAGTTTGTAACAACAGTATCTAACTTATGCTCATATTTCTGTACCGTAACAGATACGAGAAAGCATGTAAATGATTCATCTTCTACACTAATACCATCTTCACGAAGAAGGGTTCCTCGTAACTTCATCTCAACTAATCGCAATACATTAGCAGGATTGATTAGCAATCGCCGCCCCATCTGACGCTTCACCACAAAAATAACATCACAAAACGCAACTTCGGACGCACATTGCACCGTCCCTACTGGCGAACCGACAAGTCAAAGTGCAATGCGGCATGGCACACGCAGAGGCCTCTAACGGACGACTGCTGAGTTTTGCAGATGCGGGAGTATCACTAGTGCAATAAGGGATCTTTACATTATCTCTCATACGATTTTGGTGTATATGTGTTTGTTCGAGCCCAAGTACTTTCCTTGTGAGAGGTTACAGTGGTAACATCTAATTAACTACTCTGTCAGTTACATAATTAAGGTGGTTAAAATAGAGGTTTTGTCTTTTTCCTTTTTTCTTTTTCTTTTTTTTTATTATTATTCATATTGATAAATTTGTACTTTGAGGAAACATGGACGATTTCAGTTGATTTGTTTTTGCATTCATTCAATCCTATCGCATACGGCCGTAAGTTGACTAACAAGAATATTTTTGAGGTATTTTTGCATCTAGTAGAAGGTCTTCTGCTATCCACGAAGGCAGTTCAGAGTAGTGCCAACTTAATTTACTAAATGTGCTTAGCCAAAGATAAGTAGGCCAGAGCGGCTGCAGACGGCCGGAAGGCCAGCGGAAGCATATGTTATGTTCTCCCTTCCTCCTACTCAGGTTCGTCGCTAAAAGTTGGCTCCGTTAGCTTCTTCGCCATGCGAAAAACGACACTGTCGCAGGAACTCGAAGATGTAGGCAGTTCCTTAAAATCGTTTACAGAATATTTATAGGAAGTTGGTAAATATGGTGCTAGTTACAGGTGAAATATTTAACGCTTTCTCTCCCAGCTCTACGACCATGGTCTTACACTCACAATCAACAATCAATTTCATCGGTTAGGACTCAGTTCATTGTGTTGCAACTTGTTCACTCGGAACAAAAAGAACGACTAGTATTAACAATCCCACGTGGTCTTCCTTACTTTTAAAGTGTGCCACAGAGTCATTGATTTTTTGGGCGTAATTAAATTATTTCATTCCCTTCGCTTTGTTTCCGTCTCTTGGTCTTGCCCAGCAACTGTTTAACCCCACATATCTTACGATGATATATTGACGAATTCTTGATGTCTAGGAAAGTGTACTACCAACGGGTCTTTTCTTTTAGTTAAGTTATGCCAGATATTTCTTTCCTCCGCAGTTCAGTTCAGTACCTCCACATTCGTTCGCGATCTAGCAACCTAATGTCGTAATTCGTCTGTCCTCTACCTGTCTGAACTATTTGTCGTTCATGTTTCTCTCCCATAGAAGGCAACACTCTACACAAATGCCTTCAGAAAAGACTTCAGAACTCTTAAAGCAATATTCAATGTTAATTAACTTCGCTTTTGCAGGAACACTTTTTTCCACATTGGTATACTGCATGTATGTTATTAGTACTGCACAATCGTATGATTTTTCCTGTCACTGAATTTTTTACGAGTGCATTCCCTTACTCTTGTTTTGCTCTTATTAATGTTCAATATATAACCTCCTTTCAAGTCAATATCCATTCAGTTCAATTGCTGTTCCTCGTCGCTTGCAATCTCTAACAGAATTACAATATCATCGACAAAATCGCATAATTTATATTTTTTCACAATGAACTTTAATTCCTTCTCCAAATTTCTTCTTGCTTCCGTTCACTGCTTGCTCAATGTACATGGTGAATAATATTTGAGAAATTATAGAACCCTGTCTTACTCCCATCCCATCCGCTGCGTCTATTTAGTGGCCCTCCGATCCAATAACTGCGGTCTGATTTCTGTACAAATTGTAATGAACTTTCTGTTCCCTATATTTTATCCCTGATGACATCAGAATTTTAAAAAGTGTATTACAGTCAACACTGTCAAAAGCTTTCTCCAAGTAAACGAAACATAGAGATGAAGGATTGCCTTAATCTACCTTATAAGATAAGAAAAAATCATCCTTGTGCCTACAGAAGTACAACATTTTTTATTTATTCAGCCTCTATCGGTTTTGCCACTGTCTGCCATTAACAAGAGATTGTGAAACGTATTGCACATCAAAAGTAAAAGAATTCATTTCTGCCAAATGCGCCAACAACAAAATTAAAATTAAAACTGTGATTCTTCAGTGGAATACGACCTTCATCGTGCATCTGCTTGTGAGAAGTAGTTAAAATCCATGTACAATTAACAGCACGGTATGTGCTCACTCTCTCGATTTCTAAGAAAAGTCGTAAGGGCCAAAGTGTTCCTAAATTCCTTCTAAATACAAACTTTTTTTACCTCCGAGGTCTGATTCTACCAATTAATCCATTCTTTTCAAGATAATTAATTTCAGAATTTTGCAACCATGACTTGTTGAACTGGTAGTTTAAAAAGGAGGAATCTGCAGCCTACACGATCGCTGAACCATATGAGCCTCTGATTCAGACCCTCCATTCGGCTCTGTACCAGATGTCCGCAGTCGGTCCTGTCAACTTGTGACACAACAACACAGTGACCAACGGTGCTTTCCAGTCATGTGTGCTTACAGGGTGGTATATAAAACGATGCTTTATGTATTTTTCCTCATTATTTGTATTTTCTGTAATTTATTATGTATTTGTATATTTTGTTTCTGTGATATATTTGCATTGTCCTGCTAATTTCCATATATGTCAAAAATATTGAAAATGTAGTAGACACGCTGGGTTAGCAAGGGCTTTGCTATTGTATAGAATCATCTTTGAGTAGGGAGTTTTTTTTATCGCCGGTAGCGCAGAGGCGGACAGCAAGAAAGAGTCGTTGTTGAGAAGTAGCGCCGGACAGACGCATTAGTGAGACTGTGTGCTCAATGGTGTACAGCAAAAGTACGTGGATTGGCACTAGTGGAGGAGACGGCGAAGAGACAATATCACTTATTCATACGGCCACAGCTCAGATAATTAATAAATGCATCAAGAGCAATGCTGTGGGCCTTAAATTGTAATTAACATTCGTCGCCAAGAAGAGCCTGTGTTTGCCAATTGTTAAGTGCCAACAGTCTTCGATCAGCAGCACCACGTCGCACACCAAATTCAGTAAGATCTGTCCAGTTTGTCTTAGCATGTACAGCTAACCAGCGTATTAGTTATGATTGTTCAATAGCGAACACTGTTATTTGTGAACCTGTGTTTAAAAATCATTACCCATAGTCATCGTCCAGACAGGTTCCTTCCTCATCCATTGTTTTTCCTAGAATATTCACAAAGTTACAGAAAAGTAAAAATCAGAGTCATTAAAGACAATGTGACAGTCGTTAATAAAAAATGTGTTCAGAAAATTATTACTAAGTGTAGCTTATACCAGTGTTGCTGATCAATAGGTTTGATAAGTTGAACGAAACTGCTAGACTAACTTTCAATTTCAAGAGATATTTCAACAGCAGTGTAAAAGATTGTTTTCCACTGCATATTATTTTGAGGTAAAGTTTGTTTTAACTTGCAAGTAGTAACTAGTGAGAATAGTAATTGTTTGCAAGTGTTTGAATGCTAATAATTCAAGGTTAAATAAAGAGTAAAAGTTAATCAGAAGGTTAAATGGTTCTTTTCTAAATATTCAGTGTTATCACGACAAGTCATTAATTAATTTTTGAGCTTGCCATTAGTACAGTTAATAGTTCACTTACAACTTGATTATTGCTAAAGCGCATGGTATACTCGCTGTAGAATAATTTCTGGTACTTATATAAACAATTAATTATTTGAAGCTGTAAATAGTAAGTATGAAGATGAGAGTTTTGCATGATTTGCTGCATGTTGCATTTGCGCGGCTATGGCTTGCATTTCGCTGTCTTACAATGAACCCTGTGTTAGTAAACTATTTCTCAGTAATTAGTATATTGTCAGTGTCTTTTGTACCGAATTTGACTCGCACACTCTGCTTTTCTGCCCACCCAAATTTTACGTAATATTTCACGTTGTTAATTAACTTTTCTATTACTTACATCCCACCAAATTATTTGCTCGTACATCGAGCTGGCGACCGTAAATCAATAAATTATTCACTTTTTCCAAATTAATCCCTGTGTCCCGTTTGTCCCGCATTTTTTCATTTAAACATTGATCATTTTTATTCCAAATTTTACTTTCCAGTTTCTTTATTCCTATCTATCGTTGTTGTCTACTAAAGATGTACAGCTACGTTCCGGTTATAGCCTCCACTACATCATCGGCTTCATTACCGATAGCTTTTCCACCAAATTAAGATAATTAGGCACACGGGTCATTTTTCTAATTATCATATTACTAACCGGTGTTGTAGGAAGGGTAGGGTTATACGTGGCGACCGTAGTGGACAGGACAGTACTTATCTCGTCCTGAGCTGCGTAATCTTAGGATTTGAATAAATTGTGAAATTTCAAAGAAAATGCCGGAACAAACAGTAGACTGAATTCGACAATGCACGCGGGGCTCCACTACAAAGGCTGGAGCCGGCTCCTGCATTGTTTGGTGGTGAGTCAGACGCCGACCGTAACACAGATTTTAACGTGAAAACAGAAAATGTAGGCGATGTGACAATAAAGCAGGAAATTCCAGAATGTGAGGAGGATACGTATGAAACATACACAGAGAGTTTTAAGTATACTGTGGGTCTGAAAATGAAACCAGAGCCAATGTCAAATCTGCCATTTGATCCGAATATGTGGATGCAAAGGATTAGTGAAGTTATCTGTCAGTCACATCAATCGTTAGCTCAATCAAACAAAGCGTTAGCTGAAGACGAAACTAACAAAATAGATGCAATAGAGCTATCAAATAAATCGTTAGCTAGCAAAATTGATGGTTTAGATAACAAAATAGACTCACCAGTTCAGTCTGAGTCAAGCTTTTGATAGTAAAATAAATTCTCTGGACACGAAAATTGGTGAACAAATGAAAACTCTGACTGAACAGATGGACAGTAAAATAACGAGTTTAGATAAAAAGTTTAATAGGGAATTAGAATGTGTAAAGAAATTAATGACTAATGAAATTAAAAATCAGAAAGAGTATCTTTATGACAGCGTGAATAACCAGTTAACTGAAATGTTTAGGTCCATGGAAGGGATAATAAATGAAAGTATAGAAGAAAAAGCAGAAAAGATTCGCGAAGAGGTAGAAACTAAAGTTGATCGTGAAGTAAGGCTTGTCAGTAACAAACAAGAGGAAATACGTACTGCACTGAATCATTCTGTAAATACATTAAAGGGACAGAAACGAAATTACAAGAAACGGTAATTAAAGTCAATGCTCATGTGCAAAATAAGGCTCGGAGTTTGGAATCTAACGTTAATCAAAAGCTGGTAGAAATTAAAGAGCAAGTAAAGAGTTTAGAAACCGTAAAGAGTTTGGCTGCCACGTTCACATTAGGTGGCGTGTATCCCAACCATGTGAGCCTGGAAATCGAAAAATTCGACCCGAAAGGTGACGTGCACCCAGTGATTTTCATGGATGCGAGCAGAAAGATTATACCTTCTGCGTTACCTGAGGAAGAGCGTATTAGAATCGCGAGAACCAGGCTAAGAGGTGACGCTAGTAGCTGGGTGGTTCAAGCGACAGATAATTGCAGGACTTTAGAGGAATTTTTTGGCGAAATTCGAAGAGGAGTGCTGGTCCGTTGAAAAACAGGACGAAGTACTTCAAGAATTTATGCACGCTCCTCCGTACCGACCGGGTAAAGAGACGAACATGAAAACGTACTGCGAGAATCTGTGCAGGAAAATTGAGCATGTAAAAGGTCAAATGTCCGAGCGAAGCACGATGACCGTGCTGCGCGAAAAGTTACCGTGGAGTGTTCGCGGTTATTTAATGGGCGAGAAAGACAAAGCTTCTTTCTTAAGGAAAGTGGGCGACATGGATGTGTGGTATCGGAGTAATGACAACCGGTACCACGGTAACAATAACTCCAATCAAAACAAAAATAATTACGGTAACCCGAAGTATGACAACAACCAGGTTAACGAACTTGAAGCACGGTGTGCACAAGTGGATAGAGGAAGAGGAAGGGGCAGAGGTAGAGGTAGAGGCGCCCATCGCGGGAGAGGTTGTCATCACTCATAACCGTGTGACGATCAATTCCCAAAAAACAAGGAGCCGCAACAGTAGAGGGGCAAACCGCTGCGGGTAACGAGGTGCGGCCCCATCAACAATGGAACGGTTGCCGCGAGAATAATGACAAAGTATCCGGCAACTGCCTAAATGAAATAAACGACTGCGAGCGAGTTCACGCGGAAGGAAATAGGAGCGAACATCTGCGCGAAAGGAATGTACTTCGTACGCATACAGAAACAGATGTAGTAGCTAGCGAAGTCGGGAATCGCGGTTACATAAAGGGCCGGCGCAGATTCCGATGCAGCTTCCGGTCACGAAAGTGCCAAATGTCATGTCTAGCGTGTTCGATCTGGAAGTCGATAACCGGGATTGGCTGATACAAGCTGATAAGATGTATGAAGGTATAGAAGCATGGAAAAGGGAAGGTAGGAAAGTAAATTTTACAGTAAAGGAAGATGAAGTTAAGCATTGCAATACATAAAAAAGTTGTTTGAAAGGAGCGGGCACGCTGAGAGTGGTGTCACGCAATATGAATAATGTTAACGTATGTATAATTGGAGATAATGATGATGTTATTGAATATAGGAAAGAAAAAGGGACACGGGAAGTGTCGACAAACAAAGCTTGTATCGATGCCATTATCGATTGCGACGAAAGCGACCACGTCGGACGGGCAGCCGGAGGTGGTGTGTCGGGAGTCCTTGCTCGTTTTGATGACTGAACGACATTAACGAGCGAAACAGATGATTACAATGTGTACGAGGTTAAAGCAGACGTGATACGACCGGACGAAAGTGACAGTGAAGATGAACCCGCTGAATTATCAGAGGTGCGTGACATAAAATGTGCGTTATGTCAGTCTGAGGAAAAAGATAGTAGGAGGCAAAAGCAGGTTGTAAAGTACGAACAGGACGGTTTATTATGGGATAATTTAGACGTGGAACAGGATTTGTTGTGGGAAGACAAAGGTGATGAAACTAAAAGGTACGATCAAATCATGGTTCCGGTTAAAGTTCATGGAACGAACGTACGAGTTTTTAACGGAAATAGTGGAGATGCCTATAAGAGGCGTAAAATTGATAGTTGCTACCGGAGCATGTAGCAAACCAATTAAATCACAAGTGCTGTTACAGTTTTCTATTAAACGTTATATATTTGAACAGGAGTTTTTAGTAGTACCTCAACTGAGTACTGATATGATAGTAGGAATTGTTTGGATGCTGAGATATAAAGTGACAATTGATTGTGGCAGAAAGGTTATATCGTTTTCTGTGGAAGACAGTAAAATGGAAATAGGTTTTGATGAGATGAACAGGGTAATAAACAATGAAGATTTGCGGTTGCGTTTAGTTACGTTGCCGTTGTATGGAGCAGAACGTTATATGGTTGAGCTGGGCAGATATTTCAGAACATACTGCCACAACAATCATAAAGCGTGGGGCAAATATGTGTCTGACATTGAGCTAATTATGAACTCGCTGTCCCACGAAAGTACTGGGTTCACTCCTTATGAGATTATACTGGGAATGAGACCGAAAAGTGTAGTGGAGGAACTCATTAATTTTCCACCGCGGCAAGAATTAAATCTCGCGCAGAAGAAAGAAATGTTGAGAGATCAAATGAATAAGCGTGCTCAAGCACGGATCAAAAGGCACGACGAGAATTTGAAACCAATAAAATTCAAAATTCATGACAAGGTTCTCGTGAAAATGCACGAGAAATCTAGTGAAATAGATAATGAGATTGCAAAATTTAAATTTATTTATTATGGACCATTTGAAATTCAAAGTGTTCCTCACCCTAATGCTTATTATCTGGTTTATCCGCAATCAGGTAAAAAATTTGGTGTGCGGAACTTCACTGATTTACAACCATACCAGAGTAGGGATAATTAACAAGTAAATAAAGAAATGTAATTTGTGAAGGATCATTAGCGAAATGATGTTGCCTGATTATAGACTAAGCTTTCCCTAGGTGTACTGAAACTAAGTATGGACTGCTTAAAATGATTGCAGCAAACTATTCAGTGACCTCTCATTAACGTAATTAGCAAATTTAAGTGCTTAATTAGAGTATGTATACTAAATGTTTCTGTAAATAATTGTTTTATTCTCTGATTTCAACTGTATGAAGTGTTTGTGACTTCAGGTGTAGTTAGACTGGTTATTTAAGTTGCAGGTGACTGATACAAAATTACAAAAAAATTAATCAAAGTTATTCATCAATATAATGAGGCAAGTTAAGCTGAATTTGAAGTTGTGTGCCTTTGGACATGGTGCACATGCGGGCACAGAAATAAAATGAAAGTTGGGCACAACACAGTGCTGACGCCAATAAATTCAATGGTAATGAGGATGTACGAGAAATTTAGTACTGAGCAGCAAATCAGTGCCTGAAAGAAAAAATGATTGGTGTTATTATTTGAGGACGCAGATAAATTTATGCTGTGTGAATAAGATTATAATTGGGTGTTAATTAAATATTGTGTAGGACATAGTGATTTATCCTATGTGAGTTGATTAATGAAGTATTTCGGTTAACTAGTAATTGGTGAGAAAGGACACAGACAATTTTTCTGTTTGAGAAAGGTATTGGTTAGTTATTGTGTGAGGACATAGCGATTTCAACCTATGTGATTAATTAGACTAAGAGCTGTATTTAATGAGTAGATGATAATAATGGACACAGTTGAATATGATCCTGTGTGATAATCTCTTGATGTAGTGTTGACTGAATTGATTTGTTTTGTGTTTTTCTTGCATGTCGTTGATCACTGTTTGTTTGAGTCTTGACGTTTCCTTGGATCTATAAGACATTATAGACCAATGAAACGTGGGGCATATGTGACACAACAACACAGTGACCAACGGTGCTTTCCAGTCATGTGTGCGTACAGGGTGGTATATAAAACGATGCTTTATGTATTTTTCCTCATTATTTGTATTTTCTGTAATTTATTATATATTTGTATATTTTGTTTCTGTGATATATTTGCATTGTCCTGCTAATTTCCATATATGTCAAAAATATTGTAAATGTAGTAGACACGCTGGGTTAGCAAGGGCTTTGCTATTGTATAGAATCATCTTTGAGTAGGGAGTTTTTTTTATCGCCGGTAGCGCAGAGGCGGACAGCAAGAAAGAGTCGTTGTTGAGAAGTAGCGCCGGACAGACGCATTAGTGAGACTGTGTGCTCAATGGTGTACAGCAAAAGTACGTGGATTGGCACTAGTGGAGGAGACGGCGAAGAGACAATATCACTTATTCATACGGCCACAGCTCAGATAATTAATAAATGCATCAAGAGCAATGCTGTGGGCCTTAAATTGTAATTAACATTCGTCGCCAAGAAGAGCCTGTGTTTGCCAATTGTTAAGTGCCAACAGTCTTCGATCAGCAGCACCACGTCGCACACCAAATTCAGTAAGATCTGTCCAGTTTGTCTTAGCATGTACAGCTAACCAGCGTATTAGTTATGATTGTTCAATAGCGAACACTGTTATTTGTGAACCTGTGTTTAAGAATCATTACCCTTAGTCATCGTCCAGACAGGTTCCTTCCTCATCCATTTTTTTTCCTAGAATATTCACAAAGTTATAGAAAACTAAAAATCAGACAATGTGACAGTCGTTAATAAAAATTGTGTTCAGAAAATTATTACTAAATGTAGCTTATACCAGTGTTGCTGATCAATAGGTTTGCTAAGTTGAACGAAACTGCTAGACTAACTTTCAATTTCAAGAGATATTTCAACAGCAGTGTAAAAGATTGTTTTCCACTGCATATACCGCAGCCTCCAGCTGTGCAACATAGATTAACACTATTAAGGGCGCGAAGTGTCACCAATTCAGCTGCCATCCGAACACAGCACTCACAATCCGTAACTGGAGACCTAGAGAAAAGAACGGCTCTAAAGACGCGATGTAGCCTCTACAGTGAGTGAATAAAGCCATCGGCACAAAGAGCGTGTATTTGAACGAGTGGGGCCAACGTGGCGAGTTTCTGACGGCACAACATGCGAACCACATGTTGGCGAGGTTTCCCAAAGTGTTGGGCAGCATCAGTCATGCCATATATTCTCAACGTGCGTGTGAAAGATCACCAATTAGGTGGGAGAACGCTACCGACGTAACACCACGTGGCTATCTGGGGAGGGGGACAGATCTTTTCTGTAGAGAGATGAAGACGCCATATTGGACGTCGTATTTCATGGGTTTTGTGTATATAACTTAGGTCTTATGAATGTATGACTTTCAAAGCAAGTAAAAGTATCAGAGTAAATTTATAATTTCTCGAAAACCGGTCATTAGAGGTACAATACTGGAAACGTCTTATATGTGGTTAAAAAAATTCCGTATTGCAGTAATCCGCCGATTCAAGGCAAGCGCTACTGAAGATCTGTCAACACGAATTGTTCTTCACATCATTTATTGTACTTACATGTTGACAACCAACATATCTACCAGCCGGCCGCGGTAGCCGAGGGGACTGAGGCGCTTCAGTCGCGGTCTGCACGGCCACTACGGTCGGGGATTCGAATCCCCCCCTCGGGCATGGATATTTGTGCCGTCCATAGTTATAGGTAGATCATAAGTAGTTTGTAAGTTTAGGGACTGATGACCCTGTAGTTAAGTCCCTTAAGCTTAACAAACAACAACAACAACATTTCTACCAGCAGTGTATACAACAGGTTTCTGCCGCGGTGGAGTAGCCGAGCGGTCTAAAGCGTTTCGCTGCGGAACGCGCGGTTGCTCGCCGTGGAGGTTCGAGTCCTCTCTAGGGCATGGGTGTGTGTGTGTGTGTGTGTGTGTTTGTCCTTAGGTTAGTTTACCTAGGTGTATGTAGTTTATAAGCTACGGACTGATGACCACGCAGTTTGGTCCGATAGATTTACAGACATTTGAACAACATGTCTAATGCCTTTGTTGATGAGACCCATGCGTTAGTGACCGTGGCGTAGGCAGCAAAGCCGTGCACAGTAAATCGCAAGAAGTATCAGGGCGTTGGTCCAAAGCCCCTTGGGAGCAAAAATTTTTCTTCTTTTTTCTGGTTTTCTGATAAAGCCGAAGACTTCTTTACAAATTTCGTAGAAGTATACTGCGTAATATTTGATAATATGTAAACATAAGTGCGCATCGTCTGTGGAATGAGTTTGATGGATTCGTTTTATGAACAAGAGAGTTTTCACATTACTTAGAGTAAAATAGGCACTATATTGTTACACGTATTGCATTTTACACGTTCTTAACATTCTTCTACTGAATAGCAACATTGACCGTGGAGGAATGACCTTAAAGTTTTTAGTAAAAAGCGAGACTGTTGCAATGATGTTTGCCGCATTTGAAGGCGTTTCCTAATTTCATATCGCACTTTCATTATTCGCTGCACTTATAACATGCAACTATCTATTATACATTGATATTTTGTTGTTACTTATGTACACATAACGTAACGAACATATGCACAAGCGCTTAAATAAGCAATTTAATAGAGGTAAAGCAGGAATTCCACTCTTTTGATTTCGTAAACAGTGTAATTCCAGAACGTGATGTCGCCAAGTGTCGCTGGAGAGCGCTGCGGTCACGTGTAGCTCGTTGATGCACAAGTCTCGTTTGCACAAGTCGCGCCGTCTCCGACCGTTCAGCCGCACATTGTTCTAGGCACGTTGACCACACACGTTTACACACATGTTCCGTGTACCGACGGCTTAAGGCAAACAAAAACAGACGACTGTCACGATTCGCATGGCAGAAGAATACAGTAACCAGTTACTTAACGCGAGGCCACGGTGGAGTAGCCGAACGGTCATCATATCCTAATGACATCGCGACACTATAAGAAAAATTTCGCCAACTTTTTGAAAATCCTGTTGTTTGACACACAAAGAAGGACATGAATGGTAATTGCTCCCATTACAAGACTCAGATTGTGTCATTCTGAAAAATTAGAACACGCCAAGATTTTCATCTTTGCTTGCTCCTTGTGGTGTTTTCCTTTCAGTGATGTATTCGAAATTCTGACGTCTGAAATATGTAACAGAAGTGCTTTTCGTTTAGTATGGGAAAACATGTCCCCAGACAGAATCTGTCGTCTTATTTCACATTAACAATTTATTTTCGGAGTTCCAACGCCAGAAGGAGCGATTACACCCTATCGTGTGTCCCGTGGCGAAACCTTGCTACAACGACGCCCACGGCTCGAGACAAGCGCAGAGTTAAGAGACGAGGAAAAATAAACAAATAAAATTAAATGTAAAGATGTGAGAAATCAAAAATGTAAAGTGGAACAACACAATTAAATTCCAGAAAACAGAAGCATGGATCGATCAAGAACGGAGTGGGGGAACACCTCCTAAACAAATATTACGTGAAGCCGAACTCTGCAGCTGTCAATGCGCTGGGATGTTGAAGTGAAGTTTTTCCCAGGAGCAGATCTGTAAGAGGAAGACATATATTTGTTTATTCATTTTCATTTTTTTATTATTATTTTATTGTTTTTTTTTCGCTTATCTTTCTTTGAAACTAAATTCCATGTCAACAAAAAAATAAAAAAAAAATTAAAAAAAGGGTGACTGAGGAAAAAAAAAGAAAAAGAAAAAAAACGGTCTAAAGCGTCTCGCTGCGGAGCGCGCGGTTGCTGGCCGTGGTGGTTCGAGTCCTCCCTCGGGCATGGGTATGTGTGTTGTCCTTACATTAGTTTATCTAGGTGTAATTACTTTTTAAGCTACGGACTGATGACCACGTAGTTTGGTCCGATAGATTTACAAACATTTGAACATTTTTGAACTTAACGCGAATCAGAATCTAATGTTCAGACGAAGACATGAAAAAAATTAAGAAAGGAAAGGAACGATAGCACAAAAAGTCAAAAATGTCGCTTCTAGACAGAAGCCAGTTTCAGTTACAAGTGGAGATGTTCTATGGGGACTACCTATGGCGGCGACGACAGTTACACAGGGACTGTTCATTTCCTTTGTAGAGCCCCTGTAAATGTTCTCTCCATCTTTCACTGTGTTAGTGATTTTTTCTGAACACTTTTCTAGAACCATAACAAACAAAATTTTTTTTAAAAAAATAAAAGATTTACCTCTCTCCATCGTTCGAATCGTGACGTATAGTGTAATGAGTTCATTCAAGTAACACGGCCATTCACCATTTTTTTTTTTTCAATTTATTCGGTAGAATTTTTTTCATTAAATAATTATTCAGAATAATACAAACTGAACTAGATAAAAGGCTGTTAAATCGGTCGAGCCGTCCTCAAGTGACTGTCTTACGTAAAGTGGCAATTGATTTTATTTATAAGGATGGGAAGAGACTGAAGAGTCTGCGATCTTATGGGGAGTCAAATTCCCAGATTACTCCGCTGACGGCACAAAGTTCAAAGCAAATACTTAGATCTCATTACCGATCTCTAGTAGAAGTATTGAACACTTCAAATTGAGATACTAACGAATCGGATATCTTCATTCGTGATGTGGCCAGAGGCTCAATTCTGCCACTGTCCACACTGATCAATAATACCACAAAAACTACAAAATTTAAATATTTGTAATTCTATGGGACCAAACTATGTTGGCCATCAGTCCCTAGTCTTACAAAGTACGCAAACTAACCTAAGGACTACACACACGCATCCATGCCTGAGGGAGGATTCGAATCCCCGACGCGGGAGGCCGCGCAAGCAACAACTATTAAATAATCAGATGAAGGCCACTGTAACGTTGGCCGAAACGTCAGTTATTTAAGTAATAGCCTAACATCATGACGCGGTACCATACCCAGAAAACTTTTATGTCATCTGACTCTGGCCACGGAAGCCTACGTAATTAATTATAACTATTAAATACACAACACTACAGTAGTATAACTAACTTTGTGATAGATCGTCACCTGAAACTGGATCATTTACATCTTCAATTTTTATTAGCAAACAATGTGCTTTTGTGAATATATACCTTTAAGAAATCATACGTATCATCATAGTGTGTGTGGATGGTATGACGGTTAATGAACGCACCGGGCGCGCGTTTGAATCCCAAAACAGTCAATTTATTTTTCAGACCTGTTGCAGGTAATATTTTCAGTATTAATTCGCTAAAAATTCTGCACTTGTAGGCTTTTTCAGGTTTTTAGAAGACTACATCACAATAATTTTTAGAATAATAATTTATAGTAGTTTAATCTTTGATCATCTATGTGTCTCGTTAGCGTAACAGTCGAATAGTCCTACCGGAGTTGAAGAACGAATATTAAACTGGAAACAACAGGTAATGGCAGGCAGAGACACTTACTCAAGTAAACTGCGGGTAGGGACTTAAAAATATGCCTATCTGCAGATACTTTTATCTTAGCTTAAAACTATAGTCACCATATGGCAGTCGAAGTAATTACAAATGCATACATCCATTTCCAACATTTTTTCAATGGCTGTCCTTTGTCTCGTTGTTTAAAGATGAGGCTATTAAAAATGGAATATGTTGAAAAATGTGGAATCTATAAAAGCCTATAACCGAACATTTTGTAGTGAATTAATTTTAAAAGTATTACTAGAATAGATAAAAAGGAAAAACAGTGGTACTCGAATTCGCTCCGCCTTGTGTTTCAGCCTATCCACTTCTATCTATCCCTCTATCTCTCTCTCTCTCTCTGAGTACGGTCGCTGATTATGTTTGTTCGTTGTTGTTCGATGTGTACTTGGCTCAGTTTTTTAATTACAGACGGTGTTCAGCTGTTTGACTGAGCGCGATGAGCCACAGCGCTGAGCATCCACTCAGCCAACTAAACACACGTAAACAGTGTTTGGTTGTAGTAAGCTTCTAGGTAGTTGTAAAACATTTTCCAAAATATATGATAGGTGAGTTAAGCCGCTTTGAGCTCGACATATACTGTAGCCTAACTATTATATTGTTTCTATTTGTGATGTAAACACCAAGCTGAAACTCAGATGACTGCTAGAGTTGGCAACACTCGCACTTCGGAACTAGGGCATGCGCAGTGCTCTGTTCCTGGACTTTAAATTATTTCGGTCAGGTAATCTTTTTGTCCCTCATTGTACATCACATACAGCTATGCTGTCAAAAGAAATTAATATTTTGTCTTCAACAAAAACATAGTCATATATACATGGTGTCCCACTCAACTGTTTAACCCCAGATATCTATGAAACTACAAGACATATTGAAAAACGACTTTTACGGTCATTAACGTACGGCAGGGGCTTATGAAAGTAGGTACTATGAGACACTCTAAAACGTGTGTCTCGCTTGAGCCTCGGACACGAGCTAGCAGAGCGCCTCATGTATCTCATACGTCAACTTCGCTTCGCAGTTTCTCCGGATGTAATTGACGCATAGCGATGCAACCGACACGATTCTCTTTGTGATTTTTCATCTTATTGATTTATTATAAAAAAGCATAAGTTTTTGTTGAAAATAATATTTGATCACGTTTTAGAGTGTCTCATAGTACCTACTATCTTTATCCCCTACCGTAAGTTCATGACCGTGAAAGTGGTTTTTCAATATGTTTTGTAGTTTCAGAGGTATCTAGGGTGAGACAGTTGAATGGGACATCCTGTAGAATCACATGTTCGAAAGAACAAACACCACTTTTCATCCTGAAATGAGTATCAATTGAAAATCATTGCGAATCGCAACAAACAAACAAACAAACAAACAAAAAAAAAAAAAAAATTAAAAAAAATTAAAATATGTACACTATTAGGACTCGAACCCAGGTCTCGTACTTTCTATGCAACTTTGCTGACCCCTACACCACTGGAGTCACGGATATGGTTCTTACAATTCAAATGTTTGTATAGCTTATGGGACTTAACTACGGGGTCATCAGTCACTAAACTTACAATCTACTTATGAACTGGCTAACACTAAGGACGGCACAAGTATCCATTCCGGAGGGGGGATTCGAACCCCCGACCGTAGTGGCCGTGCAGACCGTAACTGACGCGCCTCAGTCCCCTCGTCCACTGCGGCCGGCTCTTACAATTATGATAGCTGTGTCCAATGGTGAAGGGTCAGCGCAGCTATCTAGAAAGCAGGAAACCCTGGTTCGAATCCCGGCTGGATAAACAACTCTATCTATTCTCAGCTAACATCGAAAATTTCGTGAATACGTACCGCCGTGTAACCTGTAAGCCGACTGAGCGTTGCAAGACGGACTAACTACACAGCTGGAGTGTGGCGCCTCTGCACTGCAAACGCAGCGGTGTGTAACGTTTGCCTGCCACGGGCTTACGCGCCTGAGCGAAATCATAAATACTAAACTACTCCACTATACTGGCCCGGTACTTAGCAGCTGAAACCTGCAGTCTAGACACTGTGCTTGTCTCGTGCACTTGTGCGAGGGCAGCTGACCACTTGCAGGGATTGCAAACACACACACATACACGCACTCACGCGGGCAGGATCCGTCTTGCTGGGTCCATTCCTCGTTTACCTCCGCCCACTGTGATAAATTAGCTTGCCGGGAGGCGCTTTGTTTCGCTTCAGCGCGAGCCGTAAATATTTGAGGCGCCTTTTATTTTGGCGCTGCGGCGAGATTAGCCACGTGCACACGTGCGGCGCGTGGACTCCACGTGTGCGTCAGCCGCCACGGCCGCGTAATGCCCGGCGCCGCCCCCCGGGACCAGGAGCGGGAGCGCGCCATTGTGGTTGGAGGGCCGCGTGGACCGCGTAAAGCTGCTGGAGTGCGTCGCGCCGCCCTCGACGCGTCCGCGGCTTTGTCAGAGCGCCCTCGTGCGCACACCAAGCCACGTTCATCATTTAGCGGCCGCTCGGCCCGCGCGAAGCGGCCAAGGGCCCCGCCCCACCACCATTCATTTTACAGGGAGAGCGCTGTGATTCCGTACTGAGGAATGCTAAGTGATTCTCAGCTGTCCACCTGCACGGTACTCATAATGATCATAGAGATCAAATACACAAATACACAATATACCCGAAATACTACTATCCAAATCACAGTTTACCCGATCCCAGCTATCTTGTCCACCCAAAATATCTCTGGAACAATAACTGCTATTGGAAAACGACTTTCACCAGTATCAATGTACGGCTAGGGCCCATGAATGTACTACCATGCGCAAAAATATCCGAACGACCTGAATTGCGTTTCGCCCGATGTGCATGCAACCCAACTAACGTATGTGTCTTGCGGGTGCTCTGCTCGCTCCGCGGTATAGTCGTTCGACTATTCAAAATGGATTAAATACAGACAACTGCTCTTTATGACAATCATTCCAGATGTAAATTAACACCATGATTTTGCAAATAAAAGGAAACACGTTATTAAGTACTTAACGTTTATTAAATCCAATTTATTACAATGACATATCATAAGTATTGTCACACGTATTACAATCTGATATAACAAACACCGTCACATAAAACATTAATTAATCCTTAAACAACATTTAATATTGTTACAAACAACAGATTTTACTATAGTATCGGAAATCCTAAAGTCCTGTAGAAATTCTAAGTACTTTCTTTCTGAAACTTCCTGGCAGATTAAAATTGTGCGCCGGAACCAGGACTCGAAAATGGGACCTTCGCCTTTCGCGGGCAAGCGCACTTCCGACTGTGCTATCCCGAATCGCGATGCCGCCCCACAACTTTACTTCCGCCAGTACCTTGCCTCCTACCTTCCAAAGTTTCAACTTAATAACGTGTTTCCTTTTATTTGCAAAATCATGGCGTTAATTTACATCTGGAATGATTGCCATAAAGAGCAGTTATCTGTAGTGGATCCATTTTGAATAGTCGAAAGACTATACCGTGGAGCGATCAGAGCACCCGCAAGACACATACGTTAGTTGGGTTGCATGCACATCAGGCGAAACACAATTCAGGTCGTTCGGATATTTCTGCGCATGGTAGAACATATTTGGAAACATTCTAAAACGAAGGCATATGTTTTTTAACACAAACAAATTTTTTTTTTTTTTTTTTTTTTTTTTTTTTTTTTTTTTTTTTTTTTTTTTTTTAATGGACACCCTATATTTTTCTTCAGCAATCCATAGAATGACAAATCACATAAACAATGGCGTTGATTGCATCGCAATATTCCGATTACATCCCGATATATTGCGGCGTGAACCCCATGCTTCCCGTAATCGCGATGTGATTGAAATGCATAATAGCACTTCCATACTTACCAAGAGGTCCGAAACTAATAATACGGTCTGTTGCCATCAACTCGCGATTACGGGCAGCATGGGGTTCACGCCTGAGCCTCAGGACGAGCGATAGCAGCGCATTTGGGGTTTTTCAAGCGTCAACTTCTCGTCGCAATATCTCGGGAGGTAATTGGAATATTGCGATGCAATCAACGCCATTGTTTAGGTGATTACTCATGCTATGGATTGCTGGCAATATCTCGGGTTGTAATAGGAATATTGCGATGCGATCAACGCCATTGTTTATGTGATTAGTCATGCTATGGATTGCTGAAGAAAAAAATATCGGGTGTCCATTTAAAATGACATATGTATCTTGATAAAAAACGTTTGCTTTGGTTTTAGAATGTTTCCAAATATGTACATTCATGGGCCCCAGCCGTACATTGATACCGGTGAAAGTCGTTTTCCAATAGCTGTTATTGTTGCAGAGATATTTTGGGTGGACAAGATAGCTGGGACACCCTCCCCCGGCCAAAAAAAAAAAAAAAAAAAAAAAAAATAAAAAAAAAAAAAAATAAAAAAAAAAATAAAAAAAAATAAAAAAAAATTAAATAAATAAATAAATAAAAGGTTTTGACAACAGCACAAGTAAACCGCGAGACCATTGAAGATGTTTTACTGTCATTAAAACGAAACGCGTCTGGTGAGAAAAAAATCGCATTTTTATTACAGACCATTGAAGATGTTTTACTGTCATTAAAACGAAACGCGTCTGGTGAGAAAAAAATCGCATTTTTATTGTAGTTCGCAAAGACGGACAAACACTGCTATTCATAATTATGAAAGCAACTACGGACATTATGGCCACACAAACGAATTATTATTCAAAGAAACCGTCTAGTCATTCATAACCGCGAAAAAGGCACGCAGTTCTGGCGAGGAAGCTATTCAGATTTCTGCGAACTTCGCCCTGAGGAGGGACGTCCGATTGTGTGGCAGTGGCGACAGTTTGGCGGGAAACCTGCAGTGCGTCTGCATAGCTTTGTCCTTCTCTATCTGTAATTTCAAACAATAACTCGCAGGCAGACGAGGTCAGCCCTGGTCAACCGCTCTCTCCACTGCCCCCCGAACGGGACCTCACAGGTACCAGGCCATGACACCCTCTCATCCACAGCCGAGTCGGCAGTCTCGCAACAGAGAGGTTCTACGAAGGCAAGTACCCAAACACGCTAATTTATGGACCCCAATATACCAACTGTTGCGGCTATGTGAGAGAAAACACACTATCCGTCCTCTTGCCGTCGCCAGATTGTCCACTGTACAGCAGATATTGGAGAGAATCGTACAAAAATTCATTAAGAAACTGCTATAATTGAAGGACTTTTCCTTACACGAAATGCGAAGTGGTATAAAATCTAAAACGATACTGAACTTCCCCATCTGACCAAAGACGAAAATAATCGAAAAAAAATGACTACATATTATCGACACCTCACACTGTTTTCACATGATCGTTGCTTTCGGAAATCATGTTGATTACTACAGGGGGGAATTCTGGTCTCGAAACATTGAAGGTATTCAAAATTCTGCAACTGACCAACGTCATAATTATAGGCCTACAGGCGCCGAGCGGGGCGGGGGTTGGGGAGGGGGTTGTCGGTCTGCAGACCGCCCCTCTCCCCCACCAAAAGATCTTAAAAAAATTATTATTATTATTTTTTTAATTTTAGTAGTATTCACAATGCAGGCACATCATTATCTGATATGCATGTCTCAAAAGACGAAAACTCTGAAATTGATTTTAGTAGTTACTACAACAGGAAATACAAGTTCAAATGGTCGCAAATCCCGCCAAGTAGTTCTAGAAGCTGAAATCGAAATTAAAGGCTGTTAATTTCTTCATTGCGAATTAATAAATCACTTTTCTACTTTCAGAGAGTGAAATGGTCCTAAATTAACACTAGATGAGGTAAAACATTTTTCAAATTTATTTATTTTAGTAGTACCGGCCGTCCAACCTCTCTCGATTACCAAGACCCGAGACAAATCGGCTGTAGTGACACGAGGGAAGAAGTCACATCTCCCAGCGGACAGTCCATAGGAATATGTGTTTCACGTGGTATGAGAGACATTGTCGCACTAGTTGCCCCTGCTAACACAAGATCATCTGGCACAATAACTTGCATTTGTCGTCTGTCTCTAGGGAATGACAGTAGAACAGTGGAGGAACGTGATATGATCGGAAGAATCACCATTTCACCTGCACCATACTGACTCCGTGTGCGGCTCAGGCCGCACAAGTCGATGGATTCTGCTTGACAACAAGCTGACTACCACTATGGTGGTGTCTCTGTCATGTGAGAGAAACCGAAGGATTTACAATTGGCTGGATGTACACTCTGAGTCATCCTATTCACAAAAAGTTGAGAAAAGTCTACAATCATATTTAAATGTCTGGCAGAGGAAAACAAGTATCGTCGAATTCGTCTCACATCAACAAAGTGGTTACAGGAAGAAGCGGCTATGCGTTGCACGTAAAATTAAAATCAAATACATATTTTCATATCTCAAGCTCAGGGATATGGATTTTCTGGTGACGTTCGTAGATTTCAAAAATGGCATATGAATCCAAAGATCGGACCACAGTGATTGGAATTCTAGGAAAAAAAAAATAATCTAGACAACAAGACCAAAGCTGTAATCCTAAAATCACTAGCCAACAGCACCGCAAAAGTTAAATTTAGAGAAGAAAACTTAGAAGCCTTGGAAATTGGTGTCAGGCAAGACGATGCGCTCTCACCCCTACTCATTAACTATGTCCTCGAGAATGTGATTAGTGAATGACGTAAAAAACTGAAAAACGATGAAATTTAAAATGGCGTAAGGCTGGGATACAGGAAACATATTTTGAAATTGACTTACTAGCTTTTGTAGACGATCTTACATCTTCATCCGAAGCTATAGAAGTAACCAAGAGTCGGGTTAATCAACTGAAGCACAGAAGACAGGCCTTCAGAATAGATTGGTGAAAACTGAGGTTATAATCAACGTCAAGTCATCGTTAAGAAAGTTTGTAGTGGGACAAATCAAAATCAAGTGAGTAGAAACGTTTGAATATCTCTGAGAATGGAGACATCCAGCACATAAGAGAAAGAAGCCTTCGTGTTATGCACGGGTGAAATTGAAATGACATACTAGTAAACTAAAAACAACTACAAGAAAAGAGGACTTCGATCCATTGAAAAAGAAGGCATTACTGCAAACTTATTTGTCTGGAGGTTTCGTATGCTTCTGAAAGCTTTACAGTGAATAAAAGAAAAAGGCCTAATCGAAAAATTCGGGGCCAAAGATACGAAAATTTTGACAAAGATCAAAGTACCCTACAATGAAAAAGTGGATTATAGAAACGGCCAAACTATGAACTGTATTCTCACTCAGAGAATACAAGTGACATCAGCCAGAGACGACTGATCTTGTTTTATGAACAAGTTATTGGTGTGTGAGAATGGCTCAGAAATGTGTATCTCGTTTAACCCCTACCTACCCAGTAATTTTTAATGCAAATTCATTATTTAATTTCAGTGAAATCTACTACAAGTCAAATTAAACCTAAGGATATGAAAAAATGAACTGAAAATAAATTTACCTGGTTTGAAAATATTTTTAAAAAAGGTAATTAAACAGATGTAAGAACCTGATGCCATATAAAGGTTTTACCTGTGATTCTGCGCAAGGAAAAATGTCTAGTTCCACCACCTTCCACTGCGAAATTTGGAAGAAAACTTTATTATCGCAGCACTTGGTAGTTTCCTTATTTTACTCTTGAAAAACACGGTGTGCAATGTGCTGCCAGAACTCAATACTTTAGGGTGCAATGCAAGTACATAATAATAAACAAAACTGAAACTTGTTCTCTGCTAGAGGAGTTGACAGGTTATATAACTGTACTTAATTTATATTCTGTATGCAATTAATATAATTAATACTCTATTCTCCATATTGATGGCAGTTATGGAGTACGACTGATTTGATATTTTAATAAAGACTTCATATAAACTGTATGCGACTGAGTTTTTGTATAAACTTTATTATCGTAACATGCCTAGTGTCAATCATTCTCAACATTGATATACCCGAGATTAAAACTTTAAATTATTCCAAAAACAGTTTAGCAAGTACTGTATCAAACAACTGTGGAACAAAGATGAATGGTCTGTATATTACTTTAGTATTGAGAAAAGTAATTACTGATTTGCGTGTGTAATTTGCAAATACTGTTATTAATTTACTGATAATATCTGTTTCTATCAACGTTCAGATGCTTCATTTTCAGAATTGTTTCCACTGGGTCAGTATACGTTGCCAGTTAGAACAAAATCTGCGTACTTTGCTCTCATTTTCTAGATAATTATGAAAAAAGAGGCTCTGTAATTTAGTCCTCTGTATCCAGTCCTGTTTAACCTTGTTAAACTGTAATAACACCAAAATTTTCGTTGTTGTTACAAATTTTGCGTATCTACTATCGTTTCTGCGTATCTTCTATCCCCCAGTTGGCATCTGCTATAATCGGATGAAAATTCGACCTTATCTTTCCAGGCGAACTATTTTTACTGTCAGTGTGTTACAACTCTGCCTCGTGGTGAAAATCTGGAAAGTGTAGCAAGGTACAACAGTAACCCCTAACGATGATACCATCTAACTTCTCAATAAGTAGGATTATACGAATGTAAATCATTTACAGAGGAGCATGTAATTATTATTATTCAATACAAGTTTAAAAATACTTGAAATTGTAGTTCATATTATTTTAACAACGGTATGCCATTGAAATGTAGTGGTTTAAATGAATGCTTAAAATAATCTTTTAATATCGCTGGAGTGACAAGAGAGATTTAGTAGAAAGTGATTAAGTGTCCAATGCAGTGTAACATTAACTGCATTACTAATGCAGCCTTAATACCCATAACAGCCGCCAGTAGACCGTCAATTTTTGCATATGTTAATGAGAATATTCGTTGTGTGGTGCCATAATGGCAGGAGATTCAGTGTGCGTATAACACAGCGTTGCGAACTGGATATCACTCGACGCATGCAAGCGATAACCGATATTAGACTGCCTCTTCTGACCTAAATGACCACATTGTATAAATGCAGATTATTAACAGGGCGCTTCGCATGCGAGATAATACTTCATATAATCAGAGCTGTGTGTTCCCTACATCCCAAAGGACTATGAAAGTCGATTTTAGAATTGGATTGGGACTCGGTATGTAATAACAAATGATTAATTTTTATTATGAATAACATCGTTCTGTTTAACAGGAGTGTCTCATTTTCATCCACTAAATGAGTAACTCCATGATCAATTGAGAACTTGGTAAAAGCATCGTCGACATGAATAACAAGCAAGATCCTATCTCTGGAGAAAAAAGACAATGAGGGAAACCTATGGCCATCCACTTTTAATTTAGCGTGGTGCGCTTTCGACCATTAAAGTATTCCTGCCATAGGCAGAGCATGATGTATAACAAGGCACAAAATTGACAAAATACTAAACAACGTTCAAATATTTCTTAAGTAACTGTCTTCATTGTGCGTATGAAACAGCAACCATTTGCATACTTAAAATGTTTATTCTTTACCGATTTGTGGAATGCAGAGACCTTTATTAAATGTTTATGTCGTATTATATCTACAGTTGAGGCGTGATGTTAAGGCCATGTATGGACTTCTGAAGAAGGGCAATAAGTTCCCAGAACCCGAAGGGAATGAAGTTTTCCAACGGGTTCCTGGTTTCGTCGTAATCCAGATATTCCTATTTTTTTGTTGTTGTTGTTTTTTTTTTTGCTTCCATCTGATTTAAAGTATAGTTTATTACATCTTTAATAGATCGTTAAAATGTTGCAACATTGGTTTTCCACGAATTGCACCCTTAGTCACGGCATAATAGAGCTTCTGGAACTAAGTAGAAATGAAAACACTAATATTAGATGATAGATATATTTTATTTGTAATCTCATCCACATGTTTCTGAATAATAAAAATAAAATTGATATGTAAGTACTTACCAAAAATCATGAGTTAAGTCATACGTTGCTTCTGAATCCCTGTCTTCATAAGTGACTAACATAGGATAATGTGCTAAAACGATGATTGTTAGCATATGCATGTCAATGATCGACATTCAAATGACAGTCTGATGTTGGAGAAAGTGTTTTCTGCCAAAAGGAAACAATTTAAATGTTTAAACAACTAAACAACATCCTTCTAGGAGGACGTCAGGGTCATCTCGGTTAAGAACATTGCATGAATTTGAATAAACTCTAATCGTAATATAGTACTGGTATATAATTAGTATTTTAAAAATATAAGAAATGTGTAAACATATGGTAGTAATGTATATAGTATATAGGTAAGATTAGTATACATTGTTTACATACTGATTGTTAAAACAAATTACACATGATACTAGGAAACGATGGAGAGTAAAATGTTACACCTATGGACAAATGACTGGTACATAAGATATTATATTCAAAAGTATACACTTAGGTACAAGGCACCGGACACTGGGGCGCTGACGTAAAAGAAAGATTGATTTCGTGTGTAATTACAGATAACAACACTTTCAATCATTTATTTATGCTCAAACAGTTTCCCTTCTTTATTAATACAAGGGTTGGAACTTAAATAATGGCAACACTTCTGTGTAGACACTATGCAACGGAATGTACTATTGTCGCTGATAGCACATGCTGTTGGCATACCTACTTTACCTCCGTGCAACTGGATTCGCCCGTTCCGCATAATCGAGGGAATCACAGTCACTTGTGAGCGAGCGGTCTAACGTAACGGTGTCACTATGTTTTCGAAACAGGAACAACGGAGTTGTATCAAGATTGAATGTGCCAGAGGTCGTACAACACGACAGTGTCATCAAAGTCTCGAAGAGACGTGCGGGGAATCGACATTGCCGTACAGAATAGCGGCACGTTGGGTAAAAGTCTGAAACGAAGGTCAGCAAACTGTGGCAGACATGCATCTGGCAGGTCGACGTAGCGTCTCTGAAGAAAAAGTGCCCACTGTTGCTGCGTTAATGGACAGTGATCGATGCCAGACGATTCGTGAGCTCACCCACGAAACCGGATTAGTAAATATAACTGTCTTCGCATCCTGAAGGAACGCCAGGGTTTGCGAAAAATTCCGCGGTGATGGGTTCCGCATGAATTGACGGAAATGCATAAATTCATGTGTTGCGACTCTGCTCAGATGCACTTGGAGCGCTATGAGCGCGAAAGAAAAACCTACGCCGTATCGTAACACTGGATGCGAGATGGGTCACATCGTACGAGCTAAAACTTAAACACCAATCCAACAAATGGCTTCATTGTGGCGAAAGTAGAAAGTGCGCCAGAGCCCCATTTTGGTGGAAGTTACGGTGGTTCTCTGTACGACTATGATGGTGTCATCCTAACGCATAACGTTCCTCTACACTTTCTGCAGAATTAGCGGTGGAATTGGAACGAAGCTGATTAGATTATATAGATGGATGAAAATACTGGCAACTGAATTCAAAATATTTATTAAATTTTGTGCGACCGGTTTCGGTGCACCAACTTCAAGCTCACGTTGTATGATTGTTAATAAAATAAAATTTGAACTGGGTAGCCATTAAAACTGGTAGGCGTAAATTTCGTGTTCTATTCTTGTTACACGCTCAACGACGAGTGTAGTTTTATTGTGACAAGTATAAATGTTGCACATAACTGGATATATATACATATCGATTCATGCCCTCAACCTGCTGCCACATGGTGGCAGATAGATCACTTATAAGTATTTATGCTTATTGCATCAGTCCATCTACAGTTTCCACTGTGATAACACACTACCTAGTCATGTAGCACAGTATAACACAGGGTCTTGAACAACATGACCCAAAGGGCATATTCAAGTGATGATGTGCATACCATTTATAACTTGCCACTATGATGTTGGTTCAACTGAAGAATATTTCTTAACATGCCTCGACAAGTAAGGTATGAACATGCCAAATATTTTCTGTTTAAACAAACATTCTTTCCTTACCTTTTTTTGTAGATTGTGTAATTTAGGTAAAATGTCAAATGATTGTAGAGCTTATGGGACTTAGCTATGGGGTCATCAGTCCCTAAACTGACAAACTACTTATGAACTAGCTAATACTAAGGACGGCACAAATATCCATGCCTGAGGGGGGATTCGAAACACCGACCTTAGTGGCCATGCAGACCATGACTGGCGCCCCGCAGACAGCTTGGCCACCGCGGCTGGCGTAATTGACATATTTAACATCTAGATTAATAAGGTACGACATTTATTGTACAGTAAGGCAATTTGTATTGAGAGAAGTTACATTTTTTAATTGCTACAGATTTTATAATGACTCTTTAACGAGTCAAAACTAGTCATATAAAAGCAATAAGCGATCTATGGCAATAAAGATCTTATAAAACGATTGAGAACCATTATTTCATGTACTCCATACACACAGTTTGGACAATACTAACATAATATGCTAAATTTAATTTCTGACAGCGTCTGCAAGGTCACTTGCGATTTATTTTTGTTAAATTTTTGTGTGTGTATACAAGGTTGTAACCTGTCACCACTGTTGTTCATACTATTCATGGATCATATGTTGAAAACAGTAGACTGGCAGGGCGAGATTAAAATAGGTCAAAACAAAATAAGCAGTCTCGCATATGCGGATGACTTAGTTGTAATGGCCGATTCAATTGAAAGGTAGCAAACTAATATTTCAGAGCTCGATCAGAGGTGCAAGGATTATGATATAAAGATCAGCATCTCCAAAACGAAAGTAATGTCAGTGGGAAAGAGATTTAAGCAGATTGAGTGCCAAATAGGAGGAACAAAGTTAGAACAGGTAGACAGTTTCAAGTACCTGGGATGTATTTTCTCACAAGATGGCAACATAGTGAAATAACTGGAATCGAGGTGCAGCAAAGCTAATGCAGTGAGTGTTTAGTTAAGATCTACTCTCTTCTGCAAGAAGGAAGTAAGTACCAAGACTAAGCTAACAGTGCACCGCTCTATTTTTCGACCAAATTTGTTGTATGGGAGTTAAAGTTGGGTGGATACAGGTTACCTTATTCATATGTTAGAGGTTACAGATTTGAAAGTAGCAAGAATGATTACAGGCAGTAATAGATGGGAACAATGGCAGGAGGGTGTCCATAATGAGGAAATCAAGGAAAAAATGCGTATGAACACCATAGATGAAGCAGTTAGAAAGAAAAGACTGAAATGGTGGGGGTCATGTTACACGCATGGGAGAAGCAAGGTTACCTAAGAGACTCATGAGCTCGGCAGCGGAGGGTAAGAGGAGTCGAGGCAGACCAAGAAGAAAGTACTAAGATTCGGTGCAGAATGTTCAAATGTTTGTAGAACTTATGGGACTTAACTAGGGGGTCATCAGTGCCTAAGCTTAGAAACTACTTATGAACTAGCTAACACTAAGGACGGCACAAATATCCATGCCCGAGGGGGGGATTCCAACCCCCGACCGTAGTGGCCGTGCAGACCGTGACTGAAGCGCCTCAGTCCCCTCGGCCACCGCGGCCGCTCGGTGCAGAATGATTTTGAAGTAAAAGGCATAACATCAGACGAGGCATCAATGTTAGCATTGAATAGGGGATCATGGAGGAATTTTATTAGAGGTACTATGCTCCAGACTGAACGCTGAAAGGCATAATCAGTCTCTACGTACAGGGAAGCGTGAAAATAAGTCTGTGGCTACCCATTTAACTTCAGAAAAAGTAGTGAAGATACTTTTTTTGTTATAAGAGAGGCTGTCAATTATGATCAGGTTCAATTTGGATACCTATCATTCACTATATGACACTGCATTTAATGATAATTCTCAACAGAAGCAAATTTGTTCGATTGCGTGTTTCATTTTCACAGTTTATAAATAAGTTAAATTGTCACCAATGCTATGTGGGTCAAGAACGTGCAACCACCGCATGGGCTAAATTACTGAAAGTTTCATATTCACCATACAGTTATTTCTCTTCAATTTCTTGTGAGGAGTTTTGATAAAACTCATAAGTATTAATGATCTCTTCATCAATGTTTTTATACAGTTTGAGTCCATTCAACTATCTTTGGGTCAGAAGTCCTGAACTACCTTTCCAAGCAATAAATGTGATAAACAAAATCTGGAGCTTTCTATTTGCCGAAACATGTGTAAATCTCACACTTCCTTACTTCATAAAGATCTTGAAGTGCATCATGATGATGATGATATACTATTGCACGGTTATTTCATGTGTTCCATCAACTGATCAACAACAATTCATATTACCTACAGATTACACCTGTTGTGAATTCCAGTGTCAAGTGATATTCGCAGAATCCCCCTCTCAGTATGTTTCCCCAACCTTCTCTCTCTCTCTCTCTCTCTCTCTCTCTCTCTCTCTCTCTCTGTCTGTCTGTCTGTCTGTCTGTCTCTCTCTCTCTCTCTCTCTATCACACAGATACACACTCATACCGCGAGGTCACCGTCCGCAGGAATGTAATTAGTGTCGCGTTAATTCCAGGGACAGTTAATTTCATGCAGAAATGGACGGAATTATGGCGCGGATTTTTATTGCCAGTTTCGGAACTGTACCTCGCGCAGCTCACATACCCGTTTATACGTCGTATTACCCCGACGCGAATTCGCGCACGTGTGTGTGTGGGAGAGAGCGAACGTGTGCGTCACGGGTCACGGCTCGCACACGAGGCAGCGGGTCCGCCAGCCAGCCGAGCATCTGAGCCGATTACAGAACGCACGCAGCGCGACGCGTCGGGCGCAGCCGGCTCGCCGCCGGCAACCCAGCGCGTGCGCCGGACCGCCGCTTTTGCGTTCGGCTCGCTACGTTCGCGCTGCCGTTGCCAGTCCGCTCATCGAATCGGCCCTTAATTTATAGCCGAGAAATGCCGCTCACCGCCGCGCATTACCGTGTCATTACGGCGGTGGCGGGCGCGCCAGCGATTACACCCTCGCTTTGCGTTCCGCGATGTTATCTGTCAACTGGCCGGTATTTCCGTCCGTGCAGTTTCCATTCCGCGCTCTCGTGACCGCGCCCAATCTGCTCTGACGTATTAGCCGCCGGAGAAAGACAGCCGTGTAACTTGCGTCATTGGGAGGAGGACAGAAAACTGGTGGTGACTGAAACAATAAACGCTACGTTCACTGTGATTTGGTGGCTGTCGTTCAAATTAATGTGTACCGGAAAATCATGAACATGGATCTCACTACATCCATGACAGTATATGAGCTCTCTTTTTCTGTATATACACTCCTCAAAAATGAGAAAAAGAACACCGTGAGTTCGTCGACGCAGGATATGGAAATTTTATTGACACACTCTACATCTACATCTACATGGATACTCTGCAAAACACATTTAAGTGCCTGGCAGAGGGTTCATGAACCACTTTCATAACTTTTCTCTACCGTCCCATTGTCTAATACCGCGCAGAACGAAAGAACAAAAAAAAAAAAATGTTCAAATGTTTGTAAAGCTTAAGGGACTTAACTACGGGGTCATCAGTCCCTAAACTTACAAACTACTTACGAACTACTTACGAACTAGGACGGCACAAATATCCATGCCCGAGGGGGAAATCGAACCGCCGATCGTAGTGGCTGTGCAGACCGTGACTGAAGAGCCTCAGTCTCCTCGACCACCGCGGCCGGCGACGAAACAACACCTAAATCGTTCCGTTTTCGATCTGATTTCTCTTACTTTATTGGGATGCTCATGTCTCCCTAAGTACGTGGGTGCTAGAAAAAAAATTCCCACATTCAGAAGCGAAAAATCCGCGTTGGAGTAGCCGAACGGTCTAAAGCATCTCGTTGCGGAGCGCGCGGTTGATCGCCGTGGACAATCGCTGTTGTTTATCCAGAGATATTTTGTGTCGTAAATATAAATAGGGTACCCTATTCGCGAGGGTTGGAACTTAAATAGTAGCAAAAGTGCTGTGAAGATACTATGCAATGGAATCTGCTATTGTCGCTGACTCCACACGTTGTTGACGTACCTACCTCACCTCCGAGCAGACGAACTCGCCCGTCCCATGTCACAAGTGTGCGCACAATCGAGGGAAACACTGTCACTTGTGGGCAAACGGTCAAAAATAATGGTGCCACTATGTACGACTATGATGGTGTTATCCAGTCGTCAACGTACAGTATTACTGTTCGATTGTTTGGAGTATCAACAACGACCAGCTTTACGAAACAAGCGGCAACACTTTCTGTGTAACCCACCCATCATTTTATACTACAGTGCGCTGTGGCTGCTCTGTTCGGTCGATAGGACTGGAAGTTCTGTACAATGCACCACACTCCATGAACTTAAGTCCTTGTGACTTTGATTTGATTCCCAAGATGAAGCAACCACTTTCTGGCATTCGCTTGAGATTCGTCAGACAGTAGATCGCTCCATCCGTACCACCAACAGAACAGGCTCTACTTTCACATCGCTGGCATCGTGTTCTACAAAAGGCCAGTGTGAATGACAGTAACAGGTGCAAACATGTAACACTTTTATATCGGTTCTGAATGAATTCTTGCCACTATTTAAAACCCAATATATATATATATATATATATATATATATATATATATACCGGGTGACCAAAAGTCAGTATAAATTTGAAAACATAATAAATCACTGAATAATGTAGACAGAGAGAATGAAATTGACAAACATCCTTAGAATGATGCGGTCCTATTAGAACAAAAAAAGTGTTGCTAGATGCGTGAAAGATCTCTTGCGCGCGTCGTTTGGTGATGATCCTGTACTCAGTCGCCACCTTCGTCATACTTGGCCTCCCAGGTCCCCAGTCCATGCGATAATTGGCTTTGATGTTACCTGAAGTCGCAAGTGTATCGTGATCGAACGACATCTCTAGGGATGCTGAAACACAACATCCGACGCCAATGCCTCCATAACTCCGGATATGCTTTACAGTGCTGTTCACAACATTATTCCTCGACTAGAGCTACTGTTGAGGAATGATGGTGAACACATTGAGCATTTCCTGTAAAGAACATCATCTTTGCTCTGTCTTAATTTGTTATGCTAATTATTGATTTTCTGATCAGATGATGCGCCATCTGGCGGACATTTTTTGAACTTTTTTTTTTCTAATATAACTCCATGTCATTCCAATCATGTGTGCTATTTTTTACCTTTCTATCTACATTATTCCGTGATTTATTAAGTCGGGCAGGACTTTTTTATCACCCGGTATTTTATTATTACAACAATATTATTTTCTACCGTATTTGGGCCAGACAGGTAACAGTACATACGTCCTTAGTTTTCGAATTTATCTTTTCCAGGAAACGGGAAAAACGCATGGAGTAGTACCACTACCAACCTGAACAGAAGAACGCCTCTGACGTAAACATACAGCATTTTTCCTGCTTCTAAATGCAAATAGCGTTCAAATGAAGCGCCATCTGTCGGATATTTTTGAACCTTTCTCGGTTCTAATAAAACCCTATGTCATTCCAATTTTTTAACACATGAAATACCGAGTTCTTGATGAATAACTTGAAGTCTTACAATTAATCCTTTGTTTCAATTGATGCTTCTCATTTTCCTTAATACGTCTCTTACAATACGTTTAAGCCCATGATTAAACCAATTCGAAAAAATAATAGAATGAAACCTGTCTTCGAGAAGAGCCCTGACTTTAGAGTTTGTCCACTCGTCACTGCAGGTTTGTAATAAACCACAGAAATTATTCTACTTTTCAAATTTTTCTTTATAATTTGTTGCTTTCCAAACTGAATCACAGCAAGTGAAAGGCCAAGAGACGTCATGCTTTCTAGTTCAACTAACCCAAAAAATATAGTCACATGAGATTCCATACCTACTTTTGGAAGTCAATCCCAAATGAACCAAAATTTAATTTTCTTAATGCTTAAGTGGTGTGTGCAAACTTATAGCCCTGTTGTACTATTCTGCACACAATAGGTTTTCTCATTTTTTCCACTAACGCAATTAATGATATTGCACACGCTACATTCGAATGTAGAATTCGCCTGTTTCATTCATCTAGCTCTTGACCATCAGTTTTGAAATCGGAGCAGTTGGAAGACTGATTCTCATTTGTAATTACATATCCAATTTGTGAGATTCTGGCTATAAATTATGTTTTGATGCGTTTTTCAAACAAATTGTTTCCATTGTTCTTTTTTGGGTTTCGGCTAAATCTTTTACAGCTGTTTCACTCGCTGCATTTACTTCATATTTTTCTTCATCAACGCGGTATGTTGCTGAGATGTATTTCATCACAACCCGGCCACTACTGAAATAGTTATTACAGTAAATTTTTGACGCACAGACATCCAAATTTTCGGTAAAACTCCAACCCAGTCTTTTAATCAACTGTGGTCTTTTGCGAAACTCACTGATTTCTTCAAACTGTCTATTATTTTCTTTGGTGCTCTCAGCAGGAAAAGTTGAAATGACGCTGGATGTTGCAAGCAACGGTTATTCACCTTCAACCAATTACATTGGTGGCGCGGCCATTTTTAAGCTCGTTTGTCTAGTTTCTGTTGTTTAGCTTTTATGGCAATTACTACCTACTTCAACGTTTGTAGACAGAGATAGTAGAACTTCACTAGTAAAAACTAAGTACACTGAACAGAACAGTGACAGTTTCATCAGGCAATAGACACATCACATGTCGATTTCGAATGCTGAGTCAGCTAGCACAATGTTGGCGCAGTCGAAACCTCATTAGCGGCTTGCGTGTGTAGTAATAGAGCTCAAGCACATACCCTCCCGGCCCGACATTGTGCTAGCTGACTAATGACCCCGTAAGCTTTACAAACATTTGAACGCGCCAGCAGGTGCGTGTCAGTTATATGTGACAGTGCCGAAACTGTGTTCTGTGTGAACCCATCCGCAGCCACAATCCAGTAATCTCTAGAACAACAATAGATCCCATCAAAAACATAAAATGTACAAAAATGCAAGCCTCGCGACGAATTCCTTGCACCATAACAAGTCGCGAGATATCTTGGGAAACCAGGTCGGTTATTTTAGGTAGTATCCATGGAACCACATATTCAACATCTCGCCATTATTTTTTTATCTAATTACTTATCTACCAACATCTGCAGTGACTATATCAAAGTTATACATATTTATTTCTGTAATCAATATAATGACTTGGCAATCGCATGACAACGTAAACTAAAATTTAAAATACGTAGGGATGCTGAAAGCTAATGCCTCCGATTTATTTTCGGGAATACATAACGGATTTTGAAATAAACCAAACTGTATTACAAGACCACATCTTCATTCACCATTTCTATATATTTATTTCTCAACGTAGTCACCCTAGCGACGCACACATTTCTCCCAACGAGAGACAGTTTGTGGATGCAGTCACTGTACAAGTTTGGACCTCGTTGTCTGAACCACCGCCTCACCTCCGCTTGCACTGCTTCATCTGTTGAAAAGTGGACACCGCAAAAGTGTTCTTTAAGCTTTGGAAAGAGGCGAAAATCGGATGGAACCGTCTGGACTGTATGGAGAATGATCGATGATAGTGAATCCAAGGCGGCGGATCGTTGCAGATGTCGCAGCGCTCGTGTGCGGTCTGGCATTGTCAAGCTGAAGGAGAGGATATTCCACGTGCGGACCAGTTCTTCGAATGCGTGTTTTCATTTTGCGGAGAGTCTCCCTATACGGTGCGGAGTTTACGGTGATGCCTTTAGCCATGAACTCCATATGCCCCATACCTCGAACATCACAGAAAACAGCGAGCATGATCTTGCCTGGCAACGGTGTGGTCTTGCACTTTCTTGGGGTTGGTGATTCGTGGTGGCGATACTCTTGTCATGCTCGCTTGCTTAGGGGTTCAAAATGGTGCACCCAGCTTTTATCACGTCACAATGTTGTTAAAAAATGCAACAGCAATTGTTCACAGATGTCCAGTCTCCTTTGTTTCATGTGGGAGGTGTACGTACGTGGCACCCACCGTACACAAACTTTTCTGCAATCAGGGCCTATACATGCTCCCGTGATATGCCACACTGCAGTGAGAGTTGTGCCTGTGTTATCCGACGATTTTCTCTGATAATAAACCCGATTCCGATGAGTGTCGTCTGTTGCCGTACGCGATCGTCCACTCCGTGCTCTGTCACAGACTTTGAGGTTAGGACCATGTTTACGAGCACGGGCAGCCCACCGGCGCACATTACTGATGCCGATGCACTCGTCACCGCACATAGTTTTCCTTCTGCTGTGGACCTCAATTACAGGCGTGTTTTCTGCGGTTAGAAACTCGATTACAGCACGCTGTTTCTCACGCACCGACATGGTCACCTTCCAGACCACTATCTTACTCGGTACTACTCGAAGCCGTTTAGCAAGTAATATGCAGGACATGCGAAACCTCAACTATGCTGCGAACAGACAAAAAAATTTTGATGCATTACTTTTCAACATCCCCTCGTACTTCATGCAAATGTGAGGTATTTAATGTCGATTAGTAACTGCCCTATCATTATATGTGTTCTTATGTCATTATATGCTGGAGTGATTGCCAAGTAATTACATTAATTATAGAAATAAAGAGGTATAATTGTGATATAGTCACTAGATATTTTGGCAGTTAACTAATTAGATAACAAATAATGACAAGATGTTTAATAGGTGGTTCCATAAATACTAACTAAAATGACCAATTTCGTCTCACTTGAGATTTCACAACTTGTTATGGTGCAAGGAATTCGTCGCGAGACGTGTATTTTTGTACATTTTATGTTTTTGATGGTATATCATTTCTTTTTATAGGTAGTGCAGCCTAAGATGCCAACAACACACGAGATAGGTGAATATAAATGTATGTACTGTTTTGTATGCTATATCTTTGTCTAGTACACGAAAGAATTCTACTTACGGCAAAGGCGGCGTAATGTGCTGAAGTTGGCAACGACCGACGAATGCGACACCTCGAAAAATCAGTCACGTTGTATGAGGGGCATAGTCTTTCGTGTTGACCATGAAGTAAATAATTATTCCTGTTTCTGCTCTGTAGTTGACAGGTTCTTGTATGTACACCTGAGAAAGCGAACATTTAGTTGCTAACAATTGCCCACTACGCCAACGCCGTAAGTAAAATTTAGCCCATACGTCAAAATTCTAAATGTAGCGAAAGTATATAAGTTTATCGCTATTTATAAAAAGATATAAAAAAACCAACATCGCCGATCATCAATTTTTATTTACGTCGACCGGTTTCGCTGAACTATGTCAGCATCATCTGGTCAAATAAAATATTTTACAAGGCCATAATCTTGTAATGTCAATCAGTTCTTATATAACAATTTACAGTGCATAGGTGCACTATGTCATTATAATAAAACATAATTATCACAGTGAGCGACAATAGCAAACTATAAGGCAGGATGCATGGTAACGTTGTAAGGAGGCCGGCCGCGGTGGCCGAGGTGACTGAGGCGCTCCAGTCACGGTCAGCACGGCCACTACGGTCGGGGGTTCGAATCCCCCCTCGGGCATGGATATTTATGCCGTCCTAGTTCGTAAGTAGTTCATAAGTAGTTTGTAAGTTTAGGGACTGATGACCCCGTAGTTAAGTCCCATAAGCTTAACAAACATTTGAACATTTTTTGTTATAAGGAGTCAAGTCATTTAGACGCATTGTCCTACATATTCGGACCTGCCACACAGTATGTTTTGCTTACAAGTGATATCTGATATGTTAATTACTTTGTTTATTGCTTGGAAAGAAATTATTATTCGAAGTAGAGAATTAAATCACGAGTGCGATAAATAGCTTTTTTTTTAGGCTAAAGCAAGTAACAGTTCATACATATACACTGAGGGAATATTGTTGGTTCCAATTTATCAGTGAAAATACCATTGCAGACAGTACTTGGCAACAATTTCAGATGCTTACAAATTATGGCGCAATACTTCGTTATGCGCAAGAGCGCATCTCTGCGTTAGCGGCAGGTGACCTTCGAAACGTGGGCGAGCCGAAACGCGATGTTAGCGTGTGCGCTATTGGCCGGTTCGTGGGAGCGCAAGGCCGAGATAAAAGCGTATCCCCAGTAGGCGAAAGTTCGCTGACGTGGCAAGAGTGTGTGTGTGTGTGGGGGGGGGGAGACAATGGCAGTGAACACTTCTTTTAAAATTTAAATTCTTTTAATACGCAACTTTTTGGTTAAATTAATTAAGTACTTACACAGAAATCGTGGTTACTTTCAGTAGCTAGTAACGCCAAATTTGTACCCCGTTTATCCTTACTAGCAATGTTTAGACATAGATTACAGGTGATGTATCTGTGTTGGGTTGAGTAATGTTGTAGAAACTTATCTTAATCCGGAGAAAGACATCTCTCTGACTTCTATGTGACTTGCTGTTAGGTTCTTCCACGCAGGCGCCAAGGGGAACACTGTCAGATAGCTAGCGCAACAAAATCAGTTGGAAATTTGTACAATATTACACCACAACAAAGTTATGCAGATTAGAACGTGACCCTGCTAATGCTCGTCGATCCACACCTTCTTGAGGTCTTTCATTTTCCCATCAGAAGGTCTGTTCAAACCTCCATCATCCTCTGCGTCAGTTACATTTTTAATTATTCTACTGCTAAACGATTTCTTAAATTAGTACTGTTTACTATGTTAATGAGGACAGTGCATCATTTAATGGCAGTAAATGCGTTAACTAATTCCAAAGTATGGCATTTGACGAATCGGGTGAATCATCTTGGTGAGAGAAATTCAAATGTAAGGGATCAATATTCACCCTGTACCTTTACACTACCATGCATTCACGCATATATTTAAATGTTTCCAACAGTACCAATCTTGAGAGAACTTGTAGGACGTGTTATAACTAGAATCCACCTAGTAAAAATAAATCAATTCTTTCGTCTATAGGTAGAACAGTATGCTAGACCACAATGATTACTTATAAGAAATATTAGTATCAGAAAGGTGTTTTTTGTTTGGTTTTTTTAACAACCAACTAATACATTGTAATAATGTATAAAAACAATGTACATTTTATTAAGTGATCACAAATACATATTCCATGGGGATGACCAGAATATGCTGACGAATGAATATGCATTGTTATTACCTACAGCTCTATTGTTGATACAAGCAAATGTTTCAAATGTTCAAATGTTTGTTGAGCTTATGGGACTTAACTACGGGGTCATCATACCCTAAATATACAAACTACTTGCCGGCCATGGTGGCCGCGCGTTCTGCGGCGCGTTAGTCACAGTCTGCACGGCCACTACGGTCGGGGGTTTGAATCCCCCCTCGGGCATGGATATTTGTGCCGTCCTTAGTATTAGTTAGTTCATAAGTAGTTTGTAAGTTTAGGGACTGATTACCCCGTAGTTAAGTCCCATTAGCTCTACAAACATTTGAACAAACTACTTATGAATTAGCTAATACTAAAGGCGGCACAAATATCCATGCCCGACGGGGGATTCGAACCTCCGACCGTAGTGGCCGTGCAGAACCTGACTGGCGCGCCGCACACCGCTCGGCCACCGCGGACGGCTGATACAAGCAACTAGGTGCCTAATGAGGATCTTTCAGACCTTATTTGGACCATCATTACTGTTCCAAATTTGGATAAATCAGTTTAAAAAGCATGTAGGTTCAATGTTGCGAAGAACAATTTGAAGCTTATGAAGCAAAAAATTTCAGTCTGGAAGCTATCGACACTACCTTATTGAAACGTTGATTTCTGTTGACAAATAAGATGTTTCTATTAAAAAATTAGGATGATCCTAGCGATTACGTTAGATGTATTTCTCCTTGAAACTAATAAGTAGCGTCTGTTAAGGAACACGGTAATACAACTTAAAACTGCCGACACTAAGAATGCTGCAGATGTTGTTGTCGTCTATGACTACCGATTACATATGGCGCTGTTGTTAAACTTTTCATTGACAGAAAATGAGGGTTTGCCTTATTAGGGCATGAACCTTTTACGGTAAATATACCTCATACAACTTTCATTTCTGTGATTATCTACATTGGATAAATATTTTATATCACTCCTGTAAACAGGCTCATACAATTTTACTGTGAATTTGAAAGCCTAGAGACTGATAAACATATCAGTTAAGTCCCTTATATTTACAAACATTTGAATATTTGATAACGTCCTAGAAATTCAATTAATAATATCCCAATCCCTCGGTTCCGACAAAGGTTTTCGGAATTTGTTCCTCGTTTGTAAGCCATTCGCCGGACTGATAAATCTACTTATACTCAAGTGGCATCCCCCCACCCGTTGCCCTACCATCAGCTTATCAGATAATTAGCTCAATATAACAGTGACTCATTATGCGCCAGATCAGAAACAGCCCTCTCCATTCTTATTAGCAAAATCGCTAGAGAATGAACGGAACATAAATAGTTTTTTATCAGTGCACCATATTCTTGTACTACGCTGCAATAGACAGATATTTCACGTAAGTTCTCTCTTTCAAACTCATGATGTTTATGATAGCAGATTATAGTCTAAGGTAGGCATCTAATACATCTCTTATTGATGGCGTTAACAGTTAGGAAAATGAGGAGGCATCTCAATCTTACTAATTCCTGCGTTGAATGAATATTTAGTTTTCCTAGTGAAAATTTTACCGAAAACGCTGTTCATATAACTGTACGTGGCAATAAAATCAAAAAAGGAAACAAGTATTTAAAAATACAGTAAGTATTGGATAACAAAAAGCTGTGCGAGATTCTCCTTGAAGAGTGCATTGTTAACACTAAAATTCTAACTCGTATTTAGCGACGTACTTGTAATGAAGACTCAGATTGAAAAATGTGAAACTTTCCAAAGTTCATATCAACGCATAATGTTAATTTTGCTCTGAGCTAGGTGCTCTTGTAACCTACGCCAGAGGCCACCTCATTTGCGATGCAAACGGTGTCCATACCGGTAAAAATGTATGCAAATATACAATGAGACCTGTTTCGTACATACAGGGTTGGTCATTTCGTTTCGAAACTGTAGCGGAAAAGCAACTAAATAAAACGTAGGTACAAATCCAGAGCTGTGGATGCAACAGTCTCGTCTATCTTGTGCAACAGAAAACAAATGAAAGATGAGTGTTAACCGTAATGTTCTTTGTGTAGCGTCCCCTGGTGAAACGGTATTAATAGTAAGTGACGCCGTATTGAATTCTAATCGTAAACATAAGCGCAGTGATGTCAAAGACACAGTGTTACCAAGGACGTCAATGAACTGTTTTTTACAACTAGGAAATTTTAATATGGTCGTGAAAATGTTCTCATATCTTTGTTAGAGTACTATTTAAACAATTGTACAATGCGTTATCCTTCTTCACAGTGTTACCAAGGACGTCAATGAACTGTTTTTTACAACTAGGAAATTTTAATATGGTCGTGAAAATGTTCTCATATACTTGTTAAAGTATTATTTAAACAATTGTACAATGCCGTGATTTGGAAGGACGATATTATCACCCTACGTTTGTGTGGCCATAATGTCCGTAGTTGCTTTCATAATTATGAATAGCATGAAACAGACCGGCATCCCATGATGTGAAGCGAAAAGAAGACAAAATTTCCGTAAGTAACAAACATTAGGCCTACTTTTCATGGTCCGTTAACGAACTGTTTTCGATCTAAAAACAAAACAAACTGTAGATTTCTACTAATACAGACCACTGAGGATGTTTTACAGTCATTAAAACGAAACGCATCTAGTGAGAAAAAATCGCATTTTTATTGTAGTTGCAAAGGCGGACAAACACTGCTATTCATAGATATTATCATCATTTTGGGAGAGTCGCTGTCAAATTTGTTCCTCGAAAATAGTAATCAGTGTCTGTTAAACTATTGTACAAAATCAGATATGATCGCCAATAGAAATTTTAAACAGTATGTCGTGTTCTTCATATTATCAGCAACCATAAAAAAGATTTTTAACATTTCAGGAATTTAGCTCCAGTAGCAGCATCTTCAACATCGGCCACTGAACTGCAGGCACCGGTCGCCATTTCATGGTTACTTCTAGTAAATAATTATTAAATGATTCAGGGACTGTTTTGAAAGAAAATGGACATTTAAGAATTACTGTTCAGCTAGGACGACGATCCTGGACGGCGGTGGAAGAAATTGTAATGATTTAGATATTAACAAAACTTACATAAATAGGTATACGGGCCAAACTGAAGGGATCACAGAAGTGTATTTTCTGTATTGTGATGATGATGATCGTGTGGCATTTATGACCGTTAGACCCCAACTGGGGTCGTGTTCAGCCTGCCTGGTGCAAGTCTCTTTATCTGACGCCACTTCGGCGACTTGCATGTCAATGATGATGGAATGATGATGAGGGCGACACAACACCCAGTCCCCGAGTGGAGAAAATCTCCTACCAGACCGGGAATCGAACCCGGGCCCCCTGCGTGGCAACCAACCACGCTGTCCACTGGACTACGGAGGCGGACTTCTGTATTGTGGCTTCGACAGATCTTGAGTTAATAACAATTATAATACTGATAAGCAATTCTCACGCTTAAAATTATTACAGACTGAGACTAGCCAGTGATTAATGGAACCTTTCATTTTACTATGTTTCAAAATTCTGTTTCATCGACTTTTTACTTAATATTTACGAAAACGTAAAGCCTTAAGTAGTTTCTTAAAATCAGTTCCTTGGCTAATGCACTCTATTAGCACTGAACAGGATAATTCAGTATTTAATAGTTCAGCAAATTTCAGTTCAAGTAACTGCACAGCACAGGGTTTTTTTTTTTTTTTTTTTTTTTTTTTTTGTTACGTAGCGACATCTGCGAACAACAGTGAAAAGTCTACGGAGACATACAGAACGTATTAGCTACACTGTCTCCGCCGGTGCAATGACAGTAGTTCCTTACCACAATAATATTATGAGATAGAATTCCACACTGGTTTTATCTTAAAAAAAAGGTCAAATTCATATTGCCTGGGAGCTGTATGGTATATTAAAGCTTCCGTGATTGTACCTGAGGGGTGAGTGTCCACTGGAATTAAACTAGTGAAGGACATAATAAACGTTGTATAGGGCGGTGGGTCCCAGACATTGTTACCATATCAAACCGACAAACGATGACGAAAATTTCTCCTCGACGCCGCTACGTTGCTCTCCGTTTTAAACGGATAAGAGAACCCATTTCAATTCTGCGTGTTTTCTGCTACCAGAACTTGTGTTGACAGACTGTTACTGAGTGAGTGGGTGGCATGCCGGCAGCGAAACGGAGTGTTCTACCTGCTCTTTCTCATGCCAACGTATTTGTTCTTCAGCGAGTTTGTTCCGGTGGGAGAAGGAGATCCAAGGGGATGTAAATTTCAGATAATTTTGAGCTCCCTGCAGGCTATTTGAAGCGAGATAATGGTTGTGTAAAGTGGCAGAGCGGAACAGCAAATAATTTCTCTCTCTAGCGTTTCACAAACGGCAGAGAGTTTGCAGAAAACGAGATACAGCAACCGGAAAACAATATCGTGGGAGTGGTAGAATAATAACTGTTTCAAGTAAACCAGCACGTCAGTTTCACTCTAGTCTTCTGCGCCACTGTATAGGTCTACAAGTAAAAAAAAAGTTTCTTCAAATGTAACCTCCACCAATAATGTGACCGATGTAGTGAATGCAGAAATGAAATCTCTAAAAGTCGTTCACCAATTATTATCGTTAGTGCGGTTGCTCCTAAATTGTGCCAACAATTTTCTTTAAAATACATTTCAGTTATTTTGTTCAGTTTTACGAATCAAGTTGAAAGTCATTAGTCTATATATTTTATTAAATCTATTGCAGTATTTTTCAGGTGACAGGTTTGTTCATATTCTGGTACACCTTCACTACTTGTGGAGCAAATAAAAGGTAATCTAGATCTTATATAATAACTCTGGTACCCATGCCTTGAAAAACAAAGTGGGATACTATTTTATATAGTTTAAATGGGATATTTGTAACATATTGTGCTCTTCTACTAAACTAATTGTTTCAAAGAGTTCTTCCAAAGTTTTTTTCCTACAAGCTTTATTGTGAACGAACATCTGAAAATGTTTGCGAATCACTTGAATCGTGTGGAGCTATTTACTAAGATCCGACGAAAACCTATCCTTCAGCTTAACAAGAAAAAAGTGTTATTCACATATCTGGCTGTACGAATTGCATACTTCTTGTCCCACGATATAGAAATAATTGTTATATACATTTACTGTCCCACTGTACAAACATCACCCCTATTCATTCTTCTTGTCTGACAAACTTTCCCCCTGATATGTTCTTTGCAAGTGAATGCCCTATTCATGGTGATTAACTGTGCAGTTATAATTGTACAATTAATGCGTTGCTATTAACAAGAGGTTCTCTTGACTTTTCTGCGGCTGTTTCGTCTTTTTTCCTCTCACTCTTCTATTAATTACTAAGGAATTTGTGTTGTTGCTTTCCTGAAACTACCTCAACATTTTTATTCTTCGTTCGTCCGTTAATCAACTGAGCACTTCCTCTGCTACCCATGATTTCTTCACAGCTGTTTACCTTGAGCCTATGAAATCATTTTCACTGAAAGGTCTCAACGTGACCTGAAGTGTGCGTCCTATTATCATCAAATAAACTAATCAGGGGAACAGTGCTTCCATTCACTGTGAGGAAGTTTAATCAAATTTGAATAGCTTAACAAAGGATTATCATCTGTATGAGGCAGTCGTAGGTGGTCAGCTGCCATCTGAATGGACCAACCAGTGACTTTCCATGGCTTATGTAGGTTCTCAAGCCATAGATGCGGCAACAAAATGTTCAAATGTTTGTTAAGCTTAAGGGACTTACTACGGGGTCATCAGTCCCTAAACTTACAAACTACTTATGAACTACCTACAACTAAGGACGGCACAAATATCCATGCCCGAGGGGGGATTCGAACCCCCGACCGTAGTGGCCGTGCAGACCGTGACTGAAGCGCCTCAGTCCCCTCGGCCACCACGGCCGGCATGGCTGTAGGATTATATCTTTTATTAACAACAAACTAGTTCATCTAGTCTCGCAATGAATTTTTGTAAGTTTTCATTCTTATTGAAATGTTGTAATCGTTATTTTCCAGCATAACCTTCGAACACGTGCATAATTTATGTATGGCGAAGAAAGCTATGAATTTTCTGAATTTATTCGTGAACTTTATCCCATTGGCATCTATCATGTGGAAACAAAATTCACAATTAGTAGCGGTTACTAGTATCCTTTTGTAGTTTGAATATGTATTTTCTTGTGACTTAATGTGCTTGTAATTCTTTATCTTGTCCAGACTTCATACCGTGTTGACAGTTTCTTTTTAATTATAACCCTGTCCTTCAACTTCTAAATAACATGTTTAGTTAATTGAGCGGCAAAATTTCGGAACATAATGTGTAAAATTGCTCTCGGATCGAATGTTGTCGTGAATTTTGCCGTATTTCGGAATCCTTCTTTGTTCTGTAAGGCATGTGATTAGATAGAATCATAAAAGGTTGTATAGTTTATTTATCTGACAATCACTTCCGTTGTTAAATTTATCAATGGCAAGTTAGTGAGTCGTGTGTTATAAGATATGGCTATGGTTTCTTTCGATCTCCAATCTTCTACGTGTAAACCCTGTTGTCTTTTATGAGTATTGTTTAAATGCGCAATATATGATGTCACTAGCAGCTGTTCGTAATAGAATGTATTTTATATGTGTAGGTAAAAAATTTTCGGTATAAATGTATTACGTGGCGTTTGTCCCTAGTGTACTAAGGAACTTCACCATATCTCATCACAGCCTTATGTGTTATAATCTGTAGCGTTTCCATTTAGGGCTCTTGTTCATAGCTGCAGGTAGAAGGCAATATTAATTTTACCACAAAAAGTGCATGTATTTAATAAATAGATTTATCTTTTCATTCCAATCGTTATCATTAAAGTGTGGCGGTGTTTTAATGGGTATTGACGTTTAGTGCAACGGAAACTAGATTTAATAATTTGGGGTGATGTAGTGAGTTTACCTATCCTAATTGCACCTACAAGATTTCATATGATCCTGGTAGGATCTTCATCATATTTCACTGAATTGAGTGCTTAGCATTGAGTAATTTACTTGGCTGTCGTAGTCCTTGTGCCTCTGATGTTCTAAGCACGTGAAGTCCATAGCTCTAGCTTTCTGGGCAATGGATGACATACGACATTCAAAACGTTTATTATAAATGCCTTGTTTTTGAAGTCCTAGGATTCCTTTTTCATTTCGTAAGTGTCCCCTAAGTTGCTAGCTAGACATGGCACACAATGTCGTGCTTTCTGCGGTTTGTAAAAGACATATTGAACTTTCACAGAGAAGTTTCACTTTCTACAACCTGTTTAAGGAGTGGATATAACCAGTTAGTGGCGGCAGAGGAGGATAGGCATAAGGCGGCATTTTTCACCTCTGGTGGGCGCTGGCAATTCAGAATGATACCATTTGGTTTAAAAATGCTCCTGCTACGTATCAGAGGTTACTGGACGGGGTATTATGAGGATTAAAGACATGGGAATGTTGTGTCTATTTATACATCATAATTGTCTTTGCAAAGAATATTGATCAACATGAAACTCGGTTATGCAGAGTATTACAGAGGCATAGGACCGCCAAGTCAATTCTAAATTTGGCAAAATGCAATGCGATGCAATGCGAACTAAACCATTTCATAAAGGTGGCTGAGAGAATATTTATGGCGCAACGAAATTAAAAATATGAAATTTGCATCTGAAGTTGTTCTCAGCACTGGTGAAAAACACCATTAAATAAAAGGGAGGGTATTTATTAACTAATATTCAAAAGTACAACAAAATTTCGCTGTCAATAAATTATTTATTCAATTCAAACATGAGCAAATGGGGGAACCAATTATGTTAGACAATAAAAATGCATCCCATTGCAGGTTAATTTAAAGTAATCGGAAATGAACACCGTCGAAGGAGAGATTTACAATCAACAAGCATTCAGCCACTCACACTCGCGAAACGAAGCGAAGCTCACCCAACTCAGTATGCTGATACGAAGCAGAAGCAGGCGCCCCTATCGTAGGCGAAATTCAGCGAACCAGTATGTACCACACAACACAAGGAAAATAAACTCCGAACGTGGGTCTGGTCTGTCTTCCTTTACTTGGTAGGCGATAATAGTGAGATTAATTTCCATTTAAATTAAAGCGTGAGCATGGTTGAAGATCGCATTCATTTCAACAAGAACCAACGGAATCATAGATTACGAAGCACGAATACACAATAGTAAGTCGGAGTTCGGAGCCATGTGGTTCCGAAAATCAGTAACAATACAAAAATTCAATTTCTGAAAAATAAAAATAAATAGCTGCGGCATGCAACCCGTAGAAATGCGTAGGATATCATAAGGAAGCTAAAGAAATACAGTTAGTCGCGATTGGACGGGTTTACACAGATGGACGAAGACCAGTCTTAAAAAATCAGAAAAGTGGAATAAATTCAAAGTCGGAGAAAATCAAATAAGTAATACGGCATGAGGGCCCTAGAAATACGTAGTATTTCATTAGAAAGCTAATAAAGGGGGTCGTACAAGGCTAGAAGAGAATTTACTGATGGAGCCCGAATGCAAACTACAAGTTTGGAAACGAAAGAGATAAAATGTTCAAATGTTTGTAAATCTATCGGACCAAACTGCGTGGTCATCAGTCCGTAGCTTACAAACTACTTAAACCTAGATAAACTAACCTAAGGACAACACACACACACCCATGCCCCAGGGGGGACTCTAACCTCTGAAGGTAAGAAAACGAAACAGTAATTTAAAATAGACGGAGAGGAGATTGCGATATCCTAAGGGAAATCAGAAAAATACACGCATAATTTCTTTCCTGAAGAGCATAGAAACAGGGGTAGCTGAAGGCTTTGTTCTAAGAACACACCACGCGGAGAATATATCACTCGCGGAAGGAGAAAATGGAAGGAATATTTCACATGCACTATACAGAATAAAAACATTCCCGCACATTATTCGCATCCCACAAAGCTAGAAAGAAATTAAACAGAGTTCGTACACCACCAGCAAGTCTCACAACTTTTACCGATTCCCAGCTATGATAATACGAATTAGTTACATATTCACTGCGGTTACCTATGCAAAATCACCGAAATGAAACTGAATACACTTCTGCATATGATCGGAGATACTTGTTCCGAAAAATGAACCCTAGTTCTCAAGTCTAACTTGAACACCAGACAAAGAATCGCTACCATCTCAAGAGAGGAAAGAAAATCAGATCTTACCAGGTCGAAGCGCAGCCACAGAGTGACCAGACGGCCACCAAGGCCACCGCCACCATCGCAAACCGGTAAACACCCCCCCCCCCCCCCCCCGCAAAAAAAAAAAAATGAAACGAGGTGGTGGGGAGAGCTTAGACTCGCGCGTCCTACCAAGGCTCGCTACTGGGGATTGCCAATCCATCTTGTAACCAAAGGGTGAAAAACCTCTTTGGTAGTATCAAAATCAGATGTTGGTAACGACTACGTATCGACAAGAAGTCAGGGAAACACTAGTAGCGAGCAGCCTGCAGCCGACGAAGAAAATTCTCATACATACTCTCAGTCTCCCATGCTAGAAGATGCTCACACATGCACATACAGAATAAAGCAAGTACACATTCCCGTAGGAACAATGGCGTCACGGAGAAACCGTTCATATCCACACATTCATAGACACAATAACAAATTATTAGCATAATAAAATCCCAGGAAGATTAACACAGTATTACAGAAACTAACATTTAAAAACATGTAATGAAAAGCCATTCCTCATGCCTCCGAACGATAGGGGTTGTCGCTTAGCAAAAAGGCCCATCTATTGAACTTAGAAAAATTATAAAGTTTAAAACCTAGGGATGACGGCAGACAGCCTTCTTTCACTACCTTATACTAAAGACAAAAAAAAGTTCAAATGCTTGTAATTCTATCGGACCAAACTGCGTGGTCATCATTCCTTAGCTTACAAATTACTTAAACTAAACTAATCTAAGGACAACACACATACCCATGCCCCAGGGAGGACTCGAACCTCCACGGCGAGCAACCGCGCGCTCCGCAGCGAGACGCTTTAGGCCGCTCGGCTACTCCACCGCGGCATACTAAAGACGACACAAATATCCATGCCCCAGGGGGGATTCGAACCCCTGAAGGCGAACGGCCGCGCGCACCGCAACACGGCGCTCCAGTACGCGCGGCTAATCCTCCGCAGCTATCCAATATGAGATTAAGGGAGTGACTTGACCAGTGAAGGTGAGATTACAGTTGCCAACATGGACAACAGGTTTGCACGTAAATAGGTTAAGACTTCTAAATGAGCTGTTGATATTTTACCACAGCTAGTAGTATCTGTTGGTAGGATAAATGGCGTCAGAGGCAGAAGCAAATGGCGGTTCCAGGAAGAGGCATGTAGGTCCATAATTTGTGAACTGGTATAAATAGTTCACCACAGGACTAGTTAAGTCACCTAGGATAGTTTAATGAGGTTCTTTTTTCTGTCTCTTCTCTTTGTTTCTTGTATCTTAGTTAGTAACAGTAGGTAAACGCATAACGTTAACTTTTTTTTCATGATTTAAATAGTATGCGCCATTCATAATTTAGAACTCCGGAATAATGGTTTGATTCTTAATGGTACATCACGTCCTGTTACCTAATCTTAGATCAGTTCATCAACACTAAAAAAAGCATAATTGATGTCAATACTATGTTACAACATGTACTGCAGCTTAAACAAGAACGAAAGACGAAAATCATAATCTTGAGCACTGGTATTTCTGGTTCATTTTTACTGTTGGTGCTCCATTGCGTGGAAGAAAGAGGGTGACAACGTTCCTATACATAAAATCCCTGTAGACTGGTTATAAGTGACAGTGTAATGAATGGCATAGGGATACGATAAAAATTGTCTTTATTGTAATACCATCAGGAGTTTTAAAATGTGTGGAGTGATTTTGTTACATTTTTCTATCTTCGTTGTAAAAGACTGTTAGTGATTTTCTGTGTGGTGTTTCCAAGGTACATAGCGTTTAGTTAAACAAAATTCGGGAGGAATTTTTCCCAGGGGTGGAGGAGTGTAGGAGGCAGAGGACCTATAATTAATAAAAGTAATAAAATTGCGAAAAGTTGGCTCGTAGTTAGTGAACTTTAAAGGTTTAACTTAGTAGCGAACAGAAGCGGCGCTGCGTCGAAAGCGGACGTTTTGACGTTAAATGTAGCAGGACAAGCAAGCTTACAAAGTGTGCGATCAAAGTAGTCCAGTGCTGTGGACATCTGGCAACGCAAGTGGGACAGTTAAGACCCCCGTACTATGCAACATGTAAGCAAGTGCATTACTAAAGGGGACAGGTGGCTGGAGACGTACTTTAACGGAAACAGGGAATCAGTCACATTTAGCAGTAAGTAAAACACACAGATCAGTAACCAACAGCGTCAAACCCGGCGATGACAGGTTCGACATACAGTACATGCATTACTCTCAGTGCTTTCCGTGCATTCAGAATGGTAGTACGAGCAGTACGATCGGCACGTTCAGTACAACCGGTTCGATCGGTCTCAGAAGCGGCAGCATCAGAGGATACAGGCGTCGCAGTGGCAGTAGCAGCAGCAGCAGCCGCAGAGCCTGGAAACGAGACTCCGGCATCATCAGCGGCGGGCCATCGGTTCAACGCATGATGCGGCAGCGAGAGGGGCGGCGCTTGGCAGACAAAGTTACTCACCCGGGGGCGCGGTGAGGACGGAGGGATGCGGCCTAGAGAGCCCATATAGGGAGAGAGTGGCCAACCAGCATGTGGCCGCCATGTTTTTACCAGACTGCGCGCGGGACGTGCACTTATATAGCGACCCAGCCACTTAATGACTGAAATAAGCGATCACTTCCACCCATGACACCAAAGCTCATCTTCTAGCTTACTAATCAGTACGTGGTTTAAAAAAATGCCATTCATCTATGTTCAAACAGGCCTAATAAATTAGTAAGCAAATAACTCTCGTGAAACAGTTTCTATGACTGTCGAATTTTAATACCATATTTTACGTGTTCTGGTAATTTAGAGAACTGGCAGTTGATTAATAAAAAAGAGAGATACACCATGTTGTGTATCTCAAAGAAAATAATGCTATTTCCGAATTTTCTGCCTGAATATCTATTGCCGAAATTAGTACAATATTATCGCTTTCCGCCCCGACACAATGCATTTTATGTGTGCTGTCGATCTTATAACATTTTCCTACACTGGGAAATTCCAAAAACGTCTTTCTGTAGATACCTTTAGGGACAGAGTATCACAGAAAATCGGAAAAATACCGATATATCTCTAGTGAAAAGCAGAAACAGACTCAAAATAGGTAACTGAATATCTACAATGAGTCAATAGTCCCGCCCCCTCTCTTTCTCACGTCACACCCCGTAACCATTTATAGGATTATGAATAACCAATAATACACAGGCAAGGGGGAGGTGCCGTAGCAATGTTAAAACATACCTTGTAGCACGACGTATCAAAAACCAGAACCATGAACTAACAAAAAGCTAGCAAATATTGTTTAAAAATTTTTTACCGCTTATCGAATTCAAACTCGCATCCTTCACAGTATGAATTGAGTACGCAACCACTACACCACGTGGGAATTTTATAGGCCATAGGTTCTATTACTGAATTTCGTCAATGCCTTTCTTGCTTTATAAGTCGCCTTTACGGTTCCCGCTTTCTCAATTAATTTTCACTGCCCACTTTTCCCGTATTTCCTTATTCCTTGCGAACAGAAGCATCCTATAACAATCTCTACTTTGGTTTTTACAGCCAACTGCGGAAGAGGACCAACGAGCCATTTATATTGATTAAGCTTAATGATTATGGAAAACACATTGCCGGCCGCGGTGGCCGAGGAGACTGAGGCGCTCCAGTCACAGTCTACACGGCCACTACGGTCGGGTGTTCGAATTCCCCCTCGGGCATGGATATTTGTGTCGTCTTTAGTATAAGGTAGTTCATAAGTAGTTTGTAGGTTTAGGGACTGATGACCCCGTAGTTAAGTCCCATAAACTTAACAAACATTTGAACATTTTTGTAAAACACATTATTAATTATACTCGGTAAATCAAACCAACATATAATCTTCAAAATTGCCGCGAAGTTCTAAGGTTACCATCAACGACCAAAGATCACGTTAACTTACGTAAATAGAACCGACAAAATACGTGTAGAAGTGCAACGGTGTCTACCATAATACAACCTGTAAGTAACTGTACAGTGAAATCGCTGTCAGAAGCTCTTAAAACACACCACAGTACAGAAACGCACACTGTAGCTATTCACACACATGTAAAGCCCGCCAAATCTGGTAAAAACATGGCGTCCTAGGCTCTCAGCCAATCAGGAGCGGTCTCACGCATGGCCACTCTCTCCCTATACTGGCTCTCTAATGCGGCCTCACCTAGGGCGCCTCCTTTGACCAGCCGACGCAGCGAGCAGCGGCAGACTAGCGCGTTTGCAGCACGGCGGCCAGCGCGTTACTGAAGACTCTTTTACACGATCGTCCTTCTTGTCTTAGTTGACTACTCATGGCTAGTGGGTCTGTTGCAGCACCCCTGGTGTGTTATTTCCGTACTGAGTCTCCTCTGTTTTGAGTGGTCATTTTCGTTTAGACGTTAGCACCAAAACTATAGAGCTGCCTGCTGTATAGCTTCGTATCTCAGTGAAGATGTGAGGTTATGATGGCACTTTTTACGAAGGAGCAGGATAGGATAACTAAGTTTATTAGTGACGAAAGGGTGATATATACGTAATGTTCTCGTCAGTTGTCATGTGGTAAATTCTGTTCACTACTGAGAACCTAAAAAACAGGAAAAGCGGTCGTCCAAACATTTCAAAACGTTGAAAGGAGTGCGCAATATAATTTTCACTTAATTCTTTGCCTGTCATACAACCTTGAGCATGTTTTTTATTTTTTTTTATTTTTTTATTTTTTTTTATTTATTTTTTTTTTTTTTATTATATGGAAACCAAAGCTATAATTCTGAAGAATACAAATTTATCTAATATTATGTACCATTTCATTAATCCATATAACATACTGTAATTATTTCCATACCTTTGCTGTAAATCAAAGACTTTGTTTTATGTTTGGAATGTTTCTTGCACTCGCAGTTGTTGCGTTTAAAGAGTCGTTGTGTGACCTTCGTAGAGAGAGTCGATGTGTGACTGTCGTGGAGAGCAGTCGTGTGATTATGGTAAAGTTGAGTCGATGAGTGGTAGTCGTGGAACTGTCGGGTTAGTCTGAGTGTCAGACTCGAAGAGTAAAAATAGTTTTGAAGAATCGCAGCCAAGTCTGCAGATTGTAATTTTTGTAAGTAAATTAATCTGTCTCAAAGAAGGTAAACTTGTACATTTCTACTGTTGTGTTTGGTAGCCTGTATTTGAACTAGCTAATGAATACTGTTTAGTGCAGCTTGCATTTATCATTTAACCGTGAGTCAGCTTACCAGTTCCTCGTTCCTTTCACCAATTTGAATTGCTATGCGTTATGATCATTGTTTCTTATGATAGTGTTGCATAATTATTGTGTTTGTAAATTATGTGCTAATTATAACAGTTCGGTGTACGGATTTTGTCATGATAAATGGATCTATTAATGAGAGCGGGAAGTAGTTAGTTCATAAATGCAGTAAAGTTCATAGAGTTTTTCTCAATCTTAATGAAAGATCAAATTATTAAGTCAGTTAATGTTAATAATAGTTAAAATGATTTGTCTGATCAGAAGAGAAGTAGATCCAGTAAAGAGATAAGTAATACTTGCTGTTAGTGATAGTTGAAATTATTATCAGATTTGTAGGACATTTTTTTATTACGTTGAATCAGTATGGTAATTGTTGTACTGCTAGGCACATTATCACGTGCAGCGATTTTGGTATCCAATTAATCTCAAATATCTTTGTTTGACATCCTGTTTATTCAAGTAACAAAAATTATCACTGTAGTAGCACGCTGTTTTGTTGGTTCTTGCAGTTGAACTGTGCATGTACAGTCTGGCTACGGGTATATGCTGCACGTTAACAAATCTTAGCAGTTCATTTGCTCTGATTGTTTATCAAACACGAAATTAAAGTGTAGACAAATTATGAGTTTAATTACTGTTAATTTATTAACCACTGCTCAATTTAAAGTGTTATCCGTTGCCCATCAAACAAAACCACAGTTACATAAGATCATTGCATTCCATGTCAGTAGTCATTGACGTCATAGACGCACTGGCGATGGTGTTGATGCTTATTTACATGCAGGAGCGAAACTTGCACGCACTTCAAATAGTCAATTTTCACTACAGAGTCGCTCGAGTAAAACGGGCATAAGGTAAGTGCTGGCAGTGACCGACGGCAAGCAGCAGTGGAGCAGCATCAGCATCCAGCGGCCTGTAAACATGGGCTACGCCAATAAATGTATTCTAGTGTAAACCTTTGTTTCATTGCCACCACTTCTCCTTTATTGAGTACAGAACTCACAGCCTACAGAGAGTACGACTGTTTCAATATCCTGATGATAAACAGACACCAACGACTGAACGCAAAATAAATAAATAAATAAATAAAATAAAAAAATTAAAAAATAAATAAAAAAAGCAACCAGCTTCATCTCGTATCACACCCCCACCCTTCACATTGCATAAGTTTTAAGGGAAAAAATAGAATCGAAATTTATTTTTCTTCAGTCTACGAAAATTTTACTTGTTCAGATTTAAAAATCACAACATTTCGCGTAAAATGACCTACTTACAGTTTAAAATCGATTGAGCCGTTTAGCCAAAACCGAAGTACTAAAAAAAAAAATTATTATCAACTTCATGGAATAGTTAGATTTCTGTTTTTCCATTACCAGTACCTGGATGATGGACTGATGACCCCGTAGTTAAGTCCCATAAGCTCTACAAACATTTGAACATTTTTGAACCAGTAACTGAAGGAAGGGTTACTCTAAATGCGAAATGTCAGTAACCAAGAACGCTCCTTGATATTTGATGTTTATTGGACTGTCATCTACAGCTATAGATAGCCGATCGATGGCTGTTCGCGTTTATCTTCAACCAGAAATCACTAGACATACTCGGACAACAAGAAGTCCCCGAATGTTGTTTACAGGAACATATTGTATTCATTATCGCCCTCCATACAGTCTGCGATAAATGATTTTCGTTTTAAGAGTTTCGCGAACAGTCGTGTCACTTTTTTTCCATTTTCTGGCACTTTTGTACTTCTCTACATGATCGCATGCAATTTTTTACTGAACTAAGCCAATAAGTTTCGAGGTACTGGTGTTCTACCATCGTTCTGCTGGTCCGTAATTGTATCGTCGCATTATATCTCCGGAATTCTTACGATGGCGTATAAGGGTGGTAATGTAAGTTTTTGCGTTTTCTTTCCTTTCAACAAACCATTCAACCGTGTTTGACATCATGGAAAGCAACTAGGAAATATATATTTACTTGAAGCTGAACATCTTCATTTTGCCTTTGAAACGTTCTCAGTTTCTATCTGTCTCGAGAACAGTTGTCTCTCTTAGGCAGACACCTGTCCGACACTTCTCATAAAACAAGTGATGTATAACGATCTAGCCAACATTATGGCCATATTTCCTCCCCTTACTTGCATTAGTGTAAAGGTTTTCAGTGCCTTTTTCTTTATTTTACCTATATTATTTTCAGCGGCAAAAAGACATATGAAATAAGTAGTGTCAGTCATATCAAGGCAACATGCCTATGAATCACGTGTTGCAGAACTAATACACACTGTAATACAACCGCACAAATGCTAAAACATATTAACTCATAATAACAAATTAAATGGTTGGGGTACGCCATATTGTCAGTCGTTTAAATTCTGTCTTCTCCAAAATGGATATTCGCAAAGCAACAAAGAGGGACAAATTAAAAATTATTGGCAATATATTTCGCCGCGGCTGATTAGCCATGCGCATTGGAGCGCGTGGCCGTTCGCCGTAGGGGGATCAAGTCCCCCCTTGGACATGGGTGTTTGTGTTGTCCTTAGGTTAGTATACCTTAGTTTAAGTAGTTTGTAAGCTGCCGACTAGTAACCCAGAAGTGGAGTCCGATAGATTTACAAACATTTGAACATTTTTGAACATTTTTCGTATTGTCATAAACATAATCTGCATATACATTTTTGTCGGTTTCGTGTACAAAATTGCAGAGTGAACCCGATCAGTACTCCGACTGACATATAAACCGAGGAGAAAACTGACTCGTCTGTCAGGAATTAGATTGTTTATCGTTTTGTGATGGTGATTGCTGTGTGCAGCACATTGCCCACTTACCACAAACGATGGTGTGTCAGAAACCATGGTTTGATGTGTTATATCACAGAAAAGGCAATTCTCTCCCTAAGGAAACTATTGGAAATGGGCTGAAGGGAGGGGCTGAAAAGGTGATCCTGGCGCTAGGGTGGTCAGTAGAACGCCGATGAGAGAGAAATGTCACAATCTTTACATCCGCCTCCCCCCTCCATTCCACCTTCTGGAAGCCGTTACTGAAAATTTGGGCAAACTGATGGATTACGACGATTTTTCTCTTTAAACGTAGAATTAGTTGTTTTCTACGGGCTTTGCCTACCGAAGCCCAAAAACATGGGAGTGCCACTTATTGTCTCCTTCTCCCTCTCTTCCGGACTCCAATTACCATAAATAGAAACAATTAACCAAGAAGGTAGGAAGGTACTTAAGTATAAATGTGTATGATTTAGTTTTTCAGAATTAATTCCCACTAAAGTATTTGCAGGATTTTAGCTCTACGATTACTTGGATGGTTTTATTAGTATCTGTGCATAGGAGGAAATAAATTTTAAAATGTAGGACCTCTTTTTTAGGAAGAATTTTTGCAACATTTGTGACATAACAGATACAGGGGGAAGCTGACTGTTTCCATATGAAAGGCAGGTTTTGTCAGGCTGTTGAGTTCCCCAGCCGGCCGGCTAATTGTTTGGACCTAGTGAGTGGAAAACAGGTCGTTCTCGGAAACAGGAAACGGCGGTCTTGAATGAGCGAGGGTGGCTATTCCAGATTGCAACTGAAATACATTATTCTAAAACATCCATGTAAAATCAGGGAATGATCATACGGCAAATATAATTATATGAGTGGATTCAGGAGACTTGGGAGAATCAAAAGCCGCAATTACAAATTCAATATCCGTTACAGGTAAAAAGCCCATAAATTTCAGTGCTATAATAACAATATTATCTGACTTATATCACAATTATTGATAGTAGTGTTTATCAGTAAAAATTTAAGAAGGAAATAGGCAGCATTGCAACACGTTACCTATCTAAAAAGACGTACCACGTTATTTCTGTATTCTTTCGAAAAAACTTTGTTTTACTCTCTTGTTCTGCTTTTCGTTGAAGTAGTAATATTCTTGTGTCAGAACATAGATTCCACCAAAGAAACACAAAACATGAACCCAGCAAAGCGCATTACATTTATATATGTATTTTATTATATTTAATATTATTCTTAGTAACGTTCGTTTTATGTTGTAGACTGCGACTTAAACATTTCATGGCCCACTAAAAATAGTAGATACGCAGCGCATTATTTAACATAAACAATTATATGTATTTGTGGACAAGAACTGAATATATTTGCATAAAAAGCCATTATAAATTAAATATTAATTGTGTAACTATATTTCGACGGAGGCAGTATATTTGAACGTGAGACGTCACGGTTAATAGCTACCTCAGCAAAGAGCTTCAGTCTCAACCGATATTGTTAAATATGTATTGGTTTGTTAAATGTAAACAACATTTGTAGGAAGGGGTCAAAGCATTTAATTCAGTGGTATTCAAATGTATAATATTTTGGAATGTAAATTGTATTTTAAAGATCAGGCGTTAGGATGCACGGAAGGATACAATTTTGGTAGCAGGTAGAGCACGTTTCCGGACGCTTGGGAGGGGACTCGTAACTTGGACGTGGTGGTGAATGGTTTTGACGCTGGGTGGTCTGAAGCTGCGTTACGAACATGTGATTTGAAGGGATAGGCATCTGTGGACTTGGAAAATTTACGGGACTGGTACTGTAGAACTTAGTCTTTGGTTGAAAAGTGGTAAACTATGGACGTTTGTAGGGCTGTGTAATTGTGATAATTCAGCAATCGTGCACTCGTGTGATGACAAACTACGTTTTATAACAAAGGCTGTAATTAATCGCGGATCAATTTGGAACTGCAATGTTCGATGGCCTTCATTAATTAATTTGGTACTTTTATTCTCTAGTGCGTATGACACTTATTACACTCATGAACAACAGTTGGGGAAATATTCAGTTATTTACCGACGTATAAAGTAGGACCACCTCCGCATTTCATGTCCAGAAAGAGAAATAAACTCAATTTATGCAAATTACTTCTTAAGTGACTCTCTTCTGAACATTATCTTAGAATCCATTTTGTTGGTTATTCAGGGCGTTAATTTATGTTTGTTTAAAAATATTTCTCACGTCATCATCTGCATATTGATAGATTGGCTGAACTACACATAAATTATTAAACAGTTTGGATTGTTGTTTAGGGCATAGAAGCTGACATACATAAAACTCCTTTGAACAGAGACAACGAGCCATAAACCTTTTACCACCCTGAGTTATGTATTACAGAATTCTTATTGGTGAATACCGATAGGAGAGTCGCACTTTGATACGTGACATTTGGAGTAGCAGTCTTTGAGGTCACTGGAGAACGACTACAACTCAGTATTCATCGAGTTGGTGAAAAAGGCAGATTTTTGACGATAGGCTTTTGCTAAACGTCTCAACCGTTTACTACTAGTAAGTGAATATTTGCGAAATTTTATGCTCTTTTATTTTGGTATTTCTACATTTTCGTAGTATACAACTGAGTCGTGGGCTCTTCTTGTTGGTCCTCCTTGCTGTGGCGGCTCTAGTTTACGTCTTGTTTTCCGTCTGTTTGCCACGCGGCGGATGGAGTGTGTGGGTCAGTAGACGCTTTGAGCCGGTGCTGGAGCACGCTTTGCAATCGGGCGTCGAGGCCGGTATTCTATTGCATTAAGCGGTGTCGACTACTTCTTGTGTGTTGAAATTAAGTTCAACTTCTCTCGTTTGAAATCGTTACTTTGACTCTTGAAATATCTCGCCTCTGGCGCAAATATCATTGTTAATCCTTTTGTACGAAGTACAACGAGCGGAATTTATGTGGCTTTTGTCCTTCTACGACTCGGTTGCCACTCCCAGGCGCAGTCGGAAGTGAGGCCTTGGCTTTTTCCCCTCTCGTCGTTGTTGCTGCCGGCGGCGGGTTGTAATTTTGCAGTTCTTCTGTTGTAGTGTATTTCTCTGTGTGATCTGTTCATCTTTCGTAATATGTGGTAGAAATACTGACCCGTTTCTGTTAGTTCTCGCCTCCCTTTTAAAGCGGGAAGTGGGAAGGGCTTATTCTAATTCGTTTTGGCCCCTCACTGATTGTCAGCTGCGGCGGTGGCCTCCCTACAACGTAGTCACAATGTGTTGTGAACGGCCGGCCGCAGTAGGCGAGCGGTCTGCGGCGCGCCAGTCAGTCTGCACGGCCGCTACAGTCGGGGGTTCGAGTCCCCCTCGGGCATGGATGTTCGTGTCGTCTTTAGTATAAGGTAGTTCATAAGTAGTTTTTAAGTTTAGGGACTGATGACCCCGCTGTTAAATCCCTTAAGCTTAACAAACCTTTGAACCTTTTGTTGTGAACGATTTGGGAATCTGCTGATGGCGGGCAGTAACTCCAGGGGATGTGTAGACTCCTTAATTTTAAATGCATTACTTAATTGAGACTTTTAATTTGTCATTCTGCCCTGTGACTCCTCTCACATCCTGTCATTACCCTTGCACATGGCGGCATGACGTAAGTATTTACTGATATAGTGGGGCAATGTCCGTGAATAAATGTCATTAAATTGTAATTTAGCTGTGTAAGAATTGTAAGAAACAGTCCAGTCTTGGTGCATATTAAAGAGCTATTACTGCTTTAAAGGATTTTGTTATTGTTTACTGTTATTGTGTGATTGTCAATTCCTTAAATTGGGAGGTCTGCAAAGTGTAGTAGTTAACGTGTTAAGTTTCTCTCTTTCCAAAAATTATTGTACATTTTCCAATTTTAATGTGCTAGTGTTTTGAAAGATTCTGTCGTTGATTGCTGCTTTTTTGTGATAATTAAACCTTTAAGTTTATATCATGGTTGGTTTAATAAGAACTGAACATATTACCCCCAATAAAACAAATTATATTGCATCTTGCTGGTGAAACCATCTACCTGTATCTCCTCCTTATGTTACATTCTTGGGTCAGGTTATTTTATTTTTATTATTACTTCTTTATTATTATAAGGACGTTCAGCCATCTTACCGGGCGCGCTGAGCCACGGCGCCCGGCGTAACTCCTGTTTGATTTCATACCATATCGTATAATTTTGGAATATTTTCCTATTAGACCTCCACGGGAAATTTTATCTGTATCTTAGAACATGTCCCCAATGAACATTGGTAAATTTTAAGATTCATTGTAGCAATATTGACAGTTATAGACACTTTGCAGTGAGCGAGCGTGAATTCCTGGCGATTCTGAACTGTTATCACTCGGGCAATATTTCGTTGACAGATATGAAATTTGGCAATCGTGTACAACTGTATTCGTTCCCATAGGAATAGTACTGAAAAAATTGTGCGTGCTATATTTGGACAGAAAACGCCAAAGAAAGATGCTAAAAATTATCGGTGCCTAAAAAAATCTTCAACGTTTGGCGTGCTATATCTCAAAGACTAAATGTATGAAATTTGGCATGTGGTAACCTTACCGTACAATTTTCTGAAACATGAAGTTTCGTTTATGTGCCGGTTTCCGAAACTTAACAAATTAAGTGCAAATTTTAGAAAAAGATAAATATGTCAAATTTTCCAACTTATTTTGCAAAAAACACTATGTTCTATAAAGCTTTCCAAACTGGGCTGAAAGACCATTATTTTAACTGCAAAAAGGTGCATTTGGTCATCCGACGCAGGACAAAAATGCTAGATAATTTGAATCGAAGTTGAACGCGTAAATCACGGTACAAAAAAAAGTGTAAATTTTAGTTTCCTATATCTCCTACAGTAAATGCACGCTCAACATGAAACTTAGTCTTAATAGATCAAATTCTTCACGGGTTTCCAGCCGGATCATTCTGTCATCTGTCATCTGAACACAATATTTCTGCGGTCCAGCTAGCCGCCATCATCAGGTGAGGAAGCTAAGTCACGGCGAGAGCGCCTTAGCTTCGTCACCTGATGATGGCGGCCAGCTGGACCGCAGAAATATTGTGTTCAGATGACAGAATGATCCGGCTGGAAACCCATGAAGAATTTGATCAATTAATACGCCGGGAAAGTCTACATTAGTATTAATAGGTTGGCAACACAAAGATGTTGAAGAAAAAATTGCAGCCACGTACTACTTTGCAATAGTCTAAAAAATGTTCGTTAACATGGCGATTTTTGTGAGAAGGTGAAAATAGTGTAAGCTATATTTCACACATCTTTTACAAATAAAACAACATGTTTTAAGAATCACAGACACATGGGTTCAATTCTCAACATTGAGTAACAGGGGTACATAAATTGCGCTAGCTAGGTGGAAAATATTTTGCTGAGAAAAAAAGTACCTTTGGGTGATGATATCCTGTTAATGAAAGTCATGATATATGTAAAACTTTGCACACAACAACTTAGAAACAACGGTTTTCCAGTGTAAAATATTATTCACATACTGCCCTCCTAATTTCTACAAAAATCTGTTAAAACTTTCGATTTTTCGTAAAATTGTAAATATGTGTCTCATTCAGTTTGATTTTTGATAGTTTTTGTTTCATAATTGAATATATATTTACAGTTGGAGAGAGCATGTTTTCAAGCATCTAGAAAATCACCCTGGTTTTCCAATGTGTGCTAAAAATACCAGAAAATGACAGAAAAATTTGAGGCAATGTACAGCGACAACAGGCTACAAGGCAGTAACATGTCGTCCCTTTTATTCTTAAATTGATAAGTAACATCTTGATCCATGGTGAACTTGAGACAGACCAGCATACAGCCATGAGCGGCTATTGACGTCCACAGGCTCACAGGCAGTGCAACCGGCTGCGGTATACGCCGTCAGTAGGACAGAGGTATTGGCCAGGCCGGGCGACTAACGCCATCTGCAGGGCCAATGGGAAATATCACTGCAGCGGAAAACGACGTTCGCAGGCCCTACGGCAAGGTGGAGCGCCGCGGAATATCACGTCTGCAGCACTCGAGGGTTATTTCTAATTAATAGTGTAAGTTACTTGGCCGGTAATTCCTGATCTCAACATCTTTTTCAAGTTATAGGCGAAAAACTGTAAAAAGTAATAATTAGTTCTCAAAACTTATTCACAAGGCAGAAACCGTCGCAGACTGATATTATTATTTCGCATGCCTAACATCGATAAGAACTATTTCCAGCTTCTGCTTATTTTTTAGTCAGAGAAAATCCAGCTGGGCTAGCTCACAAAGAGTCAGGTACGTTGTGTGGGAAATACTGCAAACACTTTTATTTACCGAGTATGGATGTGACTCGTCCGTAGCAGTAAGTGTGTCAGCGGACTGTGCGTGTCATCACTTGTAGGAGAAACGTCGGGAGGAAACATCGCAAGTAAGAACACGCTCACAGCACGTCGAGACAGTAGCAACGGAGATCTTACGACCAGTAAAACAATCAGTGGGCTAATTACCGGTCGCGTGGGTGAAGCCGTGTGCTCTAAGGAACCTTGTTGCGCAGTGTAGGTCTCCTCACCGTAGGAGGTTCGATTCCTCCCTCGGACATGGGTGTATGAGTTATTCTTAGCACACGTTAAAGTAGTTCAAATGTTTGTAGAGCTTATGGGACTTAACTGCATCAGTCCCTAAAATTACAAACTACCTATGAACTAACTTATATATAGTCGGGGTGGAGTAGCCGAGCGTTCTAAAGCTCCTTGCTGTTGAGCGCGCGGTTGCTCGCCGTCGGAGGTTCGAGTCCTCCCTAGGGCATGGGTGTGTATGTGTTGTCCTTAGATCATTTCAACCTTGTTTATGTAGTTTGTAAGCCTAGGGACTAATAGCTAATGTCGTTAAGTCCTATAGATTTATAAACATTTGAATTTGAACTAATAGCCGGCCGCAGTCTGGGGCGTACCAGTCACAGTCTGCACGGCCATTACGTTCGGGGGTTCGAATCCCCCCTCTGGCATAGATGTTTGTGTCGTCTTTAGTATAGCGTAGTTCATAAGTAGTTTGTAAGTCTAGGGACTGATGACCCCGCAGTTGAGTCCCTTAAGCTTAAGAAACATTTGAACATTTTGAACTAACTTCTACTAAAGAACATCCATGCCCGAGGGGCATTCGAACCCCGACGGGGAACGGTCTCGCACATCGTAGTATAGCACCTCAATGCGCTCCGCTGCTTCCCACGGCAAAGTAGTTTTTAAGGACTGATGACCACTACAGTTTGGTCCCATAGCTTTAGAAACAATTGAAAAATTGGGTTTGACTAACTATTTGAAAAAAACTTCTTATATCTCAATCTATCTAATCAATCCATTTCTTCGTTTAATATAATGAATATTGTACGATATATAGTATGTTCGTGATCTTAAATGGGCGTAATAATAAATTGTGCCTTCATAAAATAAAATAAAATTACATGAAGATAAATGACTCTTTTCTCTGCGGCATTGTATCTTATAAATTATCGTTTATATTTTAATTAATATTTCATAAAATATTTTGGAGATAATTAATGTTCATAACAGGTATTCCAGAATTTAAAATTATTGTGAATATAATATTAAGTCAATGTAATTCCTAGCATGGAAGGCGAATATGGTGAAGTGTATTTGTATTGTTTTGCCATAAAAAAGAAAATTTCGGCATTGTTAAAGTTAGTTTCTCTCGTGGTAATTTATTTCCCTCGTGTTTAATATAATGGAGCTAAAACTGCGTATGAAGTTAGTCATGTATCGCAATTATTAAACGTAATACGCGAGATTTAACGTCGAATAGTAGTTCGCGATATATTTGAGATTAATCGAGCTCAGTTATTACATTCGACACACATCGTTTCGGACTTTAATTTGTTTCAAAAAATTACGAAACTGTGATTAGGGACCAGGACTTACTTATTTAGAGATTCAAGGGGCAGTTACATTGATTCTCATAGCATCTTTAAATATTTGTGAATACATTCGGACCTACCACAGAACTTTCGAGTGTATACTTAATTTATACATGTATATCTCTGGGTGAAACAACGTACGTCAGTACGTGTATGAAATTTACGAGCGGAGTGTCATATCGGAACATTGACTATATAATACTTAGTAGGCATTAGGTATTGGTGTACGAACTGCAGTAAAACATACTAAGGCTTGAACTTTGACAGAAATTAATATGGGAAAGTCAATGATTAGGAACAACTCCATGAATAGAATTTTTCTAGGCAACACATAACACCTTTTACAATATTCACTACGATTTCCGTTAATAAAATCGAGTTAGTCTTGTAAGTGAAGGTCCGAAGATCTGTTTTTGTTTTGGTATGCCTGCCAACGGAAGCGTAAATTAACGATGAAACTAAATAACTGCCTTGTTTCACAAAACTTTATTTTTACGTCCTAGGTTTCGGGTTATGAGCCCATTTTCAAGTACTTTACTGATTCAAACATGCAGCATTCCACCATATCATAAACCGACTCCTGTAAATTCCCATAACCCTAGAAGAGCATGACCAAGAACTAGACACAATAGAAACCATAGTAACAAATAATGACATTCATTCCTCCATAATTGACCAAATTCTTTACAAGAAAAAGAAGAGAGTAGCAAGATCCATTTTCTTCCCAGTAAGCTCCACTGAAAAATCAAAAAGTAAATGGTGTAGGTTACCTTTCATAGGTAAAATTTCCAATAGGCTATGTAACATTTTGAAAGCAAATGACTTTTCAGTATATTTCTATGTTCCACATGACAGGAAAAAGTCTGTTCATTTAAAAGGACAAGTAGACAGCCATTATGAACAGTCGGGTATATAAAATCAGATGTAAAGAGTGCCAGTCCTGCTATATAGGACAGACAAGTCGGTCAACTTTTACCAGGCTTAGGGAACACCACAGGAGCTGGAGATTAAGAAAACCAGAATCTGCCTTTGCCGAACACTGTTTAGAACTAGAGCAGAAATACGCCATAGATCTAAAAGTCTTACATGCAGGAGGAAAAGGTGCAAAACTGACCCAACTAGAAATTTTGGAGATTAAAAATTAGATGCGCACAGCCCTAAATTTCATACTGAATGAACAAACAGAATTCAATTATTCACCTCTTTTAGACTATGAGTAACTTCTACGTAGTAGAAAATAAAAATATCACTAACAATAGGCAAGGAGCAAGGTACTGTATTATAAACTGTTCAAATTTTCGAGGTACAATAAAGATAAGTAATTTCACTAATAGATAACATCATTAAACACAATATTAGTACAAAAGAAAATTAAGGTTATTCTAAAAAGGCAATGAAAGTGTAATATATACATGTGGCGTCTGTTCCGAAAGAACAGACATTACTTCTGATCCTGCAGCTGTTATTATTTAATATTCATAGAATATATGACATCAACTGCGATTGGGCAAATCGCGGTTGATGTCTTATATTCTATGAATATTAAATAATAAAAGCTGCAGGATCAGAAGTGACGTCTGTTCTTTCGGCACAGACGCCACATGTATATATATAATATGCCGGTGACGGGCAATGATCCTGTCGTTAGTGGGGAGGGGTGCGCAAGTCTGAAGCCTTTACTCTTACGGGAATTAGTTAAACTACGAGTTTGATTACTATGGGCTGGGCGAAGCTGGGAATTTGTATCTGACGGGAGGCATGCATGGGTAGTCCTTGCAGGTGCGGTGATCACTGTGTCCCCAGTGGTGTAGGGGTCAGCGCAACTGCCTAGAAAGCAGGAGACCCGGGTTCGAATCCCGGCTGGGTACACATTTTCAGCTTTGCCCAGTCGCAGTTGATGTCATATATTCTATGAATATTTGAAAGTGTAATAGTTCCTAAATTGCAAGGTAAAATTGTTTTCTTCCAATGTTAAAATCGATAAACAGAGAACTGTAGTATCATAATGGTTTGTCGTCACTGGTGTAACAACTTTCGAATCAGTAAAGTACTTGAAAATAGGCTCATAACCCGAAACCTAGGTCGTAAATATAAACTTTTGTAAAACAAGGCAATAACAAGTGTTCAATTATTTAATTTGAAATGTTTCACCAAGAACCGACAGTAGAATCAATCAATATGATTAAAGATGAAACCATTAAAAGCCGGGTAAGTCATCGAGTAAAACAGAAGTGATATCTGACGTTTCACAGGGAAGCGTTATAGGTCCCCTATTCTTCCTCATGTTTATAAACGATTTAGGAGATAATCTGAATAGCTCCCTTAGACTGTTCGTGGATGATGCTGTCGTTTATCGGTTAGTGAAGTCAACAGAGGATCAAAAGAAACTTCAAAGCGATTTAGACAAAATTTCTACTTGATGCGAAAATTGGCAATAGACACTAAATAAAGAAAAGTGTGAAGTAATACATATGACTACTAAAAGAAATCCGCTGACCTTCAATTACACGATAAATCAGTCAAACCTTAATGTCGTAAGTTCTACCAAATTCCCTGAAGTTACAATTACGAGAAACTTAGACTGGAGTGAACACATTGAAAATATTGTAGCGAAGGCGAACCAAAGGTTACGTTTCATTGGCAGAAGCTTCGAAGTTGCAACAGCCCCACCAAAGAGACTGCCTACATCACACTTGTGCGTCCTCTCCTGGAATACTGTCACCCACTGTGGGACCCTCATAAGATGGGACTGACGGAAGACATCGAGAAGGTTCAGAGAAGGGCAGCTCGTTCTGTTTTATCACGTTACGGGGGGGGGGGGGGACGTCACGGAAATGTTGCACGAATTGGGGTGGAAGTCATTAAAAGAAAGACGTTATTCACTGCGGCGTGGTTTGCGAAGTTTCAATCACCGACTTCTACTTCTGAATGTGAAAATATTTCGCTATCACCCACCTACTTAGGGAGACATGACCATCCCAATAAAATAAGAGAAATCAGATCGAAAACGGAACGATTTAGGTGTTCTTTCTTCCCGCGCGCTATTAGAGAATGTAACGGCAGAGTACAGTTATGAAAGTGGTTAACGAACCCTCTGCCAGGCAATTAAATGTGATTTGTAGAGTATCCATGTAGAAGTAGATGTCGGTACATACGCTTCATACGTTTGTTTACGCGCAGCGTAACTAGTGGAATGCCAGAATCTCCAATTATAGAGTTTTAGTCACGAAAACAGTTTCGTACAGTTTACTATAGCTTCAGTTTTTACGATCCTGACTGTGCCTTGTACTGCAGTAATAAGTAGTTAATAATTACAAACGCTAATTCACTGACGTAGCTATAGGAGCCGTTGAACAAAGCGCTTCTCGACGCAGAGAAGCCTCTCTGGTCTGCCAGCGCGCTATTAGAGAATGAAACGGTAGAGAAATGTTGTGAAAGTGGTTAATGAACCCTCTGCCAGGCACTTAAATGTGATTTGCAGAGTATCGATGTAGGTGTAGGTACATACGCTTCATACGTTTGTTTACGCGCAGCGTAACTAGTGGAATGCCAGAATCTCCAATTATAGAGTTTTAGTCACGAAAACAGTTTCGTACAGTTCACTGTAGCTTCAGTTTTTACGATCCTGACTGTGCCTTGTACTGCAGTAATAAGTAGTTAATAATTACAAACGCTAATTCACTGACGTAGCTATAGGAGCCGTTGAACAAAGCGCTTCTCGACGTAGAGAAGCCTCTCTGGTCTGCCCGCACGCTATTAGAGAATGGAATGGTAGGGAAAAGTTGTGAAATTGGTCAATGAAACCTCTGACAGGCACTTAAATGTGATTTGCAGAGTATATATGTAGATGTAGATGTAGGTACATACGCTTCATACGTTTTTTTACGCGTAGCGTAACTAGAGGAATCCCAGAATCTCCAATTATAGAGTTTTATTCACAGTTTAGTACAGTTCACTGTAGCTTCAGATATTACGATGCTGACTGTGCCTTGTACTGCAGTAATTAAGAGTTAATAATTATAAAGGCTAATTCGTTGACGTAGCTATAGGAGCCGTTAAACAAAGCGCTTCTCGCCGCAGAGAAGCCTCTCTGGTCTGCCCGTGCGCTATTAGAGAATGGAACGGTAGAGAAAAGTTGTGAAAGTGGTTAATGAACCCTCTGCCAGGCACTTAAATGTGATTTGCAGAGTATCTATACAAATGTAGATACATACGCTTCATACGTTGGTTTACGCGCAGCGTAACTAGAGAAATGCCAGAATCTCCAATTATAGAGTTTTAATCACAGTTTCGTACAGTTCGCTGTAGCTTCAGGTTTTACGATCCTGATTGTGCCTTGTACTGCAGTAATTAAGAGTTAATAATTATAAAGGCTAATTCACTGACGTAGCTATAGGAGCCGTTAAACAAAGCGCTTCTCGACGCAGAGAAGCCTCTCTGGTCTGCCCACGTGCTATTAGAGAATAGAACGGTAGAGAAAAGTTATGAAAGTGGTTACGAACCCTCTGCCAGGCACTTAAATGTGATTTGCAGAGTATCTATTTAGATGTAGATACATACGCTTCATACGTTTGTTTACGTGCAGCGTAACTAGAGGAATGCCAGAATCTCCAATTATAGAGTTTTAATCACAGTTTCGTACAGTTTACTGTAGCTTCAGTTTTTACGATCCTGACAGTGCCTTGTACTGCAGTAATAAGTAGTTAATAATTATAAAGGCTAATTCACTGACGTAGCTATAAGAGCCGTTAAACAAAGCGTTTCTCGATGCAGAGAAGCCTCTTTGGTCTGCCCACGCGCTATTAGAGAATGGAACTGTAGAGAAAAGTTATGAAAGTGGTTAACGAACCCTCTGCCAAGGACTTAAATGTGATTTGCAGAGTATCTATGTAGATGTGTACGTCGGTACATACGCTCCATACGTTTGTTTACGCGCAGCGTAACTAGAGGAATGCCAGAATCTCCAATTATAGAGTTTTAGTCACGAAAACAGTTTCGTACAGTTTACTATAGCTTCAGTTTTTACGATCCTGACTGTGCCTTGTACTGCAGTAATAAGTAGTTAATAATTACAAACGCTAATTCACTGACGTAGCTATAGGAGCCGTTGAACAAAGCGCTTCTCGACGCAGAGAAGCCTCTCTGGTCTGCCCACGTGCTATTAGAGAATAGAACGGTAGAGAAAAGTTATGAAAGTGGTTACGAACCCTCTGCCAGGCACTTAAATGTGATTTGCAGAGTATCTATGTAGATGTAGATACATACGCTTCATACGTTTGTTTACGCGCAGCGTAACTAGAGGAATGCCAGAATCTCCAATTATAGAGTTTTAATCACAGTTTCGTACAGTTTACTGTAGCTTCAGTTTTTACGATCCTGACAGTGCCTTGTACTGCAGTAATAAGTAGTTAATAATTATAAAGGCTAATTCACTGACGTAGCTATAAGAGCCGTTAAACAAAGCGGTTCTCAACTCAGAAGCCTCTCTGGTCTGCAGGCTCTAGTGCGAAAAGCGGCCGCGGCCGAACTTAACACTCCACTCTGGCGGGAGTGCAAAGTTAAGAAGGCAGGTGTTGTCGCTCCGTTAACCGCGCTAACGCCCCTCCACCCGGCCGGAGCGCTACTCGTAAACTGGCGATTCCGCCGGGCCCCATCGCGCTCGCTCCAGGGGTGGGGGGTGAGATCGGCCACCGTAAAATCACCGGGCGGTGGCGGGGGCGGCCTTAACAAGTATCTGAACATCCGCAGCAGAGACCACTTCTCCAGCGAAGAGTCCTTTATAAAAGCCATCCACCCACAGATAACTGCAGGTTTCTGGGACAGGGAAATTTCTCTTCTGCTTAACCCTAGCACTGCTAGGGGGGGGGGGGCAAAAATTGCCCGCGGTATTTGTTTTATTTGTTTACTATATCTAGTTGTTGGAGTAAAGAAACAAGAATTTAGGTAGTTGTAGAAAAATATCTATCTGTCACGGTTTTATAATTTATAATTTTTGCGAATTATTTCAATCTGCCTATTACATACTGTTGCATTGTCCGTTTTTAGACGCTTTGCGGCAGTCCTTGAGCAAAAAATACTGTTCAAATGTTTGTAGAGCTTATGGGACTTAACTACGGGGTCATCAGTCCCTAAACTTACAAACTACTTATGAACTAGCTAATCTTAAGGACGGCACAAAAATCCATGCCAGAGGGGGGATTCGAACCCCCGACCGTAGTGGCCGTGCAGACCGTGGCTGGAGCGCCTCAGTCCTCTTTTTTTTTTTTTTTTTTTTTTTTTTTTTTTTGTTCTTCAGGTGGATCTAAGTTTTGCGGTCGTTGTTTCAGTTCGTACTTGTTTCTTCGTCGTATATTTGGCTCAGCTTTTTTTTATTACAGAGGGCGTTTAGCCCCCTGACCGGGCGCGCTGAGCCACGGCGCCCGGCGACCTCTCGGCCACCGCGGCCGGCAGTCCTTTAGCCTACCAGATTCACTGCCATCAGTTTTAGGTGACAACGGCTCCTTGGCTACTACTCTTTTAAATTTTATACGCGCATCTGGTTTCTACCCTTCCATTTAATCGAAGGCGCTTCTGCCTGATTCAAAGATCCTGATTTTTACACTGTTTTTAAGTTACTTGATAGCCTCTACCTTTCGGTTGAGGTGGTTTTTTAGTGTGTACAGCACGGATCGCTCATCTGTTTTTATCCTAGTGATCAGCCAGCCATTGCATTCTGCTGTGAAATTGTACTTTTATCCCTTTTGTGCACTCCTCTGTGTATAAGTGCAGTGTTTCTCCGTTTTACACTCGAGGAATTCTCTCATCCTTGTTCCCTCTGTGTTTTCGTTCTGTCACATGTTACATCACTGCTTGGAACAGGGGACTGATAACCTTGTAGTTTGGTCCCCTATAAACAACAGCAACAACATCAATATTACATTTAATTTAAGTGCGGACAGGTTTTGCCCTTAGACATCGGTGAGACAACTTTTCTCATTTAAAATATTTCTCAGTACGACAGAAAGAAATGCTGTTTGTAACTGTTGGTACCGCTGTATTACGTTCCCACGTTTTGATATAAATCTCTATTGCTGTTAGAGCAGTTCTACATTACTCGCAGTTCTAATAAAATGTCTCGACAGTGTCAGAATTACTGCAACTGTTCAAGCTGTTGACTTTTATTCAAGAAGAAGATGTCACATCTGTTTGAAGACTAAGAACTCTAAAAGGGCAAAGGACAAGATTACAAAAGTGTCTATTGTTTGTTGCAGGTGTTCCAAGTATGTGTGTTGCACTCATTCTACAAAAACAATCATATGCACAAATTGTGAAATTGAAAGTGAGTAGGAAGGAAAACCTCAATTGTAATTTTTACTTTAATTTTCTGTTTTCGTATTTGTGGTTTGGTATTGTACGTTCTTTATGATTTCTTAATACAAGTCTGATGTATATCTAAGTGTTAATTTCATGATAGAAATATAATAACATTTCTCATATTCATTACTTTATTTGTTGTGTTATAATGTTCCTGATAACTAACAAAGAAATTACTAGTTCATTAAATAATAAAAAATAAATAAACAAACCAAAATAAATTGTTAAAAAGTGAAAAGAACGTGAGGGCAATCCCCCCCCCCCCCCCCCTTAGACATTCATGTCACAGATCCGAGCTTAGTGGTGCTAGGGTTAATGTAGAATTTACGGTAAAAGATGAAAAATAGAATTTAGGGAAACAAGGTCCTTTCCAAGATATTATTAAACAGAATAGAACCAGTTCTCGATACCCAAATAGGAGAATTTCATGGTGGATTTAGAAAATGGAGGAGCTGTTCAGAGAAAATTATAAATCTTAAAAACATAATTAGAACACGTGCTGGTCAACCACATGTTACAACATTTATTGATTTTAGAAAAAGCATATGACTCAATAGACAGAGAAAGCCTCATTAGAACTCTGGAGGAATTCGGAATTGATAGGAAAACTAGAGAGTTTGTTAATCAAACATTGACAGATACAAAGTACAAGGTGAACTTTCGAGGCAAGATTTCAGACCCTTTCAAAATCCAACCAGGTTTGAGAAGATAGTAAGGGAGACATTGACGGAATACACACTAGAAAAAGGGAAGGGAATTTCTTTTGGAGGGTTACTCAAAGGGCTCACGATACATGCACTAGCTTTTACAGACGATAATGCGCTACTGTCCACGAATATACCAGATGCAATTGAACAAATAGAAATCTTAGCAAAGCGTGCAGCTAAATCTGGTTCACAGACATCACAAGAAAAAACTAAATTCATGTCTAACAAATTTAAGGAAGTCAACGAACTGCACACAATAATTGGATGCATCGAATGGGTCAAACACTTTAAATATTTGGGAGAAACAATAAAGGATACTGGCACAGGAAAAGAAGCTGTCGAACTTCGAGTAGCTTAACTCAGGAGGGCGCAAATTTTAACAATGAAGCTGTACAACAAAACATGCTAATCTCGAAATGCGAAGTTATTACAATACAAGAACAGAAGTACAATATGGAGCAGAAACACTCCCCCTCAAGAACAAAGGACTAGTACATGAGCTCGAGAGGAAAAAAATTGGCGAAACATGGGTAAAGATGAGAAATGAGAAGGTCAATCAATTTATTAAACCAGTTACAACGGAAATGAGAAAGAGAAGGCTTATGTTGTTCGGTCATCTGGTGAGAATGGATGACAGCAGATTAACGATGAAAATCTTCAATTTAATCCAACAGAGGAAAACACCCAAATGTTGGTTGCAAGGAATAAAGAAAGACCTCGTGGAACTTGGACTCAGATAAATGGACGCGATGAATAGGGTCAGTTACAGAAAGGCAGTAACTGAATTCTAGGTTTTTCAGGAGGCCCCAAGAACGAAGACCAACAGGAAACTAACAGCTGAACATCTGGCAAAAATGACAGCGGGCAGAAGAGCAGCCCTATAGAAGAGACAGAAGACACTGAATATGAAATAAAATTTGAAATTTGTAACGCGGTCCTTAGTTGGCCAATTCGTGTAAATAAATAAATAAGTGCCGAGCAAGACTTTCTAAAAGATGCTATAATCTCTTCGAGTAAAATTGGACTAATAATGAGCTAAAATTATAAAAGAGATTTTTTTAAATTTATTTTTAATTTTTTTTTAGAAAGAAAAGGGGACATTTCAGAAAGGGAGATCAATTTATCATAATTGTTGTAATATAAATTAAACAGTAGTGATGGATGTAAAGTAACGCGGAGCTTCAGTCATGGAGATTACAGCTGTAAATCTTTGGTTAATATAGGCTATATAAGGGAATAAATTGATTTTTAAGGTCTCTTGGTTCTAATCATCGTTTGAGATAGTACGTATTGCAATAGTTCTCAATTTGCTAATAGTCTTTCGCGCAACTATATTTTGTTAGGTCGTGATTACAAGTACAGGTTTCGCGATCTTTAATTACCATTGATCTCTATGCTACCTGGATGTTGAACTTCAGTTGTCTGAGCATGCCATACACAGATGTTCATATATCATTTCTTGCCAAATTCAGATATGGTTGCTATGAAGTATTATAAGAAAAACAAAAGAAAATGTTTCCATTCCGCTCCCATAACAATCTATTACATCGCATATTGATTAAAAATTCAAATCAGGATGTAGGCCAGCAATTCTTTGTCACGTAATAACTCATAAAAATTCGTTTGCCATATTTTAAACTTAGTGGACTACGCGAAATAGTGTATAAAACTTAAGAATGTGCAGGGACACTGCAATTCCAAGCTCAAACACCGGAGTTATGCATCCAGTTTGTATACACATCACTGTTAATTACATCTTTGATAGTTACGATGGTAAAGAAATTAATTTCGTACCGTTTAAAACGTAATTAAAATGATTTGGACTTGAACTTTAGTGATGAAATACTAAGCTAGCTATTAGGGTAGGGCAGCCGACCGCGGTGGCCGACTGGGCTGAGGCGCGCCAGTCACGGTCTGCACGGCCACTACGGTCGGGGGTTCAAATTTTCCTTTGGGAATGGATATTTGTGCCGTCCTTAGTGTTAGCTAGTTCATAAGTAGTTTGTAAGTTTAGGGGGCTGATGACGCCTTAGTTAAGTCCCAAAAGCTATACAAACATTTGAACGTTTGATTATTAGGGGAGAGGCTATTAATCAGTGAATTCTAAATAACTAAAAACTATAATTCAGTGACCGTTCGCAGTGTGAAAAACATAGGGTATTGACTGTGACGAAATTAAATGCTTTTGGATGTACAGAAGGGACTAGATATCATCAATGATAGAAGTCATTCATCATAACCATGACTAAAGGCGTCAATATATGTGATTTCATTTAAAGTTACTTGTATTTATTAGCATTTGTGCTCCTAAACTGATTCATCGAGAGCTCTTCTCCTTTATTTATAAACTGTTTGGTGTTGATGATAGGATCTAAAACGATCATAATCTATGATGTTAATAATAAAACTGAATACCAAAGAAACACTCTTAAAGTGATAAGAAGTGAAGTACTTTAACAAACAGGGGTGGTAGGTTTTGTTCTAGCTAGAAATACACCTTCAAATATTGCGTGTGTATCAGACAATTGACCGTTGCACGAACAGAGATAATTTTATACTCCATGGCAGTGAAATCGGTCAGACGCTAGCTTCAACAAACAATTTCTCGTGTTCAGCTTTGTCCGCTTAGAGTTGGGAATCAAGTCATCAGCATTGCGTTTTGGAAAGTGAACCTGGTATAAAACTAAAATCAATGTTAGACATACTATTAAATAAAGGTGTATTTACGAAGATAGAGACATTCCTACTCTTAAGTTAGTGAGTGACTATCAAGAGCGTCGTCTTCCACTGAAAACGGTAACATTTCAATCTCAAATTATTCCGCGGATCCAGAAGTAATTACCCAATAAGGTGATGCTGCGTGGCATATTTTTACCTCTGTCAAAATAATCATGATATTATGCACCTCCAATATCGATATCTGTGACGCAAGTGAATAAGCCTAATAATTGGAGGCCAATTACATATTACGGGAAAAATATTTCTGCTGGCTGAAATTTAAATTATTCCGTTCGCGGAAACGATAAATCAGACGCAATATCTCAGGGACGTTATTGTGCTCAGCTGAACGTATGAACTGAAATCAAACAAAAAAGTTCATTGACTCCCCCATAACTGAGCCTGATTCATGGTCAACTCATTTCCTGAAATCAAATCTGTAAAACATTTTATTGAAATTTGATGTTGGTAAAGGAATGATGAAAGTAAACTAGATAGAAAAATGCAAAATTTAAAAAAATCGCGACATCATTAATATCACAATAGAAATTCACACTGTCTAAGCAGTCACAACAATGACGAGAAGGGAAGTACGTGAACGAAGCAGCACACTGCTGCCTGAGAAAAGCAAATGTAATTGTTTTTATTGCAGAGATAAGAGTAACAATAACATCGCAAGACCACAGGTCATCCGACTGCCGGCGTTGCGCAATGGATTGAGGGACTGCGGTGCTTAAGGTCGCCGGTTCAATGCCGTCCACCGGCAAAAATGTATTTCTTTCTATTTTTCATTTCCAGAGTGTTCTACATGTTTCTACGTTCACTTGTAATTTCTGCATGGTTCTTTTGTTAACTCTTCTTCTAATTTCTGGTACATTCTATCTGTTTATAAATAGCAGAGCACTCTGCCCGAGAGACAGTAAGTGCAGCGTGTATGTTCGCAATAAAACTACTTTCAGTATAAGTGCTGTGTTCAGTTGACAATCCTGCCTTCTAAGTCAAGCCTGGTTCCCTTTCATCGCACATTGTTTGGTGGAGGCGCCGGGTATCCTGTGCAACAGCTGCATTACCGTGGCTCCGATTAGGCAACGTAAAAGCCGACGCTTAGAAGGACAAGAACCGGGATACAAGGCATATACTCAGTATTTCGTATACTTTCACTCACTTATGACGTACGGCATTGTTTTTTGGGGTAACTCGCCTGATGCAAAAAGGATATTTCTGGCTCAAAAACGGGCGGTTCGAGCAATATCTGGTGTAAGTTCGCGAACGTCATGTCGACCCCTTTTCAGTAGTCTGGGAATTTTGACTCTGGCGTCACAATACGTTTTTTCTTTAATGTCTGTTGTTGTTAATAATATCAGCTTATTCCCACGAGTTAGTAGCTTTCACTCGCTGAATACTAGACAGATGTCTAATCTACATTTGCACCACACCACCTTAACACTTGTGCAGAAAGGGGTGCAGTATTCTGCGGCATCCATTTTCAATAAGCTGCCACAAGAACTAAAGAATCTTAGCACTAATCCACATGCTTTCAAATCTAAATTGAAGAGTTACCTCGTGGCTCACTCCTTTTATTCTGTCGAGGAGCTCCTAGAAAAGTTAAACAATTAAGCTAATTCATTTTTTCTTTATTGATTCTTTTCACTTTAAGATTTTCGTGTGCAAAGGACTACTTAAAATTTTTCTATTACCATTCTTGTGTAACAATGTATTGACTTGTTCCATGACCATGGAGTCTTACTCCTCAAGTGGGTCCTATGGAACAGAAAAAACAAATAAATAAATAAATAAATAAATAAAGTACATCCTACCGAAAGTCCATATCATCAGAAGACCCATGGACACGAAACCAGTGGTAAGCCAGCTACACATCAGACACCCGTGGGTTTTCTCTGGAGACGCTGGACTGGACGCCTACAACTGGCTAAAAGGGTTCGACCGTATTGCCAAGTATAATAGGTGGGATCATACAATATGCTTGGCCAACGTTTATTTCTACCTGGACGGAACAGCCCAGCAATAGTTTGAAAACAACGAAGAGAAGCTGAATCACTGGGAAACGTTCCAGACTGAGCTTAGGAAGACTTTGGAGACCGCCAGCGACAAATGCTCTCGGCGGAAGAACAACCGAAGAACCGGGAACAACGACATGGTGAGCCGACACAGTCGTACATACAGAATGTTTTGGCCCTGTGTCTAACGCTGGGAAGTTAATTGGTGGCTGACAATTTGACGATCACGCCGTTGACAATGAGAAGAGTTGTAGTCACAAACACAGATGGCAGTTTAAACTGTCAAGGGCTTGTCGATAGTAGAAAGTTTATTAGGCTCACTAAGGAAATTTACATCCCAGCGCTTATAATAAGCATTACCAGTGGTCGAGGAGAGATTTGGAACATTAATTGTCACGAGCAGTCACAACTTATCTCCAAAGGAATGTGTATCGGGACAGCTGAACCAATCCAGGACGTTGAGGTCAACGTCATCAACGATGAGGCACGCACTGCTGTTAGTACAGACAACACCCTGGAGGAAACAACCTTGTGCGACATTACAGATACAGGGGGAAAGTGATTGTATCCATGTAAAAGGCGGGTTTTGTGAGGCTGTTGGGTTCCCCAGCTGGCCGACTAACAGTTTAGACCTAGTGAATGAAATACAATTCGTTAGGGAAACCTTACCCTAATCTGCTCGGAAACAGGAAACGGCGGTCTTGGATGAGCGAGCGCGGCTATTCCAGATTGCAAATGAAATACAATTTAGCCACACACATTATTAGAAGAAATCCATATAAAATCAGGGAATGATCATAGGGCAAATATAATTATATGAATGGATTCAAGAGACTTGAGAGAATCAAACGCCGCTATTACACATTCAATATCCCTTACGCCGGCCGCGGTGGCCGAGGGGACTGAGGCGCTTCAGTCACGGTCTGCACGGCCCCTACGGTCGGGGGTTCGAATCCCCCTTCGGGCATGGATATTTGTGCCGTCCTTAGTTGTAGGTAGTTCATAAGTAGTTTGTAAGTTTAGGGACTGTTGACCCTGTAGTTAAGTCCCTTAAGCTTAACAAACATTTGAACATTTTTTTGAATATCCCTTACAGATAAAAAGCCGATACATTTCAGTGCAAAATAATATTATTATATGACTTATATTACAATTATTGATACGCAGTGTTTATCAGTAACAGTTTAAAAGGCAAATAGGCAGAATTAAAACACGCTACCTGTCTTAAAATACGCACCACGTTATTTCCGTAATCTTTCAATAAACTTTGTTTTACTCTGTTGTTCTGCTTTTCGTTGAGGTAGTAATATTCTTGTGTCAGAACATAGATTGCATCACAGCAAAGTGCATTACATTCATAAATGTATTTTATTATATTTAATATTGTTCTTAGTAACGGTCGTTTTATGTTGTGGACTGCCACTTAAATATTTCGTGGACGACTAAAGTAGGTATGCAACACATAATTTATACAGAAACAATTATATGTATTTATGGACAAGAATTGAATATATTTGCATAAAAAGCCATGATAAATTAAATATCAATTGTGTAACAATTTTTCGACGGCGGCAATATATTTGAACAGTGAGACGCCATACTTAATAGCTACCTGAGCTAAGACCTTCACTCTCAACCGATTTTAGTATTGTTAAATATGTATTTGTTTGTTAAATGTAAACAACATGTGTAGGGAGAGGGTCAAAGCATTTAATTCTGTGATTTCGAATGTATAATATTTTGGAAGGGAATTAGTATTTGAAAGAGGAGGCGGGATGCGCGGAAGGATACAATTTTGGGAGCAGGTAGAGCACGCTTACTAACGCTTGGGAATAGACTCGTAACTTGGACGCGGTGGTGAAAGGTTGTGATGCTGGGTGGTCTGAAGCCTCGTTACGAACTGGTGATTTGAAGAGACAGGCACGTGTGGGAAATTTTACAGGACTGTGACTGCAGAACATAATCTCTGGTTAACAGTGGTAAACTATGGACCGTAGGAGGGATGACGAAGTGTTTTTTATAACAAATACTGTAATAAATAGCGAATTAATTTTGAACTGCAATGTTCGATGGGCTTCATTAATTTACAAGTGATACATTTACTATCAAGTGCGTGTGGTATTTATTGAGGCTCTCATGAACAATAGGGTAAATATTCAGTTATTTACCGATGTATAAATTAGGACCGCCTCCGCAATTTCATGTCCAAAAAGAGTAATAAACTGCATTTATATAAAAATTACTTCGTGAGTAAATCTCTTCTAAACATTTGAAAGACGACTGTCTGCCGTCATCCGCGGGCTTTTAACTTTGTAATTTATCTAAGGTCACAAGAGGGGCCTTTTTTCTTCCAACTAGAACCCCATTCGTTCAGAGACATCAGGAATAGCATTTCATTTCATGTTTTTAAATGTTAGTTTCTGTAATTGCTAATATTGCTGGAATTTTATTATGCTAATAATTTATCATGTTGTCTATGAATGTGGCAATATGAACGGTTTCTCCGTGACGCTTCTGTTCCTGTGAGAATGTCTCTTGGTTTATTCTGTATTTTCGTGATTAAGCATCTTTCTGGCATGGCTGTCAGAGTGTATGTATGAGAATTTTCATCGTCGGCTGTTGGCTGCTCGCTTTGCATTTTTCTCTGGCTTCGTGTGGATAGGCAGTCGTTAGCAACTTCTGCTTTTGATGCTACCAAAGAGGTTTCTATACCCTTTGATTCCAAGTTGAGTAGGCAATGCCCAGTAGCGAGCCTCTATAGGCCGTGCGAGTCTAGGCTCTCCCCACCACCTCTGTTTCTGGGGTTTTTACCGATTTCCGGTGCTGGCAGGCGACTCGCTGGCCGCCTCTTCACTCTGCGGCTGTGCTTCGACCTGGTAAGACATTCTTATTTTCATTCCTCCCTTGAGATAGTAGCGATACGTTGTCTGGTTTGTTCAAATTAGAGCTGAGTTGGGTGAGTTTTGCTTTCTTTCGCGCGTGTGAGTGGATGAATGTTTGTTGATTGTAAATCCTTCCTTGGACGATGATCAGTTCAGATTACTTTAGGTTAATTTTCAATGGGATGCATTTTTATTGTTTAACAAAATTGATTCCCCCATTTCCTCATGTTTGAACTGAATAAATAATTTATTCTCAGTGAAAATTTATTCTTCTTATGAATATTGGTTAATGAACACCCTCCCCTTTTATTTAATGTTATTTTTCACCAGTGCTGAGAACAAATTCAGATGCAATTTATCATATTTTTTATCCGTTGACCCATAAATGTTCTCTCAGCCACCTTCATGAAATGGTTTAGTTCGTGGTGACTTGTATATTAATGATTATGTGTAATTCTCGTGATCTACGACGTGTGTGGGCCACCGTTTCTTTGTCTTCCTGCTAATTAGGTAAATTTTGAGTCAGTTCTAAATTTTGGGCTGGGGAACAAGATTCTGTTGCAGGAAGTAGTCAGTAGTCAGTAGTCAGTTTAACTGGTTTTTAAGGTCAGAATTATATGTTTAAATTAAGCTTTTAACTGGTGTCTTTTAGCTGGAATTAATTTTACATATAACGCTGGTCTTACACACTATCTTAGAATCCACTTGTTGGTTATTCAGAGCTTTAATTTATGTTTATGTAAATATAATTTTTCGCGTCACCATCTGCAGATTGATTGGCTAAATTACAGATTAATTATTGATCTTATTTAAACAGTTCAGGTAGCTGTTTAGAGCATAGAAGCTGATATACATAACTCAACCCTATGAACAGAGACAACGAGCCATAAACATTTTACTACCCTATGTATTGGCCAATTCTTATTGGTAAGTACCGATAGGAAGGTCGCACGTGGAACTGGAAATAGGGCTCAGACGCACTAAGGAACAACACCAGCGGTTGTTAGCTATACAATGCCAATTTTTGGGTAAATTCACACCCCAGCAGTAGAAAAGTCAGACGAAACGGCCCATGAAAAGGCACCATATCAATATTGGGGTTCTCAACTATGGATAGTCAGACAGGTTGATGAAACTGACAGGGAAAAGACGCCTTTTATTACACCTGACGGATTATGTAATACTCCGGTATAATGACACGTTTTCCATTCCCCAATATTATCAGAGAAAGTTTTGTATTATTTCGGCATGTCAAAATAGTTATCTATGAAAGTCAGAGAAAGAAAATTTAGGAACAACACTTTCAATTTTTTTGTAAGAAAGAAGACACTCTTGCCTTGTACTTCGTAGCGATAGCATCTTGCAGACTGGAGCTGTACTTTATTATTTTTTATGTGGCCGCTATTATGTACATTCAGGTAAGTATATGTGATGTGCGCGTATCTTAAATTTATAAATAAACCCCCACCTCTCCTTAAATTAGCACTTATGAATTTTTATTAATAATTTTGCCCTATACTCCCTCCCCCCATAATGTCTTTTTCAGCCTTGCTGAATCACCGCAACAATGAATGGCATAGTTTTTAGTTAATATTGAATGGTGATATTTCGTGTAGCCTGCCACTCTTGTTTCAAATATTATCCATAATATTATCATTTACTGGCAATAGAACCTGCAGTCGATTTGCTTGTAAATTTTTAGAAGTCCGATGTGTTTGACATACGTAATATTCCTATCCGATTTATATCATGTCACTTATCTTACTTTACTGTTTGCTACACGATGTCGTAATTTAATATTGACGAACTGCCATCCACTGTTCGGCGAGTGGTTATCATATTATTAAAATTTCATTTACAGCCAAATTTCAACCACCGATGGATCTATTGTTAAAGGTAACTGCTCGTCGATTCTTTTTGTAATGTTCTGCCTGCACAACACTCCACATTAATTAGCTTACCATTTCATTTAAATGCATGTAATAATTTTCCCCGTAATTTACCGATTGGGATCTTTCATAGCTTCTAACTTCAAACCACTTCCTTCTGTAAATTTTTTAATCTCAAAAGTTAATAGCCAGGCTGGAACATTATACCGGCCACATTCGAACGCAGGATGAACATCTTGCTTCGACAGCTTAAGTGACGATGTGTCTTTGCTATTTAGATGACAATGTTTACTCGAAAACATTTGAGGAACATCTGAGTCACCTGTCAGCTGTGTTGAAGTGTGTTCAGACTGCAGGATTCCGCCTCAATTCACAGTAGTGCCTCTTCGTCGCCAAAGAGATAAAAATCCTGGGACACCTAGGCAACGATGATAGTGTCCGCCATGACCCAGATAAAGTAAGGGCAGTCAAAGAATTTCCAACTACTCAGCACATTCCTGATGTGATAAGTTTTCTCGAGCTGTGCTTATACTACCGACGTTTCGTAAAAGAATTTTGTATCAAGGCACATCAATTGCAAGAACTCTTCCAGGGAGAAGCCAAAAGAAAGAAAGAGCTGTCGGGGCACTTAAGGAGGCTCTAACTTCCGCACCACTTCTAGCCTTGTACGACGAGAATACGAAAACTGAACTTCACACAGACGCCAGTGGTTATAGGATTGGTGCAGTGCTTGTACAAGTTTAGGAAGGTTCTGAAAAGGTGATAGCCTATGCATGAATAGTACTCTCAAAGTCCGAGATATCTCAGCTAGTAAACACCTGAGTTCGTAGCATCTGAAATACAATGGTCTTAATGTCTGTGAAAATCAGATGGCTTTGTAACCACGACAAAAACAGGTTCGCAAGCATATCAGAGATAGATATGTTGAGTTATTGCTCTTATCTAAATACCATACGAATGGCCGCGCGGATTGACAAGTGAATAATTTTACTGCAGGTGTAAAATACAGGGAGCGAAGAGTTCTATTCAACTTACGGCTAGTCGGTTCCCCACCAGGTGGTGGGACTGATGAATGATACAGAGAAAGTTCACAGAAGGGCAGCTCCTGTTTGTTATCGCAATGTAGGGGAGAGTGGCAAAGAAATGATGCACGAGTTGCGGTCGAAATAATTGAAGAAAGACGTCATCCGATGCGGCGAGATTTATTTGCGAAATTTCTCTCACCAACTTTCTCTACCGAATGGTAACATATTTTGCTAGAACCCACCTATGTAAGGAGACATGATCATCTAAATAAAGTAAGGGAAATCAGATCGAAAACGGAAAGATTCAGGTGTCCTTACTTCCCGCGCGCCATTAGAGAAGGGACGGAAGAGAAATATCATGAAAGCTATTCCGCGAACCCTCCTCCATGCACTTCCATGTGACTAGCGCAGTATTTATGTACACGTAGATGTATATAAGAAAAAATCGGGTAAAATAGAAGCATTCTTGGAACTTGCCGTAGACGGAACATCGTTGTTGTTGTGCAAGTCTCTTCATCTCCACATAAGAGCGACAACCTACATCTGTCTGAATCTGCTTACTGTATCCATCTCGACGGAACATCAAAAATTCCAAAATCAAAAGTTGAGACTTACTGGGGGCTTTCAATGCACAAATAGGGAGAGAAAAAACTTTTGATGAATAGGAGAAAATAAAACCCACAATAGAACTAAAATATATGGCACGATATTAATTAACCTTTGTAAAATAAGTCAGTTCAAGTTAATGTCAGCTTTCTTCAATAAATTTGCAAGAAAGAGAAAAACATGGATATCTCCGAATCCAGTGATCGGGGAGTTCCAGTCAGATCACGTGGCTATTTCTTAATGCAACCTGAAAGTAATAGATGAAACGATACTGTAATATCATTCAATTTGACTTACTTGAATTTATACTTGTTTCATGCAAGCCACAGTTTTGTGTGCACGTTACTTTATAATTTTATTTTTGTGTTTGACCTTCCGTGTCACTTTAATCATTCATTTCTGGGCTAGTGCTAGGAGCAGTGGAGACAGGAATGCATGATGATTGTTATTGCTATTGTAATTACATACATAAAAAGTGAGCCTCACTCACGTAAGGAGCATTGCTCCACAGCACTCATCTCCCCATCCTACCAAGTGTGAGTATGTGTGTGTGTGTGTGTGGGGGGGGGGGGGGGGAAGGCAGAGATGCTCACAGTTAGTAGGTTAGCCAACTTTATTTCTGTATTCGACAGAGAAGTTTCCTGGAGGGACGCGGTCGACAGGTGTCTGTGATTTGCGATTCCTCCGCGATTCGCAAGTTGGCATAATGGTCCCGTTACGTGACTGGCCAATTGCAGCACGGCTCCGGCCAAGTTGAACGGGAAGGGCGGTTACATTAAAGAGCAGCCATTTTTCGGCAGAATGTTTCCTGGGCTGGCTGAGGACGGATGTGAGTATGCTGGTCTCCGAGGGTAATGTATTTGGAAGTGTGTGTGTGATTTGTGACAATTTTGGAACAGATTAGCATGGAAATAGTTCAGTAAATGCACAATGTTAGGAATAGTCCATTTTCTATTTTTTTTTTTTTCTTTTGGAGCGTTTTCACGGAGTTAGAACGAATTGTTCTTTGTGGATTAGGCTCAGTTCATGTGGGGATTTTCCTTGTGGCACTTTAAATCTACGTGTGTGTCGCCACGTGGGTACTATATCATGGTGCTACGATTATCGAATCCAGCCAGTAGACAAAGTGTGTGAAAGCTTTTGGTCCCTTTCTTAATCCCTCCACGAAATATTAATTCTATTCTAAATGCTTTAACTGAAATGTCTCATAATATTTCTTGCTTAATTGAGTAACGACAAGTTCTGTGAATAAATGTAAATTTGTTGAAATGGAAACTGCTTTATTTATTCTAATTCCCCGTACTTGTTTTCATGCATAATATTCAGATAGGAAATCATGTTAAGCAAATCCCTTAAGCTACTGACACCGGTATCCAATTAGTTGCCATAGTTTCCGTGGTAAGGGAATTCCGTTACGCGTCATTTATTTAATCAGGGCACCAAGATCTGCTTTAACATCTATTTATACTCGGAACTGGGTGGCAACTGATAGGAAAGCGGAGGATGGTAAGCTTACAAAGAGAATTCTAAAGTAATAATGATGAGGGAATTCGACTCTGATCATTACCTGACCAAAATTAAACTGAAATTTCTCCCTAATTAAAACCGACGAGAAAGCAAAAATTGTTTCCATACAACACAGACAGGTTCAAAATAACAAAGTAGCAAATAAAACAGTTTTAAGAATAATTAAAGTGGCAAAATCAGGAAAATTGAAAGAATAATCCAAAGAAATCAACAGCGGAATGAAAAAGGATTTGTATTAATAAAAATGAGGAAGTCAGTATTGGTGTAATGAAACCTGCGAAGAAGCAGTTGCAGAAAGAATAAAACAGTGGGAAAAATGGAAACGTACTGGCATGAATGAACACCTTGACGTAATACAAAGGAAGTACAGAGCAACAATAATATAGAGTGCTAACGATCTTTAAATAAGTCACAACTTCTTAACATACAAAACAGCTTTGTTGAAAGTAAGTCCCGTAACGTCTATCAGATGTTCAAAAATCATTTAAAAGGCTGCCGACCTCCAAGTATTAGCATCTAAGATTAAACTTTGAAAATAGGACCAAGCAAACTCTTAACTCTGCAAATTTCAGGAAGTATTTTGAAAAACTCTAGAACTGTGAAGAAACGAATTATAAGCTTGAATTTCCAGATCCTCGTGGAAACACAGAAGCAGATCCACCACCTTCAGCTGAAGTGATGGTAAAAGCAATAAGTGCCCTGAAAAACAATAGTGCCAGGGGAAAGTATTACTGCTGACGTCATAAAATGGTGTCAGAAAAAATTATAGCTAACCTTCAGATCATTTTTGAAGAAATGTAGGAAACTGGAATTATTCCAGAAAATTGGAAAGTGGCTATCATCCATCGCTTGCACAACAAAGGTGATAAGCAAGAGGTACAAAACTACAGAGAATATCTCTGTTACCAGTGGGTTTAAAAATTTTTCCAACAATACTACTAAATAAAGTAGAATCAACACTTAGTAGTCATTTGGGAGAATGTCACAGTGTACTTAGAAATATGCAGATCTTCCTCAGAGCATATTTTCAACGTAAGATACATCGCAGACTTACAAACTCAAAAGACTCAGTTGGAACTTATATCGATTAAAAACGGAATTTCATTTGGTTTATAGATGAACCGTCACTATTTCTCTTTAACTGCCTCCTACAGTATATAGCCAGAGAATGGAAAGAAAACTAAAATAACATAACCTCTGATCAGAAAGACTTGCGACTGAGAAATAAGGCATTTAAATTCACTGTATGGCATTTGATGATTGCATTATTGCTTAGACCAAGCAAATGAAGAAATACAAATAAATCTACTAAAAGAAACAGCCAAAAAAGGAAGTTTTCAAATTTCTTAATGAATATATAATAATAAAATAAATGTATGACAAGCATAAAATTTACTCCAGATGTCATGATAATAAACAGTGGACAGATAAAGAAGGTAAATAAATATTTTGAAGCTATTATTGAAGAATATTGCTTAGAGAAATGTACCGTATAAAAAAGAGTACGTAAAACGTAAATACAAAATGGAATACAGAAAAATAATTACAATAAAAAGTGTCTGTCTAAAATTGGAAATTACAGCATCATAACGCAGTTGTAAAATCATAATGTCTTTACGCAAGTTAATGTTTAGCATTGAATGATAAACTCCACAATTTTGAAGTTCCAGAGAGAAGAATCATTCAAAAATGCTGGGTTCACAAAAAATACACAACTATGGAAATTAAGAAGTTTATCGCAACCTGTTAAACATAACTGAAACACCACGGAAGAGGTGACTGCTTTTAATTATTTTATTTATTTTGGCATTTATGCTAAGTGTTCTACAATGGGTTAACCATACAGATTTTATATTTGTTTGGGGAAAAAAGTCAACAATAACTTGGATTCAAATAGTTAGAGACTGATTATGCCTTTCAGCGTTCAGTCTGGAGCGTAGTACCTGTAATAACATTCCTCCATGATCCCCTATACAATGCTAACATTGATGCCTCGTCTGATGTTATGCCTTTTACTTCAAAATCATTCTGCACTGAATCTAAGTACTTTCTTCTTGGTCTACCTCGACTCCTCTTACCCTCCGCTGCCGAGCTCATGAGTCTCTTAGGTAACCTTGCTTCTCCCATGCATGTAACATGACCCCACCATCTCAGTCTGTTCGCTATAACTGCTTCATATATTCCCAGTTTTTCTTTGATTTCCTCATTATGGGCACCCTCCTGCCATTGTTCCCATCTATTAGTACCTGCAATTATTCTTGCTACTTTAATATATGTAACCTCTACCTTGTGAATAAGGTAAACTGTATCTATCCACCTTTCACTCCCATACAACAAAGTTGATCGAAAGGTAGAGCGTTGCACAGCTAACTTAATCTTGGTACTTACTTCCTTCTTGCAGAAGAGAGTAGATCTTAGCCGAGCACTCACTGCATTAGCTTTTCTGCACTTCGATTCCACATTTTTCTCTATGTAACCATCCTGTGAGAAAATACATCCCAGGTACTTGAAACTATCTACCTGTTCTAACTTTGTTCCTCCTATTAGGAACTCAATCTGTTTGAAACTTTTTCCCACGGACATTACTTTCGTTTTGGAGGTGCTGATCTTCATATCATATTCCTTGCACCTAAGGACCAGCTCTGAAATATTAGTTTGCAACCTTTCAATTGAAACAACTATGTCATCCGCATATGCGAGACTGCTTATTTTGTTTTAACCTATTTTAATCCCGCCCTGCCAGTCAACTGTTTTCAACATATGATCCATGAATAGTAAGAACCACAATGGTGACAGGTTACAGCCTTGCCTTACCCCTGAAACAACCCTGCACCATGAGCTCAATTTGCCATCTACTCTAACTGCTGCCTAAAGCCCTTTAATTGCCTGCAGAAGTTTGCCTCCTATACCACAATCTTGAAGACTGACAGTAGCTTCCTCCTAGGAAAAAGCTCATAAGCCTTTTCCAGATGAAACGCAGATACAGTTCCCTGTTCCACTTATTGCACTTTTCCATTACCTGCAGTAGGCTAAAAATCTGGTCCTGACAGACTCTAAGAGGCCTAAACCCACACTGATTTTCGTCTAACTTGTCCTCAATTAATACTCGCACTCTCCTTTCAACAATACATGAGAATATTTTGCCTACAACGCTAATTAAAGAGTTGCCATCTTTTCTGTTTCCTTGTTTGAAAACTGGCGTGATTACCGCTTTCGTCCAGTCAAACGGAACCTTTCCGATTCTCACACCTTTTCAGTTACCTTGTGTAACCATCTGAGACCTGATATTCCACTGTATTTCACGAGTTCCAGCTTAATTTCGTCCACCCAAGCCGCTTTATTGCACTGTATACTGACCATATTCTCCACTTCCTCAAATGAGATCCTGTTTCCCTCATCGTTCCTATCCCATTCTACCTGAATATCTGACACATCATTGAACACCTACATTGAGCAATTCTTCAAAATATTCCCTCCATCTGCTCAAGGCATCCACAGGATTGACTAGCAGCTTTCCTGACCTGTACAAAACCCTTTTTAATTCCTTCTTCCCTCCCTTTCGAAGATTGCTAATTACGCTTCATAATGATTTTCCCGCTGCTTGACCCAGAGTTTCTAGCTTGTTTCCGAAGTCTTCGCATGATTTCTGCTTGGAGTCTGCATTTATCCGTTTGGCTTTCTTTCTTTCTTCAACATAACTTTCTCTGTCTGCCTGATTTCTAGTATGGAGCCAGTATTGAAATGCATTCTTTTTCTTTTTACAGTCACTGTGTCATTCCACCAATCTGTATGCTTCTTCCTGCCTTTAAACACTACTGTTCCAAGAGATTCTGTAGCTGCTTCCAATAGTGTGTCCCTGTACCTTGACCATTCCTCTTCCATTGACTGTAAATCATTACATTCAAGTAACTGGGACCTTTCCGATATCATTGTTATGCATTTGTTCCTAATTTCCTTGTCTTGAAGCTTCTTTACTCTCCTCTTTCTACACATGGACCTGACTATCTGCTCCTTTGGCCTCACAAAACCAGTGTCACTGCAGATTAAATAAGGATCAGTATCATCAAAAAAAAAAAAAAAAAAAAAAAAAAAAACCCTGAAAACAAGCGTCTTTCTGAATTCCTGGTCTGTTATTATATAGTCAATGATAGATCTGGTTCCCCTTCGTTCCCAAGTATAGCGGTGAATGTCCTTATGCTTAAAGAAGGAGTTTGTGATAACTAAGCCCATACTGGAACAGAAATCCAAAGCTGTTTTCCGTTCCTGTTGGCCTCCATATCCTCTAGTAACTTATAACCTTTTCATAACCTTCTGTTCGATTTCCTATCCTGGTGTTGAAATCACCCATGAGTAAAACACTATCCTTATCCTTCACTCTAACAACTAAATCACTAAGTGCGTTGTAAAATCTGTCCATCTCATCTTGATCAGTCCCTTCACAGGTTGAATACACCACCACAATCTATCCACATCAGTCGTTCATACACATAACTTATTGCTGGGTTCGATTGCTTTCCTGATGTAAAATCCTACACCCCACTGTGGTCTTCCTACTTTCACTCCTGACAGGTAGACCTTATATTCTCGGACTCCGTCCTCTTTCTCTCCCCTTACTCTAACGTCACTAACAGTTAATACATCTAACCCCATCTTACTTGAAGCCTCCGCCAGCTCTACCTTCTTCCCATTATAATCCCCAATGATATTAATAATTCTCCATCTCATTCCAGATCGTTTGCAAGTCGTATCTGAGGAGTCCCTGGTCTTTCAATTAGAAGTGGGATTCCATCACCTCCAAAGGTCCGAGGCATTTTGCTCTGATTGCTGCCAGCATGATATTGAAGTACCTGGGAAGCAGGTTGCTAGCCTTACTTGCCCAGAGCCCCACTGGTTTTTACCCCTAACAATTGAGGGACTAACCGGTGGATTTGGTAGTCTTTGCCGTCTGAGCACAAAGGTGGCCACGACTCAGAACATGTTCAAAATGCCCAACCTTATTCCAAAGTAGCTGGTATCCCAACTGTCAGGACCACTTACTTTTCCACGCATACGTTGCCCGTGGTTCATGAACTAGGACATGACTACAGGAACCCACACCATGAACCACAGCAACGTAAATGGAAAAAAAATCTGAACGAGGTAAGTTTTAAAAATAGAATTTTATGGCAGAAGGAAGAAGACAACAGGTTCTAAATGGTCTGACGAAATAAAATGGATATATAGGGAAGATATGAAGGAATACTGGACGAGAAAGATAGAAGGAAAGAGGAAGAAGCACTGAAATTGCTGCATGATTCTTAGATGACCTAAACGGAAAAATCAAGAAGAAAAAACACTTCTACTGTTTTACCGTAATTCGGACATTAATCTATAACTGCTCTTTTGTAACATTAACACTGTGGGCTTACATGATATTCACAGATGTGTAATTCTGCTTACGTGTGAGTATGTCGACTTTAACCTTGTGTGGAATTGATGTTCGATAGTGCAATTATTTGTAAGTGTCGCTATGTAAAAGATGCCCATCGAGTGACATTAAGCTAGGAAAAGAGATGGTAGGGAACACTTGCTTCCCTACACTGATTTACCAGCTTCCCAACACGCAGCAGCAGCAAGAGGTAAGCACGTTGAGTTTGATTATAGTAATGTACGGATTCATTTTCTCGGTTATTGATTGCCACATTTAGTGGTATTGGTTTATTCTGATAAATCCACTATTATATTTCGGGTCCGTAGTATCCGTTCGTGATGCGATAACTGTGGCCTTCGCTTGCAGGTGGCTTCTGCGGGACGTCGATGGGAGCCGGCGCCGCCTGTAGCCTTAGTGTGGCGCTTTCCGCAGTAAACGCGAGCCCTACACGAGAGTATCGCTACCGCCGGTCCGGACGTCAGCCGACTAGCGTGCGCACTGAAGCCCCACAGCGCCGCCGGAAAGGTCGGAAGGCCCTCGCCCAGAAAGCGCACAGAATTTCCGCCACGCTGCCTCCTTGCACCACTTGGGTGTAACGTCTTTATCGCCTTCCTAAGAGAAGGCTTAACCCTGCACCTTTGGGGACAGTACGGAGTACTACGTACTTGACTGTAATAAGTAAACATCGAAGGAAATGTTAGTGTCAAATTATGCATTGGGAGGAGGAGGAAATGGTGGGGTGGAATGAGGTGGAGGGAGACAGGGGGACAGGAAGATACGGGAAAAGAGAGGGAGTTGATAGAGAGTTGACAAACAGAGAGAGAAGTTGACATGTACAGAAACAGGAAGGGATAATGTGGAGGGCGAGAGGGAGAGAGAGAGAGAGAGAGAGAGAGGAGTAGGGTGTATCTTGAGAGGGGGGGGGCGAAGGAGACATACAGGGTGAAGCGTCGTGGTGATGAACAGAGAGAGATCAGGGGAGATGCACCATCGGAGGACTGTGAAATTTGGAATAACGCCGGGTACTATGGCTCGTTATTTATTTTTTCTATCGACTACTAGCTTACATGCCCGTGCTTCACAACGGTTGTTAAAGTGGGACCTGTGTATATCATGGTCGTCAGTAGAAACAGAATCCTTGTTGGATTGCTCTGTCAATAAACTCAGTTCTCCTAGCCAAGATATCAAATTATGAAGAAGTCATTGTCGAAAACGATGAATGTTTAAGAAGTTTTTCATACAAAAAGTGAAATTAATTTATGTCTGTACTCCGGAAGTTTGTGTTCATAAAGACTCCGGAAGTTTGTGTTCATAACGACTGAGGTGCATAACTGTCTGGCTGGCATAAACTTCGGAAAACACTTCTATCGTTGAGATGAGAAATAGTAGTAATAATAACAGTGCCTTTGTATTGGTTCTATGGCGTAGTACTAAACTGTTTATCTCTCATAGTAAGTGTATGTTGAAGTATTAGAACGTTGCAGTGTTGCACTGGGAACAATGTAGTTATTCTGGCTGCAGTGCTCCATATTATCGAAAAGTCTGGTATTTGATGCACTTTTTGAGGATGATTAATTTACTTATTTATTTATCAAGCCTTGTGTTAGTTCTTGTCCTATCTCTTCTCTCTCTCTCTCTCTCTCTCTCTCTCTCTCTCTCTCTCTCTCTCTCTCTCTCTCTCTTTTACCGCAAACACGTTATTTTTATAGGAGTACAAGGTCATGCCTGATACGACAGGTATACGGCATCTACAGCGAAACTGTTGTGAGCGTCAGACTTCGTTTCATCATTTTGGGGAGGGGGGTCAGTCAGTTACAAAACGCTTCATAAACGTCGGAAATTACATGCACACTTTGGTGCAGGTCCCTCACTACTTCAATTCTCCAATAACAGTCGCATAAATCTGGGTATGTGTAGTGCTCGTTTGTTTTTGGGTCAGGAACCTTCGTGGAAGTACGGTGAGCATTTCACCCACGTTTCATTGCAATCGAATGAATGGTTTATGTACACATATAGGACATACAGACAAATATACAGGGTGTTTCACTAAGTGTGTTTGCCTCTGTAACTTATAAAACGGGACGGGAAATTTTAATGCGGTAGGTCACTATGAACATAGTTTATTGTATCATTTTCCAAAGAGTTACAGCATAAAGATATAATTTTTTAAGTGAAACAATAGTTTTTTCTATAGTGTATTGGATTCGTTTAAACCAGCTGCGTCCAAATCAATTTAAACTACATTCCTATCACTGTTAGTTTGGGAGCTACAATCCTTCAAAGTTCCGGGGGCGGAGGCTGCGATAGCGTATCTCACTGGCCGAGTGGCTATCTGCTGGGGCACGGCCCACTGTCTCATGACCACCAGCCAGTGAGCTACGCTGTCATAGCCTCCGCTCCCAAACTAACAGTGATAGGAATGTTGTTTAAATTGATTTGGACGCAGCTGGTTTCAACGAAACCAATGCACGATAGAAAAAACTATTTCTCCATTTAAAAAATTATATCTTTGTGCTGTAACTGTGGTGTCGCACAAGTCCAAAGTGCACGCCACCTACTTTCGCCGCGCGCCGCCATGCACGCACGGCGCGGCGTTCTTACGACGTCAGCCACGAGCGCCCTCTGTTAGAACTCCGCTCGTGGCCAGCACTGAACGACATCGTTCACTTGGGACTGAGATAGGAACCAGTAAAGACTTCGGAATCAGATAGGCACCAGTGAATACTTGGCTATCGTACAGGCACTAGGCAGACCTCTAGCTCAACTATGTATCAGCATTCTGCAGTACTGAGCTATGTAAAAGTAAAGTATTGTATAAATTCTGTGCAATATATATCTCGTTCTAATTTACTCTAGTGTTTCTGGCTGCTCCCCTCCATACCTGCACCAGCGTGCTATCTTTATTCCTGTGTCGGTCTCATTCTACTCGGCCACCGACACCTACGACGGAAACGAGACACAAAAGCGGCGACGAGGCTGGGACACAAAAGTAACTCTTCGGAAAAGATACAATAAACTATGTTCATAGCTCCGCAGAAAGTGTAACATTTCTTGTGTTGACCTACCTCATTAAAATTTCCCGTCACCTATTATTTTATAAGTTACAGAGGCAAACACACTTAGTGAAGCAGCCTATATATATATCAAGGAGGAATGAAGTGAAATATATGAAAGTCATGGATATGTCTTAAGTAAATTTTGGAAAAGCGAGTTGTGAAATAAATTGTAGGACCCTGGAAACGTTTGAAGTCGATAATAATAATAATAATCTCGCTAAGGTCTGTGGCCTTGTCAAGGTCTACAAACTGGAAGCCATTTCCGCGACTTGCCATTGTTATCTAACCAGGAAAATAAGACTTACAGCCGCTGCGGAGTAGCCGAGCGGTCTAAAGCGTCTCGCTGCGGAGCGTGAGATTGCTCGCTGTGGAGGTTCGAGTCCTCCCTGGGGCATGGGTGTGTCTGTTGTTCTTAGGTTAGTTTACTTAGGTTTAAGTAGTTTGTAAGCTATGGACTGATGACCACGCAGTTTGGTTCGATAGATTTACAAACATTTGAACATTAAGACTTACATTTTAACATTTCTGGCGACACGTCACGTCGTTGCAAAGTGAAGATGAGGTTACAACCCACAGTGTGAAAAGTCTTTCAATTTCATGACTTTCCGCTTTTTTAGCGAGCGCTTTTCCGCCAGCCAAGGCGTTAAATTTGACTGAGCGCTATTTATTGGACACTGATCCGATTTGGATTACACTGTTGAATTTCCAATACAACATATTGAGGTCATTAATTGAGGTAAAAGGTATTCTGTCTTTTAGGTTCGGACAAATCAAACAACTCTTGACAATTTTTACAGAGAGTAGGGTTCATGTCGAGTAGTGTTGCCGTCGCCTTTTGTGAAAGATGTGAGACTCAATATCGTTACTGATTGTTTACTTACCATTAAAAACAGAAAAAAAAACAATCATTTAAAGGAGGTAACCTTTATGGTCCGAATAAACTGGAACAGTTGTGAAATAACACAATATTTTAATATAATAGTAATAATAATTCAGAGCGAGGTGCTACAGTGTTAAAATATTGGACTTGCATTCGGTTGGGCGACAGCCCAAATCCACCGCCAGCCATCCAGATGTACGAGATTTCTCTAAATTACCGCCGGCCGCGGTGGCCGAGGGGACTGAGGCGCTCCAGTCACGGTCTGCACGGCCACTGCGGTCTGGGGTTCGAATCCCCTCTCGGGCATGGATATTTGTGCCGTCCTTAGGATAAGCTAGTTGATAAGTAGTTTGTAAGTTTAGGGACTGATGACCCCGTAGTTAGGTCCCATAAGCTTTACAAACATTTGAACATTTTCTAAATTACTCCTGGTAAAAGTCGGGATGTTTGCATTGTAAGAGTACAGCCGATTTCCTTCCACATCCTTAACCAAATAACCCAACGCATATTAATCCGCCACTAATGTTCACGTTTTCGACGAGGCGTTAAACCCTATTCTTTCTGTCTTCCTTTAATATAATAGTAACTCTAGAACTTACAGTGGAAGAGAAATTAAAGTGGGACATACATTCATCGCTTTTATAGGATAATCGGAAAAGCTGTATACGTTGCACTATGGTCAATTTTCTGGGTGTTCTTGCCAATATATATATTACTGTTATCACACATCTCTATTCAAACAAAAATATTCCGCTAGAGGCTGTCAATTGAAACTTAGTGCGTTAGGACAGTTATCAGAGAAGATGAGGTAGCGCTCTGTGTCCTGCGATAGTCTTGGCACCTGGATGGTAACAAAACAGTATTGAAGTTCGTCAAAACGATGTCCTCCATCGTGAATACCAAATTCTTCTTTTAGAAATAAACACGGCACGAGGCACCCAAAATAAATACACAGGAAACAGACGAAACTCTATATAGAAACATTCTATCATAGTTGTTTGTGTTTCAGTTTTACGTTTAATGCCAATGTTGATCTTGCATTTACGTCAATTGCGATGTAAAGGGTGTAAGATACATGTACATTTTAATGTACTTCACAAATTCTATGCCCATCTGGTATTTGTGCTAAGATAGATTTATAGTATGTGTTCTTATAATTAGAATATTCGAAAATTTAGTATTGAAGATGGGCACAAAGTTACTAATTGATTTTCTACAATAAATGATCTTAAAACTTCTACAAATGATTATGACATATTTCTTGCTTGGAATAGTTAGATTGCGGTCGTTACACACTTATGTGATAAGAGAATATGTGCTCAGTTAAAATATCTGATTTCATAAGATAATTGAAAACAGAACTCTAGAGACAGTGTTACAACAGAGTGCAGTAAACTTCGTTTACCGAAAAATTGTGGTCAACCAAAGATGACGTGCAGTAAAGATATGCAAAGAGGAAATAACACACTCGAGTTCTATGAATCAATTTTTATCTTGCTTTTTATAAAAGTACAGATTTAAATGTCAGATTGACATTCAGTGATAATATGATTTGCAAAATATATATGTACATACACCACATATACCCAGTTAGATCGTATTTGTTTATAGTCTCGCGAACCGAAATGTGTTTGTGTCTACAAGTTACAACATAATCAATCATGGGGTAGCGTAGTGGATAAGTAACACGATTAAGAATTATGTGGACTTTATTCGATTCCCGCTACTTCCTAGGTTTTTCGTATGTTACCTCTACCAATATTAAACATTTCATTATGATACTTAAAACTATTTAAATATTTCAGTTTATGCACGTAAAATTAATAGGTGTGGATTAGCTATAAGTACGTCAGTCAATTTTCATAATTCGAAATGGTTTTAAATGAAAATAATATAGCCAGAAATTCTAGCACTTAATTACCTGCGGAAGCTATGTTATCATTTTTTGGACTGATAATAGTAAAAAAAATTAAAAAAGGCTTATATTTACACGAAGCACGTCATCATCAGGGCATTGTTTTCGGCATGAGAAGTTTTGTAAAATAAGCTTTCCTAATGATAACTCCACTGTTGTGACAGGTACCAATGCCTTTAGGTATATTTTAACCGGGACTGATGACCTAGCTGTTTAGTCCCCTCAAAACCAACAACAACAACATATATTTTAACCACATAATTAAAAGTTTGACATTAGAAGGAACAGTATAAAATTATATAATATAAATTAAAAAATAAGTATAATATAGTATAATAAGTATAATCGTGTCTCGGCCACAAAATAAGCTTTTCTAATGATACCTCCACTGTTGTGAGAGGCACCAATACCTTTGCCGATATTAAGCGTCGTGTTCCTCTAATTACCTTACACGGTTCTTATACTGTATTTGTAAATCTTTCTCGAGCATTTCCTTCCTTTCTAAAGCCACCTCAGGCGACAAATTCACATTTTTTTGAATTTTTCAGTTTCACTGAAAACGATGAGATCCATCTAGAAACGCACAGATTTTCCTTCCAGTCAGCTTGAATCTATTTTCACTGTAATAATTAAAGCAGGTCGGTCTGTCATGACGTCAACCCCATATTACATGTGTACCGAAGCAGCGCGGGTGTAGCCGAGCGGTCTGGAGCGCCACGTTGCGAATCGTGAGGCATACCGCGTCGGAGGTTCGAATCCTCCCTCTGGATGTGTGTTGTCATTAGCTGCATTTAACTTATATTAAGTAGATTGTAAGCCAGGGACTAATAAGTCCATAGGTTTACAAACATTTGAATTTGCACCGAAGCAAAGTTAGTAAAGTGCCCACTTGGATCCCCTCAATCCCAGCAAGCCTCGTGGAATACGATCAGCTTACTGCACGCGACAACAGGTTGTGCTCTCAAGCAGATGTGACTACAGAACAGTCAGGTTACTTAGAGTGTGTAGTTATACTGCAGCTCTGTTATCTCAAGTGATATTAATTGGTGTTTATTAACCATTTTGAATAACATTTTCTCCATACTAGAGAAGTAGTTTCTCGGTGCGTCTGCTTTCGGCTAAGCAATTCATTTAGTGCAGCTGAAGGAGGTATTGTGGAATGTGCTCTGAGAAACTATTTTATTCCTAACAGTTAAGGAGGACAACTATAAATTGGCTAAAAATATGACATGATACAAAAATTCCAATCAGGAATTAAAAAGCTAGAAAATTGAATGAAAATCGCCAACTAAGTTTAAAATCTAAACTTCTGATGTGAGGCAAGGCAACATAAGGAAAGGAAGAATGATAAGAATCATGTCTTCTTTCACACGGGTATTTTCCCGATTACATAATACGACAAGTGGTCTTAATTACCATTATAATACATTTGGAGAAATTATAGTGATGTATTTTGGTCACTTTCAATTATATACGAGGATTATAGATCCTGGAATAATTACGATTAAAATTCTACACGTGATGTGATATTTGGCTGTAAGACAGTAAGGCAACATAAACAAGATTTAGAAGATCTTAATTTATTTGCTATTACTGTACAGCAGTCAATTATGATTACATCTGATGAGTTTTCGAATCGAGGATAGTCAGTACTAAGTAAGTGAATGTAAAGTTACACAGAAAACCTATCGTATGTAAAGGGAAAAGCGCCGAAATAGATAACAGAACAAACAAATTCCAACTGTTTTGGTTTAAAATGGCCTAAACTGAATGTATACGTAATATTGAACATCGTGTTTGGGAATGAAGAACTTCAAATTCCGAGCCCTACGCATAACACGAGAAAGAAATAGTAGAAAATTGCTACTTAGCGAACGAGAGCTGTAACACGGGTAAGCATATTTCCCGTACCATGCTTCTATTGTGTGTAGCTTTGCATGGCTGGGACTGAAGCAACCGAACCATTCTCAAGACGATCTGTGGCAACATGTCTGCCTAGCTCCCAGGCAAGTCTGGAATGGGGATGGGTACACTTCCCGTATTCTCACCCATTGAGTAAGAACTGACCAAACTGCGCTTTGAAAAGCATGTCCGTAAACTTATCACTCAGCGACCTGGTTACTCGAAATTCTCCACCAATTCGTAGCAAAGATGTCGCAGAAGCTTAATGAAAACTAGTAGTTTGTTAATTCAAGTAAAATACCAATTCTGGGTTAACTGACACACTGAAGAATGTTTGCGTAATCCTTGGAGGACTGAGGGATTCTGTTTCTAAAATATGATACCAAGCGCTGTGATTCAAATAACTGTCATGAGTGTGCGTGAATGATTGGCCAGTCTTCCGATTACAGTCGTTCTTTTTACAGTTACGCCTTTATTAAGCATAATCTAAAGTTGGAGATTTTCAGACAGAAAATTCAATCTAACGGTATATTCTTATACATAACTGTCTGAAAACGCGAGTTCGCCCGCCTTGTATTTTCTCTCCGTCCGCCTGTCCTTCTTTCTGTCTCCATCTCCTCCTCTCCATCCACCTCTTTCCAATTCCCATCGTCTCCTACCCCGCTCTATGCCTGTTTCCACTTTCCCCTTTCTCTGTCGAACACTTCCTGGTATCGAGAATGAAAAATTCACTCTGCAGCGGAGTGGGCGCTGATATGAAACTTCCTAGTAGATTAATATTGTGTGTCGGATCCTGAGGCCTTTTATTTTGTGCCGTAAATGGCTACTGGTCGTTCCAGCTCATCTCCAGCCAGCTATTCTGAAGTATTTCCACGATGCTCCCGTATCCGGTCATCTGGGATTCGTGAAGACCCTAGACGGAATCAGACGAAGGTATTACTGGAAAGGTCTCTGCCGGCCGCGGTGGCCGAGGAGACTGAGGCGCTCCAGTCACGGTCTGCACAGCCACTACGGTCGGGGGTTCGAATCCCCCCTCGGGCATGGATATTTGTGGCGTCCTAGTTTGTAAGTAGTTCATAAGTAGTTTGTAAGTTTAGGGACTGATGACCCCGTAGTTAAGTCCCATAGACTATACAAACATTTGAACATTTTTTTGGAAAGGTCTCTACCGACCTGTCAAGCACTATGCGATTGCCAGCGACAGAAGCATGTGCCTCAATTACGTCCAGGGCATCTCGTACCGCTTCCACCTGCAGTTGGGATCGATCTTTTAGGGAGGTTCCCGACGTCGACAACCGGTAACAGATGGATAATAGTCTGCACTGACTAACTCACACGCTTCGTTGTCACCAAACCTGTGCCGACTGCAGAAGCTCCAGAGATCGCAAAATTCCTTGTAGAACACATTACTTTGAAGCATGGATCACCACGTGTGATGATATTTGATCGTTGAAAAGAATTCCAGTCTAGTATCGGACCTGTGAGATTACCGCCCAATAGAAATATTGGTAATTAATAACATTTGATAATTAAACAGTATGAAATTCACTGCAAACATTGACCATGCCAATGCACTAAATGTTACACAATTTTAATCTTATTAATTATGGTAGCAATGTGTGTACACAGTTGGGTGACAACATTTATAGTTAGGCCATAGGTAGAAATTTGCTGTGTGCTTGTAGCTGACGGGAGGCCAGCGACCAGGCCGATGTTGGTGGCTTGTTCCAGCTTAGGATATTCCAGTTTCGTTTCCGGTGAGGGGAGAGAGGGACAATGGCGAGTGCCATGCACAGTGCAGAGCACAGCGTAAAATAAAATATCCTAATACTACTGGCATTTGAAGTAATACGATGCTGTTAGGAACCTTTAACGCCCTCATTACAAAATAGCCTGTTGATAAATAAACAATACATTAGCTGATATAGTCACATCTGGCATAATATGTTTAATTGACAATGAAAAGTAATAAATTACCAATGAATGCAAGACAGTTACACAACTAGCATGGCAATGTTTGTTTATAAAAATAATATATTAACTATTTCTCATTTTAGTTTCAATTAATCTTGTGTATTTTATCTTGAAGTATTCAGTTAAATCACTTATCTGTGATATAAGAAATTGCACGACTATGATAAATAGTGCAAAGGATGTATATAAAAACCTAAGAAGACATTTATTTAATGTGTAGTGTAATCATTTTGATTTTAAGTAAAGAAATGTATTGGCTGAGCGTTGTACGTTGGAAGTCGGTTAGAACAGCTCACATGAAGAAGTTGATGACGTAGGGGAAAAAACCTGGCGGTTGAGCTTTTGGCGCGCGTGCGCGTGAGGGCAGGAAGTGACGAGGCGGGAGCAAGTGGTGTAGCAGGCCGGGCGGCGTCGCTCTGCAGCAGTCGGCATGTGTATCTCGAGGTGGAGACTATAGATTTTTGGGTGGCAATTGCCTAGTGTGGTTGCTAGTCGTAGACTGCACCAAGTTGAATCGAGTACTACTGTGTGTTGTGAATATTTAGCCAGTAGAAGAAGGTGTGCATCGAATTGAATTAAAGTGACTGTGTTTTATTAATGTAACACGTGTCGTCGAATAGGCATGAACATAAACGGTGTTTGAGACAGGCACATGGTGTGAAAACAATTTGCGACAAATATTCATTTTCTCTGGGGGCTCACGAGCTATAACGTTATTTGATAAATGTGTCGACGTACAGACGTATCAGCCACAGGGTTTTAATATGGTGTAATAAACAACATAAAGTGAACTTTCAAAATTAGTAGTTAGTACACCCTTTTCTCTCAGGAACTTACTTTATTATGAATTTGTTTTGTCAATTATATGCAGGGAAGTAAAGCTGCGAACGTGTGATATCATCCCCTAGAAAACGAGTCAAATAGCAGTAATCACAATTCCAGTGTTTTTGCGTGTTTCGGAATTTGGTTCGCAGTTGGTGGTTGTGAGTTTTAAAAATTAAACTTTTTCTATTTTAAACTCTCACCCCGATCTTCACTCTCGCAGACCTAATACGTTTCGACATTGTCCACTGAATAACTGCGTACCATCCTCAGAGAAATGGTCTTACAGATCGTTTTAACATGACGTCAAAAGATATTCTGTCGATGTACGTTGATATTGAGCAGAACAATTGGGATACAATACTGCCATTCGTGACAGTTGCTTATTATAAAGCAAGACAAGATACCACTGGCTTGACGCCGTTTCTCCTGATACATGGCCGTTAAGCTGAGACGCTGTTCCCATTCCAAGCGGACGAGATTCAGGATAATTATGTGAAACTCCTCATCACCAGGGTCGAAGAAGCAAGACAGCTAGCTCGCATACGGACACTGGAGGCACAGGTGAAGGACCATTAAAGGTATAACGACAAGCACCGACCTTTTGTGTGCGTCACAGGTGATCTGGTATGGACTTTTACCCCCCGTAAGAAAGGTTGGACTGTCAGAGAAGTTAATGGAGCGATACTTTGGACCCTATCGTGTCATACGCCACGCGACTTTGAGGATTATGGGCCGTCGTCTAAACAACAAAGAAGAAGAGAAATTGTTCACGTCCTCCGCATGAAGCCTTACTACGATACTGAAGAGCAGATAGGCGAGAATGGCTTCAAGGACTCTGACGACGGTAATGATACTGATGAAGCCACGACAGGAACATCTGCCGTCATAATTGTGCAGAAGGGATGGATTCTCCAGAACTGCCAAACAGAGGACTCATGACAAGAACAAAATCCAGGACATTGCAGCTGGTTCCAAAGGGAACCTAACAGCGGGTCGCTGTTTTTTTCAGGAGAGGGAGCAATGCCGTGAGACCCCACGTTAACTGATTGCCAGCGTGGCCAAAGGGATAGCGTCAACAATTGCGGTGATGAAGGATGCCCGTTGATTCCCGCCCACCAGCAAACATTTATTTCATCGTAGTTAACATGTCCAGATTGTACTACATGTTTCCCGTGTTCACTTGCAATTTCTACTCGTTTCTTATGTAAACTACTCTTCTAATTTCTGATACATTCTATCTTTGTATAGCAGAGCACGCTGCCCGAGAGGCAGTCAGTGATGCGTGTACGTTTCAGTTCGCAATAAACCTGTTTTCAGTATAAGTGCTGAGTTCAGTCGACAACCCTGCCTTCGCACAAGCCTGCTTCCATTTCAACGCGACAATATTGCTATCGTGTGGTATCATTCGCAGATGGATATCTCGTGAACTAAATATCATTCTGCTCTCACCTTTAAACCTAATTTGTATATGATATGTACATTTCATATGCAGAGCTATGTATTAACTACAATAAATCATTCGAGAAGGCTACTCAATGTGCTTTTACCTCTGCAAAGTCTTTAAAATATGGTTCAATCCTTGACTAACTGGATGCTGCGCATTTCCTGATGAATAACAAAAATAAAACCACCCCTTCATCGAGATAAAACATCAAGCTATAAGATGAACCAAAATAAAAGTGTTTGGCCTAGTAGATTTTTTTATGATCGTACGTTAAGTTTCAGAGCAGGCAGTACGCCGTCTTGCAGCATAGTATAATTTTTTTGCTGGAGAAACGTCACAGTTTTTCGTTTGTATCTTGAAAATGGAAAATTGTCATTTAAGTGCCAACGGGATCTATTATAAAGATGTTAAAAATATACTGTGGTTAGTTATTTAGATACTGGTGATTCACGGTGCAAGAAAACGGGTAGTTATCGGTTTTGTGAATCACAGGATCTTCGTAACGCATAAAGATATCGGAAAAATTTTAAAAATGTTTTGCGAATATCATAGTAAGAACACACAAAAAAATTTCGAAGATTTTTAATCAATGGAATATATCGCAGTCTCTATCCCAAAAATTTACGATTTTAATACCCAAAAATTTGTCGTAAATTCTCAGGAACCGCCCATGAATAAATGGTGCTTTTGTAAGCCGTATAAAGCCACGTATGGACTACACGCCTTGTGCAAAAAATCAATTTATTTGCTGAATTTGCTCTATTTGGATGGGATCCAGGAAGTGTTAGACATTTAAAATGTTGATGCTGTATTTTAGGCCAAGGGCTGTCCAGAACACTTCACCGAGATATTGGCTCCTGAAAAATCGCGAATTCGCACTTAGGAGCATACATTGATACGTTCATAAACTTGCAATGGCACGTTACGGTCTCTGGTGTAGCAGCAGGTCTTTTACCCCTAGCCAGTATTCTGGCAGTCATCGACCAGATCTTATCGGTAGGCGGGAGATCGGAAAAATGCGAGGCCAAGGAACAAGGTAAATCTGAAGGGTGACGAAGATCTCTTGTACATTGAGTGAAATGTGTTGTTTCGCATTATTCTGTTGAAGGATCGTCGTCAGAAAGCTCCACATGCATGAGAGAAGAACAGTCTCAAACACTTCGTAGATATAACTCTGACTGGTTAGTAAAACGGAAGTTGTGGTGGGGGTGAGGGGGGATGGAATTCCAGTATCAACAAACTAAATAGCGACTGCAGCACCAGTAAGGTTATGCGTGGACTACTCCATTTCAAATCGGACGAAAAATGAGAAAATGGACATCGTATTTATCTAAATAATTAAGAATTTCTATATGTGCCAATTAATGTAAAAGAAAATAACGGCCATGAATTTCTCCGTTACATGATTACTATTGTTCGAGTTAAAATTCGGTGACGTTAACGTTATTTTCCGAACGTGGCACATTATGTGCCGTGTACTCCAGAGCGTTATACCGGATTTCAGTGAACTACCGTTCATTTTGATGCTGAATACCTTACGTTGATGTAGGTATATAACAAAAACATTACAAAAATTGATTCATTTTTGTAAAACCTTATTTTAGTAATTAAACAAATGCATTTTTCAAGAGGATTAAACTTGCGTAGGCTTGAATATTTTTTCCATACACTCAGACTTCCGTTTTGAGTATTATTGAGTCCCTCATCTTCAAGGTGTAAAAAATTATTAAGTAATAAATAGCTGAATTCGCGGTGCACTTACGAACTTAATTGTGGCAGGCTTTCGGCCACCACTCAACAGGGGAAGACGCCCCTCAGCTGGACACATTCAACTCTGGGCATAAGGACTGACTGGTTGAATACAAAACGGAGTAATGCAGCCGGCGTAATACGGTGTAGCTCAACCGACAAATTAGACGCAGTTTCTCGATATATGTTACTTTAATCAGTTTGGAAGACACGGTTTCCTTATTTGGAAAAACAGCGTACTCATAATGTTTTTAAAGATGAAAATAACAGTCAATGTCGCAAAATCTGACAATTTTTTACTTCAGGTAACCGTTTTAGACCTCAGATTAGATCGTCTTGAGACCTAGTGGTCTCGCTGTAGATGTTCAAGCGATGAGCGTGCGGCGACAATATATTTACTGATACTGTTTTTAAGTGAAATGCTGAACAATATGGCATTCATTAAATTTCGTTTAAAATGCATGTTATAGACAGAAGATGACAAATGATGAAAAGTACTTGAAATTTACTCTTTAAAAACACCGCATAGAAACCTCATCAATTCGAAAGTTTTACTTTGAATATTATTCGAGCTATGAGTGTCTTAATCGTGTAATTTCATAAAATATTTCTCTACTATTCTAATCTCTAATTGCATGAGGGAAAATGGTACACCTAAATCTTACCGATTTCGAACTCATTATTTCTTATTTTATTATGATGATAATGTCTCCCTATGCAAGTGGATGCAAACAAAATATGTTCTAATTCGGAAAAGAAACTTGGAGAAAGAACCTTCACAAACAGATTTCACCGCAACGAATGTCTTCTCCTGATGATTTTCAAACCAGCTCCTTCATCATTCCTGTGATACTCTCTCCCCTGGAGAGGAATCCTAAATGCTCAGCAGTAGACCAAAGTAGGACAGACTAGTGTACTGTAGTATAGGCAGTTTAGGTAGTAGAAATGTTTTTATCCTGTGAGTGTTCTGCCAATGAAACGCAGCGTTAGGTTCGCCTCACTCACTATATATTGAATTTCTTCTTACCAATTTCAATTGTTCGTGATTGTAAACCGTAGTTGAATTTTGAGTGATTCATTTTCTAAATGAACTGTTCCAGATTTCTTTTAATGCACATATACATGAATTCACACGTTTCATTGTTTACGGTTAACTGCAAAGTTTCGCGCCATGCAGATATCGTACCGTAATCCTTTATGAGGTGCTTCTGATCTTTCGGTGACTTTACTAACCGATTAACCGTAGCATCATCTGTGAACAATTGTGCGTTTGTATTGCACAAAAATGTACAGTCTTGATCAAATGTGCATACGTGACCTGCAAATCAAAAGGAAGTTCACTTTGTGTGTAATGATAAAGTATAACACATGATTGTGAACTTATTACATCACAAATAATGAAATGCGCGAGAAGTTGCTGCGTTACACGGAAATTTTGCACATCTCGTCCTAAGCCACCGGACTGATTTCAACAAGATTTAGTGTACATATTACTTACCGCAAGGGAATAATGACTGTACAGTGAAACCCACCTACGATACGTAGTTCAGGAGATACGACGTCATAAACAGTGAGGTACGTGTTGAGCTGCCCACTCAAGAAAAGGTTTGTCTGTAATGCAAACAAATCTACAGTTTTCTCCGTTTACGAAGAAATTTTGCACACTTCATCTTCAGAACATGGTTGAAATTCATATGTTTGTAAATCTATGGGGCTTAACTATTGTTATCAGTCCCTAGGCCTACAAAGTTATTAAACTAAGTTAAACTGACCTAAGAACAAACACACACACCCATGCCCCAGGGAGGACTTCAAACCACCGATGGAGAGCAAGAGCGCGCTCCGCAGCAAGGCGCCTTAGGACGCTCGGCCACTCCACCACGGCGAGAGGCAGCTTCTACATAAAATTTAGTACAGTGAATGACAGAAAGTATTTTACAATACATTTCTACAGCAGTCTAAAGCTTTATTTATATATTGATGCAATTTTGCACCCTATATCTTAGAAGGAGAACAACATCGCCGTATACACAAAATTTCTTAATGTGCGAGGCGGAGAATACTTCGACAGCGTTTAACCGACTCCCATGTAAATTCGTAGACTCATGAAATTTGACGTAGAGATGGGGAGGAGAGTTGATCTGAGAAAGGCGGAGGAGGGATGAACAAAGATGAGATGATGTAATGGCGAGGCAGGGTAGGGAAGAGGAAGTGGGTAACAGAAGATTCAAATAAATAACATGTGGTATTCAGCTAGTACTCCATAAATAGTGAGGATTTTCCGCCGTATGCAAGACACATGAGTTTTAATTTTTCCCAAACATGTTTCAGCACATTTAGTGCTATATTAGTGGGATGTTTATTTTTGTTCTGAAAAATTGTAGTTACTGTACAATAGTCTTTTCAGGTACTTCCAAAAAGTTTTTGTAGGTTCATTCGTTTATAATTTTACTTAGGTTATCTGACGATATAACTATTTCAGTTTAGTGAAAATTAGGCCTAGATATATGAGTATCACATTTTTTCACATACCTTTTTACATTTGGCTACATAAAACTCGTTAAGTAACCTACATATTTGTTATTTTGGTAATACTATTTACAAAACTTGTCATCTGCAAACATAAAAAACAGTTTAAAGTTTCTTACTTTCTAATTTCCGGTTCGAGAAAAAGGCGTCATTTCTGTTTGGTACTTACAATTCTTTTCTTTCTCTTTAGAATCTGGTTGTTGCTGTTAATTTTATAATGTGGATATCCACCACTTATCCAATCAAGCACGGAAGAAAGAAGAACAGCAACATAAAAAGTTGATTATTAGTACTTCATAAGGTCAATACTGATTTCATTATTTTCCTAACCTTACATGAGGTTCCATTTACAAGCGAGTGATCGTTGTACAACTTGTAACTCCTAAGACTGTGTTCCGTTAGAGGTTTTTGAACCTACAATGCCTTCCTCGTTTTTCTTCGGTCCCGCCGCGCCGACAGGTATAAGCCGATGACGGAGTAGGCGTCTGATTGTTTCTGTTTGTGCTTCCTTTTTGTGCATTACTAGTGGCACTGAAGCCCAACTGCCGGGGAACACAAGACAAAAAAGTCAGTTACTGCGGCGACTAAACAATAAATAATAAATAAATAAATAAAATAAAAATAAGAAACGCATTGGAAAAGAGAGTAAGTGGGGCGCATAATTTTTGATAACCGGGACTGGGCACGCGCTGTTCCGGTCTTTAATTATTTGAAAAAAAAAATCGTACTGTCGTGTTTTACGGCCCACTTTAGACTTGTAGTTTTATAAGTTTTTGCAAATATTTTGGACCAAAATAATAATCTAAATAATAAAATATTAATTAATAAGAGTGTCTGAAACGCCTTTAGAAAAAAAAAATTATGTAGTTGCGGGTTCCGAATCACCGACCTTTAGCGTCGTAGTCCCAAACCTTGCCCACTACGCTACGACTATCAATGGAAAGCTGAGTCCTTTATTCTCATACTATTGATGGTCGTTGTTAACTGATGCTAAAATGTTCAAATGTTTGTAGAACTTATGGGACTTAACTACGGGGTCATCAGTCCCCATTAACTGATGCTAATATGACGTTTGTAGACATTAGATTATCATTTATCGTACGAAGAACGATGTGTTTTTATTAATTCTTCAGTGCGCCATTGCTTTGAAATGACAACGTGTAAGTTACAATAAGAAAATCATCAAATACACAACGCAAGATGGCGTATGCCAGAGAGTGTTCTGGGCGAGGAATGGCTGGTTTTCGTTAATTCAATGGAGGGTGTCAAATCTCCGTTATTTTTGCAAATATCTCTCAAACGATATGATATATGGAAAAAAAAAAAGAACATAAGGGAGCAAAGTAGTTGAGAATTTTCTCCTCTATAAATTCGGCTATTCAATTTTCGTGTCAGATGAACGGTTTATTTGCAATTAAAATTACATTACAAACGGATGTTTTGGTGTTATTAACGTATTTGTTGTCTGAAATATTTGAAAAAGCGAGGTTCTGGTCTCTGGGGGCCAACAATTATGTCTGTAAAATTTGTTGCCTATCGGTTAAACGGTTCGATCTAAAGAGTGGGAACAGGTTACAGAGAGACAGACATAGTCAAATCGCCGTTATTTTTGCAAATATCAATGCAACGATGCAAGATATGAGGCAAACACAAAAGAGCTAAGTTGTAGGGAATTTTTCCCTGTACAAATTAGGTTATTCAATTTTCGTGTCAGATGAACGGTTCGTTTGCAATTACAATTATATTACAAACGGCTTTTCTTGGTATTACTACCGTAATTTTTGTCCGAAATATTTGAAAATGGGGGTTCTGGTGGCCTACAATTATGTCTGTAAATTTTGGTGCTGATCGGTTGCACGGTTCGTCTTAAAAAAGTGGAAACACGTTACGGACAGACGCCGTTACTTTTGTAAATAACTCTGAATCGCTACGAAGTATCAAAAAAAAAAAAAAAAAAAAAAAAAAAAAAAAAAAAAAAAAAAAAAAAAAAAGGAGCAAAATTGCAGAGGATTGTTTCCTCTATCCTCTACAAATACGGTTATTCAATTTTCGTGTCAAATGAATTGTTAAGCCGTTATTTCATTTAAATTTCGAGCTGTCAAGAGATGATCGCAAAGGCCCACTTTCAGTGTTACTACCATAACCTAAAGTGGGCCAAAAGTCAGTAACTCGGGCGACTAAACAATAAATAAGAAATAAATAAAATAAGAAAGACACACAGAAAAAAGAGTAAGTCGGTCGCATAATTTCTGATAATCCGGACTGGGCTCTCGCTAACCCGGTCTTGCGAAAAAATAAATAAGTAAATAAAAATTTAAAAAATAAAAATAATACTAATAATAATAATAATAATGATGGTAATAAAAAGTTTGTAACTCGGGCGCATAACATTTGGTTGTAGGGACTGCGACGCGCAGTCCCGGTTTTATTAAAAATAAATAAAATAATAATAATAATAATAAAAAAGAATAGTTTCATTTTGGTTTGCCAACAACAGTGTCGAGGTGCCGGTATTTCCGCGTTAGCCGGTCGCATAGGAGTCCTGTGCAGATGGAAGCGTTCCTCAGTGTGGCGGCTTGCAGTCGGCAGCCCGACGTCCTCGCGTACCCTGAGACGCCACGGAGTCTGTAGCATGGCGGCCCCTGCGGCGCGTGGCGCGGCCGCCCGCAGCGCACGGCTGATAAACGGGCCCCGCGTGGTGCCAATTCGCCGCTCTATCTTTAGCGACAGGCAGGCGCCCGCGCAACACACGCCGCTGCGGCTGCGGCTGCGGCGCCGCCCAGCCTGCCACGTGTCGACCTGATACTGCTTCCAGAGGCTGCAACGGCAAGGTTACCTGCCAAGGATTGTACTTGTTACCTGTACCACATTTCGCATATACACCTACACACCGCAAACCACCAAAACAGTGGGGCAGAGGGTACTTTCGTACTTCCTCCTTTTAACCATTCGATGCATAGTGTAGCTAATCAGCTACATACACTATTGACCCACTTTAGGATACGGTAGTAATACTAAAAGTGGGCCTTTGCGATCGTCTTTTGAAAGCTCGAAATTTAAATGAAAATAACGGCTTAACTATTCATTTGACCCGAAAATTGATTAACCGCGTTTGTAGAGGATAAAATTCTCTACAACTTTGCTCTGTTATGTTTTTTTTTTTTTCATATCTCGTAACGTTTCAAAGATATTTGCAAAAATAACGGCGATTTTGGGATGTCTGTCTGTCTATCCGTCTGTCTGTCTGTCCGTAACGTGTTCCCTGTTTTTAAGACTAACCGTTCAACCGATCAGCACCAAATTTTACAGACATAATTGTAGGCCTCCAGAGACCAGAACCTCCGTTTTTTCAAATTTTTCAGACAAAAAATACGGTAGTAATACCAAAAAAAAAAAAAAAAGCCGTTTGTAATATAATTGTAATTGCAAACGAATCGTTCATCTGACACAAAAATTGAATAACCTAATTGATAGAGGAGAAAAGTCTCTACAACTTAGTTCCCTTACGTTTTTTTCATATCTCGTATCGTTTGAGACATATTTGCAAAAATAACAGAGATATGACACCCTCCATTGAATTAACGATAACCAGCCGTTCGGAGATGTCACGTGACATCTCTGTGGCATCTTGCGTTGCGTATTTCATGATTTTCTTATTGTAACTTACAAGTTGTCATTTCAAATCAACGGCGCACTCAAGAATTAACAAAAACACATAGTTCTTCGTACGATAATCTAGTGTCTATAAATGCCATATTAGCATAAGTTAACAACGGTCATCGATAGTATGAGATTAAAGGACTGGTCTTCTAATTGATAGCCGTAGGATAGTGGGTAAACCGTTGGACTATGACCCTAAAGGTCGGTTTTTCGAAACCCGCCACTACCTATTTTTTTTTTTCTAAAAGGGTTTCAGACACTCTTATTAATTAATTATTTTATTATTTAGATTATTATTTTGGTCCAAAATGTTTGCACAAACTTATAAAACTACAAATCTGTAAAACACGTCAGTGCGATTTTTTTTCTATTATCTCTCAAACTGATCAACATTTTACCATAAATTCATTTGTAGCAGCTTGTATACATAGTGTTACATATGCTAGTAGCTCGTCCTAGAAATCACATATTGCAGAGTGGTACTAAATCATTTCGAGAATTAGATGCATTGAGTTACTCCTAACATGCGCGCTTGTTTAGTTTAGCATTCCTCCATTGCCATGTAAGAGTAGCCAATGATATATTACTGTTGCATTATCAGTTAATTTTGGAAAGGCGAGAGTCATAATAGTGACATTTACTGCAGCGGATACATAATGGAAGCACTATATAGCTGACCACCTATGAATATTTTGTTCCTAGTAGTGCATAATAATTTTAAGGATTTTTTTTTTTCAATATTTTTCTCAATACGTAGGCACTATACATTATTCTGGCAGTTTTTATAGCTTCAAATAAAAAGTCATGCATTTCAAGTATTAATCTGCAGTCGTGCGCTACTCCCACAAAAGCTGACTGCCGGTAATTCGGCACACAAATCTGTTCACTATTACCCTCGTGGACTTTTCACGACATATGTCGAAGGGCATTAAACGGTCGTAGTGGTTGGGAAGGGTTTAAGACAGGGTTGTAGACTTTCCCCAATGTTGTTCAGTCTGTACACTGAGCAAGCGGTGATAGAATGCAAGGAGAAATTTGGAGAGGGAATTTAGGTCCAGGTAGAGCGAGTAGGAACCTTGCGGTTTGCTGACGACATAGTAATTCTATCAGAGACAGAAAAGGACCTGGAAGTGAAATTAAATGAAATGGACAGTGTCTTGAAAAGAAGATGTGAGATGAACATTAACAAGAATAATACGTCGGTAATGGAATGCTAAAGGAATTAGATTAAGTAATGAGATGATAAAAGTAGTAGATGAGTTTTGTTATTTGGGTGGCAAGATAAGTCATTATGGATGAACTAAAGAAGATATAAAATGTAGAATGGCTATGGGAAGAAAAGCGTTTCTGAAGAAGAGAAATTTGTTGACATTAAATATTAGATTAAATAATAAAAAAAAATTTATAACTTTAAACATAGCAGCTAATGTCAGTGACCGTTTCAAAACCAATGGATAAACAAGCAGCTCTCGGTCGCAGAATAAAAATTATTTTGACCAGGTTTCGGCAATGACTAAGATTGCCTACATCAGAAAATATAAAAATAACTAGTCACATAATAAAATATACTATTCAGCTGTACAGCTTACGTCACAAAGTTTAAGAAGAAATGTTTTGGAAAAAGCTAGCCACTATGGGCTGCACGCCTGCACGAAGGCATCAGTCTGGTGCCACCTGCGGGTTACGTAAACTACTGGGACAGCAAAATAAAGTTGAATAATTTTTTACATAACCGAAGTGAGACATTGGTCGGTTTTGTGAAAATAAAAATACAAAATAAATATTTATCGAGGGGAAAATGAACCCTGAATGTGAAGAATGTAACGGAAATGAAATAATAATAATAATATGACTGGTAGAATTTGCAATAAATGGAAGTCCTTGCAGGCAACATTATAAGAAACTTACGACACTTAGGTACTTACGAAAATTCAGCATGTGCGGGAATTTTGTAACTCTTCTAGGCTTTGAATTTGTTAAGCTGTATACAAGTAAGTACAATTGGTGCCGTAATAAGTATTGGTAGCCAACAGTAAGTAATAATGTCGGGGCCATAAGTCGTTGTTATGTTGTTATGGTCTTCAGTCCGGAGACTGGTTTGATGCAGCTCTCCACCCTACTCTATCCTGAGCAAGCCTTTTCATCTCCTCATAAGAACGGCAACACACATCCACTTGAATCTGCTTACTATACGTGTCTCTTGGTCTCCCTCTGCGATTTTTACCCCACACACTACCCTCCAATGCTAAATTTACGAATCCTCGATGTCTAAGAATATGTCCTACCAAGCGATCCCTTCTTTTAGTCAGGGTATGCCAAAAATTCCTTTTCTCGCCAATTTTGTTCAGTACCTCTTCATTAGTTATGTGATCTACCCACTTAATCTTCAGCATTCTTCTGTAACACCACATTTCAAAAGCCTCTATTCTCTTCCGTCCGCACTGCTTATCGTCCATGTTTCACTCCCGTACAAGGCAACACTCCACACAAATGCCTTCAGAAAAGACTTCCTTACAGTTAAATTAATATTCGATGTTAGCAAATTTCTCTTTTTCAAAAATGCTTTTCTTCCCATTGCCATTCTGCATTTTATATCCTCTGTACTGCGACCATCGCATCTTATTTTACTACCCAAGTAACAAAACTCATCTACCACCTTCATTGTCTCATTACCTAATCTAATTCCTTCGGCATCGCCTGATTTTCTGAGACTACATTCCATTATTTTTGTTTTGCTCTTGTTTATGTTCATTTTATACGCTCTCTTCAACACACTGTCCATTCCATTCAACTGCTCTTCCAGGTCGTTCGCCGTCTCTGACAGAATTACAATGTCATCAGCAAAACGCAATGTTTTTATTTCTTCCCCCTGAACTTTAATGCCTATTCCAAAATTTTCCTTGCTTTCCTTCACCGCCTGCTCAATGTACAAATTGAATAACATCGGAGAAAGGCTACAACCCTGTCTTACTCCCTTCCCAACTGATGCTTCCCTTTCATGCCCTTCAAGTCTAATAACTGCGGTCTGGCTTTTGTACAAATTGTAAATAACTCTCCTTTCCCTGTATTTTACCCCTGCTGACTTCAGAATTTGAAAGAGTGTAGTCCAGTCAACATTGTCAAATGCTTTCTCCAAATCTACAAAAGCTAAAAATGTAGGTTTGCCTTTCCTTAATCTATCTTCTAAGATAAGACGTAAGGTAAGTATTGCCTCCCGGGTTCCTACGTTCCTCCTGAATCCAAACTGATCTTCCCCGAGGTCAGCTTCTACCAGCTTTTCCATTCTCCTGTAGATAATTCGTGTTAAAATTTTGCAACCATGACTTATCAAACTGATGGTTCTGTAATTTTCACACCTGTCTGCGCCTGATTTCTTTGGAATGGGGATTATTACATTTTTCTTAAAGTCTGAGGGTATTTCGCCTGTCTCATACATCCTACACACCAGTTCAAATAGTTTTGTCATGGCTGGCTCTCCCAGAGACTTTAGTTGCTCTGAGGGTATGTCATCTACTCCTGGGGCCTTGTTCCGACCTAGGTCTTTCAGGGCTCTCTCAAATTCATCTCTCAGTATAGTATCTCCTATTTCATCTTGATCTACTTCCTCTTGCCTTCCTACAACATCGTCTCTAAGTTCATTTCCTTTGTAGAGCTGCTCTATGTACTCTTTCCACCTTTCAGCTTTCCCTTCTTTGCTGAGAAGTGGTTTCCCATCTGAGTTCTTGATATTCGTAGAATTACTTTTCTTGTCCCCAAATGTGTCTTTTATTTTTCTGTAGGCGGTATCTATTTTCCCCCTTCTTATACATTCTTCTACACATTTGCATTTGGCTTCTAGCCACTCGTGCTTAGCCATTTTGCATTTCCTGTCAATCTCATTTTTTAGTCGTCTGTACTCCATTTTGCTTGTTTCATTTACTGCATTTTTATATTTTCTCCTTTCATCAATTAAATTTAGTATTTCCTGTGTTATCCAAGGATTTTTTGTTGGTCTTGCCTTTCTACCTATTTTGTCCTCCGCTGCCTTCACTATTTCATCTCTCAATGCTACCCATTCCTCTTCTACTGTTTTATTTCCCCCTGTTTCTGTCAATTGTTGCCTAAAGCTCCCTCTGAAATTCACCAGAACTTCAAGTTCCTTCAATTTATCTAGGTCCCATCTCCTTATTTTCCTACCTTTCTGCAGTTTTTTCAGTTTCAGCCTACAGTTCATGACTAACAAGTTATGGTCAGAGTCTATATCTGCCCCTGGGTATGTCTTGCAGTTTATAACCTGGTTCCGGAATCTATGTTTTACCATTATAAAATCTATCTGATACCTTCCGGTGTCTCCTGGTCTCTTCCAAGTATACAACCTTCTTTTGTGATTCTTAAACCACGTGTTTGTTACAATTAAATCATGTTCCGTGCAAAATTCTACCAGGCGACTTCCTCTTTCATTCCTTCTGCCCAGTCCATATTCACCTACTATTTTTCCTTCTCTTCCTTTTCCTACTACCGAATTCCAGTCTCCCATTACAATTAAGTTTTCCTCTCCCTTAACTGTCTGAATAATTTCCTTTAGCTCCTCATATATTTCTTCGATCTCCTCATCATCGGCAGAGCTAGTTGGCATATAAACCTGTACTACTGTTGTCGGTGTTGGCTTCGTATCTATCTTGACAATGATAATGCGATCACTGTGCTGCATATAGTAGTTTACCCGCATTCCTATTTTCTTATTCATTATCAGTCCTACTCCTGTGATACCCTCAACTGCTTTTGTATTTATAATCCTATACTCACCTGACCAGAAATCCTGTTCATCCTGCCACCGAACTTCACTAATCCCCACTATATCTAACTTCAACCTATCCATTTCCCTTTTTAAATTTTCTAATTTTCCTACCCGATTAAGGGATCTAACATTCCACGCTCCGATCCGTAGAATCCAGTATTGTCTTTCCTGATGATAACATCCTCCTGAGTAGTCCCCGCCCGGAGATCCGAATGGGGGACTATTTTACCTCCGGAATATTTTACCCGAGAGGATGCCATCATCATGTTTTCATACAGTAGAGCTGCATGTCCTCGGGAAAAGTAACGGCTGTAGTTTCCCCTTGCTTTCAGCCGTTCGCAGTAACCTTGTGGCAAAGCCACATTAGCTGATGTTACAAGGCCAGCTCAGTCAATCATCCAGACTGTTGCCCCTGTAACTACTGAAAAGGCTGCTGCCCCTCTTCAGGAACCACACGTTTGTCTGGCCTCTCCACAGATACCCTCCGCTGTGGTTGCACCTACGGTACGGCTATCTGCATCGTTGAGGCACGCAAGCCACCCCACCTCGGCAATGTCTGTGGTTCATGGGGGTGGCATAAGTCGTTATACGATGATATTTCAACGGGGCACGTGGGGCTGAATTTATATGTATCAAACCATCGGACTTCCAAAGAAATGTGAAAAAGTTTTAGGTTCGTTATGATGGGTCCCGGTGGAAAGATAATTAAAAATGAATCATTGATTTTAGATTGTAATGGCGCCCCGATATTGTTGTACACATTAGCTGCCAATTTATTAAAGAAAGCAACTGAATTTAATAAAATATTTAAACAAATGGGAGGTAGTTATAAATGAAAAATGCATGGGTGAACTGAAATTCATTTTTTAATAATAATAATTGGTGGGCCACACTTACATGATACGATGATGTTCTCCCGAAACAGAAGCTGAATCCCAATTAATTCGATTTTGTCTCCTTCGCTCTGGCCAGCGATATGCATATGAGGGGTTTGAATGAATTATTCCACTGACCAGAGGAGACGAGCACTGGTTGCGAAAAAGGCGTAATTTACTTATTTTGTATCGTTACACGGCATTATGCTGTGTGACAAAGGTAAAGGCTGGTGAAGGACTTTTAAGTCTTCTAGATAAGCTCCCCACATCTTGAACTTCATAAATCTAGCTGTCTTATTAAAAACCTTGTTTTTAGGTCGCGTAGTCAGTTGCTAAAAATTATTTACAGTTTGAATGTCACGTAGCAACTCAATTCAAAACATACACCGTATCGTTAGACTTCCTTCCGAATTCTATGTTCCACCACACAATATATATGAAAAACATGAATATCCGTCTCTAAGTCAATTTAGTTGAATTAACAGGTCCTTGTATCAGCGAGAGAAAAATGAATCAAAAATGTAAAATCACTTTCAAAGTTACGTAGTCAGACCTTGATCGATTGAAATGCACAGCTTTCTAGGTTAAAATTTCAAAAAACAAAATTTTACTAATTTCAATTGCCTCTCGAAACTGGATAACTTACAATAAACTTTTCAAATCACCACTGTTATATTCCTGGTTGTAACATTCTAATGTTACACTTCCAATAATAGAATATTTTAAAATTGATAGTTCTTGATAATATAAAGTTTGAAATCTTGTTTCTTTTAAAATAATTCACTTTTACTAGATCAAATTACATAACAAGCTTTAACGTCTGCTAGTGATCCAATCAAACATTAACATGAGACTGAACGAACACGATACAACAGCATTTTCTCTTTTTTTTAATATTTTTTCTTAGAGGTCGGTCGATGTGTCGCAATAAAGAAGACGCAGAAACGTCCGCAACCCGGAGACCGTCGACTAACTTCACATCTACATCTACATACATACTCCGCAATTCACTGTAAGGAGCGTGGTGGAGGGTACACTGTACCACTACTAGGCATTTCCTTTCCTATTCCACTCCCAAATAGCACGAGGAAAAAAAGAATGCCTATATGCCTCCGTACGAGCCCTAATTTCTCTTATCTTATCTCTGTGATCTTTACGCAAAATGTAAGTAAGCAGCAGCAAGATCTTACTACACTCAGCTTCAAATTCCGGCCCTCTAAATTTACTCAACAGAATTTCACGAAAAGAACGTCGTCTATCTTCCAGCGATCCCCAATTGAGTTGCCAGAGCATTTCCGTGACACTCGCGCATTGGTCGAACCTACCGGTAACAAATCTAGCTGCTCGCCTCCGAACCGCCTCTATGTCTTCCTTCAAACCGATCTGCTGCGGGTCCCAAACACTTGAACAATACTCAAGACGTGGTCGTACAAGCGTTTTATACGCGGTCTCCTTTACAGGTGAAGTACATATTCCCAAAATTCTCCGAATAAACCGAAGCCGGCTGTCCGCCTTACTCACAACTATCCTTACATGTTCGTTCCATTTCATATCGCTCTGCAATGTTACGGCTAGATATTTGAACGACGCAACAGCATCAAGAAGCTCACTACTAATGCTGTATTCGAACGTTATATGATTGTTTTTTCTACTCATACGCATCACCTTACATTTTTTTTTTACATTGAGTGCTAGCTGCCATTCTTCGCACCAACGAGAAATTTTGTCGAAGTCATCCTGTATGTTATTACAGTCAGTTACAGACGACACCCTCCCATACAACACAGCATCATCAGAAAACAGCAGCAAATTACAACTTACTCTGTCCATCAGATCATTTATATAAATAGAAAATAATAGCGGTCCTATCACACTCCCCTGGGGCACGCCTGACGATACACTCGTCTCTGATGAACACTCGCCATCGAGAACAACGTACTGCGTTCTATTACTTAGGAAGTCTTCCATCCAGTCACAAATCTGTGAACCTATTCCATAAGCACGTATCTTCGTTAGCAGTCTGCAGTGTGGCACCGCGACGAATGCCTTTTTGAAGTCGAGAAAAACACAATCCGCGTGTTGCCCTTCATCCATGGTTCGCAAGATGTCATGTGAGAAAAGGGCAAGCTGAGTTTCACATGAACGATGTTTCCTAAACCAGTGCTGATTCATGGAAAGAAGCTTTTCCGATTCAAGGAAATTTACTATATTCGAACTGAGAATATGCTGTAAAATTCTACATGAAACTGATGTCAATGATAATGGCCTGTAATTGTGTGGGTGAGTTCTCTCTCGTTTCTTATAAATGGGAGTCACCTGCGCTTTTTCCCAATTACTAGGAACTTTGAACTGAATTAAAGATTCGCGATAAATGCAAGCTAAGTAGGGGGCCAATGCCACAGAATAGTCTTTGTAAAACCGAACTAGTATTCCATCCGGACCAGCAGACTTTTTCGTATTTAGCTCTCTCAGCTGCTTCTCTACACCGGAAATACCTATTGCTATGTCCCCCATTTCGGAATTAGTACATTGATCAAATGATGGTACATTTGTGCGGTCCTCCTGCGTGGAAGATTTCTTAAAGGTTAAATTTAGAACTTCAGCTTTCTTCTATTACTGCCCCGGAATGATCAACGAGTGATGAACAGTGGGCTTTGACCCGCTTATCGATTTTACATAGGACCAGAATTTTTTTGGGTTCTCGGAAAGATGTTTTGCTAAGGTATGGCTGTGATGATTATTGTATGTTTCGCGCATCGATCTTTTTATAGACGCACGAATCTCTACTATCTTTTGCCTGTCATCGTTTGCGTGTTCTTTTTTGAATTGAGATTGCAACAGTCTTTGCTCTCTCAGCAGCTTTCTAACATTAATATTATACCACGGTGGACCTTTCCCATCCTTGATCGTCTTCACTGCCACATATTTCTCTAAACCTTTATTAACAATGCACTTAAATTTAGTCCACAATTCCTCTACATCCATAGTCCCGGAATTAAACGATGCCCATTCATTTTCTAAGTGTGATAGTAACATTTGCTTAACGGCTCTTCCCAACAGAAACACGCTCCTAGCCTTCTTGATTGGCTTATGAACTTTGGTCACCATCGACGCTATGACGATATCATGATCGCTAATTCCTGTCTCTACACAGACATCGTTAATAAGGTCAGGCCTGTTTGTGGCTATAAGGTCTAGAATATTTCCATTGCGCGTGGGTTGCCGGTTTAACTGCTCAAGACAGTTTTCGGAGAATGTGTCCAAAAGTAGCTCGCAAGACTGCTTGTCTGTTCCGCCTGAAATGTAATTAGCGTGGTCCCAATCTATACACTCAAGGTTGAAGTCTCCTCCGACTAATATTACATGGCCCGGATACCTATGCACTACCTGGTGTAGACTTTCTTTGAATGATTCTAAAACTGCTACAGCAGCACTGGGGGGCCGGTAAAAACACCCAACTATTAACGTTACTTCTTTTAGACCTGTTATACGTGCCCAGATAACTTCACAGTTACTTTCATCCTCGATCTCAGTAAAAACAATATCTTTGTCCACAGCGATGAACACTCCTCCTCCAGTTGTATGAGATCTATCTTTCCGATATACTTTCCACGCTTCGCTAAAATTTCTGAACTTGCCACAACATCATTTAGCCAGCTTTCATGATGGCCAGTTCTGTGATGTCGGTCGGTGCTGCGGTGACGCTGCTCCTGCTCATTGCAGCACCTCGATCAACCACGAAACAGACAGAACAAACACAAAACACTCGTAAGTATCACATCATAAACAAAAGAAATTTTAACACATACATTCAATAAATCGTTTTTTATTAATTCGTATTTATTTATTTTTTTGATAGTATTTGGGACCGTCTTATGCAACTTTAAGTTAGTCTACATTAGACCAGACGCTTTTCGCTTTATTCTAAAGCATCTTCAGTAGTCGACTGTACAAGAAATGGTTTGTATTACATTAGAGGTTTGATTTTTTACTGAATTCGATCGGTAACAGTTCTCATGCAATTAGATTGTTTTGATTCTGAATAAAATGGACTACTAATATTACTCACGAATATTTATATTTTATTCAGAATCAAAACAATCCAATTGCATGAGAACTGTTACCGATCGAATTTATTAAAGAAAAAATAACAATAAAAGAAAAAGAAAACAGATTATGTAATACAAACCATTTCTTGTACAGTTGACTACTGAAGATGCTTTAGAATAAATCGAAACGCGTCTGGTCTAATGTGGACTAATTTACAGTTGAATAAGACTGTCCAACAACCTATACAAATTCTATAACTGCAACTGCGGAAAAGGGGGCCTAAAACAAAGAAGAAATATATTAACTTATAATTCCATCTCCTGCAAAACGAAGCTGAGGCTCGCAAATCTGTCCCACTACCTCTGGAAATGTGTTGTCTGGTCTGACGGGTCTAGTTTCCAATTTGTTGTACAGATGGACGTGAACGTGTACGGAAACAACCTCATGTATCCATGGACCCTGCGTATCAGTCGGGGACTGTTCAGTCTGGTGAAGGTTCCGTAATGGTATGGGCCGTGTGCATTTGGACAGTCTGGATACGACTTTGACGGGTGACATGTTCGTATAGATCGTGGTTCGTTACCTTCATCCATTCATATTCATTGTGCATTCCGACAGACGTGGGCAATGAGAGACCTACAACTCCGGAGCTGCTACATAGTGGCACTAGGAAGTCTCTTCTGTGTTTAATCACTTCCACTAGCGACTAAAGTACCCGGACATGATCATTATTGAGCATATATGGTACCCTGCAAAGTGCTGTTCAAGAGAGAGCTTCAGCCACACATACTCATATGGATTTATGGAGAGCCCTAGAGGATGCATTCCATTCCCTCCAGAGATACTTCAACAGCAGCCACGTCCTCTTACGACACTTCTGCGTGCTCGCTGTGGTCCTACATGATAGGTAAAGCAGTCAAACTATGAAGGTTTATTTACAGAGAGTTTTATAAGTGACTAGATGGCCCGGTGTACTTTGTATCACTTACCTCTTAATATAAACCATATTAATTTAAATCATATGTATTTTAGACCCAGTGGCTTTATAAAGGAATCATGAGATAGTCTTAGTATCGGCTTGATAGTGGGCGGAAAGAGTGGGCAAATCACGCACACAAGTCCAGGATAATGTTCATGTCACATTCGTGGAAGATCCAGGAAGGTTTAAACGGTGGTAAAATATGGAAAAGTTGCGGTGAAAATTTAGATTTAAAACTTGTAAAATAATGACTTGGTTGTTGTGTTGCATGCGTTCAGAAATATACTTTGAAGGAGCAAAGTTCGTTTTACACGATCTGAACACGGATATGAACTAACAACAATAAAAATGAATTGCTGTTCGTTAATTTTGCTAAAACGCGACTACGGCTGAACCGATTTCGCTATACGTATATCATTACATAAACCACTGAATCTATTGTGATGAAGTCTGGTGTGGAGATAGCTTGAGCGCCGAAGTATCGGATAAGATACTTTAGAAAGTGTGTAATTGACGATATTTTTGATTTGACGTGTATAAAGCAAAATATGGAACAATAATTACTTTCTGGAAAAGGTATTTACTCTCTGACTATTTAACTATTTTAGAAGTTATAATTGACTTTTAGAAATGCATTGTACCTTTCGTAAAAAGTGGATAGAACGCCAAAACAAAAGAAGTACCTGTTAGTTTACCACAAATTTTCCTATTTTATGGGTAACTATTCCAAACTTTTGCTTCACTCAAAATTTGCCTCCCGCTTTCACCGTCGAATTTGCAAAATTTTATCGTAATCAGATGAATGATATTGATATTTCATAGAAAAATATCTTCTTTTTTTTAATTTTCCAATTATCCGGGAAACTTTTCCAAATTTTTATTTCATAAGAACGTTACCCCTCTCTGTTCTGTGAATAGTCAGCTATAGTGCTGAATTCATTCAAAAACACATTGAAAAACGCACTTTCAGTTTTCCTCAAATTTTCTAATTTTCCGGTAGATTTTCTAAAAAATTTATTTCATACAAACCTTGTCCTGTCAAGCCGTACTCAAGTGGTACTCTTAGAACCATGCGACTATTGATTTCTATTCATAGAAAAAATCACTTTCGGTTTTTCCTAAATTTTCCTACTTTCCGGGTGACGTTTACAAATTTGTAGTTTGGTGCGAACCTTCCTCTTCCTTTCAACATGAAATGTAAAAATTTTTATCGCAATTGGACGAACGATATTGATAGCTCACTGGAAAAATCTGTTTCAATTTTTCCAGATTTTTCTCTTTTCCGGACAAATTTTCCATATTTATCACCGTTTACACCTTCCCTGGATTTACACGAATATTTCAAGACTAAAATTACCCAAATCGCTAGAGCCCTTCTCGAGTTTTAGCGAGACTAACGAAATCATATATATATATATAATGAAGAATTCAAGTTTTCAAGAATATCATCTGCAGCGGCTCCATGCATACTTTAGCAGGCAAATAACTGTTTGCCATTGGTGATCACATATTACTCTTAGTGCTTTTTAAAGTCAGTATTTTCTATCCGGATGATTATTCGACAAGACAATTTTTGGTGGAACATGCAGAATTTATACAGTTCAAACATTTGTTTTCAAGACAAAGAAATTACAGAGAGAGCAAATTTAATTTACCTGAACTGTAATATGTTCATCAACAGTTACACCCAATAATTTTGAGTATTTTGATTATGTACCACATCGAAATTCTGTTTCTCTCAGACGCTATTTGATGAGTGTTACTATCTCAAGTAACTGTATTTTCTTACGCCAGGTATCCCATGGAGTAGTTGGAAGAGGTGCACTTCTTTGCTTCCGGAATATGAGAGCTGTGCATGAACTTCTGCGTGAGATGCCTTAGAAGAGGTCGACTAGTAGTAAATATTTGAAGAGCCTCAAATAAACGGAGCTTCGCTGCTAGTGCAATTTACTAGAGTGTGTGGCCACAACCGAGTAATTCCTGCTTCTGCGCAAACAGTGGCAGTAATAAAACATTGTAAACAGTCGGTAGCCGGAAAACATCGTAAGGTAAGGATATATTTAACAACCTCACAGAATACATCTCGAAACGTCTTCTTAACGTAAGGTAGAAGTGTATTTAAGTGAAAGAGGTAAATATATTGACATTCAAGGTTTTACGTTGGCATGTGTCACTTATCTTGCAGGAGCGTTAATATGGCGAAGAGAACAACGTGCTAAAGCGATTAAAATGAATGAAATTACGGAAAGAACTGAATTAATGCCGTACGTATGAAACTTAATTGATACTACAGTACCAATGTTTTACCAAAAGGACGAATTTGGGGATAGTACGATACTCAAACCTGAAAATGTGTATTAACATCTATCCACTACCAACGTTATAGAACTAAAGTACAATTTGGGTTTAAGATGAAGTGCTTCCATATGGATGACAATTGGGGCAAACTTACTTCTTTGGCATTTGTAGATCAGTAGAAAGCTTCTAACAATTCTATTTATATAGGTAGCATTGGTAATATTAGTGGACGAAGTGTTATATTGAACTTGTACAAAAACCAGACACAAGTTATCAGAGTCTAAGGGCGTGAAAAGGAGGCAGTGGTTTTCATGGGAGTAGGACACGGTTGTAGCCTTTCCCCAGTTTTGTTCAATATGTACATTGAAGGAATGCAAGGAGAGATTTGGAGAGGGATTTGATGTTCAGGAAAGACATAGTAATTCTGTTACTGCAACGGACCTCGAAGAACAATTGAATGGAATAGACATTGTCTTGAGAGGAGGGTATAAAATGAACATTCAGAAGAGCAAAACAAGTATACGGAAAGTAGTGTCAGAAATCAGGCGATGCTGAAGGAATTAGATTAAGGAATGAGGCAGTAGAAGTAGTAGATGAGTTTTATTTGGGCAGAAAAATAACTCCTGATAACAGAATTAAAGAAGGTATAAGATGCAGAATGGCTATGGGAAGAAATGCGTTTCTGAAAAAACGAAATTAGTTGACAGCCAATATCAATTTAAAACTTAGGACGTCCTTTCTGAAAGCATTTGTCTGGAATATAGTATTGTATGGGAGTGAAACGTGAACGAAACGGAGTTCGGATAAAAACATGAAAGAAGCTTTTGAAATGTGTTGCTAGTCACGAATGACGAAGTTTAGATGGGTAGATCACGTAATTAGTGAGGACGTGCTCAACGGAATTGTGGAGAAAAGGAATTTCAGGAATATCCTGGCTATGGAAAGGGGTAGGTTGGTGTGATACATTTTGAGGCAGGAATCGTTAATTTAGCATTATAAGGAAATGTGTGGTACAAAAGTCGCAGAGGGAGGCCGAAGGACGAATACAGTGAGCACGTTCGAAAGAATGTTGGTTGCCGTTCTTATTCGAAGATGAAAAGGCTTGCACATGACGGGGTAGCGTTGAGGTTTGCATCCAACCAGCCTGTGGGCTGAATACCACGACAACAACATCGATACGACAACCTGTGCACCTGCGTCGTATTAAAGTTTTTTTTTTTTCAATAAACAATATAAACGCAACTGATGCCCGATGGATTAAGTAAGGCCATCACGTACGATGAAATCCTTATGGTGAATAGTACAGCTTCATAAGCGCACCAAATGAATAAATAAGGTTACTTATGACATCTTCATTATTTTCATTCTTAATGACAAGGCGAAAACTCCTATTGAACGAATTTTCTGCTACGTATGTTGGATGAATTACCGATGCTCTCAGTGAAAGTTGACAAACACAATAGTGTCTATTTAGAAGTATAATGAAATGGAGTAACGATTAAATGGATTACTGAACACATAAAGATGAATAAACTTAGTGGTAAATACTTCAATGTGGTGATCAACGGACAAGCTAGGAGCGTAAGTGCGAGATCACAGAGGAGCAATAGAAGGGAATATGGATCAAAGTAAGAGAGAAAAAGATTGGTTGAAATTGGTACAGCGGAAGCTGGCGTGAAAAATGTATTTCAAGAAATACGTCCTGTACCGACAAAAGTAGATAGAAGTTACGAAAGCAAAGATAAAAATTACATAACAATATTATTATGAAGTGAAGAAATATTAACTTGAGTTGTGTATTGTAATGTAATGCTTGTGTTTCACGGAATAATTCCTGCAACAAAGGGAATATTGAACGTGATTGCACGGAATTATAGTCTACGTCATGTAGGAAGACGGCACAGTTTTCATCCGTTCTGCGCATCCCCCTCCACTACAGCACTGGCAGACAATAATATTCATTCTCTAGGTGCTTGGGTGACCGCGAGGTACGCAATGTTTCTCCCGCTGGCACAACTGCTGGCGCACGGCCGCAGCTCCTCCCCTCCATGCTTCCAGTATCATTCCGCCTATATGCGTGAAGGCGCCTTCCTACATGACGCTAACTATAAAATTGAGAAAATGGGACACTCTAAGTATGGTGGAGGAAATATGGGTTAAATACGACCGAAAGGATGGAAATCCTCAGGTCTATTTCAAAGAGGAAGAGTTGAAAAGAAATTGAAGAACAAAAATAAGTTTGCATAAAAATAAAATGTAATTTAATATTCATAGAATATATGACATCAACTGCGATTGGGCAAAGCTGAAAATGTGTACCCAGCCGGGATTCGAACCCGGGTCTCCTGCTTTCTTGGCAGTTGCGCTGACCCCTACACCACTGGGGACACAGTGATCACCGCACCTGCAAGGACTACCCATGCACGCCTCCCGTCAGATACAAATTCCCAGCTTCGCCCTGCCCATAGTACTCAAACTCGTAGTTTAACTAATTCCCGTAAGAGTAAGGGCTTGATGGGCAATGATCCTATCGTTAGTGGGGAGGGGTGGGCAAGTTTGAAGCCCTTACTCTTACGGGAATTAGTTAAACTACGAGTTTGAGTACTATGGTCAGGGCGAAGCTGGGAATTTGTATCTGACGGGAGGCGTGCATGGGTAGTCCTTGCTGGTGCGGTGATCACTGTGTCCCCAGTGGTGTAAGGGTCACGCAACTGCCTAGAAAGCAGGAGACCCGGTTTCGAATCCCGGCTGGGTACACATTTTCAGCTTTGCCCAATCGCAGTTGATGTCATATATTCTATGAATATTAAATAATAACAGCTGCAGGATCAGAAGTGACGTTTGTTTCTTTCGGAACAGACGCCACATGTATATATAAAATGTAATTTCATTGCGAGAAATAGACAATGCAGCGAATGATTTGAACAGATATGTTGGTTAGAGGTATTGAAGTACGTTTGATATGGTCTCCAAGAACAACTTTAGAAAATATCGTAGATCATCAAATAGTATTTATTAAGAGAATTTTTTTTATGTTTATAGATATTTTGCGTAATAAGTAACAACTTAATAGCTTGAAGCCAACACCAGTGCAGAAATTGTATCCAATTGTGGGAATAGCCCCACCCAATATCCGGAGGGCCATTGCTGCAGACAATGAATGAACAAAGCAGGAGACTGATCACAGACATCCTCTGCATGGTCACCAGGCAGCAAGACACCATCTTAAATCCCGCAAGAGTTTCCTTGCTAGTACTACACCCCTAGAGGGAGCACCAGAGGCAAATCGTCTCGCAACACGGAATAGCTCACTGCCCGCAGACGCATCGCCGAAAGAAGAAATAGCTCCTGGTGCAAATCTACACTACCCTGTGTGGAGGTCCCTCAGCCGCCTAAGAGTGGGCGTCCCCCGATGCAAGAGCAACCTGAAGGAATGGGGAATCCTTCCAGCGAGTGCAGAAACCTCTTGCGACTGTGGGGCTGATGAAGATGTAAGCCACCTACTTGTATGCGCCCTCCAGGACAACCCATGCACAGCTCAAGATGTTCACGGAGGAAATGACAATCCTATCGTAGCTTCTATTTTTTAAAATGACCGAACACGAAAGTAAAATGAATGAGATGTATATCGTAGCTCTTCAAAGTGACTCTTGGTGGAAAAGGCGGTCTCAAGCAAAAGATAACAAATTTTGCGGCATTAAAATGTTACAAAGTATGTCATGTACTTTGTTTCATTACATTTTGTGGCATTTATGAGCAATATGCCAAATTATCTCATTTTCTATACATATTATTACGTTTCGCACGCCGGCCGCGGCGGCCAAGCGGTCTGCGGCGCGTCAGTCACGGTCTGCACGGCCACTACGGTCGGGGGTTCGAATCCCCCCTGGGGCATGGATATTTGTGCTGCCTCAGTATTAGCTAGTTCATAAGTAGTTTGTAAGTTTAGGGATTGATGATCCCTAGTTAAGTCCCATAAGCTGTACAAACATTTGAACGCTTCGCACATAGGAACCTTTTACAGCAGCATCATTGTGTAAAATAATAACTTGACACTCTTCTTATGTGTAACGACGGCAAACATAAACAGGTGGAATTTTGCAAGAGCTTCCAATAACATAAATATACCATGTAGATCAAAATAACATATGTTTATTCATCTGGCAAGAGCGTAGATTTACCCACCCACCTTTGATTCCTAAAAGATTTACATTTCAGAAATATTATCAAATACTTTAATTAATTCAGCACTAAATGTGGTAGAGTAAAACCCTATTGCGAAATTAAGAAAAAAAAAAGATGCATATGGAGTACCACCGATTATATATATATATATATATATATATATATATATATATATATATATATATATATATTTCACCGAGGTATTAAGTATAGGTGTCAGTTAAAACTGATCATATTCACGGAGTGTATGACATTAACTGCGAATGGATGAGGTTGAAAATGTGTACCCAGTCATGATTCGAACCAGGGTCTTCAGGTTTCTAGGCAGTTGCGCTGACCCCAACACCACTAGGGACACAGCGATCACCTAACCTGCACGGATTACTTGAGTACGCCTCGCGTCAGATACCAATTATTAACTTTACCCAGCCCAGTAGTACTCAAACTCGCAGTTTTGTAAACTGATTCCCGTAAGATTGAGGGCCTAGGAGTGACTACGCACTAAGGAAAAGATCATTGTCTGCCATCGGAATATAGTATGTTATTTCTATGTAGTTTCTGTCCTTTCCGACATTTACGAAAGAGCAGATACCACATACGTACACTTTATAAAACAGATAACTCTTTTTAACTCAGTTGTCGATATTTAATGGGCAAAGGTCCGCAAGAACAACTTCCCAACAATAACATTTAACCGGCTTATGTTTTGCAACCTATTTCTTTAGATTCATTTCCTTTAGAAAGTAAGCAACAGCTTTATTCAGCTTTCTCTGAAAATCACTCTCGCTTTTAAGTGGTAACCAGAGACCTTTCCCAGATGTATTATTCAGTTTTAGAAGAGCTACTACAGGAATACTGAGCAACATACACAACTATTCCTTACCTCATTGACTTAGATGTAATGGTGAGGAATGATCTGTGAAACATCTGTGAGTATAAAGTCAGGTAATTTATATTCAATGTTAATTACCGTACCTCATTTATAATTATATTGATGAAAACACAAATAAATTTACTTGACTGTAAAATTAGCTCATTTACCGCTACTAAATGAATTATTAGGTTTACAAATTAGCTAAGTCCATATTTTAAACTCTGATAATGCAATAAATAAGCTGTACTCAAACATGAGGTGATAAATGTTTACAACGCAGATACTTCAGTTTATTCTGAACAGAAGGTAAAAATTGCAGTGTGTTAAATAGTTCGATGACGTGTATAGAAGTAACATCTCCCCTATCAATTCGAAAGTCTCGTGTATCGAAAAACGCAACGATCGTCATCATTTCGTAATTGTTACCGCTCTGAACCTCGTCATTTATAATTCTCCAAATGAAATCGATTCTGTTTGTGCCACTCCGCGTGTAATATCTCCTTGGAATATTCGTACGTAAGGTTTCCTCTTTAACGACACTAGCTAATATCTCAAGATAAGCCGGTCATCCGAAAACGATTTAATGGGAGAAATTATGTAGAATATCGGAAGCGACATAAATTCAGCTCTTAATCTGAACAAATACGAGGGTTATTTTAAACTTCCTGTACAGGCCTACGGTTACGGTGGCGTGATAAGATTGAAATTTATGTCACCAGTGAGTCACACGTTTGCCTTGACGGTTGTTTATGTGTTTGCTCTTTCTAGTTGCTGTGTTTGGAATAATTCAATTTGAAAAGGAGACTGATACCGAGTCGCGTCACATTAACTAGGCATACTACGCCGAAACAGAATCCCCACGTGGAATAACACGAATAAAATTTACAGCAGTTTAAGAAAGCAGTACGAAAGTTGTGTAGTGGCTCGCAGCCAAGTATCACTGTGGTTTGCTCGTGAGTTTCTGGTAAGCACTGATGGCAACCGTAGAAGTGAAAGCCCATTGCCAGAAAACACCTAAGTGTACCAGATTATTATTAATGATAATCTGAGAGCAGATCTATGCAACACATGCGAGAAAATTGCAAAAAAAAAAAAAAAAAAAAAAAAAAAAAAAAAAAAAAAATGCTAGATATCTGACACTTTACGGAATCACAGTACAAAAGTTAAACAAGATAAAAGTTGCTGCTATTTAGTTCTATATGATATTAGTAAAGAGGCAGATAGCAGGCTTCGTGCAATTGCCGCGTGGTCTAAGGCGTCATGCTACGGGCTATGTACCCTTACCCGCCGGTGGTTCGAGTCCTCCGACAATCTTGGGTATGTGCGTTGTCCTTAGTGGAAGTTAGTTAGTAGTTTGTAAGTCTATTGACTGATGACCATAGAAGTTTGGTCCGAAAGGTTTACACATATTTGAGAGCTCATCGAAGACTCGTGGAAGAATTACTTCAAACGCTATTGGTCGGAAGGCGAAGCGTTCCTGAAATTTGTTGCACTAATGCACTATGGATACGAGGTTCCGAACTAGAAATAAAGCATAAGAAGCACAATTAAGAAGTTGCGACTCTTCAAATCCGAAAAATTACACGCCAAAAACAAAAGGTGAAACTGATAGTCATCTTTGGTAATGACATGAATGCAGTCATAGCTACAGAGTAACCATGGGATGTCTGCACTATACAGTTTCTTTAAAATGTTTTGACATGAAAAATTGTTTTAAAAACCTGTCATATTTCTGCTGGTATGCTCATTTTGCACTATGGTGGGAAACGAATTTGCTAATGACATGAATGCAGTCATAGCTACAAACAGAGTAACCATGGGATGTCTGCACTAAAGAGTTTCTTTAAAATGTTTTGACGTGAAAAATTGTTTAAAAAAAACCTGTCATATTTCTGCTGGTATGCTCATTCTGCACGATGGTGAGAATCAAATTTACCAGTGAGAAACGCAACTAGCGCACTCACCAAACTTCCCTTACGTGATTCAAACAGCATTCGACTAGTTCCCAAATCGGAGGAATCAATCCGTGCAAGCAAACGTTTTGATACAGGTATAGATACAGCCTACAGGAAAATAAAAGAAACATTTGGAGATAAGAAAAACAGCTCTATGAATATCAAGGACACGGATGGAAAGCCAGTTCTCAGCAAGGAAGGGAAAGCTGAAAGGTGGAAAGAGTATATAGAGGGGCTCTACAAAGGAAATGAACTTCGAGACAATATTGTAGGAAGGGAAGAGGATGTAGATGAAGATGAAATAGGAGATACTGTACTGAGAGAAGAATTTGACAGAGCCCTGAAAGACCTAAGTCGAAACAAGACTCCTGGAGTAGATGATATTCCCTCAGAGCTACTGAAGTCTCTGGGAGAACCAGCCATGACAGACCTGTTTCACCTGGTGTGTAAGATGTATGAGACAGGCGAAGTACCCTCAGACTTTAAGAAAAATGTTATAATCCCCATCCCTAAGAAAGCAGGTGCAGACAGGTGTGAAAACTACAGAACCATCAGTTTAATAAGTCATGGTTGCAAAATATTAACGCGAATTATATACAGAAGGATGGAAAAGTTGGTAGAAGCCGACCTCGGGGAAGATCAGTTTGGGTTCAGGAGAAATGTAGGAACACGGGAGGCAATACTCACTTTACGGCTTATCCTAGAAGATAGATTAAGAAAAGGGAAACCTACATTTCTAGCTTTTGTAGATTTGGAGAAGGCTTTTGACAATGTGGACTGGAATAAACTCTTTGAAGTTCTGAAGCAAGCAGGAGTAAAATATAGGGAGCGTAAGGTTATTTACAACTTGTACAAAAACCAGACAGTTGTTGTCAGAGTTGAAGGGCATGAAAGGGATGCAGTGGTTGGGAAGGGAGTGAGACAGGGTTGTAGCCTTTCTCCAATGTTATTCAATTTGTACATCGAGCAAGCTATAAAAGAAAGCAAGGAGAAATTTGGAGAAGGAATTAAAGTTCAGGGTGAAGAATTAAAAACATTGCGTTTTGCCGACGACATAGTAATTCTATCAGATACAGCAAAGGACCTGGAAGAGCAATTGAACGGAATGGACAGTGTGCTGAAAGGTGCATATAATATGAACATTAACAAGAGCAAAACTAGGGTAATGGAGTGCAGTGTAAGAAAATCAGGTGATGCTGAAGGAATTAGATTGGGAAACGAAGCAATAAAGGAGGTAGATGAGTTTTGTTACTTGGGAAGTAAAATAACAAATGATGGTCGCAGTACAGAGGATATAAAATGCAGAATGGCAATGGGTAGAAAAGCGTTTTTGAAAAAGAGAAATTTGTTAACATCGAATATTGATTTAAGCCTAAGGAAGTCCTTTCTGAGGGCATTTGTATGGAGTGTTGCCTTGTATGGGAGTGAGACATGGACGATAAACAGTGGAGACAGGAAGAGGATTGAGGCTTTTGAAATATGGTGTTACAGAAGAATGCTGAAGATTAGGTGGGTGGATCGCGTAACTAATGAGGAGGTACTGAACAGAATTGGGGAGAAAAGAAATTTCTGGCATACCTTGACTAAAAGAAGGGATAGATTGGTGGGACACATTTTTAGACATCAAGGAATTGTGAATTTAGCATTAGAGGGAAGTGTGTGGGGTAAAAATCGCAGAGGAAGACCAAGAGATGGATACAGTAAGCAGATTCAGACAGATGTAGGTTGCCGTTCTTATGAGGAGATGAAGAGGCTTGCTCAGGATAGGGTATTGTGGAGAGCTGCATGAAACCAGTCTCCGGACTGAAGACCACAACAACAACAACAACTGTGTTGAAATAAAAAAGTAAACAATGAAGGCGCCCTACCTCGAATACAGAATTTGTAAAGACGTTGAGAAGATTTTGTAATAATGAATGCCAGTAGTTGGTATTTTTGAAGATATTGTTGGACAAAACATCAGCAGTCTCTACAAAAAGTATGAAATTAATGTTAAAAATGTTTATATCTAATAGACATTTATTGAAAGTTGTCGGATTTTGGTCCTTAGAAGAGCATCACCATTCCCACAAATACAATACAAGATTTGTGTTAGAGGCATGCATCATCTTCATCACCACCATTGTCATCATCATCATCATCATCATCAGAAACTGATTATGCCTTTCAGCGTTTAATCTGGAGCATAGTCCGCCTAACAAAAATCCTCCTATTCAATGTTAACATTGCTACTTCGTCTGATGTTAAGCCTTTTACATAAAAACCATTCTTCACTGACTCTAAGTACATTCTCTTTGGTCTGCCTCGACTGACCTTACCCTCTACTGCCGAGCAGATGAACCTCTTAGGCAACCTTGCTTCTCCCATGCGTGTAACATGACCCCACCATCTCAGCCTGTTCGCTCTGCTTCATCCATGGTGTTCATTCCGTTTTTTTTGCTTTATTTCCTCGTCAAGGACACCCTCCTGCCATTTTAACCATCTATTAGTGACTGTAATGATCCTTGCTACTTTCATATCTGCATCTCAACCTTATTAATAAGGTCACCTGTATCCACCCAGCTTTCACTCCCATACAACAAATTTGGGCGATTGATACAGCGGTGCACAGCTAACTTAGTCTTGGTACTGACTTCCGTCTTGCACAAGGGAATAGATCATAGTTGAGCTCTCACGGCATTATCTTTGCTACACCTTCATTTCACTATGTAGTCATCCTGTGAGAAAGTACATCTTGTGTTCTTGGAACTGTCCGCCTGTTTTTTATTTCTCCTGTTTGGCGCTCAATTTGTTTAAATCTCTTTCCCACAGACATTACTTTCGTTTTAGAGACGTTTATGTTCATATCATAACCCTCACACCTCTTATCGAACGCTGAAATATAAGATTGGAACCTTTCAATCGAATCTGCCATCACAACTAAGTCGTCTGCTTATGCAAGACTGCTTATTTTGTTTTCACCTATTTTAATCCCGCCATGACATTCTACTATTTTCAACATATGAATAGTATGAACAGTCGTGGTAACAGGTCATAGCCTTTATTAACCCTGACCCTACCCTGAACCAGGAACTCAGTTTACTGTGTACTATAAGTACTGCCTGACAGTCTACGTAAAGTACTTTAATTGCCTACAGAAATTTGCCTATTATTTCACGATCTTGTAGAAATGTCAACAGCTTCCTACTAGCAACACGACCATAAACATTATTTAGATCTATAAAACAGAGATATGATTCCATCCCTGTTTCACTCGTAGCAGTTCTCCATTATCTGCCGTAAGCTAAAGATCAGGTTCTTACAGCCTCTAAGAGGCCTAAATGCACCCTAATTTTCATACAACTTGTCTTCAACTAATACTCGCACTCCACTTTCAACAATACCCGAGACTATTTTCTCACAACGCTAATTAAAGAGATAACTCAGTTGTTACATTCTTTTCTCGTCCCTTGTTTGAAAATTGGCGTGATTACTGCTTTCATCCAGTCACACGGAACCTGTCCCGAAATATGTGCCTTCGCCTTTTCAGTTATACTGTGTAACAATTTGACACCTGATATTCCACTGTATTTGGCAAGTTCCGGTTTAATCTTATCTACCACCGCCGCTTTATTGCAATGCAATCTATTGACCATTTTTCCACTTCCTCAAATGTGGTCCTGTTTCCACCATTCCTATACCAGTCTATCTCACATTATCCGACACATAATTGAACGTTTCACTTACATTGAGAAATTCTTCAAAATATTCCCTTCATCTGCCCAAGGAATCCACAGGATTCATTAGCAGCTTTCCTTATTTGTCCGAAACACTTATTAATTCCTTCTTCCCTCCATTTCGTAGATTGATAATTACGCTCCAGAATGGTTATCCCGCAGCTTCACTCATAGTTTATCGCTTACTTCCAAAGTCTTCCTAAGACTTCTGTTCGGATTCTGCAAATATTGGTCTGGCTTTGTCTCTTTCTTCAACACAACTTTCTGTCAGCCTGATTTCTAGTAGGGAGCCCTTTTTGAAATATCTTCTTTTTCTTTTTACTGGCTGCTTTGACTGTGTCATTCCACCAAGCTGTGTGCTTCTTCCTCCCTTTACACACTACAGTTTCAAGACATACTCTAGCCACTTATAGTAGTGTGTCCTGTAACATGTCTATTCCTCTACCAGTGTTTGTAAATGACTACATAGAATTAACTGGTACATTTCTGAGGTCATTTCCTTGTCCCGATGATTCACAACTTTTAGTCTCACTAATCCAATTAGCTTAAACGAAATGAAACGTCAATTTCACTGCAGATTGAATAACTATCGGTATCAGCAAATAACCCTCTGAAGACACGTGTGTCCTCGACTGCCTTCCTAAATTCCATATTTCTTATTATATAGTCAATGACAGCTGTGGTTCCTCTGCCTTCTCAAATATACCGGTGAAGGTTCTTACACTTCAAAAAGGAATTTGTGATACATAAGCCCCTACTGGAACAGACATCCAAGAGCCTGTTTCCATTCCTGTTGGCTTCCATATCTTCTCCAAACTTACCCATAACTTTTTCATACCCTTCAATTCGATTTCCTATCCTGGCATCGAAGTCACCTATTAGCTAAACATTGTCCTTTATTGTAACAATTACATCACTTACTGCCTAGTAAAATCTGTCCATCTTATCTGGATCTGTCCCTTAAAAGGACAAATATACTGACACAATCCAAATTTTGTTGCTTAAGATGGCCAAATCTATCCGGATCATTCGTTCATTTACATGCCTTATTGCAATTATACATACGTAAATATAAAAATTAGAATTTACAAATTGTAGATTTACCCACGTCTACAGCAGGAAAGTCTATCTGGCTATGATCAGCTGCTAAGAAGACCGCCTCGTCTCATCTTCCATTCGGGCATTTGTCGCGTCCCAGCACAGACTCACTATCCTAGATTGGAGTAACTGTGACCTTCGTGGCGTAATCAGGCATTAACGACAAGGGTTACCTAAAACTCGCTACCAGCCTGTATTTAGGAGATGAGAGGGAGAGAATCTCGTAGGGCTGAAGCAGTTAAATACTGAATGAAGGTGTTTAAGTGAAAATTCAGAAGTATCTAGTTAGAGGTTATCAAGTTTATTTAACAATTATTTATGTGAGGTGTTGGACCATATACGCGTTAGGAATATCTACAGTTACCTACTGCTAATGATTTTGGAATGGTTATTTTAAAGTTTGAGACCCTTAAAAAACAAGTGTCCAGCATTCACTTGCTCTCTGTACTTCTTGAGATTTCTTTATTTGAGACACAGAGTCTCCGTTCAACACTGTTCCACAGAAGCTTTGAATTCCCCACTGCCTTGTAGTTACTGTGTGTCCACCAGAGCCAGCATCGTCATCTCGTAGTTGAATAATTATGTGTCGACCAGTAGCGACTGCTACTGTCGTCGAACTACATCAGCGGCCTAACTTAGCTTAGTTGCAACCACTTACAAGGACCTAGTTCTGTGAGGTCAATGTAAGCTATTCTCGGCCAGCCACGGCAACTAACTCTCCTCTGTTTCTAGCCCTCTGGCATGTGTCCCTTTTATTCGATTTCTAATCCATCTTATCTTCCTTGCACCCGTCCTCCTCTGACGTGAAGGTTCGAGATCGTGTGGAACTCTACATACGTTCCCCGCTTTCTGGCTCTTAATTTCTCACGACCGTGGTAATCGTTGCGCAAGAACACCTATGGTTCCACAAGACACTATTATTTCAAATGTTCTGATGTCGTAAGAAGGCCCATCGACATCACACGAAACTTTTCACCACATTACCACCTGTACTGTGTGCTCCCTGCAAGCTCGTTGCATGCGGTGTAATCTGGCAAGCTATCAAATCTTACTTATTTGAGCAACAACTCGTGGTTTTCATCTCATCTGCCTTCTCTGTCCCTGTTTCCGGCTGGAATTATTTCTGTATTTCTCTATCGAGCCAAGAGCTGTTTTTCTAGCCATTAATAGCAATCAATATTTTCAAATTTTCTTAAGGTCACAACACATTATCCAACTGTAACGGAGAGTAGTCCTAGCTGTAGCAACTAAACGTACTATTCCTCTGTGCTAGATGATGGTGGCCTCTCTTCTACATCTACATCTACATACATATTCCGCAATCCACCGTAAGGTGCGTGGCGGAGGGTACACTGTACCAGTACTAGGCATTTCTTTACCTATTCCACTCCTAAACAGAAAGAGGAAAAATAGAATGACTATATGCCTCCGTACGAGCCCTAATTTCTCTTACCTTGTCATTGTGATCACTACCCGAAATGTAAGAAGATGGCAGCAAGATCGTACTACACTCAGCTTCAAATTCCGGTCCTCTAAATTTCCTCAACAGAAATTCATGAAAAGAACGTCTTCTTCCCTCCAGCGATCCCCAATTGAGTTGCCGGAGCATTTCCGTGACACTCGCGCATTTATCGAACCAGCAGTAGCAAACCTAGCTGCTCGCCTGTGAACTGCTTCTATGTCTACCTTTAAACTGATCTGCTGCAGGTCCCAAACACTTGAACAATACTCAAGACGTGGTCGTAAAGCGTCTTATACGCGGTCTCCTTTACAGAAGATCTTCTCAAAATTCTCCCAATAAACCGAAGTCGGCTATTCGCCTTAAACTGTCTTCTTGAATTGGCTTAAATATAAAAGAAACCTATTGTACTAGCATTTACCCTACTTCCTCTTCTTCTACTTTCCGTTTTGGTAAACGCCCGACACCAATAAGACGTCTATAGAATGGAAACATTCTGGTTCCCCCGTACGAAAATACTCGAAGAATTTCTCGGGTTTGCGACCGCGTCAAGTGGTTAAAATCACACGACCTTCGGCCAAACACTCGTTGGCCATTGTCAAGTGGTACGACTGCCTGGTGGCTGCTGGTGCGGCCTTATATACGCTAGCTGCCGGCCGTGACGTCATTTGTGTCCGTGCAATCTCCATATATGGTAATGTTTTGGCTCGGTGGCCAGCGTGCTCGCTTTAGCTTCGCGATCGCCGGGTTCCACGCCGCGTTGAGCTGTAGGCCGCCGTGTCTACTGAGAGTGATGTCACTGATTTTAATTTATATTGCTTCCTTAATTACGGAATGCCAGAAACCGTTGGTTCGAGCCACGACCGAGACATCATCGAATTTGATTCTGTGGCTGTTTTCTAACGCATGTTCTGTTAAAGATGACTTCTCACGGTAGCGTAGACGATGACACATGTTCCTTCCTGCGTTGTTCTGTTGTCCGCATAGTTTGTCCGACGTAAGACTGACCTCACTCACACGGTATTTTATAGACTCCTGGTGTTATGAGTCCTGCAGCATCTTTAACTGGCCTCAGTAGTTGACAAATTTTTGCTGCAGGTCTGAAATCCGATTTGATTTTTGTGTCTTTTCAGCAGGCGGCTTACTTGCCTGACACAGAACCACAGAATGGCAAGGAAGCAAGCTTCTGTTCCTGTTCCTTGTCCTTCTTCTTACTGTGATTTTTATCTGAAATCACGTCATCACCACACTTTGCGTGGGTGGTTCAATTCGTGGAGCAGGTTGTTGGCATCTGATATTTTCCTTGCACGGTGCACCATTGTTTGTAATACCGTGTGCTCCTGTGCCGAATGATGATGGCGTGCAAGTACGGATTTGTGTAAGTTTTAATGTTCAAATGTTTGTGAAGCTTATGGGAGTTAACTGCGGTGTCATCAGTCCCTAAACTTACAAACTACTTATGAACTACCTAATACTAATGACAGCACATGCCCGAGAGGGGATTCCAACTGTCGAAGGGGAACGGCCTCGCGCATCACAGCATAGCGCCTCATTGCGCTCGGCCGCTCCGCCGCGGCAGTAGGTTTTATTAAGACGCTGTGACCAAGGCTTCCATTTCGTTTACGACGGACAAGGACATCGAGGAAGAGCAGTATGTTGTCTTATTCTACCTTAATGCTGAATTGATTGTTCTTGTTACTACGGTTGAAGTCCCAAAACTCTCCAAGCTTCTTTCTCCCGTGAGACCAAATGACATCCTCGATATTCTCCATGAAGTGGTTTGCAGTAGCTGGAGCCAACGGACTTCCTATCACTACACCGTTAATCAGATGGTAATACTCACGTTGTATACAAAAGAGAATGACGTAAGTTTTTTTGCTTAAGCAGCTCGAGTACGTCACTGAAAAAAGCTTGGATACAAGGTCCAAGGAGCCCTTGATAGGCACATTGCTAAAAAGTGACACCACATCGAAACTGACATTCATGTCACTTTCACTGAGACGAAGATGGTTGATCCGGTCGATAAAATCGGCTGAGTTTTTTATATGGTGCTCACAGCATCCCAGATGTGGAGCGAGGAGACCAGCCAAATATTTCGAGAGCTTATATGTCGATGAATTGATGGTAGACACCGTGAATCTGAAGGTGTCCCCATCGGTGTGGATCTTCAGTAAACCATATGCAGTAGGTGGTCTAGGTGCCTGCTGGAGAACATTCTTCACCACTTTGTCTTCCAAGGACGACTTTTAACAAGCTCAGATGTAAATACTAACAAGTAACACAATTCCTTGAGACAACATTGTCTCGTTATACCAAAGGTATTAAACATAAGGAGAGGCATTGAATTAAAATTTGTTCTATGGCCGTGATTCGAACCGAAGACCTCATATTACGTAGGCGCTTTAGACCATTCAACAAACAAAGCTACTACACGCACTGTCTCAAAGCACGTCTCCCTCCACACCAAATACTTTAATTCTGCCTTATGTTCCCTATGAAATTCGTATCAAATTGCCAGAGCCCTCCTATATTGGAATAGCAACCCAGCAAAGAACTCGAACAGAAGCAATCCCGCCTTGTTCCTCCGACCTAGGTGATATAAATATCACCAAATAATACAATTCCTTGAGACAACATTATCTCGTTGTAGGCCTACCGAAGGTATTAAACATAAGGAGAGGCAATGACAAATTTGATCCCGAACACGAGAAAAAGATCAATCTAGACTTACCGATCCGGATCAAAACTGAATCCCAACTAGACGATGACCAAAACCAGCTATTACAAGTACTGGAAAAAACAATGCACCGGGTCTGGATGGTGTAACAAGAAGAGTCCTACGATTAGTCCGACAAGAATTGATAATAGCATTACAGGAGCTATTTAACAAAGTCATCAGTCAACAAAAAATACCTGTAAAATAGAAGACGGCTAAAGTCATTATGATACTAAACCCAGGAAAGCTATCCAAAATCATACCGACCAATTACTTTGCTCTAATTGGCACTATTATAAGAACCCGAATGCAGACCTATGTTGATAACAAACTACTAATTCCCTCAATACAAGCAGGATTTCGAAAGGGATATTCGACCTTGGACCCGATAATAAAGATTACCAGTTGCATTACCCAAGCATTAAATTTCTGAGACTGCGCTATGGCTCTAATGCTAGACACAGAACGAGCGTTTGCTAAAGTCTGGCATGTAGGTCTATATTATACAATGTTCAACATGGGTTTTCCAAGTGAACGTGTAAAATTAATAAAGAACTATTTGGAGGATAGATCAACCAGAGTGCATAGTAACGGTAATACATCTACACCGTTTTTCCCTTAGCTGGTGTACCACAAGGTGCAATCCTTTCCCTCTATTATATTCATGATATACGGCAGATATTCCTATGCCTACTCATTGGAATGAAGATCTTACTTTATACGCTGATGATACTGCCTATTAGTGTCATTCATCAACTACATAAGGACTTCACCGACTTTCAATGCAGTACATTCAAACATCAGAACCCAGGCTAGCCAAGAGGCGTATTCGCCCAAATGCAGAAAAAACTCAGTTTATACATCATAAGAACTTGAGGAAATATAAGCATCAAAATACAGAAGATCTACGTGTTATCTTATGGGGAAAAGAAATTGTACCAAGACATGCGACTAAATACCTCGGTATCAATCTTGATTCCACCTTAACATACAAACAATCAATTACAGATTTAATTACCAAGGAAAGGAAGAAAATTAGACTGCTGAAAGTGATAAAGGGCCGAATTGGAGTGGCAGTGACACCAGCACTGATATACACCTATAGTAGCTACATAAGACCAACTTTAAAATATGCTGCACCAATTTCGGTAACATCTAGAGTACATTCCCTAGTACAGAGAGGAGAACACTACGGATCGCAACAAGACTTACTTCAAGCACCAGCAGAGATCAGAGTTATGAAATGGCTCAAATTGAACCTTTAGAAGAAAGGCTTATCAAAATGATAGTCAGTTATGGAGCAACTAGATTAGCGAACAACTCGAAGACAACAGAAATATTATTACAAGCTCCAATTACACTCAGATTTCCTAGTTATAAATATCCTTACCCGCCGAGTGCGATAGCGCATGCGATAAAAAAGATATATCCAGAAATTAATTACATGGAATTTCTTTTAGGTGATCAGGGTCTCTACCAACATTTAACACTACAAGAAGAGGAAACTGACTAAACAATAGTATTAAACCTTCACTGAAGTTTTTTCAGGGAGGATTTTCCTCAGTAATAATCAAAAGCGGGTAACCTTCCAGGAAGATATAGACTAAGTAAGGTATACAAAAACAAATTACGTTAAGAAAATTCTCTTATTAAATTTGAAATAAAAAGTGTCACCACATTATAAAGTAGTTTTGTTCCATGGCTTAACCCAAATCTCCATTCGCCACACTGTCTCTTTCTTATATCCACTGCCTATTTCTTTCTCGGTGGCGGAGTGGTCAACGCGTCTGCCAAGTAAGCAGGAGATACCGGGTTCGAATCCTGGCCGGACACAAATTTTCATTCGCCGCACTTTGTATTTCATGTAAACCTAGTACAGTGAAGCCATAACTGATCGCAAATTGCGATTTATTTCACCTCCTTAATTGTTTCGTTACCTAATATAATTCCTTCAGCATCACTTGATTTTCTTAGACTGCAGTCCATTACCCTTGTTTTCCTCTTGTTAATGTTCATCTTATATGCACCTTTCAGCACACTGTCCATTCCGTTCAACTGCTTTTCCAGGTCCTTTGCTGTCTCTGACAGGATTACTATGTCGTCGGCAAAACGCAACGTTTTTAACTCTTCACCCTGAACTTTAATTCCTACTCCAAATTTCTCTTTGCTTTCCTTTATAGCTTGCTCAATGTACAAATTGAATAACACCGGAGAAAGGCTACCACCCTGTCTTACTCCCTTCCCAACTTTGACAACCGCTGTCTGGTTTTTGTACAAGTTGTAAATAACCATACGCTCTTTGTATTTTACTCCTGCTTGCTTCAGAACTTCAAAGAGTTTATTCCAATCAACTTTGTCAAAAGCCTGCTCCAAATCTACAAATGCTAGAAATGTAGGTTTGCCTTTTCTTAATCTATCTTCAAGGATAAGCCGTAAAGTGAGTATTGCCTCCCGTGTTCCTACATTTCTCCTGAACCCAAACTGATCTTCCTCGAGGTCGGATTCTACCAGCTTTTCCATCCTTCTGTAAATAATTCGTGTTAATATTTTTCAACCACGACATATAAAAAGTTCTGTAGTTTTCATACCTGTCTGGACCTGTTTTCCATAGAATGGGGATTATAACATTTTTCTTGAAGTCTGAGGATAGTTCGTCTGTCTCATACATCTTACACACCAGGTGAAACAGTTTTGTCATGGCTGGTTCTCCCAGATACTTCAGGGAATGTCCTCTAGTCCAGGGGCCTTGACTTAGGTCTTTCAGTGCTCTATCCTTCTGTAAATAATTCGTGTTCATTTTTTGCAACCATGACTGGTGGTTCTGTAATTTTCACACCTGTCTGGGCCGGCTTTCTTTGGAATGGGGATCATAACATTTTTTCTTAAAGTCTGAGGGTACTTCACCTCATGATGATCATTTTTTTCAGTTCCGCCGTATAGGATACATAATTTTGTAAATGACCTTCGTATAAGCATTCTTACAACGTCAGACGAAACTGTTACGTTTATTCCACAATAACACCGCCAAAAGGAAGGTTTCTTTTTTATCTTCGGATTCCTGCGGCAAATCCGCAGAAGAGGCGGCTCGGCGGCGCGTCCTCGGCCCGTTCATAAGCTGTTATTTTGCTGCGCCGCGCTTCGCTCCGATTTACTCCGGCGGCGCTGGCGGAGGACTGCGGGCAGACAGTGGATAGGAAGAGTGGGGGGCGGCAGGGCGGCCCTGTCAAAACGCCTGCCGCACCGCCGCCCAACCCCCAGATTCACCCCCGCCCACGCCCAACCCCTTTGCCCGTCGCAGTCTCCGGGCTGAAACAAAAATCGGGCTGTGTGTGTCGGCTCGGGTCGGGTCGAGCCGGGCCGGGCCGGGTCGTCCGGAGTGTTTGAGGCCGGCCGCCGATGCTATCTGGGGCCGCACTGCCTCGCTGCCGCACTGCGCCTGTCCGACCGCCGCGCCGCACCACGCCGCCAATTGGCTGCTTTGTTCGCCGCCGTACGAATCGCCACAAATTGTACGGACGCCCCGCGGCCGACACTCGTGATGGCCGCGGCTCCCTGCGGGCGTGTTATCTCGCGCAGCGCGCTCCGGCTTTTTCCCCCTCTTATTTTCCGCCCCCAGTGAAGTGAAAGTTGGTCGGGCTGCAATATATTGCACTGTCGGAAGGGGGAGCGCGCTTTTTTGTGTGTGTAATGTGAACGTGAAATGGAAAATGCCAAGCGGTTCCGACTGGTAATGCCCGATCCGCTTAAACCTACGTCTAAATCTGTACTATGAAAGTGAGAGATACATTGCAGAGCGTCTTTCGCAAGGCATTATGCTCTTCATACTCGTTTGGAGAGCGATTGATCGCTTAACCCCTAACATAAAAAGCTGGGCCCCAGGGAGTTGTCTTTGTGTGTGTGTGTGTGTGTGTGTGTGTGTGTGCTACTTCTGCAAGTATAAGAACCAATTCTTTCTTGATTTTTATGTGTGTCTTGCATCCATTTAAGATACATATTTAATAACTGACGGGCTTGCTGCAAAAACCAAAGATGTGCATTTCTGGTCAAAAGTGAGATACGAGGTGTGCTACCTGGAGCTCTCCGAATCAATTTCTGACATCCAAAGAACGTAATTAGAGTTACCTTGTACACTACTATGTTGAGAAAATAAAATAAAAAAAAGGAATTGTGGTCCGCAGAGGACCCCAGCTTGATAAACGACTTTGATGACACAGGGTTTTTATGTTAAGGGTCGTACCAAGCTTTAATACTCCTAATTACGTGTTTGCTATCGCTGTCTGAGAGAAGCATCACGGTTAATTAAAGTGATGTTTGAAAATTTGAAGAGTGTAGAGGGTGGAATGAAGAACGGTTTGATAGAAGGAACCTTTAAGAGATCACTCATTCTATGAACTCACTCAATAGGCTAAGTGAAACAGTAAAATACAGTAATTACAATAACTTCAATAGGGATAATCTAAACCAGTGTTTTTCAACCTGCGGGCCACGACCCCCATGGGGTTGCAAAATATTACTGGGGGGAGAGGGTGGGGAGTTCGCGGTCACTACAGGAAGGAGCTGCACAATAGAATAACGAGCCCAATCCTTGTCAGAATAAAGGTTCAATAATGTGAAACATAGTCCTAATAAAAGTGAATTTATTTCACTTTAGAATTACGTAATTCCTTGTTAATATTATTTCTAAATTGAACACAAAGTTCAACAACGTTTTATAGCATAAATAAATAGACACATAGTCCGAAGACTGATTCAGGAATCAATTGACACCTAACTCGTCAAACTGCATTGAGTAATTGTTGATAATCTATGTACTTCTTTATAAATTGACCACTGTTATAATCAATACACAACCAATCTGCAATAGTAGGAAGTTTATTACAACCAGTAATTAATCCAATAATAGTATAGGTAGGCTGACAGTGTTCCGTTGATCTGTCGTGGCTTTTGGAGGACTCATCAATGCGTCGGTTATCATCGGCGAAGACTGACTGCCGCTGGAGGCTGGGTGGCCATCTTGGCTTGCCGGCAGAGCGTGGTGGCGCCATTGCAGCCTGTAGAGACTCGCTTCCAAGTCGCGATGCTGGCCCGCCTGGTGGGTCGACCAGGAACTGAAGCGCAGGTTGGCCGGCGAGTCGTACAGTGGAGTCGGCTGATACATCGCTGGCCAGGGCGTTTGTAAACACGACTGACCGATTGTTTGAGGGTCCACGCTTCGGTCGATAGCTCCGGAGACTATGTTGCGGGTTGCCAGCTTCCCAGGGCGCCGCCTTATGGCACGCTGCCGTTATGGAGTTTACTAACCCCCCCCCCCCCCCCCCCTTGCGGATAACTGGCGTCGGGAGCGGAACATGAGACTGTCGCCCCGATGCCATGTTGTCGCCATGTCTATAGGTTGGTGTTGGGATGTATCATGCAGCTCTGATTCCGCATGGAGGAGATGATGGAAGCCTGTCGCTGTAGAATAGGGCCGGAAATGGCCGGGATGGTGACGGCGAGGGCGCTGAGGTGGACTGGAAGCTGTCGATGACCGCTTTGTGGGCGGTGGCTGCGCCATCTCCATGTGTGGGGTGAGAAAAGCCCCGGAATTCCTGGTTCGTCCCTATCTGGTGACGGCGTGTGTGGCGGCGTCATGGTGCCTGCTGGCTGGCCGGATGGTCGTATGTCACTGGAGGCATCTGGCGATGTTACTGAAGGTTGACGGAGCTGTGGGTCACCACCCTCCGGCTGCTCTCATGGAGAGCTGAGGGGAGAAAAACTATCAGAATGAGTGGAATCTGAGCCCCGCGGATGAGAAACATCTGGGACAGGCTGTGTTGGAATGGTTGGCAAGGGCATTCGGGAGTGGGAGGATCGGGGACGGAGTTGGCTGAGGTGGCGCAGTACCGTGCGGCCTTGGAGATTAAGGGAAAAGACTTTGCGACCACATTGTTGGATTATGACTGCAGGCAGCCACGGTGTAAGGCGGCTGAAACCTTTTGCCCAGACTGCGGTTCTGGGCCTGAAACGCTGGGCAGTTGGGACAGCCGGCAGACGAGGTGCCGGCAGGAGCGGTTACAGAACCGTTCGTGGCTGGCGTCCACGGAGAAGTTCAGCCGGGCTCTTGTGCCCCATCGGCGTTGCTCGGTAGCTTCTGAGAAATAAGGTTAGAGCATCATCTGAGGAGGAAGAGTCGAGATACTTCTTCTTTTGCAATTTGAAACTTTGAACGAGGCGCTCTGCCTCGCCGTTCGACTGTGGATGAAATGGTGGGGTACAAATGTGTGGGATACCGTTGGTGCTGCAGAATGTCTCAAATTGACGGCTGCAAAACTGAGGCGCATTAACATTGACGATAAAGCGGAGACCCTCAGTGACGAAGATCTCGGAAAGAGCTTTGATGGTGGTCTATGCTGTGATGCGGGAAAAGCGCAATATATAAGGAAAACGAGAATATGCGTCGATCAGCAGCAGCCAATGTGACCCCAAAAAGGCCCAGAAAAGTCTATGTGTATCCTTTCCCATGGCGTGGATGCTGCAGGCCACGGAGCATAAGTCCTGAGTCCTGTGGGGTGCTGGAAGGTGAGTCATGCACTGCTTACGGTTCCAGATAGAGCGTTCAATCTCTACCGTCAATTTTGGCCAGTAATCATACCGTCTTGCGAGAGCCTTTGTTCGGGAAATACCCCAGTGGCCTTGGTGAAGGAGGAATTAACACTAGGGGGTGCTCCTGGTTGTCAGTCAGCAATATCACATACTCGACAAGAGAAAGCTGGTGTCACAGGGTGTAGTAATGGCGCAACTCCGGCTGCTGGCGAGCCTGAGGGCGCTCTGGCCAACCCTGTTGAATATAGGTGCGAACTTGGTGCAGCAGAGGATCCCGCCCTACAGCTTCGGCCACCTTACTACTTGTGATGGGAAAAGGATCTAACGTGTCTTGGGATATCCTCCAGTTGAAAAACCAGGAGTTCCTCACTGTCAAAGGCCGGGTCAGGGCCTTGCGGAATTCGAAAAAGGGCGTCGGCGTTTGCATGTTGAGAGGTACTGAGAAAATGAATGGTACCATTGTATATTGATATGAATAGAGCCCAGCGCTGCAACCAATGTGAGGTATTAACTGGCACCTGAGAGGAAGAATTAAATAATACCACTAGCGGCTTGTGATCTGTAATCAGTTGTAACTTCAGTCCGTACACAAAAACGTGAAAAGACGATCGCTAATGCCTCTTTATATTTGCGAGTATCGCATCTGTATCTGTGACAAGGTTTTGGAAGCAAACGCGATTGGCTACTCTGAACCATCATCGTTCCTATGGGCCAGTACGACCCTGATCCCACAGTCGGATGCATCCGTGGTGATCACGAGTGGCTTGTCAGGCTGGAAACGAGCTAAACAAGGTGCTGAGCATAGTTTGGACTTGAGTTTCTGAAATGCTGCTTCACAGTTTGGAGACCAGAAGAACTTAACCTCCTTCTTTGCACAATTGTGTCAATGGAAAAGCGATCCGTGCAGCCCCAGGCAGAAACTTCCGCTAATATGCTATTTTGCCGAGGAAAGATTGAAGTTGCATCAGATTCGTCGGCCGTGGCAAATCATCAATGGCGCGACGATGTTCCTCTGCTGGACGGATTCCCTGCTGCGACGCAATATGTCCAAGGTACGATATTTGTGGCTGAAAGAAACTGCATTTGTCATTCCTACATCAAAGGCCAGCGGAACGAAGGAGCTCGAAGAGAAGACGGAGATTTTCCAGATGTACCTGGGTGGTTTGGCCAGTGATGACGATATCGTCCTGATAATTGATGCAACCCGGGATGTTGTGAAACAATTTTTCGAGGAAACGCTGAAATATTGCCGGAGCAATAGCCAATCCAAACATAAGCCTTTTCAGTTTATATAATCTCAGTGGTGTGTCGGTTACAGTGAGTTTCTGCGACGCTGCATCCAATGGTATTTGAAGATAGGCATCGGCCAGGTCGATCGTCGAGAAGTAATGGCCACCTGCCAGTTGTGCTAGGAATTCATCTGGTTTGGGAATTGGAAAAGTATCGACCTCTGCTTGTGCATTGACTGTCAGTTTAAAATCTCCCCAGATCCGCAGTTTGCCCGATGGTTTCTTGATTAGAACAACCGGGGTAGCCCATTCACTATGTGTCTCTGGATCAAGGACATTTTGCTCTGTAAGCTGCTCTAACCCTTATCGGAGGAGATCCCGGAGTGATAATGGTACTGGGCGAGCGCGAAAGAAGCGTGGGCGGGTTGAAGATTTCAGATTAATGTGCGCCGTAAAATTGCGAGCTTCACCCATTCCAGGCTGGAAAAGATCTTCAAAATCCGTACACAGTGCGTCAAGATCAGGAAACGGGATGTGCTCAGAAATCAATTGGACAGAGTCATCAATAGTAAAGCCAAACGAAGTGAAGGCGTTCATGCCAAACAAATTCTCTGTAACGTCACTGTGCACAACTAGGAAAGTCAATGAGCGTGTAACATTTTTGTACGTAATATCCACAGTAAATTGATCCTTTAACGGAATGGCTTCCTTGTTGTAAGCAACGAGACGCTTCTGCGGTGGTTCCAGGGCTGGGGCACCCAGCTTGAGGTGTCTACCTGGAGGTGCACTGGCGTTTGTAGGATAAGAACGTCACGAAAAATTTTTGATGCTTGACCTGGACGTCCTGCTGCTACTTCGTTTATATCCATTGGTATCGGCCTCGAGTGCTGGCGGCGGAAAACTTTCGCTTTACGCACGGAGGCCAAATGTCCTTGCATAGAACAAGCGCCGCAATGTGCCCACTGGTCTGGACATTTCTGTGGAATGCTTATGGAAACAGTCTGGGCCAGACGGAAGGCGGCGGGGATTTTTGCGTCGAAAAGCCCGTTTGGAATTTTCGTAAGCAATGGTTGCAGGCTGATGGGGTGCTTTCTTTCCCTCTCGGTGGAATTTCCGATTTTGAACCGCATCGATCTGTTCCTCTGGTCCAGTGAGATGTTGTGTAGCGGCGATGTCGGCCCATATTTCCAGCCGCTTTCCTGCTACTCTGGTAACTTCGAAAGTTCAAGGCATCCTTTTGAAATTTTAAGTCTGGCGCAGCCAGAATGATCATATCCCTAATCATTTCTTCAGCATATGATTCTTGTGCATTTTTGGAAACGAAATAACATTTTCTAGTGTGTCCCTGAAATTCTGCCGCCCACTCCCGATATGTCTGATAAGGTTGCTTATGACACTGATAGAATTCTACCCTGGCGGCAATGACATGAAAATTACTCTGGTAGTAGTTGCGGAGTAAGCGGCAAATATGCTCAAACGAAAGATCACTAGGTTCCCTCAATGGCTCAAGTTTGCAGAGAAGGTTATAAATTTTGGGGTGACTACAAGACAAAAATAAAGAGCGAATCATGCTTTCGTCGCAAACCTAGAACGCTGCCAAGTAATGTCGAAAGCGTTTTTCATTTTTTGATTCGTCAAATGATGGGAATGCTGGTAACTGTGGCCTGGCTTGTTGTGCTACCATCACACTCAGAAGTTGCTAAATATTCTGCTATATCACCGCTTGCTGACGTGCCAGATCGGTCAATATGGCCTGTAGTCCCAGGTCCCAGGTAACACCAGTATCTGCGTCGACCATCCTCGTCGCCACTTGTGTTATAATCGATACACAACCAATCTGCAATAGTAAGAAGTTTATTACAACCAGTAATTAATCCAACAATAGTATAGGTAGGCTAACAGCGTTCTGTCGAGAAAGGTGTTGATCTGTCGTGGCTTCTGTAGGACTCTTTAATGCGTCAGTTATCATCGGCGAAGACTGACTGCCGCTGGAGGCTGGGGAGGACCTGCCGGCAGAGCGTGGTGGCGCCAGTGCAGCCTGGTAGAGACTCGCTTCCAAGTCGCGATGCTGGCCCGCCTGGTAGATCGACTTGGCGAGCCGTACAGTGGAGTCGCCTGATACATCGCTGGCCAGGGCGTTTGTAAACACGCCTGACCGCTTGTTTGAAGGTCCACGCTTCGGTCGGTATCTCTGGAGGCTGTGTTGCGGGTTGCCAGCTATCCAGGGCGCCGCCTTATGCCACGCTGCCGGTACGGAGTTTACTGCATATACCTTAACGAGTGTAAATCCGTTCTGTGTCATACTTGAAAGTACAAACATTCGTTACACAAGATGCACTTCTCTGTCGGAAATCATGTAAAGGTAGAATGTCTCCTAGTCCAAAAAATAGAACAGAAATTAATTCTATATAATACAATACTGTAAATAATTTTTTTACGACAAATTAGTATCAACAGAAAGAAATTTACATTCGTTGGTTTTGAGATGTCTCAAATTGTAGCATAATTGGTTGGAGAAGTGTGGGCGTTCGAATATTTGGACAGGGGGAGGGGAGGGGGCGGGGGAGGTCGCGTATTGAAAAAGGTTGGAGAACGGTGCTCTAAACGGAATCAGTGTATATAATCAGTATGACCAACATGAAATCCTTCACACTGCGCAACCAATGTTTCATCTGCCTCTCTTTAGTAGTGTAAGAAAGCGTACGTTAGTCTCCTTTATAAAGAAAAAAACAACGGACTAAAAAAAATGTTCAAATATCCATGCCCGAGGGGGGATTCGAACCCCCGACCGTAGTGGCCGTGCAGACTGTTACTGGAGCGCCTCAGTCCCCTCGGCCACCGCGGCCGGCAACAACGGACTTGCATAATCACAGACCAATATGAATAAAATCCTTTTCTGTAGAAATCGTGTTCTCAGTCAGGATGAAGCAAAATACCACCAGACGGACTATTTCCTGTCTATGCACCAGCACAGCCTTAGGAAGCGTTGTCCGTATTCAGCTGACATCTTGTGAGACATGGCTGACGAGCATGATCATGATATTTAACATCACATCAAATAATTTGCATGATTTTCCCTGTTTCAGTTCTCATTGTAATGACACCTTTCCACTTCCTGCAAATGGGATAAAATATAATCAATAATTTGTCCCCACCAAAAATCTAATGAACTAACTGGGATCTGACGAATAATAATGTTGAAAAAACATCTTTCAAATCCAGCAATGTTTATTACACCTTTTTAAGCAGGATAAAACACACAATGATAAATCCAATACTAAAATCATAAACAACAAGAATACTTTTATAACCAAATAAGAAATAACAATGTAATGCATATGAAGTTACTCAAATTATTACGAAACTGGAAAGTCAGAAACCCCTATCCTGAAATAATATAATGTTCTTAGCGGGATAATCGAGTCGGAATACCAATGCAGGGTTGACTTTCCTAACTACACAATCCCCACTATAAGGCACTAATGTATCGACAATATGTTGCTGGCGAGCGCTTTGCCATACATTACCAAACTGACGACTTGCGTGTGAAGGTGCTGCGCTACAGTGGCGTGGGGGTAGGGCGACTGTGAGCTGAAAATTTGCGCGACTACGAAATAAAAAAGAAAAACTCGCTCCGTCGCTCGGAAGCTGTACTCCCTGCTATCAGCCTCTGTGCGATCGGCAGTACACAGTGCCTACGACCTCAAACAATTCTGCCAAGTCAGGATCACTTCAGTGAGGGTAGACAAGTACGCACGAGTACTGAAGGTCTAAATGACTCCAGAAGTTGAGTATAACGCAACTAGTGCTTCGGTGCACTAGTACTGGCTGGCTGACTTTATTGAAACCGAAAACAAGAACAATCCAAGTTCAAGTGTTCAAGTGTTTGTTAAGCTTATGGGACTTAACTACGGGGTCATCAGTCCCTAAACTTACAAACTACTTATGAACTACTTACGAACTAGGACGGCACAAATATCCATGCCCGAGGGGGGATTCGAACCCCCGACCGTAGTGGCCGTGCTGACCGTGACTGGAGAGCCTCAGTCACCTCGGCCACCGCGGCCGGCAAGAACAATCCGCTCAAGTATAAATCGCAGAGTGTACCCTGAAACTCACACAAGTTCACTGGTCCAAGTATCGGCTCAATAAGCAAAATCTCCAAATCCGCACACTGGGAGGACAGGACGCCACCAGACGCGTCCGTACTCCAGCGCTACGAAACACGAAGTCCCCTTCTATCACCGCGAAACGCCGTTTTTACGTAAAGCCAATCAGCGTCGAGTTCTCTAACTCCAACCAGTAAAATCCACACACACTTTTGGCGCGATTCTCATTAAACGGCTCTAATCGTCGCCCGTGGGAGCGGCTGCCTAGCCTCCAGCAATATTCCGTCGCTTTCCCTTTCGGACCCTTGGCCACAGCTATGTGCCCTGCTATCTTCTTCTAAAGAGCGCAGACGATGCCTCTCCTTCACAGTTTGGGACACAAGGCTACATTTTTACGACCTACTGCCCTGCCAGTGTGCCACCCAAGGCCAGCGCGCCCGGCCTCCTATGGCGCCGCAGGGCGCAGGTAGGAAGGAATTTCACTCACCCCCTCAGGGCCAAGTCAGCTCTGCATCTCACCTTAGCAAAAATCTTCCCTGCATTGTATTCCCGACAGCAATAGAAAATTGTATGTACAGGACTCATTAAAACAATACGTCAACAATAAACATCGATAATAAAGATGAGAGATGGGCTAACATCTCTCACACTTTCACAAATCGGGTATATGCAGTTTATGATAGTTAAATGATAGAATACAGTACGTTGTCGTAGACGCGAATGTTCATAAGAGGCAAGCGTATTTGTAGCAATGACCATGGGCAGCGTGATACCATCGCTATTATTTTCTATATACATACATAAAGGATATGATGGAATCAGTGAGTAGCAATATGCGGCTGTCTGCTAAGGGTGATCTATGGTAAAGTGTCGTCATCGAATTAATGTGGCAGACTTCAAAGGGAACACCCGAAGTCGCCGCATTCGATTTTGACGAGTATTGAATATATTTTTGGGGATCTCTCCTGGGTATCTGGTTAAAGTGTTACATTGCGGTTTACGAATGCGTCATCCCGTTAAAACTATTTCTCTTCACGACGACGTCTTTTGATTCCCACCTTGCAAGTAGCTAGAACAGACAGCTCGTTTGATCGGCATTAATGACATAATCCAGATTACAATTCTTGATTAAAGATCTCGATTGAACTTTAAATCTTCTCGACTCTACAAGGGTTCTTCTATAAATGCGAATTCTTTGCGAGAAACTAATTTCGTAATTTTCCGCAGTCTTATTAAATGCGCTCTCTTGAATCGATCGGCCCATGATTGGCTACTCGTGACGAAGAACGTTGACGGAGATGAGTGTTAAACCAGCATTCATTGCCCATTGCTGAAAGGTACTTGGTATTGCCTGTATATGCAAAAATTTAAAAATCATTACGAACTACTCATTTTTATTCTAACAACATGCATCTTTGATGTATATTTAACGAAACTCACCTTCTCGCATTTCTGTCTCGCTTCTAGAAATCGCTCGTAACTTTCTTCGTCAATGCTTTTACACTTACACAATTCGCGTTTCTCTACGTTTGACGTCCTCTTTACATGGTACGAAAGTTATTTCGCTCTTCATTGGGGAGAATCCTTTCTTACGGAAAGTTTTCAAGGTCCATTTGGATGAAGTGATGCCATAACGACTGCTCGTTGCTTGTACAACATAGACCCATAATTTGCCTGCCGTTCATCAGACTCTTCGGCAACGTAGTCGTCGACGGCTTCCACTTCCTTTAAAGTGATTAGTCCTTTAATTTTCGAATTTTTCCCAATAGTGAAAAGTGAGAAAATAAATTTGAATGCTGGAAAGTAAAACTTACCATGGATCCACTGTCACAAGGAATACACTCTTGCAATTCATCTTTTGAGTCGCTGTCAATTAATTATTCTTCGCGGACGATTTATTTTTCTGCCAAGAAGTTATGAATTGCATTTAATATAAGTTCTCCGATACCTCTTGAGTTTTCAGAACACGTTCTCCGAGGAGTACCCGTCTCGGGATTCAAATCACGAACTAAACTCTCTGCTTATCTCGGTAGAATCCAACTCTTCGAATACTTCACTTCCAGACATACTTGGCATTTCCATTACTGTGATTGTTTTATTTCAGTTTTCACATAATTAATGTTCACTGTGCTCATGGTACTGCAAACGCGTCTCGTTGGCGACACAAGCAAACTGAAGAAGTATACGGGTTTGCTTTCCCTAATGCCCATTCACTTCAATAACCGGGCAGGACGTAAAGATATGTCAAAAGTAAACAATAACGATTGCGGGAAGGCCACATGAATACGTCGCTTACCGCACAACGAAAATAGTGCTAATAATAATCTCAAAAACTAAGGCAAAGTGAGATATAGCACGTTAACCGGAAATTCCAGAGAGGTCCCACAACAACATGTTAAAGACCGATCAAAATGTTAATCGCGTCTATTCAATATATAGGCGTCACGTTGCATAGCGATATTTAATGGATCGACCAAGTAAGACGAATCTTGGGAAGAGTCGTCTTCGTATCATGCGGAGAGCTGTAGGAAAATGTGAGGGCCGTTGCTTGAAGTTAACTGCAGTACAATTCTCCTGCCGGTAATTTAAATTCACGTAATTACTTATATCGTGGAGAATCAGCGATCAAAGTGATTAAATTCACTTAAAAGGTCTGTCAAGATCGCAATTTATTCAAAGTTTACCGGTTTCGACCATTTAATTGGCCATTTTCAAGCCACTACAACCATAATGTTGGCCACAGGTGGCGTTTAACAGGCTCTACCTTGATGTTAAATGTCAACTGTTCAGCAGTGGATTTTGTAAGAATTTATGGCCTGCTAATAATCGGAATTAACTCTTATTTTACCCCCTTTGGAATTTTGTCTTAGGCAACCTGATGTGCCACATTTTAAACATTAATAGAAAAAATGTGTAAATATTTAAGAAATATATTAATAAATATTAACTATCAGTGGTGCCAATAAACACATTAATGATTCTTTGTTCAATTTTGTGCATAAATCGGACTTGTAGCCTCTGAAGTTTGTGACATGTAGTTAGGTTACGAATCCGTGTATACTTTTATGCACGGACTGAAGCTTGTTCATACTTCTCGGATTCCAGCAGCCATGAGATCTAAACTTTCAAGGAATTTTTCCTTTGGCTATTACCGTGCAATAGGATATTCAAGGGACGTGGAGTAGAATGTTGTAAATTACGATTGCGTACAGTTTTCGAATCTTCCGATTGTAGCACCAGCTGTGGCCAAACGAAGGCAATACTCATGAAAAATCAAATTTATGTTTTTCCGTAGGATCATAATCTGCTGTCAAAAAAGGGAGTCCCATTGAAGACTTCCAAGTTACCCCGCCACCCACGCACGGGGTTGAATTCGGGGTCGTGGTATAGCCAAATAATTTGAATTACAACTTTTCTCATACTATGTGTGTTGTTTCAAGGTATTTCTTCTCTCTAAAGAACACCCTATGTAAAGCATGGTCATGAGTGGTGAAGCTCACGTTCAGACTGTTTGAGTAAGGATGGGGAAAGAAATCGGTCGTGCGCGTTGAAAGGAACTATCCTTGCGTTCGTCTGGTACTGATTAAGGAAAATAATACAGAAATTACTGGGGCACATATTGAATCGTATCTTTTGTAATTATCACGCCACACAATAAACTATAAATTAAAAAAGTTGTCTTCATACATTCATTTGTTTAGGAAGAAAAAATTATTTCCACAGTATGGTTATTCATCGTCCACCCTGTAGTATCAAGTAAGAAAGAAATTATATCATGGTTTTCAGTCAAGGTCGCTGTATAGATGGATGACAGGTTTCGATGCTAGTGACGCATTCCTATCATTCATCTTATTAGAAATTATTGATGGCATCTCTAATATAAAACAGCAGTACATTTCTCTTATAATAACAACAAAAAAGTGGACATGCATAGCCTCAGACAACGCAGTGGTAGCTTACAAGGGAACTCCACGAACCCGAGGGTGCAAAACTTTTTGAAAAGTTGGTTTTAGGAAGTTTATGGCGCATTGAAAATCTGCGGAATTTTATTTTAACCCTGCGGAATTAAGCGTTAAAAATTGAACAAAATCGGACTATCTCAAAAACTATCAAAGATAAAAATTTCGAACAACTTTTTTCCTATGAAAGCGGTAAAAGTAGAGCCTTTGGCGAATTTTCGAGCATTTTGCGATATCTCCAGCCGTTTGTGAAAAAACTTGAAATTTGTACATTTTTGAACCTCTTTTTGCTTGTAAAAATTATAATTAGGCAGTAATAAGCAGTGAAACGCATAACGACGTCTGAAGTGATCATTTTAAATACATACCTTCCGGTTGGTATGGTAACTGCAACGATTGAAACCAGAATTTACGCTTTGAAACAGTTTGCGCTTGGCCCCCCGGAGTAGGCAATAGGCGATGCACGTCCGCGGTCATAATCTGTCTGGACTGTGAGAGACAAGCAGCCGAAAGGTCCGCTGTGGCTGACTGTTCATCACTCCGCCTTTGGGACCAGCGTGTCGAGTTGATGCGTGCTTCGAACCCGCCCCGCTCTACATCCCCCCCCCCTCTCCCCCAATTAAACTCGGAGTGCGAAATAATGTTATAAAACTGCAATCTCCATGGTTCAAAGAAATATTTACGTAGGGCTGGTACGAAGCTGGATACATCCTGATCCACCCTGCACCTTTCGTTACTCCGGTAGAGTACAGCTTCAAAACGAATATGGGAACCTGTGAAAATGAAGACTGCCAAGAAAGAACCTTCATTCGATGCAGTTGGTGTACCCAACTGCTGTGCTTTGAGCACTTCGTGGAGCAATACCACCTGTGCAACAACTTTAATGAGTAGGGGTGACACTGCCTGTCATTTTGCCTTTGTGATTGTAACTATCTTGTCGCTTCTTCCTCCAAAGTAAAACGAAGTCCACATGAAACGCATACACATTGTTTGAAATCTAGTAGAGTTTGTTTCAGAGACTCGGGTTGAGTATTGGTGATACTACGTGAAGCGAAACTAACCTTCTATGGACATTGCAGAAACCGTATTTTTGTTAAAAATTTATCCCTAATTAATGCAAACGATATAAAATGTTATTTTTATAAGTCACCTATGCTACAAATACAACGCTATCAACATTAATAATTGTATTCATGTTTTTAAATAAAATTTTCTATACGTGCCGATAAAACCCAGGTTACTTTTCAGTGGCCGTTCAAACACAAGTCAAAGTCATTTATTGGCACTTTTGAGCTGTTTACTGTTTTATAGTCAGTATACTTTTCTGTTTAAAACAGTTTTTAACTAAAAAGTGACAACAAAATGACTGCCTGGTTTTTGAATGACCTCTAAAAACTGACTGTCTTTTTTTTGGGCAGGTGTAGTTGTAAGTACTATATTCATTTATTTTAAAACTGAATTTATCCTTTCAATTGGCCCAATTCACGTTAAAATAATCCTTCAATGTTGTACATCATGTATATGGTATGCAACGTGTATAATTGAGAAGTAGTTAGGAAGATATGGCTATCACATTTCCGAGAAAACCTTTTTAAATGTCTCTCCAAATGAGCTATAAGAATTGCATATTAGAGGGGTCCGGGAAACGCGGAACAGTGCACGTGTGCTCAAGCTGGCTCACAGAGTAGAGTACGACTACGAGCGAGGCTCGACTCCATTCCCCTCCCCTACACTTCCCTAACAGTTCCATTCGTCGCCCGGCGAACGCGCATCGCATTTTGCCTACTCCGGGGGACCAAGAGCAAATTGTTACAAAGCGTAAATTCTAGTTTCAATCGGTGCAGTTACCATACCAACCGGAAGGTATATATGTAAAATGATCACTTCAGACGTCGTTATGCGTTTTACTGCTTATTACTGCCTAATTATAATTTTTACAATCAAAAAGAGGTTCAAAAATGTTCAAATTTCAAGTTTTTTCACAAACGGCTGGAGATATCGCAAAATTCTCGAAATTTTCGCCAAAGGCTCTACTTTTACCGGTTTCATAGGAAAAAAGTTGTTCGAAATTTTTATCTTTGATAGTTTTTGAGATAGTCCGATTTTGTTCAATTTTTAACGCTTAATTCCGCAGGGTTAAAATAAAATTCCGCAGATTTTCAATGCGCCATAAATTTTATCATGGTAAGGACTTCCTAAAACCAACTTTTCATAAAGTTTTGCCGCCTCGAGTTCGTGGAGTTCCCTTGTTAGTCCATATATGCATTAAAATAACTACAACCTTCTTCTCATAATAGTTCATGTCAGCTGTACAAGATGCACTAAATGTAAAGTACATAATGGAACATAACAGCTTGTTGGCAAGAATGTCAAATATTGTGTACGTTCTGTAAAGTGTAAGTATATTTTTTGTAGATTGACGGGAGTATTTAGAACAAGGAATTACGGACAGGTGCGGCTGAACTCCAATAATTTTATTAATCAAGTTGCAAGGTTCGCAGGCGAAGTTGAGTGAAGTTTGGAAAGTAGGAGGAGAGGTAATGACAGAATTGAAGTTGTGAGGGGGGAGAGTGAGTCGTGCGGGATAGCTCAGTGATAGAGCGCTTCTCCGCGAAAGCCAAAAGTCCCAGGTTCGAGTCCCGGTACCGGCACACAATTTTTATCTGCCAGGAAGTTTCACCATTCATGTTGTTTACTTAGTAAAGTTGGTATTGAATTATGCGGATAGAATGATATTCAATAATTTGATTGGCCCTGTATAGCAACCTTCCATCATCTCCAGTCCTATAGACAAATCAACCCAAAATTCTAGTTAATAATGACTTTCCCCTCTAAAGTTATGAATTAAAAACGGGAAACAACAATAAATGATTAAAATTGGAAGAACCAGCTTTGGCCGCATTGAAATCTTTATTTTTCATATACAATACAGATCGATTTCGGTCAGTGTCTGACCATCCTCAGTGCATGAATCCAAGCCCTGTGCGCCCACTGTATTGTATTTAAAAAATAAAGATTTCAATTCGGCCAAAGCTGGTTCTTCCAATTTTAATGTGGTCGCTCTGCACCTGATTCCGGATTGAGTAGCCTACATGTAAACAATAAATGAATTCGTTCAAGAAAAACAAACTTTCTAAGCTATAAGTTAATTATAGCGACACAGTATTTGTATAATTTCACATCAATAACTAAAGTAACCCAATTAAAAATGGACATAAATATTCATACATATTCGATATGAAAAGGAAAAGTAAACCTACGTCATTGTTTTACATTAATCTGAACACCGTCAACATGAATCTAATACTACCATTGGCAAGTCAAAATATCCGGTAATGGAACACATAAACTTCGTATCAGAGTGGAAATTTACGCAAAAGTTCGTTGTCATGAAGAAATACTCTGAGCAGGGTGGATTTATAAACAACACTTTCCTATTAGAGTGGCGAACCTGATACAACTATCATTTGCTGCTGGCGTGCGCAAGCCATACGTTGCCCAATCGACGAACTGCAGTGCGATCTTGCTGCCCCGCTGTGGCGTGGGCACCTGGCGGTATATAAGCTGAAAAGTACGCGACCACGAAATGAAATCTAGCTCCGTTATTCGGAAGCAGTACTCCCTAATATCATTCACTGTGCTCTCGGTAGTACCCATTGCCTACGACCTCAAGCATTTCTGGCAAGTCTGGTCTACTTCATTTAGCATAGACAAGTACGCACAAGTACTGAAGGCCTAAAAGATTCCAGAAAGCTGAGTAGTAATTAGTGCCTCGGTGCCTCTAATTATGGCTGGCTGACCTTGTTCTCACTGATCAAGAACTATCAGTACCAGTTCATATCTCAGGTCGCACTGTGAAATTTGTACAAGTTCCTAAGTCCAAGAATCGGCTAAACAAGCAAATCTTCACGTTCGTACCCTAATAGAGCACGAAAAAAAGTCCGCGAAAACACTTTCTGCCGCTCAAGACAGCCCCAAGAAACTCCGTTGTCCTGAAAACCAATCATATTCAAGCTTCCTAGTACCGACTAGTGAAATTTCACTTACGCCTGGCCTGTTTCAAAAGTGTCAAACCCAGAAGCAAATCAGAGACGGCTAAACCTTCCTTTATCTCTTCCTGGCGCAATTCTCACACTTTCCACACTTTCACTTGGTCCCAGCTGAAAGATATTTTTCCATTTTCAAAATCCATGATGACCTCGCTCTCTGGCCTACCTCCTCCTAGAGCTGTCTTTTTTTTTTTTTTTTTTTTTTTTTCCCTCCTCGTGGAAACACGATTTGGACGCTTGTCCCTAGAGAGAGCTGAGGGAACATGACGTCGTGATGTTATCTTTTCTCAAAATCAGCGAGATCGGTTCTATAGGAGCTCACACAATACTCGCCATCCTCCTCCCACAGTTTGGAAAGCTCGCCGGAGGTTTTTACAAGCTCTCGGCCCAATGGCTCTGCTGATCATGACGCATACGCATCCCTCGGACCCCTGGGGCAGCGAGCCAGCAGGTAAAGAAACGCCGTAGTCGGCCCGACTCAGGAATTCCACCCGCCGGACATTCCTCCTTCACCGAAACAAACAACTCCCTATCATCACATAAAACTGCCCTGCTCCAATATTCCATCAACAGCAACAACAAATAACGTGTAATGAAAACTAATTAAATGATTATTCTTACGTTAAATTAATAAAGATGTCATCTCTCAATTCTTGTCAACAAGTTGTTAAATATCATTTTGTACTTTACATCAAGTGCATCTTGTAGAGGTGATGTGAACAATTACAAGAAAAATAATGTTTAAGATGTTTGAAAGAACAGACAGTACATATATGTATAAGTTATAGAATATGGAGAGAGAGAGAGGGCAATGATCCTTTACCCGTGCAGAGGCACTCCTAGCCTTTACTCTTACGGGAATCAGTTTACAAAAATCATGGACTTGAGAATTGGTATTGATGGAAGGCGTACTTCAGTACCCCGTGCAGGTGTGGTGATCACTTTGTACCCAGTGATGTAGGGGTCAGTGGAACTGCCTAGAAAGCAGGAGACCCAGGTAAGAATTCAGTATGAATACACATTTTCCACTTTACCAATTAGCAGTTAATGTCATGTGTTCTGTGAATAAAAATGATGTAGTTATTTCGACCTATGGAGAAAGTTACCATTGTGTTCAGAACGAAATTTTCACTCTGTAGCGGAGTGTGCCCTCATATGAAACATCCTGGTAAATTAGTGTGTCGGAACCAGAATTCGAACCAGAGACCTTTGCCTTTTACAGGCGCATTGCTCTACTGTCTGAGCTAGCCTCGCGTACTTCACGGGGCTTCCTCACAACTTCTACCACTACCTAGCCTCAATTGCTAAACTTCTCCTGCAACCCATGCAGGCCTAGCACTCCTGGAAGAAGAATATAGTGGAGCCATGGCTCAGCCATAGCCTAAGGGTTTGCTAGAGAAATTTTGTGAAGTTCGGAAAGTAGGAGGTGAGGTACTGGCAGAAGTAAAGTTGTGAGGACGCTCATACGGTACAGTGCTTGCCCGGAAAAGGCGAAGATCCCACGTTGGAATCCGGGTTCCGGCACACAATTGTGCACTGTTTCATACCATTATGTTATTTGGTGCTGTGCATTTATACATTATCTTCTGTTATTATTAGACAGTTCGCATCAATGGGGTGCTTGGTATTCGGAAAGGGCAAGCATAATACGAGGGTAAGTCAATTGTTGTCCGCAATTTAGTTATATTTTTGTTTCTGTTGGTAGTACTGTTGTTTTATGTTGCTGACGCATGCTTTGCGTATTTGTTGTTATATCTTTGCAATTTTCAAGCTCCTTCGTAAGTTTCGTTGTCGCTGCCGTGCTGTTAATCATGGCTGCTCTTCTGTCTATTTGCACCAAAGAAGAGCAATTTTCAGTGATACGTTTTTTGTGGGCGGAAGGTGTATCAGGACTCGAAATTCATAGAAGACTTTCAGTACAGTACGGGAGCAGTGTTTTGCCCCATCGAAGTGTGTACGAGTGGATTGAACAATTCCGAAATGGTCGCACGAGTGTTAAGCACGATGAAGGAGACGGACGACCGTTTACCGCCACAAATGAAGGAACCATTGAGCGATCACGTGAAATGATTCTCTTAGACAGACGATTAACTGTTGATGAAGTGGCTTATCGTCTTCAAATTAGTCATGGTTTTGCCTACGAAATTATACACAACAGACTTGAATTTCGTAAAGTTTCTGCAAGATGGGTCCCAAAACAACTCACACAGTTGCATAATCAGACGCGCCTCGACATCTGCAAAAAACATTTGGATCGCTGTGGTAACGAAGTGGACAACTTCTTAGACAGAATCATTACTAGTGACGAAACATGGATCCATCATTACGAGCCTGAGAGTAAACGGCAGAGTATGGAATGGAAACATCCAAATTTGTCGTGCAAGAAAAAGTTCAGGACCCAACCGTCCGCGAGAAAACTGATGCTTGCGGTTTTTAGGGATGCACGACGTCCTGTACTGGAACATTATGGTGAAAGGTGCACAACAATAAACAGTGTACGTTATAGTGAGATACTTACTGACAGGATAAAGCCTGCAATTCGAATCAAACGCCGAGGATTGCTGTCAGAAGGTGTTGTGTTGTTGAACAATGCCCGTCCGCATACTGCTGTCCACACTGCTGAAACGCTCCAGGAACTCAAATTCGAAGTACTGGATCATAGTCCATATAGTCCCGATCTTGCCCCTTCTGACTATCACAGGTATTAAGGGTTCGTCGATTTGACTCGGACGAAGCAGTGAAGGAAGCGGTGCATTCCTGGCTCGCAGCTCAACCGAAAACCTTCTTTTATGAGGGCATAAGGAAGGTTTTAGAGCGATGGACGAAGTGCATTGAAAATCAAGGAGACTATGTCGGAAAATTATGTTCTTGTAAGTTTCGTATTTTCTTACAATAAAATTTTATAACTACGCTGCGGATAATAATTGACTTACCCTCATATCTGGGAGTTATCTTCGATGAGCGATAGAACTTCGTGGCCCACGTGGATGCAGTGGGTGGCGTTACATCGGTTGGCTGGGACTGTGCATCATAGATTTCACCTCGCACCCACTCTCATCAAGCTATACCACAACAGCATACACCATCATGGGCTATGGGTATGGAAGCTGGCCTCACAAGGTTATTCAGGTGACGCCCACCATGGCTATGAGGAGAGTACAACGAAACATCCTGTTACACTTGGTAGGGGCAGGTGGAGCTCTCCTTGTCCTGATGGGGCTCTGCCCACTGGATTTCAAGATCAGAGAGCAGGCTGCAGGGTACTGGGCCGAAAATGGGAATTAAGATAAGGTCAACGAAATCTTGGGGCCCCCCTTGGGGACCGAGTCTCCGTCAGCTGAAGAAGGGAAGAACTGTGACTGGAGCAATGGGAAGTGGAGGAAACTGGCAGAAGGACGTATGAGCTGCCGCCGAGTGTGCGGGAAAGGTTAACTATGAAGCACTCTGAGCCTAGACGTGGGCTGATACATTTCCTCACATGCCGTGGCCCCTATCCGGCATATTTATGTCGGTTTAGAAGAAGGGCGACACCTGGATGTGACTGTGGTGCTGAACTAGGAACACCTGAACATGTCGTGTGTGAGTGCACATACGACGGTATAGCAACCATTCTAAGAAGACAACTATCCGATGACACTTTGATTCGAAAAGCAGACGTCTTCAGTATTCTCAATAGTCTTGCAGAGGTAATCTCCAACAAATGCCGACCTGGACCAGGGGGATCCGGACGACCACTGATGTAGGCTTAGATTAACACGTTCGCTGCCTTTCACGCTCTGGTGCGGGTAAACGTTACTTGGGTCAGGTGCCGCTCACGCTGTGGCGCGTGCTGCGACCTATCATCCTATTATGGGTTGTTGTAAACTGGCATCGTCTAATAAAGCTGTATACTCTAGTAGGCACTCAGGAAAGAGTATAAGTGATATGCACACGTACGTGGTTCCAGATTTTCGCGTTTGCATTACCGGCTACGAGCTACACAAGCTTCTCATGATGTCATGATAGATTTATTGGATTCTTATGTAAACAAGCAAGCAAGTTTTTGATTATTTTATTTCGATTAGTTAACAGTTTATAAAAAATACGACTTAGTTTTGATATTATTCAGACTTATATTGCTGATGATATAGAAATAAGCATGTGTTTTATGAAATACCTTGTATGTACTGTTTATATTGTTCATTTGTTGTTTTCACAAAAATACAAATGCAAATAAAAAACCATATCAAAATAACTGAAAACTTAAACCAAAACATTCAGTGGCTCAAAACTATGAAAAGATACTGTCAAAATACGATCACGCGCCAGAGCGTGAAGTGGCACCTAGCATCATCGCACCAGAGCTTGAACGGCAGCGAACGTATTAAGTAGCATACTAACCACCTTGCACACCAACTGTTGAATCTGCAGTAAGAAAAAGGCCGGCCCACTGCCAGGGTCAAATCTTTTGGGTTTCGCTCGGCAGACACATGGTCACAAAGTACGACTGTACAACACTGCCACACCTGTGACACTGCAGGAATAAGTAAATTAGCTTATCCTACTCGTGGTTATTAGTTAACTAAAGAATTTGGTAGTCACACGAACAACAAATGGGCATAACATCACACAAAAAATGTAGCAGCATAAATTGGCCCATTAATGTAAAACCTGAAAACCGTTATTCTTTATAGCCCCAATGAGGCCATGTGATCCATACAAAATGAAGAAATTCAATTTGAAAATTTGACGTAAAACATGCAAAATGAAATGTACTAGTATCTCTCCTGATACGGCAACTGTAACGACAGTATTTCACTTCTCTTTTTCCTCGAGTAAGCGAAAAACGCCGTAGAAGTTTGTTCCACTCGTGAAATGTATCACCGGCGGTTACTCTCCCTTAGGGTGGGGAGAAAATTAGTGGACATTTCCCGCGGGGGTCGCGAGGCGGAGCGCCGCCGCTAAGCCGGAATCGCGGCCTGCACTTCCGGGAAGACGCGGCGGCTGAGGCGGCGGCGTCGCACAGTGTCTGCTGACGCGGCATTAGCATTTCACGAGCCGCGGAAGCGCCGCCGCTGTAACGAGCTGCAGCCTAATGTCCCCCGCAGGCCCCGTTATCTCGCGCGCCGCCGCCTTATCACACGCGGGCCGCACCTGTGAGCACTTTTATCACTCAGGCGCTCGGACGCTGCCGGGATTTTCTGGACCCCCGTCCACGTCCTCCCGGTGTCGGTATGGTGCGGTGCGTAACGATAAATACGAAGGGGAACCACTATTGAACTAGTTTATATGCATTATTGATAGAGCTGAAGCATTGAATTAAAATTTGTGGTGCGGCCGGGAATCGAACCCGGACCTCCATGCTTACTAGGCAGACGTCTTAACCGTTAGACTACCACACCACTAACGATTAAGGCGCCTCGGAATAGTCTATGTACGATTTCCCTCCACAACACAAACTTTAATTCAGCTTCTTTGTTCCAAAGATATTTGCCACTACTGCCAAGGCTCTCCATGCAGCGAAATAGCACCTCAGCAATGGACATGGTGGAACAATCCTGTTATGGTGATATAAATATCAATTAAATATAATGAAAGAATCCCTGAGACGGATCTACGTCTCAAATATGTCAAAGACATTATTGATAGAGCTGAAGCATTGAATTAAAATTTGTGGTGCGGCCGGGTTCGATTCCCGGCCGCACCACAAATTTTAATTCAATGCTTCAGCTCTATCAATAATGTCTTTGACATATTTGAGACGTAAATCCGTCTCAGGGATTCTTTCATTATATTTAGTTTATATGCATCCATTCTTGTGGATAGAAGTTGGACGTCGGCTGGTGAGTTCAGATCTGGCAAAAAAAAAAGTATATGCTATTCACGTTATAAATTTATTTAGGCGACTAGTTTCGGTACATCAATTGTACCATCTTCAGGCCCCAATACTGAATATTTGGATAAGTTCCTCCAATTCGTAAGGTTGGACCTCAACTAGCATCCGTTTTACCAAAACTATCAGCTGTCGATAGTTAATGGTTGCAGCTTTGAAACATACTGAAGGAAGCCGCTTTAGCTATATGGTATTCTTTCATTAAACAACTAGTTTCATGGCATTAGAGCCACATCATCAGAGTTATAAATATATACCTATATATAAAAGGCTTGTGTGTGTACGTGCTGACAGACTTTTCTCCATGACCACATACTGCCACCCACTCGTGGTTGTGGTGGTGGATAGCCCTTGGTCTAATGATGTTAGTAAGGGAGTTTGGTCGCGGTGTGTGGCAGTGGGTGAGTGTGACGTGAAAAAATTTGCAAAATATGCAATAAATACTCTTAGGAAAAGCTATATACTCTGTGAATTACGAACTTTACGGTACGAGTCAAAATCTGTTTATTCTTTAAATCGTCAGACAATGTGGTCCTTTGAAACTATAATAACGACGAGGAATATCAAATACGCAATTTTTAAATAGATCACATGTTTCCGTCAACCACACATTACCGACTATTAACAGAGAGAGAGAAAGAAAAAAGATAGAAGTCCAGATAGACTCAAAGATAGAAATACTCGTGGAACATTGATCACTGTCGTGGAAGCGTGGTGGAAACACAGACATACATTAATAAATGTCTCTTATGCCATAGATATTGATATGTCTGTGCCAGTAAGCTCACTGGTCTGTGCTAATCAGTGCTCTCTGATACATATAGCCGCGACACCAAGGAGGTAAGAATTTTTACCTCCATTCGTGACACTCTCTGCTGTGAAAGGTGTTATCGTTTGGCAGCTGAGTCAAGAAAAACTATGCGACGTGGTCCTACTCATATCCCGGCGGCCTCATGTGATAATGTTGGCAACGAGAATCATGTGACATCGTCATCGTAGCATCCGTTTTAGCAAACTCCAGTATGTGTCAAAGCTGCAACCGTTAACTATCAACAGTTGATAGTTTTGGTAAACCTTATGAATTGGAGGAGCATATCCTAATATTCACTATTGGGGCCTGAAGATGGTATAATTGATGTACCGAAACTAGTCGCCTAAATAAAATTATAACATGAATAGCTGTTGGAATATTTTTTGCAAGAACTATTGAACTACTCGATACCAAATTTAACACTTAGAGCGTGTACTGTACAGGGTAGTAGCTCTTCGCTTCTCTATGTTGTCGTTGATCGGCGCTCTCTGTAACTGCTGGCTGAAATACGATGGGAGAAAGCTAATCTGCTACAACTTATGTACGAAACACGCAGAAGTGCGGTTCATTGACCCTTTAAGGATTGATTGGTGCCCGGTTGTCCTCATTTATAGCCAGCGTACAAGTCTCATTAACAGCCCAGTACTTACATTTGTGTCATACTGATGGAAGCCGCTTCAGCTGTATGGTATTCTTTTATTAACCGAGTAGTTTCGTGGCATTAGAGCCACATAATCAGGGTTAAAAATTATTTCATATTTTTCCCTCTCAGTGGACTAGACGACCCAACTTTCTCTGGTCCGGAGGCCGAAAAATATGAAATAATTTATAACCCTGATGATGTGGCTCTAATGCCACGAAACTAGTTGTTTAATGACAGAACACCATACAGCTGAAGCGGCTTCCTTCAGTATGACTCAAGTCTACAGCTGCGGATGCCCACAATACATAATTTGTTGCAACTTATATTTGTGACGGTGCAAGGAAGCGACCACGAAATTTTTCACCTTTAAAGTCGCGTATATGATATATATTCATCACAAAAGACACACCTGTTAAATATCTAACGTCTCAATGATATATACATGATGAATTTGAAGGTTCTTTTTTGGCCTCAAAATTAGCAAAGCGTTTCATTTAAGTAACTTTTTACCTTAAAATCTGTATTTAAAGCTATACATCACGATCTCTTTTTGTCTTTATAACACCAAAACATATATTTTCAAATTAATTAACGTATTTTGACAGTTCACAGGCGAGAATGCCATATTGTTTACTAGACGTAGGGTCAAAGATCTTCAAGAAAAGATATACCAGTTAAAGATGTAAATGATCTAAATTCATATTCCATGTAAACGGACTGAATTATTATTCATTGTAAAAGAATGTACTTATATTAAAATTTTGTAAATTAAATGAAATTGTTTTATGTTTGCGATAAATAATATTCGTCATAAAAGAAAATCTGTAGTAATATTATGTGTTGCTAACATAAAATGATATGTTAAAATCTAAAATCTTAACAGCATAATGATTCAGAATACTACTGTAATTCTTTATTGTATGAAACAATTTTTATTTTAATTAATTATGCATATAATCGTAAGTTCAAATATTGTAACTGATCACATGATACAGGCTGTCGTTTGTCACAGTATATATAAGCTGGTGCACAGGCAGTGTAGGGAGGTCTGTTCAGTTCTAGTTATAAACTGTTATGAGTAGGGAAGTTTCTACCGGCTGTGAAACTTGAAAGTAATAAAATTGAAAGTACAATATTCTTCGATTTTTGGAACCTGAAACGCTATTTCAAAGAAAATTTCACAAGTAACATTGAAACAGCAAGAATTCAGGACAACATGACTTTGGAAAAGATAAGTTCCCATAAAAATGAATTCTTCTTTGCTTTGAAAAAATGTTTCAGTTGGACTGTAGTAGCATTTCACATTCCACACGTCAATAATACAAATTTACACAGTTCGTGTGTGGAATACAAAAGTCCGACATGTGCAGTGTGGCACAAATATGAAGGATTAATCACTCGAGATATACTTTATACATGCATAACATCGGAGAACATTTACATAACTGTTCAAAATTAAAGTGGAGAAAGACGAGGGTTGTCTCTGAAATACATCACGTTACACGACTCAAAACAATATTCGGATCTGGCGTCGACTGTACTGCAAATGAAACAGTACTCAATTACATGGCGCGATGGTAACCTATTTATATCTCGCAAACAATGATACTGGAAATTACGTATTATTAATTATGTTCATTAAATTAATTATAATGGAAATGTATACAATTACATACAACTGAATATACTAAAGGAAAGCGTTAATAATAATGAGTAAATTGATATATAAATCTAATTATGTTAATTGTGTTTAATGTACATATTTAATTAAATAAGTTTGTCAACAATACTTTCGTAATTAACGGTAATTATATAGAAAGTAATAATCGCAAAACCTTTATAACAAGAATTATGAAACACAATAATACCTACTTTAATATTATGAGAAAAGAATTTACTCAGTTTTATCACAAATACTGAACTCTAATCATACGCCTCTGGTATGAAATAATTAATATTTAGTAAATAAACAAACTTCTGTGACAGCAAGTAATAGAAAATGACTTCTAGTAGTTACGATACAAAAAAAAAAGTTTTATAAAGGAAAATGATAGTAGACTAAATAAATTCGTATGTATTATTATGCAACAGTGGTATCGGGAGGTTCAGTAATGCAAGCAGACGGCAATAAATCACAGCATTACAAGTACTATCTCCATATTATTACGTTCCCGTCGGCGAAGCGTAGAACACGGAGCCCGAAAAATTAAGGCCGCGATGGAATAGCCGTGCGCACTAAAGAGCCTTGCTGCGGTGTGTGCGGCTGTTCACCGTCCGAGGTGGGAGTCCTCCCTCGGGCATGGTTGTCTGTGCTGTTCTTAGGATAAGTTAATTTAAGTAGTTTATAAGCTTAGGGACCAATGATCACTGCAGTTAGGTCCCATAACTTCACAAACAGTTTCTGTCTTTTTTTTTATTTTTTTTATTTTTGTAGTGTCATAGCGAGTACTGCCTCATCCTCCGTAGCTTCCACCCGTAATACTGCGGCTGCGGCAGTTATCAGTATGGAAACGAACACATGTAGGTCACATTTAATCTGGCGCTTGGCTACGTCAAAAACATTCGGCTTTGGAATGCAGGTATTTGGGTACAATTCTACATCCAGCTGTTATCATCATAAGTCCTTGTGCTCATTGCTGATCGTCGTGAACCTATGAACCAAGCGTCTCTATCCAGGACGGTTGCCAGCTTCTTTTAGTGCCTACTGAAGAGATAGACCAGACATCTTCATTTGTATTCTTCAAAATGAAACGCCAAGATCGCGAATTAATAATTTATTTAACGAGGGCTGTGCCACCGTCATCTGGTCATAAATATTATATAAGTTGGTCATCTTATTTTTTTTTAAATGGATATAAAATAATAAGTGCTACATAGCACTTATTCATATAAAAATACTAAGTTAAACGTGACAGCTTACAAGATATGGACCAATCAGTATGTTGTAAGCTGTCATTTTTTCACTTATGCATTTTTATATGATGACTAAGTTCTACGTTGCACTTATTATTTTATATCCATTTTTTAAATATCATGACCAGTTTATAAAATATATCTGACCAGATGGTAGTGACATATTCCTCCGAAACCGTACGTTATTATATACATTAGTAATTCGCGATCTTGGCGTTTCAGTTTTGAAGAATATAAAACAATCATATCGCCTCCTAAACCGGTAATGTCAGGTTATGTTAGCTTCTTGACTTGATATATGGATCTGCTTGTTGCTCTTCGTCTTGGTCTCCTGCCCTCGATCCTCCTTGCGAATTTTTTTCTCCAGATTTTCTCCATCTCTTCTTACAATATGACAAAGAGAATGGAGAATTTTTTTCGGTGACACGAAACGAAATGCGTCTAGAGATGTCCAGTTGTTCAATGATGGATACGTTTGTTCTTCTGGTCAATTTTACGCGAAACATCCTACACCAGCACCAAAGTTCAAACGCATCGATGCACTGTTTGTCTTTGGCCTTAATAGTCCATTTTTCGCAACCATGAGCTGCATCAAACCAGTCTCCGGACTGAAGACCACAACAACAACACAACACAAAAGAAGACAGAAAATACAAGTGATTCACTAGCCGGATCTTTGTGCTGTTTGTTTTTGGTCTGCTCTACCAGATCATGGTGAGCTCCTTCCATAACCACTCGTCCTAGCGCGATACGTCTTCATATCTCAACTTCCTTTACCGCAGATGGTTCACCCAAGATAGATGCATCAGCACTTCTCGATCAATTCCACTTTCTGAGGTAGTTGTCTAATCCGTATGCTTGACTAATGTCCTTTATTCTTGTTAGTAGCGCAGCAAGTTCATCATCGCTGTTGACTAAAAGCACAGTGTCACCAGCGAAACGGATGTTGTTGATAGCTCTCTCACCAACCATTAAGAGCTTCCCTAAATACATGTTCTGCGTAGATGTTGTACAGATAGGACACAACCCTGTCTCACAACGTTTGATACTCTGACGGAATCGAACGTGTCATCACTTGCGAAGTGATTACAGTGTAGACTTTTGATCAGTGGTATTAAGCGGTGTGGGAACCGAACTTGTAAGCACCTGCCACCACTTTTCCCAGAACCACAGTCATAGGATGTTCCATTCGAAAAAAGATACACTTGATATTAAAAACATATCATTAACAGGAATTTAATATTCATGACATCTGTATATATGTACATCAAATCCCATTCCTATAATTAAATAGTCTACAAGATGTATAAACTATTTGTAACTAATTATAAATAGTTTGCCTCCAACTGTGGTGGTGAAAAGTAACGGGAGAAGTAGCGTAGGAATGGCCGTACGTTCTGGAGCTTCATGTTGCGGTACGCGCAGGAGGTTTCAGTCTTCCTTCAGGCGCGCGCGCGCGTGTGTGTGTCGTCCTAGGGATAAATTAGATTAGAGGGACAGATGATCAGAGTAGTTTGACCCCTTAGGCCTACGTGACGTGCATTTCAAGAGAAAATAATTAGCTTTTTTGTCTAAAATATATATAATTAATACTGAAAATGCAGGAATGGGATCGGTACTGAATCAAGGAAACTGATAAAACAGGCTGGTACAGGTGTGAATAACTTAGATGTATGGCTGATACTCATAGAGTTAAAAATCTGTTATGGTCTTCAGGCCGGAAACTGGTTTGATGCAGCTCTCCACCTTACTCTATCCTAAACAAGCCTTTTCATCTCCTCATAAGACCGGCAACCCACATCCATTTCAATCTGCTTACTATAAGCGTCTCTTGGTCTCCCTCTGCGATTTTTACCCCACACACTTCCCTCCAATGCTAAATTTACGATTCCTCGATAACTAAGACTGTGTCCTACCAAGCGATAGTCAAGGTATGCCCTCTTCACCACACTGTCCATTGTATTCAACGGCTCTTACAGGTCCTTTGCAGTCTCTGACAGAATTACAATGTCATCAGCAAAACGCAATGTCTTTATTTCTTCACCCTGAACATTAATCCCTATTCCAAATTTTTCCTTGCCTTCCTTCACCGCCTGCTATATATGAGTAAAATTTAGTCTATAAACCAATTCAATTTGTACAAAAGTCGAGATGATTGCGTCACTTATCAAAACAATTATGAAAATCTTATTTCAAGGCAGAATAAATATAAAAGTTCACAAACTTATGAAAAGCAAGTGTTTACGATGTTTATGTCATTTCTTCCGAATTGCCAGTACTGATAAGATATTAAAAAGAAAATTCTAAGCTACATATCATCAAAATCGATATTTCGTAAACACGGATTATACCTCATTAATCATTAGATGAATTTCTAGTAATTTATTCACGAAACACATGTCATTTAGATTTAAGTGATGTAATATTTTATAAATTGCCCTAAATGTAGTTTACAAGCAAACACTACTAGATTCAGGATCATAACCCATAAAATTGTGTGTTGCACCAGTTTCTTTATAATATCATGTGATATTCTAAAAGTCTGCTACATAGTTTTCTTGTATCAATGTCTGCTTATGAAAGTATTGTTGTGAATATAGTTCGACTATGATCTCTTTATTTTGTCTGTTTTATAAAAGCAAATTTAAGATGATAAAAGAGGGAGCCGTCACATTCACTTGAAAAAGATCGCACATAATACGCTTATCGCTCCCACATATATATCAGTATTGTTACATCTTTACAAAGTATGACTTTTATCTAATTCAAGCCGATGCATTCAGCGCCCCTGTGAATCGAGTATCGCTGTTCGTGGACGTTCTTTCGATTTCCTCCTATAAACTATTGATGAATATCTGACGGCATTTGGCTTTATATGCGTTCGTGCCTTATCAGTTTCCCGTGACCCATACTGCAGTACGTGCTAGCGCTGTAACCTTTCATTCCTGTACGGAATCTTCTTCTTTACGAACTCTCTGCCGGTCTTGCCCAACAAACACACGCACACACGCACAGGGTCAGTTACAAAATATCGCCACCGCGAAATATTCCGAAAGTGGGATAGGAGCTGAAAAGCTTATGTAAGAAAAGTTGCATGAGACAACGGGGGTCAGAGTATGACGTTGGCTTTAGTTGCTTGGTGGAGTCGTTCAGAGATTTGGTCCACTTTTTTTTAATGGGGTGGTATAGTTTGGTACTTATTTCCTGATAGTGGCTATCGAGACGAATCCAATGATGTATAACAGTAAGACCTTTGAAGGTTAACGGAGGTCAAAAAGGTGGACGCAACAAGCATTGTGAAACCGCCCACCGGTTGTGTCGCACTAGTATGGTGACAAGCGCTAAGCAAATAGGCGATATTCTGGGGAGTGAAAATTTCATTCCAATTGCCACGGCAATGCCTGCAAGTCACGAAGTGATAGTAAATACCACTCAATTCATAATAAGAAGTTCGCAGTGCTTCATTGATATCAATGTTCATCACTTCGAACACCTTATGTAAATGGACTTTCATGCCTCCTACCTGACCTTCAGAGGCCTTACTGTTACACATCACTGGATTACTCGGTAATTGCTATCAGAAAATAGGTACCAAACTATCTCATATAAAAGTATGTGCTTCATATCTCTGAAGAGATTCCACTCAGCAACTAAAAACCGTCATATTCTGCCCCACCCCCCTGTCCCAAGCAATTTTCATCCCACAAATATTCAGCCCCTGCTTTCAGACTCTCTCGGGGTTATTCTTGGAGGAAATATTAGCGAATATTGTCACATCCCTATTTCAATCACTTAACACCGTTCCAGTCTTCTCCATTAAGACCTATCTCCGCCGTTGCTTCGATGACGTCATCTTCTAACATATCGCAGTCTACCACGCCTTTGATTTTCGGTTCAATTTCGTTTCGGTCCTCCTCTATCGGTTATACAATTTAATTGACCTTACCAGAGTAGGCGCTTTCTTTCTATGCAGTATAAAATTATGCTTTCCACTTTCATATTTCTCTGTCATTTGAAACATGGTAAAGCCTGGAATACCCCCAACTCCGTCTTGAAAAATCCATTTAGACAGCTAGTAGGTGGTCGATTTGCCTTTCATTCCCACAACACTGCCCCGTTAAGTTGTGACAGATTCTATGTTTGGGCCTGCGCATTATGTTGCTGTTACAGAGAAGACCATTTAATTATTTTATAGCTTGCTTCGCTGGCCAGTTTATTACTAAAATCGTCCATATTTCTGCCGTTGGACATAGTTGTTTTCTCCTAAGCATTTGAAAGTTACGACACCCTTCAACAGTATCAGAATCATGTTGTATGTCGTTGACCGTTGTTCTCGCACATTAGATACGTGTATGACAAAACACCAGTTTTAGTATATTTATTTTAAACTGTGGAGAATATAATTACTATCTTCCTCATACATAGCTAATAACACTCACTCGTCACTGAACACATTCTCCTAAAATTATCTTGAGCAATTAGTTCATGAACCCACTAGAATAGTACATGGTTGTGAGAACATACTTGACCTCCTAGCAACAAATAATCCTGAGCTAATAAAGAGCATAAAACAGACACAGGAAAACGTAAACAGAGTTGTCGTAGAGAGACTGAACATTGGACTTCCCAAATCCACCAAAATTAAAAGAAAAACATATATATATTCGAAAAAGCAGATAAAAATTAGATTAACGATTTCCTAAGTGAGAATTGTCTTTCGAAACTGACAATGTGAATGTAGATCAGATGTGGCTTACATTCAGAGAAATAATTTCGACAACAATTGACAGATTCATACCAAAAAAATTATCAATAGATTGGGTTGACCCGATATGGTACACAAACCAGGTTATATTATTGTTACAAGAGCAAAGAAAAGGCATGCCAAATTTAAACTCAAATAAAATCCACAAGACTGGCAATCTTTTACAGAAACCAGAAATTTAGTTCGAACTTCAATACGAAAAGCTTACAGTGGTTGTCAGAAAGAAACCATATTGTCAGAGAATCCTAAGAAATTATGGTCGTATGTACAGTATACTAGCGGCAAAACACAATGAATACCTTCATTACACGCTACAAATAGTAATGCTACTGATGAGAGTTCTGTTAAAGCAGAAAGGCTTAACACAGCTTTCCGACATTCCTTCACTAGAGAAGACGAAGCAAATACAACAGAATTCATATCAAGAACAGTTGCCAGAATGCATAATTTAGGAGTAGATAAAAGACTTAACGAAAGTAAGTCTCCCGGTCCCGACTGTATACCAATTTGATTCCTTCCAGAGTATGCTGATGCAATAGCCCTGTACCTAGTTATCATATACAAACGCTCTTTCGGCGAACGTTGCGTACCCAAAGCCCAAAGACTGGAAAATGCGCGTCATTCCAATATTCAAGAAAGGAAATAGGAATGATCCAGAGAATTACAGGCCCGTATCGTTAATATCAGTTTGCAGTAGGATTTTAGAATATATACTTACTTCAAATATTACGAACTACCTCGAAGAGTACGACCAATTGTCCGTTAGTGAACACGGATTCAGAAAGAATCGTTCTTGTGAAACTCAGCTAACTCTTCACTCACATTATGTGATAAGTGCTATCGACAATGGATGTCAAATAGATTCCGTAAGTCTAGATTTTCGGGAGCCTTTTGACACTGTAACTTACAGGCCTCTTCCAATCAAATTTACTGCTTATGGCATACCGCCATAGTTGTGCGACTGGATTCGTGATTTCCTGTCGGACACAGTACGTTGTAATTGTCGGTAAGTCATAGAGTAGAACATAAGTGATATCTGGCGTTCCACAGGAAGGTGCTGTAGAGCCCCTATCGTTCCTTATTTTTATAAGCGATTTGGGGGACAATCTCAGTAGAATGATGCTGTTATTTATCAGTTCATAAAATCACTAGGAGATCAAAAGTAGCTGCAAAATAATTAAGGTAAGATATCCGCATAATGCAAAAAATGGCAGTTGACCCTTAATAATAAGTGTGAGGTCATCCACATGACCACTAAAATAAATCCGTTATTAACAAGTTACACGATCAATCCGTCAAACCCACAGCCGTCAATTCCACTTAATTTCGAACAACTTAAATTGGAAAGAACATAAGGAAAATTTTGTAGGGAAGGCGAAAACTTAGAAGATGCAACAGTTCTACCAAAGGAAATGCCTACACTACACTTGTGCGTGCTATTTTGGAGTATTGGTGCATATTATGGGATCCACACTACTGATGGACGATTTAGAGAAAATTCATAGAAAGGCAGCTCATTTTGTACTTTCGCGATATAGGGGGTCTCGAAATTGTGCACTAGTTGGGATGTAAATCATTAAAAGAATAGCGTTATTCGTTCCGACGAGATCTAGTTGCGAAATTTCTTTTAGCCGTTTTATCTTCCGAATTCTAACATACGTTGTTAACACCCACCTACATAGGGAGACATGATCCACACTACTGATGGACGATTTAGAGAAAATTCATAGAAAGGCAGCTCATTTTGTACTTTCGCGATATAGGGGGTCTCGAAATTGTGCACTAGTTGGGATGTAAATCATTAAAAGAATAGCGTTATTCGTTCCGACGAGATCTAGTTGCGAAATTTCTTTTAGCCGTTTTATCTTCCGAATTCTAACATACGTTGTTAACACCCACCTACATAGGGAGACATGATCAAAATAATAAAATAAGAAAAATCAGTTCGAGAACTGAATTAGGTTTTGTTTTATAGTACGAGCTGTAAGAGAATGGAAGTATAGAGACATATCATAAAAGTGGTTTGATGAACCCTCTGCCATTTGACTTTCATAGTATCCATGTAGATATAGATCAGCAAAATATCATGTGTCATCAGCAAAATATCATGTGTCATGATTCTCTTAAATTTTTTAATATCACACCTGAGTGTACCGAAGAAAAGGAGACGAAGCTTGTGCCATTATTCCAATTATAGTATGAGCAAAATATGATCTAGTTAACGCCGTGTTGCTACATACGCTGGCTTTGCGCTGTCGTGTAACCGAATGGAATGGAAGTTTTGGCCCAGGATATAATTGTTTTTTAATTAATATTATTATTTGCATTGTTAAATTTTTATCATGAAATTTAAATGTGTGCAAACATTTCATTTCATAAGCGTAAACACTGATAAATATATTCGGGTTAATTACAATTTCTTCCGTTAATTACTGTTCCGTTTTTTTAATAGTTGATTTCACAATGCTGTGGAGTTTTGTCATGAAACCTTATTTCCGAAAATTCTAGCATTTTTTTAATTTTCTTATTATTATTTTTTTTTTTTTTTTAATTTTCTGGAGATACTTTACGTTTTGTGAGTGTGATAATCGTCACAGAACACAATGTTCACATCAAAGGGGAGGAAGGAAGAGTATGGTTTAGCGCACTGTCGACAACGTGGTCATTACAGGATGAGATCATGCTGCTTTTTTTGGGTAAGGATAGGGAAGGAAGTCGGCAGTGCCCATTGAAAGCAACCACTCAAGCATTTGCCGGGAGTGATTTAGGGTAAACACGGAAATTCCTTTTGAAAAGACAGCGAACTAGTATAATGTTAGTTTATGAAAATATCATTCTAGTTCGTATTAATTATACGCATTATTTTTTAAAAAAAGTGGCCCGATTAGATCTTACATCAGATCATCATTAGACAGATCTGCCTGAAATTGGTGCTCATTGTCTCAGTAGCAACTTGTGACACAGCGAACTGATGATAACGCGATGTATGATCGAAAACTGTCCCTTGAAAATAAATAAATAAATAAATAAAAATAAAAATAAAATAAAAAATTAAGTGTATCATTAATGGGAGATTTACAATTTTTTTCGTATTAATCACGGAAAACGGAAAGCGGATGGGTGGAGCTGGACTTCACCATAGTCCTCCAAAATGCGAGTTCATTGTCTTACTGTTCACATCATGCTAGTTCTATGAAAGCATTTTTAAGTAAAAATCATGTTTGCATAATATGCTTCATTACAAAGAAGTTTCTCAGTTTTTAATTATGGACCTTTCTCAGTACATTTTCATGTGTTCCACCGATACTGACTTAACAGGGTGGCAACTGAGGGGTACTGCATTGACACTATGGAATTGAATTTGCATCTTCTCTTGACGACAATTCACTTTGCTGTAGTAATTTAGGATATCTGAGATGTTTAAGCATACTTGTTTTATAATTAAAAATTTATATCGCAAGAAACAATATAAGGTGAAAAACAAAATAAGGAAAGTGCTAGAAATCGAGATCGAACCGCAAAATTAGCTACTTATTCATCTGACCATCCCGCTACGCCAACGTGACCAGAAATCGTACTAAAACTACCTTGCAAATAGCGGGTACTGTCATCGGAGATCTTTCGGCTAGTTTTCGTCACACCCTAGGCCTACTTAGGCCAAATGTTTTAGTAAATAATTTTCAAATGTTTGTCCACCTAAGAGACCAAATTCCTCCCGTCGTGGGTCCCTTGTCTTGTTAAATACTTAAATTTAATTATGGAAGGACAACACACACACACACACACACACACACACATATATATATATATATATATATATATATATATATATATATATATATATATATATATGTATGCCCGAATGTGAACACGAACTACCGACGGAAGCGGCCGTACAATCCAAGAGATGATGCTCTAAACAGTGCGGATACTACTGTACGGCTGTTAGGAATTTAAAAAGGTTCTTATTTTGATAAACGATTCAAGAGACGATCTGAGTAGCTCTCATCGCGAATGACTTTATAGGTTAGTAATGTCACAAGAAGTTCGAAAGCAGCGACAAATGATTGAAGATGCTTGCATGGTGCAAAAATTGGCAACTGAGCCTTAATAGTGATAAGTGTAATGTCATCCATATAAACACTAAAAGAAATCCGTTATAATTTAGTTACACCATAAATCAGTCAAATCTACAGGCCCTCAATTCAACTAAAACCTGGGAATAACAGTTACGAACAATTTAATTTGCAATGAACACACTGACAGCATAGTAGGAAAGGCGAAACGGAGGCTACGTTTCATTCGTCGACACATAGAACACGCAACGGTTCTACTAAAGAAATTACCTACACCACACAACGAGTACTGCCGCACATTATGAGACCCACAGCAGGTGCGACTGACAGACGATTTAGAAAACACAGAGAATGGCAGCGTTTGTATAATCCTGTTATAGAGGAGAGAGTGTCATGGAAATAATGCACGAGTTGGTGTGGAAATCGTTAAAACAAATGCGTTATTCCTTGCGGCGAGATTTATTTGCGAAATCCCTATCGCCAACTTTCTCTTCCAAACGCGAAAAAAAAAAAAAAAATTGTTAGCACCCACCTACATAGGTAGACATTCTCATCGTAATAAAATAAATAAAACCAGATGGAAAATAGAAAGATTTAGGTGTTGCTTTTTTCCCCGCGCTATTAGAGAGTGGAGCTGTATAGAAATATCATAAAAACAGTTCCAAAGAACCCTCTGCCATTCACTTCATTGTGACTTGCAGAGTATCTATGTAGATGATTTGCCCTTAAACACGCTTACATGTGTTTCAGACGTTTTCTGCCCACTGCAATGGATCGGTCAGTGTGTACGCCCTCAGCACGTGAGATCGATATTCGCGATTACCGATGGCGGTATCGGTCATTTTTTATTTACCTTAAACTTCGGACAAAGGTGAATGTAGAAAAAGTAAATAGGGTGTGTGTCACAAATAAAGTGTACTTGCAGACATTACTTGCGATTTTGATGATAAAAAACATTGATTGTGGCGTTCGTAAGGAAAATGTTGGACAGAACTTTCGAGAAATGTTCATCAATATGTATATAAATGACATAAATGAATGTTTGTCTGTATGTCCTCTATGTGTTCAGGAACCATTCATCCGATTGCAATGAAACTTTGGTGAACTGTTCACCGTACGCCCACACACCCACAAAGGTTCCTGACGCCTCCCAAAAAAAAAAAAAAAAAAAAAAAAAAAAAAAAAAAAAAAAAAAAAAAAAAAAAAAAAAAATTAAAAATAAATAAATAAACCACACATAGCAGATAAATAATGAGAGGCCACCGCGTAAGAATATATAGATTTATGCGTTAATTATTGGAAAATGGGAGTTCTTAGGGACCTGCAACAAAGTTTGCATGTAATTTCGGACATTTATGAAGCGTTTGGTAACTAATTCCACCCCCCCCCCCCCCCCACACACACACACTCACAAAATGATGGAAGTCTACCGCTCACAACAGTTTCGCTATAGATGCCGTAAAACTGTAGCGTCAGGCATGACCTTGTATCAAATAAAGTTAGCAATACAGATTTGTATGTTACAATTTATTTTTGTCTGCAAGTCCCCCTTAATTCTCTTGCATCCAAAATTAAGCAGTCTGTTTTCGAATCTAGTTATATAGAAACGAAAGGACACTCACTCACTCGAAAACTACTTACCCTACAAAGTTGAAATTTGGCAGGAATGAGTTTATAGGTAGAAAACGTCAGCTGAGAGAGTATTTTTTGAAATGTGCACGGCTGAGCATACTTCTCCTACAGATTCACAAAATCTAAAGTTTCATTGTGATCTTCACGAAATTTCACACGATTGACGTTCAAAACAAGAGGAAGGTCATCGTCTACCGTAAGTTTCATACTGTGCGTGGGGGACGGTACTTCGCAACATAAAAATTGGTCCCTAAATACCGTGGTGGCGCCATAACTTGGGATCTGCTTGATCGATTTTTTGGTTGTGTTCGTTATTCTCAGAACAAGGGTTGTACGAAATAAAACTGGAATATTTGAGACTAACAATGTGCGTTTTTCAATGCAACCCTGCGTTTCTATTACATAGAATTCTACAGTTTTGTTCCAATATTGATGAAATTTTGCACACTCTGCCTTAAAAACAAGGGAATTTCACTTCTGTATAAAATTTCGTTCGCTGCATGGTGGAGGGTACTAAACTTACGGAATTTTCAAAAATACAAGTTTTGCTCCGATCTTTATGAATTTTTGCACACATGACCTTTAAACCAAGAGGAAGATCACAGGGTACATAAATGTTCGAATGGCACATGAAAGACGTTACGTTGCAGAAAACTTTGCCGAGAGAGGGATAGGTGGAAACAAACAGAGAGATGAGAGAGAAAGAGGTGGATGCACAGAGAGAGGGGGAAACGGGATGTGAACTACGAGAGTGTAGGATAAATAAACACCCGGGCAACGCCGGGTTTACAGCTGGTACTAAATAAAGAAATCAACTGAAATTCACTCGCAGACGTGACTATTAAGTTATAAAGCAGCATTGCTTACATTGTAATTAGGCTGGCACTAATCAAAAATGAAATCTCGTGTAAGATACAAATTGTTCGGTTTTGTGTTTGTATATTTTGAAATAACAAAGATTGAAACGATTATCATAAAAGCTTATCGGTGTTTATGCAGAAACTGTGTAAATGTTAGTAAATTTATTCATTCAGTATTTAATTAGATAACGTCTTAAAGCATATGAAATTAATGAAGAAGAGCTAAAACATAGTGTAAATATAATGTACTTTGTATTCGGTGTTAAATTACATTGTATATCTTAATTAACACTTTTGTAATTTTAAATAAACATCTGTAATTGTTATAACAAACACCATATATATATATATATATATATATATATATATATATATATATATATATATATATATATATATATATATATATAAGCGCACTTCAGCGCCAAAGCAGATCAGTTTTCACTTGCGTGTCACTCCCAAGTCTGTGGTGTATGAGATTCTGTATGTCGAAGTGCTGTGAACATTCGAGAAAGTTCGACTATATATATATCGATTACTGGAAACATTTTGTCAAAACAGAAGTTGTTGTAAATATGTTGTGAGTTACATCCGTGAGAACAAATTCAGAAAAGGACTTTTTCTAACTTCTATTTAAAGCTATGCACCAATTCTCCCATGTCAACGCTAGACTCAGGCAGAGTATTTTTAAATGTTATTCACTCTACCTGACACTTCTTGTCACAATATAATCCTTAGGTAAGAGTGGTAACTTTATACCACCATGTATTATATATGCATCTCACCACATATACGAAACATGTTTTTGCAGTGTGTAGCTGGTGTTACACGTAACAAATACTATCTATCACGTCTTACATGTGACAGCCAGTATCAGAAATGAACATCGATCTTTTTCACAGCACGTAGCGGAATTTTACGTGATCGATCCATAGAGGCGCCACAAAATTGTCCTCTGAAGTATTCAGTTGAGCGACGTGTACGAACAGGGAGAGTGAATCGCGAAGAATAACAAGCACTACAGCAGCAAATGAGCAAACCTTACTGGGTGTCGGTATCAGTGAGTTGAAGGGCGGAGTAGTCGCTGCAAGGGGGGCAGGATATTATCCGTGTTTTACTCCTATGCATCGCACTTCACTAATTTAGGTCCCTAGCATCTCGTACACACCTAAAGCGCCGATTAAACTTCCCTTTGTTTATAACACGGTAACAAACCGACGTTTTCGGTGAGTTCGACCAGATTTGGCGATGTTGTTTCGGCTTCTTCCAAAAACACGCTGAAGAAAAAAGAAAAAAAAATGTAAATATCTGTCGAAATATGTACGAAAATGTCTAACGACTCGAAGCACGGTGTATAAAAAGTTTGATAAACCTGTGGGAGGCACCTACGATTAACGGTGACACGTGTATATATTGGTCGATTTCGCTCAACACTGTGTACTGTGCACATCTATACAGAAAGGGGCACACGACGTAGATCCCCCCATCCCACCACACACACACACACACACACACACACACACACACACACACACACTCAAAAACTCACAGAAGAATGTAAAGCACAAGAATGCAGTTTCTGTGGCCGACAAGGTACTATTATAAGTTATCTCTAATTGTAGCTGTAGTTCTCATTTCGATACGAAATGTTCAAATATTTGTAAAGTTTATGGGACGTAACGGATGAGTCATCAGTCCCTAAACTTACAAACTACTTATGAACTAGCTTATACTAAAGACGGTACAAACATCCATGACCGAGGGGAATTCAAACCTGAGACGGGGAACGGCTTCGCAATTCGTAGCATAACGCCTAAATGCGCTCGGTCGCTCTGCCGCGGCATTTCTCTATCTCGGCAAAGTTTTCTAGAATATACCCTCTGACATGTACCGTACAAACATTTATGTACCAAGTTATCTTCCTCTTGGTTTAAAGGTCATGGGTGCAAAAATTCATAAAGATTGGAGCAAAACTATGCATTTCGTAAAATGTACCCTCCACCACGTACCGAACAATAATTTATACAGAGACATTCCACTTGTTATTAATTTAGAGTGTCCAAAATTTCATCAACATCGGAACAAAACTATATGTTTCAATGCAATAGAAACGCATGGTCACATTGGTCACATTGATAAACGCACTTTATTATTCTCAAATATTCATGTTTTATTTCAAACAATCCTTGTTCTGAGAACAACGAAAACAACAGAAAAAAAGGATATGTGGAATCGGTCGAACCATTCTCAAGTTATGGCGCGACCAAGGTATTTAGGGATCCATTTTTACGTCGTAAAGTACCCTCCCCTCATGCAAAGTATGAAACTTAAGGTAGATTGTGACCTTCCTCTTGTTTTGAAGGTCAAGCTTGCGAAATTTCGTGAAGATTGGAATGAAACTGTAGATTTCGTGAGTCTGTATGACAGGTATGCTCCGCCATGGACCTATCACAAAATACTTTATCTGACTTCTCTACCTACATACTACATTCCTGCCAAATTTCAGCTTCATAGGTGAAGTAGTTTTCGAGATTTCGTGTTTAGTAAGTGGGTGAGTGTGTCCTTTCGCTTTTATATAGATAGGGATTAAGCAAACAGACTGATTAATTTTTTATGCAAGAGAATTAAGGGAGACTTGCAGACAAAAATAAGTAGTAACATGTAAATCTGTAATTCTTACTTCATTTGATGCAAGGTCATGACTGATGCGACAGCTTTACGGTATCTACAGCGAAACTATTGTGAGTGGTAGATTTCTTTTCGTATCATAATTTTGTGGATGGGGGTTGGGGTTCAGTTACAAAATGCTTCATAAACGTTCGAAATAACATTCAAACTTTGTTGCAGTTCCTTAACTACTCCTATTTTCCAGTAGTTGATGCATATATCTGGGTATTCTAACGCGGTAGCCTCTCATTATTTATGACATATTTCCTGAGCTATATATCGTGTTCTTTTCTTTTGGGTCATAAACGTTAGTGGGCGTACAGTGATCACTAAAGTTTCATTGCAATCGATTTAGTGGTTTAGGAACACTTATAGGACATACAAACATTCATTTATTTATTCGTATTACTTACAAAATATCAACAATTTAAAGTATTTTAATAAATTTCGAACGTAATAGAATAATTAGCCGTCTCAGCGGCTATAGGAAAATGATGCTCAGCTGTTCCATATTCCGAGTTATATGCTTAAAATATATAAATCTTTTGTTCCCTTTGTCTGTAGCATTACATATCAAATGCTTCTATCATCTTTTTTGTCTGAACTCCTTATTGTCTACATACATTCCCATACAATGCTACTCTTGTTTGGAGTGTAGGATTGCATGGGAGTGAAACACGAAGGATAAGGAATTCAGGCAAAAAGTTGATAGAAGCATTTGTAATGCCGTGCTATAGACGAATGATGATGAGTAGCTCACGTTATTAATAAGGAGGTGCTCAACAGATTTGGGGAAAAAGAATTTTCTGACATATCCTGACTAAGAGAAAGGATAGTTTGGTGGGACCCTTTCTGAGACATCAATCAATCGTCAACTTAGGAAGTGTTTGGGGTAGAGCGATGCCGACGAATGAATTCAGTAAGCATAATAAAAAGGATGTAGGTTTCCGTACATATTCTCAGATGAAGAGCCTTGCACAGGACAGGGTAGCGTGGAGAGCTGCATGAATCCAGTGAGCGGACCGGAGCACAACGGCCGGAATGTAAAATCAACAGTCTTGAATTACATACTTTCCTAATTAGCCTCTGTTCTTCTTCACTTTTCAAGGTATCTCCAAGCCCAATTCCATCAAGAGATTTAGTCGTGAAAACGTAACTGACAGTGATTCATTCGCATTTATAACAGCAATTGATTATAAGAAATGAATGTTAAATATGTAGTATCACCGTTAAATAACAAAGCACATAATGACTCCACAACAGAAAGTGCTGTGGTGACACTGAGCGACCGTTTACTCCATCGCCGATCACTCGCCTTGGTGTGCTCACATTCCGTGTACCGTTTTGGTGGATGGACTGCCACCAGCCGGGCGCGTTTGAGCACTGGCGGGCAGCAGAGAGCAGACAGTGCAGTCTTAAGCCCCTTTTACACGAGCGACTTTCTTGTCTCGGTTCTCGAATCGAGTGTCTTGACTACAACGCCCTTGGTGGTTCCGTGTTTCATTTGTTTTGCGTGATCGTTTTTGTTTATACGATAGCTTCGAAATTTGTGTGTGTGCTGTCTGCTGTGCGGTCTTTGCTCTGTGGATGTCGTCGTAATACTTCGTGTGCTGATCTGTATTTTAATCACAGCCTTTCATCCAACTCAGCGAAATGGATGAAAATGTTGTGGTATTGGCTGCGGCAACGGAAGTAATCGCCGCCGCTTTTCAGGAAGGCAAAAAGAAAGAATGCAGAGGCAGGAAGAGAAGCGTTTGGATGCATAACACACGCTCTTCTCGCTCTGGCGATTTTTTTTAACTCTACGCCGTAATGGGACCGAAGAGGGCCAAATTTAGCTTTACAATCTTCAGCTCTAACTTTCAAGCAAACTGCTGATACTTTGTTTGCCTCTGAAAATTTCTTTGCGTGCATGCTACAAAATATATGTTGTTTTCAATCATTACGTTTACATGCAACACATCTTCCGCAAGACGAAAACCCATTTTCGCAAACCGTTTTTCGCCACTTAATATGGCGGCTGAAAAACAGCTGATTCAGTTCCTGATTTAGTCAGCAGAATCGCTATTTTTCATAATTTAAATCCACAGATTTATGTTCACACTAATATTTATACTCTTATTTCACATTACAAAATATCACTCTTCGCATATGTGCCGGTAATTCTTAACAGGAAAACACAATCTAACAAGTCAAGAACGCTTCAAAAACGGTTGCGTTTACATGGGCACGAAAATCGATTGTGGAACTGCAAAACCGCTTTAGAGAAGCGGATTACCAGAATCGAGATTGGAGTGTTTACATGACCAACCAAAAGCGGAATTGGGAAATCGGTTTACGAAATCCGGTTTTGAGAGCCCGGGGTGAATGAGTATCTGCAGTCACTGTATCACACAAATATCACAAATAATGCTAGAGGCGATTAAAATTACCTTATTATGATATAAATAATGTTCTATATCTACGAGGGCTCTCTCTTTTTCATAAGGCGAAATAAGAGCGTTAATGCTTTATTTCGTCCACAATAAAACGTAATCCACGAGCAACATGCTTTGTATTATTTTGTTGGTAAACGTGAAGTAATAATGCCAGTGATGGCTCACTAGACTTTTATTCCATACTATACTACTTACACGTGTCTGCGTTGTTTACAAAACATAACCTCTGCTGGGCAATGCAGGCGCTGCTTCTGGACATGCGCAGTGTTCACCGCACTCGAAAATTTAGAACTCCACACTCGGTACAATCGAAAGGTTATTGACGTCATAGTCGCACCTGCGCCGTGGTTGGATCCTGATTTACACGACGGCAGAAAAGCCGTCCACGCTTCGAGTAGTCAATTTTCGCAAGAAAGTGGATCGTGTAAAAGGGGCTTTACAGGGACCAGGGTTGGCCACGCAGCCTCCGTGAGGCTCTACCTGCTTTCAGGAGACCATATACACGCAAATACAAAGTGACTAAGCCAAACGTAGATATGCCCACTGAAATCCTGTGTAATTTGGAAATGTATTCCGTATGAAGGAGTTCTATTTTTCTTTGTTTAAAGGTCAAGCGTGCAAAACTTCTACAATATCGCATTAAAACTACAGATGGAAGCCCCTTGTGAATACTCTGCACCGTGTACCGTACGAATTATTATTCACACAGTTCTGCACGTTTTAAGGCCAAGTTGTAATTTTTTCTCAGTCGGATCAATGGAATAAGCGCATAAAACACGAACCTATAATAATTGGAAATTAGCATACAGAATTACCAATCTTTCAGTTTTAATGCGATATTGTAGAAGTTTTTCACACTTGACTTTTAATCAAAGAAAAATAGAACTCCTTCATATAGAATACATGTCCAAATTACACAGGCATTTATTGGGCATATCTATGTTTAGCTTAATCACTTTGTATTTGCGTGTATATGGTCTCCTGCAAGCAGAGTTTTTTTCCCCTCTCTCGGAAACCATCCCTTTATTGCATCGAAAGAAAAAGAAAAAGAAAAAGAAAAAGAAAAAAAAATAGAAAATCGATCAAGCCATTTTGGAGTTTTTGCGAATTAACTTAGAGGAATTGTTATATGTCACATTTATCTGTTGCTGAAATTTGCTCTTCCGTGTAACAATGAGTCGCTTATCGTTCTGTGTCGGGAGAAGACACTGTATAAAGAAGTGACACTGTATATTACATACCCTGTTGTGAGATTACCGCCCAATAGAAATATTGCTAATTAATAGCATTTGATAATTAAACAATATGAAGTTCACTGCAAACATTGACCATGCCAATGCACTAAATGTCACACAATTTTAATCTTATTAATTATGGTAGCAATGTATGTACACAGTTGGGTGACAACATTTATAGTTAGGCCATAGGTAGAAATTCTCCACGTTGAGATTTGCTGTGTGCTTGTAGCTGACGGGAGGCCAGCGAGCAGTCCGACGTTAGTGGCTTGTTCCAGCTTAGGATTTTCCAGGTTCGTTTCCGGTGAGGGGAGAGAGGGACAATGGCGAGTGCCAGGCTCAGTGCAGTGCACAGCGTGAAATAAAATATTCTAATACTAATGGCATTTGAAGTAATACGATGCAGTCAGGAACCTTTATGGCCCTCAATACAAAATAGCCTGTTGACAAATAAACAATACATTAGCTGATATAGTCACATCTGGCGTAATATGTTTAATTGTCAATGAAAAGTAATAAATTACCAACGAAGACAAGACAGTTACACAACTAGCATGGCAATGTTTGTTTATAAAAATAATATATTAACTATTTCTCATTTTATTTTCAATCAATCTTTTGTATTTTATCTTGAAGTATTCAGTTAAATCACTTATCTGTGATATAAGAAATTGCACGATTATGATAAACAGTACAAAGGATGTTTATACTAATATAAAAACGTAAGAAAATATTTGTTTAATGTATAGTGTAATTATTTCGATTTTAAGTAAAGTTTTAGAAATGTATTGGCTGAGCGCTGTACGTTGGCAAACCGGTTAGAACACTTCACATGGGGAAGTTGATGACGTGGGGGAAAAAACCCCGGCAGTTGAACTTTTGGCGCGCGCGCGCGCGCGTGTGCAGGAAGTGAGGACTCGGGACCACGTGGAGAACTGGCCGGGCGGCGTTGCTCTGCAATCGGTCGGCATGTGGATCTCGAGGTGGTGACTTTAGATTTGTCTGTTGCAATCGCCACGTGTGGTTGCTCGTCGTAGACTGTACCAAGTTAAATCGAGTGCTACTGTGTGTTTGTGAATATTTAGCCGGTGGAACAAGGTGTGCATCGCATTGAATTAAAGTGACTGTGATTTGTTAATGTAACACGTGTCGTCGCAAAGGCATGAACATAAACGGTGTTTGAGACAGCCACGTGGTGTGAAAACAATTCACGACAAATATTCATTTTTGTCTGGGGGCTCACGAGCTATAACTTTATTTGGTAAATGTGTCGACGTACAGACGTATCAGCCACAGGGTTCAAATATTGTGAATTAAACAACATAAAGTGAACTTTCACGTGTTTTCAAAAATAGTAGTTAGTACACCCTTTTCCTCTCATGAACTTGATTTTATTATGAATTTGTTTTGTTAATCATATGCAGGGAAGGAAAGCTGCGAACGTGTGATATCATCCCCTAGAAATCGAGTCAAACATTCACAATCACAGTTCCAGTGTTTTTGCATGTTAAGAATTTGGTTCGCAGCTGGTGGTTGTGAGTTTTAAAATTTAATCTTTTCTTATTTTAAACTCTCACCCCGACCTTCACCCTCGCACTGTCAATTTTGAGAACTTTATGAGACACGATACACTGAGGCCAAACATCTTTCTCAATAAACAAAAACTGTTCCTTCCATCTTGGCGTTTATGGCGACGGGCTGTTTCTAGATCACACTGTGTCCACTGGAAATCACAAAACGTAACTTAAAGTGCTACAATGTAATTACACGACATGCAATGCAGCAGTGCGCATGCGCAGTGAATTGTGCCCTTTCCGGTGGCCTTCCTCTTGACGCCTGCACCAGCGCCCCACGGGGAAGACTTGGTCTAGTAAATAATGCCGCACCACGCCGCGAGCGCCCTAGTGCCCCGGGGAGTCCAGCCAAGTCCATGATTTACAAGCACTTTTAAGAGAGTACAAGGCGGCACCACTCACCTGATGGAAGAAACACCTCCGTCACATTGCCAACTGGATTTACCGGCCACACAGCCTCATTTTGCTTACACCTTCTTATTTCAAAAAATCCACAGAAATTGGCTGAGTGTGGATGAGGTGGTCTTTATTTTTCGGCAGTGGTCGGAAACCATACGGCAGGCAAGGGTACTAAGTAGTGAAGTGAAGACGGGGTGCACTTAATCCATAATCGGCGATAAATGGTGTCTATATCCAGTGCTTAATTTCAAAATTGTTAAGAGCCGGAAGGAACACTTAAAAATGTTGTCTCATTTTTAACGGTACACCGTCATATCATCATTAAATGAAGCCACAAATTACAATGCCAAAAATCTGCAGTCTTCTTCTAATATATAGAGCAAAGTGTCCGTATATTTGTACGTGTTGCATACAAATCTACAGTTTTGTTCCAATCTTTATCAAATTTTGTACACGTAAGCTTCAATCCATGAGGACGGTCGCCGTAGGTGTAAGAATCACATACTATATATAGTTAATCAGATGTGCCGTCATAAAAAATGAGATGCGCGAAAAACTGCTGCATTTTGCGACAATGCTGCTCATTTTCTCCTAAGCCACTGGACCGATTTCAACCAAATTTGGTACATACACTCCTTACCGTGAGGTAACAATTGCTGCATGGTTATCAGTCCCTAAGTTTACAAACTACTTATGAACTAGCTAAGGCTAAGGACGGCACAAATATCTATGCCCGAGGGGGGATTCGAACCCCCGACCGTAGTGGCCGTGCAGACCGTGAGTGGAGCGCCTCAGACACCTCGGCCACCGCGGCCGGCAGTTTCTAATTTTGTTGGTAACTGAGGACCAGATGGGAAGCATGTGGGGACAACTGTTTGGTTCATGCCTTGTTGTAAGAAAATATCGTTTTTATTTCTACACTAGTTATTACAGACTAGGAATAATTTCAATTAGTTATACAGTTCAACTCGTCACAGTCAAGATTAAGATAACTCAACGGTACTTACATTTCTTCCTGAGAATGTTTAACTTTTGATAAAACAGTGAAAACAATTAAAGTCGAAGAGATAACAATTTCATGGTATTTAAGATTTGTCCGCAATAACACTTGATAACAAAACAATGAACATAATTAAAGATCAAATTCCAATCTCTTCCATTTAAGTGAATCACGTATGCATTGTACAATTACAATAAGAACAAGGTTAATGATCCAGGCTTCCTCCTTTTACAACTGTTAATAGACATTAACACTTCAAACGACCAATAAGTCAAATTACAGATTTTCCCGGCCGGGATTAAAAGACTCCAAATGATTTTTTTAAATTGCTCTAGATTAAATTTTTCTGCGTGCCATACAACTTACAAGCAGAAAAAAACATTAAGACAATTTACAACTGACACTCTGGATGGCGTTTCTTTGAGACAAATATGTACGTGTGTACGTAGGTAACGGCACTATTAAGTACAAATCAGCAACTGTAAAATTATTCCCAAAGTGCCTCCAAGAACCCCGCTGCGGGTTTTCAAGGTACTAGATACAGTAACTAATAGAAAACACAAGAAATGACTTATCTTATATTCCCAATATTTTGTTGCTCGTCAATGAGCCCGATCGGCCACAAACTCTCCCAGTTCCGTATACCCCGCTCAAACGCGGGAGCGTGGCCCACACAACCACTGGTCTCAGGTGGTGATATCACTACATATGCAAACAAACCAAGAGGCAGGTATTAATAGGCAGTCACGAAATGGAGCTTCATGACAAAAACAAGCTTGGCCAGTTACACAAAAGAACCTTAAAACAAATCACAGTTCCAGCTAAATGAAGAAATAAAGAACTCGATGCACATTTTAAATCTTAATGATCCATACACCATCAGTCATAGCAATAACACACGTGACACATTACCACTCTGCAATAAGCTTTTTCTTTTCGGTGGGGGACACATACCAATCTTAATGTGCACCATTTTTATTAACATCAGGGTTAGTGTGTCAGCATCGCAGCAGACTGATTTCGCTACTCAAGTACCCAGCTGCGTAGTTAGACAAACGAAGTTCTTAACACCTGCTTAACAATAATAACAAATTAAAACTCTTTACAAGCTGAGAAGGCAGTGAGAAGTACTATTGGGGGGCGGGGGCGTATGCTAGATTTCTCCCATACAAGTTGGCTCAGGAAAACACACTTTCACCACTATGATCGGCAGTCTCCAAGAAACGATCAAGTGCACGAGAATATGCGCGAGCGACACTCTTCAGGTCCCAACAAGATACTAAAAACAGGCGTCCTGCCCAGCGCCGACTATATCAACTTCCCGTAACTTCCCGTAAATTTTTTACCTCTCCTTCCAGAACTCAACCGCCCGTCATTACTCCAACACTCCCCATCCGTATGCGCGCCCCCTCACGGAGATGGAAACCAACCCGCGCCACAGACGAAACCAAACAAATGATAGATATGCGCGGTTAAATCAAACTTGAACCATGACACGACTCAACCTTCACTCACTTACAGAGATCTGAAACAACGACGGTTAGGATTCCAAGGAGAATGTAGCTGGAAACCGCCATCTCGATAGATCTGAGGCTCGCTGTCAGACAATCTTATCTCCATAGATTCACTGATAATCTAGCTCCAAATGTTTGACACATGGGCCACAATTTTCGTGTTGTAATTCAATGAACGACCTATTGAAATGCAGTTTTTGGCTATTGCAGACTTTCTGGATGGAAGTTGGCGAGTATTCCGCTGGTGTTCTACAATGCAGCCCTTTACAATGCGTGTCGTTTGCATTATAATGCATTTGGCACATTCACACGTAATCCTATAAACACCAGATTTTACGCTGCTCGACGTCGTTTTGACGAAATTGTGGAAGGATCGTGAAGGATGTCTTTTATATATTCATGATATAACTTCTTTCGTAGTTCAATATCTAATCTGCAGCAAAACTAATTGCAAGTTTTCCAGCTGCATTTCCGGTACTCACCTGAAAATGGGCAGAAGAGTCTGAGCCAAAATATTGTGGCAGGAAGGTAATGAAATCCAGCTTATGCTAACTACTGTCCTCAAATTCATATGTGTGAAACCATGATCTTATGGAAAAATTGAAAAAAAAAAAAAAAAAAAAAAACACAATATTCTTGGAAATTATCCCGATTAGGAGTGCCGCTATAACTCATTTATCGGGAAATGTCGATTTCTATGTTGCGGTATACGACTTTTATTTCTTGCCATTAATGATAACAAAGAGGACAAGAAAATGATCTGTATCTGCTTTGTGTCACCGTTCTCAACTAGTAAGTACAATGTTCAAATGTTTGTATAGTCTATGGGACTTAACTACGGGGTTATCAGTCCCTAAACTTACAAACTACTTATGAACTAACCAAGACTAAGGACGGCACAAATATCCATGCCCGAGAGGGGATTCGAACCCCCGACCGTAATGGCCGTGCAGTCCGTGACTGGAGCGCCTCAGTCCCCTCGGCCATCGCGGCCGGCTTCTCAGTTAGTATCTTCGGCGGTTAGTGACAACAAATGGTAGCTGAGAAACAGCATTACGTTAAAAACTGTGATACGTAACTTAGTGAAATCCTTTGTCTAATACAACACTCACACTTACCGAAATTCAAGCAAAGTAGTTTGCATTCGGTTCGGCGTCTTACGAATGAAATTAGGTGTTTTATCACTTTTAACACCCTGTCAACTAGTACCCACGAACCGCAGGTAGGAATTGTCTTGTCATGGCCATTTCGTTGTTTCTTTGTTACTGGAGAAGGGCCCTTGCGCGGAAACGTATCGTCGTAGTTTCACAACGCTGGTCCTAGACTGTTGCGCTCGCTGTAAATTCACGCTCACTTGATCTCGTTCCAACATAATCACTTATTTAGGCATAGAAGACTGTCGTTGTTTAGGAAATAGCCAGACACGCAAAGAGAAGAGACACTGGCCGCCTGCGCCCCGCTGGCATCTGTTGACGACCGTTGTTTTACGGTAAGTACCGAACGGGGCGCCGTCTTGAAATAGGCCATCTTGAAATCGGCCATCTTGAATTTAAGTCAGTTTCTTTCAATGGAACGGGGGTTTGGTGTGATATCAGTTAACATTAGCATTTTCTGCCAAGTTAATTCCTTGAAACAGATTTTCTGTAGCAGTTTGTACGTAAATACATTTCCTCATAAAGAACTATTTTATTTAATGTGTTCAATATTCAAGGCGCTTAATTAAATCGTCGTGAACTCGCTAAAGTATTTCTGCAGAAATACTGTTGCACGATTTTTCAGTGCGTTGCTCAGAATGGCGAATGTTTCTTAATTTCGCTGCCCATACGATTTGCTATAAACGGTCGCACAGATAAAATTCAAATGATGTGAGTTCATGTGATCTGGATGGTCATTCCACAGAACCATATTGGCCAATCCTATGACAAGGAAACTGGCTAAATATAACCACTGTCTAGGAGCTGCTCCAGTAGTGTTGTGGATCACGGGTCCACGTAAAAGAGGAACTAAGGAAAATTCAACCTGTTGCAGCATTTCCACGTAGCTGTGAGCTTTTTTTTTTATCCACGGAATTCTTATTAAGGTTCCATCCAGCACGGATTCACCACCGTGAAAAAAGTTCTTCTTTTCGAGAATATTCGAGTCTGTACCCGCAAACAAAACGTATAAGAAGTGTGTTGTGTTTTTTGAACCACCCTTTTTTTTAAAAAAAAAAGAAAAAAAAGAAAAAAGAAAAAAGACCTTGTTTTAGAATTAAGATGACCTACTTCAAGATGGCGACTGCGTTCGGTATATAACAGATAGTCCTCTTCACCCATACCGGAATTTTCTGTTTTCCTAATTCCTACAGAGTTTTTTAAATAAAGAGGTGTAATGATACTATTGATGCACCATGTGCTTTATTTTATATGTTGTGTACAGTGTCATTTTGTGACAGTTTTACTTTCGTGAAGTGAGAAGCAATCACAGCTCTGGAAGCTCATCTTGCGGTGCTTCTTAACACTTTAGATCTGTTTTAAGCAATTCTTGTTCTGTCATACCAAATTCGAATGCTATTAAAGAATTTAAAAATTAAGATACAGATTCACTCATATGGTACAGCAGACCACACACACAAATACACACGCTTTGCAATACGCCAATAACATCCCGAGATAACGCGAAGTGAATTCGACGCTGGAAGTAAATGAAGCGCACAGCTAAGGGACATCCTGAGACTCAGTCGTGAACCTCACTTTGCCAGTAATCGAGATGTTATTGACGTATTAAGTCAGAGCAGTTTTAATGTATGGTGTGTTCTTGTATGACAACACATAGTTGGCACATATTTCATTGATGGCACCTTTGAAGGGGTAAAGTTCAGTCCCTTTCTGAGCCGTATACTACTTGTCTTTATCCACTTCTTATAGTGGGTGAAATAATGCGGTATAAGAATGATGGATGTCCTGCGTATAATTTTTATTGTTGAGAAATGACAACAAGATGTACGTACAATTAGAGGCAACGCACGTGGTTTCACGTTACTAAACCTTATGCGTGCTTAAATATGTGGCTTGTAAAGGATACAACAGCATCACATTTTTTGACGTATTGCATCGCATGTAGTACTGTGCTCAGAGCAGGGGTCGCCTGTATCCTGCTGTGAATAAACCAAATTCACTGCGGCACGCTCTATCTTCAATATACAATGTGTCCTAATCTGGCTTACTCAACTTATCTAAAAAATGTTCAAATGTTTCAAATGTTCGTTAAGCTTAAGAGACTTAACTGCGCGGTCAGCAGTCCCTAAACTGACAAACTACTTATGAACTACCTTATAGTAAAGACGAAACAAACATCCATGCCCGAGGGGCGATTCGAACTCCCGACCGTAGCGGCCATGCAGACTCTGACAAGCGCGCCGCAGACCTCTTGGCTTAAGCTTAAGGGACTTAACTGCGAGGTCATAAAACTTACAAACTATTTATAGACTAACTTATACTAAAGTCAGCACAAACGTCCATGCCAGAGGGGGCATTCAAATCGCCTGCCGCGGTGGCCGAGAGGACTGCGGCGCGTTAGTCACAGTCTGCACGGCCCACGGCCGATACGGTCGGGGGTTCGAATCCCACCTCGGGCATTGATGTTCGTATCGTCTTTAGTATAAGGTAGTTCATAATTAGTTTGTAAGTTTAGGGACTGATGACGCCTCAGTTAAGTCCCTTAAACTTAACAAACATTTGAACATTTGGATGCGCTTGGCCACTCCGCTCCGACGAAATGATTTCATACTGTAACGTAATTCACATATGGTGCCACATGAAAACCTGTTTTCATGTAGCTTGTTTCATTTGCCATCATCTAGTCGATATGCCGGCCTTCAGCAAGGAACAAAAATTAGATATTATTTTAATTTATAGCGAATGACACAAAAATGCAACCGCAACTGTGGCACTGTATGCCGAACACTACCCAGATCGGCGGTGTCCATCACATCCAACCATTGGCAACATCTGCAAGACACTCATGGAAACAGGAAAATGAGTTCCGACAAAACAGTGACGTGTAACTCCAGTGACTGGCAACGGAAACGAAATTGCTGTTATGGCTGTTTTAGCGCACAATCCGCAAGTGGGTGTATGTCAAATTGCACGAGGTGTACCCGCGGCAGAGCGGCGGAGCGCATTGAGGCGCTAAGCTACGATGCACGACGTCGTTCCCCGTCGGGAGTTCGAATGCCCTCTCTGGCATAATGTTTGTGTCGTCTTTAGTATAAGGTTGTTCGTAAGTAGTTTGTAAGTTTAGGGACTGGTGACCCCGCAGTTAAGCTTGACAAACATTTGAACGTTTTAGATCACGATGTATAGGAATAGGCCACAGTAGTGTGTGGAGAATCTTGGATCGGCATCTGTTCCGTCCGTTAGCGGTGTGGAATTGATAGTTCAGGTCCACTGAAATTCTACTCATGATGCACTGATGCGCGAGTACCGTTACCCCCACCTCTCCTCCCGAGGCACTTGTATGATGTAATGTTTGTTGATCCATCGGACTCAACTTCTAGGTTATTAGTCCGCAGCGTACAAACTACTTGAACTAAGGTAAAAACTAATCTAAGGACAACACAAAGCCGGCCGCGGTGGCCGAGGGGACTGAGGCACACCAGTCACGGTCTGCACGGCCACTACGGTCGGGGATTCGAATCCCCCCTTGGGAATGGATATTTGTGCTGTCCTTAGTATTAGCTAGTTCGTAAGTAGTTTGTTAGTTTAGGTGCCTATGACCCCGTTGTTAAGTCCCATAATCTATACAAACATTTGAAACATTTGAAAAGTGCTCTAAAATCCAATTAATCGCGAAATGGCACGCAGTAATCAGTTCTTCCTGCGCGTCAGCTGATCTTGATTAGAAGTGAACACGGAGCTAAAAACAAATCTCCAGAGTAGCCTACTAGCCGCGGTGGAGTAGCCGAGCGGTCTAAAGCGCCTCGCTGCGGAGCGTGCAGTTGCTCGCCGTGGAGGTTCGAGTCCTCCCTGGGGCATGGGTGTGTGTGTTGTCCTTAGGTTAGTTTACCTAGGTTTCAGTAGTTTGTAAGCTACGGACTGATGACCACGCAGTTTGGTCCGATAGATTTACAAACACTTGAACTAGTAGCCTACTAGCGACATCTCAAGGAGAGTATAATGTTCCAGCCTGGCTATTAACGTTTGAGATTAACAAATTTACAGAAGGAAGAGGTTTGAAGTTAGAAGCTATTGAAGTCCCCAATCAGAAAATTAAGAAAAAAAAAAAATTTGGAAAATTATTACACGCATTTAAATGAAATTGCAAAGTATTTAACGGTGGAGTATTATGCGGGCAGAACATTACAAAAAGAATAGACCAGCGGTTACCTTTAACAAGAGATCCATCGCTGGTTGAAATTTGGCTGTAAATGAAATTTTCATAATATGATAACCACTCGCCGAACAGTGGATGACAGTTCGTCAATATCAAACTACGACACGTGTAGCAGACCGTAAAGTAAGATAAGTGACATGATTAAATTCGGATAGGAATATTACGTAAGTTAATCACATCGGATTTCCAAAAAAAATTACAAGAAAATCTACAGCAGATTCTATTGCCGGTAAATGATAACAGTATGGACTAAATTAAAAAAAAAAAAAAAAAAAAAAAAAAAAAGAGTTGCATGCTACACGAAATATCACCATACAGTATTAACTAAAAACAGTGCCATCCATTGGGCGGAGGGAGGATAAGGCAAAATTATTAATAAAAATTCATAAGTGCGAATATAAGTGAGAGGTGGGATTTATTAATACGAGTAAGATTCGCGCACAACACATATATTTACCTGAATGTAAAAATACCACATAACAGCCGCCTCATAAAAAATAATAAGAGTACAGCTCTCATCTGCAAGATGCTACGAAGTACAAGGCAAGAGTACTTTCTGTCTTCTGTCTCCTTTTTTAAAAAAAAAAAAAAAAAAAAAGGAAGCCCTCGAAAATGCCTGCACGCCAGACAGTCATTTTAAAGAGGAACCTATCGGCAACAGGAGGCGCCCTCTTCACGTCTTATGCGGAGTATTACAAGAAAGCGGCAACCGCTCTCAGACTGATCTCCTCAAGGCCATGCTCTGTGTCAGGACGTTCTCCTGTTTCGCTGATGATTAGGCGAGGTACCCGTGTTTGCATAAGAAACTCCCCCCTCGCCCCACCGAAGCGACGACGGAGAGCGGCCATTGTACGAATACCCGGCCACCTCCTCGGGCAGTTCCCAGAAGGACGGCTACAGCCCTTTGAAGTCCGCGGACCCGCAGAACGCGTCCCAACCCGCAAACCACCCCCATCCCCCGTCACCGCCATGCTCAGCCCTAGCATTCGCCTAGGCATGCGGCCGTCCCTCCGTGCTCAAAGCCAAGCCGAGCGACCATTCCCTTATAAATGATATTCCAGCGAAATTGCCATCTAGCATATCAATTACTTCAGGTATATGGGTAGCAGTTGGAAAGGGGTGAGTTCTCACTCGGGATAGGTAGGCACCTCACAATATATATGGTCTATTCTGTAGCAAATTTTCAGATACGTCATACACTTTTTGATTCGGAGCGTATTCTGATACGAGAACAAGTCAAAGATCTAAACCTATAACGACGTCTGATATGACACACAATGATATTCTTTATATACATAGACGTTTTATTTCTAAATACACAAAAATGATTCGTATTTCAGATGTTCCAAACCCGTTATGTTAGTTTGTATAGGTTAGGTGAACATCTTTTGCAACTTAAATTAGTCTACTTGAGATCAGACGCGTGTCGCATTATTTTAATCCTCAGTGGTGAACTCCATAGGATTTTTTTAAATTTTATTTGATTTTTTATTTATTTTATTTAGACTAAATTAGATCATGAATAGTTCTCATGCAATGGGATTATTTAATACTGAATGAAATGAAGTATTAAGATTACTCAAGTTTTTATGTTGCCCTCTTCATGTACGTTGTGTATAAAATTTCTAGTTGCTGTCACTGTTTCCAAGTACACTTTTTTATAGATGTTTCTGAATACTCGCCATTTCTGTATCCTGGCAGGCTGTTTTTGTTTTATTTTCGTTTATCGTCTGTGTGTATTAGCTTACAAGTTCTTTTGGTTTGCACTGTCAGATGTGTTCTTGTTTTGTTTATGTTAAAACTGCACCACAAAACATCAGTAATTAGGTTCATAACACAGAAACTCAACAAACTGGTACACACTTACTTGTGGAAATAAGCTGACATACAGAAATGGAAACATCCTCAAGCAAAAAGGAATGAAAATCGCCTATCACGTTCTCAGTTTCTATCTGTCTCGAGAACAGTTGTCTCTCTTAGGCAGACACCTGTCCGACACTTCTCATAAAACAAGTGATGTATGACGATCTAGCCAACATTATGGCCATATTTCCTCCCCTTACTTGCATTAGTGTAAAGGTTTTCAGTGCCTTTTTCTTTATTTTACCTATATTATTTTCAGCGGCAAAAAGACATATGAAATAAGTAGTGTCAGTCTTATCAAGGCAACATGCCTATGAATCACGTGTTGCAGAACTAATACACACTGTAATACAACCGCACAAATGCTAAAACATATTAACTCATAATAACAAATTAAATGGTTGGGGTACGCCATATTGTCAGTCGTTTAAATTCTGTCTTCTCCAAAATGGATATTCGGAAAGCAACAAAGAGGGACAAATTAAAAATTATTGGCAATATATTTCGCCGCGGCTGATTATCCATGCGCATTGGAGCGCGCGGCCGTTCGTTCGCCGTAGGGGGATCAAGTCCCCCCTTGGAAATGGGTGTTTGTGTTGTCCTTAGGTTAGTATACCTTAGTTTAAGTAGTTTGTAAGCTGCCGACTAGTAACCCAGAAGTGGAGTCCGATAGATTTACAAACATTTGAACATTTTTGAACATTTTTCGTATTGTCATAAACATAATCTGCATATACATTTTTGTCGGTTTCGTGTACAAAATTGCAGAGTGAACCCGATCAGTACTCCGACTGACATATAAACCGAGGAGAAAACTGACTCGTCTGTCAGGAATTAGATTGTTTATCGTTTTGTGATGGTGATTGCTGTGAGCAGCACATTGCCCACTTACCACAAACGATGGTGTGTTAGACACCATGGTTTGATGTGTTATATCACAGAAAAGGCAATTCTCTCCCTAAGGAAACTATTGGAAATGGGCTGAAGGGAGGGGCTGAAAAGGTGATCCTGGCGCTAGGGTGGTCAGTAGAACGCCGATGAGAGAGAAATGTCACAGTCTTTACATCCGCCTCCCCCCTCCATTCCACCTTCTGGAAGCCGTTACTGAAAATTTGGGCAAACTGATGGATTACGACGATTTTTCTCTTTAAAAGTAGAATTATTTGTTTTCTACGGGCTTTGCCTACCGAAGCCCAAAAACATGGGAGTGTCACTTATTGTCTCCTTCTCCCTCTCTTCCGGACTCCAATTACCATAAATAGAAACAATTAACCAAGAAGGTAAGAAGGTACTTAAGTATAAATGTGTATGATTTAGTTTTTCAGAATTAATTCCCACTAAAGTATTTGCAGGATTTTAGCTCTACGATTACTTGGATGGTTTTATTAGTATCTGTGCATAGGAGGAAATAAATTTTAAAATGTAGGACCTCTTTTTTAGGCAGAACTTTTGCAACATTTGTGACATAACAGATACAGGGGGAAGCTGACTGTTTCCATATGAAAGGCAGGTTTTGTCAGGCTGTTGAGTTCCCCAGCCGGCCGGCTAATTGTTTGGACCTAGTGAGTGGAATACAGTTCGTTCTCGGAAACAGGAAACGGCGGTCTTGAATGAGCGAGGGTGGCTATTCCAGATTGCAACTGAAATACATTATTCTAAAAAATCCATGTAAAATCAGGGAATGATCATACGGCAAATATAATTATATGAGTGGATTCAGGAGACTTGGGAGAATCAAAAGCCGCAATTACAAATTCAATATCCGTTACAGATAAAAAGCCCATAAATTTCAGTGCTATAATAACAATATTATCTGACTTATATCACAATTATTGATAGTAGTGTTTATCAGTAACAGTTTAAGAAGGAAATAGGCAGCATTGCAACACGTTACCTATCTAAAAAGAAGTACCACGTTATTTCTGTATTCTTTCGAAAAAACTTTATTTTACTCTCTTGTTCTGCTTTTCGTTGAAGTAGTAATATTCTTGTGTCAGAACATAGATTCCACCAAAGAAACACAAAACATGAACCCAGCAAAGCGCATTACATTTATATATGTATTTTATTATATTTAATATTATTCTTAGTAACGTTCGTTTTATGTTGTAGACTGCGACTTAAACATTTCATGGCCCACTAAAAATAGTAGATACGCAGCGCATTCTAAAATTTCTTTTCTCTCCAATTCTGTTCAATACCTCCTCATTAGTTACGCGATCCAACCACCTAATTTTCAGCATTCTTCTGTAGCACCATATTTCAAAAGCCTCGATCCTCTTCCTGTCCGCACTGTTTATCGTCCATGTCTCACTCCCATACAAGGCAGCACTCCATACAAATGCCTTCAGAAAGGACGTCCTTAGGCTTAAATCAATATTCGATGTTAACAAATTTCTCTTTTTCAAGAACGCTTTTCTACCCATTGCCATTCTGCATTTTATATCCTCTGTACTGCGACCATCATTTGTTATTTTACTGTCCAAGTAACAAAACTCATCTACCTCCTTTATTGCTTCGGTACCTAATCTAATTCCTTCCTAATATATATATATATATACGGTTACAACAAATGAAAGCAATCACATTCCAAAATGTACAGTTAGGTATGACGTACCTCTGTTACCTTCCTCCGTTATAGTGTCAGTTGTACCTCTGCAGTTTGCAGTTTCTGTAATTGAATCCTATATTTCTGCTTTTGATTCCAAGTCACACTGAGTTCCCTAGTCTGAAAAATTTCCAACTTGCAGCTCTACGAGTTGGACGAACCCCTCTCACCTATGAAATTCTGCGTCAGCTCCCTCATTCTGATACCGCTCGCAGGAAACCAAGACACAGACGCGACAGTTCTTTCATGATACGAAGCACAGTCTTATGCGCTAATCCGGTTTCGTCAGCGAGCTCACGATTCATCTAGCGTCGATCACTGCCCACTAACGCGGCAACAGTATGCAATTCTTCTTCGGAGACGCTAGGACGACCATCCCCATGCTTGTCTGCCACAGTCTGCCGACCGTCCTTGAAGGCTTTTACCCAACGTGCCACTGTCCTGTACTGTAATGCCTATTTTCCGCTGTCCTCTTGAAGACCTTGATGACACTGTCGTGCTGTACGACCTCTAGCATATTCAGTCTTGATACAATTCCGTTGTTTCTGTTTGTAAAACATTGTGACACCGTTACGTTAGACCGATCGCTCACAAGTGACTGTTTCCCTTGATTGTGCGCACGCTGGTGTCGTGGGACGGACGAAAGCAATTGCACGTACGTAAGGTAGATATGTCAACAACGTGTGCTCTATCAGGGACAATAGAATATTCCGTTGCATAGTGTCTTCACAGCAGTGTTGCCACTATTGAAATACAAACTCTCTCATATATATATATATATATATATATATATATATATATATATACGAGGCGCGTCCATAAAATAAGTTCCGTTTGGTACTAAAATGAAATTGTACACAGATACAGAAGAAATTTTTATTGCACGAAATTATACAACTCTTAAACTACTTTTCCACATAACGGCCGAAATTTTGTAGGCACTTGTAATAACGTGCCACAAGTTTTTGCATGCATCCTTCACAGAAGGTTGCCGCCTGTGTATTCAACCATGTGGTACCAGCTCTTTATCATCGTTGAAGTGTTGACCACCAAGGACAGATTTCAGTAATCCTCTTCTTACACCTAAAATCTGTCCTTGGTGGACAACACTTCAACGATGATGACAAGCAGAAAGAACATGTTACCACATGGTTGAATATACAGGCGGCAACATTCTATGAAAAAGGCACACATAACCTTATGCCATGCTATGACAATTGCCTACAAAATTTAGGAAGTTATGTAGAAAAGTAGTTTAACCGTTGTAGATTTTTGTACAATCAATATTTTTTCTGTATCTGTACCCGTTCGTTTCATATAACCAAACGGAACTTACTTTCTGGACGCGCCTCGTGTATATATATATATATATATATATATATATATATATATATATATATTGTGTGTGTATTTTACAACCCTCGTACATAAGTACTACTTATTAAGAATTTATATATACCTTAATTATCAATACGTTGTCAACTGTAATACTAAATGTCTGACCCATTAATTAAAATAATCTTTTGAAATTGCTGAAATAATTGTGGAACATAAATCGTGCTTGATAATTAGTTTACTTGCTCCTGTCTCCATCTATAGGGTGTTACGCAATACATATTATCCACTTTCAGAGGTTTTAGATGAGACTTCAGAATGGTTCCTCAGAAAGGAGTTCTCTGCGAATTTCTCTCGCCTGAAAACGGTATCGTGAATGCAAGACGATATGTGTAAATTAAATTTTTTGCCTCTCAGCTTCAGAACCGTTGCAAAATGGCGATTTTAAGTGACGTCGTTGAATTTAAAAAAAAAAAAAATTGTAGGCATTATTCAGAAATATTTGTGGATAGACTTCGCATCATCTACTGCAGACAGAAGTACATTTACAAGGGACAACGTTAAACTCGAACGCTCGGAATCGCACAATACCATGCATACAATAACAAGCAGTCATAAATAGAACAGTGTTGTGCGTCATTTCCATGCAAAACGCAGCACTTGTCTGCTAGCGCTACTATATGGTGGCCTAGTATAGCTGCACTAACGAGAGCTCCAACTGCATGGGTGGCGTAGCTGCAGTACATATTTGTCTGCTGGAGTGTTCGCACTGTGAACAGTGGCCTGATATCATGAAGAGATTTAATCCTACGTATATCTTATAAATATAGGTGCGACGTGCTGAAAATGGAAATGACATCAGTGCCCAGGATATAACCGTTATTTCGTCGTGAAATTACTCACTGTTATTTACAATTAATTTGCTGGTCCTACGTATAACCATACGTTTCAATAAGCTTGGCGAAAGCTAGGGCATGACATTGACATACCAATATCATCATTTGAAAACAATATTACTGAGTGTTTTTGTATTGGACTGCGTGAATGCGAAAGTCATTTAGAATGTGATAATGTGTCCACAATGTTCTCTCCCACTTAGTTTTAACCACTTCATGGAAGTCCCGCATCTGCAGTTCGAGGACTAATATAATCAGTTTCAGGTGTGTGGTACTGCTGTAAATAAATGTTTTGCGCTATTATAATAGAGGTTTAGGCGCTGCTGATTGAATAGTTAATGATACAGTGACGCCATTATATTACAGACTAGCTGAACCCCCGCGGCTTCGCATGCGTAGGCTGTTTGGTCTGCACCATTTGTTTCTTTTTAATCCTGACGAAGAATTTATATCTTAAGTTTCGTAATTATAGCTTGAAATTTGAGTTAACAGCACCAAAATTGGCTTAGTAGCAACGTATTTTCAAAAAATGTTTCATCCCCTAATTGATTAATTTTCTGAAAATACCGAAACACGTATTGTTTTAAATTCTAACGAACAATACAAATACCAATTTTTGTAGCTATAGCTTCAAAATTGTCTTGACAACAATGTGTTTTCGAAAAGAATTTTTGATCCCCTCTTTTAGCCCCTTAGTTGCTGAATTTCCAAAAATACCAAAACACGTGTATTTTAATCCTGATCAAGAGTCCATAACCTAAGTTTCGTAGTTATAGCTTGAAATTTGTGTTAACAGCAACATATTTTTGAAAATCAATTTTTTGCGTCCTCTATTTTACTCCCTTATTGGTTGAATTTCAAAACATGCCGAAATACGTGTCTTTTAAATTCTAATCCTGAATCGAAATCCGAAAATTTGTAGTTCTAACTTCAAAATAGCCTAAAGAGCAACATATTTTCGAAAAACACCCTCTCTCCAATTGTACCCCGTTGATGGTTGAATACCGAAACACGTATTTTTTAACTTCTAACCAACTATACAAATATCAATTTTTGGAGCTCCAGCTTCAAAATTGTATCAATAGCAACGTGTTTTCAAAAGAAATTTTTGATCCTCTATTTAACCCTCTTACACGTTGAATTTCCGAAAATAGTAAAAATCATGGATTTTTAATCCTGACCAAGATTCCATATCCGAAGTTTCATAATTGTAGCTTAAAATTTAACAGCAACATATTTTTGAAAATTAATTTTTTGCGTCATCTATTTTACCCCCTTAATTTGTCGAATTTCAAAAAATGCCGAAACACGTGTCTTTTAAATTCGAACCCTGAATTAAAATCAGAAATTTTGCAGTTCCGGCTTCAAAATTGCCTAAATAGCTACGTATTTTCATAAAAACGTTTCATCCCCTATTTCACCCCCTTGCGGACAGAATATCGAAAAAGCGCTTCTTAAATGACGCCTACAGCGTAGGATCAACACCACAAATTTCAAGTTTCTATCTTCAGTGGTTTGGGCTGGGCGATGATGAGTCAGTCAGTCAGTCAATGAGTCAATCAGTCAATCGGGACACTTCCTTTTATATATAGAGATAATATCTTGTTACGTTGTTTCCCTCAGTTAAAATGCTACTTGAGGTACAATGCATGCATGAAAATGACGCACACCGCTTTCCTGTTTATGATTGCCTGTTAATCCAAGCATGTTCCGCAGACTAAGCTCATCAGAAGGCTGTCCGGTAGTGCTCCAAGGTTTTTTTGTGGTCTCGGAGACCATTCACAGATGATGCACCTGAGATGTTGCAGCGATTTGATGTTCTCATTCTTGAGCACAAACCCATTGTAACTCAGCAGTGACGAACTTATTAATCTGCAATGGAAGTGCGAATATAGTTATCCACACGATACTCTAAAGTGTGTGCAACATGGGTCCCGGGGTATATGACGATGGACTGTAAATTTCGCAGAAAAAAAATTTGTTCTGAATTGTTGTTGCGTTTTGAAGATGAGAAGGAAGCCTTCTTGTTCTGTTTTGTACTGGTTGATGAAACCTAGGTACACCATTTTAAGCCCGAATCCAAACAACAATTCTTGGAATGGTGTTATATATGCCAAAATTAAAATACTTTGCTCACATGAGAGCTGGTGATTGCAGTTGTTCATTATCTAAGCAACCTGCAGTATATAATTAAACGTCTTAAATAAATAATACAAAAAAAGATAAACCTTTCCTATCGTTGTTGCAACGGTGGAGTGATATTTATTCTCCTAGTTAACATTATTCTCGGTAATCAGAGCCTCTCCTATTAAGAAAGGAATGTTAGGTCAACCTTATACTAAAATGTCCAGGGTGAATCACCTAACACTTGCACCGCAAATATTGCGTAAACGGAAAGTGCGATTGATGTGCGGTTTTCACAGTATGAATTGGTAGTCAAGGACCCTTATTGTTAGCCTATAAACAGATTGTAAAAATACCTGTAAAATATACTTTTTATGCAAACATACAATTTTTCAAATGGAAATATAGTTGTATCTATCATGCCCTGGAATTTTTTTTATATCAGCTGTGTAAAAAGAATTTTGAATGACATTTTTATCACGTTTAGTTTTGCAGCTACAACCATTTAAAGGTTTGGGGGCGGAGGCTACGACAGCGTAGCTGACTGGCTGGTGGTCATGTGACAGTGAGCCGTGCCTCAAGGGCTTGCCACTCGGCCAATCAGCTACGCTATCGCAGCCTCCTTTGAACGGTTGTAGCTGCCAAACTAAACGTGATAAAAATTTCATCCAAAATTCTTTGTACACAGATGGTGTCAAAAAATTCCAGTGCATGATAGAAACAGCCATTATTCTATTTAAAAACTGTATGTTTGCATAAGAAATACACTTTCTAAGTAATATTACAATCTGTTTGTTGGCTAAAAATACGAGCGCCTGGCTACCAATCCATTCGGTGAAAACCGTACATCAATCGCGATAATGTGAGAAATTATATGTACGCTATATTTAAAAAATAGAGGTTCTCTGAGGCCTGTCATGGCTTTTTAAAACATTTTCTCTGAAGTGCAATAGAAAAGTAATCGTTTTCCAAAAATGATGAGAAACAATGTCGAAATCGGTAACTTATAGGGGATGACTGGAGGCAAGCTCAGAAATATTGGAGTTAGCCAGCTGCCAACTACTGTAAATTTCGTAGATAATTCGTATTTCTATGTACATTAGATCTAACCTATAAGGATTCTAAATATATGGTTGCACGCTGTTGGTGTCGATCTCTAGGTTCAGAAAGGTGAGTAATATCTCTTATACTGATCATGATTCAAAAGTTACCATATCGGCATTTGGCCCAAACTGTACCGCCGCTCTTATACAATTATGAGTTTGTTCGAAAGAAACACCGCATAATTTAGGGACAAAAACGAGATAAAGAATCTCTTAAGCACGTCCTCTAAAAGACAAGCTCAAGTGTTAAGCGCCAAGAACACTTGTTAATCTTGGATACAATGAAAATGACAGAACCTTACAAACTGGGTGTCTTAGCATCAACAGTGTCAGTAAATTCAAAACATCAACAAACGAAAAAATAAATAGAAAAATACCCTCTATTTCGTTTAGTGCTTACTGCGTTACAAATCAGTTATAAAAATTACGAATTCTTTGAGATGACGTTTATTTCCTACAAAATCTCTCTTTTTAATTCTAATGCAAAAATACATCCTGAAACTGTTCGTACTTCGAAGGGTGTCGCTAATAGGAAATGTCTGGAAAGCTCTGCTTTTAAGCTATGATCATTTGGCCAAGATAATAGATATTTATAATATGGAACAACTCTTCGTAACTCTGAAACGATTCATTATCGAGTCTATGTATTATATTTTTCTCTCATTTTTATTAGAAATCTGTCCCCGTATTTTGAGTTTCGGAACATTGTCCATCTTTTGGTGGTGCATCAAGAGAATGACTGTGTTCACTTCTACAAACAGGAACAGAATGATGTTTGTACCACAGAGGGAAAGCTAATGCCAAGACTGTGTCACGGCTAACAGGTATCCAACGTCATGAACAGTTCTTTCATTCGCGTCCAATCCAAGTATTCTAAATTGTTTCGCTGAATCTTGATTACTTGCAAAACTAGTAGTCCACTAGAATCAGACAATAGTCTTAGTCCGATGAAGGTATTTATGACGATAGGGGACTAAAGCGTAATACTCAAAGGAAATAACTCGTGAATTTCATGAAAACCAGAAAAGAAGGAAATCGTTGTGTTGAGATACACTTTTAGAGGAATGTGGAATGATCAGAAATGATTATGGTGTCGGCAGAATCAGTTAGAAAAGAAGTTAGTGGAAATCAGTGGCTAGATATTTGAATAAGATGATAGAACATCTGCTGATATATCAGTGTATAATTTTCATCATGGTAGATGGAGCTGCAAAGGTTACAATTTATAAGCAAAGACAGAGACTGGAAAATACCGGCAATTAATTCTGATTATACTAAATACATATAATCCTGTAATTTGGAAGTTGGCGCAGGAAATGATGCTATGGCAGTTGACAGTAAATTCTGAAGAAAAGTCCACCCCAAAAAATCAGTACTTGATTTACTGTAAAATCGGTTTTCACACTGAAATGAGAAAAGCCATGTGACACCTCTTCAAAACATGTCGAATGTAAAAAGGAGGAATAAATATATTGGTACATTCTCCAAGCAACATATCCTTTTAGAAGTTTGAGAGAAGAGAAAGCCTTTCTTCCAGAGTCTGCCATTGGAGTTGATCATCTCCGTGACTCTTTCGCCCTCACTAGTTGAAACAGCAAAGAAGAATGCTGCTCAACTATGAATTTTCTCCGTTTTCTCTGTGACTTAGATCTGTTATTGATGCCATAGTAAAGAGAAATATTCGAGTTTAGTTCGAACGAGCGTTTGTGAGCTACTTCCAGTTGATGGACCACACTATGTGAGCATTCTCCCAAGAAATTTGAGTTTAACTGTCAAACCGATTAATTTCATGTGGTCGTTGCACTTTATATCGATTTTTACGCCTATTACTAGACATTTGAGGGAATAAACTGCCTGCAATTGTAGTTCTGAAATCTTGTAATCATATAGAAAAGATTCTTGGTTGGAACAGTACTCTCGAAACCACCATAGCGATGTTAAACGCTGATCACGTATTGATATTAAATTATACATAGCTCAGTTACATATGTCGCAATCACATCGACATGCTTTCCCGTTTTCTGCAAAACATCAATGTTTCTTAATCCAGTGCTCCGGACAGTAATCAAATACAATGTGGAAAGTTATTAAGCGAGGAAAAAAATCTTACCACTCTACTGCGTTTTTCAAAGTGCACTTGACCTCCTGTGCCAATAGTCTGACACCAATAATGTTACTGCGTACAGGTAATGACAGAAGCAGGTTTAGATATCTGATTGAAGTCCAGAATCATTGGGAGATTCAGTAATAAATACGTTGACTAATGTAGAGCGATAAAAAAGTTTAGATTAAGAAATGATGTTGTATCCAAAAATACACAGACAAGTGTCAGATTTCATTAATTTTTTTAAATATTGGCAATTCCTTGCGTCAACGACTTACTGTGTCGTACATCATTCATTAAATACAAATTAAACTATACAATTATGAAGTACTGAAAAGTGAAGAATTAAGTTTTCATGTTTGTTTGAGTTGTTATTTACAACTCTAACACCAGACTGCAAAGAATTAATTACATTCATATCTCATTACATTTATATTTTCGGATTTTCTGTAGATTGTGTGCTTTCCAGTGCTTCATGTCATTCGGAAAGTCCATTACGCGTTGTTGTTTCAAATCGCAGTGGTTGTTTTCTCTGCTCACAGCGAATGGCGACAAATTCAGTTTATTTCCTGGCGTATCCTGAATAAGTAACGTAAGCTAAAGCAATAAGCTTAATGTAGAAGTTCTGCTGTTATCGCTTCAGATGAACGGCATATGACGCAGATGTTAATAGCAGATTATTTACATGACTTTAAAAACTTGCTAACGACCATTTACCTATAAAACAGCTCAGCGCGTATTGAATCATTCTGGCGCATTATACTTCCATTTATTGGTTTTTATATGAGAGATACGAATTGTATTCGAAATAAACAGTACATAATTGTTAGTGAAAACATGGAGTTAAATGTCAATGGAAACAGTAAATTTTTTATCGAACTTAATAAACGGGGTAATGTTTCAGCAAGTACTGGTGCCATTTACCAATCAGAATAGTTTGTATATTATCACACTTCACAACTAGAATTAGGGATTGTAATTTTGAAAAAAAGAACAATATGGTAATGTAACACTGAACTATTCAATGATCCAACAATGGCGAAAGAGACTTGCCGCAACACGTTCTGAATACATTTCAATAAAAAAGTTTTTTTTTTTTTTTTTTTTTTTCTTTTTTATTTATCTTGTTTGATTTACTCACATGGAGTTTTATAATAAACAATTAGATTGTTCCTCGAGTTTACATACAGTCAAGCAAATACGATACCGGATATTTTGTTAATGCACACGAAAAATTTTCATTAAGCCAACGTCATTTCAATAACATAAAGGATTAGCTATGTTGCACTTGTGTTAATGCTCTCATATTAAGTGTGGCTCATTTAATGAATCTCACTACAATCTCCACTCACTATCAATGCAGAAAGTCTATTTGTGCATGTTCTATTTGCCCATATCCACAAACATTTGTAAACCTTAATTAAGGAGAGGAATAAAGAAGGATAAGGAAGCATAGGAATGACTTCAGCTGCACTAGACCGTTGAAATTACTCAGTGACGACAAGTGATCATATAAGTCCGGCCAGAATTCGAACCCAGGTCATTGCCTTTTTTCCATCTTGTATTAGGGTCCTTTGCAGAGTGGTTTTCGTTTTCGTTCGTTGTTCATCATTATGTTATTGGCTCATTTGTTTATTCGCTACCCGTGCTCACCTCCCGTCCGTTTCAAATTCAAAAAGTTACGTACTTCGGCCATAGCGCCACTTACTGTGGCGCCGGCCGCGGTGGCCGAACGTACTGCGGCGTGCCAGTCACGGTCCGCACGGCCACTACGGTCGGGGGTTCGAATCCCCCCTCGGGCATTGATATTTGTGCCGTCCTTAGTATTAGCTAGTTCATAAGTAGTTTGTAAGTTTAGGGACTGAGGACCCGTAGTTAAGTCCCGTAAGCTCTACAAACATTTGAACATTTGAACTTACTGTGGCGATTTCCTGCGAGAGATGACGATGTTACTGCATATGCGGTGAAGTAGATCAACCTTACGCAGTCATCGCTTATAAATATATGTGTATAGGTTGGTGTGGTGTCTGTTCATTCATTCGAACTCGTCCGAAAGACCGGACTCCACACCAAGCTATATACGTGTATTGATACGCGAATTCTGTGCCTGCTTTTCGAGGAGTTATTTACACTGTGGGGGAGGTGGTATCAATGTGCGTGAAAGACGGCAATACAGTTTCTATACACCGCACTGAAACAATATACGAGTGTTATGCAGCAGTGATTGATTGAAGCCGAGCTAACCTTTTAATTTTCGATACATAGGGCCCGCAGTATAGAAATTTTTTATTACAGACGTTATATACATATACCAATTGGTTTCTATTTCTTACAGTTTTATAATATTGTTTTGGACCCATTTGAGACAAAGTGCCATCATCAGCAGTCTGCGAAATATACATAAAAATATAATATCTACAGTTTTATTCTAATGTAGGTAGACTTTTACTGATAGGACTATTTTGGAAACACAAAATTTTTACTTACGTCTATAAAACATGGGTGAGCAATGGCACGTTGGCATGTAACAATATGGTGACGTTTAGTTTCAAACTTATGATTCGTAATATTTTATTTGACATTTTGTCAACCGATTTGACAGCTGCTACGGTATGATAAAACAACAGCAGCATAAATCGCCACTTATAATCATTGTGTACATAGTACAGCTCACGACTGCTCCTGTAACGTTAAAGAGCACGTCTGCTATAGGGTCAATATGTCAGTCTCTTCAATGATGTGCAATGTCAAATATAATGGATTTCTGTACTTGAAAGATTTATTCCAATTATGTCTGATATCAGTTTTTTTTATCTTAAGCAACTGCCTCTTCTGTTAGCTTGCAACGTCAAATTTATACGTATTTAAGATTAGATGCTCTCTTTTACTTATAATTTACAGCGTAGATGTGATTGAAACTTTGAGTAGACGATGGCTCTTCTTTTAATTGACAAGGTCATATTATCGAAGTATTACAGATAAAGTTTTCTATCCTGAAGTCACAACATAAATATTCGTCATTAATGTAACACTTAGTCTCATTTCATGCCAATCAAAGCCTTTTTCGTAACATTTCACAGATTATGATGTTTCTTAATATATATCAACAACACAGCTGTTGGTCTGACAGATGCTGTCTAATGTTAGAAGATGAAGAGCTACTATATGATCTATTCTCGTTATGACAATATTCATTTAAAGATCCATTACTCCTTTCTCGTTGCCTGCTGAATACTATGCAACGTCAAACGTGATCCTTTAAGACACATCACAAAGTATGTGAAAATTCTCAATCTTCTCATCAGGATCGATGGCAATGACTGACCCCATCAGAGGCAATGACGAATGACTCGCTCATCAGTGGTGACTATCTCGCCCCATCAAAGGCAATGATGAAGTTTAGTCTTATAAAACTGTAAATACAGTTATCTTACTCTACGAAAGTTAATCGTCCATTCGGACAAAACTTATCACTGGAACTGTATTGTTCATATTCATTTTACACGAAATTATTTCAGGTTTATATGTCATGTTTTCTCCTCGATCAGTCACAAAATTATTCAATGAAGAAAATTTGTATACATGTACAATTGACTGCGCTGTTTCTGTCATTTTCAGTGCCGCCTAGTTACATGACTAACTTGCTGTCACCAAGATCACGGCTTCCGTCTTTGCAGTACCGTTCTGTGGAACAACTTTACTTAGAATGGACACATGTCGGGGTTTCTGTTCTATCAATACCGCTACGTAACAACACTTATTCATCAACACTAATTCACACTTTGAATATTAGAAAAAAGCGATTAAAATTCGAAATTTTATGTGTAATATCTGTATTAATATTTACAAAGAATATTAATAAACTTCCATCAATTCTTCAAATAAGTAGGCCTACTCGAAATAAAGTTAATGACGCAACTACCATATAATCTAAGAACAATCACTCATGAAGTTTCTTCTAGTCCTTGTGTGGGGAAAGTACTTTGATATGTGTCCTCCCCCCTCCTCCCACCTACATTCTTCTTTCTTTAGAGAATAGACCTTTGCGTGATATATTCACAAAATGGTATGGTCCGCCATAAAGTTGACACGATTTCCCTAATGATTTCTTTACTACTGCAGATGTATTGTGTCTCTTTAACAATATCGTTTCTCCCTTCACATAATTAACGGAAATTCTACCAGTTTTATCATATTGCTGTTTTACGCACGTGGTCAGCGTGATCTTAATTCTGTCATACATATCCTAGTAAGGTATCCCTGTCCAATAGCGTTTTAGTCCTAATAGTATAGAATTAAGCCATTTATTTGATTCAATACAGTTGAACATAGGAGAAGAATTTAGAATGTTGTTGAAGATGTTCTCAAATATCAACACGTATTCATTCCATGGATATTGTTGTTTTGGTATATATGAGCGTACAAATCGATTAAAATCTCTAAACGCAGTTTCAAATGGCGATGCCACAGCACATTAACTAGAAATTAACACGTTTTAAATTCCTAATTTCTACAAATCGTTCAACCAGACAAAGCCCGTAAAATATGAAGCGTTGTCTGTAATAATTACACGAGGTTTACCAATCTCATTAATATATTTTATGGTAAGACATCTTAACATGGGTTCTGTGACTGTTGATCGTAATGGAAACAGTTTTGTTTCGAAAATTCTACTATGCATCTATATCGTCATTTAGATGTTGGTAAGGAAACAATTACGTAACAAGAAACTCCTGTTTAAGGAAACCGACCAAAAACGTATGGAATCAGCTCTATCAGAACTAATTCCGTTTTCTTCACCAAACATTTTGACCTACGAACATAATTGTGCTATCTCTTGGCACAAACATGCTAAATCCTTCACCCAGTCTATCACGGGAATGAAGTCTTCATTCACAGAATCTCCTTTTCAATTTTGTACATTACTAAGGTAACCTTGATTCTTTCGATCTTCAACGAACGAAGATGTGCAAATTATTTAAATATCATTTAAGAATACTATCTAAAATGTTTTCGATTGTTTTCAATGAATATGAATTAATGAAGTAATCATCCTCATAATCGTAGATTGCTTACGTAGTACTTACGGTTTATCGTGGTTTTCTCAGGAATCGACCATGAAAAAAAGGTCCTTTTATGACCTCTATAACGCCGAGGTCAGACCACATGTAATGTACGAAAACGAGCTAACTGATTCAATTTCACTGAGCTGCAGGAAGAATGACAGGATATTAAGGTTTTGATCCGGAACTGCAAGATAGCTGTTATGTAGCGGTCCTTCTGGGCCAAACGCTGCGCAAAGCGTTGAACATCCATTTCTGTCATTAACAGACTCCAACGGCTCCTGAAGAAGCGCATTTTCACACACAGAGTTTTGGGTATGATTACAAGTCTCCCACTACAGGTTGTTTCATTGTACTCCGAATACAGAAACCTTTGCTCCCGTTCACTTTGTCAACAAATCCTGTGTACTTGTTTTGGTTTTTCATCATTCCTGCTTCCATTACCAGGTTCCTAACTCCAAACTAATCCTTATATAACAAATCTGCAGTTTTAGTTTTCATACTGATGTTTAATATTGTAATCAGTTTCTTTTAGGTATGGGCTGTTACGCTGAATGTGCGGTAGTCATCATACTATCTGCCCAAACTACTTTCAGAATTATTCCTAAGATGGTTCGTAGTCAGTCACATTGTAATAACCAAGTTGAACAGCCATATGTTTTCAAATTTCCAAAATAGCTATAGAAGAACTGAATATTATCTTTACCTTCTGAATTAACTGAATACAAGTCTTCCAAAGCTCTTTTATATTCTGACTCTGATAATGAATCAAACGTGTGTTCCATATCAACACAAACTTCCACTTCTAGCACGTCATTCGAAAAGTCTTCCCCTCATAGACACCTCCAGTTTACTATTCCCCCCATCCGCACTTTATTCTGGGTTCAGAATTCCTGTAGCACTCTTAATGTTACCTTCCTTGCAATTATGCACATGCTACTTATTTCATACCTACGTAATATGTGGAACTGTATTCCGCAATATTCCTTAACACTTTTCTACAGCCTTCTTTACTCAGTCATCGTATATATTGACATGGTGAACTATTGACATGTTCGCAACGTTTTGACACGATATTTCAAAGGCATAAATCGCTGCCTTCTTTGTGTGAAACTGGAGAATTGTCTTAGGGAATCGAGTCTAGTATTTATGCCCAAACAATTCTGGATGCTTTATAACCAGTCCGCACCCGCCAGGAATGTCTCCAATGGTCCCCTCTTTTCGATGTTGCTGTTTAGACTGCCGTTCGGGCCCAGCCCGGTCGTCCTCTGGGGACACGGTTGTCAAATGAGGTTTGCGTCGCGCCGAGTCTTTGCACATAGCATACTCCCATCAGTTCTCTCTATATTCGCTGGTGTTCCAACGCCGTCCGCTCCCAGCCTCTCCCTCCTTCTGGGCTAGCGGTAGTCAACTGTCCGCGGCACTACGAGTGTTCCATCAGCGGTCTGCGCCCGCGTGACCTAATTCCAGGTATCGTCTCTGGTCGCTGCGGCTGCTCTGATCATTCGGCTGCTCGACTTGCTGCGGGTCGAATCTTCGCTACTTCAGCTCTCGTCTGACACCGACTTCTCCACCAGGCATGTCCTGACGCTAACGGGAAATAAACGGCAAGGAAAGTCGAAGGGCGGCCTTCTTTCGGCAATTATGCAAAACCTCGCAGCTGAGGTGTGGAATGTGGCCGGAAGCGACGGGAAGAAGAAGCAGAAGGAAAAGGAGCAGAAGACAATGCAGTGCTTCCACTGCCAGAAACTTGGCCATCTGGCCAAGGGCTGCAAGGAAGCAGTCACGTGCTTGAAGTGCGCCGAAGCGTACGACACACGCGACAGTCCGAAATCGCGGGAAGCCGCGAAAAAGTGCGCCAACTTTCGGCGCTGGGGCGGCGAGGGGAAGAAGAAGCGCATGAACAAGGTCTCCACTGAGGGGATGGAGAAACAAGAAGAAACTTAGCTGCTCCGCCTCCTTCTCCACGAGAGGAAAGCGAACCGAACTGCAGAGTGAAGACAAGATTGACGACACGTTGCTCGCTCCCAAATCCACCATGGCGGAGGAGAGAGCGTTGCTCCGGGCCGAACTCAGCCAACACCGCCTGTAGAGAAGACTTCCGTGCTGGCGTGCCACGTCACGCAGAGTAGGCCGTGGTCGCGTAGCTAACTGGCTGGCCGATGGGGCGCCGCCCACCGGTTAATACCAGGCAACCAGTGAGCTACGCGACTGAGGCCTAGTCTGCGTGACGTGTGACGGCAGCGCGGAGGCCTTCTCTACAGACGGTGTTGAAGTGGCGCGCAGCCAGGTTGAAGATCTGCTGCTGATACTGCGTGCAGCAAAAGTAGAGGCGGCCGCCCTGTTGTGTCCCCACAAGCGGAGAAAAATCAGGGGTGGACGCAAAGACGCAGACCTATGTAGAAGAGACATCGGCAGGCTTTATCCCGGCCTCTGCTGAACTGCAGATGGCCGAAGCGGCGTCCGTGGAAGTGGACGCACCTCCACCGGGAAAAGCTGCAACCGTTGAACAAGAAGAAGCTGGGCAGGCGGCCACACAAGACGTGGCTCCGGAGGAAGATGGCCCTGGCGCAAAAGGAGAGGTCCTGCAAATACCGGACAAACAAAACATCAAGATGTTCTTCTACAACCTTGCCAGCTCCATCCGAGACCGGTCGTATCTCCATTTCAATAACTCATATCCTTTCCTTCCTTCCCATCAGAAACCCAAACTTCCTCACAAACCCTACCGGCTCCCCCAGACGAGCATGAAATATGAGTTATGAGTATGTTCGAGAGGCGAAAAATCCGCTAGCAGGCTGCTAGCAGCTGGGGTATACCATCTGTTGCAGGAAGCAACACAAATAGGACGACCCACACCGCCAGGCTCAATAATACCAACATCCAGCCAGTTTCAAGGAGGAGCAGCATCATCTGCTTTTACTCCACTTCGGAGTGGAGGCCCGCCAATAAGACGTGAAGCATGAATCTGGTCGCAGCTGTTTAGCGCACGACTTGACTGTCCTCTGCTGTCGTCGTAATCGCGCGAGATCCACGAATCGCTGAGTCTCTCGAATGCTGACCGCAATCATCCGATGCTGTTTACACAGTCCTCTAAGGATGAGAGTTATCCGATTGCCGTCCGCGACCAGCTCGGTCATCCTCCGAAGTTGTCGTTGTCTGTACTGACTCACGATTGTTTTCTCCATTTGTAGTAACATCTCAAAGTGCCCTGCGTTGGCTCTTTACAAGCTCAAGAGCCTTATATCAAGCAGTACCAAGCTGCTAAACATTGTCATGAATATCGGTGACTTTGATCTCGATACATTCCTATATGATACTTTCCTGAAATCTTGATGTCTGCGTTACAGCCTTGGTATCATTGTAGTTCATAACTGCAGACTGTCCAAGTTCTAGACGGCGCTCTGCTACAATCGATTTTGTCGACTGTCCAAGTCTTCTACATTTACACAAATACTCTGCAAGTCACAATGAAGTGTATAGCAGAGATTTCATCGAACCGCTTTTATGATCTCTACACTCCTGCTCGTGGGAAAAAAGAACATCTAAATCTTTCCGTTTCCGGGCAGATTTATTTTATTTTGATGATCATGTCTTCCAATGCCGGCCGCGGTCGCCGAGGGGACTGCGGCGCGTCAGTCACGGTCTGCACGACCACTGCGATAGGGGGTAGGTAGGTATCGAGACAAAATTAATTGTCGTCAGGAGCCCAGCCTCGGCTTGTATACAACTGTATATTATTGACGACGTAACAGCGTTCAATGAATGAAATGAATCGCAATTTGCGATCAGTTATGGCTTCACTGTTCTAGGTTTGGATGGAATACCAAAGTGCGGCGAAAATATACTGTTGTATACAAGTCGAGGCTGGGCTCCTGACAACAATTAATTGTGTCTCGATACCTCATGGTCTGTTCTCCCTGATACGGAAATGCAGTATTGTGGCTGCGAACATTACAGAACAAATAGGCTGTGGTAATAGAAAAGATAAAGCGTGGCGAATGGAAATTTGGGTGTGGCGGGAGTCGTGCAGGGAAGAGTCTGCAGTCGGGTTGGTCACTGTGTCCTCGGTGGCGGAGTGGCCAACGCGTCTGCCTAGTAAGCAAGACATCACGGGCACAAATTTTCATTCGCCGCACTTAGGTATTCCATCCAAACCTAGTACAGTGAAGCCATAACTGATTGCAAATTGCGAGTTATTTTATTCATTGAACGCTGCTATGTCGTCAAAAATATACAATTGTAATATATGAGTGTCTTTCCCGAATGCTCATTCTCCGTCTCACATGGACTCGGCACCTCTTTCTCCCACTGATGCAACCCAGAAGCGCTTCAGAAACAGACAAGATTCACTGACTTGCCCTCCCCGTGGAACTACGGAATGAAAATATCAATAACACGTAAAAATGAAAATAAAGTTGGCGGGCAGTTGTCGGCATCTGTCAAAACAAGTACAAACTAATTTCGCGATGAGTGCACTGCAGTGATAATACCGCTACACTACAAAATATTTGTGGAAATACGTCTCGTTGTAGAACACAGAAAAAAATTTTCGATAGGCCATAATTCAATTTGAAAATCTTGTAATGGATGAAAGTCTGCTTCTTTCCTAAGTAATACTTCGATTTAAACAGTATATACCAAAGAAACGTAGCCATTTTGGTATTAAAATTTTCGTTCTTTGTCATATACAAAGTAATTATATTCTAGATTACATTGTCGGGGCAGAATCTGGAAGTGTCGACTGGGAAAAATTAGGCGACGATGTTGTTAGTTTATTATTGTCATATTTCAACAAAAGTCATGCCATTCATTTAGATAATTAGTATTTCAGCCCAAAATATTTCCTTTGGTTCCATGACAAATGTACAAATGCAATCGGAACAATGCGTAAATTAGAAAACATTTATTAAAGTTGCCTGACAAACTGATAAAAACAAAAAAAAAACAAAAAAAGAAAAAAAAACAAAAAAACAAAAAAAAACAGTACAAGTCCTGTGGAACATTGTTAGCATTAAATGGATGGAAAATAAAGTAGTTTGAAGGCTTTCCGCAGTAAATGAACGATATTTTGTATAAACAGGCAAAAAGTTTCATAAAACGTGCTAGAATAAATTAAAACCCTCTGTGTAGTCAACTACAATACGTCAAGGCGTGCTGTTGATCAGGTGGATGTGATCTTAAGTTCTGTACAGTGCATCAGAAAGACAATGAAATTGTACGAGGAAGTATTTTTCCAGTTAACTGTGTGTTTGCTGAACGCAAGACCTATTTACGAAATGAAAAGGAACAGAAGACGCCACTGGCGAAATTACACTCGGAACTAATCCGCCAGTTACTGGATAAATTTCATGGAAAAACCGTAATCCCACGGACACTAAAACAGGAAACTCAATTTCGACTGCAAAATAAAGAACGACGTTATCCAGTGTTCCTCGGAGCAGCAGAGAAAAAGGAAACTACCAGGGACGTAGAGTAGTGTGTACTGCTAATTCAAAACAAAACACTCGTACTAGGTGCAAAATGTGTGGTGTTGCTCTCTGATTGGTTCCATGCTTTGAAAAATATCACACACTAAGGAAATATTAGGTTGTTTCAATAATGATGTAAGTGCCAATATAAAAAATGTTTTGAACTCAGCTAGCGGGAGTTCAAAACCTGCATCAAAAATGAGAATGGGAAATCTTAGCAAAGACGTAACAGATCGAACCCTTATGCGTGATGGTTCGGTATTTCGTGAATCTTATTGTTTACGCCCTCATATCTCGTAAACGATGTGTAGTACTAGGCTATAACTGTGAATTTACATTCAATTTTATATACAAAATGACTCGCGAATGCAATTAAATGTGTATAAATAATAAATAGTAACTTCATCCTGAATGCCGTACTTTTACTACATGAACAGTGGAAATGTAGTAAGCCATAATCTCCTTTTATTTATAACTAGCTTATATGCCCGTGCTTCGCTACGGTTGTTGAAGGAGGGCCTGTGTGTATCATGGCCTTTTAGGGTTCCGGACCTCTCTCAGTAAAATAGAATCCTTGTTGGATCGCTCTGTCAATAAACTCACTTGCCCTAGCCCAGATGTCAAATGTAAGTAAATGTCATTGTCCGAAACGACGTATCTTCATAAAGTTTTTGATACAAAAAGTGAAACGTGTCAAAATAAGCAAAGAAATGCCGTTAAGTATTTGTACACAAAGCGAAATCAGTAACACTAAGCTCAATGTTTGTTGGTATTCGTAGACGTAAGATTGCTTAATTCTGCCAAAGACGTTCGCTTCCTTGTTATACTACCCCATACATATTATGCTGCAGTGATGTTTATTAGTTCTTCGGTGGTTACAGAGCCTCTATCGCTTGTTTGCTGTACTACGCAATCCATACATCAAGCATAACCTAGAATTAAAACAATTTTCCTGATTCCACTTCTATGAAACTTCTATGAAGTAGTTTAGGAGATTAGGTATTTCTAATAGATGAACAGACAGTTACCGAAAACAATTAAGATCGCGATGTAACTTTTTTCCGTGATCTGATTTTGATGAAATGATGCCTATACGTTGTCCCAATCTTAGCTCAAATTGCCTGTCAAAACCGCATGAAAATGTGTCAAGTAGTTTTTTTTTCTCTTTAATATGTTTACAAAACATGTTAGAAATAGGCATATTTTCACGAATATGATGTAGCTAACATCATACATCAGTTATATTCGCCAATTAAAACATTTGTTTCGTGATCATTCATATCTCTGCACAATGGGCTGACGCATGGAAAGCTGAAATGTAATTAGTAATAAGCATTTCCTTAACGATGTAGAAATATCACTGAAAATCATTATTGTTCTTACGGTCGGCTCTCTGTTAGATGCTCTACTGTCGCTCCAAGCGTGAGACTTAATCTTCCATAGCAGTTGTACATATACGTTGGACTGTGATATCAGTATGTAAATATATGGATGAAACACGGCGAGGGTCGTATCATTTTAGGTTCATTGCGTTAAATCATCTTTCGTAGAACACAGCAACCAAGAAAACTATTTTCCGAAATATGGTAAATTTGAAAAGTCAAAGAGTAAGTAGTATTTGCAAAGGGTAATAATCCGATCGCTGCCCCGAACTTCAGACGAACACCCGCAGCGCTATTAGTTCTTTGCTGCATTACGACGTTCTTTCATGCATGAAATACACCTAAAACTTCAAATTACGATATATTTTACTTTCCTGATCTAATTTTCATGAAGTGAAACCTATATGTTGCCCCAGGATATTCTCTATTTAGCCGGCCGCGGTGGCCGAGGGGACTGAGGCGCTCCAGTCACGGTCTGCATAGCCACTACGGGCGGGGGTGCGAATCCCCCCTCGGGCATGGATATTTTTGCCGTCCTAGTTCGTAAGTAGTTCATAAGTAGTTTGTAAGTTTAGGGACTGATGACCCCGTAGTTAAGTCCCATAAGCTTAACAAATATTTGAACATTTTTCTCTATTTATCTGTGATAGCCCCATGAATGTTCATTTAGTACTTTTGGAGATTACGGTCTACAGATAGACACATGCGCTTGCTTTCAGAGAAATGTTTAAATTGTGGTGTCTTACTTTTTCTGATCCGATTTTGTGAAATGAAGTGTTTCAGTGAAAACTCCCTGAAAATTGGTCAATTTGTTTTGGAGATGAAAGAGAAAGATAGAAATGATGGTTTTCGATGAAAGACGTTAAATTACGATGGTCTTCTTTCCGTGATCCGATTTTTATGAAACTAAGTCTGTATGTCTGTCCCAAGATAAGCTGAACTTACCTTTAAAACCCCTTGTGAATTAGTGAAGTAGTTTTGGAGAAGTGGTTTCTAATAGATGAACAGACCGACACGTTCAATGAAAACACTTCGTAATTCTATTTTAATGAAATCATGCTTAGATCCTGAACCAATCTCCGCTCATCTTTTCTGTGAAAACCGAATTAAAATTCGTTCAGTAGTTTCGAAGGTTGAAGCGAACTTCGACATTCCTACATTTACAGATTTATTATTAGTATAGATATGTCGTACATATGTAAAATTTTGCAGAAATATATTGATTTGTATAGGTGCTGTATGTCGGTAAAATCTGTTGCGAATACGGTTAGTAGTAAAGAAGTAATAGATTAAAACGTGATGCTTGATGGGGCGGTTTTTTATGAACATCACTCTTTACGTCCTCATATCTCATTAACAACGTCTCATACTGTGATACAATTTCCATCGTACATTCAGCTTTAAGTGTGTATTGTCTCCAAATTTCCTGCGAGTATAATATTGATAGTGTACAAATTATAAATTGTAACGTCATACCGAATGCCTAGTTTTGCTCCATGAACAGCGGAGAAGTAGTAAGTGAGAAACTTTCCTTTTTTTCATTATTTTGATGTGGTTGTCTGCGAGATAAAGTTAAATAAAGGTTTGAACTTATGTACAAAGTTTGTTGCATGTCGCCTAGTACTGTCATTCTCATATAGTGTATTTATAAAAGTTCGTCGCATTATATAGCAGTTTTTTGAAATTCCTATTGTTAATGACGTTATTTCTCCAGAACCATGTGTCGTATGTGATTTGTGCACCTACAGTAATTGTTATCTTACGTAAGGAATAAGTGTACCAGTGGTTTAGGAGGAAATGTGCAGCACTGCCGTTTGACACAGCAGTTTTTCGCCCATCTCATTGTATATGACGTCATACCTCCTTACGTACATATCTTAGGTGATTATTACTCCGACGGCGATTGGTGCCTGATATTAAGGAACATGTGTAGCAAGTTTGGTTGAAATCGGTCAAGTAGTTTAGGAGCAGATGTAGAACATACATACATACACGCATACGGCCTATTTTATAAGATGTGAGATTTCTCCGGGATTGTCAGGGGAAAAACATTTATTGTAAAGTTATAAAATTTTTGTATAGTTTGTGTGATACGCTAAGTTCCCTCGTTTTCAAATAGTAGATAACTAAAACGCCGTTATTACCGCGTTGCCTTGTGGGGTAGTCTCTTGTGACTGTATTTATGACGTCATATGTACTGGACTATATGTAATAGGTGCTCTTCGCCCTCTTAGTGATGTTTCCCGACGGTGAAGAATATGTGTAACAATTTTGGTTGATGTCGGTCCACTGGTTTAGGAATACTATCCCATGATGTGCGTTTATACACTGTAGAGGGTCTTAGATGCTTCTGACAGCGATTTCATTGTATAGTTACACGCAGGTTGCATTACAGTAGGCACCCCTACAAATTTTTGCACGTCTGTCGGTTCTCTATACGTAAATTAATGTGTTGTTTGTCGGTCGTTGACGGTAACTTTAGAACTTCGCGGCAACTTTTAAGATTAAATGTAGTTAATAATGTGTCTTACGTAATCATCAAGGTCATTAAAAAGAAAGGACTCGTTGTTCCGCTGTGGGCACTGGATATACACCACAGTGATTAGACCCAGGATCACCTATGGGGCGGTCGTGTGGTGGAAGAAGGTAAAACAGCAGGTTGCTGCTAAGGAGCTTGGTAAGCTGCAGAGATTAGCCTGCTTAACCATAACAGGCGGAATTAGCAACACACCAACTGCTGGGATGGAAAGCATGCTGGATATGCCCCAATTACACCTTTAGGCCAAGATGGAGGCAGCGGCTGGTGCATACAGACTCAAATCTGGCAACAACTGGAACTCTTCGGTATATCCAGAATCACATACTAAAATAGTGAGTGAGGTAAATATAGGAAAGGTTGGGGAAATGCCAGCCGACTATAACCCCATACTGCTTCAACAAGCCTTTCAATATAACAATTGGAAGCAGGGAGCAGTGGGAGAAAATAGTTCGACACCGTACGGGGGATATTGTCTGGTTCACTAACGGGTCAAAATCAGACCAAGATATTCGGGCTGGGGTATATGGGGTGCAGCCAAGACTGGAGGGCGTCAACTCTCTATGAAAACTGTCCTCAGTATTCCAGGCGGAAATCACTGCCATCAGGGCGTGTGTGGAGGAGAATTTGCGTAGGTGCTACAAAGATTGTAGCATCTATATCTATTCAGACAGCCAGGCAGCCCTGAGATCACTGGCAGCTCCTGCAACAAGGTCTAAATTGTTGCAGAATGTCACAGGGTTCTAGTGGAGCTAGGGGAAAGCAATAGAGTAAACCTATTGTGGGTCCCTGGCCACTCGGGGATCAGTGGCAACGAACATGCCGACAGATTAGCCAGGATGGGGGCAGAGACTCCACTTATTGGACCGGAACCTGTCCTGACAATCACCAAGGCAATAATCAAATTGGAGCTACGTAACTGGCTCAGAAGACAGCACGTAGAATATTGGACCAAACTCCATCAACAAAAACTTGCCAAGGTAATGATGCCAAAGCCATGTTTTAAAAGAAGCTCTGCAATCCTTGGTCTGAACAGGAGAGAGATTAGACTCATGGTTGGATTGCTGACAGGCCATGGGAATTTCAAAAAACACCTACATACAATGGGAATAACAGAAGAGGACCCTAAATGTAGGATCTGTGATGACGGTGATGAAACTGCATGACATCTAATCTTCGAATGCATTGCATTGGAGAGTAAAAGGCACAGAACATTTGGGACAACCAGACCCGAAGAAATTGTGTCTAATAAAGAACTGGTAAAGGGACTCCTTGCACTGTTCAAGGGCATTGGTTGGCTTTACTAGACATACAGGGAGCGATACCGCACAATAAACTTAGTTTCGGTGCGGGCAATGGCGGGTTGGACCAACACTGTTTTGGGTTCCCTGAAAAAATCAAATCAAATCAAATCAATCCGCTGTGGGCTGTAAAAACTGAAGTGAAGATTGCTGTGTGATGCTAGTGTTCGCAAGGAATGAAGAAAGACGGAAACAGTGGGCGCTGAAAGTTAACCGAAAAAGCGGGAACCGTAAAGACGACTTATGGAAACCAAAGAATAGTTCCTGTCTTTGTGAAGTAAATATTTTCTACTGCTCCCCCCTCCCCAGCCCAATGCAAGAAATACTCTGATGAAAGTCGGTAAATAAATTGCAACTTGCGTAGTATACATATGGTGTATAGCTTGCATACCAAATTAGTATTGTGAAAGTTGGGAGTTCGTATCTGGTTACCAGTAATGTTTTTAACTAGTATTTTCTTGCTTTTTGTTAGTTCATGGTTGTTTATCTTTGACATGTCATGCTACAAGGCAATATTATTAATATTATTATTATTTAACATGGCTACGGCACTTTCCCCTTGGTTGTGTATTGGCTTGTCACAATCGTATAATTCGAAACGGGATGTAACATGAAAAAAGGGATGAGGGTTGGGACTATTTACTTGCTGTGGATATTCAGTTGCCTATTTTGAGTCTGTTTCTGCTGCTTCAGCAAAGATAGTATCGGTATTTTTCCGATTTTCTGTTATATTGTATTCCTAAAAGTACTTACAGGTTCACGTTTTTGGTTTTCTGGTACAGGATAATAATACAAGATAGACATGAACAAAAATTTTATTATATGGGGGCGGAAAGCGATAATCGTGTACTAAATCCACCGATGGTTTTGCAGACAGAAAATCTGAAATAACAACACTTTCTTTGTGATACATAACATGAAATACCTTTCTTTCTTATTAATCAGCTCGAAGTTACCAGAACATTGTAAAATATGATATTAAAATTCGGCAGACATAGACAATGCATCAAGAGATTTATTTGCTTACCAATTTATTAGGCCTATATAAACATACATGAATGGCATTTGTTGTAACCATAAACTGATTAGTAAGATATAAGATGTACTTTATCTCGTGTGTGGAACTGCTGCCTTATATCAGTCGTTAAGAGGCTGAATTTCTGCCTGGGTCCCTATTATAAGTGCATTTCCCACGCGCAGTGGGGTAAAAACATGGCGGACACCGGCCTGTGGTCACTCTCTTCCTATACAGACTCTCTAGTGGGCTGTATCCCAGCGAACAGCCAGTGAGCTTGCGATGGCAGCCTATCGGTGTGATGTAACACGGACCTGTTGTGTGGCCTTGTATCTTGACGGCGTTGACAGAGGCTGTCTGCTAAGTCAGCGGCCCGCCTACCAGGAAGGCAGCACATCCCCAACCGTCAGCTGCTGGGCGTGGAGGAAGTGCGGCCCTCGTAGCCGCTGAGACAGAACATTACTTTTAAAGCACTTCTTACTATGATCAGATTACTCTACAAGATTGGTTCAAAAGTAAGATTGTACACATTGTTCATTTTGCGTGATATTTATAACTAGCTGCACGTACCCGTCCATTTCCAACGGATAACTCATTTTCGTAAATTAAAAAGTTGACTTATGACCTTTTTGCAATGACCGATTCAGTTGGACTGCAGGGATTGTCTCACGAAATGAAGCAGGTGGGAAAATAAGACGCAATAAAACGATTTAACAATATTCTCAGAGAGAGCTATTGATATTGTATTAGTCACTAGCTGGTACCCAGCACATAGCTGCCACAGAAGAAATTACTGTACAAATAACTTTTGAAACTTTAATGTATTAGCTTGTTGGTCTTCCTGTCCCTATCTCTGCCTACTTCCTCCTACCCTCTATCTTTTTATCTCCTTTAACCTGTCACCATCTCCCCCTTCTCCTCCTCTCCCCTCTGTCTGTATATCTCCTCCTCTACCCTCTCTCTGTCCGTCTCCTCCCTCCCCTTTCTGTCCTCCTCTCTACCTACTCCTCTCCCTCCTGCAGATAAAAATACATATAAGCGCAAAGTTTCATGGTGACTGGTCAAACGGTCTCAAAGGTACCCTTCACCATACTAAATTCACTTGCTAGCAGATAATAAAAATTAAACAATTTGGAAGTTTGTTATACAGTACCCTCCGCAATGCAACAAGGAGGCTTCCCTAAGGTGTCCTACGTATTAATTCGGTGTACAAGCTATCTTTATTCCACATTTCATTCAATTTCGTCCAGTCATTTCAGCGTGAAGAGTAAGAAACGTGTTAACCTACTGTAAGGTGCTCTCCGCCATGCACCGCCATGGCTTCCTGAAGGTATGGCTGGAGTAAATTCAGAGTATACGCTATCTGCATTACAAATTCAAATCTGTCCATACCTTCCACCAAGAAGGAGTAGGGAACATAGTAACCCATTGTAAGGTACCCTCCGCCAAGCGCCGTACGGTGGCTTACGAAAGGTAAGTCGTGAATTAACAGGATACAAGCTACCTCTTTTCCAAATTTCATTGATATCGTCCAGCCATTTTTGTTGGAAGGCGTAAGAAACTGTAAAGAACCCTCCGCAGTGCACCATATGAATTTAATGTTAATATGCGTATAACCCTCGCGTGAGTACAATCAACGCGTTGACAATGTTTTATCGCGGTCGGATGAACGGTATGGCCGTGTATCAAGTACAAAAAAAGGACAAACAAACAAACATTAATTTTAATATATTATATTAATTTATCAGTCAGTTGTCGAGTTATTTGTATACAAATTATTACCGTTTACGGGCTATTAATGGCATCTTCAAATATATGTGACTCCAGCTTGACTCCAAGCAGCAGATGTGAGGTAGTTTCGTTTGGACAGCTGTACACGTGTTGCGAGGAGTCAAGCCCTACGAAAAATACAAGGGTTGGAACTTGAATAGTACCGACTATTTAATCACCTGATACAAACGCTTTGAATGTTGGCACCTGTTACTGCCCTTCAGTCACCAGCGTTGTGTAGAACCCTTAGCTACCGATGTGGAAGGCTTAGTATACCGTTAGCGGAGCCTGTTCTGTTGATGGTGCGAACGGAGCGGTCTGCTGCTTGTCGAATCTGTGGAACAGTTCTGATGCGAATGCCACGAAGTGGTACCTTCATCTTCGGAATCAAATCAAAGTCACAATGGCTTAATTCCAGGTATTATAGTGGATACTACAGTACTTCTCAGTCCCATCGTCCGAACATAGTAACCTCAGCTTGCACTGTATGCTCCCATGAATTGTCTTGCAAAATGATGGGTGCATTGCGCAGAAAGTGTTGCCGCTTCTTTCGCAAACCTGGTTGCAGGTGATCATCCATAAATGAACGGTAATACTATTGACGTTCTGCCGCGGAGGAAAATAATGCGTCAGGATACCACCATTACGGTCTTACACGAAAATCACCGTTCACCATACTGGTGCTCTGAGGCACTTTTTTCACTTTCGCGATGACCCATAATGTCGCCATGCGTTGGATTGGCGTTTCAGTTTTGGCTCGTACGATGTGGCCCATGTCACATCTAGTGTTGCGATACGGCTAAGAAAGCCTCTCCTTCGTGCTCATAACGCTCCAAGTGAGTCTGAGCAGCGTCATAAACAAATCCGTTTCTGCATTGCCGTCAATTCATGCCCATTGTGATGCAATTTTTCGCATAACCAGGCATCCCTTCAGGATGTGACGAACAGTCATATGCGGTAATCCGGTTTCGGGGGCGAGCTCACGAATCGTCCGACGTCGATCACTGTCCACTAACGCGATTCACTTCCCGATTCATGTCTGCTACAGTTTATCGACCTTCGTTGAAGGCTTTTACTCAACATGCACATTCGTCTTACGTGTCTTGATGCAATTCCGTTGTTCCTGTTTAGAAAACATAGTGACACCGTTATAAACATTGTCATTTGAAACTCTTCTGTTGGTCCATATTTGCGTTGCAAATGTGGGTTTGTGGATCCGCCTTGACGCAAAACACTTGTTGCATCTAAGGTTTTCCCGGCGTAGTAAATCTTGATAGTCCTTCCGGATATGCTGCCGGATACTGAGAACAAACTGGTCCGATATTTCGGCGATCCAACTGTCCGCCATCCTCAGGAACGCTGCTGCTGCTGAGTCCCGTCGCGTACTGAGGGTCCAGCCGTATTCTCCGTCCTATAGCACTCGACGGGACAGCAGCGTTCCTGAGGATGGCGAACAGTTGGATCGCCGAAATATCGGACCAGTTTGTTCTAGGTATCCGGCAGCATGTCCGGAAGGACTATCAAAACACTTGTTATTCTTATACCCAAACTATTTTCGGCTGAAAACCCGCCATTCTCACTGGGTTTTTGTATTTAATCTAGAAGAATGCAAAAGGACATATTTTAAAGCATATTGCAGTATAAGGTATACACTTTTTTTTGTTGCATCACTATATAAACATTTATTTCCGTACCTTTCATCATTAGGCTATTTTGCACTTCCACACTGCTTTTTGCCTTTTATACGGTGTAGGCCTAAAGCATGTCATCTGCAACAGTATGAGCGGCTTTTATGGTTAAAAGTTATATTGTGAAAAAAATTTTTTTTATCGTGTTTACGTCTTAGTTTTGTTTTTAATTTTTAATTTTTCTTTTATTTTATCTTTTCTTTTTTATATTTCTTTTATATCCCTTTTTTGTATACCGTACACCACATTATGCTTTACAGTTTTGTAAATATGTCCTTCTGCATTCTTTTAGATTAAATACCTAAACCCACAGTGGATGGCTGGATTTCCGCGGAAACTAGTTCGGGTATAAAAATAGCAAGTGTTTTGCATCAAGGCGGATCCATAAACCCATATTTGACACCGTTATGTTAGACGGCTCGCTTACAATTGCTGTGTTGACTTCTATTGTGCGCACGCCGGTGACGTGGTACGGGCGAGTCCATTTTCTCGGAGGTAAAGTAAAGATGTCAAGAACGTGTGCTGTCAGCGACAATAGTAGACTCCATTGCACAGTTTCTCCGCTGCAGTGTTGCCACTATTTAAGTTCCAACCCTCATACAAATAACACTATCATTGATTTATCAATTAATCAATTAATCACAGAGATTGAGTGAAGGGATAATGAGTGTGGGATGCCGGTGACGTGGTACGGAACTCAAGAGAAACAACACACACAAAAGGGCCAGTTTTCTCGGAGGTGTGATCTTGCGCTGACCAAAGTTTCGGTTGCCGCAGGAACTTTTAATAGGGCTGTTCGAGGCCAGGGGCGCGCCTGCCCGTGAAACATCTCTCGGCAAGTTGCCGGCTTTGCCGCTCGCTGCAATTCGTGTTCCTGGCAGCGTGGCCGAGAGAGAGAGAGAGAAACGTATCACAGCCGCTGCCGACCATCTCCGAAATTACTAATTTAGAATCAAAAAAACTCCGTCGGATAAAAAAAAGAGCGAGGAAGGAGTTGCCCCTCCCGTGGCTGTGAGCTAGCGTGGTGCCCTGGCGAATTATTAAAAATGGGGGGGGGAAAAAAAGAAGAAGAGACGGCAGAGGCGCATTCAAGCTGGCTCGTAGTGCACGAGAGCTCTTATTGGGATTTCCTTTCAGGGTTGCTAATGACGAAAGCCGGGCGCCACGATGGGTCCTTCCTAGCCAGTTAGGCTCGCGAACCATTAGCAGAGATGCCGGTCGAAAAAGAATCTGGCGCCGCTGGAATCCGCGTTCACGCTGCAGCAGCAGCGAGTGCTGAATGAAATTGCTATCACGACAAACTTTTTAATTCGTCCGCTTACTCTCGCTGGATCTAAAATCTCATTCATTTGTAATTTTACAGGTGGCGTGAAAATAAGAGGGGAAACGGTATTCAGTGACACGAGTGTGCAATGGAAAACGCAAGCATGAAACGTAATTTTGCGACTAACGTCGCTCCGAAAGCCGTAGAAAGCGGTTTTTGCTGTAAAGACTCCTTGAGCCAGAGCCGAAAAGTACGAAGAGCTGCTGAAACTTATTTCCTTGCGAATCATTGGGTGATTTTCGTTTTGACCAGCACACCCGTCAGAGAAGAGGTGAAGCTCATTCACATTTTCTGAGATATACTTCTCGATGTAATTACATAGAAATGAGCAAACTTCATTTGCACCTTTCTTCGCTTCCCCTTCATGGTACACATAAAAGTGTGACTGCTTGGTTTTCATATTATGTATGCCAAATACATTAACACATAGCTGTCTCAAATTAAAAAATTCCTGAACAGGAACATTAGATAACGGTAAATTTTGCATGTAGTCAAAAGTGAGACTACAGATATTATTTTCCTTTTCACAACGTTCAGAAATTTCTTTAATTTTACTGTAAAACTTTTTGGCCCTCCTATTATGAACCATTAATTCTGCAACCGCATTTCGCTGCATAAGGGTAATAAGTCAATTTATTATGAACAGGGGTTACACAAAACAGCGGAAATACTGAAAGGAACTAATGGTAGAACAAACTGATTTAAACAAAGCCTTACTGTTGCATTGTCTTGTACTGCTGGCCTACAAAATGATCGGAGCATTCAGAAATCACAGATAGTATGTTGTACAAAGATCACATGATTCCTGTGACGAACATGATACACACATCATGCCAACCAACCATTTTTCTAGCCAAAAACGGTACAATACGAATTAACTTGGTACAGAAAGGCGTCCACTGTTGAGCAATACTCATTTTCAATAACATTAATCTTCAGTTCAAAACAGTATGAGAGGAGCTACAGGGTATATTGGTGGTCAGCTGTTTCCACTACATTCAAGAAGTTCTCAACAGAGCTGACTGATGCAATTATGTCATCACTATACTTATAAGACACATTTGTTGTCCGTCTGTCTGTTCTCTTATAACTCAAGATCCACACAACCAAATAACGTGAAATTTGGTATACGTACACAAAATTAGATGGGGAAGGGTCTTAAACAGGTTACGTTCCCTTTTTTGGAAAACCAACTGGAAAATTTAAGAAAAAGTGAAAGTGCGTTTCCAATGTAATCGTGTAAATCTATATCTTCGCACTGACCTTGATGAAATTTTACACAATTAACAACCTTCAAAACAAGAGAAAGAGCACTGTCTACATAAAATTTCGTTCAGCGCATGGTGGAGGGTACTTATGGATTTCGCCAAAATCCACAGTTTTGCTCCGAACTTGATGAAATTTTGTACACTTGACTTTGAAAAAAAGGTGAAGGTTACTGTCTACATAAAATTTCGTTCACTGAATGGGGGAGAGTACTTCACTTACAGACTTCTATTGCAATCTCTATACATACAAGACGCATTTCTTGTCTGTTTTTCTGTTCCATTATAACTCAAAATCCAGACAACCAAATAACGTGAAATTTGGTACACGTAGACAAAATTACATGGGAAAGGTTCTTAAATAAACCCGGGCACAGCCTTGTAGGTTCAAATAATAAGCCATTACTGTCGCATTCAGAAGCCACTTATTTGTCGAGGTGTGATTATGTCTGTGTCTTCGTCGGACTCTGAAATGCCTCCGGTAGGCAAGAAACAGACAAGAAAGGCTGATGAGTACAAAAGGAATATTATTCGTGATTCAGAAGTAAAGGTAGTGGAATACGTGAATTGGAAAGGAGAGAAAATTCAGTGTCGGAGTACAGGAGATGACTGCAAGTGAGTAAAATACATGTACTTGATTTCTGTATGTAAGTTAACGCATATACCTGCATAGTATGCAATTTTAGCATTATCTTAATTGATAGCTTCGACTCTTTCAGGTGCAAAAAGGACTGTTTTTCTCTATTTGATGATGACGCGAAGTAGATATCATTGCTCACTTGAACAGTTTAAGTGATAAGAATCAACGAGATATCTTCTTGCAAGGGCTAATCGAAGTTCAATATGTCAAGAGCAGATGACCACGAAAAGAGGATCCTAAGTTAAGAAGCTATCATTACAGTTATTTCATAACTACAGGCACGACAAAAAATAAAGGCATGTAAAAAAGCCTTTATCAGTCTGCATGGTGTAACAAAAAAAGGGTCCGAAGATTATGCCTCTTGCTAGTTCAAGGCAAAGGTCCTCATGATCTCAGGGGGACACATGTAAAAGGTAATGCCATACGAGGAGAAATTTGTCAAAAGATCAGTGATCATGTTGATTCCTTTCCTAAGAAAACTATGCAGCAATGTGGAAAGGTGGTGTACTATTTCGATGCTCGACTAGATGTTAAATACATGAACAAATTGTTTGTACAACGGTATCCCGATTTAGATATCAAGTACAAATTTTACTTACAATATTTCAAGGAAAATTTCAACCTCAGATTTGGGCGTCCACAGGTCGATGTTTGTAGTGCATGTGAAGAACTGTCAGCTAAGATACGCAGTTCACATCTTTCTGACTCTGTGAAGCGAAGTGCGGTTGCAGAATTAATGGTTCATCGTAGGAGGGCCAAAAAGTTTTACAGTAAACTTAAAGAAATTTCTGAACGTTGTTAAAAGGAAAATAATATCTGTAGTCTGACTTTTGACTACATGCAAAATTTACCGTTATCTAATGTTCCTGTTCAGGATTTTCTTTTATTTGAGACAACTATGTGTTAATGTATTTGGCATACATAATATGAAAACCAAGCAGTCACACTTTTATGTGTACCATGAAGGCGAAGCGAAGAAAGGTGCAAATGAAATTTGCTCATTTCTATGTAATTATATCGAGAAGTATATCTCAGAAGATGTGAATGAGCTTTACCTCTTCTCTAACGGGTGTGCTGGTCAAAACGAAAATCACCCAATTATTCGCTTTTCTTTAACACTTGTATCAACTGGGAGATTTAGGAAGACGATACATTACTTCCCTCTATGCGGGCATAGTTACCTTCCTAATGATAGTGATTTTGGGACCATAAAAAATTTATAAGACGTCATGACCGGATCTACTTACCTGAAGAGTATGCCATAATGATCAAAACGACATCAATTAAATACTCAGTGGAAACTACTGATAATATCACTGTATTAGCCTTTAAAAACTGGTAGCCTGCCTATTTTAAAAAGACTTGCCTCTCCAAATCAAGCGTGAGAAAAATTCCCAAGGAACAAAAAGTGTCTTTTTCTACTTCAAAATGGATGACATTTCAGTATGATGCACAATATCCTGGGTAAATAAAAACACAGCAATTCATCGACGGTATCAGCAGAGAGACATTCCAGCTCTTCCATAGCTTCAGTAAGCATCCTGAAGCTGCCGACCGAGTTGGCGTATCCTGGAAAGCAAGTGCCGAACAATATCAAAAAATACAAGATTTATTGGAAGTGAAGAGGAATATTCCACCTGAATATGTGGAATTTTATGACCAACTGCAAGAATGGCTAGCGGAAGGGAGAACAAATAATGAAGATGATGATCAAGAACAGTGACTTGATTTATTATTTTGTCAAGTAGGCTCAACCACATAGATCGTGTATAAAACACTATAATATGACGCGTTTCGAGGGTCAAGCCCTCATCATCAGATAAAACATACAAGAATCTTTAAAACCCGAGACAAATAAAATCTAAAACGTAATAAAAGAAAACGTGGTTACTTCCCTTGTAACCGTGTCTCCGTAGAAAGCTCAGCATACTGTGCTTCGTCAATATTAAAAACAGTCCCCAGTACTGGCGGCGCATAGCACTAGTGAAGCGCACGGAGTCAACAACACGAGTGGGGCGCACGTATGAACATGAAAACAAAGACCTCTAAATGCCAAAGACTATCCACAAGGCAGTGGGTACATTCAGGTGTACAGTAAGACAGAGGTTAAAATTTAAAATAAACGACTTTTTTTATAATAGATCCACAAAGTTTTTAAAAAAGCTGTATGCATTGCCTTGAACTTGTTCATTTAATGAAACGTCGCTTTTTGCGTTTTGTATTGTAATCTCTAGCTGTTCTAGCAGATCTAACTTTCTTCCCTTATCCTGTTTATGTAAAATCTTCAGGTCATCTTCAATATGCTTTAATGGGTGGCCAGTTTCGCGGATATGTGTACTACAGCGGACTTGTCAAAATTGTTCAGTCGGAAGGCGTCCACGTGTTCCTTGTACCTAACTTTAATAGATCTACCGGTCTGACCAATATAGCTGGCATAGCTGACCAATATAGCTAGACGCTTTCCGACTGAACAATTTTGACAAGTCCGCTGTAGCTACACATATCCGCGAAACTGGCCACCCATTAAAGCATATTGAAGATGACCTGAAGATTTTACATAAACAGGATAAGGGAAGAAAGTTAGATCTGCTAGAACAGCTAGAGATTACAATACAAAACGCAAAAAGCGACGTTTCATTAAATGAACAAGTTCAAGGCAATGCATACAGCTTTTTTAAAAACTTTGTGGATCTATTATAAAAAAAGTCGTTTATTTTAAATTTTAACCTCTGTCTTACTGTACACCTGAATGTACCCACTGCCTTGTGGATAGTCTTTGGCATTTAGAGGTCTTTGTTTTCATGTTCATACGTGCGCCCCACTCGTGTTGTTGACTCCGTGCGCTTCACTAGTGCTATGCGCCGCCAGTACTGGGGACTGTTTTTAATATTGACGAAGCACAGTATGCTGAGCTTTCTACGGAGACACGGTTACAAGGGAAGTAACCACGTTTTCTTTTATTACGTTTTAGATTTTATTTGTCTCGGGTTTTAAAGATTCTTGTATGTTTTATCTGATGATGAGGGCTTGACCCTCGAAACGCGTCATATTATAGTGTTTTATACACGATCTATGTGGTTGAGCCTACTTGACAAAATAATTGATCATACAACCACGATCTCAAATCAATAATGGATATAATTAAGACTTGATTTATTCCAAAAAAAAATGTCTGTATAGCTTATGGGACTCGACTACGTGGCCATCAGTCCCTAAACTTACAAACTACCTATGAACTACTTAATACTAAGGAAGTCACAAATATCCATGCCCGAGGGGTGATTCGAATCCCCAACCGTAGTGGCCGTGCAGACCGTGACTGGAGCGCCTCAGTCCACTCGGCCACCGTGGCCGGCCTTGATTTATTGTACTCTACTTTCACGTTGTTATAAAAAACACAAATGATGCGAAAAATGTTACTTCAGATAATAATATTCACTTTTCATTTTACTGTGTAAAATATTAACTGATTTTTCGGAAAAAATAGGCAATTATTTGCAAGTAATGTTTTTATTTGTTGCAACACACGGTCGTTCATTGCAAAAAGGTCATAAGTCAGCAATTTTTAAATTAATATTGAGGTTAAACTATTAATTACAAAACAAAAATACACAGTGCACCTCACTAAATACTGATATTAAAATAACAATAAGTAAATTAATGGCTTATGCTGTAGAACGTTTTTTCCTTCTCCTGTAAAATTTTACTTTCATGACTAATGATCGTTTTGAAATGACCGATTCAACTATAGTAGAAAGTACACTACGTAATAGAGAAATGCGCACTGAGTGGTACGATACACGTGGTTTCACTGATTTAGGAGCGTGTTCGCAATTTATTTATTGAGCTGCCAGTCTCGGTTCACAGAACATCACCCAGTTCATTACAATATTTTTTTAGCGCCAGCATCTCATAAAATATTCTCAACGACTAACGTTATTTTGCGCCCGCAGCTTAATACCAAGGTTTTGTCATTTTTTATTAACTGATGGAGACAAAACTGATATCTAAAAGTACACAATGTAAATATTCTACAACTGACATATAACAACATCAGCTACACACACACATCGATCTCGCTAAATGTACAAACACCAAAGAAAAACAAAAACTGATTCAATTGAAAAACAGATAACATTGTACAACAGTATAACCCTTGCCTTTAACAGCATTATACGGTAGTAAATTATTTTCAACTCTCTCTCTCTCTCTTACACACACACACACACACACACACACACACACACACACACACACACACACTTACACACTCACAAATCAGTCCACAAAACCATAAACTGTACGTACATCTTGTCAGCTGCTACATAATGCATAATAATTCGTAGTACAAATATTACGTGTAAGTGAATATTGTTAATATTACTTTAAATCCTAACCAATATGTTTATATAATCTTTTCTTAAATGTGTCAAGCTGCATACAATTTCTCACAGTAGTGATGTGTATGTGGAAATTATAGTTTCTTAGTATATGTTACTTTGTATAGTAGGTTGCTCTCTATAATATATCACATGTGTGCTCTTATGAAAACGAAAGGAAATTCTGAGCACTGGAGATATTGTATGTTACTCGTTTTATTTCCACATTTATATATTTCATTTACGCCCCATCGAAAGACATGCACAGAACGTCATTGTGAATTATTCTTTTCGTTATATAACATATAGACAGTGACACATTTATAGAAAATTAATAAACCCTCGCAGTCACATTTGCATAAAGAAGAGAATAATAATTCCTGCAATAAATGAAGGTTTAAACCTTCAAAATGCACTATGGTATCAAAGTAAAAAAATAAATTGGTTTGGTAATAGTAATCCTTGTGTTTCCGTCATTACGCATAATCTGTAGAAAAGGACACCACTTCGATAATTATAAATACGCCCACAATAGGCAATGAAAGTTTCCTTTGCGGAGGCATTCAAACGCTCCATCCTTTGCGGGAATCCAGTGTTGTAGGCTTTCAAGAGAAATCAATGGACAGGGAGGCTAGAAGTTGAAATTTGGATTGGAAGCGAAGCGTACCTGGATAGCTTAATTGTGTAAGACGAACGCTGGCCCGAAGCGAGATATCCGGGTTCGAATCCCGGTCCAGCATAAATTTCCAACATTGTCGTTGAATATGGTTGGGCGCGAAAGGGTCGAAGTGTTTCAATATTTCCATTACAGATGTAGTAGTCCAACTCTATGAAAAACACACTAAAAACCACAATTAACGAAATTCATAATGACATAAAATTAATAAGAGACTTAGATGTGAAACAGAGAACCTCTTACATAAAAGTTACGTATCTTTGAGTTTCTGTCTCTCTCTCTCTCGCTAACACACCCACACACACACACACACACACACACATATGCACGCCTTTTTTCTTTTTGAATCACCACGACTGTAGGGTTTCATAACTCTTAGACCTTCTACATTGATATGAATTAGACATATGCATTACCAACATATCAGTTCTCTTTATTGATAATAAAACCATGAATTGACAAATTGTACCCTCTAGATCATCAAGGGACGTTGGTCGAGACTGCTCCATTCCTCAAAGCCTTGAAATGATGTTGCTCTTTTTTTACGTTTGATTTATATTACTTTTTCTGCCAACTTTGAAGATAGCTCATTAATATGCAAATGAATAAATTGTATTTAAATTAACCATCATCACAAAACAATCAAGTTATTCAGGGGTCGCCACTAATTTTTTTATTATAATAAAGAATATTATTTTCAAAACTATGAAACTGAGAATTTACTTATTTGTTTTATGAAAATCTTTGTTTTCATTCACTATAATAATTGGACAACACAAAAACCCCTGACTTAACTAACATTGACAGGATCTAAGCCCTCCAAATAAGTGAAAGGTGGTTGAAAAGAGTTGCACGATGTTTATAGTTAATTTTGTATTATAATAAATTATGACAAGTCAACAAACACAATATACTTGACTAAGAGTCAATTCCAGAATACAAAAAGCAATGATTTTACAATGGCACATTCAAAATTGTCTAACGATTAGAATCCTATTTGCCGAAAATAAGAACAAAATCTTAATACTCCAAGAGATTTACAATTTCGACTGTCTATAGTCTTCAGTGCGGTGTATTTTAAAACTATCAAAATTGTAATTTAAAATTTAGTGAAAGTTAAGTGCTAGACGCGATCGATTACACTCGAATATGGTGACCACGCTAACTCACACTACGTCCCATCTATCAACCACCATTAAATAATCTTTTCACTATTTTTGCTTTGGCGCTACTTTACCATATACAGTTGAACAGCGTCACCAATGTCTAAGGGCCGCTGATGGAAGAGCAGGTTGATGAATGCGATCGTGGATGGGAAAATATCTACCCGATCGGCGCGGCAATTACTAAAGTATTCGAGCTACGAAAAAATACAGCAATTTACCAACCCAGTGGTGTATGCTGATATTCAAGAACAGTAAATTATCCTGAGCTTGTTCTAAAACAAGACCCACTTCAGAATATTTACAAGTTTCTTAGTATAACTGTGAATGCAAACAGCAATCACACAGACGCTATCTAACACTGTGCAATGGGCACGAAAATTCTAAGTCCACCGACTCGCAAGGTTCGAAAACTTCGGTGTCATTGCTGCCATTCGTCACTGCTACCAAGAGGTCCAAACCGTCCGCTGTCCTCCACGCTTCTCCTCTTTTTTCTCTCACCCCACGCTCTCCTCAAGAAAAAAACTTTCTTTGGCTGCCAGACTCCACCCACATGTGACGTCATGGACCTAATTGTCTGGCCAATCAAATCAATTTGCTATTGTTAGCGCTACTAAGCTCCTCCCACTCGAAAACTTTCCTAGGCCTGAGACTCACGTATGCACGTATGCCACAGTTCCCAGAAACAGCGTGACATTTTGTGTTTCACGATCGGCATCTCCAGACGGCTAAATTATGTTATTATCGCATGGGCGCCGTCTCCCGTCGTGAGCGCTCCATCCTATCTTCTCTCAAGACCCCTCAGCAACCCACGCCTCGCCAACGTGGCGCCGGCAAAAGTCGTAAAGTTTGGCGCCAGCCAGGTGGGTCCAGTCACAGACAAATGTATATGTTACTCTGTGGTCCAGTGTTCTTCTCGCCCACAAGTTGCAGGTAACCAGGGAGAGGTCTCTGTTTAGAGTGTCTCACAGTGGAATGCCAGCCGACCGCAAGGGTCCAGGCAGCGTACACAATGCTTTCCCTTCGACTCCCCGGAGCGACCGAGCGAGCCCGGGGCGGCTCTATCTTCGCAACTCCCGGAGCTGGGCGACATCCTGTCCCGTATCTTTATACACTGGTGGCCGTGAAATAAGGGCAGCATTCTCTCCCACGTTTTCCACTGGTGGCGGCAAGCGCCTAAAAACCCAGGTGGCTTATTCCCAATGTACCAAATTCATGCAATGATCATTTCTATCTGGCATTAAGAATATGGAGAAATTAGAATGCAAAGAACCCAACATCCCATTAAATCGGAAGACTAAATGAAATTGGAAGATGTGAATGTAAATAGTATTACTACCTCTCGGCCTATTCGGCAAAAATCTCTAAGAATGGTTCTTACTTATTTATTTACATGTAGCATGTTATGCAGGACAGAATTGAGGGGCAAGACTCCAAAGTCACGGCACGATTTAGTACATGAGACTGCGAGTTCAAGGTATAAAAAGGCTACGCACACGACAGACCTAAGCTTAAAAGAACCAATAACGTAACACGGAACAGCTTCCTGCACAATGGTCGATGACAGTGGCGCAGGAACGGAGGGCCTAATGGAGCAGCACTACCCCCTCCCCCTAAACAGGTCGGCACCGGAAATTTGAAATAGTACACATGTAATAAATCACAACGTAACAATAATTTGCCAAGCACAAGTGAACGCGACAATTGGTCGCCAACGTGATGCCACCTCTGAGAACGATTGCTGCTGTCACTGTGATCGGTTTTAATACTGCCGTGACCAGCTTTGATTCTGCCGTCATTGTTACTGCTATGCTGAAGTTACAAGCCGATTTCACATATGCGGCGACTCACTGCTTAGCAGGTCAGCGGCGCCATCGAGTGGAATCTTATTAACATTTTGTTATTATAGCTCATCTTTTCCACCTAGAGTCTGATGTTAAGATCTTTGTCTTTGGCTAGTAATATTATTTTATGAGCTGCTTATACAGAGTCCATTTCCACCACGTTGCTCCTCTTGCACTTTCAAATTAATGTGAGTCTACTAATTTTATTTCTTGTGGAATTGTTTTTGTAGTATAACTGGTTGAATTATAAATAGTGTAAAATAAGTCAAAGATTAATAAATTCAATAGGCTTTACTTCGAAAAAATGAGGCTCCCCAGAACCAAATAATTTTCGAGAGAAGTAGACTATGTGCCGGCACCGGGTTTCACCCTCTCCCTTCTCCCATCATCTCGAACACGAACATGACACTACACTACAAATGCACCCATTACAGTCTGCTACACTTAACACATTCAGCACACATTTTTCACAATAAGCGAAGGAAAGATGCCTGCAACGCGGTGGATAGCGAAAATTTTTCCAATTAGGCGATTGAATCTGCCCTTCGGGGTATCCCAGATATTCATGCCAAACGACTTTACTTTCGTACTCTTTTAGAAATTGTACTGTTTTGTTTAGCAGTTTTTGTATATATAACTTCATCTACTTCTACATGGGATACTCTGCAAATCACATTTAAGTGCCTGGCAGAGGGTTCATCGAACCACCTTTATACTACTCATCTCCCATTCCACTCTCGAATATCACGCGGGGGAGCAAGAACATCTGAATCTCTCCGTTCGAGCTCTGATTTCTCATATGATTTCTGATGATAATTTCTACCTACGTAGGTGGAGTCTATATTTCCGCATTAGGAGGAGAATGTTGGTGATTGGCGATAAGCGCTGTTGTAATGATTTCCATCCCAGGTCCTGTATCATTTCCATGACGCTGTGTCAACTGTATCGTGACAACACAAAACGAGCTGTCCTTTTCTGAACTTTTTCGATGTCCTCCGTCAAACCCACCTGATAAGGAACTCACACTGGGTAGCAATACTCCAAACAAGGACGGACAAGCGTAGTGTATGAAGTGTCTTTAGTATTTCTGTTGCATCTGTTATGGGTTCTGCCAGTAAAACGCAGTCTCTGGTTCGCCTTTCCCCCCACATTCTCTACGTGTTCTTTCCAGTTTAAGTCTGAAGTAATAGTAATTCCTAGATATTTCCTGGAGTTTATGTCCTTCACGTTTGATTGATTTATGTTGTAAACAAAGTTTAACGGATTGCTTTTCGTACTCATGTGGAAGACTTCACACTTTTCATTATTTAGAGTCAACTAGCTGAAAACCCGGCGTTGCCCGGGTATTTTTTTATTTATTCCTACCATTTTTCAGGTAAATATTCATTTGCATAAGGGCTGTATGTCATTAAACTCTCTTGGAATCCAGTTAGTAATAAAGAAGTAATAGATTAAAACTTGGTATGTAATGGGGTGGTTATCCATGAACGTTACTGTTTATGTGCTCTATCTCATAAGCTGTGTGTCGTACTGTGATGCAATTTAGAAGGTACACTGTCTGTAAAAGTTCCCGCGGCTGCAATAAGTACTCTCATTCTCATATAGCGTATTTATAAAATCTCGCAGTTTTATAGCTATCAACATGGAACTGCTACGGTGTACAAAGGGAGACTTCGGACAACAATTATATATAGACCAATCGTTTGCGTTCTGTAGTTTTCGTTGCAGAGCAAAATATTAACACATACACACACGTAGAATTTTACATAGACCGATAACTTTCTATCCCAATATACTGCACCCTTTTATCATTATCAACCCTGAAGCAACAATTCAACCAATAAAACCATTTTCAAATAGTAATTATTGTTCCGCATTTCGCATTATATTCTTGAAATTACAAAATATCTATCAGATCGCTATAAAACCGTGCTTAAAACCTTCCTCAGGCATAAATTAGTAACTGTACAAATATTTAAGTCTCTGCGTCTTATCGTTCGGACGTGTTAAGCATACACCGAACAGACTTTTGTGTCCCAACTTCGTCGCCGCTTTTGTGTCCCAGCCTCGTCGTAGGTGTCGGTGGCCGAGTGGAATGAGCCCGACACAGGAACAAAAATAGCACGCTGGTGCAGGTACGGAGGGGAGCAGCCAGAAACTATAAACACTAGAGTAAATTAGAAAGAGATATATATTGCACAGAATGTAACAATACTTAACTTTTACATAGTACTGCAGAATGTTGATACATAGTTGTTAGAGGCCTGCCTAGTGCCTGTACAATAGCAAAGTCTTCACTGGTGCCTATCTGATTACGAAGGTCCTAACTGGTTGCTATCTCAGTCCCAAGTCTTTACTGGTTCCTAACTCAGTCCCAAGTGACCGATGTCTTTCCGTGGTGGCCACGAGCGGGGTTGCAGCAGAGGGCGCTCGTGGCTGTCCTGAGAACGCCGCGCCGTGTGTGCATGGCGGCGCGCGGCGAAAGTAGGTGGCGCGCACTTTGTACTTGTGCGACACCACACAGACATTCACATTTATAGATATAGTTTGCCTATTTTTACACTGTAGTGACATCTTATTCAGATCGTTCTGCAGTTAGTTTTGATCTTCGGATGATTTTACTAGACGGTAAATGACGGTGTCATCTGCAAACAATCTAAGAGAGATACTTAGATTTTCCCCTAAATCGTTTATGTAAATAAGGAACAGCAGAGGACCAATAACACTAGCCTGTGGAACGCCCGATATCACCTCTGTTTTATTCGATGCCTTACCATCGATTACTACGAACAGTATCCTCTCTGACACGAACTACCCTATCCACAGCACGTCCTGTAGAAAAATAAGAATCACCAGGGCTAGACTGGGAACTACGACTAGGAAAGCGTCCGTTGCGGCGCACTGAATTAACACTGTGGCTTTGCATTTCTACATCTGCTAAGTCAAAAGTATCATGCGCATCTATAAGCTGCGGTACACTGTCTAATGAAGGGTCTGACTGTTTCAGAATTGCTGCCCTAATTCTGGGGTCCTGAATGTTCTGCGTAATCGCATCTCGCAACATAACGTCACTATAAGAAAGTCCACAAGAGCAAGTAAATTTACATTGGCGGGTTAAGCCCTTCAATTCCGTAATCCACTCTTGGTGTGACTGCTGCGGTAATTTTTTAAGTCTGAAAAATCGGTATCGTGCGGCTACAAGAACTTTTCTCTCATAATGAGCATTCAGTGCATCTACAATTTGTTCAAAGTCTACATCACGGGGAAATGCGTGAGGGAAAAGTTTTTGCAATAGTACGAAGGTCTGGGGGCCCACAATCGATAAGAAAAGGTTCTTCACTCTCTGACCTGTAACTTGATGAGCCGCGACGAGTTCTTGAAACTGTGCGAAATAGTCGCTCCATTCTTCCTCACGTTCGTTGTACTGGCGAAATGTAGGAAGCGGTGCAGCGGCAGGTGTGGGCTGCTGATGTGACGGCTGTTGTTGTTGGTGAGCAGCCTGTGCCGTCAACTGCGACACGGCCTGCAGTAGTTGAGTGATTTGCGCCGTCTGTAACTGAATAATTTCCATTAAGTTGGGGTTCGGGGTAGTGGCCATGCTGACCGATTAGGCGCCGCGCATACAAGTAAATTATAACAAAACACAAACGCAATGTGAAAGAGGACGCTCTGCAACAAAAAAAGTCCACAAACACGTAACAATATTGTCCCCCAAAAATCTTATAATAAGGGCGGGTGGGCGGGAGCAATTTCTGCGTGCTCCGATTGCTGCTGTCTGGCTGCTACAAGCGGGCTGGTCCACGGTTCGTCTATCACTCCTCGTCGCCACTTTTGTGTCCCAACTTCGTCGCCGCTTTTGTGTCCCAGCCTCGTCGTAGGTGTCGGTGGCCGAGTGGAATGAGCCCGACACAGGGACAAAAATTGCACGCTGGTGCAGGTACGGAGGGGAGCAGCCAGAAACTATAAACACTAGAGTAAATTAGAAAGAGATATATATTGCACAGAATTTAACAATACTTAACTTTTACATAGTACTGCAGAATGTTGATACATAGTTGTTAGAGGCCTGCCTAGTGCCTGTACAATAGCAAAGTCTTCACTGGTGCCTATCTGATTACGAAGGTCCTAACTGGTTGCTATCTCAGTCCAAAGTCTTTACTGGTTCCTAACTCAGTCCCAAGTGACCGATGTCTTTCCGTGGTGGCCACGAGCGGGGTTGCAGCAGAGGGCGCTCGTGGCTGTCCTGAGAACGCCGCGCCGTGTGTGCATGGCGGCGCACGGCGAAAGTAGGTGGCGCGCACTTTGTACTTGTGCGACACCACACAGACATTCATATTTATAGATATAGTTTGCCTATTTTCACACTGTAGTGACATCTTATTCAGATCGTTCTGCAGTTAGTTTTGATCTTCGGATGATTTTACTAGACGGTAAATGACGGTGTCATCTGCAAACAATCTAAGAGAGCTACTTAGATTTTCCCCTAAATCGTTTATGTAAATAAGGAACAGCAGAGGACCAATAACACTAGCCTGTGGAACGCCCGATATCACCTCTGTTTTATTCGATGCCTTACCATCGATTACTACGAACAGTATCCTCTCTGACACGAACTCCCCTATCCAACCGCAAATTTGGGACGAGATACCATAACCACGCAACTTGATTGTCAAAAGCCGGTTTCAAAAGCCTTCTGGAAATCAAGAAATATTGAATCGATTTGTGAAGCTATAACCCTACCCTTCCTACACCACCGGTTAGAATATGATAATTAGAAAACTGACCCGTGTGCCTAATTATCTTAATTTGGTGGAAACGCTATCGGTAATGAGGCCGATGATGTAGTGGAGGTTATAACCGGAACGTTGCTACACCTCTTTGGTAAACAACAACGATCGATAAGAATAAAAAAAGTGGAAAGTAAAATTTGGAATAAAATGATCAATGTTTAAATAAAAAAATGCGGAACAAGCGGAACACAGGGATTAATTTGGAAGAAAGTGAATAACTTATTGATTTACGGTCGTCAGCTCGATGTACGAGCAAATAATTTGGTGGGATGTCAGTAATAGAAAAGTTAATTAACAACGTGAAATATTACGTAAAATTTGGGTGGGCAGAAAATCAGAGGGTGCGAGTCAAATTCGGTACAAAAGACACTGACAATATACTAATTACTGAGAAATAGTTTACTAACACAGGGTTCATTGTAAGACAGCGAAATGCAAGCCATAGCCGCGCAAATGCAACGTGCAGCAAATTATGCAAAACTCTCACCTTAGTACTTACTATTTACAGTTTCAAATAATTAATTGTTTATATAAGTACCAGAAATTATTCTACAGCAAGTATGCCATGCGCTTTAGCAATAATCAAGTTGTAATGGACTATTAACTGTACTAATGGCAAGCTCAAAAAATTAATTAATGACTTGTGATAACACTGAATATTTAGAAAAGAACCATTTAACCATCTAAATAACTTTTGCTCTATCTTTAACCAGGAATTATTAGCATTCAAACACTTGTAAACAATTACTGTTCTCACTAGTCAGTACTTGCTAGTTAAAACAAACTTTACCTCAAAATAATATGCAGTGGAAAACAATTAACCTTTTACACTGTTATTGAAATATCTTTTGAAATTGAAAGTTAATCTAGCAGTTTCGTTCAACTTAGTAAACCTATTGATCAGCAACACTGGCATAAGCTACGTTTAGTAAAACTTTTCTGAACACATTTTTTTATTAACGACTGTCACATTGTCTTTAATGACTCTGATCTTTAGTTTTCTATAACTTTGTGACTATCCTCGGAAAAACAATGGATGAGGAACCTGTCTGGACAATGACTATGGGGAATGATTTTTAAACACAGGTTCACAAATAACAGTGTTCGCTATTGAACAATCATCACTAATACGCTGGTTAGCTGTACATGCTAAGACAAACTGGACAGATCTTACTGAATTTGATGTGCGACGTGGTGCTGCTGATTGAAGACTGTTGGCACTTAACAATTGGCAAACACAGGCTCTTCTTGGCGACGAATGTTAATTACAATTTAGGGTCCACAGCATTCCTCTTGATGCATTTATTAATTATTTAAGCTGTGACCGTATGAATAAATAATATTGCCTCTTCGCCGTCTCCTCCACTAGTGCCAATCCACGTACTTGTTCCGTACACCACTGAGCGCACTGTCAAAAGTAATGCGTCTGTCCTCCTCTACTTCTCAACAACGACTCCTTCTCGCTGTGCTCCTCTGCGCTACCAGCGATAAAAAACTCCCTACTCAAAGATGATTCTGTACAATAGCAAAGCCCTTGCTAACCCAGCGTGTCTACTACATTTACAATATTTTTGACATATATGGAAATTAGCAGGAAAATGCAAATATATCACAGAAACAAAATATACAAATACATAATAAATTACAAAAAATACAAATAATGAGGAAAAATGCATAAAGCATCGTTTTATATACCACCCTGTACGCACACATGACTGGAAAGCACCGTTGGTCACTGTGTTGTTGTGTCACATATGCCCCACGGTTCGTTGGTCTATAATGTCTTATAGATCCAAGGAAACGTCCAGACTCAAACAAACAGTGATCAACGATATGCAATAAAAACACAAAACAAATCAATTTAGTCAACACTACATCAAGAGATTATCACACAGGATCATATTCAACTGTGTCCATTATTATCATCTACTCATTAAATACAGCTCTTAGTCTAATTAATCACATAGGTTGAAATCGCTATGTCCTCACACAACAACTAATCAATACCTTTCTCTAACAGAAAAATTATCTGTGTCCTTTCTCACCAATTACTAATTAACCGAAATACTTCATTAACCAACTCACATAGGATAAATCAGTATGTCCTACACATTATTCAATTAACACTCAATTAAAATCTTATTCACACAGCGTGAAATTATCTGCAAATAATAACACCAATCATTTTTTTTCAGGCTCTGATTTGCTGCTCAGTACTAAAGTTCTCGTACGTCCTCATTACCATTGAAATTATTGGCATCAGCATTGTGTTGTGCCCCACTTTCATTTTATTTCTGTGCCCGCATGTGCACCATGTCCAAAGGCACCTAACTTCAAATTCTGCTTAACTGCCTCATTATATTGATGAATAACTTTGATTAAATTTTTTTTTTAATTTTGTATCAGTCACCTGCAACTTAAATAACCAGTCTAAGTACACCTGAAGTCACAATCACTTCATACATTTGAAATCAGAGAATAAAACAATCACTCACAGTAACATTTAGTATACATACTCTAATTAAGCACTTAAATTTGCTAATTACGTTAATGAGAGGTCACTGAATAGTTTGCTGCAATCATTTTAAGCAGTCCATACTTAGTTTCAGTATACCTAAGGAAAGCTTAGTCTATAATCAGGCAACATCATTTCGCTAATGATCCTTCACAAATTACATTTCTTTATTTACTGGTTAATTATCCCTACTATGGTATGGTTGTAAATCAGTGATGTTCCGCACACCGAATTTTTTACCTGATTGCGGATACACCAGATAATAAGCATTAGGGTGAGGAATACTTTGAATTTTAAACGGTCCATTATAAATTATTTTGTAATCTCATTATCTATTTCACTAGATTTCTCGTGCATTTTCACGAGAACCTTGTCATGAATTTTGAATTTTATTGGTTTCAAATTCTCGTCGTGCCTTTTGATCCGTGCTTGAGCACGCTTATTCATTTGATCTCTCAACATTTCTTTCTTCCGCGCGAGATTTAATTCTTGCCGCGGTGGAAAATTAATGAGTTCCTCCACTACACTTTTCGGTCTCATTCCCAGCATAATCTCATAAGGAGTGAACCCAGTACTTTCGTGGGACAGCGAGTTCATAATTAGGTCAATGTCAGATACATATTTGCCCCACGCTTTATGATTGTTGTGGCAGTATGTTCTGAAATATCTGCCCAGCTCACGCATATAGCGTTCTGCAGGGTTCCTTGAAGGGTGATAGACTGATATGTGGATGACATCCACCCCTTCATCTTTCATACCTTCCGTCCAAATCTTAGAAATGAATTGAGGCCCGTTGTCGGATAATATTGATTTTGGCTTTCCTATTTTTTGAAAATAGTCCATCAGCTTACTGTAAACTGCTCTAGCAGTAGCTTTACGTAATGTGTACAGCTTAACAAATTTAGAAAACGTATCTAATACAACCAAAATGTACGCGAAATTTCCAATTGTTTTCGGAAGAGGACCATATAAATCTGTAGCTAATATCTCCAGGCTATCCTTGGGCTGAATTATCTGCATCGGTCCTCGGTTTGTCATATTAGCTACTTTTACTTTCTGGCATCTGTCACAAGTTCTCACGCGTCCCGTTACACTTCTCATCACATTGTCGAAAACCACAGACTCAGTTATCTTGTCTGCGCACTTATTCGCTCCGCAGTGACCGTAAGCTAAATGAAAATAGTCAATGAGCTCCGTCACGTATTTATTCGGCCAACAGACGCGCCACTCTTCCGTATCTAAGTTCTTACGCCGGTACAGTATGCCGTCGTAAATCTTGTAATATTTGCGCAGTTTTTCGCCTCTCTCATTTTTCGCGTCGAATTCGACTTTAATTAATTTGCAAATTTCGTCATCATTTTGATGTCGGCGCATGTTCTTACAAATGTTCTCAATTTTCTTTCTGCCTTCAACCTCCTTCAAATACATCAGTTTAAATAAGCCTTCTGATTGTTCTTCATTAACGACACCGTCCGGGTCGTACGGCATTCTCGACAGCGCGTCGGCCACGCAATTGTCTAGGCCCCTGATATGGCAGATTTCATAATCAAATTGTTGCATGAATAGCGCCCATCTCCTTAATCGGTCGTGCAACAATCGACATGTTTTCAAAAACGTCAACGCCTTGTGGTCAGTGTGCACAATAACCTTGTGCCCCCACAAGAAACCTTTGAATTTTTTAAAGCCCCAGACAATAGCTACGGCTTCCTTTTCAGACACGCTATAATTTCATATTTCGTCAAGATCCTACTCGCGAAAGCTATCGAGCGAACCTCTCTATTTTCGCCTTCTCCTACTTCTTGGAAAACATGTACTGCAATCCCATAATCAGATGAATCAGTTCCCATATGAAAAGGTATTGCCAAATCTGGATGGTGCAAAATTTGATTTTCTAATAATTCTGTCTTTAATCTTTCAAAAGCTACTTGACACTTTTCCGTCCAAATAAATGCACTGTTTTTCTTCAACAAATTACACAAGTCCGGATCATTAAAAACTTGCCCCTTCGCATATTTTCGATAGAAATTACAGAGACGGAGAAACGACTTCAATTGTTTCTTCGTTCTCGGCGGTGGGCTGTTCCTAATGGCTTCTAATTTTCGCGGATCCTTAGTTATTCCAGAAGTTGTTATAATATGCCCCAAAAACTCTACTTCTTTCTTTACAAATTCACACTTCTTTATTTTCAAAGTCATCCCGCCGCGTATCAGCGCGTCTAATACTTTATTCAACAATTCGCAGTGCTCCTCCCACGAAGAAGTTGCAATTAACATGTCATCGACATAGATCATAATTCTAGAACCAAGTTCTTTACCCAATACACTGTCTAACGCACGGATGAACACTGATACTGACGTGTTCAATCCGAACGGAATGACTTTATACTGATAACACTTTCCTGCAAATAGGAAGGCTGTCAGTTTCCTCGACTCTTCTTCCATGGCAATTTGCCAATAGCCTGCCGTTAGGTCAAGGCTAGTCATGTACCTCACGTTGTGAAACTTTTGCAACACATCGTCTATACATTCCGGACGATCAGTTTCACGTTTGACTACCTTGTTCAATTCTCTCGCGTCTATTACTGTTCTAACACTGCCATCTTTCTTAAAAACCAAAACCATTGGGTTGTTGTACGGACTTTTAGATCTTTCGATAATTCCCCATTCTTCCATTCTGTTTATTTCGTTTTGTACAGCTTCCTTCCGAGCTAACGGCACCTGATATACTGGTCCAAAAAACGGCTCATGTGGTACAGTTTCAATTTTATATTCAAATCCCCGTACTTTACCAGGTTTTTCTGAAAACACCTTCCTATTGTTGACCAAAATCTGGTATAATTCTGCTTTCTGTTCACATGAAATATCCGAAACATTTTCTACTATGGTTTTGAAATCATCGTCAGTCGGTTGCAGTGCGTTTAAGTTTCTGATGTGATAACATTCGGAACCGTCACTTAATCCTCCATACAATGGCAACGTAACTAAACGCAACCGCAAATCTTCATTATTTATTACCCTGCTCATCTCATCAAAACCTATTTCCATTTTACTGTCTTCCACAGAAAACGATATAACCTTTCTGCCACAATCAATTGTCACTTTATATCTCAGCATCCAATCAATTCCTACTATCATATCAGTACTCAGTTGAGGTACTACTAAAAACTCCTGTTGAAATACACAACGTTTAATAGAAAACTGTAACAGCACTTGTGATTTAATTGGTTTGCTACATGCTCCGGTAGCACCTATCACTTTTACGCCTCTTACAGGCATCTCCACTATTTCCGTTAATTTCTTTAATTGTTCATAATATGACTGAGACATTGCACTAATTTGGCTTCCAGTATCGACTAAAACTTGTACGTTCGTTCCATGAACTTTAACCGGAACCATGATTTGATCGTACCTTTTATTTTCATCACCTTTGTCTTCCCATAACAAATCCTGTTCCACGTCTAAATTATCCCACAATAAACCGTCCTGTTCGAACTTTGTAACTTGCTTTTGCCTCCTACTATCTTTTTCCTCAGACTGACATAACACACATTTTATGTCACGCACCTCTGATAATTCAGCGAGTTCATCTTCACTGTCACTTTCGTCCGGTCGTATCACGTCTGCTTTAACCTCGTACACATTGTAATAATCTGTTTCGCTCGTTAATGTCGTTCGGTCATCAAAACGAGCAAGGACTCCCGACACATCACCTCCGGCTGCCCGTCCAACGTGGTCGCTTTCGTCGCAATCGAGAATGGCATCGATACAAGCTTTGTTTGTCGACACTTCCCGTGTCCCTTTTTCTTTCCTATACTCAATAACATCATCATTATCTCCAATTATACATACATTAACTTTATTCATATTGCGTGACACCTCTCTCAGCGTGTCCGCTTCTTTCAAACAACTTTTTTCAGTATTGCAATGCTTAACTTCATCTTCCTTTACTGTAAAATTTACTTTCCTACCTTCCCTTTTCCATGCTTCTATACCTTCATACATCTTACCAGCTTGTATCAGCCAATCCCGGTTATCGACTTCCAGATCGAACACGCTAGACATGGCATTTGGCACTTTCGTGACTGGAAGCTGCATCGGAATCTGCGCCGGCCTTTTATGTTGCCGCGCATCATCCTTTGCCGCTTCGATAACAATCCCGACTTCGCTAGCTACTACATCTGTTTCTGTATGCGTACGAAGTACATTCCTTTCGCGCAGATGTTCGCTCCTATTTCCTTCCGCGTAAACTCGCTCGCTGTCGTTTATTTCATTTAGGCGGTTGCCGGACTCTTTGTCATTATTCTCGTAGCAACCGTTCCTTTGTTGATGGGGCAGCACCTCGTTACGCGCAGCAGTTTGCCCCTCTACTGTTGCGGCTCCTCGTTTTTTGGGAATCGATCGTCACACGGATATGAGTGGTGACAATCTCTCCCGCGATGGGCGCCTCTACCTCTACCTCTGCCCCTTCCTCTTCCTCTATCCACTTGTGCACACCGTACTTCAAACTCGTTAACCTGGTTGTTGTCATACTTCGGGTTACCGTAATTATTTCTTTTTTGATTGGAGGTATTGTTACCGTGGTACCGGTTGTCATTACTCCGATACCACACATCCATGTCGCCCACTTTCCTTAAGAAAGAAGCTTTGTCTTTCTCCCTCATTAAGTAACCGCGAACACTCCACGGTAACTTTTCGCGCAGCACGGTCATCGTGCTTCGCTCGGACATTTGACCTTTTACATGCTCAATTTTCCTGCACAGGTTCTCGCAGTACGTTTTCATGTTTGTATCTTTACCCGGTCCGTACGGAGGAGCATGCATAAATTCTTGCAGTACTTCATCCTGTTTTTCAACGGACTAGTACTCCTCTTCAAATTTTGCCAGAAATTCCTCTAAAGACTTACAATTATCTGTCGCATTCACAACCCAGCTACTAGCGTCACCACTCAATCGGGTTCTAGCTATTCTGATACGCTCTTCCTCAGGTAACGCAGAAGGTATAATCTTTCTGCACGCATCCATGAAAATCACTGGGTGCACGTTACCTTTCGGGTCGAATTTTTCGATTTCCAGGCTCACATGATTGGGATACACGCCACCTAATGTGAACGTGGCAGCCAAACTCTTTGCGGTTTCTAAACTCTTTACTTGCTCTTTAATTTCTACCAGCTTTTGATTAACGTTAGATTCCAAAGTCTGAGCCTTATTTTGCACATCAGCATTGACTTTAATTACCGTTGCTTGTAATTTCGTTTCTGTCTCGTCCTGAACCTTCACAATTTGCCCCTTTAATGTATTTACAGAATGATTCAGTTCAGTACGAATTTCCTCTTGTTTGTTACTGACAAGCCTTACTTCACGATCAACTTTAGTTTCTAGCTCTTCGCGAATCTTTTCTGCCTTTTCTTCTATACTTTCATTTATTATCCCTTCCATGGACCTAAACTTTTCAGTTAACTGATTATTCACGCTGTCATAAAAATACTCTTTCTGCTTTTTAATTTCATTAGTCATTAATTTCTTTACACATTCTAATTCGCTATTAAACTTTTTATCTAAACTCGTTATTTTCCTGTCCATCTGTTCAGTCGGAGTTTTCATTTGTTCACCAATTTTCGTGTCCAGAGAATTTATTTTACTATCAAAAGCTTGACTCAGAGACTGAACTGATTAGTCTATTTTGTTATCTAAACCATCAATTTTGCTAGTTATGTCTTCAGCTAATGCTTTGTTTGATTGAGCTAACGATTGATGTGACTGACTGATAATTTCACTAATCCTTTGCATCCACATATTCGGATCAAATGGTAGATTTGACATTGGCTCTGGTTTCATTTTCAGACCCACATTATACTTAAAACTCTCTGTGTATGTTTCATCCGGATCCTGCTCACATTCTGGAATTTCCTGATTTATTGTCACGTAGTCTACATTTTCTGTTTTCACGTCAAAATCTGTGTTGCGGTCGGCGTCTGGCTCACCACCAAACAATGCGGGAGCCGGCTCCAGCCTTTGTAGTGGATGCCCCGCCTGCATTGCCGAATTCGATATTGTTGTTTGGTCTACTGTTTGTTCCGGCATTTTCTTTGAAAATTCACAAATTATTGAAATCCTAAGATTACGCGACTCAGGACGAGATAAGTACTGTCTTGTCCACTACGGTCGCCACGTATAACCCTACCCGTCCTACTCCACCGGTTAGAATATGACAATTAGAAAAATGACCCGTGTGCCCAATTATCTTAATTTGGTGGAAACGCTATCGGTAATGAGGCCGATGATGTAGTGGAGGCTATAACCGGAACGTTGCTACACCTCTTTGGTAAACAACAACGATCGATAAGAATAAAAAAAGTGGAAAGTAAAATTTGGAATAAAATGATCAATGTTTAAATAAAAAATGCGGAACAAACGGAACACAGGGATTAATTTGGAAAAAAGTGAATAACTTATTGATTTACGGTCGCCAGCTCGATGAACGAGCAAATAATTTGGTGGGATGTCAGTAATAGAAAAGTTAATTAACAACGTGAAATATTACATAAAATTTGGGTAGGCAGAAAATCAGAGGGTGCGAGTCAAATTCGGTACAAAAGACACTGACAATATACTAATTACTGAGAAATAGTTTACTAACACAGGGTTCATTGTAAGACAGCGAAATGCAAGCCATAGCCGCGCAAATGCAACGTGCAGCAAATTATGCAAAACTCTCACCTTAGTACTTACTATTTTCAGTTTCAAATAATTAATTGTTTATATAAGTACCAGAAATTATTCTACAGCAAGTATGCCATGCGCTTTAGCAATAATCAAGTTGTAATGGACTATTAACTGTACTAATGGCAAGCTCAAAAAATTAATTAATGACTTGTGATAACACTGAATATTTAGAAAAGAACCATTTAACCATCTAAATAACTTTTGCTCTATCTTTAACCAGGAATTATTAGCATTCAAACACTTGTAAACAATTACTGTTCTCACTAGTCAGTACTTGCTAGTTAAAACAAACTTTACCTCAAAATAATATGCAGTGGAAAACAATTAACCTTTTACACTGTTATTGAAATATCTTTTGAAATTGAAAGTTAATCTAGCAGTTTCGTTCAACTTAGTAAACCTATTGATCAGCAACACTGGCATAAGCTACGTTTAGTAAAACTTTTCTGAACACATTTTTTATTAACGACTGTCACATTGTCTTTAATGACTCTGATCTTTAGTTTTCTATAACTTTGTGACTATCCTCGGAAAAACAATGGATGAGGAACCTGTCTGGACAATGACTATGGGGAATGATTTTTAAACACAGGTTCACAAATAACAGTGTTCGCTATTGAACAATCATCACTAATACGCTGGTTAGCTGTACATGCTAAGACAAACTGGACAGATCTTACTGAATTTGGAACGACGTGGTGCTGCTGATTGAAAACTGTTGGCACTTAACAATTGGCAAACACAGGCTCTTGTTAGCGACGAATGTTAATTACAATTTAGGGCCCACAGCATTCCTCTTGATGCATTTATTAATTACCTGAGCTGTGGCCGTATGAATAAATAATATTGCCTCTTCGCCGTCTCCTCCACTAGTGCCAAACCACGTACTTGTTCCGTACACCACTGAGCGCACTGTCAAAAGTAATGCGTCTGTCCTCCTCTACTTCTCAACAACGACTCCTTCTCGCTGTGCTCCTCTGCGCTACCAGCGATAAAAAAACTCCCTACTCAAAGATGATTCTGTACAATAGCAAAGCCCTTGCTAACCCAGCGTGTCTACTACATTTACAATATTTTTGACATATATGGAAATTAGCAGGAAAATGCAAATATATCACAGAAACAAAATATACAAATACATAATAAATTACAAAAAATACAAATAATGAGGAAAAATGCATAAAGCATCGTTTTATATACCACCCTGTACGCACACATGACTGGAAAGCACCGTTGGTCACTGTGTTGTTGTGTCACAAACCCTTGCGATAGCACCCATCACTTCGTGTGAGTATACAGCTAGTTGTGTTTCACATTAACGATATTTTCTACATCCGTGTTAACCTTGGGTCAATAGATCGTTCTGTTCTAGATAATTCATAATATTTGAATACAGGATATGTTCCAAAATCATGCTGCAAATTGACGTAACTAAAATAGGCCTGTATTGTAGTGGATTACTCCTACAGCCTTCCTTGAATATAGCTGTGACCTGTGCAATTTTCCAATCTTTTGGTACTGATCCTTCTTTCAGCGTGCGGTTGTATATGGCTATTAAGTAAGGAGTTATCGCAGCAGCATAATCACATAGATATCTAGTAGGTATAGTGTCCGTACCAGAGAACTTGATTTTGTTAAGTGATCACTGCATGGATTATTGTCCTAGTTCCATGAACATACTAGCGTATATGAAAATAAGAAACATACAATACATTGCTTCTTCCCAAATATATCACACGAAAATATCATGACGATAATATTAGAAAGTTACGTACCCACTCGGAAGCTGAAAATTAACAGTTTTTCCCTTAAACCATAAGCGACTTGTGCAGCAACGGTATATAAATTGACTGTAGAACACAAGCAACCTCCGTCAAGCTGCAGAGTATAGGTGTAATAGTAAACTCTCGTTTTGCTCGGGAATGCTTACATGTACTGCACAATGTCATTAAGTCTTCAGGTAACTTATACTATTTCTAATAATAAGAATATGCAAATGGTAACAACGTCTTGAAATCTTCCTCTATGTAGGGATAGTCAGTCTTCTGGTCACATGATTGTCACATGAACTTTTTAGGAACGGATTGTGAATGTATGAATGTATGTGGGCGTTGTATAGCTGCCCGTAGGCGCGTACAAAGGCCATTCGGCGTCATCAAAAAAATAACCTGTGGGCCTAAATTTTTTACCGAATTTTCACGTATTTTAATTAACGGCCTGTAATAAACTGTCGAATGCCAGATTTGAGCTCAGTGAGTTGTGCGTTTGCCATTTTATTTATTACGCAAAACTCTGGGATTAATTAGATACTTGCGCACCAGAAATGCCGAAGACCATCAATCCCTTTAACAGTGCGATCAATATACCGATAATACTCTGCATATTTACTAATATTTTAATGTTTTAAGAAGAATTTACAATTGTTTTTCTATAACAGAATCTGGTTAGAAAATATGCTTCCGTGTTATTTAGTTTCTTATTACTTAAGCGAACATGAGCTAGGTCATGTCACAATTACTTCACTCAAATTTTTCAGTTCCGTACTGAACACAACTACGTTACAGTTAAGAAACATATGCAGTAATGTAAGAAGGAATGTACTCAACTATCAAGAAAGGACAAACAGAACATTGCTTACAAGAGGGGAAAACGTAATGTCTGATGACATTATAACTGTTTTAAGAAACATACATAATATGTTCCGAAGCCATAGTCGCTTGTTATATACAGGGTGTCCCAGCTATCTTGTCCACCCAAAATATCTGTGGAACATTAACAGCTATTGGAAAACGACTTTCACCAGTATCAATGTACGGCTGGGGCTCATGAATGTACATATTTGGAAACATTCTAAAACGAAAGCAAATGTGTTTTTTGTCACAAACATATGTTTTTTTTTTTTTAATAGACACCCTATATGTTTCCTTCAGCAATCCATAGCATGACAAATCACATAAACAATGGCGATGATTGCATCGCAATATTCCAATTACATCCCGAGATATTGCGACGAGAAGTTGACGCTTGAAAAGCCCGAAATAACGCTGCTGGTGCACGTCCTGAGGCTCAGGCGTGAACCCCATGCTGCCCGTAATCGCGATGTAATTCACATGCGTAATCGCACTTCCATACTTATAAAGAGGTCCGAAACGAATAATACGATCTGCTGCCATCAACTCTTATAAGCACATAATGGTTTCCCTCTTGCACGTTTTATGTGTCTACCTACACAATATGAACCAGTACCAATCGGTATACACCATTCAGGTGGTCTTATTTATCCTGCACGCCCAAAATAAGGTTTATCGAATGCTTTAAATGACCCATTGTGCCTTTCGCGCACTCGTTTTTTTTTTTTTTTTTTTTTTTTTTTTTTTTTTTTTTTTTTTTTTTTTTTTTTCAATAACTACTGAGTGTACAGAAAAAAGTCGAAGCACGTGTCTCTTTCTATTCAATTCACAACGTCTATGGAAAATTTGATCGAAATCGTTGACTCGCATGTTAAGACCCTCTCCTTGTAAGTGAAATATGTAATGTAGAAATATTTTCTTCAGTTGCGTCCTTCTGGATACAGCTTTTCGCTGTATTTCGTTCATATTAGTTTGTCAACAAGGCAGAAGTCAATTTCCTTTGCGTTGTGTGAACCTTAATACTGATGCCGAGAAGAAAAAACTAGTCGAAACACTTTTGCCTGTCGTACAGTGGTGGTTGGTGCATCAAATGAACGGGGTTCACTACTTTGAGTACCGCATCTGGATTGTGGCACCCCCCCCCCCCCACCGCACGGCTTTCAGAGAGACGGGAGAGAGCTCCCCGTTTGCCCATCCCCCTTTTACATATATTTTCGTTAAAAGATGTGCGCTTGATTCAACTCCAGTTGAGGCGTCGGCCTACCAAGCTTCATTATTTCACGCTTTCGTTCCAAGCTTAAAGCTGAGTAAATTGTTTCTAAAAGATACTTAACATTTTCATCCTTCTTTGATAATAAACACCAAGAACAGATGAATATTCACATGAACACCAAAAGATAGTAAGGAACTAATCACGCTGGTAAGTGACTATAACAATATGAATCTGTTACGATGAAGAGACAAGCTACCTTCGGGTCACGTGACACTGTAAGCAGGAACCCCCTCTTAACCTTAAGCATTCGCAAAGGCTACTCTCCCCATCATCTTTCAATTTGCAAAAACGTCAAAGATATGAGGCAAGTAAAAGGACAAGAGTGTTTGTTGTTCTCGTATCTGTTAAAAAATTAGGCTAAAAAATCGCTTGTACTCAGTGTTGAACCCACTACCTTTGACACCACAGCGCAATGCCGCTAACCACATTGCTATTCTTGCTATTTACAGACTACTGACTTCATCATTATTATTAATGATCGGATCTTCTGAAGGCTTTTACAGGTGATGCGTCTTTAATTTCTTGTTATATTTTACCAAACATGACGTCTTTTCGATGAAACGTCAATACGCCAAAAACAAAATTGCAGTGCGGATGTTGCCCTCATGGAGGATTTGCACAAGCGCAAGGCGAGGTGCGCAGTGGTTCCATTGTGTTTGGTTTGTAACCATTTGTGCGTAACCGCCAGAGCTCGATCAGTCAGGAGCTAGCTAGCGTTTCTACCAGGTTCAAAGCCAGTGTTAAAAGCGGTTCTCTCCTCGCCCCACCCTGTCGCGGGACCACCAATATGCTGTCCTCAGGTGGTTCAGAATTATATTTGAACCTCACCCGCACATGCGCATTACAACACTGCGAGCACTGCGGCATATACAGGGTGAGTCACCTAACATTACCGCTGGATATATTTCGTAAACAACATCAAATACTGACAAACAGATTACAGAGACCGAACATAAGGAGAGGGGCTAGTGTAATTGGTTAATACAAACCATAAAAAAATTCACGGAAGTATGTTTTTTGACACAAAGCTACGTTTGTTTAAATGGAACCCTGTTAGATTTGTTAGCATATCTGAACATATAAACAAATACGTAATCAGTGCCGTTTGTTGCATTGTAAAATGTTAATTACATCCGGAGATATTGTAACCTAAAGCTGACGCTTGAAACATCCGATATTCAGTTGCGTGTTGTAACAAACACGGGCCTTAGTCGGCGAGCAGCATCTGCAGGGAAATGTTTACGATTACGACCGTGTTTACGAGTGTGGCTGTAGTGCACTGTTGTGGTTTGATCTAGCTGTCGCAGTGTCCGCATGTAATGCTTGCTCCTATTGTTATTCTGCATTCGTCTTTGCACGCAGACTAACTGTAGTACACTGTGTTGCCAGACGTCTGTGATAGTATAGTGTTGTAGGAACTGTGACCATGGTGTATTTGAACTCTGAAAAGGCGTAGATGATACTCATCTATGGCGAGTGTCGACAAAATGCATCTGACGCCTGCAGGGTGTATACAGGACGATACCCGGACAGAGAGCATCCAACGTGCCGCACATTTCAAAACATCTACCGCCAAATGTATGCAATCCGTATTGTCATTGCACACAAACGGGCCCGTAACAGGAACGTCACAGGAGAAGCGGGTGCAGTTGGTGTGTTAGTTGCTGTTGCCGTGAACCCACACAGGAGTACACGGGACATTGCGAGATCCGGTGGACTGAGTCAAAGTAGTGTCATGCGCATACTGCATCGTCACCGATTTCACCCGTTTCCTATGTCACTACATCAGCAATTACATGGTGATGACTTTAATCATCGAGTACAATTCTGTCAATGGGCACTAACAGAGAATGCGTTGCAATTCTACCTGTTTACCGATGTTTACAAACCACGGGACAGAGAATCTACGGAACATGCATTACTGGTCCGTGGACAATCCTCGCTGGCTCCGACAGGTAGAGTGACAGCCGCCGTGTACTGTAAATGTACGGTGCGGAATCATTGGCAACCATCTCATTTTCCCTCACTTCATTTCAGGGGCCCAAACAGCTTACATCGCGTTTCTACAGAATGATCTGCCAACGTTGCTCGAAAATATCCCACTGAAAACGCGTCGATGTATGTGGTATCAGCATGATGGTGCAATTGCACATTCCGCAATTATCACTAGGCTGACCCTTGACAGGATGTTCGACCGGCGTTTCATAGAACGTGGAGGACGCATAAATTGGCCGGTCCGTTCTCCTGATGTTACACCTCTGGACTTCTTTCTGTGGGGTATGTTAAAGGAGAATGAGTACCGTGATGTGCCTACAACCTCAGAGGATATGAAACAACGTATTGTGGCAGCCTGCAGCGACATTACACTAGAAGTACTGTGGCGTGAACGACATTCATTACGCCATAGATTGCAACTGTGTGCAGCAAATGATGGCCACCACTTTGAACATCTATTGGCCTGACATGTCGGCACAAACTCTGTTCCACTCCGTAATTGAAAACGGAAACACGTATGTACGTGTACCTCATCCCTCATGGTAATGTACATGTGCGTCAGTGATAAAGACCAATAAAGGTGTTAGCATGTGGACGTAATATGCTGTTCTAATCTCTTCTGTACGTAAGGTACATCACCGTTCCCTTTGGATCCCTACTTACTTCGCTGCTCTCCGATACACACGATCGAACAGCGGAGGAATGGTACTCAAGTGTCAACATTAGGATGTAATTAACATTTTACAATGCAACAAACGTCACTGATTACGTATTTGTATGAATGTTCCATTTAAAAAAAAGTACGTTTGTGTTAAAAAGAACACACTTACGTGCATTTTTTATGATTTTTATTAACCACTTACACTAGCCCCTCTACTCACATTCGGTCTGTGCATTCGGTTCGTCAGTGTTTTATGTGGTTTACGAAATATATCCAGCGGTAATGTAAGGTGACTCACCGTGTATATTGAGCGGCCGAACTATGACTCGTATACATGCTGTCTACGCCCGTAAAACTTTCCTCATGCGATTAAAACGCTGTAAATGTGTATATATAATGATATGATAGAGGAACGAAACGTAGAATTATATAAATATCAATTATTACAAATAGACAATCCCTGAGACGGATTTTCGTCTCGAATATGTCCAAGACAATAATGATAAATCTGAAGCATAGAATTAAAATTTGTAATGCGGCCGAAAATCAAACCCGGACCTCCATCCTTACTAGACAGATGTCTTACCGTAGACTACCACACCACTAACGGTTAAGGCGCCTCGGAATATTGTATGTATGATTTCCCTCCACGTCACAAACTTTAATTCAGCTTCTGGCTTTCAAGGATAATTGCTACTACTGCCAAGGGTCTCCATGCAGCGGAATAGCACCTCGGCAGTGGACATACTGCATTACAAATTTTAATTCTATGCTTCAGACTTATCAGTATTGTCTTTGACATATTCGAGACGAAAATACGTCTCAGGGTATGTCTCTTTATATTAAATTGATATTTATATCAGCTTAATAGCCACCAGACAAAATGAATATTTGTCGCAAATTGTTTTCACACCATGTGGCTGTCTCAAACACCGTTTATGTTCATGCCTATGCGACGACACGTGTTACATTAACAAATCACAGTCACTTTAATTCAATGCGATGCACTGGCTAAATATTCACCAACACACAGTAGCACTCGATTCAACTTGATGCAGTCTACGACGAGCAACCACACGTGGCGATAGCCACACACAAATATATAACCTCCATCTGGAGATCCACATGCCGACTGTTGCAGAGCGACGCCGCCCGGCTAGCTACCCCTCTTGCTCCCGACTCGTCACTTCCTGCCCACACGCGCACACGTGCCAAAAGCTTAACTGCCGGGGTTTTTCCCTATATCATCAACTTCCCCATGTGAGCTTTCTAACTGATTTGCCAACGTACAGCGCTCAGCCAATACATTTCTAAAACTTTACTTAAAATCAAAATAATTACACTACACGTTAAATAAATGTCTTCTTAGGTTTTTATATTGGTATAAACATCCTTTGTACTATTTATCATAATCGTGCAATTTCTTTTATCACAGATAAGTGATTTAACTGAATACTTCAAGATAAAATAGACAAGATTAATTGAAAATAAAATGATAAATAGTTAATATATTATTTTTATAAACAAACATTGCCATGCTAGTTGTTTAACTGTCTTGTATTCATTGGTAATTTATTACTTTTCATTGTCAATTAAACATATTACGTCAGATGTGACTATATCAGCTAATGTATTGTTTATTTATTAACAGGCTTTTTTGTAATGAGGGCCTTAAAGGTTCCTAACTGTATTGTATTACTTCAAATGCCAGTAGTATTAGAATATTTTATTTCACGCTGTGCACTGCACTGTGCTTGGCACTCGCCATTGTCCCTCTCTCCCCTCACCGGCAACGAAACTGGAAAATCCTAAGCTGGAACAAGCCACCAACGTCGGCCTGCTCGCTGGCCTCCCGTCAGCTACAAGCACACAGCAAATCTCAACGTGGAGAATTTCTACCTTTGGCCTAACTATAAATGTTGTCACCCAGCTGCGTACATACATTGCAACCATAATTAATAAGATTAAAATTGTGTAACATTTAGTGCATAGGAATGGTCAATGTTTGCAGTGAACTTCATACTGTTTAATTATCAAATGCTATTAATTACCAGTATTTCTATTAGGCGGTAATCTCACAGGAGGAAGGAAGCTTGGAGTTTAATGTCCTGTTGACAGCGTGGTCATTAGAGACGGATCTTATGGTCGGAGTGTTTGGGGAAGGATGAGGGAGGAATTTGGCCGTGCCCTTTCAAAGGAACCATCCCGGCATTTGCCTGGAGTGATTTAGGGAAATCATGGAAAACCTAAATCAGGATGGCCGGAGGTGGATTTGAATCACCGTCCTTCCGAATGCGAGTCCAATGTGTTACCACTGCGCCACCTCGCTCTCGGTGAGCGCCCGGTCAGGGAGCTGTACGCCCTCTCTAATAGAAAAAGCTGAGCCAACCATTCAACGAACAACCACGATCAAACTGAACTAACGACCGCGAACCAGAGATCTACCAGATTGTCGAAAATTTTGCCGGGCGCCATAGCTCAGCGCCCCCGGTCAAGGGGCTAACCGGCCTCTGTAATAAAAAAAAAAAGCTGAGGCAACCCTTCAACGAACAACCACGAACAAACTGAACGAACGACTGAGTACCACAGGTCTACCAGAATAAAATAAAAAAAAAATAAAAAAAAAACGTTAAGATACCATAATGCTGATACCACATACGTCGACGCGTTACCAGTGAGACATTTTCAAGAAACGTTGGCAGATAATTCTGTAGAAACGCGATGTATGTTGCAGCTGTTTGGGCCCCTGAAATGAAGTGAGGAAAAATATATTTACAGTCCACAGTGGCTGTCGCTCTACCTGTCGGAGCCAGCGAAGATTGTCCACGGACCAGTGATGCATGTTCCGTAGATTCACTGCCCCGTGGTTTGTGAAACCCTCTTCATCGGTAAACAGAACTGCAAAGCATTCTCTGTTAATGCCCATTGACAGAATTGTACTCGATGATTAAAGTTATCACCATGTAATTACTGATGTAGCGACACATGAAACGGGTGAAAGCGGTGACGATGCAGTATGCGCATGACACTACTTTGACTCAGTCCACCGGATCTCGCAATGTCCCTTGTACACCTGTGTGGGTTCACGGCAACAGCAACTAACACACCAACTGCACCCGCTTCTCCTGTGACGTTCCTGTTACGGACCCGTTTACGTGCTATGACCATACCTGTTGCATACAGTTGGTAGTAGATGTTTTGAAATGTGCGGCACGTTGGATGCTCTCTGTCCGGGTATCGTTCTGCATCACCCTGCAGGCTTCAGTTGCATTTTGTCGACACTCGCCATAGATGAGTATCATCTCCGCCTTTTCAGAGTTAAAATACACCATGGCCAGAGATCTTACAAGCCTAGTAAGCATGGATGTCCGGGTTCGATTCCTGGGCGCATTACCAATTTCAATTCTGTGCTTCAGATTTATCATTATTGCCTCTGAAGAATTATATTTTAAAAATACTTTTTATTTTATCCTATTTATTTACTTGCTTTCACGACGAGCTTTTTTTTTTCGGTGGTTCACTGAACCAGTGAGCACTCCGCCACTGCTGTTTGCTGTATTTCATTGAGATTAATTATATAAACTAGGCAGAAGTCAATTTCCTTAGCGTTAATTGATCCTTAATACTGATGCTGAAGAGAAAAAAAACTAGGCCAAACACTTTTGCTTGTCGAGCTACCACCGCGACGCATGGTGTAGTTGGCATATCTTGGCGGCCGAAGTGCCGAGCACTCGGCTGCGCCCCTGCTGCCAGTGATGGCAGCCCCGTAATGGCGGCGTCCCCACAGAGACGGCCGGAGCGGCCGCAAATTAGCCTCCTTTCATGGCGGACGTGACCTGCCCTGGCGTAATTTGTAAATTAGTTTGACCGGCCTTTGACGAGCCCTTCCGCCGCGCGGTCGCCGCCGCCGCCGGGGCGCCCTTTCTGCCTCCTCGCCGTCTGAGCAGTCGATTTGCCCTTTACCGCCTCTTAGTTTGCAATTTACGCCCATCGGTCCTCCGTGCGCTAAACTGAGAAACGTTTCTATGTAAACGAACTTATTCCTTTGCAAAATCGCTTACAGTGTCAAATTGGTGCATTATGTGGGAAATTTCTTCTTGACAAAGAATACTTGGTACAGACGGACATGTTATCTTCCCTGGTCCATTATTCGAGAGAGTTTCTTGCAATTTGTTCTTGAGAGTATAAAAATGCATCAAAAGACCGTGGCTTCCTGTTGATTGAGATTAAATACATAGTGAAAGATCACTTGTTGGTTCTTTAAGTTCAATATCGAAAAACTCTTTCTTGCTAAAGGCTTTAAAATACCAACTACCATTCTGTATTCAATGCACAACATTCGATTAGAAATTAAAAGTTATTGCACACTCCTATAGACAGTTCCTAATTATTTTTACATAAATAATTATTTTGAGCCAAGAAACGTACTTTTGGACAAAAAAAATAAATAAATAAAATAAAATAAAATAAAAAAATAAAAAAGACGCCTTCTATATCTGGAAACTAAATCTTCAATAATTATACCCCAAAAGTCGTCATCTGAAATATGACCAATAAAAGTAAGCAAGGAGGGGCATGTGCAACAAAATGTGTATTATGAACTCCAAAAGCTTAGGACAGAATGTCACAGTTGATAAAATATTATGTGGTATTATGCCATGGTTGAGGGGATATATTAATCAACCCAACAAATCGTGCCAATTTCCAGGAATCCTAGCCTCAAAGAAGGCATGATACCCCCCATGCAAATTTCCTCCACAAAGGTGAACGAAATGTTGGGTTTATGTGAGAAATGCCAAACATGGCTCAATACCTAAGAATATTTTATAATGTGTAAAATATTGTATCGACAAATTGGATCCATGTTTTGTATTATGGTAGTATCAGAACGATTTCATTTTCTATAAAACATTGCTGAGTAAAATCATCAAGTAAGCATAACTAATTTTCTAGAAAGCAGAATATATTTTTAATATAAGACACACAAACAAAATACATTCAACATTGTGTCATAGTTTAAGCAATGTTAAATTGTGGTTTTTCATCGTTATATACAAATTCACTTACATCTACAGATTTACGTGTTAGCCATAACTTTTAGATTGTACTTAATACAACATATAAATACAGTCAGACTATGAATTCCCATATATTTGTATGAAAATATAGACAATTCCTGCAGTTTCAGTTCCACATTTTAATTCGATCTTTGTTTTCAAGTTACTCATCCCTTCAGTAAATGTACGAGTAAATGATGTTTTCAACATATAGTAAAACATGCAGGAAGTTTATATTGCATATTTAGCCTGTTATAACTTCTTCTGCACCAGCAGAATAATTATTCTTGTATATATGGTAAATATGCCTTAACAATAACTCATAATGAATTTTCATTATTTATTTCAATTTCCTTGTTTATTTATTTCCTTCATTGTTACCTATCAAATGCAAAGAAGTGATTATGGATCAGCTAAAATACTCTATAGCTTTGACTGCATTTACAAAAACTGGTCGGTGCATAACTGGCTCAATAAGTAGCTTACAAATCATTGGATAACTTCAATATATAACCACAGCAATACCATGTGTATACTAACCAGGAAATACTGATTACAATCATACGAAATTCATACCTATGGTAAATAAATTATCTGTAGAAGCAACTATTACAAAGTCTATAAGAAACAGTGATATGCACGGTATTATTGTCATTATATGGCCCAGTTTTCCAACGATTTTTAAGTTGTTTGTTGAGATAGTTGTGGATTGATATATAAATACAATCAAAATAATACAGTATGATGATATTCTTCACTTCAACCACAGTGACACTCATGAAAGACTGTAATTTATTAATAATAACAAAATTATACAAACAAATTTTACTCCCATTGCTTTTAGCTACAATTTCACAAATTACTATTTCCCCTTATTTCATGTATTTTTATTCAAATTCTTGTTTTGATTTCACACTATACTAACATAATGTGTAATGAATTAAAACTTTAAAGATATTATGAACTACTGTTTCACACATTCGAAGACACATTAAAGAGATACAACTATGACATTACATACATTTCATACATGTTGTTAAGGAACAAAAAGAACTTCGACAGAATCATTCACATAGACAATAGAGTAAGTCAGCTGAGTACTTAATTGGGACGGTGATTATGAGTGTAAAAGGACTACAGTTCGACATCCCACAGGTCCTGCAATCAGATTGAATACTATTTTTCATTGTAAATATTGAAGAAGGATGTCAAAGAAATTCTTTACTACGAAATAATTCTGATATGAGACTACATGAGGAGGTCTTAATGTTCTGTAAGTATCATAATTGTTTCACTAGTTCCTTAGGTGCAAGTAAATAATGAAATACCACTTCCTGAAAATAGAAACCATGGGAAATTTCATGTGTGTATTTTGTGTTCAGGTAAATACTCGATCAAAGGTAGGACACAAAATGGAGCAAGTGTGTATGCATTTTGCAGAATATCGGCTCACTAATTATTTTTATGGTCCTAATTAGCACATATTGTAACAAGCAACGTGAAAGAACTACATTATGGAGGTAAAATTTTACTATCAAACTTATTAATACTAAAATATACATAAGAAATTGATAGTAGATTTTATTTTTGTGTGCATGATTGATGCAAACAGTAAATAATTTTTAGAATTAATCGCAAATGAAAATTATTTTTGTTGGAGGATTAAACGCTTCGTTGTTTGTGGAAATAACTGTGCACAAAGAACACACTGATGTGTTTCCATAATTGAGACAACTTTCTGTAAGATCCATATGTGTTTCATATACAGATCTTTCATGCTTGTCTCGTGCTATTTTGTACAGAAAGCATTACTTGTATTTATATTGCATAATTAACTGTATGTAACATCTTTCTTTTCGCGTCAACAAGTTCCCACTGACACCACTAACTTGTTTCTGTATGTAACATGTAACTAATATCTCGCTCCCAGATTGCTAATATTTCTGTCGAACTATTCAGCGAAAACGAAATACACCCACAATATATTTTCCTTGTAGCTACTGAAGCTACATGCTGAAATGCAATGGAAGCGATCTCTCACCAGGACCGTGCGGGGTTGCAATCTTTTTCAGATATGCAGCACTTGAGAGGCTACGCACTCTGAAGGAACTGGGTTAAGAGTGTGGTATCGGCAGCTTATTTCTCCGAAGGCGAGGAACCAATCCGGTAGATTTATTCAAACAGGGCGAAGGAAGACTTTGTAGAATATGAAAGTTTGTACGATGCGAGCACTTTACAGCTTCAGGAAGCAATTGATTCTCTTAAACGGATTCATGAAATGAAATCTCTTTTAGAAGAAGAAATGTATTACTGGAAATACTTCATTCGATGCTGATTTATTATCCGAAATATTTCTATACGGGTTCAATATGACGATCTGGATATTTTGCAGATATCAGAGGTAACTTACAGTACGGAAATGTCATCCAATACTTTATGAACACTTCTTTGCTTCTATATAGTTAAACAGTTCTCTCCTATAGCAAGTGGTTTGCTTTCCGCTCTTTGCGGTGAGGTAGTATGAACTAAAACAACAACAAAATAATTATTAGAGATGGTCTCTATAAAGCATACGGTATATTAAGGGCTATGTCAACTACACTATTGACGATACTCTTAAACACAACCCTTCAGCTGTCCAGGTGCTCATAGCTTTTAAGTTACGTATTTTAAAATCGAAATAATGTAGATCTTTTTTTCTGAATTTGGTTCCTGATACCTCCTCACAAAATATGGAAAACAAACAGCTTGCTGTAAAAGATATATTTTTTCGCAGTTGTATTTTTTTTCCTAAGGTGAAGAATGAATGATATTTTCCCACATGTTTTCGTTATCAGAACTTTATGTATTCCTCTACGACCCCCAAAACCTTTGAAACGTATTAGTGAATTACCTTTACTTATTTTCTTACCTGATGACTGTTCCGAATATACACATGGAAATTTTAAATGACAAATGTGTTTTGTTAAAATAGGTTGCGTTTGAAGAAAGTCACATTTCAAGGAAGCTCATAAGCTCTAATCGTATGTTTGCCATCTTCTTACAATTAATTAACACAGATTATAAAGCTGCTTTGAATTCTGTAAGATTACTATTATCGTATTCATGGGAGTACCGCAATACTTTTCACTCATTCAAAGCATATCAACAATATACCTACAAAAGATTTGGCACACGTTAGATATTTTGTGAAGGCTTATAATTTGGCGTTCCATATTTCAATCAAGCCATTCGGTATACAGGCTTTCGGCAACCGACAGGTATTAAGCGTGTTGATGCTCTCCACATTCGTACACTGGATTTCCAGTGAAGTAACTCCGCTGTTGTAAGTTCTGTCTGCACTGTGCCACTCCTATTCGCAGTCCGTTCAACGTCTTCCACGTTCGGTATGGTAGTTGGAGACCAGCAGCTTTAAAATTGGACTATTATTTACAGTTTCCTTCTTTCGCCACGGTTCTACAATGGCATCGGAAGGTGATGAAGTAATTGCTCGAAGAAAATTTCTTCTAGACCTCAGCCTAGGACACAGTGGTTCACCACCGTACATGGGATGCCACGGACTTTACCGATTTTCTTCTCAACATCTGCTGCTGTAAAATCTGTGAACCGGAGTTGTCCTTAGTAGGAGCAGTGTCCACGTGCGTGGTGTGTGTAGAGTTGTTTAGTTGAGCCCGGATCTGCATTCTTGATCTACTACATACTCCGTAATCCACCCAAACGTGCAGTGGGTATTCAGTACCACTACAATTTACTTACATTCCTTTTCCACTCCCACACAGAACGAGAGAAAAACGAAGGCTTCTCTTGTTAACATATCTGCTGGATTTTGTTGGTGAGGGCAATGGTTCCATTGGGACGGAGAAGTGACTGTATGAATTTCTGTATCCCTGTTGCAGACAAACGTCTTCCAATGATTCGGGTTTTTCCGTATCCAGCCCAGTGCTACGGTTGAATCTGTCCACATTCTTGCACGCATTGTTGACAAGTTCGTTGCCTTGCAGCAATATGTCAAGAGTCTGGCGCCTATGAGTGCTGCTAAGAGTTCATGGCGTGGAAGTGAAACCCTTTTCACTGGTGCCAGTATGCATTTACTGAATGGTATGTCTGCCGTTCTCTTTAAGAATGGTATTGTATAATGCCGCGCCGTAAGCTCTTTCAGAGGCGTCGCAAAATACGTGAATCTGTGACGTGTAATCACCAGAGCTTCCTATAAATCGAGGTATGGTGATATTTGCGAGTTCAGTAACAGTTGCTGTCCAGGTACTCCAATCACGTGCGAGGTCTGTGGGTAATAGTTAATTCCATTGGAGTCCACGTGTCCATGTCTCCTGGAATAATATTTTAGCAACGACCGATATTGATTGGCAAGTAATCCCAACTGGTCATAAAAACGTGAAGTTGTTTTAAGTAGTTGTCCCTTTGTTGTGCCGACACGTTTCGATTCGTCGTTAATTTCTGGTTGTTCTAAAGTAAAACTGTCCGTATCTGTGTTCCATGGAACTCCTAGGACGTGTGTGTTCGATTGAACTTCTCTCTGTCCTGTGCGCCATATTTGCGTCAAATCTTTGGAGTTGGTTGCCCATTTTGCCATAGGGAGATTGATTTGCTTCATGAGAATGACCAGTTCATAGTAAAGTTGAACGCTGTCATTTTCATTGTTAATACCCGCTACAAAATCGTCCATGTACGTGTTTTTGTCTACTAATGCGGCTACCAAGGGGAAAATATTCTTGTAATTCATTGCTATTTCCCTTATTGTTGCTGATAACAAAAAGGGACTACAGGTAAGTCCAAAAGGCAGTCGTTTAAATCGGTATATCGTAACTTCTGCAGTAGTAAATTGGTGTCCAGAATCGTTGGTCATAATCTTATACCAGAAGAATCGCGTCAAATCCCGATCTTCAGTGTGTAGAACTAGCCGTAGAAAAGCTTGCGTTATGTCTGAGGTAATTACGAACGGGTGCAAACGAAAGCGTAAAGTATTTTCAAAACTTCCGGAAACAGATTGGGGCCCATTTCCAATGTGTCATTTAGTGCTGGGGCGTGTTTCTCGTGTGCGGAAGCGTCGAAGACGATTCGCCACTTAATGTTCCCTTGTTTACTTTTATGTACAATGTGGTGTGCTAAGTAAAACGTTTCTGTAACGTCTTGGGGTGTTACTTCTTCTACATGTTCTCTAGTGATATAATTTAACATTTCCTTTTCGTAAATCAGTTTGAGGGGAATGTCTTGTTCCAACCGTTTCTGTAATGCTTCGAGACGTCTGTGGGCGTTTTCGTAGTTATTAGGCAGTTGTTATCTCGATTTGCGGGGTAACCGTACTACTCGACGGTTATCCTCCAGAGTAAAAGAGTCGTGAAAATTTTGCGATATCGAAGCTTCCTTAATGGATGTAGCACGGTCGTGTTCTGGCTTTATTCCTATTGCTTCCAAGTCCCAGAAGCTTCGGATGACGTGGTCAAATGTTGGTTCGTCCTGCTGTGTGTCTATAAAATTTACTGTAGTGCAGATAATTGCAATACTTGCAAGATTTCCACTACGGATCCACCCAAATTTGGAAGGTAGTAAAACAGTTGTTGAGGAAATACGCAAAGGTGTAGCGTCTTTCATGATTCTCCAATAATGTTCTGCCCCTATTAGTATTTCGATAGGTAAGTCCTCGTCACAATCTGTAGGGTCGGCTAGTTTCAGATTACTTTGTAAACTATACGTTTGTATCTCCTTTGGAAGAGTTAGAAGCCGAGTGAAGATGTGTGCGGTTTCAAAACCGGTGAATGATAACTCGAAGTCGGAGTGAATATTTAGAAGTTTTACTCGAACAACTCGTCGAGGACCGGATGTAACGGAATTCATCTCAAAGGCGTTAACTACTAAAGGCTTATTATCAATAACTTCCAAATGCAAACTGCCTATTAACGAACTGCTGAAAAAACTTGACTGGCTGCAACAATCCAAAATGGATCGGGTGAGTTTCGTTTTCCCACATGGGCCACATATCCGTACACATGCTGACTGAAGGTAAGTGTATCCTCTAGGAGTCACTGAAATGCTGCCTACTAAAGTGTATCCACTCGACTGTATTTGAGGTGTTGGCCGTTCTAATTCTTTCCAGATTGACCTATGGTGGCACCTTTTGCAAGCTGCGCAGGATGCCCGTTGTGGATCTTGGTAGTGTGACCTCGGTTTAAGCAAAGGAAACAATGGTTTTTAGCTTTTAATACCTCAATTCGATCGCGTACACTCGTCGTTACCTAATAGTCCTGAGCCCAGTGGCTTCACAGAAAACGCAAAAGGACTCTCTCACCTTCACATTTTTTGTCCTGTCTTTCCAGAAGTTGTTTTGACATTCAAAATAGCAGCGGACGTGGTCGTACCTGATGAGTTATATGATATACCCCGAATCTTTTGTGTAAGTAAGGCTGCTTATACTTCGTCTGATAAGAAATCCATAAGCTTAATAATAATATTTTCCGAAACCCGCTCCCTCTTCGCGTAAATGATCCATTTCTTACACATGTCGTCAGGAAATGCTCGCAATATCTTTGGCACTAGTATACGGCCGTAGCTATTATATCTTCTCCTAGTGAGCGGAGTGCTTGAATACGTTTGTTGCAATCTATGAAAGCGGTGTTTAGTGTTTAGGGTATAATGACACATTTTCCTTTCCCCGATATTATCAGAGAAAGTTTTGTATTTTTATATTATTTCGGCATGTTAAAATAGTTATCTATGAAAGTCAGAGAAAGAAAATTTAGGAACAACACTTTCAATTTTTTTGTAAGAAAGAAGACACTCTTGCTTTGAACTTCGTAGCGATAGCATCTTGCAGACCTGAGCTGTACTTTATTATTTTTTTATGTGGCCGCTATTATGTACATTCAGGTAAATATATGTGATGTGCGCGTATCTTAAATTTATAAATAAACCCCCACTTCTCACTTAAATTCGCACTTATGAATTTTTATTAATAATTTTGCCCTATCCTCCCTCCGCCCATAATGTCTTTTTCAGCCTTGTTGAATCACCGCAACAATGGATGGCAAAGTTTTTAGTTAATATTGAATGGTGATATTTCGTGTAGCCTGCCAGTTTTGTTTCAAAATTTATTCCATAACATTATCATTTACTGGCAATAGAACCTGCAGTCGATTTTCTTGTAAATTTTTAGAAGTCCGATGTGTTTGACTTACGTGATATTCCTATCCGATTTATATCATGTCACTTATCTTACTTTACTGTTTGCTACACGAGTCGTAGTTTAATACTGACGAACTGCCATCCACTGTTCGGCGAGTGGTTATCATATTATTAAAATTTCATTTACAGCCAAATTTCAACCACCGATGGATCTATTGTTAAAAGTAACTGCTCGTCGATTCTTTTGTAATGTTCTGCCTGCACAACACTCCACTGTTAACTAGCTTACCATTTCATTTAAATGCATGTAATAATTTTCCCCGTAATTTACCGATTGGGATCTTTCATAGCTTCTAACTTCAAACCACTTTCTTCTGTAAATTTGTTAATCTCAAAAATTAATAGTCAGGCTGGAACATTATAAAAGATTTGTCGACCGTTCACATGACTTTCATTGTGGTACAATTTGCTCTTAGTTTATTAAAATAGATCTTAAAACTATATCATTGTGTTACTCCATTGTCAATGTATTAACAGTTGTCTTTCTCATTTCATGTTCTACATCAACGAAATTTTGGCTGTTACTATTTTTGGAAATAATTGTTGGAGAAAAATTGGCAACTAGTGTGGACGATTATTTTCATGGAAATAATTGTGACGAAAAAATTAAAAGCACTGACGGACCAAAGCATCCGGACAAAAGACAAGGTAAGACCAGGCCTGCACCGTTTCTGTAGACGCTTTTGACCTTCTTTTACTATTATTTGCTTGTAGAATATCAATTTCAGCTTTTCCGTATTTTGCAAATTTTTCCTAAGTTTTTCATTATTAGTTACCGCATCAACAATAGAGCTTTCTAGAATTACACAAGATGGCTGCCAAACCCACCTTGTAGCCGCGATCCTCATCTTTTTCGCATTATCTGTGTTTTGCGAGCTGCAGTACCGTGTTACTAGCATCTTTGGCTATAGGTAAACAAACAGTGTTAGCTCACGACATCCGTATTTACATTCACTGTACACATGTTTTGACATGGTTAGGACGCGAAGACAAGCTACCGATATGGATAGTATGCAACCGAGTAACATTGTAGGACAATCTGAGCAGGAATTAGAAAACGTTATGGAAGACAGGCGGATAGAAAATATTTCGCCTGCTACGGACGTAAGTGACACATCCGTAGCAGACGGAGGTACGTCTACTGTAGCTGTGCACTCAGATAGTGATCTACATACCTCATGGTTTTCAAAATTCGAGTCAATATTTCAAAATTTAACGCAGCAAGTCTCTGTGATTAGCCAACAAATGATGACAAAGCAGGAACTTAACGACAAGCTTGATAAACATTACCAATGCACAAAACAAGAGTTAGTAAATCTACAATTGACACAAAAGCAGGAACTATCGACACAAAAGCAGGAACTTAACGACAAGCTTGATAAACATTACCAATGCACAAAACAAGAGTTAGTAAATCTCCAATTGACACAAAAGCAGGAATTTAACGACAAACTTGATGAACACTATCAATCCACAAAACAGGACTTACATAATAAATTCCAAGCTCAACAGAATGTCTTAACACGCCTAGAACAGCAACAAAAGGAAATCGAGGATCAAATGGTAACGAAAACAGATTTAGCAACTCGAGGAAGCACAGAAAGAACCTACCAGCTCTCATTTCTGACGAGGTGAGCAGACAATTAAATACACAGATAGGCAATCTTGAACAACAGGTAGCAGATGTAGAAGGCAAAGTTAACAGTAATATTTTGAACATAGTTGATGAAAAGGTCTCCAACATTGCTTCACAGCTTGATAACGTTTCGCAAGCAACCAAAGCCCTTCCGACAGCCATTGAAGATATTACACAGGACTTGTCAGCACTCAGAATTGAACATGAAAATTTAAAAACAACCGTAACACACATAACCTCTCAGGCAGAAGCCATAGTCAGTGAGAATCAGGCAAGAGTTCAAACCTTTTTGGAGCAGACCGAGGTACAAATTAATGATAAACTAGTACGTGATTTAAACTCTGTCATTCAAAACGTTGCTGCAAAAGTATATGAGGAGCACAGCACCGCTGTAAAGTCATTGCAGGAGGAATTGTCGAATGTAAAAGCTAGTGTACAAAGGGAATCCCGGACACAGACTGCAACTTCTGAAGCACGTACGAGACACGCATCACCGGTGACGTCATCTCCAGATAGGTACCATAACCGAGACCGTGACGCAAAACAGACTGACGTAGACGACGAGTGGTTTGACAGTGACAGACGCACAGTTATGCAAAGCTCACAATCTCCCCGTCCTAGTGTTACCTCAATCCTGTTGGAAGAAAGTCTCCTCAAACACCACCAGTTTCCCACTTATATACCCGAAAATAAATCCGTGCATCCTGTCATTTTTATACAATCCTTTCGAGAATTGCTTCCTGATACCTGGAGTGAGCGTAGGAAGATAATGTTTGTAATGGGATATATTCAAGGTCAAGGGAATATCTGGGCTTCAGGCGTATACCGCTACTGTGCCACTCTCAAAGAATTCGAAAATGCATTTCTTAGCAAGTGGGAATTCAGGAGCGTGTGAAAAATGAAATATACAACCCTCCACCCTTTAATGAGCGGAATGGCAGTTTAAGAAAATACTTTGAAAAATATCTAAACAAAGCACGCTTCTTCGACGAACCAATGTCGCATCGAGAAGTACTTAGAGTACTGATAGGACGACTGCCGACATACCTCAGATTGCAACTGGTACATATTCCTATATATAATCTGGAAGACTTCTTGTCGACAGTCGATTCGATTGACTTAATTTACGAAGATGACCGAGCTAGGAACGGACATGGTAACCACAACAATACTTATGGCAATGCCAGTCGGTACGCCAACAGTAATGGAATAAATCAGCTGATGCCGCCACCGCCGACGCAGGCCAGCCAACAGTCGCGTACAAATACTCTGGCACCACACGTTAACCGCTATGACACAAACTCACAGGCTCAAAGACAAACATACAACGGGGGCGGTAGAAATTCTAACAGACAAACATACAGCGGGGGCAATGTAACAAGGCAAAGAACAGACAATAGGTACCATCCAGGGTATAGTAATAGAGGAAACAACTGGAACAATAATCGAAACGGGGGCAGGAATTTTAACATGGGGAATACACAACAAAACACGTACACAGGTAGACAATATCCGAACCATTCCCCACCCAGTGACAATCGACAGACAGACTACGTGCCGGTGGCACGGATAACGACTGACTGCGGACAACAAACGACTTGTGGACCACCACAATCTACCGTGACAATAACTGAAGTTACGGAACCTGCCCAAACCGCTTCAGGTACACAAACAAACTGAAATCGCTCTTCTCACGCCCTCCGAGTTAGAGCGGTGAATCCAGTGGGGGCACACGATACTCGAGAGTTCAAATGCTGAGGTTTAATGATGGTTTAGACATTAAAGATGAATTGATGCAAGAACACACAACTTGTAGAAGGAATCTATCTGAAGTCTTACAAGCAAACGTTGTCATTGTGGTTGGTGGTATTTGTACCAATGCATTACTTGATACCGGAGCAGCAGTTAACGTTCTATCACAGACGTTATTTCACAGAATATGTCAACAACAAAAGCTTCCTACCTTTCCTGTTCAAAATTGCAAGATCATAGGAGCAACAGGTGTCAGGTCTAAACCAGTGAAAATCCAGACTCAAGTTCCACTTACTTTTGATTCAATCACAGATTTATGCACATTTCTTGTCGTTTACTCCTTAATAGAGGATTGCATTTTGGGATTAGACTATCTTAGAGATAGAGAGGCTATAATTGATCTAAGACATGGAAAGTGTCATTTGACATTAGGTAACAGTATCTGTACATTGAACTTAGTGAAAAGGAGAGCTTCACATGGAAAATTTTGTGGTTCAGTAAAAATTGTGATTGCACCCATCAACCAGGCATACTTAGAAACAGAAACACCGATTGTAAACACAGAAAGTGAGATTTACGAATCAATTGTTAAAAAAATTTCAGAGTCTTCTAATGCATCACAAACACAAAAGCAACAACTGGTTGAACTTCTTTACAAATATCTTCATGTTTTTGACAAAAGACCCGGTCTCATCAAAACCTATGAATATCATATGCAAGTTAAACCACATGAAACCTTTTGCAAGCAAACTTACGCCATACCAAGGGCCAAACGTGATGCTGTTAAAGCAGAAATCAACCGAATGCTCAAATGGGGCATAATTGAAACTTCCTTGTCACCTTACGCCAGTCCTTTGTTGGCCGTGTCCAAATCTGATAATAGTGTGCGTCTAGTGCTAGACGCACGAGAAATAAATAAGATTATCATTCCAGTTAGGACGCGCCCAGAAAGTCTTGAAGAACATCTTCAGAAATTTTTCGGAGTGCAGTATCTATCCAGTTTAGATCTTAGATCATCATATTGGCAAGTGCCCATTTCGAAAGACTCGCGAAAGTATACTGCCTTCATTTTTGCAGGGAGATCTTATCAATTCAAAGTTTTGCCGTTTGGATTGAATGTCAGCTCTGGAGTTTTTATTAGCGCACTAGACACAGTGCTCGGACCGGAATTAATAGATCAGCTCACCGTTTATGTTGATGATTTGTTAATAGCCACTGCAACGTGGGATGAACATCTCGTTTTGCTGGAAAAGGTGTTGAAAAAGTTTTCGTCATCAGGTGTGACAGCAAACCTTCAGAAATCAAAATTTGTTAAAACAGAGATCAAATTTCTCGGACACATTATCTCGTCCATAGGCATCACACCCGATCCTGACAAAATCAAGGCCATAAAATATTTCCCTGAACCATGTAATAAGCGGCAATTAGAAACCTTCGTCGGGCTATGTTCCTTTTTTCGAAAATTTCTACCTAATCAATTGTTAAATAGTCCCTCTTTGCTATCACTGCTACGAAAAAATGTTGCGTGGTACTGGTCCTATGCTTGTCGCAATGATTTTGCACGAATTAAAGAAGCCATGGTAAATTCTGAAATTCTCAGTCATCCAGATATGACAAAGGATTTCCGTATATCCACAGATTCGTCGAGCTATGGAGCCGGAGCTTGTTTGTTTCAGATATCTAACGATTTTGACCCACAATCTATCAAAATTATCAGTTTTGCTAGCCGTACACTCACCGAGTGCGAAAGGCGATACACTACTACCGAGCTTGAATTACTTGCCATCCTCTGGAGTTTCAAAAAATTTCATCAGTATATCTTTGGTAAACATACCAAGGTATTTTGCGATCATCAAGCCTTAAGTTTCCTCATGTCATGCAGACTTTTACACAATAGACTGGCACGTTGGGCAATGATTCCTCAAGAATATGACTTTGAAATAATACACATTAAAGGCTCAGATAACATAATTGCCGACACGCTTTCTCGTCTTCCGCAAGGCTTACCTAATTCTGATGATTTCACAGAGGCCGACACCGAATTTCGAATCATGTTGATGAAAGACGCAGAATACCGCCCGTACTACCTTGAATTGTTTCGCAACATCCGCGATCTCCAGTACACCGATGACCGGTGGAAGAAAGTAATTACTAAATTATCAACAAACCCCGCCTCTGTTCTGAAAGAGCACTATCGAATACACCAAGGTGTATTGTTTTTCCGTCGCCACGCACAATCAAACTTGTGGTGCGTTTGCATACCGTCATCTCATGAAAAGGCTCTAATCTGGCATACCCACAGATTATATTGACATTTCGGCCCATTGAAATGTCTCCGTTAAGTTGAAACTGTGTTGTTTCTTTCCTAACATGGCATAAAAATTCATCAAACTCTAAAATCTTGTTTAATTTGTCAAAAATGTAAACCCAACAATTTATCCAGCAAAATGGAACTGCAATCCATTCTACCTGTCAAACCCCTACATCTCGTTGCGATCGACCTCGCCGGTTCCCTTCCGATAGGTCGTGGAGGTGTTCGTTATATTCTTGGCCTGTATGACGTATTTTCAAAGTTCGTTAAATTTTATGCACTAAAAACCGCCACTGCGAAAGCAGTAATTCGTCGCATAACACAGGACTACATTCCCTTTGTCGGCAAGCCGACAAATATTCTTTCCGACAATGCTACCACCTTCACGTGTCGTGCGTGGAAAAATTTCATCCACGAGCACAACATTCGGCACATTCTGATCTCCAAATTTCACCCTTCTGCTAACCCTATGGAACGCATGTTCCGTGAACTTAACAGATTTATCAGAACCTATGTCGCAAATAGACAAACTCAGTGGATAAACTATCTAGATTCTTTTGAACAGGTTGTGAACAATCTTCCGCTCTATTCTACACCGTATACCCCATCTGATCTGGTTCTGGCAACCAAGGAATCAAATGAATGGCTGAATCCCATACCGTAGATACCTAAAAACAATACCACACTGGAGGAGAAAGTACATGATGTTTTGATTGATCTTACAGATGCGGCTTTTAAAAGGAAAACATACTATGATAAACAACTCAAACGTATACAAAGATTCCAGGTAAACGACCTTGTTTTAATTCGCACACATCCTAAAGCATCAGTTATACATAAGCAGAATAAGAAGTGGCAGCATATGTATAGCGGACCGTACAGAATTGTACAGATTCCACACCGAGGCAGTTATCTTTTAGCACACATAAACACTGGAAAGATTGAAAGTTTGTACCCACACAAAGATTTAAAAAGATTTCACGCTTAATATGAACGTCTGTGTGCATTAAGTGGCATTATTTATATTTATTTGTGTAAGCATCAAGTATGTCATGCGTCAGAACTTCTCCGAGCGACGAGCAAGATCGCTGGTAAGTGCCTAATATTTATTGTCAGCTGGCACAATCATTCAATGGATAATAAGTAAACAGATGTAAGTTACCACACTTACACAGTTATGGGCAGTTAAAGACGTAATAGCCATATATTTTGACGTGGGTAATATTTTGTATAGGAGTAATATTTTATATTTGCGTGTATATTTATATATGTGTTGCTTGGAAGAAGTAGGTGATTTATTCTGGTTTGTGATCGGGAATCTTTATTTATTCATTGGACGTGGAGTGTACAAGCACACGTACCACTTATATGCATTATTGCCCGACCAAAGTTTGGATAGTCACTTACGGGGACAAGTAATGTAGTTTGTTGTGATAGGAGAGAGGAGAATATGAAATCTCGTTTGCCCACTAAAAATAATTTTTGCTATAACTATTTATGCTACCAGGGAAGGATACACCAAGCTACAGAGATTTTGCTAACTTTTATGCGAATGATCAGCTGACAAATAAACAAAACACGTAGAATCATGTTGCATGACAATACAAGCTTGCACGCATACCATCTGCATAAGTAAGAACGAACTTAAATTTTCTCCGCTTAATCGATGTCGTAAGCAACAACTGCAGACTATGCAAAGAATTTAAGATGCAGGGTACACACTATTTAATTGCTATATAAAGCGCTGTTTGACACTTAACAGAGATAATTCTTTATCACATCACTTAAAGATATTTTCTTTCCTTTATCACACTTCATTGATGTAAAATTTTTATGATTTACTTGAGTAATGCAGCTGGTAGAAAAACTTATCATTTGCTTAGGTTATGCAATTGTTTTGTTTGACAATACATGAAATTTCACAACATAACATGGTATGGAATATTTACTACTCAAACACCGTAGACTTAAGCCTAGATATAAAAACTTTTGTTTTAGCAGGAAGAAGCGACGAGTATGTGTGGCGGCCGCCGCTGGAATTATTTACTTTAACATCTAACTCAGGAGGTGCATTTTAAATGAAAGATTTACTAACTTTTGACATGAACACAGAACGACGCAGGGACACACATACAAGAATACACAGCATATCTGAGTGCCATAATTTTATTTATAATTACCTATCTTTGCACAGATTTAAATTATGCATATAAGAGCAGGATTAGGCATGGTCGCGAATGTTCGAAGAATATGGATGGTGTGACAAGATGAGGACTTTACGATGCTATGATCGATGATTTATGCTTTATGTTGTTTGCTCGCGAATTGACGTTAGGAGTGATCGTTGCTGTAACGATTGTAGACTGATAAAATTGATATTCTGCAAGTAGAGTTAGCGAGATTCCTCTAACTACTCTGTCCTCAGTCTTCTTCTTTAACTGTACTTCTGCCGCACAAATGGTGCGAAATCTACCTTGTGTCAAACACGACGGCCGGGCCTGATCTTATCTTGAATTGACTTGTATATATTTTTTTGTGTGTATGAATGTTTATTGCCAATATTTTATGTGTGTCTGGATTACTTATATTAATGAACACCAGGGTAACATAACACGGATTACGGACTTTAAAACGTTACGATTGGTGACATTAAAAAAAAAAAAAAAAAAAAAAAAAAAAAAAAAAAAAAAAAAAAAAAAAAAAAGAGAAATCAAAACCAGTATTGCATAGCGACAATTAAGTCTGAAATGAATCACATTTAGACATGTAATACTGCATAGAAGAGACGTGCAGAGTGTATCGGATAAACAAGGCTGAAAACACCATTATCACAAAAGAAACTGACATGAGCATAGGCAAACCACATATGGTCAATGTTATGCTCAATATCAAAGCATGCTTATGTATTTCGTAAATTGTAAAGATTTTTATATCTGTTAAATAGCTAATGAAATGAATTTTGTAAGAGAGATATGATTTTATGTGATTTGGATGTTAATGAGAGACAGTCCTTAAGTCAATGTCTTATTAAATCGAAACTATTTGGGAAAGAACAGTGAAGCTAGTTATTTGAATAGGACATGTGGATTAGGAGACCGTGTGAAACAGCAAGATGTGTTAAGTGCAGTGAAAGACGCCAACAAGTGATTTCATTATTCTTAAGAGTCGTTCAGCGACCTTCGCGCTACAGAAAGTGCAAATTTCAAACTTTATCGCCCCGCAAAAAGACGCTGTCCAGTGAATTAATAGTGTTTAGAACAATTAAAAAAACTAAAAGACAGGCCTACGAGGACCGATAAATAAATTAAAGTGATAAATTAGTTTGAACAGTGCGTGATGGTGAATAAAGACGCATTCTAACGCCACCATAAACGCTCACGAGAATCAAACATAAAAAAAATAAAAGATGACGTATAATGCGCACGCAGGACGTTTAATTGACGCACGTGCTTACATACTGTGAATCAATTAATAAACGTACGCATATGAACAAGAGAACAGTGCCGTGTGATAATTCAGAGACACTGCTAGGTGATGTGAATTCCACGACACGTACGAACCTCGCCTGCTGCAGACAAACAGACAAATAAACGTAATGTGGTACTCACCCACCAGTGTGAAGTGTGGACCCTCGACGAAAGCAAAGTGGGCACTCCTTCCCTAAAAAACACACCACACTGTAATCCCCAATGTGTTGCAGTTTGAAACAGTACGATTAAAATTACAGAAGTCATACCACGCGATCCTGCCACGATGCAACGCAAGCACAGACTGAAGCTGAACCAGTGGCGCGACGTGACGTCATTACTGATTGTTGACAGCGCTAGGCAAACAAAGCTCTTACAACACCGTCTAAAGGACAATATTAATCAAATAAAAAATTTGAAAAAAAAAATGTATGGACTCGCAGCAAGCTGCGTTAGCATTAATAGAGACTGAATCTATTCAGCGATAACAAAAATATTAATATAGAATCAAATCAAATACGTTAAAATGTTAGCATAAATTTAAATCAGATGCCATAGTATGTAAGATATTCCAGATAATTTCTCCATTTCTTGTGAACCCATGTATTTATATGTAGGATAGATAGTAAATTATGAAACATCTAACATTTTTGCCTTGAAAGATCGCATGTACGATCAACATAAATAATGATTCTGACCAATGACTAGTATTCATGATACGCATTCTGTCAATAGTCATGTATATAGCACCAAAATGTATATGTAGATAGGAATGTAAGATAAATATTAGGCAAATAACCTGCTAGTATCAGAGTCATGGACATACGTCATTTGTATTCAATGCTAAAAAAAAATTTTTCTTTGTGTCATATCTGGCGTATGTTCATGTCAGTTTGTTCATTTTATCCTTTACCCACAAGAGCGCACACACAGATATATATATATATCTTGATATATCCTTCAATAATCACAATTCAATCACGTAATAGCTTTTGCGAATGCAAAAAAAAAAAAAAAAAAAAAAAAAAAAAAAAAAAAAAAAAAAAAAAAAAAAAAAAAAAAACACTCATGCACCAGGCAACGTGTGAATGAAGGAAACTAATCAAGTGTGCATTCTTTGCAGGAAAAAATTAATAGTTATCCTTGTGCAGTAGACATTGCTAACTCCAATCTTTTTGTTCGTTTCATGAAAAAAAAATTGCAATGAGACGGTGCGAGCGAGGGGCGCTGAACTGACGATTCATCACGCACCGCTGTTGTCCACGCGCACAATCCGTGCACAATAATGGAAGCCGCTCGCTGCCGCTGCTCCCGCCTCCAGTACCAACGCAACGACCTCGAGCCGTCGCCGCCGTTACTGAAATTCAACCTACAGACAGTACTAAAAAATCAACTTCATAATCAATAAAATGAAATTTGATGCAACTTTCTGTACTATAGACATCCATCGATGTGAATAGACTGTAATACGACGAAACATGATCAGCTCTTGAGAAAACAATTCTGAAAAACGAATATTGCAAAAGACTGACCGATGTTGTACTTATGTGATGTGGATTATATGTAATTTACATTATTATCTTATGTAATATTCGATGTATTTGTGTTCTATGAAACTAGCCTTGACACAATGCTTGTTTGTCACGGCTATCGGATTCTGTATCATACCTCAGCCGTGCCAAAGGGGGCCGTATAATGACACATTTTCCTTTCCCCGATATTATCAGAGAAAGTTTTGTATTTTTATATTATTTCGGCATGTTAAAATAGTTATCTATGAAAGTCAGAGAAAGAAAATTTAGGAACAACACTTTCAATTTTTTTGTAAGAAAGAAGACACTCTTGCTTTGAACTTCGTAGCGATAGCATCTTGCAGACCTGAGCTGTACTTTATTATTTTTTTATGTGGCCGCTATTATGTACATTTAGGTAAATATATGTGATGTGCGCGTATCTTAAATTTATAAATAAACCCCCACTTCTCACTTAAATTCGCACTTATGAATTTTTATTAATAATTTTACCCTATCCTCCCTCCGCCCATAATGTCTTTTTCAGCCTTGTTGAATCACCGCAACAATGGATGGCAAAGTTTTTAGTTAATATTGAATGGTGATATTTCGTGTAGCCTGCCAGTTTTGTTTCAAAATTTATTCCATAACATTATCATTTACTGGCAATAGAACCTGCAGTCGATTTTCTTGTAAATTTTTAGAAGTCCGATGTGTTTGACTTACGTGATATTCCTATCCGATTTATATCATGTCACTTATCTTACTTTACTGTTTGCTACACGAGTCGTAGTTTAATACTGACGAACTGCCATCCACTGTTCGGCGAGTGGTTATCATATAATTAAAATTTCATTTACAGCCAAATTTCAACCACCGATGGATCTATTGTTAAAAGTAACTGCTCGTCGATTCTTTTGTAATGTTCTGCCTGCACAACACTCCACTGTTAACTAGCTTACCATTTCATTTAAATGCATGTAATAATTTTCCCCGTAATTTACCGATTGGGATCTTTCATAGCTTCTAACTTCAAACCACTTTCTTCTGTAAATTTGTTAATCTAAAAAATTAATAGTCAGGCTGGAACATTATACGGGGGAGACAAAATGTATAGGCTTTAGACCTTCAAGGTAATCTAGATGCGCTTGCACTATACGGTTCTTGTCCTCATACCGTCGTTGGAGTATTCTCTCCGTTTCTTCATATGTTTCTGCAACAACCGCTAAACCTTCTACTAAATGCTTAGGTTCCTCTTCAAGGTAACCCCGTAAAAATAAATGTTTGTGTGTGGTAGATAGGGCCTGGTTTTTATCTATTGATTGTTCGAATTGTTCCCAGAACCATGACCATGACGCAATGTCACCTGAGAAGGGTTCGAGCTTTATTGTCGGAAGTTTTATAGTTAGTGGTAGGACGGTCTGCACGTCAGTGTTGTCGTTGGTGATGACATATGGTACAGGTTGTTTGTTCATTCTACTTGACAGCTTGCCGATCATGCGTTTAGCGGCATCAATATAATCGTCACACCTTAGAATGTCCGCTTCACATTCCTCGTTAGGTATCATGTTGTGTATTTGATCGTCTAGCGCTGCCTCTAATCTTTGGTGGCATGGACCAAATTGGGTATCTAAGGAGCCGGTGCACTGGCCTTGTACTGACGATACCCCCATGGATTCGCAAATCCTTCCTGAAGCACGGACTGCAAGTGCACACATTTTAATAGTTGAGTTACCACAGCCAGTAACTGATGTCACGCGGTTCAGCTCGTATTGGAAATTATTACGTGTCGCTGCGCGTGTACTCCGTATTAAAGACATTCTACACCATAAATCGAAGGTCACCGCGAGCTTACGGCAGAAGAGCTCACGTCTGCAAGAATATATTTAACTAGCTTATATGCCCGTGCTTCGCAACGGTTGTTAAAGAAGGTCCTGTGTATATCATGGTTCTTTGGGTTCCGGACGTAGGTCAGCAAAAACACAATCCTTGTTGGATCTCTCTGTCAATAAACTCAGTTCTCCTAGCCAAGATATCAAATTTAAGTACATGTCATTGTCGAAAACGATGAATGTTCATAAAGTTTTTCATACTAAAAGTGAAATTAATTTAAGTCCGTGCTTCGGAACAATGTAAATTCAATGTTAGGTTGTGTTCATAAAGTTACACATTGCAACAGCAGCGCCGAAAGCGGCTGGCAAATTACATTTCTGAAAACGATATTGGATAAGTGTGAATATTGATTTGTAACAGTTTTCACGAATATCTTCTTGAAATACGAATTTGGAATGAATTGTAAGACTGTGTGAATCATGAGACTCCATACCAAAGAGATTCGCGTGAAAGTGCTGGTCATAATGATATGTGACAACAACGGATGTATCTGATTCGGTAAAATTTTACTTTCTATCCTGGCGGCCTCGTGTTTTTATGTTGGCAACATCAATAACACGATATAAAATCGTTGCAAAGATAGCCGAACCACATAGAGTGTAGATAAATACTGCTGTTCCTGCTGTATGCTTGATTTCACGACAAAATAATTGCGTGTCACGCGATTGGCTTATGACGATGTCACATGATTATCGTTATTCAACATTATCACAGGAAGCCGCCGGGATGTGAGTAGGGCTACGTCGCATAGTTTTTCTTGACCCAGCTGTCAAACGATACCATCTTTCACAGCAGAGAGTGTCGTGGCTATATGTATCAGAGATCACTGATTAGCACAGACCAGTGAGCTTGCTGGCACAGGCACATCAATATCTATGACCTAAGAGACATTAATTAATGTATGTGATCATGATATCGTCATAGCGTCGATGGTGACCAAAGTTCATAAACCAGTCAAGAAGGCTAGGAGCGTGTTTTTGTTGGGAAAAGCCGACAAGCTAATGTTACGATCGCACTTAGAAAATGAATGGGCATCGTTTAATTCTGGGACTATGGATGTAGAGGAATTGTGGACTAAATTTAAATGCATTGTTAATGAAGGGTTGGAGAAATATGTGCCAGTAAAGACGATTAAGGATGGAAAAGATCCACCGTGGTATAATAATAATGTTAGAAAGCTGCTTAGAAAGCAAAGGCTGTTGCACTCTCGATTCAAAAAAGAACACGCAAATGATGACAGGCAAAAGTTAGTAGAGATTCGTGCGTCTATAAAAAGATCGATGCGTGAAGCATACAATAATTATCACAGCCATACCTTAGCAAAAGATCTTTCCGAGAACCCGAAAAAATTCTGGTCCTATGTAAAATCGATAAGCGGGTCAAAGCCCACTGTCCAGTCACTAGTTGATCATTCCGGGGCAGTAATAGAAGAAAGCAAACGGAAAGCTGAAGTTCTAAATTTAACCTTTAAGAAATCTTTCACGCAGGAGGACCGCACAAATATACCATCATTTGATCAACGTACTAATTCCGAAATGGGGGACATAGCAATAGGTATTTCCGGTGTAGAGAAGCAGCTGAGAGAGCTAAATACGAAAAAGTCTGCTGGTCCGGATGGAATACCAGTTCGGTTTTACAAAGACTATTCTGCGGCATTGGCCCCCTACTTAGCTTGCATTTATAGCGAATCTTTAATTCAGCGCAAAGTTCCTAGTGATTGGAAAAAAGCGCAGGTGACTCCAGTGCATAAGAAAGGAAAGAGAACTGACCCATACAATTACAGGCCAATATCGTTGACATCGGTTTCATGTAAAATTTTGGAGCATATTCTCAGTTCGAATATAGTAAATTTCCTTGAAACGGAAAAGCTTCTTTCCATGAATCAGCACGGGTTTAGAAAACATCGTTCATGCGAAACTCAGCTTGCCCTTTTCTCACATGACATCTTGCGAGCCATGGACGAAGGGCAACAGGCGGATTGTGTTTTTCTCGACTTCAAAAAGGCGTTCGACACGGTGCCACACTGCAGACTGCTAACAAAGATACGAGCTTATGGAATAGGTTCACAGATTTGTGACTGGCTGGAAGACTTCCTAAGTAATAGAACGCAGTACGTTGTTCTCGACGGCGAGTGCTCATCAGAGACGAGTGTATCGTCAGGCGTGCCCCAGGGGAGTGTGATAGGACCGCTATTATTTTCTATCTATATAAATGATCTGATGGACAGAGTAAGTTGTAATTTGCGGCTGTTTGCTGATGATGCTGTGGTGTATGGGAGGGTGTCGTCTGTAACTGACTGTAATAGCATACAGGTTGACTTAGACAAAATTTCTAGTTGGTGCGAAGAATGGCAGTTAGCTCTCAATGTAGAAAAATGTAAGGTGATGCGCATGAGTAGAAATAACAATCCCATAATGTTCGAATACAGCATCAGTAGTGAGCCTCTTGATGCGGTCGCGTCGTTCAAATATCTAGGCGTAACATTGCAGAGCGATATGAAATGGAACGAGCATGTAAGGACAGTTGTGAATAAGGCAGACAGTCGACTTCGGTTTATTGGGAGAATTATGGGAAGATGTACTTCACCTGTAAAGGAGACCGCGTATAAAACGCTTGTACGACCACGTATTGAGTATTGCTCAAGTATTTGGGACCCGCAGCAGATCGGTTTGAAGGAAGACATAGAGGCGGTTCAGAGGCGAGCAGCTAGATTTGTTACCGGTAGGTTCGACCAATGCGCGAGTGTCTCGGAAATGCTCCGGCAACTCAATTGGGGATCGCTGGAAGAAAGACGACGTTCTTTTCGTGAATTTCTGTTAAGTAAATTTAGAGGGCCGGAATTTGAAGCTGAGTGTAGTACGATCTTGCTGCCGCCTACTTACATTTCGCGTAAAGATCACAAAAACAAGATAAGAGAAATTAGGGCTCGTACGGAGGCATATAGGCATTCTTTTTTTCCTCGTTCAATTTGGGAGTGGAATAGGAAAGGAAATGCCTAGTAGTGGTACGGTGTACCCTCCGCCACGCACCTTACGGTGAATTGCGGAGTATGTATGTAGATGTATGTCTGTGTTTCCACCACGCTTCCACGACAGTGATCAATGTTCCATGAGTATTTTTATCTTTGAGTCTATTTGGATTTTTATCTTTGTTTTGTGTCTCTGTTCATAGTCGGTAATGTGTGGTAGACGGAAACATGATTCTATTTAAAAAAAAATGCGTATTGGGTATTCCTCGTCATTATTAAAGTCCGAAAGGACCGAATTGTCTGACGATTGAAAAAATAAACAGATTTTGACTCGTACCGTAAAGTTCGTAAGTCACAGAGTATAAAGCTTTTTCTAAGAGTATTTATTGCATATTTTGCGAATGTTTGCTCGTCACACTCACCCACTGCCACGCACCGCGACCAAACTCCCTTACTAACATCATTATACCAAGGACTATCTACCACAATAGTCATATGTGATCATTGAGAAAAGTCTGTCAGCACGTACACACACAAGCCTTTTATATATAGATATAGATTAGAGCATCGCAAGTACAGTCCTTTCCAACGACAACTACAATTCTCGGCACTTACACGAGAAGAGCAACATCCAATTATCCTTGACGGTGATCACCATTTTACACAATTACTTGTACAACATATGCACGTACGTCTCCATCACTTAGGAGTCAGAATTGTTTTGTCTCAAATAAGAACCGAATTTTAGATACAGCGTGCACGTGAAACCATTAAAAAGATTATCAACCGATGTTTACCGTGTAAAATGGCTAATAGGACTACATCCCAGGAAATAGAAGCTCCACTACCAGCGGATAGAGTAACCCCTGGAAGACCTTTCGACGTCACCGGCATAGACTTTGCTGGTCCGTTATAATCAAAAACATACCATTCCACTAAGAAATGCTACATAGTATTATTTACCTGTGCTACTACGAGAGCCATACACTTGGAACTAGCTAGCGACATGACCAGGGACAAATTCTTATTGGCATTACAGAGATTTGTGGCCAGACGCGGTATTCCACATACTATATATAGCGACAATGCACGTACATTCCACGCTGCAAATAAGGAATTAATGGACCTCTGGCTAGTAATATCGGCATAGTATCTCGCCCACCACACAATTATATGGAAATTCATTGCGTCTCGTGCGGCTTGGTGGGGAGGGTGGTGAGAAAGGATGGTCAGAACTACTAAGAGGTGTTTACGAAAGGTCTTAAGGCAATCAAGCTTGGACGATGAAGCGCTGCAAACAGTGTTGGCGAACATAGAAGCCGCACTCAACTGTAGACCTTTGACACAGCACGAGGATAGCGCTTTGACGCCAGCGCACATCTTAGTGGGGGATCGCCTCACTACCTTACCCTCTGGGACACCGCCACTAAGACCTACAAATCTGGCATAGTTGTATAAACTCAGACAAAAATTAGTGGAGGACTTCTGGAAACGCTGGAGCCAGGAGTACTTAACTCCGAAGTTACCACGAAGTAAGGAGTCCCAAGGGTTCTACATGACTGCGCGAGGGAGACCTCGTCCTCTTACAAGACGATATTCGTCAGCGCCAGTGCTGGAGAAGGGCGCGAGTTGCGGAACTGAGGAAAGGACGGGACGGACTGATACGAACGGTGATACTCGACTTGCCGGACGGACATAAAGTGACCAGGCCGATTCACCTGGTCGTAGCTCTGGAGGAAGACGAGGGTGGGGAGGATGTAGAGTGATGAAGTGACGTCGTTCTTAGTATAAGTTTAAATGTTATCTTTGCATTAACTATAACGATGTACCTTGTTGATGTATCTCTGGAATGAAGTAAGTGTGTGTATGTGAAGACGACTTTCCTTCAATCAATAGATGTAGACTGTGAGCAGAAATCTGTCGCTAATGTAGAATATTCAAAATTTTTAGGTTTTTGCATTGACGAGGGATTGAATTGTAAGAAACACATGGGAGATTTGCTGAAAAGTTTGAGTTCAGCTAGTCACGCTATCTGGGTCATTGCAATATTTGGTGATACACATCTCAGTAAATTAGCTTACTATGCCTATTTTCATTCGCTGATTTCATATGGGATCATATTCTGGGGCAATTTAACACTGAATAAAAAAGTATTCATTGCACAAAAGCGTGTAATCTGAATAATTGCTGGAGCTCACACAAGATCACCCTGCAGACATTTATTTAGGGATCTTCACTATAGCTTCACAATATATTTATCAACTCATGAATTTTTTTATTAACAATCCGACCCAATTCAAAATAATAGCAGTGTGCATAGCGACAACACTAGGAGAAAGGGTGATATTCATATTCAAAGTTAAATCTTGCTTTGGCACAGAAAGGGGTGAATTATGCTGCCACAAAAGTCCTCGGTCACTTACCAAGTAGCATCGAAAGTCAGACACATAGCCAACTAGTATTTAAAAAATAATTAAAGGAATTGTTGAATGGCAACTCCATCTACACTTTAGATGTCTTTTAAATAAAACTTAAAAAAAAGTACAATAAATGAAAATAAAAATTCTTAAAATATTAATTGAGAGGTATAGATACCATTTACTAAATTGACACGTTCCACATCATTAGGAAATGACGTATATATGATCTATGGAACAAGTATTAATCTAATCTAATCAAATCTCTGCACTTTGTAGTTTGTAATTAGGAGGGCTGTTCAGTGACGAATGAGCATAAATTTTACGGCCATAATTCGCCGCGCGAAAGTTTAATCTTATGATATTCTGTTAGCTTAATGTGAAAAAATTTCTCCGTGGTAGTGTCATTGTTGGGACCTCCGGACACCGTCTGTGAGAGGCGGACAAGATCAGATCAGTATCGTCTACCGCTGCAATAGAGGTAACACGCGAGGAACTAAATGGGGCTTTGGTATTCTGCTGTCGTCTCAAGAAATCTTCAGCTGAGGCCTATAAAATGTCACAGGAGGCTAGTGGAGAGTCAGTTTATCCCCGCAGTCCAGCTCTAATGTGGTTTAAAATGTTCATAAGAGAGGATAAACATTCAAAGGAAGGTTGACCCTGTGCTCCAGTTTCTGCAGAACAAGACAATAACACTGCTGCTCTCATTTTGTGAAAGACGATCGACGAATTACCCTAATATCACTTTCTGAAATACTGGACATTTCACTGGGTGTAACCCACACGTTGGGGAACGAAACTTTACATGTAAGACGTGTTCGAACGTGACGCGCGGCCGCATGTTGCCGATTTTGTTGCTGAATATCTTGCAAAACATCAACGGGAAGCCGTCGTCTTCCATAAAGTCAGGATTTAGCCTCGTGTGACTGTTTCATATACCCTAACTTGAAGAAAGGCCTTAGTGGGATGCATTATCCACCATCAGTAGCAGTGGTGAAGGCTCCGAAGACGAAGGACCCCTCAAGAATGGTCTCCGGCATGTATTTGAAGACTAGCTGAAGCGATGGGGCAAGTGCATCTCATGGGAGACTATTTATAGAAGGACCATTCATATTATGGAGATGAGTAAAGGTATGTTGTCAAATTTAAAAGCTCGCAATACACGTGTTTTTTTTTTTTTCTTTCTTTTTTTTCGATATGACTATAACACAGTGTATAAAGACCCTGTGTTCAGCTTACAGGGAACACCTTTCACTCCTGAGTCTTGTTCAAACCTTCAGGTATGATAGGTGTTTCCTGTAAGCTGAACACAGGGTATTTGTACACTGTGCTATAGTCAGTTCTCAATTGTATTCAGCTTGGGCACACAGGCATATGGAGCTTCTTACACAGAGGAAGCACTATCGAATTGAGGAAAATTGCTTATTTTTCCTAGCTTGGAACGATGTTACTACAAGGTGAATAGGGCTGACCACTCTAAAGCGCAGGCCATTGTACAACTTTGTCGAAAAACAATTGTTGTCCATAATAATACCTACAGGATCATATGTCATAACTTTCTTCTAACCATTTTCATAAATTTAATGTATCATATTTTATAATTCTGTCGTAACCTTTTATTTTTATAAATTATCATTATTGTGGTTGATTTTAGCAATGTTCAGCACTTGAGAATAACGGCACAGTTGTCGAAACTAGTCGTGCATTAAATTTGAAGTCATTAAAACAGTTATTTCAACGGTAATCTGTGGCTTGGAATACTTTTGTGTTTTCCTTATTAAATAATTTAACCAGTTGCACTGCTTACTAACATTATGTCATATTATAATAAGTTCAATGATCGTCACCCGGAATGACGACACCCACGTATTCCGAAGACATTTTAGATCGGGAAAAAAAGAAATGTTCAAATGTTTGTAAATCGCTCGGACTCAACAGCTCGTCATTAGTCTGTAGCTTACAAACTACTTACTGTAAGTCTCAAGGAACTGAGATACCAACAGCCGTATGTATAATAAAATATTTAATCTATGACAACGAGTTTCGGCATTCCACTGTGCCATCGTCTGGTCCCTACATCGGAACATAATATCCGAAAGTAGGGATACTAAAACTGGATTCGTGGACTTCTGTCTCTTGTTTTCCACTAAAAGTCCACGAATCCAGTTTTAGTGTCCCTACATTTGGATATTATGCTCCGATGTCGGGATCTGAAGATGGCATAGTGGAATGCCTAAACTGGTTGTCATAGAATAAATATTTCATTATACATACGGCTGTTGGTATCTCAGTTCCTTCAGACTCTTGACCAGCCGCAATCCCGTTTCCACCACCGATGATGGATTCAATAAGACTTACTGTAAGGTACACTAACCTATGGACAAGAGGGGGGGGGGGTGGGGGGGGATTCGAGCCCCACCCCGACGGCCAAGCGCAACGCAACACGGTGCATTTACGATACGAAGGGTGCTCGTTAAAGAGCTGAAACTAGTCATCAAAAGAAGTAAATTTGTGTTTATTGACTTTGAGAATTCATCCTAATAACATATTTCATTTGTCACGCGTAAAATGTGCGATAAGACTCGCTGAAAGGCAGCGGCAGTTTCCCCGTGCGCAGGAGAGTATTGGCCCACTTTCCGTCGGCGAGTAGTTCCGCCAGGAGCCACTTAGCGCCAGTGTCGGCCGGCGCGCGAAGAGTGCTCGCGGCGGCGCGTCTGGCCCTCGCCTGACGGCCGCTGAGTTACTGTCGTGACGTCACGCGGGCTCGACCGCCGGCACTAGAGCCCGCGCCGCTCAATAGCCCAGTGCGCATGCGCAGTGGGTCACGCCGCCGACTGTCGCGACGGCTGTCACGGCTGCCTGTCGCCGCACAGCCAGGCGGACACCTGTTCGTGCCCTCGAACGCTCGCGCCGACCACTCTAGCCGAATAGCGCCGCGTCGCCCTCTCCGCTTCTGCCTGCCGCAGGCCGCCAGGAGAACCGTCGGTTCTCCACCGCGCCGCCGCTGCTGCTGCTGCTGTCGGACCGAATTCGCGTGTCAATCAATTTGTGCCCTCGCGCCGTATTTCGTTTTATCGCTCCGCCTGGGTTTCGACGGCGCGCTTCGGTGCTGACGGAGCGCTCTGGGCAAATACCGTCCGTTATTTTTTTTTTCCTTTTTTTTTCTTTTTTAAACGACAACATTTCTGACTTGCATTAAAGGGGCCGTGTATCGCAATTCAGTTGACGTATCGCCCCGAATATTCGCCGAAAATCGACGTGCCGTTGAAATTATTATATTTTTACCAGCATTCTGACTTTGATTTAATGGGGCGAGGCTGTTGTATATATAGGATGAATGGCGCTAGATGTTTCCATTTAGTATTTAAGGTTGGCAACATTTATCAAGACTTTTCGCAGCGCCCGAAACTTTTACGGTGATATAAATTTTTGTGTTTCGCGAATGAAAGCTAAAAATAACGTGTTAAAACTGTAAGCATGGAGTAGCAATAAAAACGAATAATCCTGAACTATAGCTGTTATATTAGTACATATAGAGTAACACTGGTGGATGTATAATTTCTAAATCGAAATGCGACGTAACGTTTCACCACCCGAGATAGATAGCAAAAATTCCCTTTCAAATGACACTCTGTCTGTCTCAAATCTCCCTCTCCCCCCCCCCCCCCCCCCCCCCTCCTCTCTCTCTCTCTCTCTCTCTCTCTCTCTCTCTCTCTCTCTCTCTCTCTCTCTTCCTCTTTCTCTCACTCGAACGTCCTCTCTCTCTCCCTCCCCCTTACCTCTCTTCCTCTCTCTCTCTCTCTTTGTTGTGCCGTGTAGTGCACATGCCAATGTTGGTAATATCCTCTATCGTTATTGGCGTGTACTCCTTGCCGCAAGGTACAACCTCTATGGACGAAGTGGCTTTTATCTGTGGCTTTTCGACGAGCGAGGTGAGTTAGCGATGTGTAAACCTTACCTTCCAGGGAGAGCAAGTGACATAGTTTGTTATGTACGCTGCACCAGCTACCGACCGTAGTCAGCAGTACGGGGGCTAGCGCTAACAATGTACTGAGGTTTCCATTTTCTGGAGATGAACTACGCCGTTGGGCAAGTGTGCTCCAGGTATACAGTGGGTGTTTTCGACTTTTGAGGAGGTTTCCAAGTACTTACCGACGACTGTCCTTACTTGCTCGTTTCATTTGATGCCGCTCTGCAACGTTACGCCTCCAACGCGACCGTCAAAGGCAAAAGCGATCATTCAAAATTATGGGACTGAATTTTCCTAAAAATGTCTATATCATCTACATTTTTCTACATTTAGGGCTAGCCGCCATTACTCATAGCAACTAGAAAATTTGTCTGCGTGATGTATCCCACTACTGTCATTCAACAGCGACACCTTCTCGGAGACCACAGCATCATCAGCAAATAGCCGTACTTTGGGACTCACTCTGTCCCGCAAACAATTCAGGTTGACAGAAAATAGTGACGGTCCAATCACACTTTTCTTGGCACTCACAACGATATGCTTTTCTCTGATTCACACTGGCCGTCGAGGCCAACATATTGGCTTAACATTTTTTTTTTTTTAAAGCTTATGGAACTTAACTACGGGGTCATCAGTCCCTAAACTTACAAACTACTTATGAACTAGCTAACACTAAGGACGGCACAAATATCCATGCCCGAGGGGGATTCGAACCCCCGACCGTACTGGCCGTGCAGACCGTGACTGGCGCGCCTCAGTTCGCAAGGCCACCGAAGCTGGCATTGGCTTCACTATGTCGTTTATTCGGAAACTAAAGTTGAGAGGCATATTGCTTTCTCAAGGAATGTCCGTAGGGAACGTTTGTAACACTGACGCATGGTGTGACACCCGCGAAATGAACGAGCATACCTATCTGTAGTTTGTCGGTTTGTGTTGTATTGAGTATTAGAAATGAATGTTCTCATTACGGCTCCTGCCAAGTGCGAAGTAATTCCTCTTCTAAATGCTAAAGTATAATGTTGTTGGGATTCTTCGTGAAATTGTATGTTTATAGACAACAAGTAATGACAACATGTCACGAAATGTGTAATGTGTACAGACTTTCAAGTTGGGAAGGATGGATAATTACAATGAAGACAGATACGGAAGACAGTATGTTGTGAATTACTATGTGGTGCAGAAAATTAAAGTACATCTTCTCGGTGATGGCCGCTCGACAATTTCACGGTTATTCATCAGTTCGTAATTGTTTGACTAAATTATCGCCAAGTACACAATGGGTGCCAAAGTTGCTTAACGAAGAATCTACATCATCTACATCTACTTAAATCACATTTAAGTGTCTGGCAGAGGGAATAGCGCGCGGGAAGAAAGTACACATGAATCTCTCCGTCCGAGGTCTGATTTCTCGTATTTTATTCTGATGATCATTTCTACCTATGTAAGTGGGAGCCAACAATATATATTCTCATTCGGAGGAAAATGTTGGAGATTGGAGTTTGGTAAGTAGCACACGCCGCAGCGATAAGCGTAGTTGCTGTAACGATTCCCATCCCAGATTCTGTATAATTTCCGTAACGCTGTCTCACCTGTATCGTGACAATATGAAACGAGCTGCCCTTCTTTGGATTCTTTCTATGTCCTCCGTCAAACCCACCTGATAATGATCCCCTACCAGGCAAGTAGTAGTTCTGTTACATCTTTTAAGGGTTCTGCCAATAAAAGGCAGTCTCTGGTTCATCTTTCCCACGACATTATCTACGTGTTCTTTCCACTTTAAGTATGAAGTAATAGTAATTCCTAGGTATTTTGTGGAGTTTACAGGCCGGCCGCGGTGGCCGAGGGGACGGTCTGCGCGGCCACTATGGTCGGGGGTTCGAATCACCCCTCGGGCTTGGATATTTGTGCCGTCGTTAGTTGTAGCTAGTTGATAAGTAGTTTGTAAGTTTAGGGACTGATGACCCCGTAGTTAAGTCCCATAGACTGTACAAACATTTGAACATTTTTTGTGGAGTTTATGGCTTTCACGTTTCATTGATCTATCTTGTAAACAAAGTTTAACGGATGTCTTTTCGTACTCATGTGGACGACTTCACACTTTTCATTATTAAGAGTCAGTTGCCAGTTTTTGCATTTTCTGCTACCTTTTGAAGTCAACTGAAACATTGCAGATGGTCAGAATGTCGTAGAGCCGTGCTAGTGTTTGGTGATTTTTTTTTTTTGAAAACATATAACAATTACACATATTTCTTCCACAACGATTTGTATTTTCTGTTATCAATTGAAACATTTCAGAGTGTCTGAAATAAGAATGTGATCTCAACTTTAAAAGCGTTCAGCCGCGGTGGAGTAGCCGAGCAGTCTTAAGCGCATCGCTGTGGAGCGCGCGGTTGCTCCCCGTCGGAGATTCGAATCCTCCCTGGGGCAAGGGTGGGTGTGTTTGTCCTTAGGTTAGATTACCTTACTTTAATTAGTTTGTAAGCTACGGACTGATGACCACGCAGTTTGGTCGACATATTTGCAAACAACTGAACATTTTGAAAAGTGTTCAACTTTAAAACCTGTTGTAATACACGTGCGCACTAAGAGAAAGTTCTATTCCGACCAATGAGTTAATTATTTTTGCCATATTGGAAGTAACGGAAAGCCAGGTCCCTGACCGTAATTCTCAATTTACGTTTTAAATGTTCTTATTTATTAAATGCAAAACATGGCACTTTTACACACATTCAGTCGGTGAAGTCGTGTTATTGTATTTTCGCCACACCAATTCTATTATCGAAAACTGCTACTGATACATTCTGTAAAAAAAAAAGAAACATGTTCATAATTAAGTAGAACTGAAAGGTGAAGTTAAATGTTGAAACAATACATGGCCTCCACTGGGAAAAAAAAGATATAATTAACACACACCGAAGCATACGCAAAATATAACGATAGGTACATTGATTGCAGACAAAAGCAGAGACAGGGAATTATGGCCTCGTTGGTTCTTTTATATTAAATGTTACAAACAATCTCGCTGCACTCTTTTACATCGAGTCCTATTGTCTGAGTTAAAAGAATTATTTGCCTTTGTCTAACACACTTTGTTTATATCTTTACCGCATATGCGGAATACTTTACAGCTCGTATGCACAATGAAATATAAAATTTCGTTATGTCCTGCGAATTGCAGGATAAAACGAGGGTAACTAGTAAAGAAAGAACTACGACTGACTAATGCATTTCCGTCTTAAGGAGATTAACTCTCCCGGTGCTGCTGGTGCAGCAGTCGGCAGACGCAATTCTGCTGTTAGTTGGGTCACCGGGTTGCAAGTTTCCTCCCGTCGCTTCTCGACGTCCCCAAAAGACCGGACGCTCCACCGTCGGCAGCGCAGGGAAGGAGGATTTAAATAATGACCAGCGGGGAATGAGGAGCAAGTCCCGACGGAAGAATAACGTTGTCTGGAGGGACGGAATAGTGAGGGGGAGGAGGAGGAGGATGAGCGGACAGCAGAAGTGGGGAGGAAGAGGGGGCAGAGACCTGCAGTGGTAGCACACTGGCAGAGTTGTGGCTGGCAGGTAAGGGGATAAATAAGTGATACAACAATGGGCTGTCGGGCTTATGGGAATGGGAGGACGTGCGCATCTACAAAGGGGTCCGTAGACGGGACGGGAGGTAGGCGTGGGCAGCTACGACGGATGCCACGCCCCTGCGTGAGGCAGGGCAGAGGGAAAAATGAAGCGAAAGGACCCAGAGCAAGGGGGGAGGGGGGCGATGGGGGGCTGCGGAGAATTCTCCCGTTCGGCGGAGGGATTATAAATGCGCGGCCTGAATGAATAAATTAAGTAACTGAACTAATTAAGCCCTGTTTTCCGAGCCAGTGGCTGGCTGCGTTTCTCCGACAGGAGCTGAGGGACCAGTGAGCACGAAGCGCCAGTCGCCATCTCTCTCTGCCTACCACTTTTTTTTTTCCCTTTTTATCTCCGCTGTCCAAGGAACCTCGCGCCACTGTATAGAACGGGTCGCTTAAATTCCTCGTTAGTAGTTAATGCACCTCGAGCAAACGACGAAATGGTGGGTCACTTACAAGCAGCTTACAGATCTGATGCTCGCGCAGCCGTCTAAGGTTTCACACCACAAGCGCTCTACGCCTCGCTTAATGGTGAAACACATCCACCGAATGTGTAGTCGTGTTCCATTTTGAGTTATTCATTACTCTAAAGTGTTTCCCCAACATTAACTGTAGGAGAACCAAGGTATTTTAGGTTACACGGAGCACCAACCAAGGGCAAATTTTGCCCGTGTTACAAAAAAGCTGTAAATCATGTAAAAATGTATTTATTTTAAGTAATTCTGTTTCCAATGTAACATCAGTTTAATTATTCACAGGAAGTTTCAAAAACTGAAATAAAAAAACTTGTACAAATATGTTTTAAGGTACATGGAAATTAAAAAACCCTCTCTTCACTTGGAGAGAATACTAACATTTACCTCCTGCATACAAAATGGTTGATTCTGAATGTCTCTTACTCAGATGCAGACCACAGCTTGCGCATGTTAACTTCATTTTTGTGATGTTGACCCTGGCTCTCTGGTTACTTGTGATGTAGGAGACAATTGTTACTGGAGGCTTCTTAGTGGATGGATCTGTGAAGGCAAATTTGGAGGAATACAGCTCTCTACTTGCTGTCGTCTTAAGTTCTTGCGGTATATGTTTTCTATTGCATTTGAGTATCCCAACCAATGTGAGTTTGTAATCTTTATACAGAATGTCCGCTAATTCCACAGAAGTGTAGAAACAGTCGGTTGTGATATTGTAGCCTGTATTCTTTATTGGCTCCATCAGCCTCTTCACAACCTCAAGAGGACCTCGTTCACTGGCAGGTCTACTGTCTTTTCCAGCATACAATTCTATTTTTATAATGTATCGTTCAGTTGCACTACTAAGAATTCTAACAAGTATACCATATTTTCCAGTTTTGTTTTTGAAGAAAACTCTGAAAAGACATAGCATTTTATCAATTGTATTGCGAGGTCCACTTCTGTAGTACCTTGAGAATGGTCCATCCAGTGCTTCAAAAACTTAACTTCACGCAGTGGCGCAAATTTATCACTTATACGTCTTTCTGTCCTGGTTCCTTTATCATCAAAACGAAAAATATTCATAGCTGATATGCTCTTGTCTTACTCATAGTTCCTCTATATATTGCTCTTCCCAATAAATTTTACCATAAATCAGATAACAAAATATTGGTGTCCTGATAAATTCCCATTAGAATCAAAATTCCCATCAAAGCATATATTTCACTTACGTCAACAGGAGTTGCATTTTTTCTTTTAGCTTCTTCATTTGAATGCTCAACAATTTTCTTTACTATTTCAGGTGTGAAAAATTTCTTGAATGATTCACATATACTTGTTACTTTCCCAGCAGTAGTTACTCGCTGATGTTCACAAGCTATGTTGGCAAAATCCCTTTTACAATGCCTTGGAGCTTCTGCAAGGTACACCCTACCAGAACTAGTAACATATTTATTTGGAGCGTTACCTGCATGGTTTGTTTCTTCTTCGTCCTCTGATTCTTCATTTGAGCTCTCTTCTATTTCTGTGTGAGCCGATTCAGAGTCACTGAAATCTGATAACTCACCGTCTACTAAATGTTCAGCAAGAATTTATGCGTCGTTCAACCCTCTATAACTCATTTTAGGAAATGTACTTTACAAGAAAAGCGTCTGCTCTACTGTGACAGACTGCTAGTAACAATAGTTAGTCTCAACAATGAATATCAAACGCAATAATCAGACTCAACAAGACACGAAAAACTCACAATTATTATTGCCAAAAGAAATTTATTATAAGAAAAATGTAGGGGCAATTTTTGCCCCTGCTTGTAGGTTGTAGGGGGCATGAAGTATTATGGTCGCATGGACTACCAACCCAGGGCGAAATGTGCCCTTGGGCATAAAATTGCTATATTTTGTTATCAGTTTTTAAAATTGTAACCGTGTAAATGTGTATGGTAGTACTTTATAAGGTGAGAGACAAATAGAAAAAAGCCCATAAACATTGAAGGATATTAATTATGATTTTTTAATATAGGAAAAGGGTACAGGCCATTTTTTCCCATGATTGGTGCTTGTAGGGTTAATATTGTTTATTTGTATGTCAAGTATTTTGTTCACTTATTAATGATTAATACCCCATCTATATCTATAAATGTGAATGTCAGTTCGGTGTACGTTTATCACGTCTGAACCACAAGACATAAAGAGCTAAAAATTTGTACAGTTACTAATGTCTACCAGGGGAAGGCTTTAGGCACGGTTTTATGGCAATCAGGATAGACATTTAGTAATTTGAAGAATATAACGCGAAATTCGGAACAATAATTACTCTTTGAAAATTATATTTACTCTTTGAAAATGGTTTTATAGATTGCATTGTTGCTTGAGGATTGATACTGATAAAAGGGTGTAGTATATTCGGATGGAATGTTATCGGTGTACATAAAATTCTTCGTGTGTGTGTGTGTGTGTGTGTGTGTGTGTGTCAATATTTCGCTTTGCAGCGAAAGCTGCAGAACGCAAACGAATGGTCTGTGTGTAACTATTGTCCGAAGTCTCCCTTTGTGCACCATAGCAGGAGGTGGAAGATATAGTGCTTGAAAGTCGTTAAATTATTAAAAACTTCTGTCTGAAGACCAGCGATGACGTTTGCAACTTTGTAGCAAGGAGGTTACAAACAGCGAAACGTGATGCCACAGACCATATCTTTGGTCAATGCATGCTACAATGTCTTCAGCTTTTTCTCCGTAAGGGTAAGCTTACCAATAAGGAAATGTGAGAATAAATACGTAAAGCATTAATAAAGAAATTTCTCTTTAAAAAAATCGATTTGACGTTTCGCGCATTACATCAAGTGATCGTTCTGTGGTATTATTACAATCATTATTGTTGAATTTCGTGATTGGATTCTTCGAAACGAAGTTCTACACTACTTACTTTCCTGATAAGCGGTAAGTGCATAGAATTCTGCAATCTGATGGGAATATATATTTACAGCCCTCGTGTTTTTCACATGGTCTAGGGTGGGCACACCAAAAAATCTCCACATTTACGCTCCAAACAATACTACAAATAACGTACTTTACCAGAATGCCCTCAAATGAAATTAAAATGATTTTGGACATTACTTTCACCATACGTGTTGAGATATTGCAACACAGTCTATGAGGAATAATGTACGTATTATTTATTGTAAGTCATTAAGCAATTCACATAATTTTATTTTTTCATTTGAATGTTGATTAAAAATGTTTGTTTCTAAAGAAGGTATTGTATTTCATTCCATCTTTCAAAACCAGTCTCATAGCACACTACTGAAAGCTGAAAGATAGCTTATCTATCATAATCAACGAACACGCAAGCGGAGCCGCGGGTTATATATATATATATATATATATATATATATATATATATATATATATATATATATATTGTTGCGGTCTTCGGTCCGGAGACTGGTTTGATGCAGCTCTCCACAATACCCTATCCTGAGCAAGCCTCTTCATCTCCACATAAGAACGACAATCTACATCCGTCTGAATCTGCTTACTGTATCCATCTCTTGGTCGTCCTCTGCGGTTTTTACCCCACACACTTCCCTCCAACGCTAAATTCACAATTCCTTGATGTCTAAGAATGTGCCCTTCCAATCTATCCCTTCTTTTAGTCAAGGTATGCCAGAAATTCCTTTCCTCCCCAATTCTGTTCAGTACCTCCTCATTAGTTACGCGATCCACCCACCTAATCTTCAGAATTCTTCTGTAGCACCATATTTCAAAAGCCTCAATCTTCTTCCTGTCCGCACTGTTTATCGTCCATGTTTCACTCCCATACAAGGCAACACTCCATACAAATGCCCTCAGAAAGGCATTAGGCTTAAATCAATCGAATATATATATATATATATATATATATATATATATATATATATATATATATATATATATATATATATATATGTTTCTACCCGTGTGATTGAACTGGTGTGTTCGTATGAATGTGGACGTTGTTCTTAATATTGATTGACTGCCGCGCAATGGCTTACAGTCGCCGCTTTGTGCTTCAGGCATCGTTTAATTAAGAACGCATGGCTTCGTATGTCGTCTGCACTGCCATCTGCTGGGTAGCCAGAGACACTCTTACTTGGCAAGATGGCGAAGTGACCTGTTCTTAGTGTAGTGCCAACATAATCACGGGTGAAAGAGGTGACAAAGGAGACCTCCCTGGTGCTCTAGTAGAGGGTATTATCTCCTCCAGGTAGCGAGGGTTGATAGACAGTAGGATCTTAACGCACTCTGCATCGCATTGAGCGCGCTCTACATCCGGTGCGAGGAGGGGAAGGACCTAGCCCGTGGTTTAAGGCACCACTCTTGCCGTGACTGCCGAAGTGAGTATTTCCTCGAATCAGGGTAAGGAGAACTTTACTTTGTTTGTAATCAGGCAGTCTTGGTTTATCAGTGATAATTTTTCTTGAGTAATTCTTTTGCTATGCGAGGCGAAGATTTTCTTAATTTACAGAATTCTAGTAATTCAGTGTTAATTTAATATTCGTATTTCCAATCCGGTAATGTTTATGTGTCTGATCTTCTCAAGTTAGAATACTCGTGTGTGGCTTTCAGCCTTTGTGTAAACTTAGTATGTATGAATTCCTTGTTAATTTTTAACTAACATTTTTGTGTGGTGTCTGTTTCCGTTAGCATGCTAAATTCTTTCTCAGAATTTCTAGTTTGATTTCGTCTTTCCTGTCTTGGTATGAGCGATTGCATAACGGTCATAACACTGACCTTCAGCCATGCTTTTACTGATACTAGCTTTCTTCTATATGAATTCTCGAGTGTGCTTACTTGCTTATTCTAAATTAATTTCTTTTTGTAAATTCTATGTAATTCACTGTGGTGGCACACCACGTGGTACTTAAGGATAGTATACCGCTGGCCTCCCCACACATGAGTTTGTTTGGTGCATAGTGTGATTTTAATTCTGCTTGAAGACACCTGCCATCTCGTTAAAACGGCGCCGACACTTCGTTTTGGCGTTGCTATGAAGTGTTCCTGCTTGAGAAACGTGTCGCAAGCATTATGTACGTGTCTGTGAGTGAATGTGTATTTGCAAATTTCCTCCCACGTTACCTCCGTATTCATAAAGGGCAGAAACATTTTTATTACGGGCAGTAACTTTATGGTTTAATAAACTTTTGTACAAGGTGTGTGTGCTTATTCGGTCTCTCCACATTTACCTTGTTCATTTTATTTAACAGGTAATAATTTAAAGTATAAAAACTCTGCTTGATAATTTTATGCTCCCCATCCCATTTTTAATTATCTTTTCCTGTTTTTTAAACATTAATTTTGTGTTTGTTAAAACGTTGGCTGCTTTGTCAAGGAGTGAGCAGTTAGATAAATTTCCGTTGCGCAAGTACTGTGGCCACTCACAAAGAATTTAGAGCAGCAGTGAGCGTTTTAACTCGCATTTGCAGATCTCAACTGCCTGAGAACTTAAATAGAAAATTAATAAGCTACTTTCAAAGAGTAACTGGAGAATTAAATTCAGTAACAAAGGCAACTGCATACAGAATAAACTATATTTTCTGTAAGGATGATACACGATAGTCTTCAATGAAATTATCATAAGGAAATTGGCCTTTTTCCGTTCCATCTCCAGGTCAAGACACCTCGTAATTCGTCTCTTTAATGGTTTTTTCCCTCTCGGTTTACACTGTTTCCTGCGCTTAGCACACATTGTTCCTTGCATCTTATCTTTCTTCCCTTGTCAGTTATGTTCCGCATTCCCAGTTCAGTTTGCTTGTCATCTTTGTTCTAATTTACCCGTTGCATTATATCCAGCCGTGTAACAAACGATATCCATTCCACGTGTTCTTTTTCTCTTTCAGTCACCCTTCTAAATATTCACGTTTCATACTGGGTATTGTTGTTATAGATCCTTAGTAATATTACTAACAAACCCGCCAACGTTTCGCATATATATGGGGTGTAACCCTAATCTCTTCTTCCTCACCCTACGTCCATCCTTTCCTCCCTCCTCTATTTCCCTATCTGCTCCTCCCATAATTTTCCACCACTTTCACCCCACGTCCTCTTATCCCACACCATATCCATCTCCTACCCTTCCTCTGCGTTTATATCATCCCCCCGATTTAAATCCATTTCATTCCCCCGTTTTATCTCCTCCCCATCTCTCTGATCATTTTATTGTTATTGCAATCACGACCATGATTTGAAACAGAAGTCGAAATTGGCAGGTAAATCAATTGGAATCGTGTTATTAGAGAGACCTATCAAGCTGCTCTATCTGTGAATAACTTTCCTGTTTTATGTTAAAAATGACTGGAAAAAGGAAAGCCAAACTGCACATTTTTACAGCACAGCTTAGCATGCTTTTTTTCGCAGCGAGCAGAATAGAAATGCTTTTTATAACATATTTATATGTTTTTGAGAGTGTTTCAACTGAAAACGATATTATCATACTTTAATGATACAAATTCCATATGAAACAAAACGATTAATTGAAATACAATAAGTGGAACAGAAAAACACCGTTTCGAAAAACTTTATGTTGCATACTTTATAACGCTTGTTGATAAACAATATATTTTTGTCTTTCCGTCCGGAGAGAAAATGAACAAAATGTTAAAATGTTTGAAAGGCTTATGGGACTTAACTACGGGGTCATCAGTCCCTAAACTTACACACTACTAACTAGATTATACTAAGAACGGCATAAATATCCATGCCCGATGGGGAATTCGAACCCCCGACCGTAGTGGCCCTGCTGAACGTAACTGACGCACCGTAGACCGCTTGGCCACCGTGGCCGCCAGAAAGTGAACAGTGCAGGTAGTTTGTTGTTGTGGTCTATAGTCCGGAGACTGGTTTGATGCAGCTATCCACAATACCCTATCCTGAGCAAGCCTCTTCATCTCCACATAATAACGGCAACCTACATCTGTCTGGATCTGCTTACTGTATCCATCTCTTGGTCTTCATCTGCTGTTTTTACCCCACACACTTGTCTACAACGCTAAATTCACAATTCCGTGATGTCTAAGACTGTGCCCTACCAATCTATCCCTTCTTTTAGTCAAGGTATGCCAGAAATTTCTTTTCTTCCCAATTCTGTTCAGTACCACATCATTAGTTACGCGATCCACCCACCTAATCTCCAGCATTCTTCTGTAGCACCACATTTCAAAAGCCTCAATCCTCTTTCTGTCCGCACTGTTTATCGTCCATGTTTCACTCCCATACAAGGCAACACTCCATACAAATGCCTTCAGAAAGGACTTCCTTAGGCTTAAATCAATATTGGATGTTAACAAATTTCTCTTTTTCAAGAACGCTTTTCTACCCATTGCCATTCTGCATTTTATATCCTCTGTACTGCGACCATCATTTTTTTACTGCCCAAGTAACAAAACTCATCTACCTTCTTTATTGCTTCGTTACCTAATCTAATTCCTTCAGTATCACCTGATTTTCTTAGACTGCACTCCATTACCCTAGTATTGCTCTTGTTAATGTTCATCTTATATGCACCTTTCAGCACACTGTCCATTCCGTTCAATTGCTCCTCCAGGTCCTTTGCTGTATCTGACAGAATTACTATGTCGTCGGAAAAACGCAATGTTTTTAATTCTTCCCCCTGAACTTTAATTCCTTCTCCAAATTTCCCCTTGCTTTCTTTTATAGCTTGCCCAATGTACAAATTGAATAACATTGGAGAAAGGCTACGACCCTGTCTTACTCCCTTCCCAACCAATGCATCCCTTTCATGCCCTTCAACTCTGACAACCGCTGTCCGGTTTTTGTACAAGTTGTAAATAACCTTACGCTCCCTATATTTTACTCCTGCTTGCTTCAGAACTTGAGAGAGTTTATTCCAATCAACATTGTCAATAGCCTTCTCCAAATCTACAGAAGCTAGAAATGTTGGTTTCCCTTTACTTAATCTATCTTCTAGGATAAGCCGAGGTCCTACATTTCTCCTGAACCCAAACTGATCTTTCCCGACGTCGGCTTCTACCAGATTTTCCATCCTTCTGTAAATAATTACCAACTATAAAACACGCGACGGGCAACTGCCCATGGGAAAAACACGGCGCTTTAAGATTAATTACACAAACGTCCAACGACTGGCCTGGCGGAGTATTACTCGTCATTGCGAATGCAAGGCAAACGGGAGACTGGAGACGCTTAAATAGAAACTACAAACTAACATCAATTATATCTTTGCAACACTCCAAAGATAGGAGCACCACCGATAACACTGTGGCGATATTTGTGACGGCATGTGGTTTAGACATGAAAGTGACAGTGATCGCACAAAGGAAAGTCTGTATTATGATGCTCAGCAGAGTTATTGATTGTCTTTGGTTTTCGTTAGTTTAATTAGTTACGTGTAAATTCTGTTCTTGAATAAAGGTATTTTTCTGTTCCGAATCAAGTTCTATTTAAAAATAAAAATATTAGTAAGAATCGCTAAAGTGGTGACTCATGATGTTGAAAAAAGGAAAAAACACATACATTCTTCTCTTAATGGACGCCGCGTCTCAAACACAAGGTACAGAAATAAAAACAGAGCAATCGGAATCAACCGCAACATCAGGACTTGTCGCACCCAGCACAAGTCGGCAGGAGGACAATTCTGCAATACGTTGTAACCAAGCCAAGCTACCACCATTCTGGTGTAGTCGACCGATACCATGGTTTACGCACATAGAATGCGTTTTTCAACAGCATAGAGTTAGCAACGGCAGCGGTGGAGTAGCCGAGCGGTCTAAAGCGTCTCGCTGCGGAGCGCGCGGTTGCTCGCCGTGGGGGTTCGAGTCCTTCCTGGGGCATGGGTGTGTGTGTTGTCCTTAGGTTAGTTTATATAGGTTTAAGTAGTTCGTAAGCTACTGATGATCACGCAGTTTGGTCCGATAGATTTGCAAACATTTCAACATTTAGTTAGCAACGACGAAGATAAATACATATTAAACGTCGACCACTGTAGGTAACAAGAGCTTTGTTTTATCACTAAAATTAGCAAATAAGGTCCGTGTGGACTACCGGTTACTCCCTGCTATAAAAACTTGTTCCCTGCCCGAAACTTAAAACTGACTCGTTTCAAATTACTTCAAAAACAGGAAGTTAATACTACAGTGGTCAATATACATAGCAGCTCACACGTAATTACACATAGAAATTAATAAGCAAGCCACCACAAAAAGTAATCTTAGAAAGTTGGCTAAGAATGCATTTATAGAGCAACGGAATTGAGACATAAGAAAAATTGCATCTGAACTTGTTCTCAGCACTTGTGAAGAACAATATGAAATAAAAGAGGTAAGGTGTTCTACAACTACAATTTATAGGCTACTTACGGATTATGCTGAACTTAGACTTGTTTATTCAGATAGAAAACAAGCAAAACAAGGAACCAATTTTGTTAATACAATAAAAATGCATCTCTTACATGGATTAATGCGGACGGTGCCCAGCCTAAATTATACATGATTTAACGCTACTGGGGGGAAGGATTCACAAACAACACTCATTCTCACACACACACGCAATGCCACAGCAAAACTCACCAAAATCAGCGTGCTGAGACGAGCTGGAAGCAGGCGCCGCTATCGTAGGCGAAATTCAGCAAGTCCTAGGTTGCACAATACATTTTGAAGCTGGCGTTGATCTGTTGTGCCTGTTTCGAGATGGTGCGCGTGTGTGTCCAAGTTAAATTATATCTGAATTGGTCTGCGAGGAAACACGCTAACGGCGACGCACGGCTACCTTACATGAACACACCCGGAAGGTGAAGTGGTTGAAAAATCGGATTCATTATAGAAAATCATGGTGGATTCTTAAGTTGCAGTCTGTTAGAAACCGATCTAGGTACTGGTTTTATAAGAGAAGTAGCGTGAACTCAGGCGACTAGCTGCAAACACCGGAAGTCGGAACTCGGACCCACGTGGTTCCGAAAACCGATAAAATTGAAAAAATTCATTTTCCGAAAAATAAAGAAAATTAACTACAGCATTCAACCTCATAGAAATGCTTAGAATTATATAAGGAAGCGAATGAAATACAGCTGCACGTGATAGGGGGCGATTACAGAGACGGATGAGGTCCTGTCACAGAAAAACAACAAAAATGAAATAATTACAAAGTCTGAAAAATAAAAATAAGAATTACGGCATGCAACCCATACAAATGTTTTGAATTACATAAAGAAGCTATTGAAGGAAGTTGTACAAGGCTCAGAGAGAATTACAGACAAAGTGCGTACTACTAGTCGGAGAAGTAACCGCAAAATTAAAATAGGCTGGGAGAGAAGGTCGTGAAATATTAGGGGAAATCAGAAGGATACCTGCATAGTTACTTGCCTGATGGGCATGGAACAAACAAGAGTGGCAGCTGAAAGGCTTTGTTCTATGAACCAACCACGTGGAACACATATCAATCATGGAAGGAAACGATGAGAAGATTTTTACATGCACTGTACAAAAATGAACATATCACATATTAGAAATCGGGCCCCACAAAGCTAGAAAGTATTTATGCAGATTTCAAACGCCGCCATATGATCATAAAACGTTTCAACATACCTTTATCAAACTGCAACTAGAATCACACACACCGTGTTTATCTATTGGAAATCACTGAATTAAAAAACGAGAACATATTTCCGCACACGATCGGAGAAAATATTCCAAAAAGCGATTCTAAGTTCACGAGTGTAAGTTAAACGTGCTAGACAATGAAATGCTACCATCTTGTGGATACAATTGGAGGACCAACCTTACCTCGCCAGATGCCCAGTATAGAATGACCAGAACGAGCGGCCACGACACGCGGGAAGCCACCGGAAACCGGAAAAACCAAGATCAGCGGTGGTGGGGACGGAGAGACTCGCCCTATAGTAGGCTCGACGACTGGACTGTAACCAAAGGGTTTAGAAACCTCTTTGGTAGCCTCAGCAGCTATCGACTCTGAGCCAGAGAGAACGATGCAAAAGCGAGTTAACACCCCCCCCTCCCTCCCCCCCACATTCAGACAGACATAATTTCTCGCACATCCACTTAAAAGTAAGACAAGTACACATTCTCACAAGGACAGTGGCGTAGCGGAGGTCACATTTATGCCACATTAATTAATATAATAAAAATTATTAACATAACAAAATAATAAAAACCGAGCAATATTAACTAATATTTTAACACGTGAAATAAAAATGCTATTCCTCAAGCCTTGAAAAGGGTGGGGTTCAAGTTTTAACATAATGATAATCTAGCGACATTAAACAAATCATTACTTAACAGAAATATACAAAAAAAAAAAAAAAAAAAAAAAAATGGAAGACGACAGACAGTCGTCTTTCAATATTGCTGGTAGCTCATTTAGAAAGCGCGGTAATAGAAGAGGTAGAAGATGTATTAGAACGACGTTGTTATGCAACATTAAAAGAGACACTCGTTCAACGTTATTCATTACCGCTGGATCAATAGTTGCAGAAAGCTTTCAACGTTGGACAACTAGGAAGCAGAACTCCATCACAACTCTTACGAACGTTGAAGGCTCTTGAAGGTCCTGATTTACTGCCTGAACATTTGCTACAAATTACCACTTAGTATCAGATCGCTCGTGGCTACATAGCAAGAGTTGACGTTGCAGGCATTGGCAGAAAAAGCAGACACGATAGCGAACATCCTCTCAGAGGTTCCACAATGTGCAAAAATCGAAAATTCAAGGGAAAATATTTACGAAACACAATTAGATGCAACAAAGCTTGAAGAAGACATGGAAACACGTACGGAGAGAGAAGAAATGCATGTACACGATCGGAAGATATAACAAATGGAAAATCAAATCGCTCAGGCTCAAGATTTAGTGTAGTTGATTGTCAGAAGGCTTATTTGCAAATTCCAGTAGCGTCAGTATGCCTTCTGGGTTACGTAATGCCGTGCAGACGTGGCAGCGATTTATGGACGAAGTGTTGTTTGGTTTATCATTCATATTTTGTTAAATGGACGATATTTTTATATTTCCATCAACCGTGGAAGAGCACATGCAACACTTACGCTGTTTCAACGACTACAAGAATATGGTATAGTTATTAACAAGACAAATAGTGTCTTTGGCAAAAGTGATGTACGGTGTTTAGGATACTTGGTATCAGCAAGAGGATTGGCACCGCTTCCAGAACGTGTAGCTGCAGTTCAAGACATGCCTTTACCAACCACCTACAAAAGTTTACGCAGGTTTCTGGGAATGATAAATTACTATCGTAGAAATCTTGCAGGATTGGCTTCCCAGCAGGAACCACTTGCTGCATCTCTCACAGGTAAAAATACTGCAAGTAATAGGAAGATACCGTGGAATCTAGTGAGTGAAGCAGCTTTCCACGGAGTCAAGCACTGTTCAGCGCACGTCACTCACCCTCACATTAGTGCTCCACTGGCTCTAAAGGTGGACGTGAGTCAGCATGCAATCGCAGCAGCACTACAGCAGAGAGTAGTCGGCCGTCTGCAATCTCTTGCCTCTTCTTCTCAAAATTTTACAAAAAAAAATGTTCAAATGTTTGTACAGCTTATGGGACTTAACTACGGGGTCATCAGTCCCTAAACTTACAAACTACTTATGAACTAGCTAATACTAAAGACGGCACAAATATCCATGCCCGAAGGGGGATTCGAACCCCCAACCGTAGTGGAAAATTTTACACCAAAGCAAAACAAATGGAGAGAAAGAGATCGGGAATTGTTGGCAATATATGCGTCTGTCTAACATTTCCGAACCTCTGTGGAAGGAAGGCACTTCATAATTTTCACAGACCACAAGCCACTAATCTACTTCCTTCAGCGTGCTACTGATCATGGTTCACCGCGACAGTGTAGGCAAGCAGAGTGCATTGATTAGTTTACAACAGATGTGCGTCATATTTCAGGAAAAGAGAATATAGTAGCAGACTGTTTATCGAGAAACTGTGCCAGTCTACAGGCAGTGCCATGGAAGGACATTGCTGCAATTGAGACATATGGTGGTTCCGTATTGTGACAATGTCATGTGATGTGATATATCTAGAGGCAAGCAACGCCCATACATTCCAAATTAATTAAGACGTTTAGTGTTCAAAAAATTCCATAACTTGGCACATCCGGGTATCAGAGTAACAGCAAGACTAGTGGCAAGCAAAGTAGTTTGGCCAGAAATTCAGGACTGCCGAATTTGGGCACGTTCATGAATGTCAGCGTAATAGAATTAGTCGTCATGTGTTTTGCACCAGTTAAACAGTTTCCGACACCGTCGTTAATTAGCTTAAGAAAAGCAAATGTTTTGAAAACATAAGAAGTTTAATTGTTCTATTAACTTTAAAATTCTTAAAAAAATTAATTAAACAAGTGAAAAAAATATAATCCTCAAACCAACAGAGAAAAATAAAAAAATTTAAAGACAAAGGTAAATAACTCTTTCAAGCCAAATACATCTGGATTTGCGCATATTCATGTGGATATAATAGGACCACTATCCTACTCAGATGGGTAACGCTACCTTATAAGAATAGTGGATCGATTCACGAGATGGCCAGAAGCCACGCCCTTATCATAAGTATCTGCAGAAACAATTGCAAAGACATTGTGGTTTTCGAGGTTTGGTGTACCAAAATCCATTACAACAGAACGTGGGCGTCAATTTGAGTCGCAGCTATTCCACGAGCTTCTGCAATTCATAGGCTGCAACCATCTTCGTACCACCAGCTAACACCCGGCAAGTAAGGGGATGGACGTTAAAGGCAGCACTGATGTGAAAGTGGACATAAGCCTTGCCTTTAGTACTATTGGGTTTACGTACGGCATTAAAAGATGAGTTGCAATGCTCGCCAGCCCAGTTACTTTAAGAAGAGCAGTTGCGTGTACCAGGAGAACTTATTATACCAGCAACAGAACAGCCAAGGGCGGCGGGAAAGATAACGGAATTTGCGCAACACCTAAGCAGTCAAATGAGACGTTTGCGTGCAGTGTCACCGGTTACGCATGGTGAAAGACAGATATTTGTTTATAAGGAGCTACTTAACAACACATGTATGGCTGAGGGATGACGCAGTGCGTCCGCCACTAAGTCCACCGTACACTGGACCGTACAAAGTTCTATCAAGAGGAGAGAACACCTTCAGAATTGAAAAAAAAAAAAAAAAAAAAAAAAAAAAAAAAAAAAAAAAAAAAAAGGCAGAAGTGAAACCGTATCTATAGAACGTTTAAAACCGGCGCATTTGGACTCGGACGGAACAGTGCAGCAGCAACAGTTTACGACTTCAGTGTTGCCAACACCAAGAATGGATATCACGGCACCATACACCCATGAAGAGTCAACGGTTCCTTCAGCTTCTATATCACCTCAAAAATTTCAACCAGTTGTTACGAGATCCATAAGACAAATCAAGCACCAGTACCCTCATATTCCAGGAGCCCACGCTTTTTTCTTAAAAAAAAGGGGGGGCTGGTGTGGCGGTATATGTGACGGCAAGTGGTATAGACATGAAAGTGACAGTGATCGCAGAAAGCAAAGTATATAGTTTGATGCTCAACAGAGTTATTGATTGTCTTTGGTTTTTCTTTGTTTAATTAGTTACGTGTAAATTCTGTTCTTGAATAAAGCTGTTTTTCCGTCCCGAATCAAGTTCTATATAAAAATAGAAATATTAGTAAGAATCGCTATAACACCATAGAGGTAAGAATAATAAGGAAGGGTTTCTAAAGAAAACAACGATTCGTGTCAAATCTGTCTGGCTACTTAAACCTTGTGTGAATAAGACCATCCTCCTTTATTCTTACCTCCTTGGCATATTTGTTCGCTCCGTTATAGCGTATTTGGTGGCTAGGCGAGTAGCGAATGAATAAACTGATTATTGGAGAGTCTATAAAATGATCCGCGTACTTTCTTTTTTTCCCAAATTCAAATATTTTCCGGTAGATGTTCAAAACATTTTTTTTTCTGAATAAAACTATTCTGGGTGTTAGGCAGCGTCATTTTTTAAAACACTTAGCAAATGAATTGCCGAAGTTTCGACCACTCTGCAGTGGTCCTCTTCAGGACGGTTAACTGTTGGATGCTGCTGAATGTACACCCTTACATACTGTGAGTTTTTCGGTTATCTAATCATGCATCTAAGATGGTGATTGGCTGGTAGTGGCGTATGAGCAGATTCTTACGTTTGCCACCCAGTGAGTGATTGGTAGGCAAAATCTTATGTCTGATTGGAAGGCAACAGCTCATCAGCAACTAGCATCCACGGGATGGTGTTTCTCGCTGCGAACGTTGAGGCAGCGCGTCAGTTCTACTGTGTCCGCTGTTTATACTGCAGAGCCCGGGTCAAGTGGAGCCGCTGGCTGGCGCGCACATGCGGCCCGCCGCGGCAGAGCGGCCGAGCGCATTGAGGCGCTATGCTACGATGCGCGAGGCCGTTCCCCGTCGGGGATTCGAATCCCCCCTCGGGCATGGATGTCTGTGCCGTCTTTGGTATAAGCTAGTTCGTAAGTAGTTTGTAAGCTTAGGGACTGATAACTCCACAGTTGAGTGCCACAGTTGAGTCCCATAAGCTTTACAAACATTTGAACACGCGGCCCGCTGGGCAGGGATTGCCGGCAGCCACATCGAAGGTAACTCGTAACCATCCTCCCTATTTCTACAAGCATTCCTATTTTCTTATGCATTATCAGACCTACTCATGTAATACCCCATACCGATTTTTTTCTTTTCTATTCTATACTCGCCTGACAAGAAATCCTGTTCCTCTTTCCAGCGAACTTCATTAATCCCTACACTATCTAAATTGAACCTACCCTTTTCCGTTTTTAAATTTTCTATCCCCCTACCCGATTAATGTATTTAACATTTTACTCTAGGATTCGTAGAATGCTAGTGTTGTCTTTACTGATGACTTCATCTTCCTGAGTAGTTACCGCCCGCAGATCCGAATGGGAGACTATTTTAGCGGATAGGTTGCCGTCACTTCATTTTCCCCTCACTTTCGGGCGTTCGAAGTAACTGTATTGTAAAGCTGATGTTTCAAGGCCAGCTCATTCAATCATCCCGGCTGTTATCCCTGCAAAGGCTGGGGGTAAGGAATGAAAATAATTAAAACAGATACTTTTGGATTGTATTTGTAATTTATATGCTATTTTATGTCTAGCTTCAGCGAGTAACCAATAGATAGCGCAGGACTTGAAGCCGTGTCTTGTGGTAAAGTTATGGGCAGGAAAGTGTATGTTCCAGGGTTTGATACCCACTTGATCACGGGTTTTTTCACTTTTCACCACGTGAAAAGTCGCCAGAAATGTACTGTGCCTAGCCATAACTGAGCCGCTCGAAGTTATTACTACTATCGATTTCCAACGTTTCCTTGATTCACTTTCACCGTGAAAGTTATCACAAGCATGAATGGTTACGAGAAGTTTTTATATTATTTTATTTTATTTAAATAATATATTAATTGAAGCAGTCAGGGTCGCTGGCTTATGGAGCAACACAAGTACATGATCTGATGATGATTTATGTATATCTACACCAGTCATCATAATATAACAAAATAATATATTATAGGCGATCTTGACTGCATCAGTTGTATACACTGGTGGCCATTAAAATTGCTACCCCACCAAGATGACGTGCTACAGACGCGTAATTTAAACGACACGAAGAACTTGTGATACGCAAATTACTAGCGTTTCAGAGCATTCACACAAGGTTGGCGTCGGTGGCGACACCTACAACGTGCTGACATGAGGAAAGTTTCCAACCGATTTCTCGTACACAAATAGCAGTTGACCGGCGTTGTCTGGTGAAAAATTGTTGCGATGTCTCGTGTAAGGAGGAAAAATGCGTATCATTACGATTCACACTCTGATAAAGGTTAGATTGTAGCCTATCGCGCTTGCGGTTTATCGTATCGCGACATTTCTGATGCCGTTGGTCGCGATCCAGTGACTGTTAGCAGAATATGGAAATGGAATCGGTGGGTTCAGGAGGGCAATACGGAACGCCGTGCTGGATCCCAATCGCCACGTATCACTAGCAGTCGAGACGACAGGCAACTTATCCGCTTGGCTGTAACGGATCGTGCAGCCACGTAAGACAACACACCACGAGACAAAGCATGCAGCAAAGTAAGAATAATAAAACGTGAAACTTGTAATTAGTCACGTTTCGCGATTTCGCGATTTTGAGTAATGTCATCTGTCAATTACTGAGAAACATCAGTAAATAAGCACGTAACGGGGTTCGGCAACTTAGCAAAGAATTCAGAGACCGATCCTCCGCAATCTTGAGTTTGCCCAAATCTCCGAAAATGACTAACACATGTTCTTGCTTCTTCCGTACTGTAGCGCCGCTAAAGTATTCTGTTTGAGTTGTAGATAAAAGTAAAATTCACTGAAAGTTTTGCAGCGGTCAAACGAGCTAAGGAGTTCTTGCCAGCGGTTGCCGTAAGAGAGACATTACAATTACAACAGCCGTGTGAGCTGTGTGTGACTAGCCCAGTGTATAATGAAAGCCCCACTAATCCAGGAATTGCGGCAAATCACTCGTTCGGGTTGTAAGGTAACCCTTAAGGTAAGCCTTACATTATAACGAGGAATGAGCTTAATTTTGAAACATATTGTTTCACTGTTTATAGTGAATACGAAGTAATTAACTTCTTATGTGACTTAATTAATTATCGTGATACACAATGTATGTAGGAAACTTAATTGTGAACTTTTTCTGTCATTTATTTATTATCTGTATTGTAATTGTTTATGTATATATTATTTTATTTGTACTTTGTATGTTTTCTATACGACTGTGATTACTTGTGATGTTTAATTTGTCAATGTAAAATATTTCTCTGTGAACATTTATCGATATAGCTCCTCGGGTCAGAGACTTTATCGTATAGCAACGCTCGCCTGTGGGAGAGCAGGCAAGCAGCAGTATCTGCCGCCCCGTGACGTAGATCAGACTTTCGTACGCGGTCCGCGGAGTGCTCAAACAATATAAGTAATAAAGTTAACACAAAGTGTTATAAGTACAACGATATGAAAGTTTATGTGAAACCAGTGAACATAAGTGAAGTAAGAATTAATCTTAATGAAACATTTATTCGTTCGTTCTGCTGAGGCAGAAATTCGTTACGTGTTCGGTAACCGTCCCAGACGTCCGAAACGCGGTAGCGTCATCGCGGACGCTAACGGTCGTGATTAATTACGCGATTCGCGAAGCATCACGGCGAACCGCTAGCAAGCTGTCAAAGGAGGAGCCACCATCAAAATTATTTCTGTGTGAATTTATGTACGATTTATATGACTGCAGAGTACCACGTTGCTGGACTGATAAATAAGATAAGTTAAATGCTATTGGATGTAATTTACTGTGAATGCATGTTTAAGTTTTGTTAAAATACAAGAACATTAGACAATACTTTTGCTATCTTATTTGAACAGCTAATTAACCACTCATGATTAGTATGACAATCCTCAATAATGCATGAATAATATTTCTACACTGTTTTAACAATCAAGTGAATGTCATTAATTGTTAGAGACTGTGATGAGCATTCAGCTGAGACAATTTTTCTAAAATTGATGGTAGAAGATAACAGACAAGTGAATTAATGAATAATTTTTCTATTTCTTTTGCACTGAGTTCAAAATAATAGCCACCGCCACATCTATCCTATAAAGAATCAAACTCGTACTAATGTCGTATGCATAGCATTAATTTACTTAAATTTCCTATTTGATTGAGTGAATTAATTTTATCAGATACTGATTTTTGTGGTTGGACTGCACCCACTCGCCAATCACTTGATGTTAAAAATCTTACTATTCATAATTTTCTAAATTATCATTATCATTAGCGTACTAATTGAGTCGTACGCATTGCACAGACGGAGTAAGTTAATTTCTGCTATCTGTGTGTGCAAAGTCTCTGTCGGAGGTTTTGTAAGGAAAGGAAAGGTGAGTGGCATTTTCAAAAGTTTGTCAGATAGCGCCATAGTATTTGTTAATTACACTAATTGTCTTGCTTAATATTTTCAAAATTTAACTGCACCACTTGCATTAATCACTAGTTTAACGTAACCAACCACGAAATTATGGTCAGGTTTGTTATGTTGCTCAAACATTACAACAACAGCCACCACAGTTAATAACACGTAAATCAAAACTTATATATTATTTTACCTCCACTCACAATTTCCTTTAATAAAATAAACACCTTTCTCCTATTCTATAAGTAGCTGAACCCCCGGTGCTTCCCACGCGTAGGCTGTTTGGTCTGCACCATTTGTTTCTTTTTAATCCTGACGAAGAATCCATATCTTAAGTTTCGTAGTTATAGCTTGAAATTTGAGTTAACAGTACCAAAATTGGCTTAATAGCAAATTATTTTCAAAAAATGTTTCATTCCTATTTCACCCCCTAATTGATTAATTGTCTGAAAATACCGAAACACGTGTCTTTTTAATTCTGACCAAGAAAAAAACATACCAATTTTAGTGGTTGTAGCTTCAAAATTGCCTTATGAGCAAAAGATTTTTGAAAAACATCCCCTCTCCAATTTAACCCCCTTGATGGTTGAATTTCCAAAAATACTGAAACACGTATTTTTTAAATTCTAACGAACAATACAAATACCAATTTTTGTAGTTATAGCTTCAAAATTGTCTTGACAACAATGTGTTTTCGAAAAGAATTTTTGATCCCCTCTTTTAGCCGCTTAGTTGTTGAATTTCCAAAAATACCAAAACACGTGTCTTTTTAATCCTGATCAAGAGTCCATAACCTAAGTTTCGTAGTTATAGCTTGAAATTTGAGTAACAGCAACATATTTTTGAAAATCAATTTTTTGCGTCTTCTATTTTACCCCCTTATTGGTTGAATTTCAAAAAATGCCGAAACATGTGTCTTTTAAATTCGAATCCCGAATCCAAAACCAAAAATTTGTAGTTCTAACTTCAAACTTGCCTAAATAGCAATATATTTTCGAAAAACACCCTGTCTCCAATTTTACCCCGTTGATGGTTGAATTTCCAAAAATACCGAAACGTGTATTTTGTAACGTCTAACCAACAATGCAAATAACAGTTTTTGAAGCTCTAGCTTCAAAATTGTATCAATAGCAACGTGTTTTCAAAAAGAATTTTTGATCCTCTATTTACCCTCTTACTTGTTGAATTTCCAAAAATAGTAAAAATCATGGATTTTTAATCCAGACCAAGATTCCATATCCGAAGTTTCGTAGTTGTAGCTTAAAATTTGAGTTAACAGCAACATATTTTTGAAAATGAATTTTTTGCATCATTTATTTTACCCCCTTATTTGTTGAATTTCAAAAAATGCCGAAACACGTGTCTTTTAAATTCGAACCCTGAATTAAAATCCGAAATTTTGTAGTTCTAGCTCCAAACTGCCTACATAGCTACGAATTTTCAAAAAACGTTTCATCCCCTATTTCACCTCCTTACGGACGGAATATCGAAAAATCGCTTCTTAAATGACACCTACAGAGTAAGATCAACAGCCTCCACAAATTTCAAGTTTCTATCTTCAGTGGTTTGGGCTGGGAGATGATGAGTCAGTTAGTCAGTCAATCAGTCAGTCAGTCAATCGGGACACTTCCTTTTATATAAAGAGATTATAAAAATTTTTCTTTCCTTACAGCTGTTACCTACTTTTACCTTGAAGGGGTAGTGTTTGGACAACAAGGGTGCATAGAGGAGATTAAATAATCCCCTTGTTTCAGAATGTGGAATTCACAGTTATGGTCGAGTCGCAGTCTTTGGGGAAGTCAACAGTCAGAGAGCCGGTCATCGATGTTGGAGACATCTTCCGGTCGACTGAGGCGTTATCGCGGCCCCTATACGAGGTCAGAATCCCACTTCAAGGACGCCGCCTGGCAATGAGATTCTCCACAGCCCGGTTTCAGTACACCGAAGTTGTGGACGACAGCAGCGAGACGCTGCCTCGAGCGACAGCGGTTTCACAAGTCTTACGATGTCCGCTCAGTCACCGCTGCGGGAAACTTTGAATCGTCAGAGCGCCGTCGTGTCAGAACCAAGTCAGCATTCATGAAGCAAAAGCACACCGAGAGGTCGCCGAACGCACATTCGCTGCCGCAGCAGATAGCGTTGCGTCACGCCGACGTGCCAAGTAGTGGCACCAGGAGTCAACAAAATTTCCTGGGTTCCGCTGGCCGTTCGCGACATGTATATAAAATGCAATAAAGACAAACAATCATACACACACACACACACACACACTCACACATACACACACACACACACACACACACACACATACACACACACATAAATATACGCTAAAACTAAAGTAGCATGATTCACAGGGCTTGTGTGGAGAAGAATTTGCGTAGGTGCTACAAAGGCCGTAGCATATATATCAGCCAGGCAGCCCTGAGATCTCTGGCAGCTTCTGCAACAAGATCTAAAATTGTTGCAGATTGTCACACGGTTCTGGCGGAGCTGGGGAAACTAATAGGGTAAACCTATGTGGGTCCCTGGCCATTCGGGGATCAGTGGCAACGAACATGCCGACAGTTTAGCCATGATGGGAGCAGAGACTCCATTTATTGGACCGGAACCTGTCCTGATATCACCAAGGCAATGATCAAATTGGAGCTACGTAACTGGCTCAGAAGACAGCACGTAGAATATTGGACCAAAGTTCATCAACAAAAACATGGCAAGGTAATGATGACAAAGCCATGTTTTAAAAAAAAGCTCTGCAATCCTGGGTCTGAACAGGACAGAGATTAGACTCATGGTTGGATTGCTGACAGGCCACGGCAATTTCAAAAAACACCTCGCATACAATGGGAATAACCGAAGAGGACCCTAAATGTAGGATCTGTGACGACGGTGATGAAACTGCATCACATCTAATCTTCGAATGAATAGCATTGGAGAGTAAAAGGCACAGAATATTTGGGGCAACCAGACCCGAAGAAATTGTGCCTAATAAAGAACTGGTAAACGGACTCCTTGCACTGTTCAAGGGCAATGGTTGGCTTTACTAGATATACAGGGAGTGATACCGCACAATAAACTTAGTTTCAGTGCGGGCAGTGGCTGGTTGACCAAGACTGTTTTGGCTTCCCTGAGAAAATCAATCAATCAATAAATCAAAATGATTCAAAAACTCCCACCCACACCACATTATTCATTAATAGGTTAGCTTAAATTGCATCAAATAGGGTGAACTTGATACAAGGCAAACACGTAAAACTTAAGTTGTTTTGGAACAGAACTGTGAACGCAGAATTTCAACGCTCAAGGTAAAAGGAATGAGGATCTTATAATAACAAAGGCAGATGATTTAACAACAAGAAAAAAACGCTCTTTTAAGGAGCCAAATATTAAATACGAAAATAGTGTCTGGATAAAATAAATAAACTGTAGCTGGAAATCGGCGTTTTCGCTTCAAAATACAAACAAAAAGCTTACTCTCCTGGTGCGGTATTAAAGGCTAATATTTATAATGCTCCGTTCCAAAGGCACCTAAAACTCGGTATCGTCTGAAACAGATTTAAAGATAAAATTATTTTAAAATTATAAAGCCTGATAAAAACACGCTTAAAATCCTGTAAAAGGTAGAAGAAACATTTAAATATGCAGCAACGGCTAAAGACTCACCGGTGGATACTAAACACAATCGGCAGTTTACAGACTGAAAGCGTAAATGTACATGTCATTACATTTGTCACTATCCACACTTAAATACGTAATTACTTAGTCTAAGGCTAAACAACACATACTGACTGATTAACATTATTATGTGCACAAAAATGTAAAACAATTAATAGTCAGCAGTGGTACAATTTGCAGTTCACATTTGTTACAGTTCCCGCTAGCGATGTTTAGAAAGGACGCTGAAGCGATGCCAATTATTACTCCTTTGGAACTGTCATAATGACCAAAATTCCAGTCAACAACGTGCAAAATGCTCACGGCTGGAACATTCAAGGTAAGCATTCAGTTGTAATATTACAACAAACAGGTGGCTACTAGTTCTATTCCCTGTCTGCTGCAGCCAGTACCAAATTTAAGACCCGAGCGTCGACCCCTGTCTGTATTCAACACTCCGAAGAAGCAATGATGTGACCAAAAGAGTGCACAACTCACGCCTCCTATCGGAACGACATCAAGTCATGGAAATGAAAGGTAAAAGAAGGGAAGAAGATTGAGCTTTAAAGTCCCATCGACAGCGTGGTAATTAGATACGCAGCCAACACTCTGATTTTTGGGTAATGAAGGGAAAAGAAATTGTCCGTGCCCTCTCAAAGAAACCATCCCGACATTTGCTAGGAGTGATTTAAGCAATCACAGAAAACATACTGGCGGAGTCTGGTGTGTTACCACTGCGCACTTCGCTCGGTCAGCGGTAGAATGACGCGGTCACAGCTCACTATATATTGAGCAAAGCGTAAATAAACTAATGAAAATTTAGAAAAAATTATTATAAAAATTTTGTAGTTTCCTGATAATGTTCTAATTGCATGGACGTATCAAACGAATTGGAAGGGCAGTTCAAAACAATATAGTCTTGAAAGGAGGCTATAATATGTACTTCAACAACAGCTAACCAAGACAAATAGGACGCTCAATTTGATTCTGCATTTGTCTATTTACTAGCTGAGAATCCGTCGTTGGCCGACTATTAATTATTCCAATAATCTGTTAGCCCATCTCCTCTTTCGTCCTCTCTTTGTCCATCTCCTCTGTCTCTATTCCTCTTCTACTGTCAGTACTTGGGGCCATTCTCCCGCCCCCCTCCTTCGCCCCTCTCTTTTGATCTTTAAGCCCTGTCTCTGTTCAACTCTAGCTTCTCACATCTTTTCGATGGAGGGGGCACATACCAGGCTTAATGGAATTTGCGTGGCTCATTTCAAGTGGTGGCACCATGTCCTTTCTCTACCACATCTCCCCACTTCTCCTTCTAATCCTCTCTCAGAGGAATCTCATTTAGCACTCCACATAGTGCTAATTGAAACTAACTTTATAACAAATTTCCTATGGCATGCGCATCATAGCATCTGTATGATATAAAACTATCTCCATGAAATCATATGTACGTGAGACAAATTTTATGGTAATTGGTAAAACGATATCGCAGTCTATTATAATGTTATAAAATTTTTTCTCATACATTTTGTTCACTGATATTATAACAGGCATGTGTCATACGAAATATTATGTACGTGGTGATGTTCCTACTCTTTCGATCTACTCTCCTGGACATTAAAATTGCTACACCACGTAGATGACATGCTACAGACTCGAAAAACCGACAGAAAGACGATACTGTGATATGCAAAGATTAGCTTTTCAGAGCATTCACACAAGGTTGGCGCCGGTGGCGACACCTACAACGTGCTGACATGAGGAAAGTTTCCAACCGATTTCTCATATACAGCAAGTGATCGGCGTTTCCTGGTGAAACGTTGTTGTGATAACTCGTATAAGGGGGAGAAATGCGTATCATCAAGTTTCCGACTTTGATGAAGGTCGGATTGTAAGTTATCGCGATTGCAGTTTATCGTATCGGGACATTGCTGCTCGTGTTGGTCTTGATCCAATGACTGTTGTCAGAATATGAAATCGGTGGGTTCAGGATGGCAATACGGAACGCCGTACTGGATCCCAAGGGCCTTACCATTTAAACCTGTTGTTGCATCATGCTGAAACCTAATGTGAAAATTTAGGTAGCTTATTATGCTGACTATTGTATAAAATATTGTCCGACAAAATGTGTGTGGTGTAGTATCAGTAACTGTTGAATTACCTGATTTTGAGCCCTGATAAAATTTTTAATTGACACTGAAAAGTATTACTGTATTTAACGTCGCGTACTTTTAGCAACCTTAATGTATGCTGCTAAACAACTAATTTTCATGTGGATGCATATGACAAGAACTTACTTTGATGGTGACTTGTAAAAACGTCTAGAGTTTTACCTAATAATGACAGTATTGCCTTTAAGCACCTTCGAGCCGATCACGTTCAGCAGTCCTGTTCTCTGTTCAAGGTCAAATATGGTCGAACCTAGGTCGTAAATTCTACCTCCACCTTAATGCAGTAAAATGCAGTGGTGTTTAATGCAAAAACAACAAAAAAAGTAATATACTCTTACCATCCAGCCGTTACTGACATGTTCTGATATTAGAATAACTTTGCGGTTCGAGTATTGTCACTGCTCTTTCATAACGGTAGTTCTTTAAAAATGCATAAATTATAAACAACAACACTTAATAATCAAATTATAATCTGAAAATTGTCTGGCTACAATAGTAAGAGAAAAGGTTATATAAGTAGATTCTCAATTATCATTAGAATGTTATAAAAACGTTTAGAGAAACGACAATCCTTTTGAAAACTACTTCTTGACACTGTTAATTCAAAATTGCTTACCAAAATAGTATCAAATATACAATTTGATAAATTCATGTAGATTTCGAACATTAGGTGCGTAGTAAGTCATCTTTTCAATAGCAAAATTGCTGCTAAATAACAAAAGTCTTGTCTTGCCTATTGTATTGCTGGAACATACTATCTCAAGCGCTTAAGTCAATAACAAAATTCACGCATGTGACTTTATCCTCAATATGTCTGCCACGCGAGCCCTTTTTCTGGCTGGAGAACGACTTCCTCGAGACGTTGCTATTGCTGTATATCCCTCGCACGTAGTACCAACTTACTAGGAAATTAACTACACTCCTGGGCATTAAAATTACTACACCAAGAAGATGACTTGCTCAGACGCGTAATTTAACCGACAGGAAGAAGATGCTGTGATATACAAATGCTAAGATTTTCAGGGCGTTCACACAAGGTTGGCGCCGGTGGCGACAACTACAACGTGCTGACATGACGAAAGATTCCAACCGATTTCTCACACACAAACAGCAATTGACCGACGTTGCCTGGTGAAACGTTGTTGTGATGCCTCGTGTAAGGAGGAGAAATGCGTACAAGCATGTTTCCGACCTTGATAAGGAACAGGTGGGTTCAGGAGGGCAATACGGAACGCCTTTCTTGACGCCAACGGCCTCGTATCAGTAGCAGTCGAAATGACAGGCATCTTATCCACATGGCTGTAACGGATCGTGCAGCCACATCTCGATCCCTGAGTCAAGAGATGGGGACGTTTGCAAGTCAAGTACGACGACGTTTGCAGCAGCGTGGACTATTAGCTCGGAGACCACGGCTGCGGTTACCCTTGACACTGCATCACAGACAGGACCGCCTACAACGACGAACCTCGGTGCACGAATGGGTAAACCTCATATTTTCGGATGAATCCAGCATCCGTGTTTGCCGACATCGAGGTGAGCGCACATTAGAAGCATGTATTCATCATCACCATGCTGGCGTATCACTCGGCGTGATGGTACGGGATGCCGTTGGTTACAAGTCTCTTGTTCGCATCGACGGCACTTTGAACAGTGACCGTTACTTTTCAGATGTGTGGACAGTGACCATCCTCTTGTTTTGAAGGTCAAATCAGCAATATTTTTAAAGACTGACACAAAAATAAAAATGTGTACGCAAACTCACAGCCCCTCTACATATAACATTTGGCCCACACCTTCCGTCCTCATTGATGTCACTTAATCAAGGTTACCACAGATGCCGAAGGGGTTGCCTCAGCACAAAAGTAAAGTGGACAGCACCAACAAATGGGAGAGTATTGTAAACGTTAGACCGGTGCTTGGAAACAAAACCTTTACGGTTATAACTGGGCCTATAGCTTGTCCCTACAAAACTTGCTTCGTAGGAAGGATGTCGAGTTAGATTCCTAGGCTCCAGAAACGTTTCTGTGTAGAGGAATGATTTTCCCTCAACGAAACAATACGCACAAGAATATTAATCATTTCTTTCAAGGCATATCAACTAATAATGGCAAATTTATAAACAACAGATAATAGAACAATTCGTGCTTCACAACCGGCAATATTAAATAGGCGCCAATTTTTCAAAGAATAATGACTATTATCAATACAATAAACCAGGTGCCTCTAAATCTATGATACAGATGAATCTTTTGCATAATTCATAATACAAACGTCCACATGCAAGTCCTAATTTTTGAATGAATTGATTCAAGCACTTAGCGGTATTATCATGGATATGTTTTACCATTTTTGCAGATACTGAAGCGCAAGCATGACGTATTCGTTCTTCCGTGTCTTAATCCCACCCACGTAAGAATACATCGAAGGGTGTTACATCAGGCTATACCGCTGGGCATCAAATACAACCACCAACACGTATCCATCGTTCGTAGTACACTTTGTTGAGATACTATCTAATATTTCTACAATAACGGTTGTTCTGAAGCTAGTGCCTTAGAGCTGGGATTTATACGAGATGCCGAAGATACATCTCATTCTATACGAATTGCAAATGCAGCTAACTATTTAGTCTTGTATACGAAAAACTAGTCTAATAAAATGGTCTTCTATAATGCCGCATCATACTTTAACACCTCAGTACGCTTACATATGATGTGGTCGTAACCAGTGAGCATTAGCAGGAGCCCATTGATGTAGATTATGTCTATTGGCAGTGGAGTCATTGACAAAATAGCATTCACCTTTCCGTAACAGCTGCCAGAGAAATGCTAGTTCACGTCTACTTCATTTACCAGACGTCTGCAGAAAGATACCCGAATTTGGAAAGCGTTTCCATGCAGCAGTCGATGTAGTCACGGCTTAAAGGGATGATTTTTACGTTGTAACAGACTCATTTGCCCCGAAGACATCGATAATCAAAGTTCGCAGCTCTTACGAAGATAAACAGGTGAGAACAAGATATAGTGACTTACATTGAATTATTAATAATGATCATGTTATAGGAACAAGCTATACTGGAACCTAAGTTAAATATCTCGATAGCAATTTAATTAGCAATTTGATTTATACTGCATTGTAGGTGTCCATGATTTGTATGTAAGCTATGACTACAGTGTGTGGAATGTGTTCAATAATTCTCAATAACTCTAGGGAAACATCACGTGCGCCGTTCATTGTTCTTTCGACTACAAGTAGTACGCGTAAGGTTACTTCGATTCTTCAGCGCAAATACGTACGTCAAAAAGCTGTGTAAAAGGTTAACATCCCGTTGAAGAACATTTTGAATACAGCCTTCGACCCTCAGATGAATTACAGTGCGTCTCACCATAGATCAGTATCATATTTTTGTTGTGTTTGTTAGAACACACTAGAGTTGTTCGTTGATCGTCCATTACTGTAAACAGAAGATCATCAGTAAGGAGGCAATCCTTCTTGCTGTAATGTCCTTCCAATTTTTACCGAAATCGACGATTGAAAAGCTTAGTGGTACCACTAATACAGACGCATCATGTAACAAAAGGTATCTGTGTATACACTCGTAACAACGACTAATTAATTTAATGTGTTTTATCATCTTTGTACAATTAAAATATGTAAATGTTTGTAATGTTAAAAAGTAGCCTTGTTGTAGCTTGTTGTATCTTGTTATATCTGCGCTGGTCGATTCATAATCGTGACGAGATTGTTTTTGATGAAAATGAAAGAAACATTGTAATGAGGTCTGTAAAATGTGTTTAAACATTTTTAAAGACTTAAAATATATGTATTAAATGAAATAAGTATACGAACTTTAATTAATTAGAAATACCATTATCATTTATACGAAATGCTAAAGGACGCCATTAGCATTTGTTTCAGCAAGAAGCAAACGACGCAGATTGTGCATTACGTGGCAATGGGTGAAACATAAGGTTTAAAAAAGAAAAAAATAATTTTCTATCTCAGCTCTTCAAAGCCAAACTGGACTTATATAAAAATTACGCAAACTTCTCTGGTAATGTATGGTAAAATTGCTATCTTGCAAAGAACTATAAATTACGAAGTGCATAAATATTCAAGGTGCCTACTATTATTATTAAGTGTGAGAAGTGAATAATATTTCATTAAATAATTTCCTGATAGCCTTTATCTTCAAAAGTTAAAAGACAGTTTTCATTTCGCTTCAGTGAATTCAGACTTTGCGAATTTACTTCAATTTGGACATTCAATTAAAGTTTCGATGATACACGTAACTCAGAATAATATTCAGAATTTTAATATAGAGGATAGGTTCCACATTGGCTTCATCTGCAATTGAATATTATTTTTTTAGCATTTAATGTGGGACTACTTTGTAAATACTCGCACCAGTTGAAGACCCTCAATTAAAATTTAACCTGAATAATCACGTCCCTGAGAAGGTTTATGTTTCATCCATTTACTGAGCTAGATGGTAAATTAAATAAATAATATAAAATATAAAGACAATATTTTAAAATATAATTTTATAAACCAGGTCACTTTCAAAATAATTTTTCAACATTTTTTTAGAGCATTCTTACATTGCATTAATTTACGCGGGAATGAAAACTACATGGGTTACCTGGTATATTTATGGGATAACCCATTCTGATTCATCCACTTACGGTAAAAGTACGCAAGATTATTAAAAAAATAATAACTTGCTGTGAATAACACTTTTACATGATGTTACCAAGATGTAGGACTACGTACTAGATGCATATTTGTAACAATCGCCGTATTTCTGCTACATTTTAAAATACCTAGTAGAACTAAAGGTCATTAATTTTACTCTTACCTACGCTGTGATATACGGAAATATTAGTTATTTGAGCTTCGTACAATATCTCTGCACTTAACTGCAGAGTTACTGGATTAATTATTCGCAACTAAATATAAATTTTAATTAGTACTGTCTTGAAAATATTTAGAAGCAGAGAAATATAGCCTAATAGGCAAATTGCTGCCTTACACAGCAATAAAATACAAAAGTCACATCACGATACTCCGAACTGCGCAGATGAATGAGCCACAAAGTTAAAAACTTGCGTGTGAAATATGTTTCAAAGATTCACGGTTCCTTTACGAAAATCGCCTGCTTTTCACGAGTAACGCGGGAGCAGGTTCCAACGGACTGCAATGCAGTGACGCTGATGAAAATCTTTAATCAAAATATTCATAGGAAGAAGACTGAATACCGCGCAGGCTGGAAGTGGAGCCGCGTGTAGGCGCGTCGATGCATCACGGAATCTGTAAACGTGTGCTCCGAAGAACAGCGCCGGCGTACTTCAATTTTCTGCACCGCTGAGGGTGAAATTTTCCCGTCGTCCTGGCTCAGTGCATGAATCGTCTGAATACATAGGACAAGTATTTGTTCTGATTTAAAAATCTGCTAAGCAGAAAGATGCTCAAAGTTTCCAAAAGAAATACGATTAAGCAAGCAGAAAGGACGAGAGAAGTTGAAACAGAGGGTGATTGTTGCTGGTTGGTAAATTTTTTAAAGCGAACATTTCCATTCGGGAGATTTGTGAGGAAAGCTCAGGAAAGGAAAGCATTTGACTCCGTAACTCTGTTTTCATTTCAGCGGATACAGCAGAATAATTACAAATAATGGTTTTATTTCCCGTAATTTAAAAACATATATACCGTAATTTATTTTCGGGATTCCACGTGTTTTTGCGAAATGTGCCACAAATTTTGTGCATTATAAAAAGCCGACAGAAGTATCGTAAGGGTTTAGTAGTTGGTTGTTAATTTCAGGTGTAATTCAAGTTTTTATTTGTATTTTCATGTGATTCTTTGAAGTTTCCAAGGAACTTAGATTATTCTAGGTGTACCATAAAGCTGTTAAGTGGGTGGTTTCAATTATAAAGGCTTAAAATCAATCCGAAAAGCTGGATAGTGCACTGCCGGGTCGGTCAAGCTGATAAAAAATTGTTGACAACATATTACATAAGTGGATCGTTTCTCATTAAACTGGTTATTTAAATTATCCCGACCATTTAGTCAAACGTGGCAATCCACGTAACTCTTGCCAGATATTTTTAACGCGTCTATCGGTTGATTACCTGAAACAGAATTAATAAACAAACAAAACCTGTATTTAATCCTTTTTTTCTATTCCTTTCTTCGTTCTGTTTGAGGAAACCAAACCAAAAACACGTTTGACGTCGTAACTGTATGCTTGAGTTTCAATTTTTCGTGTTCAGCGTCCTGGTCTGCTAAGTACACTGTTAATATAATTGCAAATGACGCTATGAATACCAAATTACTCCAGCTGTTCAAATGTTCGTAAATATAATGGACTTAACTGCTGCGGTTATCAGTCCCTAGGCTTACAAATTACTATGCTGAGAATAACACACACACACCCATGCCCGATAGGGGGACTCCACCGCTGACAGCGAGCAACCGCGCACTCTGCAGCAAGACGCCTTAGAATGCTCAGCCTCCCCAACAGCACCAAATTATTATTAACAACGTTTCTCACCACAACCTGCATAGTCTCAATTTCCGACGGAGTTTCGATTGGTTACTATATTAAATTGCTAACAATTCGTTAAAATGACAAGCTGGTTCTTTGAGCTATATAGGTTGAATTTTTCGAGCTGCTGCTGTGTGTGTGCTGTAATGAAACCATTTGAAACACCAAACCAATGGACAGAACGGCGACTTGAACAAAGGCCGTTTACCTTTTGCATCCAAAGAGTCCTTACAGGTTTATATGCCAACTAGCTCTGCCGATGATGAGGAGATAGAAGAAATATATGAGGAGCTAAAGGAAATTATTCAGACAGTTAAGGGATAGGAAAACTTAATTGTGATGGGAGACTGGAATTCGGTAGTAGGAAAAGGAAGAGAAGGAAAAATAGTAGGTGAATATGGACTGGGCAGGAGGAATGGAAGAGGAAGTCGCCTGGTAGAATTTTGCACGGAACATGATTTAATCGTAACAAACACGTGGTTTAAGAATCACAAAGGAAGGTTGTATACCTGGAAGAGACCAGGAGACACCGGAAGATTTTATAATGGTAAGACATAGATTCCGGAACCAGGTTATAAACTGTAAGGCATCCCAGGGGCAGATATAGACTCTGACCATAACTTATTAGTCATGAACTGTAGGCTGAAACTGAAAAAACTGCAGAAAGGTAGGAAAATAAGGAGATGGTACTTAGATAAATTGAAGGAAAGTGACGTTCTGAAGAATTTCAGAGGGAGATTTAGGCAACAATTGACAGAAACAGGGGGAATAAAACAGTAGAAGAGGAATGGGTAGAGCATTGAGAGATGAAATAGTGAAGGCAGCAGAGGACAAAATAGGTAGAAAGGCAAGACCAACAAAAAAATCCTTGGATATCACAGGAAATACTAAATATAATTGATGAAAGGAGAAAATATCAAAATGCAGTAAATGAAACAGGCAAAATGGAGTACAGACGACTAAAAAAGGAGATTGACAGGAAGTGCAAAATGGCTAAGCAGGAGTGGCTAGAAGCCAAATGCAAATCTGTAGAAGAATGTATAAGAAGGGGAAAAGTAGATACCGCCTACAGGAAAATAAAAGAGATATTTGGGGACAAGAAAAGCACCTCTACGAATATCAAGAACTCATATGGGAAACCAGTTCTCAGCAAAGAAGGGAAAGCTGAAAGGTTGAAAGAGTACATAGAGCAGCTCTACAAAGGAAATGAACTTAGAGACGATGTTGTAGGAAGGGAAGAGGAAGTAGATCAAGATGAAATAGGAGATACTATACTGAGAGATGAATTTGACAGAGCCTTGAAAGACCTAGGTCGGAACAAGGCCACAGTAGTAGATGACATACCCTCAGAGCTACTAAAGTCTCTGAGAGAGCCAGCCATGACAAGACTATTTGAACTGCTGTGTAGGATGAATGAGACAGGCGAAATACCCTCAGACTTTAAGGAAAATGTAGATGACATACCCTCAGAGCTATTAAAGTCTCTGAGAGAGCCAGCCATGACAAGACTATTTGAACTGCTGTGTAGGATGTATGAGACAGGCGAAATACCCTCAGACTTTAAGGAAAATGTAATAATCCCTATTCCAAAGAAATCAGGTGCAGACAGGTGTGAAAATTATAGAAACATCAGTTTGATAAGTCATGGTTGCAAAATTTTAACACGAATTATCTACAGGAGAATGGAAAAGCTGGTAGAAGCTGACCTCGGGGAAGATCAGTTTGTATTCAGGGGGAACGTAGGAACCCGGGAGGCAATACTCACTTTACGGCTTATCCTAGAAGATAGATTAAGAAAAGGCAAACCTACATTTTTAGCTTTTGTAGATTTGGAGAAAGCATTTGACAATATTGAGTGGAATACACTCTTTCAAATTCTGAAGTCAGCAGGAGTTAAATATAGGGAGAGGAGTTATTTACAACTTGTACAAAAGCCAGATCGCAGTTATTAGACTCGAAGGGCATGAAAGGGAAGCATCAGATGGGAAGGGAGTAAGACAGGGTTGTTGCCTTTCTCCAATGTTATTCAACTTGTACATCGAGCAGGCGGTGAAGGAAAGCAAGGAAAAATTTGGAGTAGGGATTCATGTTCAGGGGGAAGAAATAAAAACATTGCGTTTTGCTGATGACATTGTAATTCTGTCAGAGACAGCAAAGGACCTGGAAGAGCAGTTGAATGGAATGGACAATGTGTTGAAGAGAGCGTATAAAATGAACATTAACAAGAGCAAAACAAAAATAATGGAATGCGGTCTTAGAAAATCAGGCGATGCTGAAGGAATTAGATTAGGTAATGAAACAATGAATGTGGTAGATGAGTTTTGTTACTTAGGTAGTAAAATAATATGCGATGTTCGCAGTACAGACGATATAAAATGCAGAATGGCAATGGGAAGAAAAGCATTTTTGAAAAAGAGAAATTTGCCAACATCGAATATGAATTTAAGCGTAAGGAAGTGTTTTCTGAAGGCATTTGTGTGGAGTGTTGCCTTTTACGGGAGTGAAACATGAACGATAAGCAGTGCGGACAGGAAGAGAATAGAGGCTTTTGAAATGTGGTGCTACAGAAGAATGCTGAAGATTAGGTGGGTAGATCGCATATCTAATGAAGAGGTACTGAACAGAATTGGTGAGAAAAGGAATTTTTGGGATACCCTGACTAAAAGAAGGGATCGCTTGGCAGGACACATTCTTAGACATCAGGGAATCGTGAATTTAGCATTGGAGGGAAGTGTGTGGGGTAAAAATCGCAGAGGGAGACCAAGTGACGCGTATAGTAAGCAGATTCGAGTGGATGTGGGTTGCCGTTCTTATGAGGAGATGAAAAGGCTTGCTCAGGATAGAGTAGGGTGGAGAGCTGCATCAAACCAGTCTCCGGATTAAAGACCATAACAACAACATCTAGGTGACGTTACATGACCACAACCTGGCGGACGTATTCACCCTCCTTGTAAATTGGAACGTTTTGACGGACCTCGTCTCACGATAACACAGCAAATTTTAGTCTCAATGCTTTTCATAAATGATAAAAGAGGGATTCTTTTGAATTCAAACCATTCTCTCTGAAGGCTCATTAGAGTGTCGTAATGCAATAGACATTTACTCGATATAAACCCCAATTAACATAGTTTATGTGAAATAAATTCACTACAGTCGCCGCATATGTTTTATATGATCACTATAATATAAGATACGTGGCACTCATTGTTCAAGACATCTTCGTCGGCCTTCGGTTTGCAATGCTACTTTGGTCTTCCTGTTCTTACCGCTGCGTGACCGGTTTACACTACTTCAAAGATGTTTGTAGAACTTATGGGACACAACTAGGGGATCATCAGTCCCTAAACTTGCAAAATACTTATGAACTAGCTTATACTAAAGACAGCACAAACTTCCATGCCCGAGGGGTGATTCGAAACCCCGACCGGAGCGGCCGTGCAGACCGTGACTGGCATGCCGCAGACCGCTCGGCCACCGTGGTCGGCGGATACACAACCTACTTCTATATCAGATCAGTTTCTGAAATATAGTGTAGCAACGTGAATCGCTGTACTGCAGCATCACTTCAAGAATCTAATTCAATAACCATGCGTTTAACAGCGCTATACGCAGCAATGGCGGCAATAATTGGTATCATCATATCTCTCACTTCTCATGGGCCTGGTTTTAAAACGAGTGATCCTTGTTTACAGTGTCATCTGCCAAATACGTTAGGCTGAATATCTATAGCCTTCCTTGGAGGTTCGTTACGGATGAACAATGGAATACAAGACGGAAAAGAGCTGTAAGAAGAAGAAAGAAGAAGAAGAAGAAATGCTAATGGTAGTATATTAGTCACACAGACAGACAGTAGCTTCCAGTGGGTACTGTATATTAATTCTTAGGGCAGAAACCGACCTGGCTCACGCCAGTTTGAACTCAGATCATGTAAGAAATTAAATGTCGGACAGACCTAATTATTAAGCCACTACAACCATAATTAATCTTAATCCAACACCGAGATTGCAACCCACTTTATCGATAAGAACTCTTAAAAATGATTACGCTGTTATCCCTAAAAGTGATATAATAGTGAATTTTGATATGGTTTCACTCTTCAAACGCGTTCCCCTATCGGATTCATCGCAGGTAATTGCAACTACGTTTGGTGCTGAGTTAACAAATTGATGTCCAAATGTTTTGACTTTCATTTACGTCTTATAAACAAATGACGATGGGAAGCCTCTGACAGGCATTGTCGCCAGTTTTCTTTTGGAGAACTTCAGGGAATGTACCTTGTACTCAGTGGCGCTGAAACCTGCGTTTTGTAGATATTTTGACGATACTTTCGTTGTTTGTCCTCATGGTTGTGATTATTTAAATACTTTTTCTAATAATTTAATTGAATCCACCAGAACATCCGTTTCTGCATGGCGGTAGAAAAGAATGGCTACTTTCCTTTTGTAATGGTTAGGAGGCAGGTGGATTATACGTTGGAACATACTGTTGATAGCAAGTTGATGAAATGTTGGGACATTCTGTTGATAAGGGATCACCCCACACTAATATGTATCTGCAGATTGATAGCTGTCACCAGAAGGCTCATCTCGAATGGATACACAAAATTCGTGTCAGACCCTGAAATTTCGTCTGTTATTACCCCATGTCAATGTCACATTTCATCAGAATAGATACAGTAGACGAGAGATTATAGGAATATTGCGATACTATCAGGTGACACGCCAGATGGGTCGTATTTTGCAGAAGTATGATTAGAAATATGTTTTTCGACCATCGCCTTACTTTATGACGGTTTTATGATATGTGAATGATGATATTGGCTTGCTTAAGGCGGGTTTTCATCGTAGCTTGTGAGATTACCGCCCAATAGAAATACTGGTAATTAATAACTTTTGATAATTAAACAGTATGAAGTTCACTGCAAACATTGACCATGCCAATGTACTAAATGTTACACAATTTTAATCTTATTAATTATGGTAGCAATGTATGTACACAGTTGGGTGACAACATTTATAGTTAGGCCATAGGTAGAAAGTCTCCACGTAGAGATTTGCTGTGTGCTTGTAGCTGACGGGAGGCCAGCGAGCACGCCGACGTTGGTGGCTTGTTCCAACTTAGGATTTTCCAGTTCGTTTCCAGTGAGGGGAGAGAGGGACAATGGCGAGTGCCAGGCACAGTGCAATGCACAAATACTGTAATACTACTGGCATTTGAAGTAATACGATGCAGTTAGGAACCTTTAAGGCCCTCATTACAAAATAGCCTGTTGATAAATAAACAATACATTAGCTGATATAGTCACATCTGGCGTAATATGTTTAATTGACAATGAAAAGTAATAAATTACAAATGAATACAAGACAGTTACACAACTAGCATGGCAATGTTTGTTTATAAAAATAATATATTAACTATTTCTCATTTTATTTTCAATTAATCTTGTCTATTTTATCTTAACGTATTCAGTTAAATCACTTATCTGTGACATAAGAAATTGCATGATTATGATAAATAGTACAGAGGATGTTTATACCAATATAAAAACCTAAGAAGACAATTTATTTAATGTGTAGTGTAATTATTTTGATTTTAAGAAAAGTTTTAGAAATGTATTGGCTGAGCGCTGTACGTTGGCAAATCGGTTAGAACAGCTCACATGGGGAAGTTGATGACGTAGAGGAAAAAACCCCGGCAGTTGAGCGCGCGCGAGGGCAGGAAGTGACGACTCGGGAGAGTACGTGGGGAGCTGGCCGGGCGGCGTCGCTCTGCATCAGTCGGCTTGTGGATCTCGAGGTGGTGACTTTGGATTTGTGTGTGGCAATCGCCACCAAGTTAAATCGAGTGCTACTGTGTGTTTGTGAATGTTTAGCCGGTGGAACAAGGTGTGCATCGCATTGAATTAAAGTGACAGTGATTTGTTAATGTAACACGTGTCGTCGCATAGGCATGAACATAAACGGTGTTTGAGACAGCCACGTGGTGTGAAAACAATTCGCGACAAATATTCATTTTGTCTGGGGGCTCACGAGCTATAACTTTATTTGATAAATTTGTCGACGTACAGACGTATCGGCCACAGGGATTTAATATTGTGAAATAAACAACATAAAGTGAACTTCCACGTGTTTTCAAAAATAGTAGTTAGTACACCCTTTTCTCTCATGAACCTTATTTTATTATGAATTTATTTTGTTAATCATATTCAGGGAAGGAAAGCTGCGAACGTGTGATATCATCCCCTAGAAAACGAGTCAAACAGTCCCAATCACAGTTCCAGTGTTTTTGCATGTTTAGGAATTTGGTTCGCAGTTGGTGGTTGTGAGTTTTAAAAATTAATCTTTCCCTATTTTAAACTCTCACCCCGACCTTCACGCTCGCAAGCTCATGTACTTGTTGCTTCAGGTATTTTGGTCAGAACATAATTATCACATACGTTGCAACAACCCAGTCAATCTGGTACTGCTGATTATTGCCTAGGACCATGTCGCCATATGGAATATTACAACATGAATATTCTGGGATGCACTTCCAGCTGTTGGGGATATGTTTTTAAAGAAGTATTTGAAATTAAAGTAGCAAATAGTCTTATAATACAGATGAGAGTTTGTGGTTAAATTTTGCATGGAATCCTTCTGTCACATGTCACCACCGATTGGTCACTGATATAAAGGTACTTCTGAAATTTATCATCTTTGGGGTGTGATGGAACTTTGCTTACTTGTTCGTTGTGCGATATTTTTCCTATTTTCATTGTAGACCGATTACATATCCACTCAGAATGCTTTGGAACTGGCAGAGTATACTCTTGTCGAAGTATTGACAGCTGCATATCCGTAAATTTTTCTTCATGTTTTGTACATCCAGAAAAGTTAAGGTATCAAAATTTAATGTAATTTTATGCATTACGTTCATAACATCATGCCCTATAACATGAGACGTGATTAATGTCATCCAACGACGTCTCATGGAAGTTTAGGATCTTGGCATTACCAATAAGAAATACTTCCTATTACTTATCCACGCCCTCCCCTTCTTCTAGACCTAACTGCACTGGTAAGATAGGATTAATAATTCCACGAGCATTTCAGTACCTTTTATTTAATACTTTTCGCCCTGACTGGTAAGCAAGAAGTTGATTATTTCACATGTTTTGCGCTGGTCGGAATATATTCCCCTTTTGCTTCTCTGTGATAGGGGTATTATTAATTCTATATGGTAGTATAGATAATATCACTGAAAGCAAACATTGCCATTTTGCGCTCATATATTAAAGAGATAGAAGCAATTTTCATTCTGGTATATTAGTATCGATAATATCAGTGAAAAATAAACATCGTCAACATGCTCTCTAATATTAAGGAGAAATATTTGCGATTACAAGATATCAGCCGCGGTAGTCAGTCTCGAACGTAAACTTGGGTCGTCATTTTGGCGGTATGCTGTTACGACATTTTGAAACTCCTACAGTAATTGCGTTTTACTCTAGCGCCACGTAATGTACAGTGGATTGAATATCATTTGTTAACATCAATCTAAAGCACAGTTACTAACATAGCCTTCATCTCCAGACTACGTATTATTATTCAACGCCATCGGTTTGTTTAAATTGTAAATTAAAAACATTGACTTCATTTCGTGCGTTTCTTAATTTCGAATTCATTTATACAAGAATATCGTTTAAACTTTATTCCGCGTTTATATACGTGAGGTGCCACAGAGTTATTCATTTTATAATAGCCTTCTATTTGTTGAGATGAATAACATGTGTCTGGAACAATATTTCAAAAGAAACGACTTAGTACACAGGATCCCTGTAATAGTGACAGTACAATTTTGAAAAAACACTCAGCTGCAACCAGTATCCATTTTCAGTGGGACACTACCGGTTTCAAAACTCTTAGAACAATTTTGACATCATCCCCTTCCCATTACGTCGCGTTTAACACCCGGCTAATAGTGCCTTTCGTCATCATTCAACGATGCTTCATCTATGTACGTGAACATCCCTATAAAGGTGACCATCTCATGAACAGCAACTATAACAGCAACTTAACGCTACCAATTCCCACATACAAGAAGATACAGTAATTATTTCAAATTTAATCACACAACAAAGTTAGATTATATTTGACTACCAGTTGTACTCAGAACAGTAAGTGAATCCTATGGGATTCCTAGCAAACACTTTTCTCAATCACGATGAAAAGATAACACTTTAAACCATAAAACAACCTTAACAGTACAGAATAATTTACCGGTATCTGCTGCGTAAGAATTAATATGTTACAAATTTTAGAGATGAACACAATCGCAAAATGAAAACCAAATATTGAGGTCATCTAACGCACGAACCAAATCGATTGCCACAAACGTGTAGACACCGACACGCCGAAGATCAACACACACACTCACACACACACACACACACACACACACACACACACACTCACACACACAAATACAAACACGTACGCTCACTCACACTCACACACACACACACACACACACACACACACACACAACACACAACACATTGGACACACACAGACCAGATATAGACAGGCGTGAACACAAAATTCCTAGAACAAGAAACAAATGGAGCACTCCCACATTCAACAACAAAGCAATCCGTGGAACAGGCAACATAATCAGAAACCAGGGGATAAAGGTAGCCTGAGGAACTGACAACTAAATTCAGTAGAAAATAAGAACAACTAACCAAAACACAATTAGTCTGGTATTTACCAGGCGAAATATCAGGGCTGCGAATCAATTTATACTGGATAGACAAGCAGAAATTTAAAGCAAGATAAGCATAACAAATAAAAGTACTAAAACGTTACAGCTGTCACTCTACATTTGCCATCTTATCGGCCTGAAGCATAGTACAACAGAATCAAGACAAACCTGAAAATGCTCAAAAGCAGCAACAGTCTACAACAAAAATCAATAATTGAGGGAAACAACTAGACAACACCAGTGCATAAACACACACAACCGAAATAAAAATATACAAGCAAATAAATGAAAATGAATATACAGGTAATATCCACTAGCCGTCCACGTCTACATATACAACTAAGAATAGCAGCTTTATGAATTTAAAATTGGCCCGCTAGCTGGCGCTGCCATAGGTCAAACGGATGTTAAATGCATTTTTTTAAACAGGTATTTTATTATATATTAGTCTAGTACGTGAATAAAAATGAATGTTTTATTTGGAACACTTTTCTTGCTTTGTGATAGATGGCGCTGTAATGTTCACAAACATATTGGTCACAATTTTAGACGGACAGTGGGTAAGAGGTAGCTTTAAAAAAAAAATTAAACACAGAATGTAGGTACGTTTGAACTTTATTTCCGTTGTTCCAATGTGATACGTGTACTTTTGTGAAATTATGGGAACGCATGCTGTTTCTGCGTGATTACTTGTAATTCTCTCATGACATTAATAAATGTTCAAAATGATGTCCTTCAACTTCAATATATTTGGCAATAAGCGCAGTAGTTCGCCTTCAGCAATATTCTCACATGCATTGACAATGCGCTGATGCGTTTTAGGCGTTGTCGGTGAATCACGATAGCCGGCCGCGGTGGCCGAGAGCACTGAGGCGCTTCAGTCACGGTCTGCCTGGCCACTACGGTCGGGGGTTCGAATCCCCCCTCGGGCATGGATATTTGTGCCGTCCTTAGTTGTAGGTAGTTCATAAGTAGTTTGAAAGTTTAGGGACTGATGACCCCGTAGTTAAGTTCCTTAAGCTTAACAAACATTTGAACATTTTGAATCACGATACAAAATATCCTTCAATTTTCACCACATAAAGAAATCGGGGGATGTAAGATCCGGTGAACGTGCGGGCCATGTTATGGTTCTTCTACGATCAATCCACCTATCATTAAATATTTCATTTAAGACCACTTCAACTGCAGGCGAGGCATGTGCCGAACATCTGTCATGCTTAATGTTCATCGCCAGTCTGTCATGCAGTGAAACATCTTGTAGTAAAATCGGCAGAACATTACGTAAGAAATCAGCATACTTTGCACCATTTAGATTGCCATCGATAAAGTAAGGGCCAATTATCCTTCCTGCCCTAATGCCGAACCATACATTAACCCGAAAATGTCGCTGATGTTACACTTGTAGCAGTCATAGTGGATTTTCCGTTGCCCAATAGTGCATATTATGCCGGTTTACGCTACCTCTGATTGTGAATGACGCTTCGTCACTAAACAGTACGCGTGAAAAAAATCTTTTATCGTCCGATAATTTATTTTGTGCCCATAGGAAAAATTGTACAGAACGTTCAAACTCTTCGCATTGCGAATCCTTGTGCACAGAAATATGGTACGGGTGAAATTTAAGTTGATGTAGCTCAACACTGGCATTTTGGAGATTCCCGATTCTTGCTGAATTTGTATGCTACCGATGTGCGGATTACCCTCAACTGTAGCTAAAACACTTACTTGGGTATCGTCATTTGTTGCAGTTAATGGTTGACGTTTCACTTGTGGCTGAACACTTCCTTCTCTTTAAATAACGTAACTATCAGACACTTGGATGATGTCTTACAGGCTAACGATCAACATACATAGCACATGCCCGTTCGTCATTTTGTTCACAATAGCCATACCTAAATAACATATCGACCTTTTCTGCAATTGTTAAACGGTCAATTTTTAACACCAGTAATGTATCACGATGTAAATGCCGTCCACACTGGTGAAATGTTACGCGATACAACGTACTTATGCGTTTGTGACAATTGCAGCGCCCTCTATCATAAAGCGAAAAAAGCGATCCAAATAAAACATTCATATTTATTCACGTACTAGACGAATATGTAAGAAAAATGGGGATATCTATTTTAAAAAAATGCAGTTGATATCTGTTTGACCTATGGCAGCGCCATATAGCGGACCGACCATAGCGCCATCTGTTTTCCCCCTTCAAGCTAGAAAAGTTTTGTTCTTTGTAGATTTTTCGATTGATGCTTATGTCGTGAGCTATTTAGCCGAGTCACCATCAATAGACCACCCTATATGGAAAGAGAGAGAGAGACTTTTTAATTGACGAATTCACATTTAAAATAACCTATACCTGAACAAAATATTTTCTGTTGTTTCATTTAAAGTAGTAAACAGACTCAAGGGTGATGCTATAACTGTAGCAATATATCTTTGGGTATAGAAAACGTTTTCTCCCCCGCTTGGCTACCCCATCCCCGCCCTGGAGTCCCTACGGCTCCTCCCTACCGCTTCCTTCCCCGCCGTTTTTCCTCTCCCCCGCGTTTCCCTCCCCCCCCCCCCCCCCCACCCAATCCCATTCCTCGGGGTCCTGGACCGACCGTTTTATCAGTGCTTCATTCAGTGTTGTGTGCAGTGCTCCAGTGAAGTGTGTAGTTTTTTAACTGCGTTTACTGCAATCAGACAAGCGTCGCACCGTGTGTTTTAATTATTGTCTCCGTGTACTCGCCGTTCTGTGTTATTGTCGTCCTACATTGTTTTTTTAGGTCACCGTGGGTCCCCATTTTTAACTGACTAAATGTGGTTTTAATCATCTGTCTATTGTAATGTACTTCAAACTGTCGCCTTGTCTATGTCATTGTATCTCCGTTGTTTTATCTCCTGTTATGTATTTTAATTCTCACTTCATCTATGTATTTTAATTTCTCTCGGGTAAAGAGCAGCCTATGGTGCTGCTTCCAGCCTACCAGTGTCACTCTGGTGTGAAATACAATTCAGAAAAAACAGCATTTTGTCAACGCAGACACCTGCAGGGAATAGCAACACAATACGCTCGGGCTTCAGACAGATTCAGTTGCTTGTCTCGAGTGACAGACAGCAAGTAAATATGTCAGTATAAAAGTTTCCAGAATGATATTTTCACTCTACAGTGGAGTGTGCGCCGATATGATACTTTCCAGCTGATTTGAACTGTGCTTCGTAGTGGGGATTCGAATCTCAGGCCGTTGCCTTTCGCAGGCGAAAGTTGTACCGACTGAACTGTCCCAGCACGCTTCACGGTCCGTCCTCAGAACTTTACTTTCGTGAGTACCGCGCATCCTACTTTCCAAATTTCTCAGAAGTTATGTTGCGAAGCTTGCCGGACTAGCACTCCTGGAATACACGCTATCGTGGATACGTGGCTTAGCCATACCATAGGGGGTGTTTCCAGGATGATAATTTTACTTTGTAGTGGAATGTACGCTGATATGAAACATTCTGGCGGATGAAAACGTTGAGCCGGAAACGGGATCGGGAACTTGGATCTTTGCCTTTCGCTTGCTCTATCGGCACGCTTCATGGTCTGTCCTCACATACATCCGCTAGTAGCTGTCCTTCCTGTTTCGACACACTATTTTAATACGCCAGAAAATGTTCAATCTGTGCACGCTACAAGCGGAGTGACAATAACATTCTGGAAACATCCCCTAGACTACGGCAAAGCCTCCGCGGCCGGCCCGGGTTCGTAGGAGAACTTCTGTGGAGTTTGGGAAGTAGGAGGCGAGGTACTGCTGGAAGTAAAGCTGTGAGGGTAGACTGGGAAGCACCCCGGAGTATCTCAGTTGGAGGAGCTCTTGCCCGCGAAATGCCGAGAATCCAGGTTCGAATCCAGATTACGGCAAACAGTTTGAATCCACCCGAAAGCTGTAGTTTAGAAGTTGTTCTTTCAGAATACTAATATCATAATCAAAGCACGCATTTTCGGTCGGTATCGATTTCCGGAACAAATAGACTTGAATTTAGCTTTTTTTCTTCTCAAAATATGACTTGAACTCGTTGGCGTTTTGTTGCGAGAATAATTTAGTATACCGTTCAGTATGAATTATTTATTGCGAAGTGTCCACTCATTGATAGTCCCCCTCCGCAGATTAACAGACTACAGTTTTACAAAGTCAGTAGTTCATACATTCCCCAGGAAACATCACAAACATAAAAATGAAATGATTGTACGGTTTTTCGTGGTCACAGTACCCTCAGATGGGTTCGTCTGCTTACTGCAAGTCCTTATATTGACGCCACTTTGGTGATCATATGAAAATTCCCTTGCCAGGAATTCAATGCAGACCCCATGCATATATACATGAGCAACTTTTAATTGCATTCTGCAGAAGATCAGTAATCAATCGTAAATATTTCTTTGAAATGGCTAATCAAGATGTCGGTCATATCTACGTCTGAATTTCTGTATTTTACTTTTTTTTTATTACCGACTGAAACATGAAATATGTACAACTTTCATGTAATAAGCCATGTATGTTACTTGACAGCAACTAGTGACCGAAATCTAGATTTGCAAAATTAAAGAAATATTTGGGACTGATTGCTGTTCATCTTCTACAGTCACTGAGTACTTTCGTCTCGACATGGAATCAATCTTTATTTCGATGTGTTAAATGTGTTGCTCTCGACATGGAATCAATCTTTATTTCGATGTGTTAAATGAAATTCTGCCATACGGTATCCTTGTGGAGTATAAAAAAGTTTCTCAATGATAAATACGAACATGTAACATATATCACTGCGATCCGTCAACAGTGCCATTCCTATCATCAGGACTGATGGTTTTTACGAATTTTCCATCATTCACTTTTTATAATTTCGAATTTTCTATCTGCCGGAAAATTTCTAGTTCTGTGGTCAACAAGAAAAGAAAATATTTATATTTATGCATCGTTTCAATCTTAAATTATAACATTCATTTCACAAAATGTGAAACAACTCCAGTCAAATTATCGCTGAAATTAACATGCATAAGTAAGCTTAATTTCTGTAGCTTCTTTTTATAATAAAGAGTTATTAAACTTCCCCGGACTTTGGATAATTTACTTCAAATCCATACAAGGAGCAACCGCGATACTACAATTTTTGTGATTCGCAAAATGTAAGCATTGTTTGCCTGTTAATGAAAACTTTATACGTATTTCGTAGTGTCTTTTAAACACAGTTCTGGAACTACAAATGTTTTGGTGAAGGGATAAATCGAAAAGACTAGGGTGTATAAATCACAAATAGCGCCACTCAGCTTAAGAATATAAAAATGAAAGTTTCTTGTCGAGGTTCGAATGTTTATTGCCAATCCATATATATCGACACACTTTGGACATAAAGACGTCATGGCCCATAAGGGATTTTCTGCATGCAATATTCGTAACACGGACTACCCGTTCGATATAATGTGACCATTATTTGGGAGTCTATTGCGTACCATAGGAACGGCAAATATTATCGGCGTGCTGTCATTTACTGGCTGCTGAATATCTCCCCATCAGCTAAAGCGATTGTACGCAAGCGAGTCTAGTAACAGGAAAAAAAAGTGAAATAACATGAAGTAGCCTAATCCTATGCCTCGTAACATACGTGAAAGACTGTGTATAAAGACACATGGAGACCATCGACACGTCGTTCAGTTGATGGTCACAGTATCCTTTGACAGGTAACTTATACTATAGCAGTTCGAGTGTTCACTTTCATTAAGTGAAAAGATTCCCCAGCGTTGCTCCTTGACGTGAAATAGTTTGCCGCAATTCACTGCATGCACGTAAAGAAAATATGACCACCACACATGAGTCCATCCTAACTTACAATCTACTTACGATGGTAACATATTTCGATTTTACACTAAACCTGCCGCAAGTAATAGCATTCCGAATGACAACTACGTCGCATGCAAATCGGAATAAGTACATAAGTATTTCATAATGGGGAAGCATTGTCTGAAAAATTCTACACTAGGTAACTGGCCGTTTGTCTTCCAAACCTTAACCGATGTTCTAATAAACTGTCTGAGGCACATCGACTACAAATTTCTCGTATATTGTGGTACGAAAATAGTTGTTTTCAAAAATCTTGAAGACCCTTTAGAAACATATTCCAATTTTTCAGTCATATTGAATGGAAACCACTCCAGCTGTATGGTACTCTTTTATTTTCAACCAACTAGTTTCGTGACATTAGAGCCACATCATAAGGGTTATATGTATACAAAGAAGGGCAAATGCCACTATAAATTACGTTATTGTATTTTACATTTGGCTATATAGATGAAAACTGCAGTTCACAAATTATTTCATATTTTTCTCTCGGTGACTAGACGACCCAACTCTAGCGTCACTGAGAGAAAAATGTGAAATAATTTGTAATTATTTTTCACCTACAGTTTTCTTCTGTATAGCCATGTAAAATGTCACAACGGCATTTGATCTTCTTTGTATACAGATAACCCTTATGATGTGGATCTAATGCCACGAAACTGATTGGTTGAAAGTAAAAGAGTACCATACAGCTAAAGCGGTTCCCATTCAATATGACTCAAGTCTACAGCTGCGGATGACCGCAATATATAATTCGTTCCAATTTTTCAGATTATGTCTGGAAAACTTCTTTATTTATTTACTTCTACTAATCATATGAATGCACATAGGCTACATAATATATAATACAACACACAAAATACATACAATTCATGAAAGGGTTACGATACTTTGTTAAGTACCAGGAGAGCTTGTGGCAAAAATTGGGGCCTCAGCCCCAAGGGTATGAGCTGGATATACACCACGGTGATTAGACCCAGGATAACCTATGGTGTGGTATAAGAAGATAGAACAGCAGGTTGCTGCTAAGGAGCTTGGTAAGGTGCAGAGACTAGCCTGCTTAGCCATAACAGGCGGAATTAGCAGCACACCAACTGCTGGGATGGAAACCATTCTGGATATGCCCCGATTACACCTTTGGGTCAAGATGGAGGCAGCAGCTGGTGCATACAGACTCAAAACTGGCAACAACTTGAACTCTTTGGGATATCCAGAATCACACACTAAAATAATGAGTGAGGTAAATATAGGAAAGGTTGGGGAAATGCCAGCCATTCAGTATAACAATTGGAAGTAGGGAACAGTGGGAGAAAATAGTTCAACACCGTACGGGGGATATTGTCTGGTTCACTGACGGGTCAAAATCAGACCAAGGCGTTGGGGCCGGGGTATACTGGGTGCAGCCAAGACTGGAGGGCGTCATCTCTCTAGGAAAACTGGCCTCAGTATTCCAAGCCGAAATCACTGTCATCAGGGCATGTGTGGAGGAGAATTTGCGTAGGTGCTAAAAAGATCGTAGTATCTATATCTATAAGACAGCCAGGCAGCCGTGAGATCACTGGCAGCTCTTGCAAAAAGGTCTAAAATTGTTCCAGAATGTCATAGGGTTCTGGTGTAGCTAGGGGAAAGCAATAGAGTAAACCTATTGTGGGTCCCTGGCCACTCGGGGATCAGTGGCAATGAACATGCCGACAGATTAGCCAGAATGGGGGCAGAGACTCCATTTATTGGTCCGGAATCTGTCCTGATAATCACCAAGGTAATCAAATTGGAGCTACGTCACTGGCTCAGAAGACAACACGTAGAATATTGGACCAAAGTCTACCAACGAAAACATGGCAAGGTAATGATGCAAAAGCCATGTTTTAAAAGAAGCTCTGCAATCCTGGGCCTGAACACGAGAGAGATTAGACTATTTTAAATGTGTTTATTTCATTCAACATTTGCAATAAAATTGTTTAATAACATGTTTCGATCTCTTGGATCATCTTCACATCTTATAGTTGCGTCCGCAACTCGTCTGGCTGAGTACCAATTACTACTCAGCCAGACGTGTTGCGGACGCAACTATAAGATCTGAAGATGATCCAAGAGATCGAAACATGTTATTAAACAATTTTATTGCAACTGTTGACTGAAATAAACACATTTAAAATAACATAGTGCAGTTGCGGACATTCTCAAATCGACCATGTCGACTATAATGAGAGATTAGACTCTTGGTTGGATTGCTAATAGGCCATGGGATTTTCAAAAAACACCTACATACAATGGGAATAACAGAAGAGGACGCTAAATGTAGGATCTGTGATGACGGTTATGAAACTGCATCACATCTAATCTTCGAATGCATTGCATTGGAGAGTAAAAGGCACAGAACATTTGGGACAACTAGACCTGAAGAAATTGTGTCTAATAAAGAACTGGTAAAGGGACTCCTTGCACTGTTCAAGGGCATTGGTTGGCTTTAATAGATATACAGGGAGCGATACCGCACAATAAACTTAGTTTCGGTGCGGGCAGTGGCGGGTTGGACCAAGACTGTTTTGGCTTCCCTGGAAAAATCGAATCAGTCAAATAAAGGGATACGATGTTACCAATAAAATCGAAAAAGTCGTAACCTATTTCCTTTAAATTCGTCTACGGTACACTAATAAATACTGAGTCAGACATGGCGTTAATACTTTGTAAGCAGCAGTGTACAAGTGTTGTTAAAACAGTGCCCAAAATAAAAGAAAGAAAAAAGAAAAGAAACAGGAACAAACAATAGCTGCACATAAATTGAAAAATTGCCCTGGAACTTTATTTTTATTAAGATAGCGTGCAATTTAAATAACGAAACAAAAGAGTTTAATCCATGGACGTTTCTTCCAATTTTGTATAATTTTACTCGTAAATTGTATACAGAATTATATGCTGTTCTCATTTCATAATTGCAGTCGACTTTGTAAAGTATCACGTAAGACATATTTCTTTGTAACTATACTTGTTTGCAGCGTGAAACAATGCAAAATACTATCACGGAAGTCACAATCTTCGCAGTTCCATCATCTTAGCTGCATACAAATGAACCCAACTAATTCGCATATTTAATTTCCGGGAAATCCAGTCTCAATCTAATTTTTGTACACAATAAACACTAAACAAGCTCGGAAAAAGTGGTAACGGAATATATAATTGAGAGGACGCGATAGGAAATGGAAATAATAAAGAGGAAGGAGGAAATAGGAACAGAGAGAGAGAGGGAGAAGGGGTGTGTAATAGAGGTCTGCAAATCGCCGGTTTCGCTCGCTCGTACTCGGTCGAGTGCGCAACGCTCGGCGGTGGCGCGGCGAGTGTGTACGCTCGGAACGAGCGTGTTGACACTCGAACGAGGCTGCGTGGGGCGGGGCGGGCAGAGGCCGCACAGCGTAGCGCTGCCGCTGCACTCACAAGGAAACCTACCCAAGTCACTCTCCGATTTTTATGAAATTTGCATATTTTATAATATATGAAAAACTATGGGACACGTAATTTTATTTAGCGGCGGAAAAACATATTTAAGGGGTGAAACGCTCCCTCCAAAATTGGGGCTAAAATAGAAAAATGGCGATAACAGAGATTAATGAATCGATTTTAATGATTTTTGGTATGAAAGACAAATTTCATAGATTCAAATTCGATTAAATCAAAACAATTTTTTTTGCACAAAAAATTGGTCACTTTAGAGGTAGTTGCCCCCCTAATTGTCACTCCCCCTGCGATGTACCTAGGCCGATCTCTTATCAAAAGATACTTTCATACCAAAAAATCATTAAAATCGCTTCGTTAATCTCTAAGTTATCACGATTTTTGTATTTTAGCCCCAGTTTTGGAGGGACCGTTTCACCCCTTAAATATGTTTTTCCACCGCTTAAAATAAATAAATAAAAATAAAATATACGGGTCCCATAGTTTTTCATGTATTATAACAAATCCAAATTTCATAAAAATCGGAGAGTGACACTTGGATAGGTTTCCTTGTCAATCGCTACGGCAGCGGCTCTGAGGCTTGGGCTGCTGTTGCGTCTGACGCAGCCTTGCTAGCTAAAGGAACTAAAATCAGTTATGATGTAGACGTGTATTCCTGCATAGTAGCATGTAACCGCAATATCATTATACCGCAAACAAGACAAAAAGGTTCTTCTCACCAACTACTACATTTGAAAGTAATATAAAGGATCTATAGAGAAACTACAAAACCAACAACGTTTTTATTGCAATGTACAAAAGTGAAAGTTACCGTACAACAAAGTATACATCGAAAAGTAACATTATCCCCAAACTATTAGTTAGTGGCATTGTAATTGCAATGTATTGTTAAAATATCATTGACACGTTGTAGATAGAGTCGAGTTCTTCTATCAGAGAACAGGTTCCCTGCCGCACTGAAAGTGCGTACACTAGGTGCATATCAGGCGGGCAAACAAAATACTGTTTTCCAATACAGCTAGCTTAGGAAAGAGAGTACTGATGCGTTTCTACCATTCCAGCAGATCGTCGTCATCACCATCAATCCGTGCTAAATAAAGGTCCACCTCATTGGTGGATTGCAACTCGCGCATTTCACAGTCCAGCCATTCCAAAAACATGCACTTCATTCTTTTTGTTGATGCACCCGGGTGACATTCTTCAGACGGCTCTAAATAAATATAACACAGATATCACTGAAAGAGCTGGAGCACCATAAATTCGTACAGCTGTGTAAAGTAAACAGTTGGAATTAGAGGATTTAAAACAGGTACAGGATATATGAGGATTAGACCGGCATATGACCCTGACGACGGAAGAAAGCGCGGATCCTATATATTACACAAAAGCTTGAATGCGTTCTTTATTATGTAGATAAGAAAGACGACAGTGGCAGTGGGGAATGTACGAATGTTGCAATTGGAAAAATTCCCGTTAAGGACTCACTCGGAAAAGGTAGAGGCGCAGCAACCAGGCACAGTGCCAAAATGCTACGGGAATATGTATTAACGGGGTGCAACAGAGATAGATGCACAAAACTAACCTAACGGGTGTACATCAATATCGTGTATTTAATATCAATATAAAAGACGCACAAAGTATTCCAGTACTTGAGAGTGATAAGAGGAATGGATATACAATACATTAATTTGCTCATGAAGACGGTAAGTAACACCTACCACTAAACAGGAACTAACAGTCCACAAAATTGGAACAAGAATGTAAGAAATATCATAGAAAACTCATTTAGTAAATGATCAAAGCACGGAAACTTTATGTTAATCACGTTCAAATGTTCAAATGTTTGTACAGCTTATGGGACTGAACTACGGGGTCATCTGTCCCTAACCTTACAAACTACTTATGAACTACTTACGAACTAGGACGGCACAAATATCCATGCCCGAGGGGGGATTCGAACCCCCAACCGTAGTGGCCGTGCAGACCGTGACGGAAGCGCCTCCGTCCCCGCGGCCACCGCGGCCGGCTGTTAATCACGTATAATAACTTGTATGGTAAAGTACAAAATGCGAAACTCAATAGCTAGTTCAACTGGTTCGAGAGAACAGCTTTCGAAGCATCCGGGAAAGGAAACAATTCCAAATTTCGCAGTCAGGATGTATTCTCTAGCATTTAGTTTGCTCCCGACACTCGCCTCGGACTCGAGTGGCGCTGCGGTGGGCGACCGAGTAGCGAGCGGGCAGTGTGGACGATCGGGCCGGTCGAGCGTGCTCCGCTCGAACGAGCGTGGAGGAAGTCGAGCGCAGCCACACGCCTTGCCGCAAGCTGCAGTACCGACACCTGTCGGACTGTCTTAGAACGACATGTATCACGCGATTCGAGCGAGCAACCGAGCGAGATGCAGACCTCTAGTGTGTAATACAGAGAGAAATAGAGAGAGAAATCAGGAAAGCTTAGAGAAGGAGAGTTGGATAGGAGTTTATGATATATATCCACTTTCAATGCATATTTAACGACTTCGTAGCTTTTACGGGTCTATGTTACTGCCTGAAGAAAAGTAGCTGTTTAATATTATAACCACAAACATTGAAAAGTACTTGATCCATGTATTTGGAATTCTGACACTGGTGTTGTATATCTTCTTAGTATATTGAAATATGAATATTTATATAATACATAAATTGGAAAAGTTTCTAAAATGTCTCGGAATTTTCGTGGTCAAACAAGCATTGCGAAAGAAAAATACTCAAATACCATTTTTATATATTATAGAAATAGAGCACTTTAAGTTGGTTGAAGGAGTCACAGGACGTGGAATTATCTGTTTTCTTGGCGTTGGTGAGACAATTTTGAGAAGGAACTACAATGGCATGTCCCTCTTTTAGCAGCTTTGGAAAAAAATAGTTTAGTATTTAGGCCTGTTATGTGACATCAGCTTTTCCAAAGATTTTAAAAATCTCAGAGTGTCTGGACATATGATAGCGATCTGTTTATAGATTTAACATAAGATGAACATTTCGTGTTGAACTGTCATGCAGTTTGAAACTGTTAAATTTTCGCCTTTGATACACAGGGACGTCTTCTTATCTTTCGTGATATTCCTATTTAAAGCTGCATTCTGTTACGCTGTAACGGATTAACGATCATTATTCACTGTTCTGCGTTAAAAGTAGGAAAATTGGGCTGCGTAACTCATCACAATAATGTTTCTACCTCTCTGTTTGACTAATCAATGAAATTTTCAGATAATTTCTGTCCCTACCACCCTTCATACATGCCAGAGTCTCCCACACCATACACATAATACTGCAAAGTGGCCTGGAAATTGGCACAGAATTACGGACTGGCATTTGGCCAGTTTTTTCGACACGAGACGCGCTTACCATTTTATTAGTAAAGGAATGTCTGGTTGTTGTTAGTGCCTCTTTCCGTTTTTCCTTTACATCCCACTGCTGTTATTTTCCGTCACAAATCGAAAGTGATTCCCCAAAGAACATGTGAGATGCAAACTTTATTCCGATCAGAGAAAGTGAAATGAAAAAGAAAAGAATCATAAATGGGCGAAATTTGCCAAGTAATAACAAAAACCAACGTCACAAAACGGCTAACACAAGCCTACAAGACGGAAAACTAGTGGGATGTAAAGAAGGGACTTTAACACCATCCACAGAAGATGGTTTATATATATATATAGAAAAGCGAAATGCAAGTGATGTGAAAAAATTGTTTTTATTATAGGTATTAAGATTAACGCGAGGAAATCTGTTGAAATTTATTTTAGCCGCGGTGGAGTGGTCGAGCGTTCTAAGGCAACTTTCTGGTGAACGCGAGACTGCTCGCCGTCGGAGGTTCGAGTCCTCTACATCTACATAGATACTCTGCAAATAACATTTAAGTGCCTGGCAGGGTGTGTGTGTGTGTGTGTGTGTGTGTGTGTGTGTGTGTGTGTTTGTGTGTGTGCGTGCGTGCGTGTGTGTGTGTGTGTGTGTGTGTGTGTTGTCCTTAGGTCAGTATCACTTAGTTTCTAGTGCTTTGTAAGCCTAAGGACTAATACCAAATTATTTAAGTCCCATAGATATACAAATATTTGAAATTAATTTTAACAGCTTTTGCGGAAGACAGGCACACTTCCATAGTACTCTTCCTCAGACATTGCGTCTCGACTACTACGTCCAATAACCAAAAGATGTATCCATAATTACATGATGAGAGTAATTCAAAATACTGTAATGTTTAACATTTATTGCTTGAGTATATATAAACGCGGAGTTGCCCGGGTATTATTTATCCTACAGTCTCGTAGTCCACATCCCCTCCCCTTTTCTACCTGCGTTCATCCCTTTCAATCCCATCTCTCTGTTCGTGTCCATCTTTCCCTCCCTGGGCAATGTTTTTTGCAAGGTACCACCTGACATGTAACATATGAACATGTATGTATTCCGTGACGTCCCTTTTGTTTTAAGTGTCGTGTGGACAAAACTGCATCAAGATCGGAGTAAACCTACGCACTTCGTCAAAGTCCGTATATTAAGTACTCTCCACCGTGCACCGAACGAAATTTTATGCAGACAGTGGCATTCCTCTTGTTTTTATGGTGAAGTGTGCAAAATTTCATAGATATTGGTACAATACATTAGATATGTATGTAATAGACACACATAGAAAAACGCACTTTGTTGTTCTCAAATTTTCTCGTTATACTCCATACAACCAGTATTCTGAGAATAAAGAAAAGAAAAGAAAGGAAAAAAGAAAAGCTCAGTGATATCGGCGCGAACAACGTACTTAGGAATTCTTTTTGATGTTGAAATGTCCCCTCCCCCATACATCTAATGAAACTTTAGGTAGACGGCGACCTTCATTTTGAAGGTCAAGCGTACAAAGTTTCGTGAAGATCGGAATGAAACTGTAGATTTCATCAGTCTGTAGGAAAAGAATACTCCGCCATGCACCTTCATTCCATCCTATCGAAAAATACTTTCTTAGCTAACATCTTCTACCTTTAAACTACATACCGGCAAAATTTCAGCTTCATAAGTGCAGTAGTTTCAGAGATTTCGAGTTTAGTCAGTGATTGAGTGACCTTTCGCTTTTATATATAGGCCTACATAGAGATCTGAATTATGGGTCCTACAAAGACATTATTTACCAGGTTCGTAGAGTGGAATATTAGGAAACCGCCTGAGAAATGTGTGCACATCCAGTGGTGCATATGTAAAACGTCTGCAAATTCCGTCGCAAATAGAATTAGTAGGAAAGACGTAATAAATCAAAAGGTTATGCATGATGAGGCGATTTTTCATTAACCTAATTGTTTATGACTCCATATCTCATGAACTGTGTGTCGTACTATGATAAAATTTTCAACGTACGTTCAGTGGTATGTGTGTATACTGTCTGTAACTTGTCTCACAATTGAGTTTACAAGAAATAAATTGTAACGTCATGTCAAATGCCATAATTTTACTGCATGAACGCCGAAAAAGTAGTAAGTGGCAATTTTTTTCCTATCGTCATTTTGTTGGGGTTGTCTGCGATAAAAAGTTTCCTAAAGGTTTGAAATTAGGTTTGAAGTTTGTTGCAATTCGCTAAGAGCTGTCCTTCTCAATTAGTGTACTCTAGTCCCAGTATTACGTCCCGCAATACAGGGGAGTTTGCATAATATTTCCTGAACTATCGGCCCTATCGCAAAATCCTTTCTTAGCTGACGTCTTCTACCGAAGAACTACATTGCCGCCAAATTTCAGCTTCATAGGTGAAGTAGTTTCCGAAATTTCGTGTTTAGTCAGTGAGTGAGTGAGTGAATGAGTGAGTTATCTCTACCTATATAAAAGCGAAAGGACACTCAGACACTAACTCACTGACTAAACACGAAATCTCGAAAACCGCTTCACCTATGAAGCTTAAATTTGGCAGGAATGTAGTCCATCGGTAGAAGACGTCGGCTAAGAAAGGATTTTGCGATAGGGCCGATGGTTCAGGAGATATGACGTTATAAACAATGAAAACTTCCCCTATTGCGGCACGTGATAGTGGGACTTTATCAGTCCACTATTTGAGAAGGAGAGGACGCAGTGGCGTGCAACAAACTTCAAACATAATTTCAAACCATTACGAAACTTTTTCACACTGACAACTCCAGCAAAATCATGATAGGAAAAAAAATTTGTCGCTTGCTACTTTTTCGGCGTTCATGAAATAAAATTACGGCATTTGGCATGAAGCTACAATTTACTACTCGTAAACAATTAATTGTATTTGTGAGAAATGTTACAGACAGTATACACACATTTCACTGAACGTACGTTCGAAATTTTATGATGTTACGTCACACGGTTCGTGAGATATGGAGTAATAAAAATTACGTTTATGAAAAACCGCCACATCACGCATGACGTTCTGATTTGTTACGTCTTTCCTACAAACTTTATTCGCGACGTATTTTGCAAACTTTTTACATATGTACCACTGGATGTACCTTCGAAATAATATCGTATTACGACATATAGTTCAGGTGCTATGACGTCAAAGACTTTGAAATACGTGAAACTTCGCCCTAAAAAGCATGAGGTTGTAAATTACTACGTCTTTACTAGCAAATCAATTTACAATACATTTCGCAGGCAGTTTCCTAATATTCCTCCCTACGAACCTGGTAAATAATGTCTTTCTAGGACCCGTAATTCCAGAGGTATAAATAAAAGTTAAAGATCACTCACTCACTCACTGACGAAACACGAAATCTCTAAATCTACTGTAGCTATGAAGCTGAAATTTTGCCTGTATTTAGTTTAACGATAGAAGATGATTGCTAAGGAAGTATTTACGATAGGACGGAATGAAGGTGCATGGCGGGGGATACTTTTCCTACAGACTGACGAAATCTACTGTTGCATTCCGACCTTCACGAAACTTTGCACGCTTGACCTTCAAAAGGAAGGTCACCATCTACCTAAAGTTTCATACGGTGCATGGGGCAGAGTATCTTGCAAGATAAAAACAGATCCCTAACTATGCTGGTCGCACCATCATTTGAGAAGGGCTCGACCGATTTCACAGATCCTTTGTTTTATTGTTTTCGTTATTCCCAGAACACAGGTTGTATAAAATAAAACTGGAAAATTTGGGAACAACACAGTGCGTTTTTCAATGTGACTCCGTGTTTCTGTTTCAGACAAATCTATAGTTTTGTTCCGATATTTATGAAATTTTGCACACTTCACACTTAAAAGCAAGAGGAATGTCACTGTCTGTATAAAATTTCGTTCGGTGCACGGTGGAGGGTACTTAACATACGAAATTTGACAAAATGAATAGGTTTTCTCAGATCTTGATGAATTTTTGTACACACGACGCTTCTACCAAGAGGAAGGTCACAAGATACATAAATGTTTGCATGGTACCTGTCAGAGGGTGCCTTGCAAAAACCAAAAGGGAAAGGTTGAAACGAACAGAGAGATGGGAAAGAAAGATATGAATGCAGATAGAGGAGGGAAGGTGGACTACGAGAGTGTAGAATACATAAACACCCTGGCTACGCCTGATTTACATCTCTGATATTCTGATGGGTTGTTATTTTAGTTGGTACTACCCCTTATTACATCAAGAAAGAAAAGTGCTGCATCACTACGATTATAGGGGTTCATTATCTTTTACACACAAACTACATTTTATATATACTATAATTTAGACATTCTTAATTTGTGTCGCAGATTATAGCACACAGTAACAAGTCCTCTTGCACTGAAGAATGCCTGTATTTGTCGTTCTATACTGTCCTACTGTCCACTGGATCATCAAAGGTCTGTTGGTTCACATTGTCCCACGGCTGAAGAGCGACTCGGCATAAATCGCTCAGATTGGTCTGTAGGTCGTTAGTCCAAAAAACGGTAGTTTTCAGTGTATCCCAAGCATGTTCGATAGAGTTCATGTCTGGAGTACATGCAGACTACTGAAACATAGTGAGGTCGTTATCATAAAGAAATGCATTCGACGAGAGAGAAAATTGTCGTTGATTACAATAAATCCCTAACCAAAATGCCGCCGATATGGTTGCACTGTACGTATGATGATGTTTTTTTTATTATTATTTTTTATGGGACTTAACTATGGGGTTATCAGTCCATAAACTTACAAACTACTTACCAACTAGCTTATCCTAAGGACGGCACAAATATCCATGCCCGAGGGGGGATTCGAATCCCCGACCGCAGTGGCCGTGCAGACAGTGACTGAAGAGCCTCAGTCCCCTCGGCCACCGCGGCCGGCTATAATGATGTATTTTCTTTACTGTATAGCTATTTTATTACGTTCTTCTACTAGCATCCGGTTCACTATGGAGGTGGAGCAGGATGGATGCTTACCTTTTTTGGATGTTTTAGTTAAAAGGAAGGATGATGGCTCTTTGGGACACTCAGTTTATCGGAAGCCAACTCATACTGATTTATATTTACAGGCTTCAAGTTGTCACCATCCGTCGCAAACCAGCAGTGTCCTTAAAACACTTGTTCACAGAGCCCATACAATCTCAGACGCTGATAGTCTGCCACAAGAGCTGGCTCACCTCCAGCAAGTGTTTCGAGACAACGGATATTCTAACCAGCAAATAAGTAAGGCACTCTCACTTAGAAAGAAGAACGAGAAAGTGGAGAACGAGGAGGGTACACCGGCAAATTCCCTCGCTTTTCTTCCGTTTGTGGGCAATATTTCTTTTAAAATAGCAAGAATTCTCCATAATTTTCAAGTGAAAGTAATTTTCCGCCCACCATCCAAAATTTCAGACTTGCTGGGTTCGGTCAAGGATGACTTATTGTTACGTAAGGCTGGTGTCTACAAAGTTCCCTGCCAATGTGGTATGGCTTATATAGGCCAGACTACGCGCACTGTTGAAGAACGTTGCAGTGAACACAAACGCAACACACGCCTTTTACAGCCAAGCAAGTCTGCTATTGCTGAACATTGCATTTCCTCCGGACACTCTATGGAGTATGATAAAACGGTAATTTTGGCAACAGCAACAATTTTTTGGGACTCCATTATCAAAGAATCTGTGGAAATACGTGTAGCGGAAAATTTGATGAAGCGGGATAGTGGCTACCAACTTGACAAAGCGTGGAATCCCGTCATTACTAAAATTTACTCAGATCGAAGACGACAGAGAGCGTCGACGTCGGCTGTGAGCGGCAGTGGCAGTGCAGAGGACAGCTGAACTCCGCGGCTCCACCGGCGAGGGCGCTGCCGTCCGGCAGTGTGGCCTGTCTGTTTATGTTTTGACGCATGCGCTGTAACCGCCAAGTTTTCTATATATAGTGGAACTCTGGACGCACTCTTCAGTCTTCATCGACTCACCTGAGGATGGCTAGCAGGTGTCTGGCCGAAATATCGTGTGATGTTTTAGACGACGAGCGGCTGCATACCCGAAACTTCTATGAGTCCCCGAATATTGTCTGATTGAAGATCAGTGCAAGAATGAACTGTGATTAGCAACTGATGCCAACTTTGAACAGTCAACTCAGCATACCAGGCTGCATGGTGTCAAAGTTGGACCTCACCATGGAAATCGGAAGTGAAGTTGTATGCCCACAGCCTACTACAAACGAGTCGAAACAATACATCCTGTTGCTGCACGAAATTCACTGACGTCCCCTGAGCTTATTATTTAATTACTATATAAATGAAAAGTACACCGACGTAACAAAAGGCATGTCATATTTCGTTTCAAGTGCAATTTTGACCGCTGAAGTGCAGAAAAGTGATGTGACGTGTTTTCAACAAGGCAAAATCCTGCCGAAATCTTGAGTCATGCTGAGTCTATAACTGACCATAATTCAGAATTTTTCAAAGTTTCTGCCGTTTTTATACCGGATAATAAAATCAACCCGATTAAATAATTCGACTGTACAACTGTCCGTCATCTTCAGGAACCGTCGCTGCTGCTGAGTCCCTCTGAATACTGGTGCAACATGGAAGTACCGCGTACTATAAAGGCGTCGGTTGCGTAACGGCGCATGCGCCGGCCGTCGCAGTTGCTGCGTCCTAGACAGAGCTGGTGGCGCCGTCCCTAGTGGAACAGGGCACATCGATATATCGCACTTTACGTTAATCACTCACATGTGTTGGAATCCGGGTGGAACATTACAATTTGATATTTATTAAGTTTTTCGTCAACCTGATTTCAATGGCTGCTCTGTAAACACTGTTCCAGAAACCGGATGTATTGGCTAATATGCGAATCTCATCACATATCATCTTGTGTCCCTCTGTTAAACAGTGTTCAGCTCCTGCCGATTTTTCCGACTGCAATAGTCTCGCGTGGCAGCAATTTTCCACAAATCTCTCTTGCACATTTCGAATCGTACCGCCGACGTATGCCTTGCCATATTGATACGGTATTTTGTAAATACCGGGTTTCTTGAGTTCGAGAACATCTTTGACGGAGCCAAGCAATGTCCTAATCTCGGACGGCGGACGTAAAACAGTATGTTAAAACTTTTTAAAAGTCTTCCAATTATTAAAGAAACGCCCCCAGCGTAAGGAATGTAGATTAGAGCCGTATACCCCTCTTCAAGCACTTCTGTAAATGGTCCAAACTCCGTAGCACGGCGAATCTGTTTCTCAGAGTAGCCATTTTCCTTAAAACAGTCGTCAGATGTTCCAGTTCCGATGGTAAACTATCTGCATCTGAAATGGCATACGCTCTGCGTAGCAGTTCTAAGTACGCCGTTGCGGTGGTATGCTGAATGGCAACTACTGGCATGCAAATACCTGTCAGTATGTGTCGACTTTCGGTGAATACTATGTCCAAGTGTGCCATCATCTTCGTCTTTTTTTATAAACCTTTACATCCAAAATTGGAAGTTTCCTGTCACTTTAGATCTCCATAGCAAATTTTTTGTTTGGGTGAAGATAGTAAAAAGGATCCAAAAAGCGATTGAGCTTATCACGTCCATGCGATGAGATGAAAAGGTGTCGTCAATGTATTATTTATGGAGAACTTTGAGGACAGGGCACTGAGAATCTCCGAGTTGCAACCTACGTGTTTTTGGAGATAGTAGAACATGGAATCTGTTATTGAATAATATCAAATTGCAATGTTCGACCCGGAGTCCCGCACCTATGAGTGATTAACGTAAGGTGCGATATATCGTTGTACCCTGTTCCTCCAGAGGCGGCGCCACCGGTCCTGTCTAGGACTGTGACGGCCGGAGCATGTGCCATGCACGTAACCGACGCCTACGTAACACGCGGTACATCGATGTTGCTGCGGCTGCTGCCAGCCTGCTAACTGTAAGTAGTTGGCTTTAAAATAACAATAAAGAAAAAAAATGATGTTGCTCCAGTATTCACCAGGACTCAGCAGCAGCGACGGTTCCTGAAGATGACCGACAGCTGTACCGTCGAAATATTTAATCGGTGTCATTTTATTATCCGGGAGAAAGCCAGCAGAAACTTTGAAAATTTGTCACACCGGGACATCCTACGAAGTTACATTGAGAAATTGTTACTAAGTTTTTTGCACGAACTGACCTATTGATTATGCCGTACAGATGTTCAATGGCATGTATGTCGATCCATCAGATGGCCAAATTATTCGCTAGAATTGTCAAGAACGTCGTCACACCAATCGGAAAGGAGGCTCTGTGTCAAGGGGCATTGACATTCATAGAAATTTCGTGCGATCAGCGCCGTACTCGAATACTTCCATTATCTCATACCAAATGAAATCGAGACTCATTCGAGTAAGCAATGCTTTTCCAGTTGTACAGGGTATCTGAATAAAATACGTTATTTTCTGTGGTATCTCATGATGACGGTGGACAAGGTCACAAGTCTCTCGTTAGTGACGTAAACCTTATTCAGCTATGTCGAGTGGGGTAGACGTTTACCTTCAGTGAGTTGTAATTCGATTCTTCGGCCATATCACGAGAAGTTCTGTGAACTTTTGTTACAGAATACCTATGGTATAGTAAATTTGTGCACGCTGGTTTCCTAAAAAGTTGTCTGAGTTGCAGAAAGCACAGCGCGTGGCAATCAACCTGATGATTCTTACACGTTATTCTCATGAAGGGAAAGAGTGTTTGAGGTACAGTGTGATAGGGGAAGAATCCTTAATACAATCGAAAGATTAATCCAAGCAATGGATATACACGGATTCCTGCCAAAAACACGGGAATTTTTAGCAAACTCTCAGCAACAGGAATACAGTGGCTACTGTTTACTGGGATTATGAAGGCATGTTGTTTGTGGACATGTTGAAGGCATGGAGTACGGTCACTGGAAGTAGCTACTCTGACACAATGCAACCCCGCGAAGAGCCATACAAAACAAAACAAGGCGCACGCTGTCATCTGCAACTGTTTTCATTCATGACAATGTGAAACCACGAACTCAGCAGAAACCAGATAGCTGCTTTATGTCACTGGGAAGCTCATTCACTAAAATGGGGAACTTCAAAATATTATGAAGACCTATCTCCATACGCTGGTGGCAACTGTTTATAAAGAGGCTTTTGGAAAGCTCCATTACAGATATGGAAGTTATCTTCATGGTGATTGTGTGGAGAAGAAACTGTAATTATATTCCACTTTTGGTAAAAAAATATTTTTGTCAACATTGCTGTCTATCTAGCGCTCCAATCGAGTTTCATAAATAAAGCCGTCCACAGTGGCCGAGCGGACTGGGCCGCTCCAGTCACAGTGTGCACGGCCGCTGCGGTAGGGGGTTCTAATCCACCCTTGGGCATGGATGTTTGTGTCGTCTTTAGTATAAGATAGTCCATAAGTAGTTTGTAAGTTTAGGGACTAATGACCCGCTGTTAAGCTTGACAAACGTTTGAACATTTGAATCAAAACTATAATACCCTCATAGATATGAATTAATCGTAGTTTCCGATGCTGCCCGGGTACCTTTTATTCCATTCACAGGTTTAATTCATCCCCTTCTCCCTCTCTGTTCTCGCTTTCAGCACCATTCTCGGCCCGTTTCACTTGTATTAGTTTTTTGTTCACCCACCTTAGTACTTATGACGATGCTGAACAATGTGTCCCACAATCATATTTTTCTGGGAAATACACTGAAATGTAAGGCTACTGTCTTTGCTGCTAATACAGTTCTTAGTAAAGAATAATAAATCGAAGCCTGACTGGAGATGGCGAGAAAGTTCAAGCTTCTCACTTCTTATGACGTCAAATCTCCTGATCTATGCAACATAATGTCAAACACTTCTGAAGTAAGTTCAGTAAAATCCACCGAATGCTTCGTCAGTATTAGTGCTAATAAATTACAACCTCACCTATGATGAAGTGATTATTCACGTACCTTATTATTTATGCACAATACTTTCTGAAGTATATAGCGTACTGAGATAATGTTTCTAAAGTACATGCATCATGTCTGTGACAGATCACCCGTGTAAAGTTGTAATGTGCCAGTAATACAGTGCTACAGACTGGCGTAGTTTGATTACATAAATAGCGTAAAAGTAGTTAGTGTGAAACTTATTTTCATTCATCACTTTGGTATTGATACCATTATGGAAATGCTCATTAATGTTTAAAATAGTATTTAAAGTTTGTAGCAAGCCATCAAGTGCTCTTATTCTCAAACAGGGGGTTGAATAACGTATCGTTATTCACACGTTACATAATGCATCTGTGTTTAGCACATCTTACTGCTTATGACGTCATATCGCCTGAACTACATGTCGTCAGTGATTCTTATACGCATAGTGAGTGTGGTCTGACGTCAAGAAATATGTATACCAGTTTCATTAATTCCGCCCAATAATTCTGGAAATGTGGAACGTTGTCGCATGATGCGGAGATTTTTCGCGTATTTCGTCGTTTATGGTGTCACATACCTAAACTACATCTTATATGTGATTCTTAAGAAATAGTGATTATTGTCTGAAAGTAATAAATATGTGTATAATGTTTTATTGAAATCAGTCCAGTACTTTAGGAACAAATATGGAACACACACATGTACATTCACTTTAATACTCTATGTGTAGATTCTAATAATTTTTATTTTTTCTAAGCTGTCAGCGTATACTAACGGTGTATGACAATGAAGATATTAAGATTACAGTTCATAATCAATCTCTTTTCACCATTTCTTTTCATGGAAATTAATGGTTGTTTGCAATCTATTAAGAGGTGAAACATCTCTGCATCAGTCATTATTTGCCGGCCGCGGTGGCCGAGGGGTTTGAGGCGCTCCAGTCACGATCCGCACGGCCACTACGGTCGGGGGTTCGAATCCCCCCTCGGGCATGGATATTTGTGCCGTCCTTAGTTGTAAGTAGATCATAAGTAGTTTGTAAATTTAGGGACTGATGACCCCCTAGTTAAGTCCCATAGACTCTACAAACATTTGAACATTTGAGTCATTATTCGACTACCTCGTGTTTTTGTGAAACTCTTTGCATTGTTTGCGGTGATTACGTGAGTGTATGCGTGTGAGATTATATCAGCACACATTGATCGTTGCAAACTTTGCTGCTGTGGTTTGCATTAATTTATTGTATGGAATTACAGTCTTAAATTTCAGTCTTTTTCACTACATAAAGTTAGCAACGAAAATTTATGCGGCGGTTGCACATGTTGCGGGCAATCCACAAACTAGTTTCGAAATGATAACATTTAATTTTCAGTGAGATATTATAGCGTGCTGTATGACGTACGTTTTTATTTTTAGCGTTTTACACAGCGATTTGCGAGGTGGTGTTTGCAGTTACGTTGAGATTTACGAGCTCCACCACAATTTGTGCCAGAGAAACGACCAGCTAAGGTAATTAGAATATTAAGTGTCGCAGATTTCTGACATATCTCTAAAATATGTCACGATTTCCTTGGAGGTGGTAATGTTGAGACGCAACAGAACATCTTAATTTTATTAACACGTTATGCTCTGCTCCGTACATTGTTATAGTTCCTACTGCCGCCAACTGATTATGTTAATAGAAGAAAATTTTAATATTCATTCTTTTACCGGGGGAGCTGGAAGTTTTTGCCATTTGAAGATACATTTTTATTACTAGTACTGACCAATGCAGAAGACAACAAAATTCAGGAAATTAATTAAATTAAGATACGGGTATTATTACGGTACACTCGAAAACTTTTTGGCTCAATAGTGAGATAGAATAGTATGTTTTGGACTAGTTCTCATAGAAGACGTATTAACGAATGCTCGTACACACCTTGGTCGAAAAATTAGAGGATCAGTTGAGATAGGTTCTGAAGTCATTTGCGTAATGAACTAAATTTGTTCGAAGTCTTCCTGTAGGTTCTACGGAGTGGAGACAACATAATTACGGCAACTGAGATAATGGTAATAACAGAAACTTTTGCAGAGGGGATTGGTGTTGGCTTGTGTTTACCAAACGAATCACACAAGCAGTTGGGTTCAGATAACATGAGTTACCCGACGCTAAGCGCATGAAGAGGTGTCCTGTTGCTGCCTGGACGGTATGTTGCAGCAGAGTTGCATTCAGTCCGCTGCTTCGACGGGCTGTTAACTGGCGATTATATTCATCTCTTGCTGATGTTACTGGTGGACGACCTTGGCTTCTTTTAAAGATAGGTGTTGTCTGAAATCTCGTCCAGGCCCTGGAAATTACACTCTGAGACCAATCGCTGCAGCCACCTCTGTGTCCGTCTTGCTTCCAACCATCGCATTTCTCTCCTGCCATTGCTTTGGGTAAGTTATGTTGTTGTTGCATTGTACTACCACCTAACTACACTTTTTGAACCAAACTGATTGCGAATTTCTTTTGGTAATCATAAGACTGCACTAACTCTCTCTTAAGCAAATTTGTTATTAGCGCTACACGGATGTCGTAATGTTTTTCTTACACCCCATGGACCCTACTGAATGTCTTCGAACTATTTTAGTCCATTCTGCCGATTACAATACTTCAGAACCGGTCGCAACTGTTTCCTCAATTGTTTCGACCAGAGTGTATCTTATACGACACGTAGCTAAGGACATATGACGTCAGTCAAATGCATTAAAATCTGCCTGATTATCATGATGCACCTAACCAACACCGGAACTTATCCTAGTAACGAATAAATATGAATAGATGGAGTTGAATCTACTCTTTCTGACAGACTTCACAACACAAACATTTATGAATTTTTACGGGGCGTCTACTTATGGATTATATCTTCACAGCAACATCGATAATATTGGTTGACTTTCGGAAGGCGAGCATGAGAGTCTATGGGCGGTAGGGACGCTATATCCGTATTGTGCGACTTTTGCTAGTTTGGCGAGAACGGGAAACCTGCTGGTGAAATGGTTAAGTTCACAATTGGTCGAAAAACGTCGACCTGACTTGTAATCTCGACCCGACACAAATTTTCACATGTCGCCAATCATTTCCTTACTCTTCCTTCGTTCCTCCTGTCATGCTTATGAGGAATTACAAGGCATAGCAGCTAACCTCTTGATATCTATTGCATACTGTAATAGCAGTTGCCACTTAAGCAATAAAGGTTTTCACCATTATATCAAATATCAGTGAAACAAAAAAAAATTAATTATTATTTTCGATTATTCCCTTCAAAGAAAGAGAGCGATTGAACGATTGAACTTGAGTAATTATGACTTCTTCCTCTTCCTTAGTTCTTCCCAAATTCTCTTCATGCGCTCACTGAGTTCTCTCTTGCGTTCTTCTGACCACTTTTTTCCTCTTCTTTTCTCCGTGTGTTCTTGTTTAAGTTTATGTTTCTTTATAATGTTCCTGAACTGTTCTCTATTGTTTATGTTGTCTTGTGTGATTCCCAGTTCTTTAATATCCTCTTCTGTTTCAGTGATCCACTTCGTCTTGTTTTTGCTCTTGTTTGCTATCTCAAATATTTGCCTTGTGAGCCTGGTTTCATTCATCCTGATGATATGTCCATAAAATTTCATCCTTCTCTTTCTGATGGTGTCCGTTATTGTTTCCATGTCTTTGTAAATCTCTCTAGTTGGCAGCTTTATCAAAATTCCTTCCCGAAACACTGAACCACATATTTTCCTCAAAATTTTTCTTTCCTGTTTTTCAATTTCTCTTATCTTCGTATAACCATGAATCACTGTAGTTTCTGCAGCATAGAGTGCCTCTGGTAGGAATACTGTGTTGTAATGCCTTCGTTTTGCATTGACCGAAATATATTTCTTATTATAATGGTTCCAAGTTAGCTTATATGCTCTTTGTAATCTTGAGACCCTTTCTTGATTGGCTATTGAGTTCAGTCCTGATGGTTGGATCATCTCTCCTAGATATCTGAAGTGAGAAACTTGTGCCACTTTTCCATACTGAGTTGTGATGGGGAGACTATCTGAAAGCTTGTTTTCCATGTATTGAGTCCTTTCATAAGAGATTTGTAGCCCAGTTTTCTGTGAGATCTCATGAAGCTTCTCCAGTGCGAGTCTCGCTTCTTCCCTGTTGTTTGTTAGAATAGCAAGATCGTCCGCGAAAGCCAGACACTTCACTCTGATTCTCTGCTCCTTTTTAATTCCAAGTTGAGTTCCCTTAATTTCTTTTTCCCATGTCCTCACAATTTTCTCCAGTACCAAGTTAAACAAAAGGGGGGAGAGTCCATCTCCTTGGCGGGCACCAGTAAGGATGTGAAATGATTCTGATGTTTCTCCTATGAATTTGACTTTAGAGGTTGTTCCTGTTAATGCTTGTTGGATCATTGACCTTGTTTTCCTGTCGATCCGAAATTCCTCTAATGTGTGGAATAATGTTTGCCTGTCTATTGAATCATAAGCCTTTTTAAAATCTACGAAAGTCACCACAGTGTTTCTGCATCTTCTCATTCGTAAAATAGTCTTTAGGTTCCATATTTGTTCGACGTAAGAACGACCTTTACGAAACCCTGCCTGATACTCTCCTCTTAACTGCTCCGCCTGTTCGTCTAGTGTGCTTAACAGGGCCTTTGAAAAAATTTTGTATATTACTGGGAGCAGTGAAATTCCCCGGTAGTTATTTGGATCAGTTTTTGTACCTTTTTTGTGGAGAGGATGGATTAGTGCACTTTTCCACTCTGCAGGAATTTGTTCAGTTCCCCAAACCTTTGATATAATTCTGTGAGTTGCTTGTGTAAGAGTACTGTCATTTAATTTCCACATTTCTGCTATGATTCCATCCTCACCTGGAGACTTGTTGTTCTTCAGAGAATTGATTATTTCCTTTACTTCTTTAAAATCGGGATTTGATGGGGATTTTTCGAAATCTAGTTGTTCTATCGGCGGCTCGAAGTTGAGGAGTGCTTGAAAATATTTAGCTAAAATCTGACAGTTGTTTCTCGTGTTTGTTTCCAGTGATCTATCGGGCCGGTGAAAACACAGATTAGGTGGTTGATACCCTGTTAGGTTCTCTTTGAAAATTTTGTAAAAGTTTCTGGTGTTGCTTTTGAGAAATTCTTGTTCAATTTCCTTAAGCACGTTTATATCATATCTACGTTTTTCTCTTCGTATTGCCTTGGATGTATTCTTCTGTATTCTCAGAAATTCCTGCCATTTATCTGTAGTTTTGTTGCTACTGAAAGTTTTCCATTCTTGTGTTCTTTCTTCTATTGCTTGGTCACATGAGCTGTTCCACCATATATATACTAAAAATACGTTATGTCACTGTTCATATACGTTGGAAGGTTTTGCTATGGCTTCTCAGTATAGTTACAGCTTTTGAACGTAATAAAAATTCAGAGGAAGTGGAATTTCTCAAAAACGCAAAAGGTTCTCGGTAATCTGATATAACGCCTCGTTTTGTCAGAATCCTTCACAGAACTGGCAGTTTTTCAACCAACGTCGATTTAGCATTCTCTCACGGTACAGCCTTTTAAATCTACTGGTCTGGATTTTATGAGAATAATCTTTAGTTAATGTTAGTCATTCATAATGCCGCGAGTCTTCCCACAGAACGCGTGACATAGTGGTTAGAATCGCAGATCGTTGTCCTTCCGATCCCCAGTTCCAATCCCGCCACGGCTAGTAAAGTTTATTTCTTTGTATTTATTATTCCTAGAATTTTCTACGTGTTTATTATGTTTGATGTAGTTGTAAGCTCCAGAAAATTCTTTCTAGGTATACATAGTGAAGCGCTCCAAGCATGAAATAGTCTGTACTGAGTGTACGCTTGTTTTGGCAATAAACGTGTTCTAAGTGTAAAGTGTAAAGTGTTGTGCGCTATTAACGAACAGCCTTCGGATTCCGGACCATCTGCAGTTCTTATCGTGATACTTTGTGGTGGAGGCGCAGGACATCCTGTGATACATCTGCATCAAAACGTTTTCCTGAGGGCAATTTTCTTATTCAGAAATGAAGATAATATTTCTTTACTGTCACCATTCATCGGAAAAATGATGGACTTTTTTGGAACAATTGGACATTTTTCGTAACTTGGTAATTTCGCTCAGCTGGAATGTATAAATATACGCCGGATAAAATTTCCTAGAAAAGTCAGTCTAGATCCCAAATTTTATTCTTTAGGTAACCGATTTCAGCCCTTGAAAAGTCCATCTTCAGACCCTAACAAGAATACTTTTGGCCACTGGCTGTGTTTAGTTGGAGCTGCCTGGAAGATTGAATGTCTACTGGATAAAACCCTTTACAGTGTAACTAAGCTTAGCGTCTTTGCCTCCCCCCTCCCTCCCCCAAAGTAGCGACGCATCTAGTCACCAAGATAAATTTAATATGAAAGAAAAAGAAGCCCGAAATAGTGATGCCTTTGTAGCTGTCGGTGCCTAAAATGTTTCCTGCAGATGCGGAGGAAAAGTTAGTACAAAGTTTTATACAGAAAAGACGGGCTCTCAAGTTTTAACTACGTTTACTTGTACCTGTCACTGCCACACTCTGCATTTTAATCGCCCTTCTTTCTTTGTGCCCGAGGGCACAAAAAAATTAACACGGAATGTAGCTAGATACTTGACAATTCGTTCATTGCAATTTTTCTAGGGGGGATCTTTGATCTTCCATACAACAGATTACCTTTAGTTTTATAGGTAATACTGTTTCCTTTCTTGGAGAGATTATGTAAAGTACTTTCTGAGACTAAGTAATTTCTCTGTTCGCAATCAACTTAAATTGCACAAAAATAAGAAGCTGTTGTACACTCTATTATCTGTAGTTCCTGATCATGTTAAAAACTAGATTTTGAATGCCTTCTTCTGTTACAATTGTTTAGCAATGCCAGTGCAGACTTACATTGCAGCAACTTTCTCCTTTTCACCACTGTCCCTATCTCTACCACCTTCTGGAGCTATATCCTTCTTCGGCCTACGTCACTGGGTCTCTGCTGCTCTCCCCTCACTCTCTCTAGACACTTGTGCACTCTAGACACATATAACAAATAAGCAAGCGTAATATAAGATTAACACATATATGTCTCTTATGCAACACAAGTTCATTTTATAGGACTTAAAATTGTTCGCATGTTGGGCTACAAGTACAGTGAACTAAAGTATGAAGTTGGTGGAAGTGTATTACCGTCTTTAGCAACTAAATGAAAGGCGTTTTGTGTGTGCCATACGCGTTTCGCTTCTTTATTTATGAAGCATCATCAGTGGCCTGTAATACATGTTATTTTTGTATAATATTGTAGTACAGTGATAATATTATAGGTATTTTTCACGGTATGACAGTTACAGTTACTACAGTTCGGATCTACTAGGTTATAAACAACTTCTGTAGCACTAGCTTTTGCAAAGTTAATTTAATTATATAGTTTTTGGCCCTACTTACGGTTTTCTGTTTTATTCCATGTGTGTCTTCATGGAGATGTTTGTGAGGTCTTCAGTTGGATATGGTATTTTCGGTCTTGATGAAAACCCTTGCATCACCACTTCACTGTGTACTCGTTTTTGAACGTTTTTTTACAATGTTTAGTGTTGCCAACTGTCGCTTTTCGTCTGTCTCTTGTTTGTGTTCCTTGTATCACTGAGTGTATCAGCTGTTTTATGTTTGTGTTGGTGTCTGTGTAGGCTGTGTGTGTGTGTGTTGTTATTTGTGTCAGTTTTTTGTGAGTATGGGAGTGTGTGTGTCTGTGTGTGTTATTTGTGTTAGTTTTTTGTGAATATGGGAGTAGGGGGAGGGGTGCGAAAGGGAGAATGAAGTAGGGCATTTCATGTTTCGTTATTATTTTTCACTGTTCTTGTGGCCAGCTTGATCAGTGAGTTGTTATTTATGTTGATCTGATCATTGATCACTTTTTTATTCATTGCCAGGGGTCTTTGTAACTTTAGTAATTGTAACAAGACTGTTAACTGTCGTACTGTGAAAAATACCTATATTATTATGACTGTACTACAATATTATACAAAAATAACATGTATTACAGGCCACTGATGATGCTTCATAAATAAAGAAGCGAAACGCGTATAGCACACACAAAACGCCTTTCATTTAGTTGCTAAAGACGGTAATACACCTCCACCAATTTCATATGCAACTAAGGACGACGGAAATTGAAAAAAGAAATGATGATAAAGTATGAAGTGTTTAAGTACAAAGCATTTCGTATGGCAAATAACATCATTTTGAAAGATGTTTACACGAAATGACTATTACAGAGAGACAGCAAGGCATAAAATTCTATCAGTGATGAAAGTAGGGTCTGAATGCAAATTTAAGTAGCTTGCGATGTTTCCTAGAATCTTTTCAAATGATCACTATGTGAGTTGAAAATAAATAGCCTAATCCGGCAGCCACGATATTTTGGACACCTGCCTGATGTTGCTGTGGTCTTCTGTCGAAATACCGGTTTGACACAGCTCCCGATGCTACCCTGTCCTGTGCAAGACTCTTCATGTCTGAATAAGAACAGCAACTTCCAACCTTTTGAACCTGTATACTTTATTCGCCTCTCGATCTCCCTCTGCGACTTCTCCCACCATACACTTCCCTCCAATGCTAAGTTGGCAATTTCTTCATATCTCAGAGGGTGTCCCATCAATCGATCCCTTCTCTTAGTCAATATGACCAGAAATTACTTTTCTCCGCAACTATGTTTAGTACCACATCATTAGTTACACCATTTACCCACCCTATCTTCAGCATTTGTATGTAGCACCACATTTCTAAAGCTTCTATCATTTATCTGTGTGAATTCTTACTGTCCACCTTCCATTCATATGTATGGATGCACTTTAGACAAATACTTTCAAATAGGTCTTTAAACATTGAAATCAATATTGGATGTCAACTAATTTTGCTTCTTCGGAAATGCTTTACTTCCCATAGCCATTCTGCGTTTTATATCTTCCTTACTCCGCTTAGGTTTTCAGAGCGTTCACACAAGATTGGCGCTGGTGGCGACACATACAACGTGCTGACATGAGAAAAGTTTCTAACCGATTTCTCATACACAAACAGCAGTTGACCGGCGTTGCCTGGTGAAACGTTGTTGTGGTGTCTCGTGTAAGGAAGTGCATACATCACGCTTCCGACCTTCATAAAAGTCGGAGTGTAACCTATCGTGATTGGGGTTCATCGTATCGCGACACTGCTGCTCGCATAGGTCGCGATCCAATGACTGTTAGCAGAATAAGGAATCCGTGAATTCAGGAGGGCAAAACGGAACGCCGTTCTAGATCCCAACGGCCTCGTATCACCAGCAGTCGAGATGACAGGAATCTTATCCGCATGACTAACGTATCGTGCAGCCACGTTTTGATCCTTGAGTCTTCAGTTGGGGACAAAATGTTCAAATTTTGTAATTCTATCTGACCAAACTGCGTGGTTATCAGTCCGTAGCTTATGAACTACCTAAACTTAGGTAAACTAACCTAAGGTCAACACACGAACCCATGCCCCAGGGATGGGGCATTGTATTTCGCAGCCTCAGTTTTGCTCTTGAGAACATTCATGTGGGCAATCGCGGTTCAGTGGTGCTCGCACGAGGCACTGTGACGTCCACGAAGTATCGCATATTGATTTCAAGCCCCGTACATACCTTCAGATCATGTTTCCCAACAGGATACTGTCCCATGTCACAAAACGAAAATTGAATGGATGGTTTGAGGAACAACGTGACGCAGTGGAGATTTGTACTTGATGTGCACCCCCTCCCCCTCCAATCCCCCCTTTTCCGAGAGTTCTGAATTCGTGTGATGTGAACGAGGGAGGGATCGTAAGTTATGCCTCCTTCCCATAATTTTCCTGGATACAGGAGACATGAGGGCATAAGTGTTTCCAGCTCCCTTCAGCGATCTACCAATGCCGTATTTCTTCCGTGCTCTGACGCGTCGCCGTGAAAGCTGTGGAAATACTGCATAGTTTCCCATAAAGTTCAGGCTGATTATTGTATATGAAAGATTAAAAACGTTATGCAGGTAACTTCTAATCTGTGGATCGCGGCAGTGAGTAGTAAAACTGAAAATGTTTTGGTATTTGCTGGATTACATTGTTAAGTACGTATTGTAAAGAAACTCGAATTGTCTTCATGGATATATGTAATACAAACGTCAATCGCCACAATTGGTTCTTTTGTTACCAAAAAATTAATGTTCTTCGTTTACAGGTTCATCATGGAGAACCACTGGAAATGTTTCGTAAACCACAACAAATACTGAATAACTAATTCCACAGACCAAAAGTCAGAAATGGGGCTGGTGTAGTTGGCTCGTGCAAACCGTTAATAATTCCCGGAAATATGATTTTTAATAGAAACCTATGTTTTTAGAGGAAATATTTTGTTATTTTTAGCAGCAATGAAAATACAAAAAGAGAACGTAATCAATGCGTTTGTTGCAGTGTGAGATGTTAATTACGTCCAGAGTTGTTGTAAAGTTTACGCTTGCAAGTTTACGCTTACCTGTTGTAACAAATAAGATCCATGACCAGAGATCAGCATCTGAAGGAGTATGTTTACGAAACTACAATGTTGACGAGTTTGGCTTTAGTGCAATGTTTTGGTTTGTTCTTGTTGTATCAGTGTCTCCAGCCAGCGTCTGATGTTATTGTTACTCAGAATTAGTCTTTGTAGTCACAAGAGACATCTTTGACCTCAAACGCTCGGAACCGCACGAAAGCAAGCTAAGAATAACAAGCAATCATAAACAAAACAGTGGTGTGCGTCATTTCCGTGCCAAACGCCGCACTTGTCTGCTAGCGCCAATGATGGTGCCATTGTATATCTGTATTAACAAGTGGTGCAGTTGCTTGAGTGGCTCAGCTATAGTACGTATTTGTCTCTTGGAGTGTTGCAAGCGATTTATTGTGTACAGTGCAGTGATAACACGATGAAAATTAATTCACGCATGTGGTCCAAATATTAGGGACCAAGTTACGAGTTGGTGAATATGGAAATGACGGTGGCGACGATATGGAGTTCGCGGATAACCATAATAATTCAGAAATATAATGACGACGACACAGAAATACGTTACATTACGCTGAATAGATATACGGAATTTCAAGGACAGGAGGAAATTGGACCTGAAGCTGGCTCTTCAAGCAATACATCATTTTAAATGTAATTAGTGTGGCTTTCGATTTCGGACTGCATGAATGCGAAAGTGATTTACAATGTGCTAACGTGGCTTTAGCGAGGTGTGCACATTGTTCTCTCCCAGTTCGTTATAACCACTTCATGGAAATCCCGGATTGTACTTTGATGACTAATACAAGCACTTTCACGTGTGTGGTTGCGAGGGTGAAGGTCGGGGTGAGAGTTTAAAATAGGGAAAGTTTAATTTTTAAAACTCACAACCACCAACTGCGAACCAAATTCATAAATATGCAAAAACACTGGAACTGTGATAGCTACTATTTCACTCGTTTTCTAGGGGATGATATGATTAACAAAAAAATCGTAAGTCTTTTGAGAAAAAGGTGTATTAACTACTATTTTTGAAAACACGTGAAAGTTCAATTTATGTTGTTTATTACACCATATTAAAACCCTGTGGCTGATACGTTGACACATTTATCAAAGAAAGTTATAGCTCGTGAGCCCCCAGACAAAATGAATATTTGTCGCAAATTGTTTTCACACCATGTGCCTGTCTCAAACAACGTTTATGTTCATGCCTATGCGACGACACGTGCTACACTAACAAAACGCAGTCACTTTAATTCAGTGCGACGCACACCTTGTTCCACCGGCTAGATATTCACAACACACAGTAGTACTCGATACAACTTGGTGCAGTCTACAACGAGCAACCACACTTGGCAATTGCCACACAAAAATCTAAAGTCTCCACCTGGAGATCTACATGTCGACTGATGCAGAGCGACGCCGCCCGGCCAGCTACACCACTTGCTCCCGACTCCTCACTTCCTGCCCGCGGGCGCCAAAAGCCCAACTGCCGGGTTTTTCCCCTACGTCATCAACTTCCCCATGTGAGCTGTTCTAACCGACTTGCCAACGTACAGCGCTCAGCCAATACATTTCTAAAACTTTACTTAATTTCAAAATAATTACACTACACATTAAACAAATATCTTCTTACGTTTTTATATTAGTATAAACATCCTTTGTACTATTTATTATAATCGTGCAATTTCTTATATCACAGATAAGTGATTTAACTGAATATTTCAAGATAAAATACACAAGGTTAATTGAAAATAAAATGAGAAATAGTTAATATATTATTTTTATAAACAAACATTGCCATGCTGGTTGTGTAACTGTCTTGTATTCATTGTCAATTAAACATATTACGCCAGATGTGACTATATCAGTTAATGTATTGTTTATTTGTCAACAGGCTACTTTGTAATGACGGCATTAAAGGTTCCTAACTGCATCGTATTACTTCAAATGCAAGTAGTATTAGAATATTTTATTTCACGCTGTGCACTGCACTGCGCCTGGCACTCGCCACTGTCCCTCTCTCCCCTCACCGGAAACTAGCCTGTAAAATCCTAAGCTGGAGCAAGCCACCAACGTCAGCCTGCTCGCCGCCTTCCCTCAGCTACAAGCACACAGCAAATCTCAACTTGGAGAATTTCTGCCTATGGCCTGACTATAAATGTTGTCACCCAACTGCGTACATGCATTGCTAGCATAATTATTAAGATTAAAATTGTGTAACATTTAGTGTATTGGCATGGTCAATGTTTGCAGTGAACTTCATACTGTTTAATTATCAAATGCTATTAATTACCAATATTTCTATTGGGCGGTAATCTCACATGGTACTGATTTATATGTGTGTTTCGGCAGGGAGTTGTTAATGCTGCTGACTGAATTTATAAACATACACTGGTGACCTTAAGTTACATATAATTTTCTTCTTATGGTACTGATATCTTGTTACGTTGATTCTCTTCGTTAAAATGTTACTTGAGGTACAATGCAACGTTTTGCATAGTAATGACGTACACCACTTTTCTGTTTATGAGTCCCTGTTATTCCAAGCATGATTTCATGCGGTTTCGAGCGTGTCCCTAGTCAGAATGTAGTACACTGTGTTATCAGACGTCTTTGAAAGTTACTCTACAGTATGAGTGACAGAAGAAGCACGCACAGTAGCAAAGTGATAAGGTAAATGCATTTAAGATGGTCGCAAGTACACCAGTGTGTTCAGTGTTGTAAGAACTGTGAAAGTGGTTTATTGTAACTCTGAAAAGCATAGATGATATTCATCAATTGCGAGTGTAGAAAAAAATGCAGTTGGAACCTGCACACTGTATACACAAAGGTACCCATGCAGAGAGCATCCAACCGCCGCACATTTGAAAATATCTACAAACAGTTGTATCCAACTGGTATGGTCGTAGCACGCAAACGTATCCGTAACACACCCATCACAGCAGAAGCAGGTGCTTTTTGTGTTGGTATGTTAGCTGCTGTTGCCGCTGATCCACACATAAGTTCACGTGACATTACTAGAGGCAGTGCATTAAATAGTGTAATGAGCATGATTAATACATACGATTGAACTTCTGAGGAGTTACTCAAGTCTCATATTTAGGTTACAATAACTCTTGATGTAATTAAAGGTTTACAATTTACCAAACGAAATTGGTTAAGGAATTTTTTCCATTAATAAACTAAGTTTAGTGTTAAAATATCATACTTCCATTCAGTTTTAATGGTTTGTATTAACCACAGTGGTGTTAGAGTGCCAGAATATAAATCCAAAGGTCGCGCGTTCGATCCCCGCCAGGCCCTAGGACTTTTATCTGTCACTTTCCTCTTCTTTCACCTGAGTAAAAGTTGATGATGTTAAAAAATATCGATTAGAACTGTGGTTCGTCATCCACGTTAAACTGTAGGTCCCCCTATATAACTGGCTGTGCAAGTCAGTTCGAAGGTCGGTGGAAGGAAACGGCAGACCACCTCCACACAGGACTGTGTATAGAAAATCACTGTGGCATTGAAACCAATCTTCGGTTTTTTGCCTGCTTTACCGTTACCAGGCCAGCTCCTTACATTCGATCTGTTGAATTAGGTTTTAAGTATTTGTTGTAGTTCATAAAATATTTCCAGAGGTCATATTAGGTGAGTCACTCTGCATTGTTAAATGCTTTGACAAATTAGGTGAGTGTTCGGCCAGTCTATATGCAGTTTCGTTGCTGAACTGAGTGATTATTACAGTTTTTTGTTTATTGACAGTTATGTTTTGTTTCATGACAGTTGTGTTTTTCATTGTCAATTTAGTTATTTTTAATCGCAATATCGTTTTTTTTGTCAGTTTATCTGCTATTTTGGTGCACAATTATAGTTGATTACACGGGGAATAGTCGTTTCATGTTAGTGCAAGTATCTCCAACTCGAGGGAAGGAAAAAAATATAATTTGGAATTTAGACGTTTAGTAAGTATTATTTTCGCATTTTGGCAGACTTCCGTTCTCAGAGTAATATTTTTACATTGAAAAGTTTCAAATTTATTGATGAATTCGTTAAATTTGCGATTTCGAGGTATTTTAAAAACCGAAACTTAGGGTTATTTCTCGTGTTATCGCTTCCGCGAAACCTCCGTATTCCTCTAAGCCAAGTCTTCCCACTCCCACCCTATAGTCTACATGTATTTTTCTAAGAATTTAAAAATACTGCGCACTTTTTCACAGTAGATAGCATTTGCTACATCGATACGCATCGCAAAGTTTCCAGTGCATTAAAATTATCAGATATTTAAAATAATGTTAGTCCTTTTGATGCTACTAATTATTTTATTATTATAGCTACAGCTGTTTCAGGCTTTAGGCATTTTTAAGCAATCTGTGAAGGAATTTTGCAAACTTTGGAGTTAGATAACTTTTTTTACATAAAATTTACTTATGAATACTGCGTGAATTGTACGTTTGTACTTGTTGCGTGCAGCTATAACGGGCTTTTATTAAATTTTAGTGAAGTTTGTGTGTACTGTTATATGACAGTTTCTTCTTAATGATGTATGTTTACAAATATGTTGCTTTTCGTAAATTTTTGTACTATCTTTGATCATGTAAAAGTGTGACTCTGGTTTTTTTTTGAAAGCTTTATTCCTTTGAATGTATCGTCTATAGTAAATGTTTTATTCGTAATTTCGTAGTATCTTTGTATATGAAAAAATGTTTCTCTGGATTTATCCATTATCCAACTTTATAAGATCAATAAAATTTTCTAAATAAATACGTCTATTAAAATCTGTGTGATCATTTAGAATTTTGTTAGGAATATTCATATTTGAATATATATTTGTATATTTCATATACACAGATAGTACAAAATTACGAATAAACTTCTCCCATAAATGATACAGATACATCTTTGAATCAAACATCTCAAGATATCAGAGACACGCTATTTCATGATAAAAGATAATACAAAATTTACGAAAAGCAACATCTTTTTAAACATGCAGCATTTAAATGAAACTGTCATATAATAGCACATACGAACTTCATAAATGTTTAATAAAAGGTCGTAATAGCTGCACGGAATAAGTACAAACGTACAATTAGCGTAGCAGAAAGATAAGTACATTTAATGGCAGGTAAATACTGCATGAAACATTGAAACGTTTACTTTATTTATCTCTCGATTTTATGTAAAAATTTATCCAAATATAAACTTTGCATATTTCATTCACAGATTGCTTGAAAGTGGCCTAAGGCCGAAACAACTGTTGCTATAATAATAAAACAATTTGCAGCATCAGAAAGAAAATTTTTATAATGTCGTTTTACTACATATATATCTTGCTGCGGGCCCAATAATGAAGGAAATTATCAGGTATGTATAGGATGTAGGTGCAAATTCAATACTTTACCAGGTGGCCCGCTGTAAGTGGCTACGATTGCCGTGACAGTGTGCACTGCTGTGAGGCAGACCTGGGAAATTGTATAAATGTAAATGGCGCCATATGCGGCAGCCACGCACGTGGCGCTGCGGAATCCACAACGAGGCGTTTGTTATTGCGACCTGGCGGCACTGCTGCACACCAGCGCCGCTCAGCGGTGGACGCGCACACTGCCCGCCTAAATTAGTGGCCTACTGGTCACGGAGCGTGCCTCCTACAGCTGCAGTTTTCGGCCTCTGCCATGCGGGGATTTTGAATCTCTGCAGATGGATAGGGAGAATGGTAAATTAGTTACACAGATCCAGCATACAACATTCTCTTCATATCTGAATTTGTTATTTATCTTCGTTTCAAAATGTTTAGTATTTTACCGTACATGTGAGCTTCACAGGCTTTACTAGTTGGGGTTTGTTGTGTTCTCTCAAAGGCTTTGAGTGTATAAATCATGGAATTCTTCTACATAAGCTTAAGCATTGTGAAATGAGTGGGACGGTGCATAAATGGTTTAAATCGTACTAAACTGGAAGAGTGCAGAAAATTGAAATAAGCAGTTTACATGATACTAAAGAAACAATTAATTCTTCTAAGTGGGGAGTTTTCAAAAATAGGGTCCTACAAGGTTAGGTCTTGGGTCCTTAGCTGTTCTTAATATATATTAATGGCTTGCTAATCTATCACAAATGGACTCTCATAAAACTTTGATAAAACCAACTATATACAGTTTCGTACAGAAAATGCATGACACCATTAATAAATTTAGACTTTGAACAGAGAACTGTACAATATTCAAAGTTTTTAGGTGTATCCATTGACGAGGGATTGAATTGGAAGAAACACATTTAAGATCTGCTGAAATGTTTGAGTTCAGGTACTTATGCTATTAGGGTAATTGCTAAATTTGGTGATATACAACTCAGTAAATTAGCTTACAAAGCCTATTTTCATTCACTGCTTTCGTATGGGATCATATTCTGCGACAACTCAACGTTCAGTAAAAAAAGATTCATTGTACAAAAGCGTGTGATCAGAATAATTGCTGGAGCCTACCGAAGATCATCCTGCAGAAATATATTTAAGGATCAAGAGATCTTCACTGTAGCTTCACAATATATATTTTGTGTCCCAGCCTCGTCGCCACTTTTGTGTCTCGGTTCCGTCGTAGGTGTCGGTGGCCGAGTGGAATGCGACCGACACAGGAATAAAGATAGCACGCTGGTGCAGGTACGGAGGGGAGCAGCCAGAAACTAGAAACACTAGAGTAAATTAGAACGAGATATATATTGAACAGAATTTATACAATACTTAACTTTTACATAGTACTGCAGAAGGCTGATACATAGTTGAGCTAGAGGCCTGCCTAGTTCCTGTCCGATAGCCAAGTCTTCGCTGGTGCCTATCTGATTCCGAAGGTCCTAACTGGTTGCTATCTCAGTCCCAAGTGAACGATGTCTTTCCGTGATGGCCACGAGCGGGGTTGCAGCAGAGGGCGCTCGTGGCTGTCGTCGTAAGAACGCCGCGCCGTGCGTGCATGGCGGCGCGCGGCGAAAGTAGGTGGCGCGCACTTTGTACTTGTGCGACACCACAATATATATTCACTCACGAAATTTGTTATTAACAACCCGACCCAATTTAAAAGTAATAGCAGTGTGCATAGCTACAACACTAGGAAAAAGGTTGTTATTCACTATTCAGGGTTAAATCTAACTTTGGCACAGAACGGGATGACTTATGCTGCCACAAAAGTCTTCAGTCACTTACGAAGTAGCATCAAAAGTCTGACAGATAGCCACCTGGTATTTAAAAAGAAATTAAAAGAATAGTTGAATTTTTAGATAAAACTTCAAATAAAAATTTTAAAAGAAATAAATATAAAATTAAAAAAAAATAAACCCTTAAAATACTGATTGTTGAATAGACACCATTTACTAAACTGACACGTTCCACATCATTACGATAAGTCCTATATATGATCTGTGGAACAAGTGTTAATCTAACGTAATATAAGTTGACGCTATGGATTTTCTGTAAAGAAGAACGACGACCAACCTCCCTTTGTCCTGTCTCCTTCCAACAGTTTATTAGTACTTGAAGGCGTTTTAGTTCTCTGCTCTATTAGAAACTTTGATACTTGGTTGCTTACGTTTAATGAAATACGTGTAATGTAGTACACCAAATTAACAGTTTAGTCATAGAAATTAAAATACAAGTATAGGGACACATTTTTGTGCTGTGCAAACACTTTATTATATTCATACTCTATGTAATTTATCATTTTTTGTAACTGGTGGCACTATATATTGCTTACGAATATCATTACGTTTTTGCACAACATACGAAGCTCTACACCTGTATTGCAATTTCTATGACAGAACTATTGTATCGCTGTACTACATTACATGAATTTTCTAAAATGTGATTATGAGATCACATGATGATGAATTTGGAGAGCTTTGAAACCAGTCATCTTACTAAAGGAAGCTGACTGATAATCCATTGTGTTAATGACTATAGCAGATTGCTCCAAAGCGTCAGTATATTATGTTTGGAATGCATATCGAAAATGATCCAAATTTATGAAAATAAATTGGAATGAGATATTCATTTCAAAATATAGCAAGTTCACGCACAATATAGAACAGATTTTACTCCCTACCACTGCGTTTCTACGTTCTTTTGATGTTCCACTAAATGTTGGCACGGTAGTATACTTCTAAACGTGATAAATACAGATAATAAAAATACTCTCTGACAACTAGTGAGGAATGTGAAGTCGGGTGAAGCCGCTTTTATAAACATTGCTATGATAGATTTAATGTTGAGGAAAGATTTGAATTTCGCACCGACTCCAAAGCGTTTACCGATTGCTGATTCCATATGTTCTGTTGAACAGGCTGTCACTAAACTACCTTCCGATGCTGCCAAAGAGGCTGGGAGGGAAGCTTTTCGTGTGTTGACTGCGGTTCGTACATCAAAGTGCGATATAACAGCAGCCGAGGCGACTGCCTTACGTTCACTCAGAATGGACACTGCTATTGTTATCTTGCCTGCGCACAAGGAAAGCACCGTCCAACAGGACGATTACATCCAAAATATGCAATGACTCCTTCTGATTCAGCATATCGTACAATCGGTGTTGACACTGCAAAAATATCCACAAGCAGAATGTTTCTTTGAGGCCTATAGTAACTAACATTGGTGCTTCAAATATCGTGTAGCAAAACATCTTGCACGTTTGTTGAGTTCCATAGTGGATAGGTGTGAACAACAAATTAAGAACTCGGCGGGTTTCCTACGTCAATTGCAGGGATTACGTTTGAACGACATATTTTAGTGAGTCGATGTGATTTCTCTCTTCACTAGCGTTCCTGTGTGATTCGTTGTAGCTAATTGCGGTTATGTTTGGTGTCGAGTCAACGATTCTATATTGACACGTACTGACATTCATCAACGTTTTATTCTATGGTCGGTACTACGAACAAACTGATGGAGTTGCAATGGGAAGCCCGTTGTCACCTATTGTGGCAAATTTTTTATGGAGGATTTCGAAGAACGTGATTTGTTCTCAGTCACTCTGATACCTGTGTGTTTTTTTAGATATGTAATGATTTTTGCCGTTTGCCCTCATGGTAGTGAGAATTTCAACGACTTTTTAGAGCACCTAAATTTAATTTAATTCAAATGGATGTAGTTTGTCGTTCTTATGAGGAGACGAAGAAGCTTGCTTAGGATAGAGGAGGGTGGAGAGCTGCATCAAACCAGTCTCCGGACTGAAGACAACAACAACAACAACAAGATGTATACGATTTTGGAAGCGATGGCAATCGGCCAATAAGGAATTGGCCAAGGGACAGAACTGGCAGGGAGTGTGTGTTTGAGAGGCAGGTGAGCGAACGGTGTGCACGGAGGAATAACTCCATTTCTAGTCTTGCCAGGAGAAAGAACCTTGTGGATGATAGGACTGAATCGATCTGGAAGAGAAAATTGGCTCAGCGAACGGTCGCTTCTCGGAATTCTAAATTTAGCGAGAACCAGTGTACGCCAGTGCAGCTGATATGTGTTTATGTTTGTACGCAAGAACGGTGTAGAAATAGTGTTCGGGAAACATATACTGTTTTGAACTGATTCATGGTGAGTGCTCGCGAAATATACAGAGATTCTGTGCTTCTTACATTTATGATTACTGAATTGGGGAAAGTTCTTCCAATTTCATATCTCAGTGAGTGCCGGTGTTTAACCATTTTATTCAATTTATGATTAATAATTCATCTTATCACTTCCAATAAGAAACCAGTTTGACTGAATAAACCTTATTCAACTAAATTTCTGAGTGCGTACATCATTTGCAAACGTTATAATAAAATCAATTTTATTAATGATACAGTTATTTTATGTAATATTTCTTTCGCAAACTACACACTATTTGGCTGAAATCCATCCAGTAGTCTAGAAGACGATGCTGAACATGCAGTCATACACACATACATATTCTCTGATTTATTATATATAAAGTTTTTTTGCTTAAATCATAGATGCGGTAATCACAAATTTACGGCACATAACTCCAACACGCAGTTGACGCAAAATATACAACATAATCTATCAGTGAATACTTCTAGGATTAGTATCTCTTAGTATTAGTGTCTCTTAGTTACCAGATAGTTGCATTGATGCACTGATCATACGCTACTGTGAAACAGTGTTCATAATGACTGTACAGAATACAGCAGAACGAACATAATAGGGTATAAAGCAGGAATATTAAAAAAAAATAATAATACTAATGAAAAGTGAACATATAAAAGAGTGCCCAGAGGATGTTTTACAAACCACAATGAAAAGATCTTATAGGACAATGCAAATTGTGACTGTGGTTCCGACAAATGGTATAGGTATGACCACATTTCCGGAGGAAGGAAGCTTTCGGTTTAACGCAAACATTAGATACGGAGCTTATGCTTGGATTATCGGAAGAGGACGAGGAAATGAACCGTTTTCGTTTAAAGGCTACATACCGGGTTTCGCCGGCAATGATTTCCGGAAACCATGGAAAACGTAAATTTAGAAGGCCGCGACCTAGCTCGATATCGTATTACCGAAGTTGTGTTTTCTGTTCCTCATCAATAGTTATTCTAAATTTGTATCTACTGTTTACATAAAATTCTGATTAAATGAAAATATTGGTCAGTAATTACTCTTTGTATGCACAGTTACGCACGTAAAAATAAATAATAATAATAAATGGACCCTGTAGGGACGCCGATCGCAGGCACTAGCATACATGTTACGCTATGACAACACAAACGCAGAAATTAATTACACGCAATATTAGTTCGATAGGACATTGTAACTACAGTATTAAATGAAACGACATAATTACTTAGTCGTTTGTCAAATATCCACGAAACATCAATAAAATGTTTTATTAACTTTCAGATAACAGTAGCTTAACGTTTTCCCTAGAAACATAGGCAACAATGATATAACGTGGTGCGCACACAATTGCGGCACTCCTGCAGAAATTTAAAAGGGGTAGTTTCCGGCCACCCTCTATATAGTCCAGACCTTTCTCCCTGTGGTTACACCATTTTTAGTCCCCATAAAAAGGCTCTGAAGGGCAAACGATTCACCTCGGACGTTGAAGCTCCCCTAGAACTGGTTCACAACACAGCCATGGGACATTCACGAGACAGCCATTCACTACTTTGTATCACAGTGGGAATAATGCTCAACAGCCACGGTTAATACTTCCAACATACAGGTTCTGGTTTATGTAATTATGCCTCTGACACATTTCTTTTTTTAATTTTCGTTATAGATACGATTGCCAGTGAACACGAAGGACTGAGGCGCTCCAGTCACGGTCTGAACGGCCACTACGGTCGGGGGTTTGAATCCCCCCTCGGGCATGGATATTTGTGACGTCCTTAGTTGTAGTTAGTTCATAAGTAGTTTGTAAGTTTAGGGACTGATGACCTCGTAGTTAAGTCCCATAAGCTTTACAAACATTTTAACATTTGAACACGAAGGCACATTTATGAGCACATGAAATACATGATGAAATAAGGATAAGAAATGGAATTGCCATTAGTCTTTGGCACGAAAATGCTTCATTGCCAGATTATGTATCTGATTTTTTCCCAACTTTTATTTATAGCAATTATCAATGGATATATGTGGTCAATGTGTTTCAATACGATATTGTTTGATTATAGTTCACCTGTGGCGGGCGTCGGGAGTTTTAATGAATTTTTGTCAATGTAAAGCTGTTTTACCGACATTATGTGTACTAAAAGCAAGCGTCACCTTTTCCCAAAGATGTGCTCAAATTCTTTCAAGCAATTTCATGAGTGAAAAAATGTTCAACTGGTTGTAGAACTTATGGGACTTAACTACGGGGTCATCAGTCCCTAAGCTTACAAACTACTTACGAACTAGCTAAGACTAAGGACGGCACAAATATCCATGCCCGAGGGGGGATTCGAACCCCCGACCGTAGTGGCCGTGCAAACCGTGACTGGAGCGCCTCAGTCCCTTCGGCCACCCTTCATGAGTGAGTTTAGATATAAAGACAAATGTATCTCAAACGAAAGGAATGCCTTTTTATATAAAAAAAGTTCAATAAAGGAAATCCCTCGATGATGCCTGTTGTCGCAAACTTGACACGAACCTAATTACACCAGCTACATATAACTTTCCTTACATTTGACATAATAAATGGTCTAATATACCAATACTTAGAGACTATGACGAACCGACAGAATTGGTTAAACGCGTGCTTATAAAGGGGCTGCAGCGACAGGCAAGTCAATGAGCGCTCTGGCAAACACTTCAATGGTGGATTTTCCCTTAAATCTTGAAAGCAATTACGCTGCGAAAAACCAGCACATCTCATCAACCAACTACGCATTTAATAACTTCAATATTATAAATTTTATGTTCACAATATCTGAGCTCAGAAAGTATTAAAACTGCCAACTTTTGAATGTGTCTAGGTATTTCAACAAGGTTATTACATGATGCTATTATTTCGAAGGCAATACAATTGTATCTATTTATTTGAGGATATAGTAAAGTAGTTATATCAGTTTATTACATAAATATAGTCAGATCATCTTTTTTCCAGGTGGAAATAGCCGAGCGTTTCCAGATACCTTGTAAGGAACTGAGAAGCTGCTCCCGCCGGAGTTTCAATCCTTTCCTGTGGCAAATGTTCGTTTACGTTAGTTTATAAGGACTGACGACCACAGTAGTTTTCTCCCATAGAGTTTCAATCAGTTGAAGATATAAGTGAACATTTTTCTATTTCGCCAGTAACTTTATGTAGATAATGTGTAGAATGAACGGTGAAGTAGATGAATGTTAGCTTGTTTATTTATTTGTTTCATACATCATTCGTACTGCTGATAAATTGTCACTGGATGACAGACTGTTTATAACATTATATTTAATATTGTCAAAATGTTAAGTTAGTGTAAGTAGTGAAAGTTAAGTCAAACAAATCTTTTATGTTCAGAACCCTGGAACTATTGGATGCAAATCTGCCAGTGAGTGAGTGTCTACGTCATAAGACTGCTGAGAACACGTGTAATACTTCGACGGTTTGGGTAGATAGCTCATTGGGTCTGTAAGAACCCTTTATTTCTCGTCTTGGACGGAGGGGTACCGGCGTAAGTAGCTGAACTGCCTCATTGCGACAGATAACGGCCGCTTTGTCGGAAAATAAACTTCCATGCTCATATCTTTTTATACCGCTCTGCAACGTTCGGCGTAAATATTTTACCGACAGTACTGTGTCAAATAGTATACCACTAATGCTGTTTTCTCAAACTATGTCATTTCCAATCACCTTACAGTTTGTCACACATGAAGCAAACTGCCTTCTTCCCTTTAGCAAGGGCTAATGAGTACCCGTTTAAGAACTTCATCTGGTCATAATTCATTACGGATTTGCAACTGAACGGTACAGGAGAATTTACGAATTTTGGTATGCTGTTAGTTGGAGAAAGATTGCAACTCCTTTGTGCTGACGAGTATATCGTGGAGTGTGATCACGAAACGGACCAAGTGTCTGGGCGTCTTCAATTATTACTTTGTTGGTGACTTTGATATCATTCTCATAACGCAGTTAAGCGAATCTGTTCTGGTAATTCTTTTAGAATTATTTCTAATTTAGTAATTTTGTTTGTAAAGAGCCGATTCCTATAGATTGTCACATTATTCAACTATCTGGAGTTGCCTACATCATACGCAACCGTTAGAATAAGTCGTGTTATAGTAATTGTTCATTTGTCTTTGCCTTATATTTCATAATTGTTTCGCAGATGATCGCCCATGCATAGAGTGTTTTACTGTAGGATCTGAGGTACAAGGCAGTATTTGCAGCTATAGTACGATTTATGTCCACAAAGTAAGTTCCGTTTGCTTATATAAAACAAACGTCTACAGATACAGAAAAAATATTTTTCGTTCAAAAATCTACAACTATTACTCTACTTTTCTACATAGCTTACGAAATTTTGTAGGCACTTGTCATAGCGTGGCACAAGTTTTTGTATGCCTTCTTCATACAAGGTTTCCGCCTGTGTACACAACCATGTGGTAACATGTTCTTTCAGCTCCTTATCATCGTTGAACTATTGACCTCTAAGGACAGATTTGAGGTGTAAGAAGGGACGAAATTCGCTAGGAGCGAGGTCCTGGCTGTACCGAGGATGATCAAACACATCCCGCTGAAATTTCGTAAGAGTTCTTTGGTCTCATTCGCCGTGTGAAGTCGGGCATTATCGAGGAACAAAACACCTCGGCGCTTGTTCTGCACTGCGCGGCGAAATTTCTTAATGGTCCAGCAGTAACCATGTGCATTGATTGTTTAGCCTTGTGGTAAGAAATCAATGATGAATATGCCTTTTCTGATCCAAAAGTGGGTTTACATGACTTTTCGAGGTGTCAAGATTTGCTTAGGCTTAGCCTTCGTTGGGGATGAAGTATGCCTCCATTCCATTGACTGCCATTTTGTTACAGGGTTGTCGTACGATACCTAAGTTTCATCTCCCGTGACTATCCGAGAAAGAAAACTATCGCCCTCTGAATCTTAAAGTGTCAAAAACTAAAGTGCGCTGACCATTCGTTGCTCTTTCTGTTGTTCATTAAGAATTTTGGGTGACTAACGTGAGCAAAGTTTTCAAAATTTCAGTTTTTCAGTAACAGCTTCATGAATTAGCGTGAGATTTGCGGAACTTCCATAGCAAGGGCACTAAATGTAAATTTACGGTTGTGCCTAACCTCTTCAGTTGTGTGAACCACTTCATCAGTAACCACAGAGGGGCGTCCACTTCGTTCTTCATCGTGCACTTGATAACGTCCTTCACTGAACAGTATGACCCATCTTCTAACCATTGAATCAATCATTGCATTTTGTACGTAAACCTCGCAGATTTGCCGATGAATTTCCTTTGGTTTAATTGTCGCACATGCCCGGAACTGCGATCGTAGCTCTGCTGCAGATAGAAAAAGAAATGGATCTTACTTTATGGATGATCCTCGTAGTTGGTGGGCATGGAATAGTTATGTTCGGTTTCACCAATACAGCTTAGTTTGGTTAACACGTGAAGTCGCAAACGTGACGTTTAGCAGACCAATGGTCAGATGTAATTGTCGTCAGTCCAAGCGTCAAAGGTGGGCGACACTTTTCTTGGAAGAGCTTGATTTTTTTTTTTTTTTTTTTTTTTTTTTTTTTTTTTTTTTTTTTTTTTTTTTTACTCCGCCATTTTCATCAACATGCATTGGTTCTTCATTAGAGTATTGAAATATGTATCGATAAATGTTGAAATGCTTGGAAACATGTTGGACCAAACTGCTATGTTCATCAGTCTCTAGACATACAAACTACTTGAAGTAACACCGACACACACCCAAACCCCACACACACACTCACAAACACACACACACACACACACACACACACACATACACACTCTCTCTCTCTCTCTCTCTCTCTCTCTCTCTCTCTCTCTCTCTCTCTCACACACACATACAACACACAAGCGCGAGGGAGGACTCGAACATCTGGAGACAGCGGCCGCGGAATCAGTAGCATGACGCCTTACACCCCTTCGCCACACTACCTAATACGTTTCGCACTATAATGACAATTGCGTTACAGTTCAACTACCAACGGAACGCTCAAAAGCAGACTTTAAAGCAGGAAAATAAGCAGATTTAATGAGAAAAATAGAACATCAATTTTATAGTCATTTGTACATGGGCGATAATTATAGAAAAACGAAGAAAATCTTGTTAATACTTACAAACCAAAATCTCATGAGCAACAAAAAAAGGAACAGAAATCGAAAATTTCTTTTAAAGATCCATAAAAGGCTAATTTTCTGGAAAACATATCAAGAACTGGAAGATAGTTGACACCAGAAGAGAACGGAAAACGTTATCGATCAAATAAATGGGGTTCAAAAGGAACCTGTATTTGAAAACGAAGAAGTTCAAATGTTTGTATAGCTTAAGGGACTTAACTACGGGGTCATCAGTCCCTAAACTTACAAACTACTTATAAAATACCTTATACTAAAGACGGCACAAATATCCATGCGCGAGGGGGATTCGAACCCCCGGCCGTAGTGGCCTCAGTCCCCACGGCCACCGCGTCCGGCAATACGAAGAAGAAGAAATGTTTTACGTACAGAAAAATTGCGTGTAAATCTATGTATCTATTTAACTGTAGATCAGCAAGTTAGACATATTAAATTTTACATGTACTGCTTCAATATTTTCACAAGGAGGTAGCCGACGGCTCATAAACCTTTGAATCACATCAAGATTTACTGCCAAGAGCTGCAGATAAAATTTCCTTATTGGGAAACGAGTTTTGATCCACCTACCATCGTCAGCTTCATAAAAGCATTTACAACATCGTAGTAGACGATATAAAATACATAAAATGTGCCTTCGGTGAAGCCCACGAAGCCATCTGCTTCTTGTGAGGCTATATGAGTCACCATCCGGACAACACAGTACAGGCCAAGCAATCAATAGCCGTAGAACTATGTGGGCCTAAATTAATGGTTGACGTAACATGCTCACTGGAGCGATGCAAGTCTACACGTTTTTATAGATTTCCAACAAATTAACGTATATCTGCATCTACTATATACATCTGCATGCCTATTCCACAATCCACCGTAAGGTGCGTTTAGGATGGTACTTATTAACACTACCAGTAAGTTACTGTTATGTCCCTCGTCCAAACAAACGAGGTCAAAGAGAATGTATTTGTGCCCTTTTTAGAATCCTAAGTCTCTTATTTCATCTTTCCGGTATTTATGAAACATGCAGGGTTATAGCAGTAGAATTATTCTGCAGTCTGGTGCAAATTCCTGCACTTTGGAGTTCGGGAAAGGACGTGCCTTTTGTCCAACGATTTCCATTTCCAGTTTCGGGAGCAATACTAGAACTTCGAGTACTTGGCCGCACAATACAGAACAAGCGCCGAGGTGTTCTTTTCCTCGACAATGCCCGACCACCCGGCGGGTGTGACCAAACAACTCTTACTGGAATTTCACTGGGAGGTGTTCTATCATCCTCCGTACAGCCAAGAACCCGGTCCTAGCGACATTCATCTCTTCTTACACCTAAAATCTGCCCTTGGAGGTCAACATTTCAACGATGATAAGATGCCTCCTATGAAGAAGGCATAGAAAAACTTGTGCCACACTATGACAAGTGCCTATAAAATTCGTAAGATATGTAGGAAAGTAGTTTATCAGTTGTAGATTTTTGTACAACTAATTTTTTTTCTATATCTGTACACTTCTTTTTTATATAACCAAACGGGACTTACTTTGTGGACATACCTCATACAATAGCTGCGAATACTTCCTTGTACCTGATATCCTACAGTAAAACACTGTGCATAGACGATCATCTGCAAAACAATTATGAAATACAGTGTAAAAGTAAATGATCAATTGCTATAACACGTTTTATTCTAAGGGTTGGGTATTGATGTAGGCAACGCCAGATAGTTGAATAATATATGAACCTACAAGAAGAGGTTCTACACAAAAATATTCCTAAATTAGAAATTATGCTAAGAGAACAGTTTCCCTTTACCGCACTATAAAAATGTTATCGGTCACCAGCAAAGTAATAATTGAAGATACTCAGACAGTTCGTTTCGTGATCACACACCACGAAATAATCGTCAGCGCAAAAGAGTTGAAGTCTTTCTCTGACTATTAGCATATCAACATTCGTAAATTCTCCTGTACCGTTCAGTTGCAAATCCGTAATGAAATCTTACCAGATGAAGTTCTTAACTGCCTGGCATTCAATGGCCTTTGCCAAAGTTTTAAATCCCGACAAGGCGGCCGTTCGCAACGCATATTGTCTGTCGCAAATGAGGCAATTCAGCTACTCACGCAGGTCACCCTTCGTCCAAGCTGAGACATAAAGGGCTTTCATACTCCAAATGAGTTGTCTATCCGAACCGTCAAGTGTTACACGTGCTCTCAGCAGTCTTACGCTCTAGACACTATCTCACTGGCAGATTGGCAGCCCCTCTAAAAGTTCCAGTGTTCTGAACATAAAAGACTTGTTTAGATTTAACTTGCAAAACTTACACTAACTTAACAATTTGACAATATAAAATATAAATGTTATAAACATTCTGTCATCTTGTGACAATTTATCAACAGTAAGAATGATATATGAAACAAATAAATAAATAAAATTATCAGTAAGAAATCTAGCAGCCAGCCTCTGAGTTGCATCAATGTCTGCCTTTAAACCGATTTGCTGGAAATCGCAGTTTATAATTACTCAAGAAGTGGTCTCACAAGCGTTCTATACGCGGTCTCCTTCACAGATGGGCCGCATCTCCACGTAATACTCCGAATAAACAGAAGTCACACTTTCGTCTTCTCCACAACGTTCCATGCTCATATCTTTTTATATCGCTCTGCCAGGTTCGGCGTAAATATTTTATCGACAGGACTGTGTCAAACAATACACCACTAATGCTGCTTTATAAAACTGTGTCATTTCCAATCACCTGCATCACCTTACATTTTGTCACACCTGAAGTAACCTGCCTCATGAAGTAACCTGCCCCATCGCTCACCTTTGTATTCTACTACAGTCATTCAGTGACTAAAACTTTCTGTAGTAAAATGTTCAAATGTTTGTAATCCTAGGGGAACAAACTACTTTGGTCATCAGTCCTTAGTCTTACAAACTACTTTGGTCATCAGTCCTTAGTCTTACAAACTACTTAAACGAAGTTAAACTAACCTAAGGACAACACACATATTCATGCCCGAGGGAGGATTCGAACCCCCGACGCGGGAGGCCGATGCAATCCGTAATGTGGCTCTCCAGGCGTACACCTGACGATGTCTGCAATGAACACTCGCCGTCGATAAAAGTGTACTGGATTCCATTCCTTAAGAAGTCTTCGAACCACTCACATATCTGTTTGTCAATGTCTCGTTAAGTTCCAGTTAAGATTTTAACTTGTCGTTAGTGGAGAATTGCGTTTGTCAATGTTTCGTTATGAATTAACCTCACGTTGAAAGACCTCATACTAGCCAATAATTTACTGAGTACGTCACACGGCTGACGACCAGTTGAGTATCTTTATGAAAATGGCAGGATTCCAAAGCGCTAAAATACTGCAATATATTAAAGTGATTAAATCCGATTTATCGAACCAAATGACAGAAGCACTACATGTATGAAAAACTAGTGGGGAATGCAGCTCTATTGGAAAAATTTTATCGTCATATTTCTCGTCCCATCCATGTCAGTGGCGATTAGATCAGTTTCATATATTGCAGATACGCAACATGACTTTAAAACTATTGATAAATCTGAAGCATTGAAGTAAAATTTGTAGCGCGGCGGGGAAACGAACCCGGACCTCCATGCTTACTAGGCAGACATCTTAACCGTTAGACCACCACACCACCAACGATTAAGGCGCCTTGGAATAAACTAAGTACGATTTCCCTTCACTTCACAATCACCTCCGGATTCGATTACCGGCAGCACCACAAATTTTAATTCAATGCTTCAGATTTATCAATAATGTCCTTGACATATTCTAGACGAAAATCCGTCTCAAGGATTGTTTATTTCTATTAAATTGACACTTGAAATTATTGTTGCGATTTCAAAATACAAACATACGGGTAACGACTAGTTAAGTGAGAATTGGTATGATGAAGAGATTTGGTTGACAATGAAGAGAATGTCAATATTTTGACTGTCTAAAGGTCATTGCCCCTGTAAGGCTTCCTAGACGTATTTACGTTCGTCAAAATCGTTTTGAATGCTGGAATGATGCAGAATTTTGGTACGCGATTTCGTCTTCGAAAGGGCACTTTGGAAATGCTCATCGACCATCTGAATAGTCCAACAGATAGTTACGTATTTTGTAAGTTATCTGTCGTTATATAAAACAGAATACATTATTTATGTCTGCAAGCTTATTGATTCAGTACGTATGCCTGTTGTGCCTAGTGGTAGGCCTACAAAGAGATTTCTTCCTCCGATTTACAGGCACAGTGTAGTTTCGCCTATGTGCAGGTTATTGCTTCCTTTCAGGTATTGTGCACTTGGAAGTATGTTCTCGTACTTAGCGCTAAGCACTTTTGGTGTCCTACATTGAAGTCATTTCCCAAACACGACCGTGTCATAGTGTCGGTTTATTTTGCATTCCAGTGTGTCTTTTAATTTTTTTCATTAAGGACACAAGACCCTCGCACTCACTTCTTGTAAAATTCAAGTTTCTTTCACGTTTGTTTTCCATAACACCAAATAATAACTGTCTGCTAACCTCTTCCCTGCTAGTCAAATATAGCGAACAGCTGTTTATTCGGACGGAACTTTCATTTGTGTCTGTTGTCAACATAGTTGAAATATATCGTACCTTCTCGATTTCTCCAGGTTAGCAAACGGGAGATTCGTCTTGAAATTACAAACGCAATGTACTTAGCGAAGACATTTAACTGGACGTTAAAGGCATCTTCTCGTTTACTAATGAGAAGATTAACGAGAGATGGAGACGAAGCGGTCCTAAGTATTCTATAGGCTCGTACCTTCGTTAGCAGTCTGCAGTGCGGCACCATAATAAAGACCTTCCTGAGATAAAGGAATATGAAGTGAAGGAGGCCAAACAGATATAGTCAGCAGTTAGTGCTTGCTATTTACTTGCTCTTCATGCGGTAAAACTTGGGCAAGTACCATGAGGTTTCAAGTTATTGATTTTTAACTCCTGGATCCATATGCGGATATTAACAACCGCTTTGCAAAATCGCGAAACTGTGCGGTTAATATTTGAGAAGATATGGCTTGATAAACACTTAGTCGCGTCAGAATCTTCATTTGGCTTATATTAGCATAAACAAAAGGAGTTGCGTTTCGATTTTTTTATATTAATACCTAATGATATTTGCTGTTATCCAAATAGTATATCAATAAAGAGAAAAAGTCATTGATGGAATTTGGAGATAGGAGGTGCTGACAATTGTGGGAACTATGGCACAAGAAGGTTAACTGATAACGCATTGATACTTTTGACGTGAAAATATGCAGAAGAAAAGAAAAAGAAATTGAGGATCTGTTCCATAACGATCATTCTGGCAATATGAAAGGAAAAGGCTCCACAGAGGTTCTCCTGACACTGCACATTGAAACTTGTCTGCGAATTCCTGCAGATGTTAGTTAACTAATTACAGCAAGCACACTGAACTACGTTGTTATTAATACACATAAGTGAAGCCGTACAAGAACTTGAAGTTTTCTGTTTCATTCTGTTTCGACTGAACTTATATTTTAAGTATACTGTAGCGTCATGCTGAAGCCTATTGGAAAGAATTATGTAAACTGTTGTTTAACAATGTGTATGTGGTGTACTGCTTTAATCATATATTTTGAGCCCTGATAAAGTATTTAATTAATACTAAGGATCTAACCTCAGGTTCTAGTTTTCATACATGCAAAAAACCAATGAAATAACTTGTGGATATATGTGACCATTATTTCATTTCTACGGCTTTTAAGAACTTTTAGATTGTTTTCAATGTAGTTACGACAGCGTTTTATTTAGGAATTTTATAGTCGTCGTTGAACTCTACCAATTAGTCACGTAGCTGGTCAAGGTTAAGTAAGTTCAGCCACTCGTCACAAAATTCAGCTTTTCACCGGTCACCGAATTTCGGCAGCGGAACGCAGTATAATTCAAAGAAATCCGTTGGTTCACTTTCATTCTCCATGATACATCTGATGTGAATATTGTCACCACTATTTTATGACTTCATAAGAAATGTTACTGAACAAATTTCACAGTTTTTTATTTTTATTTTATTATTATTTTTTGAAACTTCATCATTTAACAATTCATTCTTAATTAATGTATTGATGGACTTGAAACTTAAACTCATTCAGAAAATAAGATGATAACTTTTTCAACACTGTTACTGTTGACAAAAATGGAAATCTTTGCGGAAAATAATCTCCTGTTTTCTCACTAATCAAATTCTAATACTCTTTCTGCACAATGGAAAACGTACTTCATGCTATGCAACTTTTTTAAACATATGCAATATCATATACACTTGTAAATCAAAGTACGGTAATATGATACTTTCCAATTACAATAATAAAACAGAAGTTTATTTAACAACTTCATTAAGAATTTTTTTTAAAGTGAGCATTGTTATAGAAACTTCTACATAACTGACAATGGAGTATTTTATCCATTTCAGCAACTTCTCAGATTATAAGTTAATGAAATACAGCAACCAGTTGCTTGTGGTTATTTATTTTTAACTTTGACGAATGGTTTCGGGCGCTTGAGTGCCCTTCTTCTGGTCTATTTTTGTACTGTACAAAAATAGACCAGAAGAAGGGCACTCAAGCGCCCGAAACCGGTCGTCGAAGTTAAAAATAAATAACCACAAGCAACTGGTTGCTGTATTTCATTAACTTATAACTGACAATCATTGCCAAACCTCTTTCCATTGTCAGTCCAAAGATATATATGCAAAATACATTTTATTACTACAACAATACCTACTCGGTGATTCACTCACTACCAAAAATTGCTAAGAAATTACAAAACTATTCATTAACAATTAATATTAATGTCTCTCCGGTCCCTGTAGACCAGAGCATTTAATTGTTCAATATCTCAACCTGGCGTGTTGTGTCTGCCGCTACTGCGGGTTCAGACAACCTCTCTTTACCACACACAACTGGAGTGCTCGTCTGTGGCCAAATAAATACCTCCGCGAGACAAGCCAATGATATTGTTGCACATATGTCTATCTTTGGCGCATAGTAGCAACCTACTACCTACTTAATTATTTTTGTACCAAAGACACACAGACGTGTTTCCAGTTGATCACAGATAAAAGACTAAAGAAAAATCAAGATTCTTTAATAGGATTTGTCGACCAAGAGAAAGCGTTAGACGATGTTACACGGTGTAAGATATTGGAAACTCTTAGGAAAATAGGTATACGCTAATAGAAAAGGTCTTGGTGATCACGAAGTAGATGAATATGACCAATTATGATGCTGTAACAGCAAACTAGAAATATCATAAAAATTAAACTGACAGAAGAAAGGTGGGCATTCATGTCAAAATCGACTGGTATAAATCACTGTCCGAAATGAGAGGAAGAAATTTCTAAAAACATTACGTTAGGAGAACATCTTTCTATTGAAGTCACGAACAATTGGAAAATCAGAAAAGAAGAGAATCAAAGCATGTGAAATTAGGATTTTGAAACCAATGTAAACTGAGAATACAGAGAATGAGGGGTTTCTCCAAAAAAGCGAAGAAGAGAGGAGCATATGTAAATCACAAGAAGATTAGACAGGATGACTTGACGTATGGGCACCAGAGGATGCTGTAGCGCAAACAAATGTAGGCGAAGGCAAAGTCTCGATTACATTCAGCAAATAAACTAGGACGCAGGTTGCAAGGGTCACGCTACATTGATGGGGTATGGGGTGTGAGATGGCCGTATTAAAAGGAATTAGTGGCGGCCAGCTTCAAACTCACTAGACGGAAAATTCAAGAAGAGAATAAAAGTGAATGCATCTGCAAAATTACACGGAAGAACCAAAGAAACTGGTATACCACTTAATATCGTGTAGGGTTCTCGTGAGCGCCCAGAAGTGACGAAATACAATGTGGCATTGACTAATGTCTGCAATAGTGCTGAATGGAACTGAGTCCATAAATCCGTAATAGTAAAAGGGGCTGCAAGGCGTGTTGCAAGTCAGCCCTGAGAGGCTAAATAATATTCATGACTGGAGAGTTGGTGGCCAGCGTAGATGTTCATACTCATTATATTATGAAGTGTCGCATTCTCCTGGTGGAGTTTCCCTAGTCCGTCGGAACGCACACTGGACATTTCAGTTGAAAACGATACTAGTCAGACTACGCAACTTGTTTCCAGTCAGCAATGTCGGTGTCGACAACCTAGGTGATGCGTAAAGCTTCGTATCGTGCAATCACGAAGAGTAATCGAGGTCCTTCGGCTCAGCCCACGTCGATGATGTTTCATTGAATGGTTCTGACGTTGACGCTTGTTGATGACATAGCACTGTAATCCACAGCAATTTGCGGAATGGTTGCACTTCAGAGAGGTTTAGGATTCTCTTCAGTCGCCATTGGTCCCTTTCTTGCTGGATGTTTTTTCTAGCCGCAGCGATAACAGATATTATGTTTTACCAGCTTTCCAATTTTCACGATGTAGTTGTGGAATGGTCGATCGGGCAAGTCCTCACCTCACCCTTACTTCGGAGATGTTGAGTCCCATATCTCGTGCACCGACTAAAGCACCATTTTTAAACTGTCTTTAATCTTGATAACACACTTTCGCGAGCAAGCGCCTGTTACAAGCGTTGCCGACGGCAGCGCTGTCCCATGAGTGTTTACGGATCTTCGTGGATGTTCAAGCATATCTCTATTAGGTCCTATGGCTCTTCAGCGTATATCTCCTAACAGTTAACAGTTCAGTGAGTAATGCGATGCGTAATACATCCTTCTGCGTAAAATGGATAATAAATTTCCCGTCTTCTGGGAACCAATGGGGACTGGAGATTTACAGTGGAAAGGTCACGTGACCGGCATCATACCACTTTTTATAAAGGTTTTCCTCTAAAATCAATGTATAGAAATATAAAATACCCGTGTACTTGATACACGTCAACAGTCATTTTCTATGTGATGGTTTTAAATTACCGAGATGCTGTAGTTTCAATTAGACAACAGCGGCCAAACTTTTGACGACTAACACGGACATCCGTTGGTATTTCTGTTATTGTATTACTAGTTTTTACCAGTCGCTTCACCAGTATTGATATCGTTACATATGTCTTTTTGATCACTGTAAGCATCATACCTTGATAAATTTCGTCTAAGTTCTTGCGAGGATGATCAGAACAAAACAAAAGTTAGTAATTTACTACATTACATATACATCTTGCGTAAAATTACAGTATATATTGTCCTTCTTTATCGAGATGAAAATGGAGTTACATGTAAATCACTACGACATATCTCTGCATGATTTTCGAAAAAAGAGTAGATTAAATAAAACAAACCAGTATAAAGTTTCTGTTAGTGTTTGGAGAAGAAAAAAATGAGGTATGACGTACTGACGAAAAAAAAAAAAAACAGTACTGTTTTATAGAAGAAGAAGGATATTATATTGAGCTTCAATCCATGATTACGAAGATTTAGGGACTCGGAAATATCTGTGCTCTAGATGATTGGGGAGACGTGGAAACCTTATGAGTTGTTGCAAGATAAGAATAGTAAAGGGTGAATAAAGGTTGATGGAGAGCATGCCATTCGATTATTTATCCTGGAAAGATGGTAAAAGATTTTTTATTAGGATTGTTATTAAAGTTCAGCTGTGTAAGTTTTTAAAATGAATAGTCGTTGGTCGTGGAATTTAATGAATTTTTTGAATGCAATGGGAAACTTTATAGACAACATGACAGCTTTGCAATGGATAACACGTTAGCAGGATTTTTAGCTGACAGTTTCATTAATTCACTTGAAGATAGATTCTTCAGTAGATACAACTCTGCGGAATTGGGCATCTTATCTTATTCGAGGTACGTAGATGATACCTTAATTGTTTACAATGGCACTAATGAAGGAACTGATCAGCTGTTCAACAAATTTAACAACCTCCATGAAGAAGTTAGTTTTACATGTAAGCTTCAAAATGAAAGACGTGAATTAAATTTCTTGATTTTAAAATTGATGGTAGTAGATGGAAAAATAACTTTTGACATTTAACGCCAACCTACGAGTACTGAACATGTTGTACCTTCAGACTCAACACACCCTCAGTCCCATAAAAGTGCATTCGTTTATTCGGATATTCACCGTGCCCTGACCACCCCTTTGTCACCTGAAAAACTGCAGGAAGAACTCGATCTGATTAAAACTATAGCACACAATAACGGCTATGAACCTTCGCTAGTTAAAAAGATCTTTGAACGGAAAACCAATAAAAGAATCACCGATGTAGGTTCCACTCAAATCTCTAACGAGAAAAAGTTCTTTAAAAATAAATTTATCCATGTAATGTGGATTGTTCTGAGGTCTGCGACTGTATTATAAACTTTTTTGAAAAATTTATACTGCAGCAGTCACGTTTTATTAATATTTTTATTAGCACGACGCGTTTTCGGCAGCAATCTGCCATCATCGGGTGCATTTTACAGATACAGCTTCATTATTGTTTTATTATTATGGCACTCACAACACAAAACAGAATATAACAATAATGAACTAGTAACTGTAAAATGCACCCGATGATGGCAGCTTGCTGCCGAAAACGCGTCGTGCTAATAAAAATATTAGTAAAAAGTGACTGCTGCAGTATAAATTACTTCAAAAAAGTTCTTTTGAATACCGTTTTTAGGTAACGTATCGTACGGGATTCATCTGTTATCTAAGAAATACGGGTGCAACGTTGCTTTCTACACACACAATAATTTACAAAAAAAAAAAAAAAAAAAAAAAAAAAAAAAAAAAATAATAATAATAATTCATAATTTAAAAGCTTTAAACGAACCCTTACGTTGTTCAGGAGTGTACAAAATTGCCTCTGACACATGCTCAGCATTTTATAATGGACATACAGGCAGAGCGTTCAACGTAGTGTACAAAGAACATTTGTTAGAGAGAAAAGGTACTAATGTCCATAATTCAACTTTTGCAGAACATCTGTTGATCACAGGACATAAATCCTAAAGGTTTAAATGAAATGACGATGCTGCATAAAGAAAAGAAAGAGTGGAAATTTAACGTCTTAGAACAATTAAAACATTTAAGCACCTCCCAAATAAAGATATGCTGAATGAACAATTAGAATTGAAACTTAATTTTTTTTATCGCCTTCAAGCCGGTGCTCATGTTAAGGTGTTTCTTGTATTCCGATTTTTTTCCCTCCTACAGTTCAATAACATTGCTTTGCCTTTTAATTGGTTGTACTTCATTCACTTTAGTACGTTATTTCTGCTACACCGTGATCTTGTCAGTTTTTTGTAAAAAAAAATTTGTATACACAGTTACTTACACTACTTCTCTATTCATGTACGTCTTTTGTAAGTACGTATGCTTCTGCATACTTCTGCAGGTTTTCTGTCACATTTCCTCCTGCGTGGAGCTTTCATTTAATCTTGTAATATAATATTGTAAACAATTTTTGTCTGACCTTTCAAAATGTAAACTATCATGTCCTTAATTATGTCCATGTTACTTGTGGCGCGCCCTAGTGCACATTTACGTGGCTAAGTGTTTGATGTCTCTTAGGCAGTACCTTCACGCCGTTCATACCATATTGGTTTAATTTATATGTCAAAGACGCTAGTTTTTATTGTAATCGACTTTAACAATCCTGCTCGTAGTATTTTTGACATCATATGTTTCATGTAAGTACTGGTGCTTTTACTGTTTAGCCTGAGTAATTTTTTTTCTTATGTAAGAAATTTATCCTGTGTTTATCATTTTTAGGTAACTGATTCTATGATTCTGATGAAGTTGTCCCTAGTGGCAAAGAAACCTAGGTCAAGTACCTAAAATTATGCAACCGGTTGGATGATCCAAAAAATTGTTAAAAAACTATTAGAATATTATTATTAAAATTACTACTAACATTATCATATTAGTATGATCGTAACAGGTATTTTCTGACAACTTACACAATTTATAACGTCAGTTGCAGTACTATAAATTTCATTTTAAGTGTTTGTTAGTATAAAAATCGATTTCAAACAACATTTTCGTATAGGCACACTATCAGTTTCCGTTTTTTGGCACGTTGTGCGTAGTAATTGTTGAGAAAAGTACACTGAAACTTGGTGTATGTTAGTGCAGACATTTTTAAAGAGAAGTGTCATTGAATATTTACTGGCTTGTTATTGTTCAATTCAACTTGTACAAAAATCAGACAGCAGTTACTAGTGGCGAAGGGCTTGAAAGGGACGCAGAAGTTGAGAAGGGAGTAACACAGGGTTGTAGCTGTTTCCCAATGTTGTTCAATCTTTATACTGAACCAAACGTGGAGGAATTCAAGAAGAAATTAAAGTTCAGGGACAACACGTAAAAACTTTCCGGTTTTCCGATGACATAGTAGTTCTGCCAGAGACAGCAAAGCACATGGAAGAGCAATTGAACGAAATGGATATTGTCTTGAAAGGAGGATGTAAGATTAAGATGAACAAGGATGAAACAGAAGTAATTGAATGTTATGTCTGAATAGTCAGGCAGTGCTGAAGGAATTAGATTAGAAAATGAGACAATAAAGGCAGCAGATGAGTTTTATTATTTGGGTAGCAAAATAACGTCTGACGGCTGAAGTAAAGAAGATATAAAATGTGGAATGGCTATGAGATGAATACCGTTTCTGAAGAAGCGATATTTGTTGGCATCCCATATTAATTTAAATGTTAGAAAATCTCTCTGAAAGCATTTGTCTGGAGTGTATCTTTGTCTGGGAGTGAAACGTGGATAAAGAATTCACACAATAAGATGATAGAAATTTTTGAAATGTGGTGTTACATACGAATGATGAAGATTAGATGGGTAGAACACGTAGCTAATGAGGGCGTCCTCAACAGAATTGGGTAGAAGAGATTTTTTCTGGGGTATCCTGACTATGACAAGGGTTAGGTTGGTGGGCCACTTTCTGAGGGAAGCCCAGAGACGAATACAGGAAGCAGATTCGAAGCTGAAGAGATTTGCACAACGTTGCGTGAAAAGCCGTACAAAATCACTTTAAGGACTGAAGACAACAGCAACAAGAACTATTCTTACTTATAGTTATGAAAGATAGATACAATTATGTGAAAAAGTTGCAACGTAGCATAAAAATTCTGTTGAAATGTGAAATGAAATTACTATTCTGTGTACGTCGTCTCTTGAGTTCAGAAATAAATATACGCTGTCGAAATGAGAAGAATCGAGAGAAAATTTATCAACAATGACAAAATGTACATGGGTTGTTTATTTACGACAACAAGGATTCAATACCCTTTTGCGTGTTCGGAATATATTGATAATTGTTCTAATTTTGAAGACAGGGGTATATTTTTTTTATTACCAGTGGGCAAGTTTGAACTATGTTTATCCTGGAGTTGGCGACATAAAGATTGAGTATTTAGTGAGAGGTATGGATTCTCAATGTATATATTTAAGACAGTGGATAAATTTAATTCCTTCCACCGATAAAAATTATTTAACAGGAAACATAATTGATCTCATTTCTTCCGTACGGCAATTACTTGCAATCTCTTGTTCAGTTTAAAGATGATGTGGAAATAAATTTAAGACTCGATTAATACCATACCTTTAATTTAATTACTTATTGTTGAATGGACTTGTATATTGGTGCTCCTCTGAAGGGTAGAATCGACTTTGGCGTGCTGTAAGCAGAGACACTCACCGGGAGTTTGTGTGCAGTGCAGAGCTACATAGAGATAGAGAGAGAGAGAGAGAGAGGGAGAGAGAGGGAGGGAGGAAGGTTGAGAGAGAGGGGTGGCAGATAGCCAGGGGAATGTATAAATGTAAATGGCGCCGTACCCCCTGCCACATACACACCTGGTCCCGCGGAATCCACAACGGGGCGCCCTCGTGTTATTGCGACATCGCAACTCAGCCTGCCCGGCCGAGCTGAAACACAGGAGCGCCTGCGCTATCTGCATACGATGCGACGCGCCGGCGAAGAAAAACGTTCTGGATGCTTCGCAGAATTTGCTTCTGCGCCAGTCTTCACGGCTCGAAAACACGATGCCGCTGGCAGCATGGGTCACCCCCCCCCTGCCGCTGCCAAAATTTTGTACCCCTTTTCATCCGTAGAAGCATATGGCGTAGAATGTTGAACTCGAGTTTACGTAAAACATACACGACATATTACGAGTAGATGTCAATGTTCACGTACACCTCTGATAGCACGAATCTCGTCAAAAACGTCACAAGGTGCAGGCCTCATAATCTTGCAGTCCCGTCCTGGCTGCCTCGTAAAAAATAAATAAATAAATAAATAAATAAATAATAATAATAATGTAGCGAGAAAGTTTTCATTTAGCTGAACAATCATTTGACGCTGTGTGTCACAAGCTATTTTTATCATTAACATAGAAAAAACCAATGAGATACCATGGTTCAGTAACGGTCTCCGTTAAGTCTCGTCTATATCGCCCAAGTTAAATTGTTTAATCTCTGGTGCACTTCATAGGAAATCGAATAGTGACACCTGCCTGTAATATTCAAATATCATTATGTGTACCTTAATAAATAATAATGTGAAAGATTATTAGCAGAAGCCAAACAATTTACTTGTTATAAATATTTTAAGAAACGAGAAAATTTTGCTCACAAATACATACATTGGTAATTACTTTTCTTTTTATTTTTTTAATGGGAAACCCTTTCTTATTAGTTGAAAGTTGTTACGTTGTTCGACGGAAGAAAAGTACGTGCCTACTTTTATCAGTTTGCTTACAATTTGTACTGAACTGCAATAAATTATAACTGAGAAATACTCCCTTAAATTTTACAGGTCTATCTCAGTCACTTCAGTCATTTTCTATAACACTCCAGCCCCGTAGACCCACCCCAATGGCTTACAAGTGTTTACTAATTCCTTTTTCTCCTTAAGCCTCGTTTTTATTACTACAGCTGTTTTTCTGGAGTGATGTTCAACTTTTGTAGCACTTTATACCTGTCAACATTTCTGTCACTGAATTATAGTCACGGAGGAATAGACGTGCGCGCTAAGGCGCCTTGCTCCTGAGAGCGCGGCTGCCATAGCATGATGCCCTAAGGCTACTCCGCACGGCTATCATTCTTGTCTTGTTCCATAATCTGCAGATTCCAACTACTTTCAAATCTGAATCTTGTATTCATGAATTTTCAGCATTTTGAAAGAATTTCATGCAGTAAAGTTGACGACAAAGTCAATTGTTGAGCTAATTGGCGCACCATATCTGCGGTTTAGGGTCACATTTTCACAGACAACAGAACGTTGAGTAGTACTTTGTTCGTTAAATATAAGGCTGTTAGTTAAGGTCAAATTGATTTTCTTACATGGCACGCACCTCATCAATATTGGTATTTACGAATCCTTCTCGCAAATGCAACTGTAGCTCTTGATATCGCCTTGTCTACATCTACGGCTCCCTTGTAAGGGAATGGATATAAGGTATATATAGGGTGAACCGCCTAACACTAGCACCTCAAATATTGTGGAAAGAAAAAGTGCGATTCATGTACGGTTTTCACAGAATGGTAGTCAAGGACATATTGTTAGCCAATAAACAGAATGTAAAAATACTTAGAAAGTCTAATTTTTATGCAAACATACAATGTTTCAAATGGAACAATGGTTGTTTCTATCATGCACTGGAATTTTCGACACCAGCTGTGAACAAAGAAATTCAAACGACAATTGTATCACATTTAGTTCGACAACTACAACCACTTAAAGTTTTGGGGGTGGAGGCTACGACAGCGTAGCTGACTGGCTGTTGGGTCGTACCCCAGGGGGTCGTACCCCAGGGGATAGCCACTAGGCCAGTCAGATACGATAACGCAGCCTCCGCCATCGAAACTTTGGACGGTTGTAGCTGCCAAACAAAACGTGATACAATGTCATTCAAAATTCTTTGTACATAGCTGCTGTCAAAAATTCCATTAATGATAGAAACAACAATTGTTAATTAAAAAACTGTGTGTTTCTATAAAAAAAAAATTCTACGTAATTTTACAATCTGTTTGTTGCTTAAAAATACGATCCCCTGACTACAAATCCATTCTGTGAAAGCCGCACATCAATAGTACTTTCCGTTTCCGCAATATTTATGGTGCAAGTGTTGGGTGATCACCCAGTATAAAAAATGTATACATTACAAGCATAGGTATGGATAATTTCATAAAGTTAGATACAGTATTATTTATGTTATTTACATAAGTTAAATTAATTGGTAGATGCAGGTTACTGAGTCATCATTCTTGAGAGTAAAACCTTGTGAATTGTCAATGTGTAAAAGAAAAATGTTCCAATGTATTTTGAACTTATTGATAGAGAATGCTAGCTGTAGAATATTCATCTATAATTCTATCATAGCTTGAGTACCAACTAAGTTATTGATCTTCCATGGGGGCATATAATAATAAACAAAGCAAGGATCTTCCATGTTACGCTGTATAGAGTTCAGAAATGTAACAGCAAGTTTCTATGTCTCATGGTTTACTTATTTGAAAACAGAACTTTATGTCGAATACAAACATACTGTGATTATGAATGGCACGCCGGCGAAACACATTTCACAAATGGAATACAAGCGTACATGTTTACAAGTTTACATGCTTATAATTTTATGAGAGTCTGAAATATTCTCTAGAAATCCTGAGAAAATGCAAAATATAAACGCAAATCTGATTACTTAAAATGTGTAAATCTGTGGTTCAAAGGTTTAAACTTAAATCATTTTCATTGTATGGAAGAGAAAATTGCAAAGTTACACCATTAGAGTATAATATTAGCTTACACAAAGAGCTCACATGAAGTTCTTTGTATGTAGTGTGATTTTGCACTAACAGTGTAGTTACAAAAAGTGCATATATGTTCCCTACATACAGTATGTGTTGAATGTGAATACACATAGAAGATAATCTTAAATTGAGCATGATTTATTAATTGATTCATGACGGTGACCCAAGTTGGAGGATGTTCAATGTGTATATAAACATCATCTCATTTTGTGCTAAAATTTGAATTGATATAAAATATCTGGTAAACATATAAATGTTCAATATCAGACTGAATTCTTTGAATTTTTTCAGTTATAACATTATAAGCACAAATAAAGATTGTACAGCAAAAATTTAGTGATAAGGTAAAGAAAGAGTTGAGAGATTTAACATCTTTTGAAAGATAAATCACAGAGTGTGCAGTAATGATCGGATCCATTCCTACACTTAGGGCATTAAAGTAGGATTCCTGAGTTGTTAGTGCATCATTAGTCCTGTATACTACCATATAAAAACAAGATAAAATAATTTAAGAATTTAATGGATATAAAATTAAAAGTGGAATTAAAAATTCTTAGGAGGTAGCTGATCATTTAAAAAAATGTACAGCTTTCTGTTGGAAGTAAACTCATGTTCCTTGATAGTAAATATATGCATTCGAAAATTCCAGTAAATTAAACTATTTCATTAATTAATTGAAAGTTGATCGAGTTTAATGGTGAAAGGAAGTACCAGCAGCTGTATAACTATTATTTATTTAATTGCGCAACTGATTTCGGTGCTGCTTTACACAAGCTTTGGGCGCCGAAGAGCAACTGTCAGTATTAGCACATTTGAAAAGGGTGGCCGTTAATACCAATTCCTTCATGTCAAAAACCCAATGACGTATGACGTTTTCGAAGATTAGTGTTTACAGATACACACGCGACTCCTTCAAGACATTAGTATAAATTATGATATCCTTACTTTCTCTGCTCTGATTGTGATTAAATGATCCCTTTATCTAACCGCACGTTATGGCAAAGTTACCTGTGAAAATTGCATGATAATATATGTCTGGTTGTTTTGGAGATTAACATTGTTAATGAGAAAGACAAATAAATGTAATATTAAGAAATCGCTTTTTAGTTCACCCGGTTTTTATGGAAAGAAGCGTAAGCTATATGATGCTCCAAAGTACGCTCATGTTACCTGTGAATACCCCATGGAAATTCATGAAGCAGTTCTGGACCTAAGAGGTTTTTAATAGATGAAGAAGCAGACACGAAAATGACTGAATACACCTACAAGTAGAATTTATTTTTTTCCGTGATCTAGTTGTAATGAAACCTTGCTTATATGTTGACCAAAACCATACTCAAAGTTCCAGTGAAACCGAATGAAAATTTGTCTAATACTTTTGAAGATAGAAATGAACAAAGACCAATCTACGTTTACCATTTCTACGAGTATATTATTCCTCTGTAAAATTAAACAAAAGCTTAAAGAACATATATAATGAAGAGATTTGCTTACTTGTTGAACACTTTCGCACATGACCACAATGCCGCCATATCAGGTAAAACTAACTGTACGCCAGAAAAAGAAACGCAATCTTAAGGCACAGAGAAAATTTTATTTCTTACTAATGGGTACAGTAAAAACATTTACAATTATATACTTTGGTAATAGGAAAGAGACAGTGCGGCGAATGGAGATTTGTGTGTGGTGAGAGACGTGCAGGGGAGGGTCATCTGTAGTCGGGTTGGTACTGTGTCCTCGGTGGCGGAGTGGTCAACGCGTCTGCTTAGTAAGCAGGAGATCCCGAGTTCTAACGCTGGCCGGGCACAAATTTTCATTCGCTGCAGATTGGTATTACATCTAAACCTAGTACAGTGAAGCCATAAGTAAGCGCAAATTACGATTTATTTCATTTAAAAAAAAAAAAAAAAAAAAAAAAAAAAAAAAAAAAAAAAAAAAAAAAAAGTTTACGTTGTCGTTTAACATATATGTACCTCAATGTTTATTAGGTAAACGCTCAAAAATATGAACTAAATAGGTATATTTCCTTATAGTTGATAATAAACTTTCCTGTTTATAATCTACATTATATCTATTATATATAAACACGTTCATTCGAATGTTCGGTTGATTATCAAGTAAAGTTTTCCAGAAATCAGTGAAGGGCTTTACAAGTTTTTTCCTACCAAACTTTTCACTTTGTCGTTACTATTATTCATTATAGGGCCATCTGAAAGTTTGAAATACCTGAGACAAGAAATTTTCGAAATTTTGATGCCAACGTTTCCCTGTATGTATTATTTCTATTTTTTAATACATTACAAATTTATATTCAAATAGCTATGGTTTATATTACGCTTTCAATTCGATGAACTTTCGTACTTCCGAATTTTCTACAGAGTATGATGTAAAATTTTGAAACAAGTTTGACAATGTTTTCCTTTATCTTTAAATGTAAGTATAAAATGGATGTGTCTTTGTATGTATTTGTCTATGTTCCTCACGTACTCAAAGATTCCTGGAGAAATTTTGATAAAACCTTCAAAGCAGAGGAGGCCGTGATTCTGTAAAGTTTGATAGAGATCGGATCAAGATATTTAGTAAGGTTTTATTAATATATTTATTAATATTATTGGGTCAGCAGTCCTCATAGCGATGAAAGCGCCAGCCGTTTTTAACATGCGATTCTTCTGTAACTGCAGTGACGTTGCTTGCGCATTAGCATCACTTGCATGATTATTACTTGATAGTAGCACTATGATCGATTATTTCTCCTTTAGGTGTGCTAGTGTAGTTTCAAATACCGGCTGCAGTCGTTTACATGTCATTTAGACTGTGATATTAGTATGTAAATGTGGATTAACGCCCTGAGGATTTTATAAGAATAGTATGCATTGTGTGTAATCAGATGTTTCATACAATATAGAAACTAATGAAATCCATATAAACATCGAGGTTTATAGACATCTAACACGTAAATATGAAAGTCTGTACGTTTGTTGGTATTTTATGCGCTCTCGTACAAACACCTGCTTGCGATGAATCATTTAAGCCTTTTAATTAGACCTTCGCGAAGGTAATAGGCATAATGACATAAACGGTTCTGGTGAAATCATGAACACTAACTGTCATATTGTAAATGTAGTTTTAATTTTTTAATTTTTTGCTACTAAAAGTATTCCTAACATTATTTTGATACGGTATACATCTATGTGAATGAAGGTATCTAGAAAATTATATCATTGTACGATTAACAGTTTAGGAGATATGACGTCATGAAACGTGGGAAACGCCGCATAATGCGTGATCGTATTTTATGAGCTACCGTACCATTCATACTATTACAACGAATAGGGCCGGGGAATACGTGGTGCAGCCAAGACTGGAGGGCGTCATCTCTCTAGGGAAACTCGCCTCAGTGTTCCAGGCCGAAATCACTGCCATCAGGGCGTGTGTGGAGGAGAATTTGCGTAGGTGCTACAAAGACCGTAGCATCTATATCAGCCAGGCAGCCCTGATATCACTGGCAGCTCCTGCAACAAGGTCTAAAATTGTTGCAGAATGTCACAGGGTTCTGATGGAGCTAGGGGAAAGCAATAGAGTAAACCTATTGTGGGTCTCTGGCCACTCGAGGATCAGTGGCAGCGAACATGCCGACAGATTAGGCAGGATGGGGGCAGAGACTCCATTTATTGGACCGGAATCTGTCCTGACAATCACCAAGGCAATGATCAAATTGGAGCTACGTAACTGGCTCAGAAGACAGCACGTAGAATATTGGACCAAAGACTATCAACAAAAACATGGCAAGGTAATGATGCCAAAGCCATGTTTTAAAAGAAGCTCTGCAATCCTGGGCCTGAACAGGAGAGAGATTACACTCATGGTTGCATTGCTGACAGTCCATGGGACTTCAAAAAACACCTACATACAATGGGAGTAACAGAAGAGGACCCTAAATGTAGGATCTGTGATGACGGTGATGAATCTGCATCACATGTAATCTTCGAATGCATTGCAGCGGAGAGTGAAAGGCACAGAACATTTGGGACAACCAGACCCGAAGAAATTGTGTCTAATAAAGAACTGGTAAAGGGGCTCCTTGCACTGTTCAAGGGCATTGGTTGGCTTTACTAGATATACAGGGAGCGATACCGCACAATAAACTTAGTTTCGGTGCAGGCAGTGGCGGTTTGGAGGGCGAGTGAGAGAGAGGTGCCGAGACGGAGAACGAGCCATCGGAAGAGGCACACATTCATTACACAGTGTGATGGCCGCGCATTGGCTGTCAGTGGACCCCGTTGCGCTGGTATCTGCGGCTGACCCTCGGGCTGTGCGGCGCTGTGGCGCGCACCAAGGGGCGTCGATATTTGCGTCGTGCCACAGAGTAACATATACACAGGAGAAACCCCCCCCCCCCCCCAAACCCCTGTCCTACGCTCCCCTCGTAGTTCTGTGCTAGCAGGTGTCAGGCGGTTCGCTGGCTTAGGGTGCCTCTCGCACGTCAGAGGGTAGCGTGGAGGGGAGGCTGAGGGGAGAGCTCATGCCGCCTGCCACGAGGCCACGGCTGTGTCCGGCTTGCTGGCGTTTGAGGGGAGGTGGTTGTGGGGACAGCCGCTACCTGCCGCCTGCGCTGAGGAAACGTTAAACGGAGCTTTTGCCTTGGCACTAGTCCCGCCCATTTCCCCCCCTCCATACCTATCCGCTTCCAAAACGCGTCTCTTGTGCCTTGAAGTTCTTTGGTGTACGTGATCGTTTTCGTTCTGTCTGCAGTGTGCACGTGGCTTTGTTTACGCTACAAAAGTTCGGGTTATATACGGCTTTTGCTTTTGTATTTTGTCGGTGTTGTGCGTTTGTAACTGAACATGAGTTCCTACAAATGTGAGTTTTGTGGATTTGAGTACAATTGCCGGAAATCTCTGAGGCGGCATTTGTTGAAAGTGCATCCAGAGAAGCGTAATGAAATAGTGCCCCCAGTTTCAAAAAGTGAAAGTGCTGTTACCTATGAGTGCTATTTGTGTGACAAACAGTTTGCTTCTAAACGTAACTTGAAGCGCCACAAACAAATCATTCATGGCGAAGCACCACAGAAAAAGTTTAAGTGTACATTGTGTACATTTGAAGCTGAAACGAAGAAATGTTGGCTGGATCATTTCCAGTCCGGCCATCAAATAAATGTGAAGGAAGAAGAATTGGAATTTACGAGTGAGGAAGAATTTTTCAAGTGGAAGGAGGACATGGAACGTGTCACGCTCTCTAAATTTATTAAAAACAGGGGGACCAAGCTTGTTGGTGATACCGCCACACACTACTTCGACTGCCACCGATCAGGTCAGTTTATTTCGAAAAGTAAAGGTAAAAGAAATTTGAAACTGACTGGGAGCAATAAAGTGAATGGTATGAAGCAGGTATGAAAGTGGTCGTTAATGGAGGAAAGTGCAGAGTCAATTTTTCTGTCGACACATGTCGGCCACAATTTAGATTTAAGCCATTTGCCTCTGGCAGAACAAGATCGAGAGAGCATAGCTGCATACATAGAGCTAGGAGTGCCTTTCCCTGCTATTCTAGATAAGATACGAAGGACAGTGAGAGATTCGAATTTGGAGAGAGTTCACTTGACAACGATGCAAGATTTGCATAATATTGCTGCTGCCTACAACATTGGTTCAGGAGCAGTTAGGCATCGTAATGATGCACTCAGTGTCGAAGCTTGGGTTCAAGATGTTAACCAAAGTGAGAATCCATGCGTTTTGTTCTATAAGCCCCAAGACACCACAAGTGATCTACACCCGGAACTGAAAAGAGAAGATTTTGTGTTGATTATTATGAACAGTGCACAAGCAGAGTTATTAGGGAAATACGGAAGTGACTGTATTTGTGTTGATGGTACTCATGGTTTGAATGGTTATGATTTTGAAGTAAACACGTTGCTAGTGCTAGACGATGTAAGACAAGGTTTTCCCTGCGCTTTCCTTATTTCAAACAGAAGCGACTCGGATGTGTTGAGCATATTTTTCAATTATGTGAAGTCGCAGGTTGGCCCAATTTCTCCCAAAGTTTTCATGACAGATCTGGCAGAATCTTACATTACTGCTTGGACCAGAACAATGGGAACTCCAGAAATGAGACTCTTCTGTTCCTGGCATGTGCTGAGAGCCTGGCAGACAAATATTGTGAACAAAATCAAGCACGAGGAAAAAAGGAAAGAGGTTAACAATCTACTGTCAGCATTAATGCGAGAGACAGATGTTTCTGTTTTTGAAAAATCTTTTCATAAATCTCTCCAGAAACTCCACCATGATCCAGCCACAAGAGAATTTGGTACTTATTTCAAAAGTTACTATGGGAAGAATGTGAAGTGCTGGGCATATTGTCACAGGCTGCAAGCAGGACTAAATACAAACATGCATCTTGAGAGTATGCATAAGGCTTTGAAATACTTGGATGGCAACACAAAGCAAGTGAAAAGACTGGACAAAGGCATCTCGGCAATGATGTCATTTGTAACGGCTAAACTGTTTGACAGACTCATTGTCAATATCAAAGGAAAGGTGACAAGCAAAATGAAGGACATTCGCCGCAGACACAAAGATGGGATTTCAAAGAATAAACATTTTATAATTACAAAGGTAGGCAGCAGCTGGGAAGTTCTTTCCTTAAAGTCACAAGAAGTTTATGTGGTAAGGGAAAAGAATGCTCAGTGCAAATGCAAATTAGTTTGCAGTGACTGTAAATGCTGCATTCATCGCTATTGTTGTACATGCATTGACTACAGCATAAAGTTGAATATGTGCAAACATATACACAATGTCTGCCAGGGGGAGATGGGGGTAGAAATTCTCTCTCAAAATCTTGATAACTCTGACAATGAACTTGTTGATGATGGAGGTGTAAATGATATAAATGAGCAAGAAGCCATTTTGAATGTAGTAAGTGTGCACAGTGACTCAAATACCACAGGGTCATTGTCAGATGAGAGGAGGAATCTTGTTTCTGCTTTTGCTGATATTGTTGAGACTATGTCAGCTACTGACATTCAACTAGGGAAAAAAGTAATTAAATCATTGAAAGCCACAATGAGTGCAGCTCAGGTCCGTAATGGTAGTGCCTTTCGTACTGAAGGAAGGAGCCGGAAGAGGAGACTTGTACCTCAAAGAAGGCTGTATTCCACCAAGAAGAAGAGATTGTCACGTCACAGACGTATGGTTGCTCCAGATGCACAACAATGCCGTGATATATTGAGAGACGTTCTGGATGAAGGTTTGTAGCATATTTTGAAACCGTTTTGTTGTATAAATTCTAATTTTAAAATCTAGTTATGATTGTATCGGCACTGGGGTGTAATTTCTGTGTACACTCAGTACTGTACTCAACATTATATAAACTTTGATTTGAAATATATTTACAGGTACTGCCAATGAGATGCTGGAAGAAATTGGTCCACTACAGTGTCAGCAAGAATGCAAACACAGCACACAAGGTTGTTTTATTATTATTTAAGTCTATTATGATTTTTCTCCTGGCACATACTGTAGGTTTAATATTCCAGTCTCATCTGTCTTGTTTTTGATATAGCATTTATTTACAGGGCCTGTCAGTGTGTGTGTTGAAGAAAATCTTGCATTACATCAAGAACACCAACACATCTTGCCAGGTATGAAATCTGTTTTAGAGTACCACATTGAAATGCATATTTATATATCTGTAAAATCATCAATGCTGTATGTTAGTGTCTTATCCCAATGTGCTAGGTCTAGATTCTGATTTTATAATTTTTTCATGGCCTGTCAATACGGCTGTGTAATAAAATAATGGTGTCATGCCATCTGTTGGTGAATTCCACGTATTGCAGTGCATTGTGATTAATCTCATTTCAGTCATACTGTCTTTTTCACTTCCAATGTTCTATGTATTGGTCCTAAAATGGTATGTTTTTAACAGGAGTAGATATGAAGAATAGTGCTGCTCTTATGGATCATAACTACGCTCTTCCTTACCACTCAATCTAAGACACAGCTCACTGGTGTAATGGTGTTGACAGTGCTGGGCAGAGTTGACTTTGATGGTTGATAGTTGTGTTGGAGCTGTAAAGGACCTAATGTGAGCCTGTCTGTTGGAGTGAATGCACCGCAGCTGGCTGTGATGACAAAGTGCTGCTTGTTGCAGTTGCACAATATTGAATGAATCAGCCATCACCATAAGACCACACCAGTCATCACCATAACACCAGGCCAGCCGTAAACAGCATACCTGGTATGTATCAGTAAACCATATGTTAGATATTGCAGTTCTTTGTGGCATTGTTTATACTATCTAAGTATGAGCTCTGTGTTAAATTTGTAATTTACTTTCAGGTCAGTTCATCAAAGGCGTCAAGAACAGCTGTACACATGTGGAGTGACAATTTCGTTTTCTTCACAGAAAACACTTATGTCACACAGTCTATTATTGAATCGTCTCAGTCCTTCGAGGACAGATGAAGATGACTTGTATAAAGAAGCAGTGGAATTATCAGGATTCATGTACTGCTTGTAAATGCTAGAAAGGATAGGTGATACATGTACCACAATCATATTTTGCTCCTTATACTGTGTGGGTGGCAGCAACGTATCATCTCATGTGGTAATGTCTATGGATGGTGTCATTAGTATTTGCACTTAGTGCTATTGATCATCGTTTCCTCAATCTTTATTCAAAATTATTAGCTCTCATCATTGACAGTGTTGCCATTGTGAATGACGTCATTGCAGGTACACCTTTGTCCAATCTTTTCTCTTGCTTCATGTAGCCATCTGTGTATTTCCGAGCTTTAAGCATACTCGTCAGATATGTGTTTTTGTTCAGCCTGCTTGCTTATTGTGACAATATGCCCAGCACATTTTTTTAATAGGTCTTAGCAGTCATTTCTGTTTAAATAAGGAAAGCAGATGGAAATCCTTGCCTCACAACATCCAGTACTAACAATGTGGTAACTTCAAGATTAGACCATGAGTCCCATCAATACAAATAGTCACTTCCATATTTTCCTAATGTTTTAGCTTGTGTGCCATTCATTATATATATTTAACACAATTTTCACTTTTCAATTCTGGATGTAGATCACTGGTCATTTCACGGGACTTATAACACAGTAAGTATGGTGTCAATTTGCCTGCTTCCTTGAACCCAAGCTTTGACGCTGATCCCAGCATTTGGATGTCAGACATATTTTGAACCCAGGTTGTAAGCATCTGCGATGTAAGTCCTGCATCATTGAGAGACAGTCTTAGGATGCTTGAGATATGCTGCTATTCTCCACCATCTACCCTGCTGCTGTGCCTGTGACTCATTTTGTGGTATTGTCACATCTGCTGCCATGCCACTTGTGGCATTGAGCAATATGTGCATGAGACTGCACCTGGCTCATAATAAAAGAATGATTGCTATTTGACCATGCAGTGGGATGTTCTCTGTTTGTGCAAGTGTAATGTGCCTTCAGTGGCAGCATTTGCACTTATTCTAAATGTGCAATGTGAAGTTTATTTTTCAAGGTGTTAAGTCATATCAATGCCATAAATTGTTTGAGTTAGCTTTGCACATTGTGTAAAATCTGCATAGAGTAACAAACCACATACAAATTACCTACATTAATAGTGTTACAGACACTACAGACAGCCATCGGATGGCTGGTAGGCAAAAGATGAGGTGGTAAATTGTTACAACAACTGTGAGCGAACTCTAGTGATAACTGGTTGGTTTCATTGTAGTTGCCCTGTAAATAACTAGTTGTTAGTAACTTTCTTATTTTGCTGCAAGTATAGTCAGCTACTATTTTGAAACTTAGTATTGACCTGTGCCAGATGAAAAAAGTGTAGGAACTCTTTGTAAAAATGTCATGAAGTCACTAATTATAGTCTGTATAATATATAATCGGGTTTTGTATCTGTTCTGTGATGCAATGATCATACTTAATTTCAAAATATGTCTGAAGAGTGTGGGTGGGTGTGGGGATGTCACTGCCGAGTTGGACTTGCCTCTGCCTCCCCCCCCCCCAGTTTTTCATCGTAGTTGACAAAAAGTGTAATTGTTCACAGTTTACAGCGTCTAAACTAAGGCATTCAGAATCTATCAAAATTTGGTTTAAGCTTTTAATTTTTCAACTTAAAGGTGCTCTCTAGTTTCAGTCCTACGTATTTAGTCACCTTCCCCAATAATTGTGGAAGTACAAGTGTTTTTCATACCTGGTAAGATGAAGATCTTTAGAAATATTAACATTGCTTTTCTCTGGAATGGACACAAACAACAAAGCACTTACGGGATTCTTTTTAGAGTCCCCCGAATATCCCTATATGTTTCACTTTGTTTTTCAACAGATGACCTTTGTTGTTCTTTCTTGTCTCTATATTGGATTCATATATTTTCACTATTCTTCCAGGTTCACTGAGAGCAACACTCATTATGTAGTAGCTCTGACATAAGACATTTCTGCAGAACCCGAAATAATCACAAACTGTGTTGATTGATAGTTGAGTTTCCATGACGGTCACATCAAGGGTATGTTGTCTTCTCCAACATATTGTTATGTTCCTGTCCATCTACAATTCTCAACAATTTTTTTTTTTTTTTACCTCACAGGGTGCAGATGATAAGGAAAATCATTTAAGCCCCTTTTCTTGCATAGTCTTACACACTTTTCTCACTATCACAATCAATCCAATTTTTCACTTCACAATTGGAAAGCAACCTGTTACTCCAACAAAGACTAAGGCAACTTTCCATCCTACATAACCAAGAACTTGAGTTTTTACACAGAAGATTTTGAACACTAGAGGATATGCCACTTTCACAAGTCATATCTCTCGCTGTGACAACAACATTGTTGATGTATTTTGTCATTTGATGTATATTGATAGGACTAGCCTACCTCAATATACAACAGATCTTGGAAATTACAAGGATTTTTATGTCACTTATTCTTTCACCTCTGGAAGTGTTTATTGATGTGATAAAGGCTGAGTGAACCTTGGTTCAGAATCCATGTTATGTTTTAGGTCACACCCCCCCCCCCCACCAAAAAAAAAAAAAAAAAAAAAGGGGGGGGGGGCAGCAGCTACCAAACTCCCTTGTATGAAGAATTGATGTTTATAGGTTAAAGTTTACAGAAAAATTTCACTTGGATTGGTTGGCAACTAATATATATTGTACCTTGTTTTCCCCCATTAGAGTGCAGTACAGTGGTTATTTCCTCTCATTGACTTTCTAGGAGTTCAAATATGGGTTTTGTACACAATAATTCAATGTTATCAATCTAAGCCAATAATTATAAACTTGTTTACTATCTGATGTGTTTGCACTAGTGTAAGAATTAATTTTCCATTTTAGTATATTGTACCTTTGCATGTTGTGTTGGTAAACTATTTACTTCGCATCAAAGAATCTCATTTTATATGGGATTTGTGGTAGTCACATTAGCCTTTTTATTTTTTATTTGGTTGTAAATATGTATTATGTGAAAGAGAACATTATTCTATCAGGTTGTATTTCAAATTAAGAGGCACATCCAGAAAGTAAGTTTACATATTTTGGTAAAATAAAGGGAACATATTTACACAAACATTATTTGCAACAGGTACAGCAATGTTATTTTTTAACATAGACACACAAATATTTTAGACACTTGTCATATCTTGGGATCAACTTCTTATTTGTCACAGAAGTTTGCCCCCCTTGTTAATATAACTTGTGCGTGACAGTTATCTTCAGCTCTTCATCATCAAAACTCTGGCTGGTGGAGAATAATTTCTTGAGGTCCAAGAAAAGATAATTGCTGGGGGGGGGGGGGGCAAGATCAGCACTGTATGCTATATGATCATAAAAGCTCGTCCCAATGCAGCTTGGTGCAACTGTTTTGCAGAAGTTCAGCTAGGAGCTGTTTGATCAACCAGCATTCATTTATACTCTTGCTACCATGGATCTTTTCTTGCACCTCCAGAAATTCCTCTCCTCTGGCCAGTGTTTTGATGATAACGAAGAGCTTAAGGTGGCTGCCACATGCTGGTTCCATTCTCAGAGGGCAGACTTCTACAAGACAGGCTTACACAAATTGATCCCACATGACAAATGCCTAAATTGTTTTGGTAACTAGAAAACATTGCTGCACCTGTTGTCAATAAAGTTTTTCATGTAATTATGTTGTCTTTTTTCATAAATAAAAAAAAAATGGCTAACTTTCTTTTAGGTGTACTTTGTACCTTGTTCTCTGTAAAGACGATTGCCAAACCATGAAAGCCAATCACACTTACCCAGCTAAGCTTTAGGTCACAACCTTCATCAGAAAAATATAAAGTACATTTATACAATCTTACAGGTGTGACTAGCGCACAGGTAGTAGTCTCTCTGTGGACATGTTCATTTGCGATCTTTCCTCATTTTGATATTCCAACCTGGAGTTTCCATTGTTGAATTATTTAATTTTACATTAATGAGTTTGGGCACAAAATAATTTGAAGTACATCCTGATGGAATAACGCCCTGTGAATTTAGTGAGGATGTGCCGCTCGCCCAGAAGCTAATGATCTGTGTATTATTTCAAGAATATTAGGATAGTTGCCAACTCACCGTAACGATGTTGCTGAGCTGCAGAGCAGCCGCATATGGTGATTGCGTGTGGACAAGTTGTGCTGAAGTGATTGTGGGGATGAATTTAGCTTTTATGACAGAGGCAATGGAAAAAAATAAAGTTGTATGAATGTGATTCTGTTTTTAGTGTCTGTTAGGCTCAAGCAATCATATATGTGGTGAGTTGCCAACCATCCTCATATTATTGACTTTCCGGGCAAGGCCTTCCATTGTTATGAAATGTGTACTATTTATTTGTACTCTGAAACGTCTACATCTATGAGAAACTCCTCACTGTGGACACATCTTGTAACATGTGTATGTATATTTTTTTGGCAAAAAATAAAAGTTAATGTTTTAATTCACCTTTCATGTTTTTATAAATAGAATTTGCTATTCCCATTCCTAATTTCTTATATTTTTGGCACCCAACATTATTATTTGATGTATGTGATGATCACTCCCTACCCTAATTTTGTGTGTTAAAGACGCCCAGCGTAAGGTGTGCAAACTATCTAGGTTGATTTGATAGTTAAATCATTCCCAGCCATTAAACACACAACCAAAGCCAGTTTACTATTGGGTCAATTGAAACACACAATACAACCTGTTGGGTTTGACTCATATCATAAGCATGTTGTGTTGCGTGTGGTGGCAAGCTCTTATGGGGCATGTTAATAGTTTGAATGGGCATGTATTAGTTTTGTTACAAATGTATTAATGATTTTTCCAATATGAACTATTAGTTATGATCACTTGTCCATTAAAACCACTAATCAGTTGAAAAATTGATCATTCCCAATTGGCTATGAGAGAAATGACGTTTCCACCATGTTGATGATAAGGGTCAAAACAGACACATGGTGTTGGGTCCTTAAATTTTTCTGATTATTTTCAACTATCAGATAACAAAGTGTGGTGATCAAAAAGACAGTATACATTTGAAAACCTAATAAATCATGGAATAATGTAGATAGAGAGGTAAAAATTGACACACATGCTTGGCAAAACACTGGGTTTTATTAGAACAAAAAATGTCCGACAGATGATGCCTCATCTGATCAGAAAAGCAATAATTAGCATAACAAATTAAAACAAAGCAAAGATGATGATCTTTACAGGAAATGCTCAATATGTTCACCATCATTCCTCAACAATAGCTGTAGTCGAGGAATAATGTTGTGAACAGCACTAAAGCATGTTCGAAGTTATGGTGAGACACTATCGGTTCTGACTGGAAGAGTCAGAAGAGTTGTTTAAGAGTTGTTTAAACAACTGTATTACAGCACCAGTGCATACACTGTTACCGAAACATTCAACACCAGATTAATCGATGTTAAAACCAAAGACCTAGAAGGATTTTAGTAGTGGAGCTTGTCACCTGCTGCAACTCTCATTATTGTTTTTACTATGTCTTTTATTTTATTTTTTTAAAATAAAACCCCATGTCATTCCAAGAATGTATGTCGATTTTTACCTCTATCTACATTATTCTGTAATTATTAAGTTTTAAAATTTATACTGACTTTTTGATCACCCAGTAAGCCTTTAGTCAGATGAAGATGCATATGTACTTCAATAGAGATAATGAATATTATAGAAAGAAACTTTCATGGTGGGATAAATATGTATAAAAAATAGAAATCGAATAACTTACCCAAAGCACAGGCTCGTAAATACACACAAATAAAAACACAAATTCAAGCTTTCGCAACCGTTGGTCGCTTCTTCAGGAAAAGAGGAAGGAAGGAGGGGAAAAAAGGGAAGGATGCTGGTTTTAAGGGAGTGGAAGGACTTCCCTTAAGGGAAAGGAAGGAAAGGTAAACAAGCAGACACACGCAAACACACCAAGGTAGACAAACGGCCTAGACAAAAGTCTAAATATCTATAACAGATTTAATCACAAGGATTCTTTCAAGTTGAACAAAGATGTAAAAGTGTGAAAAGCCCACATTAAAAGCAATTTATAATATTCCAGGGAAAGTTTGAAGGGATTTGTGAAACAAGGAAGAATTTTCATATCTTCGTTTTCCAAAAGGTGATCTACTTGCACAAGATTTTGGGAAATCTAAGCTACTGTTGTGCACATTATGTTAAGGAGAAAATTTGAACAACTTTTTCACCCTGCATTAGTTAGGTAAGGAAAGTGATTTGACATAAGTGTTGATTTCACGACAACCGAGTTTTTGAGGTCAACGGGTTTTGACATCAGTACCAGTATTTGGCATATTTCGAGTGTTTATATTATTTTACACCAGCATGGTCTTTTGTGCATCTTGCAGTCTTCATACATGAATGTGTAAATGACGTTAATTCAAATCCAGTGAAGTAAATAGCTTCCCAAGCTACAGTGTGTATTTTTTTATGCTTTGCTAAGTGATGCACTACTTGACTGTGACACTGATGTTTATGAGGTAAGACAATTTGGGGGGGAAAAAGTCAGGCCCCTCTATTTTATTATAAATTCTATATAGTTAATTTGAAGATGACTGGAAAAATGTGGTCTGCTTTGTTCCTGTACATGGGAATCTTTACACACAATCTTCAGCTTGTTATTCTGTTGGTAATGTGTTCATACTGATGATTCCCCCATTGCATGGACACAAAACACAGTAGTATGCAGTATAAAGTAGATGCCATTGATTAGTTCTGTTGAATATAATTGCTTTCTGATATTGTTGTGCATAGGAACTATCGGAATTTTATTTGAATCAGTGGTAAGTTGTAGCTTCAATCAGAACACAGTTGACATCCAAGAACATTAGCTTTTCTTAGACCAAATGCTACTTGCTTTGTTCAGAGTAGAATATGATGAACACTTGCACATCAATGGATCATTTTATCTAAACAATATAAAACTGAAAGTTTTAATGATGTTTTTGCATTGGCTACTTTAAATGTTCTTGATTTTTTTTATTGGGGGGAGGGGGGGTAGGAAAGTATATGTAGACCTATATGAAGGGCCCAGTTCATGAAAAGAAAGAGCTAAGTCCACTTTTATAAATTTTATTGTACCTTAATTTTTCTGTTTTATTCTTGCCTTGATCTTATAATTCTGTAACATTTACGCTTATTTTGCAAAAATTACAAATCTGAAGCAATACCCTTTAAACACATTATGTCTTTATATATAAAAGGCAACGTCCCGATTGACTGACTCATCGCCCAGTCCAAACCACTGAAGATAGAAACTTGAAATTTGTAGAGGGTGTTGATCTTATTCTGTAGGCGTCATTTAAGAAGCAATTTTTCGAAATTCTGCCCGTAAGGGGGTGAAATGGGGGATGAAACGTTTTTTCAAAATATATTTCTACTAAGCCAGTTTTGAACCTAGGATTACAAAAATTGCTAATTGGATACTTGCTTGGAAATTTCGATATGGACTCTTGGTCAGGATTTAAAAATATGTTTTTGGGTAATTATGAAAATTCAACAACTAAGGGGTTCAAATAGAGGATCAAAAATTCTTTTGGAAAATAGGTTACTATTGGGACGCTTTTTACTGACTGGATTCCGGAACCCTCAAAAGCCATGATAAACATAGGCCCTTCTTTAACAACTGTTGCAACACATGGGCATTTCAGCTAGTTGCTTATGTATTCGACCTTGTTCTGCTACAATTAAAAAAAAAGTGTTAGATATATGATGAAAGAAGAGGCTAAGTCCAGGAATTCAAAGTAGCAAAATCATTGCTTTTTACTTAAATACTTCAAATAAGAGTCACACTATATAAAA